>CM038229.1:70605308-73005308 GCA_021442155.1 Cymbidium sinense
CTTGATCTGAGGAGGGTGACATGAGATTGAATCTTGATTTCAAAGCGGAGAATAAGGTTGGAACTAAGACAGCTTGGTGGAGTTGAGGAACATCGAAAAGAATCCAGAAGGATTCCGTCGGAAGAATCTGAGACGAGAGGACAAGTTGACGAGAGAGAGAAAGAATCGAGAATCATCACTAGGAGGAGAATTCTTGATCGGCAAACGGATTACCATTAAACATTATTCGGTTAGTGTATTGACATCTAAGGATACGGCTTGGGCACTGTAACGGGATTATGATTGGCTATGAGATCTGCGTTGAAAGAGAGGATGCGATGGGAGGAGATGGGCGAGCCATTGATGAAGATAGCAATGGATGGAAGCTATGGCACTTTAATCGAGCAGGTGAGGAGAAAGAAGCGAGAGAGAGAGGTGAGAAACGAGAAGCGGACTAGAACTATCACTCCTTGAATCCGTTGGAGAATAATCCTCATTAATGGCCTTAATTACCTAATTAATGGATTCCCATATGGGATTATCTCGGGATTTTCAAGAAAATTTGAATGAAATTGAATCTATTTTGGAAATAACTTATACCCATATATTTTTAATTAATTCTAAAATAATTTAGATATTAAGAAATCAGATTTGATCAATATTAAAATAAAATATGAATTTAGTTATTTTCATGGTCATATTTATGTGAAAAATTCATCAAAATTAATCTCATACAATATGGATGTTGTTTAGGCAAATTTGATGTTTTGAGTTTAACGGCAGTCCGTTTCACATCGAGATTTACTTGAGCAATGTTGAAGTCAATCATGGCCAATTCGAGCTTAATTCTTGTGTGGTGACTTGCTATTTGCTCCTCTTGACCGAATCGACGAAAGGCCTTGTTCAATAGTTTTTGATGTTTCGGTGACAACGGATCCGTTTATGAAAAGCTCATTTGGATAGCGTTGAGGCCCCTCGACTTTAATATGCGTAAAATTGTCTATTATATTTATTTTCCTTCATTAGACAGTAATTGATTGACGTGGAATATCAATTTTAATTGATTATGATATTCTGAACGCATTGGTGCAGTTGATTTCACGATCGGAGGACATCTAAATAAATTTCGGTCACGATGCATACGCTTCCAACTCTCATTTTCATGACACTGCATCTAATTCTTGTTGATTTCAACATATCTGCTTAATTAAGCATATGAAAATTACTTATGGGTCAACAAGGCAAAGCTCTAAAACCTTAAATCTTAACTTCTTAGATGATGGAGAGGACACTATCATTGATGGTAAGATATGAAAGGATTCAACTCTATAGTAACCCTCATAAATAATCACCAAATTGGATTGGGACAAGAAGTATGAACTGATAAACTCTAAGTTAAATAAAGAAAGAATTGGTTCTTTCTCATACCTTCGACCATCCTCCTTGACAACATGTTTTTTGTTTATGTTTGTGCAAGATTTCAAGCTATAACCTAAGAGTCTCATTTGATTGCAAATAAGAAAACTTTTAATTTATTGACACACTTGTTTTGTGGTATCCTAAGAATGCACTTTCTTGTGATTTTGTTAAATTTTTTTATGTTAACTTTGTAGGTTGCAATATTGATTGAAGTATGCAAAACCAATCAAATTTTGGATTTATCAATTATGTAATGGACAATTTTTCTTTATTTTGTATTTTTTTTCCAAGTATTTTATAACTTCCTTCATAAGCATGGTCCAAGGAAGACTAAATGTGATATGAAGGCTTAGCATATAATTTGGATGGTCTTGTAAACAAATATAAAAAATAGGTCATGGAGTTAAAGAAAATAAGGGGCGACCAACATAAAGATCAAGTCCAACTATTCTCTTAAATTGTGCAACCAATCATCAATTTGACCCAAAGAGCATGAAACTTATGAACATCCAAAAAAGCCAAATAAATGGATTTTAGCCTCTAACCATCAGCCCTTACCACTTTCATGTTATAAGGAAGAAACCTCCATATTTCTAGGTCCACACCTCCCACTCCATGGAGAATCAACCTAACCACCTCCCCCATTGTTTTTCTGTATTAGCTTTTAAATCAGAAGAAAACCTTTGAATAAGATTAGTCTTGAAGAATGGAAAAACATAAGAAGGTTCTTCTTCAATTGGAGTTTACTTAGTAGATTCCACAATTAAAGTTTAGTGACTTCCAATCACACTTAGCTCTTTGGTGAGAATCAAGCAGTTTTTCTTTAGTGTTTTTCTATAAATTTTATTTCCATAGTATTCCTATCCACTCCCAAATCAATTCCCACCATTTCCCTTCATCCATTCCACCAAAACAATAAAACTAACCCCTCTTGATCCTAATCCCCTCTTCTAACTCTTGGTCCTCACAAGCGCAAAAACTCATAACCTCTTCCAATCATCATCCAAAACTCCTCACTGTTTTTGCTTATCCTCGACCTTCCATTCCATGGCATAATTCATGCCCTAATGCCTCTCAAAAACACTTAAGATCTAATGGTGCTCCCTCACCCTCCCTCCAATCATTCAGAACGCAAACATACCCTCTACAATCTCCCGCCTCTAAGGCCGACCATCAGCCGGCCCTACACCACATTTCCCACTCTTCTACATCTGCCACACTACATAGCATAACTCTCCCATCAGCCCAAGTTCAATTAAAAAGGTTCCATGCCAAACAGAAAGCTTTTGTGCATCCCGTCCAAATTTCGTTCATCACAAACTACTACCACCTCTCCACAAGACCACCCCTCACTTCCCCGTCTTCATCACTTACTTAAGAGGGAACACCACTCAATGAATTCCACTTAGCCGCCCCCATCATAAATATAACATGATATATCAATATATTATATTATAATAGTTTCTCTCACCTTCCTGTGCAAGCACCAGGTATAGCGATGTTTTCTTTAGCCCTAACAATACAGTGCCTTGACATTGATGCCGCTAGGAACTCTTGCTTGGCATTGGTCGTCACCATTCAACCACATTATTTCCTCAATAAAAGGTCATTTATCAGTCTAACCACAATCTTTATATCATCATCCATGAACACTGGTGACATCATAAAGTTTAAAATAGAAAATGGAGAGATACTTTCGAAAACTGCCAACAGCTGTTGTCAAGCATAGAGATCTACTACCTTCTTGATGAAGATGACAACCGGACGTAGCCACTTCTCCGGTATGACCGCCATCAAAGTCTTCCATTCTTTGATCCTCAAGACTCCATGCTATCTACCTATGATATTGACCCAAGCCACTATAATCATGGCGGACCCATGTTATATTTAGGGTGGGCAAATGCCCACTCTATTTTTTTTTCTCTGATATCTAGAGGGCAATTTAGTAATATACCTTAAAAAACATTGGATTGCCCATCCTCACTCTAGACTGGTTGACCCTCGACGACGGCCAATGACGACACGTTATGACGTTACCTCCCTCTCCAACCTTTCTTCAATTCTCTGGACTCTAATAGCGATGACGACAATGACATAGCCCATCACACCTACTCGTGCCTTCTTCATTCCCTACACCGACATTGGAATAATTAGTCCGATAATTTCAATTTTGGTATGACACCCCTGCCAAGTGCCTACTTCAGTAATCTCCCTTAATATTTATTTATTTATTATATAGTATATATTAATTATTAGACGAAATTTTTAGAAGAAATTTTATTGCATTTGATAGTAACATTTTACATGGTGATTGAGAAGCAATTTTATTTTAAATTATACATTATTCATTTTGATTTTTTTAATATTAATTTTTTATATAATTAGTTTGTTCACCCTCAAAAGTGAGCTTGGTTCGCCCGACTACAACCACCTTATCGAACTCAGCACTTCACCATGGTAGCCACTACAATCCTCTAGCACTTGTTCCTGACCATCAAAGGGAGAAGGCGGGAACATGCATTGCAGCTTTTGAACCTTTTTTTATAAGAAATAATAGGTGATGGAAGTAGATAATTAGGAAACAAATTACCAAGATAATGGTGGCTTAATATTTGTTAAAAATATTATGCAGAATATGAAAAGAATGATTCTGAATTTTAGGGATTTTGAGATTTCTAATTTTCTAGATTTGATCAGAAAATATTTGAGAAAAATAATACGCTGCACATTAATAAAAATGATGGTATAATACTAGTAACCAATAGCATGCACAATTTTTTATCGTCAGTTTCCTTTCTATGAAGGTCTGTCTTGATAGGAGGCTGACAAAGAGTTGGTGTGATATAAAGGACTGCTCAACTAAATTAGATTGTTGAAGTTGCTTGTGTTACCACAAGTGATGATGAAGTTATTAAACATGCGTGGAAATACAGGGGATGGGTCTCATTTAACCCTCTGTTATGTTCTCGATTAAACCAATGAATATTGATGCTCTTGAATTAAATTTGTTGATAATTAAGACAGTTTCTATGAAGTCAACACAGTTTCTATGAAGTTGACCCTAGTATTTTCTTACGAAAGAATAATAATCTCAACGATTGCAGTAATTCATGCAACATAAAATCAAGGCAGAAGCTTCTACCTGTCGTACTGCCCTGACGAAAGTTGTGGCGAAGAATTCGGCTTATCTCTGCAACCTAAAAGATGATCAAATTTTAAATCAGATAACCCAGTAAGTTTACTTCTGACAAAGAAAATCATAAAAGGATGCATAGTTTTTAAATAGTACACAGCTGACGAACATAATCATGGCTTTCAAGAATTTAAAGAAAGTCATTTTGCAATTTTGGTTCTTTTGAGTAGTTTTATGATATAACATCAAAAATAAAATTAGCTGCCATTATAGGCCTAGTACATTAGTTTCTTTACTCAACTGTTATCGATTGACAGAGGTATGAAATACTGTGTTAAATACTCACAGCAGCAGAAGGTGATGGCCAGCAATGCAATGCAGCACCTGCATGCACCCCATCTATGGAATTTGAAACAAAAGGAAGCCTGGAGATATCAGCCTTGACCAAGATTAAGTTCCTGGAAGATAATTCTATATGATATCAGATTCTCCAAGCGTACCATCAAATGCAGAACCTCAATTCAGTATATCTCTATGCGGAAACGAATGTCTTTCAAAATAAAAGAGAGGCGCTGATAGAAGAGAAAGTGAAACAAACTCTTTTGGTGTGTTCTCTTGCTTAATGTATTCATAGCACTGCCGCAGCATATTCTCGGAGAAGTCCAAAGCAACTACATGAGAATACATTCCACTTTTGGCAAATAACCTTGAGAATAGTCCACTCCCACAGCTTGCATCTATAATAGTTCCTCCAGTTGTAGGCTTAAGGTAATTTTGGGCCATTTTAAACTGTATAGCATGGAAAGGCCCAGAAAACAGTTATATAACGATCACATAACCAACAATGAAAATGTTGTTGGAAACATATCACATAAAAGTTAATGTTTACTTACTGACTACAGGAATTTCCTTGGAGAAAATGAGTCAAATGTTAAATGGAAAACGTTAGATCAGCTTGTTTACAATTGCACTGAAAAGGATGTGGCGGATTTATTTACAATATAAAATCTATCTTTATAGCTATAGATAGTAACACAAGTTTTCTTTCTAACCTCTCTTTCTGGTCCGGAAACCACCCCATATAAAACTTGACGCTCTCTCATACGAAATGGCACCAAAGGATTCTGTACCAATCAAAAGCAAACAAAATTGAGTGAATACATGCACCAAAGATATAATTAACCAAAATGACGAACAATTACAAAGAAAGCTCTCCCATATCTGATTGTTCAAAATTATCAGATGCAGGTGTCTGTCTCCTCCTTAATTATTCCCTTATGATTACAAGAACACAGAAAAGCATAGGCTACCACATACATTATTGAGGCATGCTATGGTTAAATCTCACATCCGATTATAAAAATATCATACTATGATTTCACATCTGATAATTATATATTGGTAAAATTTATGCTTAACTTACCAACTTCATTACAAACACAATTTTAAAAAACTAAAATTTAAAAATAACTAAAATTATTAGTAAAGCCAAATGAGAAAGGCTAGGGATTGATAGCCAATAATAAAATTTACATCAAAACTAGTGAAATGAATCTATGTTTTACTAGTAGGAATCAATTTGATTGAATCAATTTGATAGCCAAAAGCTAGAACGTCAATCACAAGTGACACACCACAACCAAAATGGTGAAAAGTAAGCGATTTAACTAGCAAGTCACCTACACACCATGATTAAACAACAATGAAGAGAATATATTTATATTTTTCTTAGCTTATGATATTTAACACTTTATTTAAGAAAAGAGATGAACATATTATTACTTATAAAATGGATCTAATAAAACACAGATTGATTATAAGAAAATAGATCGCTTAAATTGTAAAGATGATTGTAAGGTCATTCAGTGAAATTTTAAGTACACCCATTATTATTAGATTTTAAGATGAAAGGTTGTAAGAAAAAATAAACTAAATTATTGTCCTAGGATTAGATGGGGACATGAACACAAATAAAAATATTTTAAGAGCAAGCTACAAATTAGAATTTGGGATGCAAGGAAGCTAACGTTATGTGGGAAAAAATATCAAGTGAAATTAAGCAAGTTGCTAAAGATGGGAGAATCAAAAGGAAAACTTCTTTTAATAAGAATAGTGGAGTCGAGTGCAAAGAAAAGATAAGAAATAAGAAGTTATATAAACTTTTTAAAAAACTCGAAGAAAATATAAAGTCGAGAGATTCTAAGAAAACAATATATGAAAAAATTTTTTTTTATATAATAGACAAAGAAAGTGAAAGATGTATGTATAAGCCACCAAAGAGAGAAATAAAATACATAGTTCGTGAGGTATTAAAGATGAAAATAATAAAGTGCTTTTCTGAAAAAAAAAAAAAAGAAATATAAATAAAATGAAAAAGTGATGATTTTTAGCAAACTTAAACAAAAAAAAGAATTTTTTTTATCATAAATAGAAATTAAGTTAGTGAAGCTTTAAAGAAAATGAAATGTGAAAAGCAAGAAACCGATAATATTAAAAAGATATGGAATTTCTCACTTACAAATCTGTTATTTTAAAGACTAAAGTTGAGTATTTGGTTCCTATATTTATAGAAGGTGATGCACAAGAGTGTGCAAATTATGAGGAATTAAGTTAATGTGCCATACATTAAAATTATGAGAGAGAGTTAATCGATATTAAAGAGAAAAAAAGAAGTTGGTTTCATACAGGTAGATCTACTATGGATGTTATACATTTGTTAAGAGGTTTGATAAGCATAGAAAAAGCAAGAAGGATCTACATATGATATTTATTGATTTAGAGAAAGCTTATGATAAATTCTCAAGAGATGTTCTTTGGAGAGTTCTAGACGTAAAGGAGTTAATATTGGTTATATTCAAGTCATTAAAGATATGTATAGGCACTTGTGTCCAAACACAAGGAGGATTGACAAAATATTTTCCTATTTCATTGGATTACATCAACAACATTAAGCCCTTATCTTTTACTTTAGTTATGGATGTTCTTAGGCATTTACAAGAAGATGTACCATGCTTTTTTTTTGACATTCTTCTTGTTGATAAGACTAGAGGAGTCCAATAGAAACTTGAATTATGGAGGTCAACTTTAGAGTCTAAAGGTTTTCGCTTAAGTAGATCTAAAAATATATATGGAGTGTAGAAGTTTTAGTGAAGTTTGACTTGGTGATCAAGTCATTAATAAGAGTGGCATTCAGATATTTATTTTATTGTTCAAAATGATGGTGAAATAGATGGAGATGTTAAGTAGAATTCAAGTTGGATGGTTGAAGTGGAGGAATGCATCCGCCTATTATGATAGAAAAGTTCCACTTAAACTTAAGGAAAAATTTTATAAGATGGTGGTAAGACCTAATGAATGACTTTAGAAATAATAAAAGAGAAGCATAAAGTTAAGTTATAGAGAGGATGCTCAGTGGATGAGTGGTTTACTCTTAGAGATAGAAAAAATGATGATGTTGGAAAAAGTGTAGATAAGATTAGGAGATGCCTTAGATGGTTTGGCCACATAAAGCGTATCCGAACTGATTAGAGAGTAGATTAGATTTGCCTTATGTTAAGAAAGGTAGAGGTAGACCTAAAAGACTTGGTTAAGATGTATAAAAATGATCTTAGTATACTTGAATTAAATGAGAATTTGACACATAATAGACACAATGGAGGAAGGATTCATGTACCCCACCCAAGTGGGATTAAGGCTTGTTGTTGTTGTTGTTGTTGTAAAATAAGGGATAATATGATCAAAACAAACATTAAATTTGTTACATGAAACATACAAATTTTAATGTGAAAATAAGCAAAGACTTACATAAGAATTATGTGGTATCTATGTAAATCCCCCTAATAAATATTGTTTGTTCTAAGAAAATTAAACATTGATTTACACACATAACACTCAAAACATCTTAAATTATAAATCTAACATCTTAAACATTATTTATTTATCTAACACCTAAATTTTTTAAATATAACAAAAATACCATGTTAGTCACGTAAGCTTGTTGTCTAACTTCATCTGTGGGCACTCGCTGAATTTCCTCTCACAATTAGTAGTGAGAAATTCATATACCGAATACCTCTAAACACATTGAAACAAATCTTCACTGCTTCATTCATCTTCCCATCAAGATCTACATCCATAGCCCTGACTAATCCTTCTGCACCACCCTATCGTCTCCACAACCTACCCCTCAAAACACCTCCTAAATATAACCTTAAATAATTAAACTCTACTTGCTTAGCAAAAAGACAAAGGTTCATGATGCAGTTCAATACAAAACTGCAATTCTATTTGTAAATATAGAATTGCAGGTTCAATTCAAGCTACGATTAATATATAGTACTTCAATAGATCAATGCAGTTTGGATCAGATTGTCTGAAAGAAATATTTAAATTTATATGAGAATATTTGAATGAATTGTTTTGTTGTTTGAATATGGTTTGCTTTAATTACCTATTGCAAACTATTTGATAATATGATGCATTTGTACGTATTACTTATTACTTTAGTAAAAAGTATTACAGTTTAATATATGTTCTGATCAATACATGTAAAAGGTTTGTAATTGTGAGTAACGAGCATCATTGTTATTTGCTTGGTGAGATTTGTCTTTGTGAACTCGATTTCTCAGCCACAGGTGAATACAAAGAAAAAAATGATGAAAGAGAGAAGCATTAATAGAGAAAAAAATCATATCTATTATTTCCTCTTAAATCTCTTGTTTTGAGCTGCATAAAAAAGCTGAAAAAAAGATGGATTTATCCTAAAGGCTTTAGGATATAAAGCAAAAGACATGCCCCACCACCATAATAAAAAAAATTAGGATCATCGCATGCATACTTTTGTTCCATCCTTATTTTTACTACTATTTCGACCATTCTGCTCTGTGGCTGCTCCATGGCTGCATAAAAAATGAAGAGACTCACAAAGTACCCCTCATCTTTTCTCTCCCCTCCTTCAGAAATCACGCCTTTTCCTCCACCCTCCTTCGACATTTCTGTTTTGTCTAAATTAAATCCTATCAACGTGAATTAGTAAATCGGAGTTAATCATGAAAGTCGCTTTATTGTTAGGAATTATTAAGACTTTGTAAAGTTTACGCTTTAGGATTCAAGAATCGATTTAACCATAGATGATTTAGTGTGTTAAATGATTAAAGCAACTTTTGTTATTTTAATCAATCATAATTAAAAGCCATGACAAGTAAAATTATTTAAAAACATTCTAATGAAAAAATCGAACTTTATTTTATAATTCAACATCTCCTATAAATAGTTCTTATAAATTTTGAGATTACACATTAGTCTCTAAATTCATTTTATTAATTTCAACCATTTAATTTTTTTAATTCATTATTAAATTTACTTAGTTCACTAACTTACTTTGAAAGAAGTTTTTTTTTATTAAATAGTTATATCAGTGCTGCATATGTGTTCATTTAAGTAATGATTTTATTTTTATTTTATATATGAAATTGAAAATGTTATATTTAAAAAAATTCAAGTATGGCGGGCGATTGGTTGCTTGTAGATGGAAATTATATTTAGAAAAATTATAATATATGTTTTCTATTTATTTATGTTTTGAAAAAAATATTATACTTGAGAAAGTTCTTAGTGGAACTTAAAGTTTACATTAGCTTATGTGGATCATGTTACAATTTCATTAGCTTCAAAATTTTTAATATTACATCAAAAAAATAGTATCATCATTAACTTTGTTATTGAAATTTACTTTATTTTAAATTTTATTATATCTTTGATAAATATTTAATCATTAACTATATACTTTATATAAGGTCCCTTGAATATTAGAATATTTAGAAATATTTTAATGAAATATTATTCACAATCGACTTGGAGAAATTATAGATGACATAATATAATGTAAACACGGAATAGAGAGGGAAAATTGAAAAAATTACTACATAAAAAAAATTCCAATACAAGTTAAATCATTGGAGTAGCTCTGAATTGGATTTTAATTAAGATTGAAGCATGAAGTTTTCTTTATCCTCTGCCTATTCCCTCAGATTCTCCAGTCGTGACAAGAGTATCGAGCTAGATTTTATTAGGGACATAAGTATGATCATAATAAAAGAGCCATTAGGAAGAGAATAAATTTTATGAAGAAATTTGCATATGATTATAATGATTGATGCATATTATAATTAATTTGCTTCGCCTATGGAATCAATTCAAGAAGATGGGTGAAAATAGAGACAACCGCCGAGCACCAATTTATGCAACCACCTTCACTAAATAGATGCATTTACTTAAATGATGGAAGCAATGAATCAAATGATGGAAACAATGACTCAAATGTTAAGAAATCAAGATACACAAGCTGGAAGTGGTGTAGAATCGTAAAAATTGATGGATAGAAAAATTCTAGAAAGTATGTCATGCCCTCCAAAAAGAAGAGTTGCTTTGGCTTCTTTTGCTTTTGAGGCGAGATGGAGGTGGAAAAAGAGAGAAGAAGGCAAATCTTTTTTTTATGGGAGGACTTTGTGAAGACTTTATAGATTTGTACCCTCTCGAGGAGACAAATGCAGACAAATTCATCGATTGGTATAGAGAGATCTATAATGCAATATAAAGCGAGTTTACTTTTCTGTACCTAATTGATACCAAATGAAGAAAAATGCCACAAGTTTCTATCCTGACTGAAGGATGTACCCTTGATTCCTCAGGTATTGATGACTATGCTGATGAAGAGAGGGCTAGAAGGATAGAATGTGCACTGGAGGAGGAGGTATATTCAAAAAAGGAGGAATGATGATAGGCCAAAATTTGGGCAGAATATTCAAACTAAAAAATCAAACTAGAAGAACCATAAGTCATATACCAATGCCAGCAGTAGCAGTATTATCACATGCCCAAAATGTGGAAGAGCACATAAAGGAGAGTGCCTTTCAGGCACAAACACTTATTGCTACCATTAGGAAATATGGCAAAATCTTGTCATATCTTGAGTAAATCTTCAATGGATGCTGGGACAAGTATTCAACCTCCAGATGTTGATAGACAAAAGATGATCAATCGAATCAGTTCCATCTCAAACTGAACATAACACACGTACGAAGTTTTGCACTCACGCAATAAGAAGCAAAAGACTCTCGATGTTATTACATGTATGTCTTTATTTAAATTAGCATTATTATAATTTTATATTGTGCTGATATATTTGTTTTATATATCTACTCATTTATAGGTATCATTTTATTGAAAGTAAATCGTTAGAGTTTTATTTGATATCGAGCATCACATTCATTTATATCCGAAAAAATTTTGTGGAAGTAATGAAAATGTCGTAGATTTCAAAGAAGAATACCAAATGGGTCTCAAATGAAGAAATATTTGAGTGAACAATATCTGTGAAAGAGTTGGATGCATTAATAAGACGCCTATATAATTTGATGTGATTTTAGGAATAGATATTATCTAAACATTATCTATATTGTAAAAGATAGTCAAATTTTATATTCCCGAGAAGAAGAATTCAAATTTGTGGGGCATAAGAGAAAGTATTAGCTATGATGGTGTCTTGCTTTTAAAAGTTCAAAAGATGCTAGCAAAAAAAAATGCTATGGAAGTTTTCTTGCTCAAGTCACCGATGTTACTAAAGAGGTAAAAAGTTAGAGGATATACCAGTAAAGAGTATCCGTAAGTCTTTATGGATGAGTAACTGTGTTTACCTCCTGAGAGATAGATTTCTATTGATTTAATTCAAAATGCAAAAGAAAAGTACCATATAGAATGGCGATCAAAGAATTACAAGAGTTGAAGAATCTACAAGAATTGTTAGAGAATGGATTTATCGCAACACATCTCCTTGGGGAGCTATTTGTGAAGAAAGATGGGAACTTAAGGCTATGCATCGATTATAGAGAGCTTAACAAACTCACATTGAAAAATAAATATCCTTTGTCAAGAATTGATAATCTTTTTGATCAACTAGAAGGAACTTTAATATTTTCAAAAATTGATTTAAGATCAGGTTATCATCAGTTGAGAATCAAAGAAGAAGATATATCAAAGACTGCATTCAGTACAAGGTATGAGCACTATGAGTTTGTGGTGATGCCTTTTGGCTTAACAAATGCTTAGGATGGATCTCATGAATAAAATCTTTAAACCCTTTTTAGATTCATTTGTGATTGTATTCATAGATGACATTCTAGTTTATTCCAGAGATGAAGCAGCTCATGAAAACCATCTTCATATTATTTTGCAAGCTCTAAAAGGAAATGAATTGTATGCAAAATTTTCAAAGTGTGAATTTTGTTAAATAGTATCATATTCTTGGGGCACATGATTAGTAGTGAAGGGGTTTCAGTGGATCAGAGTAAAATCAGAGCAATAGCTGAATGGCCCAAACAAACCACCGTCACAGAAGTCGAAGTTTCTTAGAGTTTGCGGGATATTATAGGAGATTCGTTGAAGGATTTTTACAGAATGTCATGCCACTATCGAGGCTAACTCGAGCAAAGTTTGAATAGGTCGGTGTGAAGAGACTTTTCAAAATTGAAGAATTGTTTAATAGTAACTATTCCATCGTGACGTAAGGATTTCAAAGTTATAGTGATGCATCATTAAGAGGCTTGGGATGTGTACTTATGCAGAATGGAAGAGTGATTGCTTATGCTTCAAGACAATTAAAAAATCATGAAAAGAATTATTCAACCCATGATCTAGAACTAGTAGCAGTGATATTTGTATTAAAAATTTGGAGACATTATTTATATGGAGTAAAGTGTGAAGTTTTCACTGATCATCAAAGCTTAAAATATATCTTTACTCAGGAGCTAAATTTAAGGCAAAGGAGATGGTTGGAACTCATTAAAGATTATGATTTAGATATTCAATATCATTTGGGGAAGACAAATGTAGTTGTTGATGCTTTAAGTAGAAAAATATCTAATAGTGCTTATTGGTGGATCTCTCAAAAGGAGGAGTTGATTAAAGATTTAGAAAAACTGAAAATTTCAATTATTAAATCTACAGATGATCATGCTTCATTGTTAAATCAAATGGCTATACAATCAAATTTGAAAGATAGAGTATGAGATGTTTTACCTCAAGATAATGACTTTCAGAAAATTTTAGATTTGGTAAAAGTATGCCATACATAAGATTTTGAAATTGATGGAGAGGGATTACTGAAGTATCATGGCAGAGTTTGCATTCCAGATGTTGGAGATTTGAGGAAAGACATCTTACATGAAACACATCATTCTAATTATACAATTCATCCAGGTAGTAGCAAAATGTATCAAAAATTTAAGGAAATATTTTGGTGGTCAGAAATGAAAAGAAGTGTAGCTGAATTTATCTATAAGTGTCAATCATGTCAGATGGTTAAGGCTGAACATCAGAAGCCAAGTGAACTTTTACAGCCCTTACCAATACCTGAGTGAAAATGGGATAATATTGCTATGGATTTTATGGTTGGCTTACCTAGATCTAGAAGAGGATGCAATGCTATTTGGGTTATTATTGATAGGTTGACTAAAACCGCTTATCCTTATCAACAATCGATGTTGTTGAAAAGCCATGAGAAAATGTTGATGAAATTAAGTTACATGGTGTGCCAAAATCTATAGTATCGGATTGGGATGGCGATTACATCTAGACCGTGGAGAAAAATCCAAGAAGTTTTAGGAAACTTACTTTCAAGATCTTCCATCCTCAAATTGATGGCGGTCGAAAAGAAAAATTCAAACACTTGAAGATTTGCTTAGACTTTGTATCCTTGATTTTGAGGGAAATTGGAAAATTCATTTTGATTGAGTTTGTCTATAATAGTTTTCAAGCAAGTATTGGTATGGACTATGAAGCATTATATGAAAGAAAATACGTAAGCTTTGTTGGGTAGAGACAGTGAAAGAAGAATCATTAGTGCGGATAAAGTAGATGAAGAAAGAATCCAATTGATTCGTGATAGATTAAAATTGTTCAAGATAAAAAGAGGAGATATTATAATGTTAAACATCGACTAGAGTTTGAAGTGGGAGAATTTGTATTTCTTAAAAGTCAATGAAAGGTAGCGATTTGGTAAAGTTGGAAAGTTGAGCCCATGTTATATTGGTATGAAATCTTGGAAAAAAATTGAGAAAGTGGCTTATAGGCTTTCTTCTCACGTGCGAGTGCATAATGTGTTTCATATTTCTCTGAAAATATATATTATGATGAAGCCAACAAAATTATTGTGGACCGATATTCAACCGATCTCACATTTGTGGAGAGTCGAAGAATTATAGATTATGATATTAAGCATCTCAGGAATAGAGAAAATTCATTTGTCCGTGTACTGTGGAAATATGGATCAGATCGAGAAGCGACGTGGGAGAAGAAATCAGAAATGTGAGAATTTTATCCTCAATTGTTTAATTAAAGGTATGTTTATTTCTATTAATGTCATTTAATTTCGAGGAAGAAATTTTTATAAGAGGGAGAGATTGTAATGACCGAAAAAAAATTAAATAAAAAATACAACCGCCGCGACGGTTAGCCTCGGATTGGAAAAAGCCCAAAAGGGGGAGTTCGGTTTCGGCAAACCGAAATAGAACTCCCAAAACACGCGAGAGAGGGAGAGAGGAAGGGAGAGGAAGGGAGAAGAAGGGAAGACTCACCTTGCGTGCCCTAGTCGAGTGAGACAGCTTCACTGCCGCCGAGGGGGAGTCTTTCGTGCGTCGTCAGCCGAGGAAGAAGAAGAGGAGTTTCTGCCAGCCCAGGAGGCTCCCGTCGACATCGACTCACCGGAGGCTCTTGTCACAACCGAGAGAGGAGAGAGCGAGTGCGTCAAGCAGAAGCCAGTGCTTGACAAACCAGAGGAATATAAAAGGTAAGTAAATAAATTATATAAGTATATGTTTAATTGAAATTTGATTTTAATGTTATTAGCTTTGATTTTAATGTTATTTTAAGTTTAACTTAGGATTTATCGATTTCAACAAATAATTTAATTTAGGAATATGTAGCATAAATTAAATCCAAGTTTAAGATATCATTTTAAGAACATTTCAAGAATCATTTTAAGAAAAATAATAAATAAAAATATTAAATTTAGGTGAACCTATAAATGAAATGCAAACATTTGAAACTTATGAATGAAATGTATGTAGTAAAAGTATGATTAATTGTATTAATAGATTGAGAGCTAAATTTTACCTTTCCTTAAGTATAATATAAATTAAACTTAATTATTTAAATTTTACATGCTATATGCAAAATATGACTTAAGTATTAACTTGATATTTAGCCTAATAAATATACATAATTTAATAAATAAATTAACTAAATATGATTATTATCATTATTATTATTAATTATTAATTTAACTTGATTTAGAAAATGACAATGAATATTGATGAAGGTGCGTCAATTAATAAAATCTATACATAAGTATCATAGATAAGAAATAAATAAAATAAAATACATTGCTTTCTAATATTGATCCAATTAATATATTTATATAGAATTTCAATTAAGAAAGAAGCGTTAAAGAAAGGAAATTCAAGAGTAAAATAGTTAAAGTGGGTAATTATGTTCTTACATTTATGGTAAAAAATCTTTCTTGTGATGAAATGCATGTTTATATGATTATGACTTTTTTTTTCTGTACTGCAAGTTGTGATTTATTTTTCTGTTTCTTCATAAACTGTAATGTAGTTTCCTGTATCTTCATGTTGGATAATCACCTGAATGTTAGATCATATTATCACTTCATCATTTTATAAAGTTAACTGATTTACTGTTAGTTATGAATTAATATGCATAGATGTATAACCGTATGCTATGAATATGTATGTTGAAAGTGGAGTTCACCCCTATGGTACAGGGGCCGATATGTACCCATGCACGAAATGATAAAAAAAAGAGCCAATGAAATTGGCAAATGGTAATGGCTACTTGTCCTTTGGATGAGTATTGATAAATATTTTATTTTGGTAAAGGTTTAGACGGTGACTCCTAAGACGGATGATAAATGTAAAAGTAAAAGTTCACATGAAATGTTTATGTATACCTACCCCCCATATGTTTAATTGTTTGAGCAAATTTTTTTTATGTATATGTGATAACAAAAAATTGCATGCATACTAGTTCTCTTTCTTTCTTATAATTAATAAAGATAATTACTAAATTTTATTCAATTGCTAGTTGTTTAATTTTTTTCAGGTATCCATCCTAACTAAATGGCAGAGAGAATGGAGAGTTATGTTGTCGTAGAGACTTGGAGATAGTAATTATGTCGCTTATGTTGAATTATGTTTAAATTGTATGTCATATGAACTTTGTTAGATATATATGTATGGACAAATTGTTAAATCATTTGTGGATTGTAACTCTTGTATGATTGGAGATTTTAATTAAGATTCAAGTGAAATATAAGTTTTTCTTTTGTCTTTCTCGCTTGGTATTTCAAGCTCCCGGAGGAGACAATAAAAAAATTTAGGTTATTGTGAAGCTTAATTTTTTATTTTGTTATATGAGATATTTTAATTTCTATTTTATATAAAAGTATAATATTTTTATTTTGTTGTGCTTAGAAAAAATTGGATCCTACTACCTAAAGAATAAGCAGTTGCAAGAATTAGATTTTTGAAGGAACAAGCAAGTTCCTTGAATTAGTTGTTCAGAATTTTGCCACCATTAGATCTAATAACCTTTTCTGCATATTGCTATTAAAAGAGTTGATGATGTTAATGGTGATCATATTACTCCAATAAATGAAATGTTGTGAGCATAAGCAATGAACTCTTCTTAATGGGTAAAGGGGATGAGGGTTTTTTTGTTTTCGAATGGATTAAAAAGCTTTCTATCTCCTAGATATATTAGAAAATGTTCACAATGTTTTATCTATTTTCCCTAGTCATTTGTATACCGATAGATCCAAGCAAGAGAGGATGAAGGTTGCTCATTGGGTGGGAGCGGGTGAACCGAGAAGAGAAAACCTTTAGGTTTACATTGAAACAAATCTAAACAATGAACTTACGGTGACAAGTGGCATGGTATTTTGTTGTATTTAAATGTTTTAAGTGTTAAGAAAAGTAAATATAAAGTTTAGGGTGTTAGATATGTAAATTAGAATATTTTGAGTGTTATGTATGTAAATCTCTAAAATAAATATAAACCTTTAGGTTACATATGAGAAACAAATTGCGCCACCAAATCTAAACAACAGGTTTACAGTGGCAAGTGGCATGGTATTTTGGTTGTATTTTAAGTATTAGATGAGTAATAAAGTTTAGGGTGTTTGATATATAAATTAGAATATTTTGAGTGTTATGTACATAAATCCCCCTAAATTAAATGAAAAGAGGAAAAATCAAAGAGCATTAAGGAAGGTCGCAAGTTATTTTTAACCTTCGTCTTTCCCCCTAACCCTTTCATGCACTTCAATTTTCCTATATCTCATAAATGTTGGATCGTCGATTTACTAAATCCAGATTTAAGATAAAATGGAGAAGACACATGATTTAAGATTATGTGGGATTTAAAGTTGTCATTTTTTGCCATGTGGCAGGATTAAGTTTAAATCCTGTTCAAATCCTGCTACCAGACATCACCACAATTGTGAAGAGCATGCCACTTTGTCGGATTAATTAACATAGGAGACCAAAAACATAACCATTTTGAATTAAACAGTTCTGTTCATCAACCTGACAGTTTGCCGCTTATTATATCAAACTATAAAAGTAGATCCAAAACATAAACATCATTGAAGCATATGCTCCATAATACCATTTGGATAACAATATCCAAATGCAATGAGTTGTCTAGTCAAAACATCAACTAAAGATGTAGTCTTGCATGGCATTTAGTTTAATTAGAATAACAAAGTAAAAAAAAAAAACTTTCCAATAAAAGCCTCTTTTGTCTTCAAGAACAAAGGCTTCAAATCTATTGCAGCTCCATATAATATAAGCTTGAGGGAGAAGAAAATAAAGTAAATAAAAACTTATGCACATAACAAGAGAATGATAAAATTGAAATGGATTTATCTAGATTCAAGTTATAGGTCCACTAATGAAAAATTCAAGCCCACAAATCTCGATAGATCACACGGACGCTAAAATGCTACCTTATATTAGGGAAGCTTAAGGTGCTTTCTCATATCACTAAATATATAATGACTATAATGGTACTACTGCAATGTGTAAATGACCTGAATATTTATGTTGTGGCATGGTTTCAGAATATTCCTTCAATCCACTCGCTATCGTGAGATCAAAGTAAGTTTCATTGTGGGGATATTACTTCTTGCATATATAACATTCAACTCCAGACCCAACAGTGGAGACCCTGTAAGATAAATGAAACAATGTGGCATCTGAGACCATGCAAAATTATATTATAAGAACAAGATGTATAAAAATTAGAGAACGCCAAAGAGTTTACAGTAACTCCACTTAAGCACAAACTTGATCACTTACAAAGTCAATTGTGGGTCGCTTCTATTGATAAACGGCTTGTAACAAATTGGACATGCAAGATTGTATAATAGAGTGTCACAATATTCAGAGCTCTTCCTATTTTTTTCCATGGTAGATTTCTGAAATCAGATTAACAATGAAAACAGTTGTATAAGTCAATAAGATGAAATCACTAAAAGTTGAACGGATAGAATAGTTTAGGCTTTTAAAGTAAAAAGAGATTGTGCCATAAATGTGATCTAACACTTATTTAAAGTTGAAGACATAAAATCTATGTCATCAGATCTAAAAGGTGGTACAATCCAACAACATTGACAAGATAAAGAGATTTAATCTCAACTTGCAAGACAAGCCTCAAGAGTCAAAATCAAGTAAAACAGTCTGGTTATTCAAGAGAAAAAAAAAAGCCCATATAAAAATATGTAAGAGAGCATATATATGCAAAATAAACACATCAATAGAGCCTTTAACAAACTTTCAGAAAGAAAAACTGAAGTATCAACTAATATAAAGAAAATGAATCAACTAAATCTATAATAACCCAAAATAACACAAGTCTAAACAAAGAATTATAATTAACACGTAAAACAAATCACAAAAATAAATGCAATAAAAGGATTTGCTCCTATAATGATAGACCATCATTTATAAGATCTAATAAGAGAAAAGTTAACTACAAATGAATGTCACGCAAACTCAATACATAACTTCTATTTATGAAAGCATAAATGGCAAGGCACATGCCATATAAATATGAAAATAAAGAAGCGTGATTTAAAATGTAATATTATAACCAATGTCATCATAGCATTAGATATGGATAATACCACATGGCATTAATGATAAAAAATATTAATTGTTTTGCAATGATTTTCAGTATAATAGTGTTTACAATCCTTGAAATGAAAAGAACAATAATAAATGTGTTTATATGTTAACGCATTCCTATGCAATTACATCATGCATATTCAAGCATATAAAAACAATTGACTCATCAGCATTTATCAGAATAACTTTTATATAGTTTGTCTATCAAGATATTCTAAGCAATAAAAAAATTTCACCTACCTAGTGAAGTATAGTGATCACTAAGAGAGTTCCATGGAGTTGTAAGTTAGCCAATCATATCAATAAAAGCTCATTAACAATATTTACATCCATCGCATATAAACATACACATTATAGAAAAGTCCCAAGCAAGTGTTATAACAAATCTTTTAGTAGCAATATGAACAAATTTATTTTATATCAATATAATATGATTCAAATATTGAGAAATAAGTTACGCCATCATATAAAACATCTCAAGAGATTCAAATATCAATTAACATGATAAAGATAATATGCATATCATATAGCATTTCAAAAATAAAAATTAACACTTCTACGAAAATGTAATGCAAACTCAATATGGAAGACTTGACTAAATGTATATAACATGACTACCAATTTGCTAAATATTCAAATAATCTACTAAAGAATCAAGAATAATGCACCTCACAAAGAAGAGTACATTTATCTTCTAATAACTAAAAGGCAAACATTAAAACAATTAAACTAATGTTGACCCACAAAATAGCACTAGAAGAGTAACATGTTAGAAATCCTAAACAAAAATTCTAGGTTAAACATTTTGAGTATGAAACCCAAATCAAGCTAATCTCAAAAATCATTTAAGTTTTTATAAAAATACATAATTTAGCCAAAGTTTTGATTTAATGCATCTATATAAAAATCTAAACTAACTTAACCTAATAACTAGAAAATAACACTATAATTAATCTTATATAAATCACTCTCTAGAAATTAAAGAATTATTCTTCTCTTACCAACGCAAGCAAAGAAAGTATATGAAAAATAATCTCATTAGTGACTATGGCTCAACAATGATGAAAAGTAGGTGATGTTCTTGTGATGGGAAGAAAAAGAAGACAAAGATGCTTGAGTGAGGGTACCTAGGAAAAAACAAGGATGGTTCGAGGGATGACGTCATAAGCAACTCCTACAAATTGAAAGGAAGATGAAGACAAAGGAGATAGTGGCTATGATGGTCCTTAAATGGGAAAAAATATACACTTACAATATAATACACATGCACTCTCAATTGGGTGATTTGTCATAAAATAGTACTATTAAATTATAGTCATGGAAAAGACCATAGGTTCCATAATGGCCTATATTCCTTGAGATAATCTCGAGAGTTTGAATTTCAAGAATGAATTTTCTTAGTTTAAGGGCTTTCTTCATGCAAATGTAAAGTAAAATATCTTGAGTAATTCATAATTGAGCATTAATTATAAATCCATTTGCTTGCATTAATAGTGGCTTGAATCCCTTCTTTAATCACAATAGCTATGAATTTATTGCTAACGTGTTCATTAAAGTATTTAAGTCTTGATGTCTCCATCCTTTTAAACATGAATGATTGGACTTGAAATTAAGACTTTTGATCCTAATCTATAAGCAAGACAGCCATTTTAAGAGCGTGCATGTGTATTGAATGGAGTTTTAAAAAAAGAGTTTGTGCATTTTCAGAATAATTGCATGTGTATTGAAGGCCATTTTAAGGATGCCCATTTTTTTAGGCAAGAAAATTTGAATTCTAGGTCTTATGTTCAAGCATTTAGTGTGTTAGCCAAAGCATATGGGGTATTTAATTTTGATGATGTGCATGTCTTTTGATGTACTTACATGATGTGCTTACACACTTTTCAATGCATTTACATAATGGGCTTGCACAAAATTTGATCCATCTGCATGATGTACTTCCATAATACACTTGCACACTTTTCAAGATGTTTATATGATGCATTTGTATATTTTCAAATGCACTTATATGATACATTTGCATGAATTTTGTTGCACTTCTGCTATGGATTTACACAATTTTCTGTATTTATATGATATATGCAGTACTATTTCAAAATTATTGTATGAGTTAAAACATTGCCTTTATAGAGGACTTAAATTTTTTACTTAATTTGATTGTTTGTGCATAAGTTTTGTTATGAAATATTCGTAAATATTTTATTTAGAATTTTGATACTCACATTCTATCCACTTGTATGCATGCATTATAAGTACAATTGTGATTACTTGTAATTTAGATTATCATTGTACACTCAAAATACTACATCTTGTTGTTTGCATTTAATCCTCACCAATGTTTAAACAAACCCATAATAGCCTTCCAGCACATTTAAATAAAGTCTCTCACTTAGTCATTTTCAGTTACAGCTATAATTCATAGTTCCAATTATTCTTCAAATTAGTGGGAGGTCCATCATACTCAACTTTGAGTCCTTGTTTGAGTTCAATCTGGCCCTTTTTGAAGCAATTTCTATCGCATCTAAATATTCATTATTGTCTTCATTGTGTGGACTGCACTTTTCATTTTTTTTCTTGCATTACTATCAAGACTTGTTTCAATTTATCTTTCAATCAACAAATCAAAAGCCTTCTGTTGGTGGCCCTTCCTAAATCCCCTCCATGCCAACTTAGATCCATCTTCTTCATCCATGCCAAACTCTTGCCATCATCAAAGATCTCCCCTCACCAAATCTCGCATCTCCAAGTCCAATCTGCCATCTCCCAACCCTCTACATCAGCCTCCTTTTCTTAGGAATTGCAAGCATCCTCAAATTGCTTGGATTTATTCTCCAAGCCTTCTTTCTTTGTTCATTATTTCTTCTCCCTCACTAATGCCTCAAATCCTCCTCCGATGCCCCACCCAAAGCCAAATCCATCATTCACATATGCCGTCATCCAAATCATTCAACCACTTCAGCTAACAATAATTTCATGACCACCGCACACAATATTGCCTCAACCTTTAGGGCAAGGTTGGTTTTGAAGGGGTGGGAACTGATAGGGGTTTGTAAATAAGTTATATGGGTTAGTAGTTAATAATTGGAATAGATAGTTTGAATTGTATGGGTGTTTAAAAAGTAGTTAAAGAGCCTCGAGGAGTGCCTGTAATTCTATAAATACTTTCCCTTAGGGAATATTAGGGCATCATTCATTCAATCAATAAAATAAAGTCTCCTCTTTTGTTTCTGGTTCATTCTTCTCCCTCCTCTAAATTTCTGGAGTTACTAGCATCCTTGAATTTATCAGTTATCCCTGGTCTCGCAATGAATTAATGCCAGTTTTCTACTCCAAAAACAGAATTGTCTGCTTTGTTCAGTCGATAAGGCCGTTTTATCTGCATTCATCCATCATCATTATGAAGCATGGCCCACTGGAATTTTCGTATGCATCCAACCCATTTCATCATGAACCAGAAATCAACATTGGATCAGTACTACTTCAAGGAAATGTTTGCCTGACAATTGTAGCACTTCCAAAATTAGAACTTTAATCCAATTCTGTGATGCAGGATCTCTACCTAGCCGTGGCATTCGCAAGCTTAACAAATTCACCTCCAACCTCTCAATTCCTTTAAATGCTACAAAAGCTTTCTGGACAGGACAGGTCCCATCACATGCCTCCTTAACATCCAACATTGAACAGTCTCCACACTACCTTCACCAGAGCATAGCATTAAAAACAAGGAGCCCTAACTATAGAGCTTCCCTAAATAATCAACCCAATAACATCAATCTTCATGCTATCATCGCCATTCACCGTATTCCAGCTATTATATGCGCATCATCAATATCAATTAATTCCAAAATTAAACAAAAAGACAACCTTCACGGATTCCAGAATCGACTCACCTCATTAAAGAATCCATAAAAGGTTTGTCATTTATTGCAGGTAGGGACAAAAAAAAAAATGAAAGCGGCTGTCAACTGGCACTTACTGGTTCCGTGACATCAACAGAGACGGATGCAGCGGCCGAAGTGGCAGCGAGGGAGCCAGACCGCTCGCCGTTGAACGCGCTGCCTTCTGGAGAAGTCCTGACCTTTTGGCCAGCGAATGCGGGAAAGCATCCCGATGCTCCCAATTACCGCAGCCATGACTTCTGTATGAATTGGAGCGTTGAATAGCCCCGCGGATTGCCGGTAGATTTAACTCCGTTTTGCGTGACGCAGGGTTATCAGCGAGATCAGCCTTAGGATTTAAAGCTCCTCGTGGAACGCCAACCCAATGTTCAGGATTAGCCGTTTTCTAAAGCAACTGCCGTGTTTCAGGATTGCTGCATTAACTGGCCTGTTGTACTTCGCTGATTAATGCTGAAGATGGTTGTAACCGATTATAAAAATCTTTTTTATAAAAGCACTATTTTAAGAAATGTACCTTTCTCTAAACCTTGAGAATTTTAAACTTATTTTTTAAAAAAAAAGTGCATTCATCAATCTTTACTCTTTATTATTTATGATTTCAGACTTAGTAATATATCTTTCAAGTATTTGGCTATTATTGTTTATATAAAAAGCTTAAAATGAGTGATTATCAACTCATTTTAGATAAGCATAACATCCAAATTATTTGATGAAAATATATATAAATGAAAGATTTTAATTGAGTAATTTCTTCGTAAATAATCATCTATCCTTTTAGCTTAGAGCAACAACTATTCTTAAAGATGCCCTTAAGATCATGGACAGTCATATAAACAAATATTTATTCGATAATGAGAATGAATGAAAGCTCCAATCTTCACATAGAACCTCACTACTATGCCTAAGGAGAAAAGTGATCTTGATTGTACTTCTCTTTTTTAATTAAATCACATTTCTTGAGTTAAAATTATTTGAGAATTTTACTATGAGAATTCTCTTGTTAGCAAAAAGTAGAGCAATTCTTTTTCATGCCTATGGAAACAATTCATCCAAGGCCTTTCTTTTTAGTAGAAAGCTTGCTTTCCATTGTTTTTACAATCAGATCACATCTTAGTTTCAAGGTTGGCAATTGGAAATATTTTTGTTTTATTTTCATTTTTGAATTTGGGATACATCAAAATGGAAGTTGTAGGGCTATGAAGCCTTCTCAAATTTTATCTAATATATGCTACCCCCACTTCATTCAATCATTATTGGTGTTATCTCAAACCTTCCCTTACTCTCTCTAGCTTAATTAAATGTCATATTATTATTATTATTATTATTGGAGGGGGAGACACAATTCACTGGAAGGAATGGAAAGTCTTGCTTCTTCTGATGCAAAGAATTTATTTTAGTTTTTTTTGAGAGCTGAATATGAAATGGGCTAATTTTCTTTAGTTTTTTTTTTATTTTTGTTTAAAGAAGACTATTGTGGAACTTTACCATCATGAATTAAGCATCCCTTCTCTTTATGTCTGAAGCAAGGTTGTTAAGGATTGTAATAATCACATCTTTATTAAATATTTTTTATGTAACTTATAAGTAACATCTTGCCAAATTGGAAATTCTTTTTTATGCCTTTGTAAATTAGGTTCTTCAACATAAGAACTTTCATCATCATAAAAAAATGGTGCATAAATTTTATTGCATCTCTATGGGACTTATCATGGCTATCATTTGAGAAAATATGAACAATAAAATACATAGCATCACCCCTATTGAGACTTGGCGCACTTAGTTTTAATTTGAGTAATATATATGATAAATAAAACAACTGTAAATAAAAATACTCTGACAAATGAGATGATGAAATTGATGTTTTCATTCAATGCTAGATAGTCATATGTATCACATACTTTCTTTGTGTTGATTCTATGATGGTCACTATCCTTGCATATTAATTGACCTTGAGTTTTTATTATTTCATATTGACCTTACTAGTTTGATTGAGGTTGATTTATTACTGTTATTAATTACTATCATTATATGCATTTATTTTCCTTATTGCTTAAGTTTAACACTATTATAAGTAGGTTGAATGAAATGGATATATATATATATATATATATATATATATATATATATATATAGTTTTGGTGGGAGGGTGGTTCTATAATTTCTCATTATTTTTTTAGGCTATTGTAATAATTTTTAATTTGGGTTATGATGAAACATGCTTAACCTTAAGATAGTTATCAGCTTATAAGTTCTATTCTCAAGTTATTATTGGATGGACTATGTGTACCATTAAATATATTATGAATATAACCTCACCATTTCTCTTTCTTTATAAAAGTCTACAATTTTGAGAGTTTAGGATCTTCTTTTCTTGAACTATCTTTATATTATTACATTTTGAAGGATGGTTTGCTACTCTTTTTATTTTTTTCACCTTTGTATTTGCCTTTTTTAAAAATAGAATTGGACTTCACCTTCTCTTCCCCCAACCAAAAAAAAAAACTTTTGAAAAGCTTTAAAAGGTTATTTAATTGTAGGAATTATAAGTATAATATAAATAAATTATTTTTGTGTCTAATAAAAATAAATCATATACAAAGCATTTGTAGAATGGATTTAAAATAACTTATAATTTTTTTATTTTTAACAAACTTAGAATTTACCCAAACCTAATAAAATTTAGATAAAAAAGCATAACCCCCGATGTCTTCTTCCTCACTCAAGATATCCACCTATGATAGTGTTGACCTCACTTTTGGAGTGAGCTTTGAACTTCCTCATCATAGATCTAGGACTCTTATAGACACTAAGAGTTCATTAGTCTTAAGACACTTCTAGTGATTAAGAGACTTAGAAAAGTTAGTCATAGAGATAGGTTGTGCCTTAGGGATTTAGGAGAGACTTGCCTACCCTATAGCCCAAACCCAATCCTTGCTTCCTTCTTTCAAACCAAACCTCAAATTCAAATTCAAATTCCAAAATCAAATTCAACTATCCAATGATTGAAATCCATCACCAAATTCAAATTTCAAATACCTTCCTAGGCCCTTTGATTTTATCTTATTGACTTAGCCTTAACCAAATCCAAATCAACCCCTATTCCAATTGATTTTCTCAATTATCAAATTCAATCTTAAATAGAATTTTAAATCATAAATCAATTCCAAATTTTAAATGATTGAAATCCATGATCAACTCCAAATTCTAAATCAAGACCCTTCTTAAGCCATATGGACCTACCTCCATAAACCTAACCAAAACTCCTTTAAACCAACTCAAACTTGGTTGATTTCTTTATAAATCAATCTCCTTCATTTATATTCATAAATAAATGAAATCCAAATTCAATCTTTCAAATCAAATCAAAATAAATTAAACCAAATCAAAACCCAAGTTAGCCCTTTTAACTTACCTCTCTAAGCTTAATCAAATTTGCTTCTAAATCACTCCAAACTCAAGTGATTTTCTCATGACTCATTTATATCTTCATTTATATTCACAAATATAAATGAAATATAAATTGAAATGACCAAAACCAAACTCAAATCAAATCAAATTCTCAATTTTAGCCCTTTTAGCAAAACTTTTGAACTTGGCTAAATGAAACCCAAATCAACACAAAATTCATGGATTTCTTCATGATTCAATCATTTCTTCAATCATGGATCCAAATATAAAAATAAACCACCATTATCAAACCAAAACTAAGTCAACCCAAATCAAGCCCAAGTTAACCCTTATGATTTGGAATTGTCATATGAACCAAAATCCATTTGGCTCCAAACCAATTACAATTGGATTTATATTTCAATCCTAAACTCATATATGAGTTCAACCAAACTTGAATCAAGCCTTGATTAAGCCAATTGACCCATTTAGGCTCACTTGACCTAAAGTGACCTAAAGGCCTTTTTTAAGCCAAGTTCTAATCAAATTGAATTAAGCTCATCTAAACCAATCATGATCAGTTAAGTGTTGAGATGAGGATGCTTAGGTGGATGATCACTCTTGAGATAGAATGCAAAATGAGTATATTAAAAAGTTAGTAGCCTTGATAAGATTAAACACTTAGCCAAAATAAATATCAAAAGTAAGCATTAGATTTGCCATGTTAAAAATATAGACCTAAAAGATTGGTTAAGATGTATAAAATGATCTTAGCATACTTGATTTAAATGAGAATTCATAATCAATGAAACAATTCATGTTGACCCAGTGATTAACAATTCTAAATCAATCATGATCAACAATTATCATGATCAACCTTGAATTAGGTCAAACCAAATCAAATATTGACTTCAACAAGTAGCAAATAAAATCCAAACTAGCCGTCTACCATATGCCAATTGAAACCACCAAAATCCATTTAATGATTAAACATGACCAATCATTACCAAGCCTAATTGCAAGTTGACTCAAATTTAAAAAGCCAAAATGTCAAATCATGATTTAATCAATTGATTAAATTAGTTCATTCCAAATCACTTGTTAAATCAAGCCATGTTGACAATACCAATTTTAACAATACCCAAATTGACCTAATGGTAAATTGACCAAAATTTAAATTAATTCTAAATTTCAAAACCAATCATCACCAATTGATGACACCTAACATAATTTGATAAATTGGAATGACCAATTTGAACAATTAAAATGAGTCAAATTCAAACCTAGGCCAAACCAATCCAAACTAGTTAAAGCAAAATATCCCAAGTCATCATATGAATCTTCCAGTTTGTTGAATTTGACCAATTGGTCAATCCAACCTAGCCCAAATGAACCCTTTTGACCAAATGAATCTAAATCCCTCCAAAGCAACTTATGAGACCCTAAGGCTTTAGCAAAGCATACTTCATTCCTAAATTAGCCTAAAAGCCAAGTGAACCCCACCAACAGAATCAACCATCAAACCATAGGATGTAAACCTTAAACCTAATGGATCAAAGCTATAGTCAACTTGTCTATCTCCATGGGAGCTCATTGACACTACATGCAACCTTCCCCTGACCCACCTAGCTAACCTAACTCACCCTAGGTTAGCCAAGGACCCTTGGGAGGTGAGTTGATTCACCTCTAACCCAAACCGAGCACCCATTGGATTAAGCCCATGGAACTTTGCACATTGGGTCCATGGCACTCCCATCACTCCTCCCATCCCTAGTAGCGGCACGATGGAGATAACTCCGGTGGCGGTGGTGAGCGGCAAACATGCTGCAGCGTCTGTTGTGATGGAAAATTGAGGGCTATGCCCCCTCAATTCGAACAAAATTTCAAAAAGAATCAATTCACGTGAGTCCCTAAGCCCATTCCAAACTCCCTCAGAGTAATTCCAAGGATCCCCAAGCCCTCTCCATTCATTGTTCCATTCCTGCATAAACTAAAATAGGACACCCTTCCCTCAAGCAATACTCCATCTCTATTAAACCAAATCCAAATTCCTTGCACCCACACCATCCTCATACCCAATCAAAGCCAACCAAACCAATTCCCAAGCTCCCAAGTGGCCAGAGGTATGAATTCAATCAAAGCCAGATCGAAGCCAAGGCGTGCACGTGTGTGGATTGGTCGACAGAGCACCCTAGGCCAAATTGAGCTCATACTTCTTCAATAGGACCTCCCCTCAACTAGGCAAAGCTACCTCTAACGTTGCATCACCAGACATTAGCTTCGGTGAGGTAATTCCTCAAAACCGTAGCTTTAGGCCTATGTGTGTTGGTCTTTTGTGAAAGAAATCTCCATGTCGAGGGATTTCAGCCATTGGATGTGATTGTATGCTCATTTAGATGGTGTAGGATACATTTGATCCCAATCGAGCTCAAGATCAGATCAATAGAGAAAGAGCGGGTGCTCATCTTTCTCCACATGAACGAGATAGATCACAAGCCGTTCATCTAATGTGATCTAGATGAACAGCTCAGATCAAATCCCATGGTAGATCCTTCGATTTCTTTTTAACAAACAAATTAAATCATGGATGGACATCTTAGATCGGATACCCATGAGAAAAGTCACCCACTAAGTTAGTGCGTGGATGTGACAACAAATAAATCTCATTTACCACGTGAAAAATGTGCATCGCCGGCCATGTAAATGAGATTAAGGGCTTAATTAGGGTTAATTAATTGATTTTTAATCTTAAAACTTCCTAAAATCATAACTAATTGTAGAAAGATCCAAAAATACAAACTTAGGCTCATTTTGAAGATATTTTAGAGGAGAATATTAGAAAATTATAATTAATTGATTTTGACCAGTGACCTTGGCTTAATTAGGGTTTTATCAAAAATATAATTAGCTCAATTACACTTTAATTAAGAACTCAATTAATCTCAAATTTTTTAAGAATGTTTAGAGGGATGACCTCTGCCTCTCCTATTTTTTTTGGGATTTTATTGATTGCTTAATTAGGAAAGTTATTTGATTAAGCCCTAATCATTCTCTTAATTTAATTAATTATAATTAAGAATGAATAACAACTTGATTAATCATCTGAACATAATTATCCCTATTAAACAGTAAGATCACTTAGGGAGTGTGATTGGAGATATTTTTCCTTATTCATTTCCTAAGTCTTCTTTATCTTTAAAAAATCAAATTAATTAATGGGTTAATGGAATGATTAATTGATTAATTAAGTGATTAAATCTTCAAAATAAGAAAATCAAAACCTAATTAAATGTTTAAATGATTTAGAGATTATGATTGAGGCCTTGCCCTTGATCCTTTCCCCTAAGCTAATTTCATCATTCAACTTAAAACATAACCAAAACATTTAATCAATTCATTAAAAGCTTAATGAAATTAAAATTAAAACTCAATTCATCCTCACCTAAGCAACCTTTAATTGATCTTGGGTAGCTCCTTGGGTGTTCAATAACCTAAGGTGAGAGGTAATGAAATTATGATTGGCTCACATGTGTGAGAAAATCATAAGAGTAATTAAGTGAGATCCCTTAAGCTTAATTAACTATTAATCATAAGCCAATTGCATTAGGCCCCTTTCATTTCTTAGGAGCATTGCAAATTTACTTTTCATGTGATTGTATATCATATTGGTTTATTATTAATTAGTTAATTAACTTATGGTGATATAGAATTAATTCATACCTTAACCTAATCAAAACATAAAATCAACTTAAATATTCTTCATTAAACCAAATTAATTCATACATGGGAAAATGGGTTAGGATTAACAAATATTTCTCATGTTTCTTAAATCAAATCAAATTCAAAGATAAAAATCTCCTTAAAGAATTTTAATTCATTTTAAATAACCTTATTTAATATGGTTATCCTTAGAAATTAATTGGGGTTAATGAAATAATGTGTTTACATTCTTTTATTTCTTTACAATCATGCTAAATATTATTTTCCATATGAAATCATACATTCATTTTTTTTGAAAATTAATTAAATAAAATATTTTTTATGTCAAATTGCATGTGTTGGCTAAAATTAAGAATACGAGTGGCTATTATCACTATTAAACAAAAAAAAACTATTTTTTAAAACCTATAAATTAATTTTTACAAATGAAGTAATGCTAATTACAAATAATTATAAGCTTGCATATGATGATAGTATAAGATGTGTATTATGAAGTTCTCTTTTTTTTCTCTAAACATGGATTCACATAGGATTTGCAAGTGTATAGTTCATTTGAAAAGAACACAATACTTGCCTAAATCTATTCCTATGAATCTCTATGTTAGGACTTAGGAAGGATTTTCATATTACACATGTAAATTATACAACCACATCAAATATAATTTCTTGCATGATTCCTTATCCATTTGGTTCTTTTTGTACATTCATATGCATTTGAGAAAAGTGGTATATTAGTTTGGACATCTCGGCGCTACGAGGCTTCAAGTAGCCCTAAGTAGGTTTTGTACCTTACGCCCCTAGTGTAGAAAATAATAACGTCGTACTCACTTAAAACTCTTATACATATGCATGTGTGATGTGGCCAATGAATAAAAAATCAAAAATAATAAAACATAACTTTTACATGGATTTTTCTATCCTTATAGTTATTCATACATTTGCATATAACTAAGAAAAGTGATATATTAGTCTGAACATCTACCAAGACTTTAAGTACAAGTAGGACTTGTACTTTACTCTAATATAGAAAATAATGCGTCATACTCACTTATAACTTTTTATACATGTGAATGTGTATTTAGCTAATTGATGAAAAATCTCTCTTTTCCACATAATAAAACATGCATTCATAATTCAATTAACAAATGAAATATTTAAATTTCAAAATACATTTATTTGCATTCATCATCAAAGTATGCTAAGATTTACATTACATATATAAGTATGCTTAAGATTATTCATATACATGATATACATGATGGAAATAAATGAATGAGTGTGTGTTATGTGATAGTAATCAATCTTAATTAATCTAAATTTAGAGTTAATTAAAACACATAATAAACCATTTACTAAAGAAAATTCATTAATCAACTTACCTTAGAAATTACTTAAGGTAGGAATAAAGGAGAGACTCTCCCTCTCTTTCTTCTCTTTATAACACTTTGTTGTTAAGTGTAGGCTATATGAAACAAAAGAAAAATACTACGTAAAAATCCCCAAATCAACTAAACCACTTAAAGAGATATAAATTAAATCCCTCACACTTTGCAAATCATAACTCTAAAACTGGTTAGACATACCACAACACATGCGCATTAAGTTAAGTCGCCATTTCTAGCTTTATGTTAGGGTGTTGCATGGTTTGAAGAATATTTAGTTTTGTGATGTATTATTTTAGACCGGATGCTAAATTATATGTGTGTAGCTTGAATGTTAGGCCGATATTAGCCTAATCATGTTTTATGCAGGGGGTATGCTTAAGGGGCCGCTATAATAAAAATATAAATATTTTTTGCTATGCAGGTCGCTTAGCCCCTAAGCATAACCCAAGTTAGGACATATGGACTTGGTTACCCATATGTGGGGTGCTAAGTCTAAATTATTTCTATAACTGCTTAGGTTGTATGGTGTGTTTAGCTAATATTTATTTTACAGTGTAGAGATTTACCTTCCTTACTTTTAATGAAAATTTTGCATTAGATTAGAATAAGTGTTATGATTAAAATGAGCATTGGTTATAAGATCATGTATTATATACCATGTGAAGCCTTTGAGCAAGCCACATCCCAATCAAACCAAAAGAAAGTAAGAAATGAAGCAAACCAAGAAATGAAAGATGAAGACTGAAGAATGCATAATGGAGAATGAAGACCCCCCACCCTATAACACTTATCATTCTATGATTGTAATTATTCTTTCATTATACCAGGATGTATAAGGGTAGAGCTCAGTTACCCACATTTCTTTTCGGGTTGTATGGTGGTACCTGACCACACCGGCCTTTTATTCTTTTGCGATAGCTTAATAAAATTGTTTGATGTTTTGTTTAGCTTATGCATTAGAAATAACATGCTTTTTTAAAGTTTTTTTATGATTGGTGATTGTTGTGTGGCCTGAATGTGATTAGGCTCCTAGGATAAAAATAAATTTTCTATCCCATTAACAACTCATAACTAAAATTTTAAAAAAATTCATTACCTCACATAAAAGCCTGGGAATTAAATCAAGATAATAAAATTTTTAGCAACCCCTTAGTTGGATGATTGAATGTACAATATCATGAATGCCATATTCTTTCACTATTGCTAAGAGATGGCTTCTATCTATGTTAGAGAATAAAGGCTTAACCTGTAAGAGTCTTTAATGAAAAGACACCTCTTTCTCTTATGATTTAGCCCATAATCAATTTCTCATGCATCTAGGCATACAAAACCCTATAGCTTGTGTCAAAATAAAAAGTCTAAAAAATTAAATAAAACTTGACAAATTTTGCATTAGATTTAAGTCATTACTCATGCCCTTTATGATCTAGCCTCTTAGGGAGTGAGTTTAAGGACTTAGTTTCTTTTTTAATTAAATAACAACCTAACCATCTTGTAAAGTATACAACTTGCCTACATGGATTTAAAGCGTAGGAGGAGTTAGCTGGCTACCAATCTAGGTGGTAATAAGCCCAGTAGTAGGGTGATTTACTCTCTCTTATGGAGGTAAACCATATACCCACTTTCTCTTTAGATTTAGGCCGTGCTTTGGTTCTCTCCAAAACTCTCTAGATTTAGGATATGAGGTTCTTGTTTTCCTTTGCGGGCTACAAGTATAAATTCTCACCTATTAGGCATCTCCACAATCTTGTATCATGGAATTGTAAGTCCTAAATTTTTAATAAAATTTCAACTCAAACAAATAAATATTCTCAGAATTCAAATATATAAAGCCCAACCATAGGATAAATTGGAGTGCTCACTAGGCTTCTTAATATCATGAGAAGTCCCTACCCATTTACCTTGGTTTTGATAAGAACTCTTCCCTTTTGATCTCTCCCACTTGATTTTTAAAAATACAACTAATCCTTTGATAGTCCTTTGAATTCTTTGGAGACAATCACTTACTTTAATCGAGTATTCTTAAGACATTCATTTTTTCTTAAGATATAATTAACTATGGCTTGCCTCCATAGGGAACTTAACAAACTCAATTTAAATAAACCTTTTACTTTTAATGTAAAGTAGAGAAAAATCTCTGATATATTTGATGACCCATCATGCCTTAGGAGTCCTTATTAGGTGATTAGGTCTATTATAGGGTAGTGAATTCTATTTCACAAGATAGTACACTACTTTTAATGTCATACCTGATCACCCTAATGAGTACATTTGCAGATTTGTGTGGTGTCCCCTCACATAAACACACCCAACACAAAAATAAACACCACAGATTTTTCTGACGACTCTGCTTGGGATGGTTCCTCTCTCCATCTCTAGTAGACAGTTGTTATCTCCAAGCATCGATAGTGGACTTATATTTTATATGAGTCTGAGACTATCTTTCTTCATATTGGCACTTAGCTTATTTAATTCTTAAGCAAAATTAGCCAACATCATTTAGGTTTTAGGACCTCACTCTATGTAGGTCTTGAAACCCCTATTGGGTTCCCCAATAGGTGAAAACATAACTTATCAATGAAAGGGGAGATAATAAAAATTTGGAACCTCCTCACCACTAGCTTGGTGAGGCAAGGTTCATCATAAAATTAAAAAATAATAATTCCTTTCACAAAAAAATGACACTTTCCAAAAGCACCTTTATAGAAGGTCACAAAATCATAAAGTCAAAACCCCTCCATGATTGCTACATGGAGGTTCTTTTCAGAAGTAGATCATGCCATGTCGATTCTCACTTAAAATATCGAAATTTGTTAAGTGAGAATCCCTATTTGAATTAAACATAAATTTGACCTTCACTTAACAATTTTAATTTATTAAGTGAGGATCCCTATTTGAATAAAACATAAAATTTGACTTTCACTTAACAATTTCAATTTGTTAAGTGGGGGTCTCATTTTCAAACATAAAATTTGACTTTCACTTAACAATTTCAATTTGTTATCATTTTAAAACATAAAATTTGACTTTCACTTAACAAATTCAATTTGTTAAGTGGGGTCTCATTTTCAAAACATGAAATTTGACTTTCACTTAACAAATTCAATTTGTTAAGTGGGGGGTCTCATCTTTCAAAACATAAAATTTGATCTTCACTTAACAATTTCAATCTGTTAAGTGAGAGTTTCATTCTTAAACATGAATTTGATATTCACTTAACAATTCCAGCTTGTTAAGTGAGGGTCTTATTTTCAAAATATTTGACCTTCACTTAACATATTCAATTTTTGCTAAGTGGGGGTCTCATTTTTTTTTTTTAATTTTAAATTTGACTTTCACTTAATAATTTCAATTTGTTAAGTGGGGGTCTCATTTCCAAAACATAAAAATTTGACTTTCACTTAACAATTCCAATTTGTTAAGAGAAAATCTCATTTTCAAAGAAAATACATTTAGGCTTTCACTTAGCATATCCAATATTGCTAAGTAGGAGTCTCATTTTCAAAGCATATGTTTGGTTCTATCTAATACATCAAATTTGTTAAGTAAGAACTACATAACCATGCCATTTTGGATTCTCACTTAACATACCAAATTTGTTAAGTGAGGATCCCGTTCTCAAGTCATATCATACTTTGACTTCCACTTAACATACCAAATTGTTAAGTGGGAATCCCACTTTCAAAAAACATATCAAACACATTTAGGCTTTCACTTAACATATCAACACACATTTGATCCCTATTTTAACATACCAAATTTGTTAAATAAGGATCCAATTTTTCATATCAACCACACTTGAGCTTTCACTTAACACACCAAATTTATTAAGTGAGAGTCTCATTTTCAAAGGAAAATAAACATATCTCAAACACATTTGGGGCTTTCACTTAATATACTAAATTTGTTAAGTGGGACTCCCATCTTTAAAGAAAAACAAATATATCTCATAAACAGATGTGACCTCTACTTAACATACCAAATTTGTTAAGTAAGAAGCCCCATTTTCAAATCAAAATATTACACAATCAAATCTTCACAAGAAAAAAATATTTCAAACACATAATCATAACCTCTCCTTAGCATACCCAAATTTTCTAAGTAGAGGTTCTTTCAAACTATCCATATTTTCAAGCAAGAAATGTACAACACAAACAATCTCCAAAAAGAAAGAAATCTCTCCCTCAATTTTTGAACCCCACCCAACCTACCTAAATTGGTTGAGCATGGGTTCTAAAATAAATAAAAAAATCAAATGGCAAAAGACTTTCTTCCAAAACATCTAAATCTCTCCAATGAACCCCACTTAACATATTTGAATTGTTGAGTGTGGGTTCAAAACTCCAAACTTTTGTTACTTGTGTGGAACAACTATCAAGGCAGGAATTTGATACAAGTTATATTTCAATAAATGCAGACATACAGCTCAGAACAGTCAGTGCAGTCTTCGCAGTCTTCACACATGGCCTTTTAGAAGTTTATTTTCACCTTTATGTTCGGGATGGATTTGGTCCTGGATCAGGCCAGCCTCCCTCAGACTGACTCCACCCATCTAGTGTTCTTTGGCCGGGGATTTGAGGGAGCCTGCATCACTTACGAGGGGCGACCCTGCCACATTAGCGAGATGGTGGTGGGTAGAAGTAGTCATCAACTTGCCTTCTTCGACGAGTATCTTTCCACGAAGAAAGGAAGGCGGTCGAGGTTCCGGTCAGTCCGGCTCTTACTGGTCTTGTTCCCTCGCCGGGTGCATGCTAGCACTTCCTCGTTGGTCCCCTTTAAGGGGAAGGCTATCCTGGCTTTGGAGATAACCTCCCCTACCTTCGAGGTAGGATCTAGCTCTCCTGCCTTACCCTCAGTGCATACAGTGACACACAACACAAGATCAAGCATTACCACGAGCATACCGCCCATGAGATGGGTGCTAGATCTCACATTACAGATGAGGGTTCTCGTTGTGAGATTTCCCCATTGCTGACTAGCAAACAATTCCACCCCCTCTCAGCATCAAATGAAGAGGAGGATTATCAGAAGATAGCTGCATTGCCTCGACCTCCTACATACCATGAGGTTTTCACTAGGGATAAGAAGAAATCTTATGCCGGTCTATGGACAATATTATGATAGGTATGTAGGGTACATAGATGTTCAGAGTCCAGTACGTTATTTAACTTAAGGTCAATCATTCCTAGGAGTGTTACACATTCGTGGATGAGCATTAGAGGTAAAGACTCAATCGGTGAGAGCAACAGGTTTGCTAAATAAATCAGCGACCTCAGTTGATTTCCCTCATCAAGCCACCGGGCTAACTGATGCATAGTCGGCGGTACCATCATCGTGGAAAAGTCTCGGTGAGGGTAGAGCTGATGTTGTCTCCACCACACTAATCCACTCCTCGCCCACCCTTACTAGTTCAGGTCGCACCATCCACCATGCCTACAAAGGCATAAAAGATAGTATCTGGGGAGAAGAAAGCCCCCTTGGTGATCCCTATGGGATCCCACTTCATCTACTCCACCGGGGGTAAGGGGTTCACATACTGACCTCTACTTGATCTTGGTGAAGGAGTGGTGACTCCAGCGACATGGTGGTCACACCACCACCACCATCACTAGTAAGTGATAGTAGCAGTAGAAGGGGAAGAGGGCATTATAGTCCCATGGCGTGGATCTCCTTAGGGACACTACTCCACCCATGGCGATCGAGCACATCTCTTCCAGTAGTCATGACCCTCCCAGAGCCAACACTCTAGTGATAGGAAGTGTTAGGTGCATCTCTGTCAGTGAGCATAACCTGTACCCATCATAGCATAATGCACGGTTAGATCATTCCCTAGATGAGATCCTAGCACAATACTTTGTAGAAAAGAGAGAGCTCTAGGAAGTGATCGATCAATGTGAGGAGGAAAGGTCACTTTGATCATGAGGATGATCTCCTTGAGGATTCAAGTTCACATGGTCGATACTAGGGATAACTTTAGAGAGACATAGAAGGTATTGTAGTTGAAGAGGATGATGCTGTCCATTCAACTCTGCACCTCATCCACTAGCTTAGGCAGAGGGATGATCATATTTATCAAATGGGAAAGAAGATCGAAGAGTTGATGGCAATGTGTCAGCATTGCAGAATTTAGCTTTGATTTCATAGCCTTCTCCTATAGTGGCCGATAGAGTAGAGTTGGCACATACTTTAGATTATCTTAGATGCATTCCTGTAGAGGGAGATAGTGGTAGCCTACATAGGAAGGTGGTGGATAGCACCTCCATGCATGAAAAAGACATCAAACAAATGGTGGAGCAACAAGTGAGGGATGCTTTGGCGCAAACCCAAGGTGGATCATCTGTTCCAAAGGGTAGACCCTACCCAGAGGAATTTGATGGTGTCCAATACCTTAAGGGCTTCATGCCTTCATCCTTCAAAATTTTTTATGGAAGTGGGAATCCTCAGCAGCACATAGCATATTTCAAAGCCGGATGTTGTAATGCCGGTGGCAGCGATGCACTCTTATTTTACCTCTTCGTTAGTAGCTTGATAGGCAACACATTTGATTGGTATGCTGAACTATCCAATGGTTCAATGAAGACATTTGTTGAGTTGGAGTAGCTCTTTATTAAGAGATTTATTGGAGCTCAGGAAAGGGTAACTGTGGGCGATCTTGTTGTAGCTCAATAACACCCCAGTGAGTCCCTTGTTGATTACATTCTTGGATGGTGCAATTTAAGTATGAAGTGCGAACTACAACTATCTGAACAACATGTCATTAAAATTCTACTCAAGAATATTTATGGCCCAGTCACCTTCATGCTTAAAGGATTCACCATTAAGACATTTGAGAAATTAATCAACAAGGTGGCTAGTCTACAAGGAGAGGCCAAACAGTTACCTTTTCAAGATCGTCAAGCCCACCTCGAAGGCATTTGAGAAAAAAGAGGTCATAATTGATAAGGGAAGGTCGGTTGGTCACTCGAGCTCGAACCTCCTTTACCACTCTTTTGCCACCACCGGTTGCCAGGCCTCCACCACGCTGCTTTCGGTATCCCCATCCCGCATCAACAATATTCTTATCCACCATCGGGTAACTATCACTTACCTACTTTTTCTGACAAATTGAATAAACCTTATTCACTCAAAAGGGAGGTAGTCAGGAATATCTTTAAGAACCTCTTAAAGAAGCTTGATTTTCAGTTACCAGAGCCTAGGAGGCCGGAGGATGTGGGCAAGAGTCATGATCCAAACTTTTGGCCCTACCACCGCATGCTAGGTCATGTCTTGGAAGATTGCTTTACCTTTAAGGGGCTGGCAGCATAGCTACTGTAAGTGCCATTGTCATCCCTAAGAAATACCTATTAGAACAACCCTCTAGTTCTGTTAGGGTAATCTTTAGGGATACATACGATCTTCTCATGATAGAGGAAGGTTGGGATATTTTCCTATCCTGAACCTTCAAAAAAATAATTTCTAAGAACAGAAAGTTACCCTTGTAGGTGTCTGAAGTAGCTCAAACCTCCAACTCTAAGGAAGATTTGCAAGTTGCTAAGAACAACTTGAGAGAGGTAGAAGCCCAGTGTAGCGGCACTTCCACTTGCCCAGAGAGCATATTAGCGACCGAGTCCGACTCATTTTCAGTTGCATAGCTCATTCAGTTCTTCTTCGACTGTTGACCTCACCTTTGGGTGAGCTCTCAACTTTTCCATCTTAGACATAGGACTCATCTTAGACATTAAGAGTTTCCTTAATCTTAAAATACTTCTAGTGATTAGGTGAACACTTAACCTAACCCTAGAGACTTATAAGAGTTAGCCATAGGAATGGGCTATGTCTTAGGGGTATTAGGAAAACTTGCCTACCCTTTTGCTTGAACCAAATCTTTACTTCCCTCTTTCAAGTCCAACTTCATCCAAATCAACTTCAAATTCACATCAATTCCAAATCAAATCTTAAATCAAATTCAACTTAATTGATTTTCTTAAATCTTAAATCAAATCTTAAATCTTTCCTAAGCCATTTTGATTTTATCTTATGGACTTAGCTCAAATCAAACCCAAATCAATTCATTCTCAAAAGATTTTCTCATAACCCATCATATTCTCATTTATATTTACAAATATAAATGAAATATAAATTTAAATGACCAAAAATCAATGTAATACTCAAATCTAAATGAAACCCAAATCCAACCTAAACTCTTTCAAGATAAATCCTTGAACTCCTTCAAATCAAATCCGAATCAATTCAAACTCAAAAGATTTTCTCACAACCCATTTATATTCTCATTTATATTAACAAATATAAATTAAATATAAATTCAAATAACCAAAACCAAATTCAAAACTCAAGCCCAAATCCAACTTATACCCTTTTAAGTCAAATTCTTGAACTTAGCCAAATCAAACTTAAATCAATCCGAACCTTTGGATTTTTCTCTCCAAACAATCAATCCTTCAATCATAAACCAAATATAAACACAAACTTCAATCATCAAACCAAAATCAAATTGACTCAAGTCAAACCCATATTCAACCTTTGAACTTGAAATTGTCAAATGAATCAAAACCCATTTGACTCCAAATTACTTGCAATTGGATTTATATTTCAATCATAAGTCTGTATGTGAGTTCAACCAAACTTGAATCAAGCCTTGATCAAGCCAATTGACTCACTTAGGCTCACTTGACCCAAAGTGACCTAAAGCACTTTTCTGAGCCAAATTCTAATCCAACCCGAATTGGATTGAATTAAGCCCATATAAGCCTCACATTATGAGCAACAATCATCCTAGGATGATCAATCACTCAAATTGGGTCAAACCAAATTAAACCTAGCCTTTGACCAAGTCAACACTTAACCTAAATGAAACCTAAACTAGCCAAAATCCACCAAAGACCAAATTGTTAGAAACCATTGATCTAGACTAATCCAAAATCAATGATTGAGCATGACCAAGTCATCATTTAAGCCAAACCTAGCCTAATTGGCCACTTGACCCAAGTTAACCTAAAAAGTAAAAAATGTGTTAAATCTTGATCTAAGCAAAATTGAATGCAACTAATGGGTCAAATTCATTCTAAATCACTTGTTGAACTTGACTAAAGCTTTAATTGACCAACTAGACCCAACATTGCCCAATTGACCATGAACCCAACTTAACTTAAAAGGTCAAATCAACTTGAAATCAAACAAAACCAAAATTGATTAAAATCAAAACTTGTAATACATTTCAAATGATCAACCAAGCCTAAACCAACCCATGACCTAACCCAATTAGGTCAAATGGATCAAATTGGCCAACTTGACTCATTTGACCTAAGTGAACTCAAATGAACTAAAATCAAATATAAATAAAATTGAACCAAACCAATGACACCCATAGGCTACAAATGATCATTTGAACTTGTCCTAACCCATGGTTTGACCCAATTGAACCAATTGGTCAGCTTGACCCAAGTTGACCCATTTTGACCTAATGGATCAACCTGAGCCAAATCATATCAAATAAACTTCAAATTCATTGAAAATTGGCACAACCCATTTTTCAATCATTCCAAATATGCCCAAATCAAAATCAAGCCCAACTGACCATTTTACCCCTAGGTCAAAGGGTAACCTTTGGCCAAATTCACTTGAAATTTGGCCAATTCCTTTTCAAGGCCACTTGACATCCTCCTAGTGGATCATTTGGACACCAAGGAGAGTGGTGCACATGACCCAATGGGTTTGGTTTAGCCATGACCCAACCTAAGGCCAAACCGACCACTCCACTCAAAAATTTCACTTGGATCACCTCCCACACTCATTTAACACATGTGCGCCTCCTCTATTCCACGTCTCTGCCAAAATCAAATTACATGGGATCCTGAACAACCTAAACAGCCCATTCAATCCAAGCAAGGCAAGCTACGACCGTCCGATCCAAGTAGGGGGAGATATACTCCCCCTCATTTCCACTCAAATCATGACTCTTGCATTCGATTGAGCTCAGAGGATCGAAAACAAGCATTCACAAGCTTCCCTAAGCTTTTCCAAGCTCTCTCCAATTTCCCTCTCTCAATTTTCATCAAAGCCAAAACAGGGGAGGTGAGGAGAAATCCCACTTCACTTAATTCACAACCAAACCTCAATCCACTTTGCAAGCACCACAAAGAAGGCATGTCAAGCTCACCCAAATCATTTCCCAAGCATCCAAGCCACAAGAAGGGAGACCTAGACCAAAGCCGCAAGCCATTGGAAGGAGCTTTGTTCAATTGGGTGATCCAATCTTGAAATGTTTAACAGGGCCTTGTCTCCACCAAATGAAGCTACCTCCACCGTTGGAAGTGCAGGTGATAGATTCTAGTGAGGTATGACTCAAAACTGAGCTTAAGTTGAAAAATCCTTGGTCCTTTGTGAAGGAAATTGTAATCCCAATAGAATTCAACTGTTGAATGTTATTTCTCATGCTTCTAGATGGTGTGGGTTGAATCTCAGGCTAATCTGAGCTCAAGTGAGCTCATATCAAGCCATGGAGGATAGACGATCTCCGTCTCCCACAGACAAAGGTAGGGATGAATCATGGGCCATCTATCCCACGTGTTTGGATGGGCGACCCTGATTAAAATGCATAGATCCAATGATTTAATCCTTTATAACCACAGGTTTAATCCTGACCATACGATCCTTGATTAGACGGCCTAGGGGAAAGCCATTGTGTCACCAGTTGACGTGACGTGCAATGTGATAACTTAAATAACCAATCCTATCATACCACGTGAAAAGTGCATGCCACGTCAGTAGCCCATGTGGTGCCAACAAGATTAGTTATATAATTAGACTATTTAATTACCTATTAAGCACATAAATTTTATAAATTCATAACTAAATGTAAAAAAATCCAAAAAAATGTAAAATTAAGTTCATTTTAAAGATAATTCAGAGGGAAATCCAATAAAATTATTTCTAATTAATTTTGGATAGTGAACTAATCCTTTAATTGAGATAATTAAATATTATTTAAGTGAGTAGGAGGTTTATGGAATGATTTTGGGATATTTTTCCTAAGCTATTCCCTAAACCCCCTTCCTCCCTTAATCCAAACCTAACTAAGGATTAATCCACTAATGATCTACTTAATTAATCTAATTAAATTTTTAAAACCCATCTAAAATGAATCAATCTCTTTCTGGGTAGATCCTTTGGTGTTCAAAAGCCTAATCTAAGTTTAAGGAAATTATAATCCATCTCACATGTGTAGGATGGTTATGAAAGTACTTAATTAAAACCCTTTAGTTTAATTAATCAATAATTGTGAGCCAATTGCATTAGGCCCCTTTCTTTCTTAGGTGCATTGCTGATTTAAATTCCATGTGGTTGCATATCATATGTTGGCTCACAATTATTTGAATAATTATGTTAAAGTGGTATAGGTAAGGGGTAATTAATGGATTTAATTTGGTAATAAAACATAAAATCAATCTAATCATCCTAAAATTAAACTAAACTAACTCACACATGGGGGAAATGGGTTAGGACCAAAAATGCTTTTCACACCTCTTAAGTCAAATCAAATTCAAAAATAAAAATCTCTTTAAAGAATTTTGATTCACTTTGAATAATCTTATCTTATAGGATTATCCTTAGAAATTAATTAGGGTGAATGAAGTTACATGCTTACATCACTTTATTTCTTTTCAAGCAAGCTAAATATTGTTTACCATATGAAATCATGCATTCATGTCTTTTAAAAAATCAATTAATAAAATGTTTTCTTTATGTCAAATTGAATGTTTTGGTTAAAGTAAGAATATGAGTGGCTATTATCATTATTAAATGAAAAACTATTTTCAAAATTCATAAATCAAAGATTATAAATGAAGGTATGCTACTTATAAATACTTATGAGCTTGCATGTGATTATAAGTATAGGATGTGTATTTGGTGTTGTTTTCCTTCTTTTCTCTTAACATGGATTTGGATAGGATTTACAAAGTATATAGTTCATTTGAAAAGAATATAACACTTGCTTAAATCTATTCCTATGCATTTTGATGTTATGACTTAAGAAGGATCTTCACATTTACACATGTAAATTGCATAACCAAATCAAACAAAAAATCATATGCATGACTCTTTATCCATTTGCTTTCTTTTTGTACATGTACATGTATTTAAGAAAAGTGGTATATTAGTCTGGACATCCCGGGGTTGCGAGGCTTTAAGTATCCCCAAGTAAGTCTTGTACCTTACACCCTGGTGTATAAAATAATGGCCCCATACTCACTTATGTCTTTTATACATGTAAATATGCATTTGATTAATGGATAAAAGAATCCCTCTTTTCTACTTAATAAATTCATGCATTCATGAAACATCCAAATTTTCTTAAACAACATCTCTTTGCATTCATCATTAAGGTGTGCTAAGATTTTGCATTACATGTATAGATGTGCTTAGGATTTATGCATATGCATGATATACATGTTGGAAAGAAATAAATGATTGTGTGTTATGCAATAGTAATTCACCTTAATTAATCCTAAGAGGCCTTTCTTATTGAATAGTTTTATTTAGAGCAAATCTAAACCTAGGGTTAATTAAAACACATAATAAAACATTCACTAAAGAAAAACCATTAATGAATCTACCTTAGAAATTACTTAAGGTAGGGATGAAATAGAAGTTCTCTTTTCTTCTCTTCTCTTTACAACACTTAGTAATTAAATGTAGGTTCATTCAAACCAAATCAAATCATCAAATAAAATTGACCAAATCAACTAAATCACTTAAAATGAAACCATCCTCTAAGTTGAATCCTTTCACACTTAAAAAACTCCAACCTTAAAGCCTAGTTAAGACATGCCACACAAGCCTTAAATGGCACACACATTAGGCTAAGTCACTATTTCTAGCTCTATGTTAGGGTGGTGCATAGTTTGATGCTTGATTTTATTTTGTGATGTAATGTTTTTAGACTAGATGTTAGGGTGTATATGTATAGATTGGATGGTTGGGCGATCTTAGTCTAATAATGGCTTCTGTAAGGGATTGTGCTTAAGGGGTGCTGTAATAAAAAAATATAAATGCTTTTGCTGTGCAGGTTACTTATACCCCTAAGCATAATCCAAAATAGGCTAGGTGGACTTGGTTACCCATGTGTGTGGTGCTAAGTCTAATTTATTCATATAACTGCTTGGGATCTATGGTGTGTTTAGCTAATCTCTGTTTTGCAAGTTTTAGTTGGATTTACTTTTCCCATTTTCGTGTAATTCTTGCAATTAGAATTAGGAATGAATGTTATGGGGAAGTGTAGGTGAACATTGGTTATAAGAACATGTCTTATGTACCATGTGAAGCCTTTGGAGCAACTATATTCCAACCAAGCCAAAAGAAAGAAAGGAAAGAAGTAAATCAAACATGAAGAAAGAAGAATGAGGAAATGAAGAATGAAGACCCCCATAACATAAATTCCTTCTAAGTTGTAATTATTCATTTTCAATCTGGGTTGTATAAGGGTAGAGCTCGACTACCAATATTTCTTTTTGGGTTTGTGCGGTGGAGCTCGACCACGAAGGTCTTTTATTCTTTTACGCCAGCTTTATAAAATTGTTTGATGTTTGTTTAGCTTGTGCATTAAGATGACATAATTTTCCTAGTTTCTTCATTGATTGATGAATGGACTGGATCGATTAAGCTCCCAGGAAAAAAATAAATTTTCTATCTAATCAATCAACTGAAAATTAAAATTAAATAACTCATAACCTCACCTAAAGCCTAGGACATAAATCAAGATAATAAAAGATTTAGCAACCCATTAGCTGGATGTTATATGTTTCACATCATGCATAAAATCATCTTGCTTCATTCTTGCTTATGGAGGGCTTTCACCTTCGCTAGAGAACGTGGCTTGACCTTTGAGAGCTATGGTGAAAACATAACTCCTTCTTGCTGATTTTGGCCCATAACCAATTTCTCATGTATTAGACATATGAATCTCATAGCCCGTGTCAAATTAATTATCCAAAAATGAAAATAAACTTAACAAAAATTACATTAGATTAAATCATGAGTCCATGCCCTACATGATCTAGTCTCTTAGGGAGTGAGTTTAAGGACTTAGTCTTCTTTCTAAATAAATAATAGCTTAGCTATCTTGCAGAAGAATAAGACTTGCCTACATGTATTTAAAATCATAGGAGTTAGTTGGCGGTCACCCTGAGGCGGTTGTAAGTCCAACATTCATGTGGTTTATCATCTCTTATGGTGGTAAACCATATACCCATTTTCTCCTTAGATTTAGGCCATATTTTGGCCATCACTAAAGCTCCATAGATTTAGGATTTGAGATTGTTGTTTTCCTTTACGGGCTAGAAGTATAAATCCTTACCTCTTAGGCATTTTCATGATCTTGTATCATGAAATTATAAGTCCTAGATTTTTAACAAAGATTCAATTCGAACATATAAATTTTTTTAAATTTAAAAATATAAAGCTCAACCATAGGATAGTTTCAGATGCTCGCTAGGTCTCCTAGCATCATGAATATCCCCTACTTATCTCCCATTGGTCTCGATAATAACTCCCTCTTTTTGATCAATCCCATTTGATCTTCTAAAAATAACTAATTGAGTGATAGTCCTACCTTCGAAATCTTTGGAGACAATGATTATTTACCTTAATCGAGAGTATTCTTAAGGAATCTCATTCCTTAAGATGTAATTAACTATTGGGATTTGCCTCCATAGGGAACTTAACGAACCCAATTTAAAATGAACCCTACTTTACTTTTTCATGTAAAGTAAGGGAAGAATCTCTAGTACATTCGAAGACTCATTGTCCTTAGGAGTCTTAATTAGGTGATTAGGTCCATTGTAGGATGGTGCTCTTGAGAATGGTCATTCTTTCATTCATCACATAATAAGTACATCATTCTTCAATGTCATACCCGATCATCCTAATAAGAACATCTGTGGATCTACGTGGTATCCTACTAGTATAATTTTATTTTTCATTTATTCATTTAGATGAAAAATAAAATTTCATCGTAGATTTTTCTGGCGTCTCCGCTGGGGAGGGCTCCTCTCTCCATCTTTAGTAAATGATCATTGTCTCTAAGTATCGATAGTGGATTTATATTTCATATGAGTCCAAGACTATCCTTCTTTTCCATTAGCACTTAGTTTATTTCATTCTTAAGCTAAGCTAGCCAACATCCTTAAGGTTTTAGGACCTCACTCCGTGTAGGTCTTAAAACCCCTGTTGGGTCCCCCAATAGGTGAAAATAAAAATTTAATAAAAATAAATAACTAAAGACTTCTTCCATACCATTTATACGGTAAGAAAAGGTTCATTCCAAGAATAAAATTAAATAAATCCTTTATATAAAAACATCATTATCCAAAAAGCACTTTTCCAAAAAGTTCACACAATAAAATATTTGCACAAAAAGTTTCATAACTTAACCTCATCTAACAATCTTCAAGATTGTTATATGTAGGACATTTATCAAAGCTAAGAATCATCTTTGAAAAAGTACAAATGAACATCCTCATTCAATTTATTGAATGAAGATTTCATTCCAAAATAAAACAAAGATCATCTTTCAAAAATCACAAATGAGCATCTTCATCAGTATATTCAAATTTATTAAATGAGGATTTCATTTCTAAATAATCTTTTCAAAAATCATAAATGAACATCTTCATTCAATATAATCAAGTTTATTAAATGAGGATTTCATTTCTAAATCATCTTTTCAAAAAGCACATATGAACATCCTCATTCAATATACTCAAATTTATTGAATGAAGATTTCATTTTCAAACAAAATCAAAAATCATCATTTCAAAAATCACAATTGAACATCCTCATTTAATATACCCAAATTTATTGAATGAATATTTCATTTCCAAATGGAACCACATCATAAAATTGAATCTCCATTTCAATATATCTTATATGTTGAAGTTGGAGTTTCTTCCCTTTCCAAAAAAAAAAAAAAACAAATTTGAAGATAAGACCTCTTCATTCTGTATGTCCAAACTTGTTGGATGGAGGCTTTATCTCCAAACAAAATCACACCATTTGAAACTCCACTAAACACATTCCACATGTGTTGAGTTGGAATTTCCATCTCTTCAAAAAGCAATAAATCACACACAGAAACCTCATCTTTGAAACATGAAACAAAATTGACTTCCATTTTTACATACCTAAATTTGTAAATGGAAATCCTCTTTTCAAAAATCATAAAAATCAAACACATTTTGGATCCTTCATTTAGCACATCCAAATTTGCTAAGTGAAGATCCTCTTTTCAAAAATCATAAAATTCAAACACATTTGGATCCTTCATTTAGCACATCCAAATTTGCTAAGTGAAGATCCTCTTTTTAAAAATCATAAAATATAAAACACATTTGGATCCTTCATTTAGCACATCCAAATTTGCTAAGTGAAGATCCCCTTTCCAAAAATCATAAAAAAAAATCAAACACATTTAGATCCGTCATTTAGCACATCCAAATTTGCTAAGTGAAGTTCCTCTTTTCAAAAATCATAAAAATCATACACATTTGGATCCTTCATTTAGCACATCCAAATTTGCTAAGTGAAGTTCCTCTTTTCAAAAATCATTAAAATAAAATACATTTGGATCCTTCATTTAGTACATCCAAATTTGCTAACTGAAGATCCCCTTTTCAAAAATCATAAAAATCAAACACATTTGGATTCTTCATTTAGCACTTCCAAATTTGCTAAGTAAAGATCCCACTTTTCAAAAATCAAAACATCAAAAACAAAACACATTTGATTCTTTATTTAGCATACCCAAATTTGCTAAGTAAAATCCTCTTTCTGAATCAAAAATAAAATAAAACACATTTGGATTCTTTATTTAGCATACCCAAATTTGCTAAGTAAAGATCCTCTTTTTCAAAAACAAAATAAAATGCAAAACACATTTGGGCTTTGTCTTAGCATACCAAAATTTGCTAAGTAAAGATCTCACCTTTTAAAATAAAAATAAAATATTAGATTTCGACTTTATTTAGCATACACAAATTTGCTAAGTAAAGATCCCATTTTCAAAATCACACATGATTCACATCATGAGAAAACAAGCAAAAGAAGAAAATTATTTTCAAACACCTCATTTAGCATACCCAAATTTGCTAACTGAGTAATCCCCAAACAAAATCAATTGACCCTTAATTTTAACATACTCAAATTTATTAAATGGAAGGTCCCTAAACATGAGAATGAAATTCAAATATGAACCAATGAAAGCATAAAAAATCTCTTCAAAATATTTGAACCGATTTTCAACATGCACAAATTTGTTGAAAATGGATTCTAAACTTAAAAATCTCCTCTCTAATTCTAAATTCAAAATCTCCCCTAAATTTAAAGAGCCCCGCTTAACGTATTCAAATTATTGAGTGTGGGTTTAAATTCTAAATCAAAACTTAAAAAGTTATCAAGATACTAAAGCAAAAATCTAATTTGAGTTTATTTTTTAATTGCAAAATTTTAACTCAGTTTCAGTTAGCTTTCAGTTTAGTTCAGTTTAGTATACATGGATTCCCAAAAGTACGTGTTTACTTTTACTTTTGGGATGGATTTGGCCTTGGATTGGGCCAACCTTCCATAAACCTACTTTGCCCATCTAATTCACTTCGTCCAAGGATTTGAGGGGGCCAAGATCACTTGTGAGGGGGTAACCCTTACAACAATCAGTAAGAGTGTGGTGGCTGGGCATAAACTAGTCATCCATGTTGAGATGCCATCTGATTCAGAATTTCCCTCACTGAAGAGGAAGGCTGTGGCAGTTTTCATAGTAGTTACAGTTTTAGCACCAGTGCATTAAGTGGTTCCCATTATTACCCCAGTATGGGCTAACACCCACTCGTTGGCTTCTTTAAAAGGGAAGGCTCCCCTATCTTCAGAGATAGTCTCCCTTACCTACAAGGTAGGGTCTAGTTCTCATACTGCTCCTCCCAGAAGAACTCAACACTACAATGATGCCGCAAGATCAAACGACATCATGTGTGCAGAGCAAAGGAAATAAAGGTAGTTTCTCAGGTTGCAGTAGAGGAGTTACCCAGGATAGTTTCTCTTCTGATCACAGAGAAGAAGTTTCACCCTCTATCTGGATTTGATGGAGAGGAATATGTTAAAATGATCTCAGTTTCACCTCCACCTGCTGTACAATATGAGGCTCTTATTAGAGATAGGAGGAGATCGTATGCAGGCCTTAAATCAGTTCTGCACCGAGTTGGTGGAGCTTACGGACGGTCAGAGTCTGGGGCTCAATTTGATTTATGTTTAGTCATCCCTTGTAGCGTAGGCAAGCATATCTGACAGGAGAGGGCCAGGGAGGCCCATGTATCAGTACAGGTTACTAGTAGAGAGAGGCAGAGGTACATCAGGTAGTCAGCAACCTCAACCCTCATAGATTTTCCTTATCAATGAGCTAACTGTTCTAGTCATACTGATAGTAATATATTGACAGGACTACCCATCATGAGAGGAGAGCTCCCACCCAGAGAGAGTCGGTGGTGCCTCCATCACACCACTCCACTCCACGTCCACCATCTCCAATAAAAGTTCCATCTTCCACCATTCTAGCAAAAGCCATGAAGGCATCATCTAGGGAAAAGAAAGCCCCGGTGATTTTCCAAGAGATCCCATTTATCTACACTGTGGGGGAGGCGAAGCTCTCCTTGACCTCCCTCGGTTATAGTGAAGAGGGAATGGCGACCTTGGAGCATAGTAGTCATGCCATCATCACCACCACCGCAGTAGACTATGGAGATAGCATTTGCCGAGGGAGAAGGAGACAGTACCACTGTCCCCATGGCTATAGATCCTCTCAAGAGTACCACTCCACCTAGATCTAGTGACAGTCAAGAGCATCTATCCTCCAATGAGCATAGTCCTCACAAGATTAGCTCTCTAGTAGCAGGGGAGGTTGGATGTATCTCTGTTCATGACAGTGATCCCATAACCGGTTAGCCGCAATCATTTATGCCTGCATAGTTGGACCATTCCCTCGATGATATTGTAGCACAGTTTCTAGTTGAGAAGAAGGAGATCCTAGGATACGACTGGTCTGACTTAGAGGAGGAGAAGGTCAATTTTGATCCCAATGAAGATGATTTATTGGAGGATTTAGTGGGAGTGCATTTGGTTGAAACCAGGGTTTCCTCATTCGGGATCAGCAGAGTTTGGAAGGTGTTGCGATCGAGTAGGATGATACTGCCCACTCGACCTGACACTTCCTTCAACAACTTAAACAGAAGGATGAACAAATTGATAAAATGGGAAAGAGGCTTGAAGATTTGCTAGCAATAATTTTGCACTTCAAAATCAAGCCCCAGCAGTGCATCCTACTATTGCAGAGACCTGTCAGCCTGAGTTGTTGCATGTTCTAGATCAAGCCAAGACTTCACCTCCAGTAGAGCAGAGCAGCACTATCTTGTATAGGAAGGTATTGGATAGTATCTCTATACAAGAAAAGGATATTGAACTCATGGTTGAGCAGCAAGTGAGAGAAGCCCTGGCGAAAGCATGTGGAGGATCATCAGTTCTAAAGGGTAGACCCTACCCAGAGGAATTTGATGTCATCCAGTACCCTAATGGCTTTATGCCACCTTCTTTCAAGATTTTTGATGGTAGTGATAACCCATGTCAGCACCCAGCGCATTTCAGGGTTAACTATTGCAACATTGGTGGCAGCGATGCATTACTATTCCATCTTTTTGTCAGTAGTTTAGCAGGCATAGCTTTTGATTGGTATGCTGAACTCCCCAATAGTTCAGTGAAGACTTTTGCTGAGTTGGAGCAACTCTTCATCAAGAGGTTTGCTGGAGCTCAGTAAAGGGTGACTGTGGGCGATCTCGTTGTAGCACAACAACACTCCGATGAGTCTCTCATTGACTATATTCTCAGATGACACAATTTGAGTATGAAATACGAACCACAGCTGTTTGAACAACATGCCATTAAAACTATACTAAAGAATATTCATAACCCGATTGCCTTCATGTTCAAAGGTTTTACCATCAAGATATTTGAGAAGCTAATCTACAATGCAGCTAGCTTACAAGGAGAGGCCAAATAGTTGCCTTTCATGATCAACCAACAGAGCCAAAGCCACAGAAGACACATGAGAAGAAGCCAGGGGCAGTAACAACAGTGAACAAGTGGAAGTAACCGACCATAGAGCAGTATGAGAGACCTCAAGCTCCACAGCCATCACTTTCACCTTCTTTACCACCGCCTCAACCATCCTGCGACCGCCCCTTCCTTGGCCACCACCTCCTCCTCAACCACTCACAACGGTACATACAGCCACCAAGTTGCTACCATCCGCCTACTCTTTTGGATAAACTAAACAAACCTTATTCATTTAAGAGAGAGGTAGTTAGAAAAATCTTTAATAACCTCTTAAAGAAACCTGACTTTCAACTCCCCGAGCCTAGGAAGTCAGAGGAAGTGGGCATGAGCAATGATCCTAACTTTTGCCCTTACCACTGCATGCTAGGACATGTTTTGGAGGATTGCTTTACATTCAAGGACTGGCTTGAGCATAGGTATAAGACATAAATGATAGTTATCCCAAAGGAATACCTAATGGAACAACCATCCAGTTCTATTAGGATAATACTTGGGGATACATGCGATCCTCTCAAAACTAAAGAAGGTTGAGATATCTCCTTATTTTGAATCATTAAAAAGATTATTTCAAAAATCAAGAAACTTTCTTTTTAGGTGCCTGAGGCAGCTCGAACCTCCAACATCAAGGATGGTTTGCAAGTAACCAAAGATAACTTGATGAAAGTGGGAGCTCTGCAGCAACAGTAGTAGCCCATGCCAGCCTGGGATAACCAAGTAGTGCAACCACCGATCGAGCCTAGCCTCCCTTCCATAGTTTCAGTTACTTCCTCAGCCGACACTTTTACTTTAGTTAGACCTTCTTCTAGTAGACATCTTGCATCAAATCCCTCACCCCACTTACTTTACTAGATTTCTACTATGTACCTCCTTCTAAATCCAAAAAATCAAGGAATAAAGCTAGTTTGAATTACATCTATGTCACTTCTAATTGGTTGTCTAATTCTACTCTTATAGAAAATTTTTCAAGTCTGAATAATAATTATAACAACTCCAATCTTCCTCTTTCTAATTCAGAGATGGACTTTCCTTCTCTGATTAATATAAGTTTACCTCTTGAGATAGACTTGGAATCATCTGATTTCGAGGGTCCTATAGGAGAAGCTGTAAGTGAGCCTGACGAGCCGGTATAATCTTCCACTAAAATACCACAAGAGATCACTGAAGTTAACCTCCATAGTTACAATGTTCTACCTCCTAGGGCATCACCTCAAGATAAGGGAAAATAAGTCATTGGTACTAATGAGCCAGAAGATCCTCCACAGGATGCTCCACCTATGGATATGCTTATAGAGGATCAGCCCAAAGTGGATTAAAATGTCTCGCTCACCTAAGAAAGTTTTCAGCTAAGTTAAGCATATATAATACCCTTATCTTATCGAAAGAGATGAGGGAATCATTAATCAAGGCTCTTCTTGATATTCTTAGGTCAGTCGAACGCTATTGGAGAGGAGGCACATTATTCAAGAGAAGCCCAGGGAGTTACGTTCACTGATGAAGACCTTCTTCTAGGGGACATGGAGCACAACCGTCCCCTCTACATTACAGTGGACATGGGCAGATTCAGACTTCCAGGGTTTTGGTTGATCTAGGTGCATCAGTGAATATTATAAGTCTAAAGACCCTTGCCTAGTTGAAGATTGACATCTCTGCACTCTGAGGAGATCGAATGATGTTGAGAGGATTCAATGAATAGGGCGAGAGGGCTTTAAGCTCCATAGTGTTACCTTTGGAAATAGCTGACTGGAAGATTGAAGCCAAATTCTACATAATTGATTTGAATACTTCATTCACAGCTTTGCTCAGTAGACTTTGGATACTCTAGAATAAGATGATATCATCCTCCCTCCAGTTCATCAAGTTCTGAAAGGATTGAATCAAATACTTTATCAAAGTAGATGAAAAGCCAATTTCAGTTAGAGAGGTTGAGATATATGAAGATGCGATACTATCTTCCTCAAAACACCTTTTCTTGTGAACTTGGTCAAAATTTAAATTCAAAAGAAAAAAAAAAGAAAAAGAAAAATAAAAGGAAAAGAAGAATGATAATACATAATGAGAAAAGGACCTCAATGAAGAAGTAGAGCCACATGTTACATTCCATCCACAGTTCATTCTACCATACAGACATATAGGTAGGATGACTCGACCTCCACCAGGCAGAGGTAGAGGCAGACATAAAGATAACTCCAGAGGTGGAAGACCACCCTAGTTGGTCGCCAGCCAATAGGGGCTATGTTCTAGTTCATAGGAGTACTCCTGCTATTCACATAGTCTTGTAATGCAGCTCGGAGGATGAGTCTCATGTGATTAGCATACCAGCCAACGCCTCTCAGTGAGTTTCATTGGAGGTGACACTCGAGCCAGGCAGTGACGAAGACTAGACCTCCAAGCAAAGCACAAATGTATTCAAATCAAGTTTATGTAAGACTATTAGGCAGCAGTTGGGAACTTTAGCTCTAACCTCACTTTCTTCTCAAAATCTAAATGTATAGTGGTTAAGGAAGCCCCTAGGTCTTCTATTGATGACAAGCCAAAGAGATTCCTATTGGGATCATCATCCTCAAGTCCAAAAGTTGATATAAAACTTGAGGATAATTCATATAAAAATTTAATGGACTTGCCTTTTGATTAGTACTCGCCTCATGTTCTTAATCTTGCAAAGAAAGGTTTGATTCATTATACATGATCCAAGCATAAATGAGCTATGGAACAACAAAAGGGATGCACAGATTAGGACTAGATTATACAGTGGGTCAAATCGATGATGATGATTACTGTCACCAATCATTTGGAGTCTGATAGGTTCTTCTCAAACCACACTAACTCTTATGAGGATGTGTGTTTAGAAACTTCAAATGATCCAGATGATCTTCGAATCAAAGATGCATTGTTAAATTTGAAGAAGAAATCCATTTAATAATCAATAAGCTTAAAGAAATCAACCTCAGGATGGAAGAAGATACACACCCGACATACATCAGTTCCCTACTAAATGAAGATGAAACCAATGAATTAGTGAGGCTATTGATTGATTTTAAGGACTGCTTTGCATGGAGCTATGAAGAGATGCTCGGATTATCTCCTGACGTAGTAGTCCATAAACTAGCAATAGACCCAACCTCAAACCAAGCTCCTAGGCATGCGTTTAGAAATCGAACAACGGTCATTTTAAAGTCAAGATCGATCTTTGGTTTCATGAGGGAAAAAAAATACCCTACCTAGTTAGCCAGTGTCGTGCCAGTTAAGAGAAAGAATGGCCAAATTCGTATATGCGTTGATTTCATGGACTTAAATAAGGCATGTCTTAAGGATGAATTTTCACTTCCTATCCCAGAATTAAGGTGTACATCGCCTCATTTCATGTAGTATTCTCCTTTATGGATGGGTCATCTGACTACAATCAAATCAAGATGTCTCCTAAGGATGAAAGAAACACTACTTTTTGAACCTCGATCAGAATCTATTGTTATAAGGTCTGCCTTTTGGCCTTAAAAATGCTGGTGCTACATACCAACAGGCCATGACTTAGATCTTCAATGAACTCATTCATCATCAAGTTGAATGCTATGTTGATGATCTAATAGTCAAGAGTAAAGAAAAGGAAGACCACCTCTTTGACTTGAAGTAGTTTTCGAACGATTAAGATAATTTAACCTCAAAATGAACCCCCTGAAGTGTGCATTTAGAGTAGTTTCAGAAAAATTTCTTGGGTTTATTATCCAACACTGGGGAATAGAAATAAACCCAGAAAAGATCAAAGCTACCTTAGAAATGACACCCCCTTAAAGTCTAACTCAACTCAGATCTTTCCAAGGATGGTTGGCGTATCTAAGATGCATTATCTCCAATTTATCAAAAAGATGCAAGCCATTTTTAGCACTTGTCAAAGGATGCCAAGTTCAAGTGAGATGATAAGTGACAGCATGCCTTTGAAGATATCAAGTAGTATTTGGTCAAGCCGCTAGTTGTAGCAGCCCCTATCCCAGGCAAGCCACTTATCCTCTACACTGCTGCATTGGATGACTCCATTGACCCTTTGTTGGCTCAAATCAATGATAAAGCGAAGGAGAATGCTCTCTACTACCTCAATCATTGTCAGATCCCTACTGAAGCAAACTACCCACCTACTGAGAAACATTATTTAGCTTTAATCTCTGCATCCCAAAAGCTATGGCACTACATGCTTTCTCATAAGGTGAACTTGATTTTAAGAATCAATCCACTGCAGTATCTCATGACATGGCCGACGTTATCCAGACGGTTGGCATGTTGGTCTATGATTCTCTTATAGCTCGATATCACATTCATTCCCCTCCGTGCGATAAAAGGACATGCACTAGCAGATTTCTTAGTAGCACACCCACATTCCTATTGATTCCCTGCTTAGTGATGATCTCCCTGATGAACAAATCATAAATTTAGGGGAGGTTGACAATCACCATTAGGAGATGTATTTTGATGGTGCAGCTTTCTTTCATAAAGGAGAGAACCACAAGCTACTCTTCCAAAAAATGCAGGGATAGAATAGTTCTCTTAACTCTAGACCGTGATGTGATGAGATTCTCATAATATCTCTCCAATCCATGCACCAACAATGAAGCTGAGTATGAGGTTTTGATTGCCAATTTGGAGTTAGCCATTACAGTGAGTGTCAAGAGCATCAACATCTATGGTGATTCTCAGTTGGTCATCGACCAGAATGTCGGGTCCTACAAGGTTCTAAAACCTAAGCTTCATCACTACCACGAGTACACCATGAAGGTGTTGGTCCAAATCCCTAAGGTCACCATCTACAAGGTCCCTCAAGGAGAGAACGTAGTCGCAAATGCTTTGGCAAAACTTGCCAAGGAATTGGCATGTCCAAAAGATGATTCCATTCTAATAAGGGTCCAAAACAGACAATTCCTATCCTTTATTGATGCTGAACTCGTCTAGAGACTTTCTCTTGAAGGGGAGGTTGCCATTGCCAAAAAGGATAAGGAGCTGGATTAGAGGCAACCATTCATAGATTACTTGACTAGAGGCAAACTACCTCAAGAGAAGTCACAAGCTCATCAAATGAAGCAGAGAGCTCGCTCCTATGCTCTCATGGATGGCACCTTGTACCGACGATCTTTCAATCAAATGTGGTTATGTTTAGACAAACACGAAGCCCGTAGCATCATGATCGAGGTACATTCAGGTTTATATGGAGCGCATCAATCTAGTCTGAAGATGAAAGCAAAGATCAAGAGACTAGGATACTACTGGCCTTTGATGATCACAGACTGCATAGACGTAGCTAGGAGATGCCATCAGTGTCAGGTACATGGTGTGATCCTACATCAACCACCCAACATTCTATACCCTACATTGGCCTCATAAAAATTTGAGTGCTGGGGTACCGACATTGTGGGTCCAATCGATCCTTTTCTTCCAAGGGTCATCGGTTCATCTTAGATACCACCGATTACTTTTCCAAGTGGGCGGAGGCAATCTCACTCAGAGAGATCACAGCTTAGCATGTGCTCTAGGTTTTCAGAAATCATATCGTATATAAGTTCGTGGTGCCTCGATGAATTATATCCGATAATGGTATTGCATTCAAGAGCACCAATATCAATAGCTTCACCAAAAGACACATTATAGATTGGAGATACTCCACCATCTACTATCTCAGGGAAAATGGCCTAACAGAAGCATTCAACAAAACTCTCATCTAGATGCCAAAGAAGGCTCTTGATGATAACAAATGATAGTGGCATGAGCAGTTAGTTGAAGCAATGGGCATACTACACCACATACAGAACTCCAACTCAATCTACCCCATTATCCTTAGTGTATGGGTCTAAAGCCATTCTACCATTAGAAGTTCAACTCCCATCACTAAGGATAGTAATGGATAGTAAAATGACTACATAGCAGAATGCAAAGTTGTGGTTAGAAGTGCTCAAAGGTTTGGAGGAGAGATGCCTACGGGGGTGCCAGAATCTCGAGTTATACAAGGTCAAGATGATTCAAGCTCACAACAAGCTGGTCCACCCTAGAACTTTTCAAGTAGGGGAACTTGTATTAGTTCTAAGGAGACCAATTGTTGCCCATCAAAAGATGGGAGGCAAGTTTGAACCCACTTGGGAAGGCCCTTTTTCCATGGAGAAAGCCTACTAAGGAGGACCTAATCAGCTTATTTATCATAAAGGGGAACACCCGATGCTTCTAATTAATGGGCTATATTTGAAGAAATATTACTCATAAAATCATGTTTAAAAATAATTATCTTGAAAAATTATATTCCAATTCATCAAAATATTCTCTTCTTTTGAAACATTATTTGCTTGTTTGCGAATCCGCCACGATATGTTTAGAATAGGTGTAAGAGAACCTAAGAGGCTTCCTATCCCTCTTTCACAACACGAACATAAATTAAACATGATTCCCCAAGCACTACTAGAATAGTTGTGAGTGAACCCAAGAGGCATCGTATTTCTACTAGCACAACTAAGTTAGGTGTAAGAGAACCTAAGCGACATCCTTTCTTAGTGGAATCCCGATTGCCATTCATGGCACCATTTCATCAAATTCCCCAACATGTTTTAGGATAAGAATAAGAGAAACCGAGTGACAATCTATTCCCTTTAACACAAGCACAAAAATAAACATATATTTTTTATCTCGAGCTACTTTGATGTGGGAGAAAGCCCCCTGTGGCACTCACTCATTAGCTGCTCTTGGTCAGGCTGACACACTATCTTGCTAGTTTGTCACCCCAATGGTCACTTGTCTGGTGGATGTGAGTCCCCACGCTTTCTTCCTGACTTGATCATTACAAACTAACGAGCACCTTGTTAGTTTGGTAGACCTCACTACGCAGTCAGTAAGCTACTGCATGTTGACTCTGTTTAAGAGGATGTAAGTCTACATGCTTTCTTCTTGAACTAGCCATCAAGCACTGACTAGGTCAAGTATATTTGAGGCCTAAGATAAGTCCCCCAATGGCTCCTTCCCCCTTGACTACTTTTGAGATTGATATAAGTCCCCCAGTGAGATTTACTCAGTAGTCGCCTTACGTTGGATGACACCCGTCCAGCCAAAGATAGACTATCCCAACTATCAGTTTTGCTATAGGAGGATGTGAGTCCCCGATGCTTTCTTCCTAGGTTGATTGTCGTAAACTGATGGGCACCTTAGGTTGGTTGATGTTCGCTATGCTGACAGTGACTCACCCGGTCAATACACCACTCTTGGCAAATTTGAGTCCCCGCGCTTTCTCCTTGAGTTGACCACCGAATACCTAATGCAAATTACCTTCTCCAGGGTTTTCGATAAAGCCCTTAGTGGCACCTTTTCCCTACAGGCATTCTATTTGGATCACATCCTTTACGACCCCATTTAGACACTACTCGGGTTACTCTTAGATTGGACAGTTCTCCTTTCCTAAGAGCCACCCCAGTGGTTGGAGAATTTGTTCAGCGGATGCACATATCCTCTCTTAGTTTAGTAAATCTAAGACATGTCTAGCTGATATAAGCTCCTTCTTAGTATGATCTCTCGCTAACCAATAGGGTCCATGATAAATAAATAAACAAAATAAATAAAATAATTTGCTTGTGGATTAGAAATTTAAGCCCTCAGTGGCCCCTTTCCAGAGCAAGAATCCTATCTTTAGGGAAGTGTCAGTAGAACTCCCTATAGAAATTGCTTGACTACTCTTAAGTAGAGATAAGTCCCCAGGTCGGAACTCTCTCAGTAGTCACCCTTAGATCAGGTTCAATTTGTTTTGCCACAAATAGGTTACCCTGTCAGTCATTTCGCTTTGGAAGATGTAAGTCTACTATGTATTATTTATAGCATGATGTCGCAAACCTACGGGCAGCCTTAGGTTGGGTTGACATGTTGTCTTGCTAATGTGTCATCCCAGCGATCCTCTCATTCAGAAAAGATGTGAGTCCTCTTGCTTTCTTCCCTGAATCAACCACTATAAACCGAAAGGCAACCCCTTTGGTTGGATAGTTCTCCCCTCGGCCGGGAAACTACTCCCTTTGGATTGGTAACTGTGTTAGACCAAGGCCAATGCCCCTACTCAGTACAGTCCATCATAAATCGATGGGATCAATCAAATATAAGAAATAATAAAATTAACTTTGACTATCTTTGAGTTGATTTAAGTCCCCCAATGACATTCACTCAGTAGTCAGCCTTAGGTCGGGTTGACATATTACCTTGCTAGTATGTCACCCCAGCGGTCTTCTATTCAGGTAGATGTGAGTCCTCGTGCTTTCTTCCCTGAATTAATCATTGCAAACTGAAGGGAAACCCCTTTGGTTGGATAGTTCTCCCCTTGACTGGGAAACTACTCCCTTTGGATTGGTAAATCTGTGTTAGACCAAGGCCAATGGCCCTTACTCAGTACAGTCCATTGCAAATCGATGGGATCCATTAAATATGATTAAAAATGAAATTAACTTTGTCTTTCTTTGAGCTGATTTAAGTCCCCCAGTGGCATTCACTCAATAGTCATCCCTAGGTCGGGTTGACATGTTACCTCGCTAATGTGTCGCCCTAGTGGCCTTTTGTTCAGGAAGATGTGAGTCCCCGTGCTTTCTTTCCTGAATTAATCATTGCAAACTGAAAGGCAGCCCCTTTGGTTGGATAGTCCTACTATGTGGTTAGTAGACTACCCCTTTGGATTTGTAAATTTGAGCTAGATCAAGGCCTGCATGGTCCCTACTCAGTGCGATCCATTGCAAACCAACAGAGTCCATCTCAAAATTCAAAATTTAAAATCTAAAATAAATTCAACCTTCCTCCTCAGTGGAGCCAAACTAAACAAACAAAATAAATCCAATTAATCTCCCTAGTGGAGTCAGATCAAATAAATTAAACAAATCCGCCTCTCCTCAGTGAGATGCAAATCTTTTCAATTCACCTATGGATGACTTGAACTTGCTCCCCTAGTGGAGAGTTCCCATTTTCATCCCTATCGGATCCCAAATTATAATCCCCCAATAGATTTCACAACCTTTTATCCCCAGTGGATGATGTGAACTTGCTCCTCTAGTAGAGAGTTCACATTTTCATTCCTAGTGGAGCACCAAATCAGAAATCAACAAATCAAATCAATTCTCCCCCCAACGAGAATCAAATGAAATTAAACCTCTCATCCCTCAGTGGATGACTTGAACCTTTTTCCCTAGTGGAAGGTTCACATACGCAATCCTTAGTGGATTCCTCCTTTACTCTCTTATGTCTTTGACATGAGTAGAGTCACATTGCACTAAAATTTTGATCCCTTCTACACCTCTAGTCTGGGAGTAGATCATTTCTGTTAGTGCTTGTGATCGTTTGAGCATTGTTGATTATCTCGGTCAACACCAATACGTGCGGTATGCCTTGTCAGTCACACCACACCTATTGGGTGCTCTTTGTTGACCTCACTTTGGAGTGAGCTCTCAACTTCTCCATCTTAGACATAGGACTCCTCTTAGACATTAAGAGTTTCCTTAGTATTAAGAAACTTATAGTGATTAGGTGAATACTTAACCCTAGAGACTTAAAAGAGTTAGCCATATGAATGGGTTATGCCTTAGGCGTATTGGGAAAACTTGCCTACCATTTAGCTTGAACCAAATTCTTACTTCCTTCTTTCAAGTCCAACTTCATCCAAATCAATTCCAAATCAAATCTATTGATTTTCTCAAATCTTAAATCAAATTTAAAATCTTTCCTAAGCCATTTTGATTTAATCTTATTGACTTAGCTCAAATCAAACCCAAATCAATTCAAACTCAAAAGATTTTCTCGTAACCCATCTATATTTCATTTATATTGACAAATATAAATGAAATATAAATTCAAATAACCAAAATCATTTCAATACTCAAATCTAAATCAAACCCAAATCCAACCTAAACTCTTCCAAGGTAAATCCTTGAACTCCTTCAAATCAAATTCGAATCAACTCAAACATAAAAGATTTTCTCACGACCCATTTATATTCTCATTTATATTCATAAATATAAATGAAATATAAATTCAAATAACCAAAACCAAATTCAAAACTCAAGCCCAAATCGAACTTATACCCTTTCAAGTCAATTCTTGAACTTAGCCAAATCAAACTTAAATCAATCCAAACCTTTGGATTTTCTCTCCAAATAATCAATCCTTCAATCACAAACCAAATATAAACACAAACTTCAATGATCAAACCAAAATCAAATTGACCCAAGTCAAACCCATATTCAACCTTTGAACTTGAAAATGTCAAATGAATCAAAACCCATTTGACTCTAAATCACTTGCAATTGGATTTATATTTCAATCATAAGTTCGTATGTGAGTTCAACCAAACTTGAATCAAGCCTTGATCAAGCCAATTAACTCACTTAGGCTCACTTGAACCAAAGTGACCTAGAACACCTTTTTGAGCCAAATTCTAATCCAACCCAAATTGGATTAAACTAAGCCGATCTAAGCCTCACATTGTGAGCAACAATCATCCTAGGATGATCAATCACCCAAATTTCTGTCAAACTACATCAAACTTAGCCTTTGACCAAGTCAAAACTTAATCCTAATGAAACTTAAACTAGCCAAAATCTACCATAGGCCAAGTTGATTGAAACCATTAATCTAGACCAATCCAAAATCAATGATTGAACTTGACCAAGTCATCATTTGAGCCAAACCTATCCTAATTGACACTTGACCCAAGTTGACCCAAGTTGACCCAAGTTGACCTAAAAAGTCAAAATATGTCAAATCTTGGTCTAAGCTATATTTATTGCAACCAATGAGTCAAATTCATTCTAAATCACTTGTTGAACTTGACTAAAGCTTCAATTGGCCAACTAGACCTAACCTAGCCCAATTGACCATGAACCCAGCTTGACCTAAGAGATCAAATCAACTTGAAATCAAAGCAAACCAAAATTGATTGAAACCAAAGCTTGCAATACATTTTAAATGATCAACCAAGCCTAAACCAACCCATGACCTAACCCAATTGGGTCAAATGGATCAAATTGGTCAACTTGACTCATTTGAGCTAAGTGAACTCAAATGAATCAAAATAAAATATAAATAAAATTAAACCAAACCAATGACACCCATTGGCTATAAATGATCATTTGAACTTGACCTAACCCATGGTTTGACCCAATTTGACTAGTTGGTCAACTTGACCCAAGTTGACCATTTTGACCTAAATGGGTCAACATGAGCCAAATCATATCAAATAAACTCCAAATTCATTGAAAATTGGCACAACCCATTCTTCAATCATTCCAAATATGTCCAAATCAAAATCAAGACCAAATGACTACTTTACCACTAGGTCAAAGGGTAACCTATGACCAAATTCACTTGGAATTTGGCCAATTCCTTTTAATGGCCACTTGACATCTTCCTAGTGGATCATTTGGACACCAAGGAGGGTGGTGCACATGACCCAATGGGTTTGGGTCAGCCATGACCCAACCCAAGGCCAAACCGACCACTCCACTCAAAATTTTGCACTTGGATCACCTCCCACACTCATTTAACACATATGTACCTCCTCTATTCCACTTCTCTGCCAAAATTGAACCACATGGGATCCCTAACAACCTAAACAACCCATTCAATCCAAGCAATTAAAGAAAAATGAAAAGGCAACAGCCGTTCGATCTAAGAAGGGGGAGATGTACTTCCCCTCATTTCCACTCAAACCATGACTCTTGCATTCGATTGAGCTCAAAGGATCGAAAGCAAGCATTCACACTAAGCATTTCCAAGCTCTCTCCAATTTCCCTCTCTCAATTTTCTTCAAAGTCAAAACATGGGAGATGAGGAGAAATCCCACTTCACTCAATTTACAACCAAACCTCAATCCACTTTGCAAGCACCACCAAGGAGGCAAGTTGAGCTCACCCAAAGAATTTCCTAAGCATCCAAGCCACGGGAAGGGAGACCTAGACGTAAGTCGCAAGCCATTGGAGTGAGCTTTGGTCAATTAGGAGATCCACTTCAAATTGAACCATGAAACTTTCAACAGGGCTTTGACTCCACTAGACGAAGCTACATCCATCGTTGGAAGCGCCACTGATAGCCTCCAGTGAGGTATGACTAAAAACTGAGCTTAAGTTGTAAAATCCTTGGTTCTTTGTGAAAGAAATTATAATCCCAATAGAATTCAATCGTTGGATGTTCTTCCTTATGCTCCTAGATGGTGTGCATTGAATCTCAACCTAATCCGACCTCAAGTAAGCTTTGATCAAGCCATGGAGGATGGACGGTCTCAGTCTCCAGCAAGCAAAGGTAGGGATGAATCATGGGCCGTTCATCCCACATGTTTTGGATGGACGACCCTGATTAAAATGCATAGATCTGATGATTTAATCCTTTATAATCACAGGTTTAATCTTGACCATTCGATCCTTGATCAAATGGCCTAGGGGAAAGCGCATTGCCCCACCAACTGATGCGGTGCGCAATGTGATAACTTAAATAACTAATCCCATCATGCCACGTGAAAAGCGTGCGCCGTGTTAGCAGTCCACATGGTATAGATGAGATTAGTTATATAACTAGGCTATTTAATTACCTATTAATACAGAAAGTTCATAAATTCATTACTAAATGTAAAAAAATTCAAAAAAAAAAAATGCAAACTCAGGTTCATTTTAAAGATAATATAGAGGCGAATCCAATAAAATTATTTCTAATTAATTTTGAATGATGAACTAATCCATTAATTGAGATAATTAAATATTGTTTAAGAGTGTAGGAGGTTTATGGAATAATTTTGGGATATTTTTTCTAAGCTATTCCCTAAACCCCCTTCATCCCTTAATCAAAACCTAATTAAGGATTAATCCATTAATGATCTACTTAATTAATCTAATTAAATTTTCAAAACTAATTCGAAATTAATCAATCTACTTAATGAATCATTTCTTAAGATGTAATTAACTACTAGGGCTTGCCTCCATAGGGAACTTAAAGAACCCGATTTAAAATAAACCCTACTTTACTTTTTCATGTAAAGTAGAGGAAGAATCTCTGGTACATTCGAAGACCCATTATCTTTAGGAGTCCTTATTAGGTGATTAGGTCATTGTACGATGGTGACTTCTATCTCTCGAGATAGTACATAATTTCTTAATGTCATACCTGCTCACTATCATAAGAACATCTACAGATCTACGTGATATCCTACTAGCATAATTTTATTTTTCATTTATTCATTTAGATGAAACATAAAATTTCACCACACAGTCATACTATATCAGCCAAGGGGGGGTTCCAAATCCCTTGCTCTGCTTAATTTACTTGATCTTTTTTACTTTGTACCTTCATACAAATTTAAAAAATCAATGAAGAAGAAGACTGATTCTACTTACATTCTCTATACTTTTGATGATTCTGATGATTTCATTCATATAGAAAGCTCTCCAAGTACTAATAGTTATAACAATTCTAATCCACACCTTTCTAATTTTGAAATGGATTACCCATTTCTAAATCACCCAGGTTCACCCATTGAGATTGACTTGGACTCAGCTAACTTTGATGATCCTATAGTTGAAGCTGTAGGTGAACCTCATGAGCAGGTAGAACTTTCCACTAAACCATCTCATGAAGTCACTGAAGTCAACTTTCGTAATGAAAAAGTTCTACCTCCTAGGGTAGCACCTCAGGATAAGGGTAAATAAGTCATTGGTTCTAACAGTCAAAAAGCTCCTCCACAGGATGCTCCACTTATGGATATGCTTGTGGAGGGCCAACCTAGAGTTGACTACAATGTCCTCGCTCACCTGAGAAAGTTGCCAACTAAACCAAGCATATATGATGCTCTTCTCTTATCCAAAGAGATGAGGGAGTCATTGATTAAATCCCTTCTCGATCCAGAAATATGCTTAGCTCAGCTGACCACTATTAGAAAGGAGACATATTTTTCAAGAGATGCCCGAGATATACATTCATCGATGAAGACCTTTTGGGGGACAACGGAGCACAACCGTCCCCTCCACATCACAGTAAACATGGGTAGATTCAGACTCTCCAAGGTGTTAGTTTATCAAGGTGCCTCAGTGAACATTATGAGTCTAAAAATCCTTGCCTACTTGAGGATTGACATCTCTGAACTCCAAGGAGACCAGATGATGTTGAAAGGATTCAACGAATAAGGTGAGAGGGCTTTAGGCTCTATAGTGTTACCATTAGAGATAGATGACTGGAAGACAGAAGCCAAGTCTTATATAATCGATTCAAATACATCTTTCACTACTTTTCTCGGTAGGCCTTGGATGCATGTAAACAACATGATTCCATCCTCTTTGCATTAGTGCATCAAATTCAAAAGAGGTGGAATCGAGTATTGTGTTAAAGGAGACTTGAAGTCATTCTCAGTCAGAGAGGTCGAGATTTATAAAGATGCAGCCTACTATCTTCCTCCAAATCAAAAAGTCTATTCTTGTGAACTTGGTGAAAGTTTAAAATCAAAAGAAAAAAGAAACAAAAAAAAATGAAAAAGAAATTGAAAAAGAAAAAGAAAAGGAAAAGGGAAAAGAAAAAGAAAACACAAGTGAGTGAGAATCAGACACTGAGGAAGAGGTAGAGCCAAATGTTAGATTCTACCCATAGTTTGTTCTTTCATATGAACACATGGGTAGGATGACTCGAAGAGGAAGAGGAAAATTCAGGGGAAGTTCCAGAGGTGGAAGACCTCCTTGCTAGTGGCAACCAGTATGAGCTATGTTCCGGCTCACAGGAGTACCCCTGTTATTCACATAGAATTAAAGTCCAGTTCGGAGGATGAATCTCATATGGTTAGCACACCGACCAATGATGGAGGTGGGCATTCTTTCTTTTGATGAGGTTGAGAGAATGTGGGAATTGGAGGTGAAGGAAGAGGATATGTTGGATAACTAGCGCTCCCACCAAGGATTGCCAAGGTTTGGCCACCAAGCTCTCAAACCATAAGAATAATTCAAAATTTTATAATTGCCAAAAGATCTCCTTCATTCTAATAAGAGGGGCTATTTATAGCCATTATAAGCATCTTTTAAGAGAAAAGAATTCAAAATATGGAGGGAAAGGTGGGTGGCCACATTAATGTGAAGCATTAAATTATCTCATTATTTTATGCCATCCACCCATTTCACAGGCTATTATTTTATGTGGATTCAACCACCTCACATGTCATGCTTTGAATTTTTAAATGCAAAATTTCAAACATGGAGTTTCTAGAAGAAAATTAAAATTACATAAATAAAAAAAAGATGAAATCATAAAATGGGCCTTAGGGCTAATGGGCTATGTTCTTCTTTCTTGAATTCTTGAATTTTCTTTAGCTTGAGATCTTATAAATGGGCCTTGGGCTCTAATTTGTTGATCCTCATGATGTTCTACATCAACCAACCCCTCTTAGTGGGTCCCATTGGAGGTGACATTTGAGCTAGACAGTGGTGAAGACCAGGCCTCCAAGCAAAGCATGAATGTATCCAAATCATCATTATGTAGAATAGTCAGACAACAGTTAGGAACTTTAGCTCTAACCTTACTTTCTTCCTAGGAAGTTAAAGGTTTAGTAGTTAAGGAGGCCCCAAAGTCATCCACAGATGTCAAGCCAAAAGAGATTTTTGTTGAGAGCATCATCCTCAAGTCAGAAAGCCGATGTAGAACTTGAGGATGATTCATATAAAGATTTAATAAAATTGCTTTTTGATTAGTTTTCACCGTTTGTTCTTAACTTAGCAAAAAAGGGATCAATCCCACATACTTGGTCTAAACATAGGTCAAACTACTTTGAAAAATTATGGGACAACCAAAGCAGACACTCTCAATCAAGATCGGACTAGATTGACATGTCCTCGATGGCAACAACCATTGTCATCACCAAATCATTTGAATCTTCTTCTCAAATCATGCTAACTCTTATGAGGAGGCATGTTTAGATACTTCAGTTGACCTAAATGAGCCTGAAGTCAAAGATGTACTACCAGAGTTTAAAGAAGAAATCTAATCAACCATTGACAAGCTCAAAAAATTAACTTGAGAACAAAAGAAAATCCATGCCCGACTGTTGACCTCATTTTTAGATTGAGCTCCCAACCCCTCCATCTTAGACATAGGACTTCTCTTAGATACTAAGAGTTCATTAGTCTTAAGACACTTTTAGTGATTAGGTGAACACCTAACCTAACTCTAGAGACTTGGAAGAGTTAGCCGTAGGAATAGGTTATGCCTTAAAGGTGTTAGAAAATTTTGCCTACCATATAGCTTGAACCAAATCCACACTTCCTTCTTTCAAGTCAAACTTCAAGCTCAAATCAACTTCAACTCCAAGACAAATCTCAAATCAATTCCAAATGGATTTTCTCAAATCATGAATCAATTCCCAAATGATTGAATTCCATAATCAAACCTAAAATATTTCCTTAGCCACTTTGATCCCTTCTTATAGACTTAACTGAAATCAAATCCAAATCAACTCAAATTCAATAAATTTTCTCATAACCCATTTATATTCTCATTTATATGCACATATATAAATGAAATATAAATTCAAATCAATCAAACTAAATTTAAAACTCAAATCTAAATTCCAAAAATCTTTCCTAAGCCCTTGGATCCCTTCTTATGGACTTAGCCTAAATTAAATCAAAGTTACTTCAAATTCAAGAAATTTTCTCATAAACCATTTATATTCTCATTTATATTCATAAATATAATTGAAATATAAATTCAAATAATCAAAACTAAACCCAAAAATCAAATTCAAATTTAACCAAAATTCAACCTAAGCCTTTCAAGTCAAATTCTTGAACTTAGCTAAATCAAACTCAAATCAAGCCAAACCCTTTATTTTTCTTCATGATTCAATCAATCCTTCAATCATGAATCCAAAAATAGACATAAACTTCAATCATCAATCAAAACTAAATCCAAAAATCAAACCCAAGTCAAATACATGTTCACCCTTTGAACTTGAAATTATCAAATGAATCAAAACCCATTTGACTCCAAACCACTTGCAAATGGATTTATATTTCAATCATAAGTCCATATGTGAGTTCAATCAAACTCAAATCAAGCTTTGACCAAGCTATTTGACTCACTTAGGCTCACTTGACCCAAAGTGACCTAAAGTATCCCTTATTAGCCAAATTCTAATCCATCTAAGCCTCACATTGTGAGCAACAATCATCATGAGATGATCAATCACTCAAATTAGGTCAAACCTAAGGGTTGACCAAGTAAACACTTAGCCAAAATGAAATCCAACATATCCAAAATCTATCATAGGCCAAATTGATTAAAACCATTGATCAAAACTCATTCATGATCAATATTTCAACTTGACAAAGTCATCATTTGAGCCTAACCTAACCCAATTGACAACTTGACCCAAGTTGACCCAACTTGATCTAAAAAGTCCAATGTGTCAAAACTTGATCTAAGCCAAATTGATTAAAACGAATAGATCAATTTTATTCCAAATCACTTGTTGAACTTGACCAAAGTTTCAATTGGCTAACTAGACCCAACCTAGCCTAAATTACCATGAACCCAACTTGACCTAAAAGGTCATATTGAGCCAAAATCAAATTAAAGCAAAATTGATTAGAAACAAAGATATCAATCCATTTAAAATGACCAACTAAACCTAAACCAACCCATGACCTAACCCAAATAGGTCAAATGGGTCAAATTGGTCAACTTGATCCATTTGACCTAAATGAACTCAATCGAACCAAAACCAAATATAAACCAAACTGAACCAAACCAATGATGCCAAAATATTTCAAATCGTCATATGAACTTGACCCAACCCTTGGTTTTACCCAATTTGACCAATTGGTCAACTTGACCCAAGTTGACCCATTTTGACCTAAATGGGTCAACATGAGCCAAATTGTATCAAATCAACTCCAAATCCATTGAAACTTGGCCCAACCCTTTTTTCAATCATACCAAGCATATTCAAACTAAAATCAATGCCAAATGACCATTATACCCCTAGGCCATGGGGTAACCTAAAATCAAAACCACTTGGAATTTGGTCAATTCCTTTTCATGGACACTTGGCATCCTCTTAGTGGACCAAATGGTCACTAATGGTCATGGTGCACATGATCCATTGGGTTTGGGTAAGCCAAACCCAACCCAATGGCCAAACTGACCACCTACTTAGGAATTGAGCATATGGGATCCCTCCTCCACTCAATTAAAGCACATGGGAGCTTCACTACTCCACTCCACACTCAAAACTAAACCATGTGCAAGTCCTAATAGCCTGACAAACCCATTGAATAGGGTGAATTGGATCAAAATAGCAAAGGGAAGCTAGGTCATCCGATTCACCTAGGGGGAGATATACTCTCCCTAATTTCACTTCATTCAACATCACACACACTCGATAGATCTTAGTGAACTCAGAGTTAGCACCTCAAGGTTCCTCCAAGTTTTCTCAGCCTATTTCCATTTCTCTATTTTTGGTTTCTCTTAAACAGAAAATAAGGGAGGTCCCTCAAATTTTCATCTCATCCAGTACATAAAATCAAGCCAATTCCTTTTGCAAGCTTCTTCAGAGGACTCAATCGAACTCACTCCAAGCTTCATCCAAGTTATCAAGGCAAGGGAGAGGGGACTTTGATCAAGGCCATGAGCATTTGAAGGTGAGCTCGGTCTATAAGAAGATCTACTCAATCCCAAGGCTTAAAACTTTCAACAGAGCTTAATCTCCACTAGACGAAGCTACCTCAATGAATTCGAGCGCCATTGATAGCCTTCGATGAGGTATGGATCAAAACTGAGCCTAGAATAGGGAGTGTGTGGTCTTTATGAAAGGAATTTTCACTTCATGTAAAACTAGCTGTTGGATATCTTCTCCCTTGCATGATGATGGTGTGGGTTGAGTTTAAGCTCAATCCTAGCTCAATCAAGCTTAAATCATTCCATGGAAGATGGACGGTGGCCATCTCCTGCAGGCGAGCACAGGGATGGATCATGGGCCACCCATCTGCACATTTTGGATGGATAGCCATGATCAAGACACATAGGATCCCTGATTTAATCCCTTGAGAATTGTGGGCTCGATCTCAGCCATCCAATCCTTGATCGGATGAGTGAGGAGAAAGGGTGTAGCGTCGCTGCTGATGTGGCACTGCGATGTGACAACTTAAGTGACCATTCTCATCATGCCATGTGAAAAGTGCACACCGCATTAGCTTTCACATGATGACGACTGGATTAATCACTTAATTAGGATATTTAATTAATGGATAATCATGGAAACTTCAAAATAACATAACTAATTTTAAAAAAATCATAAAAATAAAAGGTAAAATACACTGTAAAGATATTTCTTAGTAGAATAATCTTAAAATATTTTTAATAGATTTTGAATAATGTATTTTCCTCAATTAGGATTTCAATGAAAATTTAATAACCCTAATTACTCCCTAATTATTTCATTAATTCATTTCAAATTTCTTTAGTAAATTTACTAGGATGACCTCTGCCTCCCCTAATTTTCTTGGGATTTATTGATGAGCTAATTAGAGAAATCATGTAATGAATCCTTAATGTAGTCCCAAAGTTAATTAAATCTTGTTTATGTGAAGGAGAGGTTTATGGAATTGATTTGGGGATTTTTCCTAAGCCATTCCCTAAACCCCTTTCCTTCTTTAATCCAAACTTAATTAAGGGATAACTCACTAATCACCTACTTAATTAACTTGATAAAGTTTTCAAAACATTCCAAAACTTAATCAATTCATCTTTGGTAGGTGCTTAGGTGTTTGATAACCAAAGTAGCTTACAAAAATCAAAAATCTAACTCACATGCGTGGGAAGGGTTATGAAAGTACTTAAATTAAACCCTTTAGCTTAATTAATCACTATGAGCCAATTGCATTACCTTTATTTCCTAGGTGCATTATTGATTTAGATTCTTTGTGTGATTTTATGTCATACATTTGCTCATAATTATTTGATTAAATAAGGTATAAGTAAGGTATAACACACTTAATTCTTAATTCACCTTAACCTAACCAAAGCATAAAAAATAATATAATCACCTAAAAATTGAACTTAAATAACTCACACATTGGGCAATGGGTTAGAACTAGCAAAATCATCTCACATTTCTCAAATTGAAATCAAACTCAAGCAAAATTCAAACTCTCCTTAAAATAAATTTGATTTTCTTTAAATAATCTTATTAATAGGATTGTCTTTAGGAATTAATTAAGGTGAATGAATTTATATTGCTTTCATCACTTTATTGCTTTCCTAACATATTAATTGTATGTCATATGAAATTCATACATTCATGCTTTTTAAAAATTAAATTAAAAAAATGAACTATTTCTTTTATGTCAAATTGCATGTTTTGGCTAAAGTAAGAATATGAATGACTATTATCACTATTAAATCTAAAATTATTTTAAAAACTTATAAATCAATTATCAAAACTGAAAGGTATGCTACTTACAATTATTCATAAGCTTGCATGTGAGTATAAATATAAAGATGTGCATTATGTGGCTTTCTCTCTCTTCTCTTTTAACATAGTTTTGAATATGATTTGAAAAGTGTATAGTTCATTTGAAAAGAACATAACACTTGCTTAAATTCATCCCTATTCATCCCTATGTTGTTAATTAAGAAGGACATCCACACTTACATATATAAATTGCATAAACAAATCAAACAAATAAACATGAATTTTTGCATCTTTCTTTTTCCATTCATTTCTTTTGTACATGCATATGTATTTAAGAAAAGTGGTATATTAGTTTGGACAACCTCGGGGTTGCGAGACTTTAAGTAGCCCTAAGTAAGTCTTGTACCTTATACCCTTGGTGCTAACAATGGCGTCGTACTGACTTATGCCTTTCATACATATAAGTGTGCATATGAAAAATGGATAAGAGAATCCCTCTTTTCTACTTAATAAAAACCATGCATCATAAAACATCCAAACTTTCTTAAGTAACATCACTTAGCATACATCATGAAGGTGTGCTAAAAAATCTCCATTTGCATGTATAAATATGCTTCGGGTTCATCTATATGCATGTTACACATGTTGAGAAACAAATGAAGTGTTGTGTGTTTTGTGACATTATTTCACTCTACTTAATATTAAAATGCCTTTCTTTTTGAATCAGTTTGTTTAGGAAAAAAATCTAAACTTAGGATTAATTAAAATATATAATAAAATATTCACTAAAGAAGAATCATTAATCTACTTTAGAAATTACTTAAGGTAGGGAAGGAAAGAGAAGTTCTCTTCTCTTTTTCCCTCTTTATAACTTAGTAATTAAGTAGGTTCATTCAAAATAAATAAAATAATCAAATAAAATTAACCCAAATCAACTAAACAACTTAAATGAAGCCACCCTCTAAAGTTGAACATTTTTATGCTTAGGAAAATCTAAACCTTAAAGCCTAGCTAAGCATACCACACAAACCTTAAATAGCACACACATTAGACTAAGTCACCACTTCTAGCTTTAGGTTAGGGCGATGCATGGTTTGATATTTTGCTTTTATTTTGTGATGTACTATTTTCTTCTGGATGTTAGGGTGCATGTGCATAGACTGGATGGTAGGATGATTTTGTCTAACTATCATCTTCTGTAGGGGATTGTGCTTAAGAGATGCTGCAATAAAAATATAACTACTTTTGCTGTGTACGTGCTTATACCCCTAAGCATAACCCAATATACCAAGTGGACTTTGCTACCCATGTGTGGGGTGCTAAGTCTAATTTATATACATACATTCTTGGGATTTTATGGTTTGTATTTAGCTAATTTCTGTTTACAGGTTTTAGTTAGATTTACTTTTCCCTTTTCATGTAACTTTACAATTAAGATTTTGGAATGATTGTTATGAGAGATTACGATGAACATTGGTCATAAGATTACATCTTATGTACCATGTGAGGCCTTTGGAGTATCCACACTCCAACCATCTAAAAGAAGGAAGAAGAAAGAAGAAATAGAAAAGAAGAATGAAGACCCCCATAACATGAATTTCCTTACTAGGTTGTAATTTTGTCATTTGTAATCTGGGTTGTATAAGGGTAGAGCTCGGCTACCCTTTTTTTTGGGTTTGTGTGGTGGAGCCCGATCACAAATGGCCTCTTATCCTTTTGCACTGGTTTTATAACTTGGCTGATGTTCATTTAACTTGTGCAATAAGTTGACATCTTTTCCTAGTTTCTTCCTTGTTTTGATGTATGGCCTGGATGATGATTAGGCTCTTAGAAAAATAAATTTTCTATCCAACTAATAAATTCAAATTAAAAATAAATAACTCATAACCTCATCTAAAGCTTAGGTTATAAATCAAGATAAAAGAATTAGCAATCCCTTAGCTGGATGAGTATTAATTTTCTCACATCATGCATAAAAGCATATTACTTCACTCTTGATTTAGAGGGCTTCCACCCGTGCCAGTGAACTTGGCTTGACCTTTAAGAGCCATGGTGAAAACTCACCTCTTTTCTCATTAATTCTGGCCCATAATCTTATTTCTCATGCATTAGGCATATGAATCCTACAACCTGAGTCAACTAATTGTCCAACATGAGAATAAAATATATGAAAATTTTGCATTAGACCTAGGTCATTTTTCATGCCCTTACATGATCTAGTCTCTTAGGGAGGGAGTTTAAGGACTTAGTCTCTTTCTAAATAAATAACATCCTTGCTATTTGGAATAAAGCATATGACTTGCCTACATGTATTTAAAATCATAGGAGGCGTTAGTTGGCGGCCACCCCAAGGCGGTTGTAAGTCCAATCAGTCGGGTGATTTGTTCAATCTTGTGGAGGTAAACCAAATACCCATTTTTACCTTAGATTTAGGTTGTGCATTTGGCCCTTGCCAAAGCTCCCTAGATTTAGGTTCAGAGGTTGCTTCTCCCCATTGAGGGCTACAAGCACAAATCCTCACCTCTTAGGCATTTCCATGATCTTGTGTTATAGAATCATAAGCCCTAAATTTCTTACAAAGGTTTAACTCAAACAAATAAATCAATTTCAAAAATATAAAGCCCAACCATAGGATAGTTTGGGGTGCTTACTAGGCTTTCTAGTATCCTATGCTTCCCCTACTCATCTTCATTTGGCTTCGATAAGAATTCCCTTCTCTTGATCAATCCCACTTGATTTTCTAAAAATAAACTAATTTATTGATAGTCTAACCTTCAATATCTTTGTAGGCAATGATCATTTACCTTAATCGAGAGTATTCTTAAAGAATCCCATTCATTAAGATGTAATTAACTATGGGGGCTTGCCTCCATAGGGAATTTAACGAACTCAATTTAAAATAAACCCTACTTTACTTTTTCATATAAAGTAGGGGAAGAATCTTGTCCGTAGTCCTTATCCTGTGATTAGTCCATTGTAGGGTGGTGACTTCTATCTTTCAAGATGGTATACCTCCTTAATGCCCTTAATGCCATATCACCATATCTACATGGTGTCCAAATGCAGAAGTATATTTCTATCTTCATTTTAATCACAAAGATCGAAGATGAAAGTATACTTAGAAAGAATAATTTTTACCACAGATTTTTTTGGCGACTCCACTAGGGAGGGTTCCTCTCTCCATCTTTGATAAATGATCATTGTCTCCAAGTATCGATAGTGGATTTGTACTTTATATAGATCCGAGATTATCATTCTTTTCTCGTTGGCACTTAGTTTATTTCATTCTTAAGCTAAGTTAGCTAACATCTTTAGGTTTTAGGACCTCACTCTATGTAGGTCTTAGAACCCCTGTTGGGTTTTTTTTAGTGGGTGAAAATAAAAATTTAAAAAAAGAAAATAACTAAAGACTTCCTCCTTACTCTATTTATGGTAAGGAAAGGTTCATTCTAAAAAATAATGAAAAATAAATCACTCATGAAAATCTTGCTTTTCAAAAGCACCTTTTCAAAATGCACATAACAAAATCTTTTCACCAAATCTATTTTTTTCATATATAACTTAACCACATCTAACAGTTTCTAATAATTGTTATATGTAAGAATCTTCAAAAATAAAATCCACAATTATATATTTCAAATAAAATGAATAATTATCTTTTTAAAAATAAAATCAACAATCATATTTTCTAAAAAGCACAAATGAACATCTTCTCTCAATTCATTTTGATGAAGATTTCATTTTCAAGAAAATAAATCCAAAATATTTTTTTAAAAAGCACCAAAATTTAAAGATGGACATTCTCATTCAATATATCCAAATGTTTGGATGGATGTTGCATTTTCAAACAAAATCACAACTTCAGAATTCCACTTATTCCACATGTGTTAAGGTGGAATTTTCACCTTTTCAAAAAGCATATATAAAACCTCTCCATTCAATATACCCAAATTTGTTGAATGGAGTTTTATTTCTAATCAAAATCAAAAAAATCAATTTTCAAAAGCACATATGAACATCTCCATTCAATATACTCAAATTTATTGAATGAAGATTTCATTTCCAAATAAAAATGACATCATTTTGAAATCACACTTAACATATTCCATATATGATTAAGTTGGAATTTCCTCATTTAAAAAGCAATAAGCACACACAAAACTATATCTTTGGAAAATGAAACATATTTGATTTCCATCTTATATATCCAAATTTGTTAAATGTAAATCTCTATTTTCAAAATCAATAAAACACAAAATTTTCAAACACATTTGGAACTTCATTTTAGCATACCCAAATTTGCTAAGTGTAAGATTCCATTTCCAAAACAAAATTTTAAACATATTGGAACTTCATGTTAGCACCCAAATTTGCTAAGTGAAGTCCCCATTTTCAAAACACAAAATTTGAAACAAATTTTTGGAGTTTTATTTAGCATGCTCAAATTCACTAAGTGAAATTTCCAAATTCAAATATACAAAATTTTCAAACACATTTGGATCTTGATTTTTTTAACATACCCAAATTTGCTAAGTGAAGTTTCCATTTTCAAAAACAAATTTATAACAAATTTTTGGAATTTCATTTAGCGTACTCAAATTTGCTAAGTTAAATCTCCATTTCACAAAATTCAAAACACATTGGAACTTCATTTTTAGCATACCATATTTGTTAAAGTGAAGTCTCCCTTTTCAAAAACAAAATTTGAAACATATTGGAAATCCATTCTTTAGCATACCATATTTGCTGAAGTGAGTCTCCATTTTCAAAACAAAATCCAAAATAAAAAAGAAACACATTAGGATTTTTGTAGCATACTCAAAAGTGCTAAGAATCCCATTTTTTAAAAATCTTCAAAAAAAAAAAAAAAAACAAAACACACTTGGATTCTTCATTTAGCATACCCAAATTTGCTAAATGAGGATTCCATTTTCAAATCACAAATGATTCACAAAATAAAGCAAAGAAAGAAAAAGAAGAAATTATTTTCAAACACCTCACTTAGCATACCCAAATTTGCTAAGTGAGTAGATTCCAAAAATCTCAAATCAAAAATCAAATTCAAATATGAACCTATGGAAGCATCTCTCCTAAAATATTTGAAGCCATTTTCAACTTACCCAAATTTGTTGAAAGTGTATTCTACATTCAAAAATTTCTCTCTCTAATCAAATATCAAAATCTCTTCTAAATCCATTTGAGCCCCTCTTAACACTTTCAAGATGTTGAGCATGGGTAATTCTAAAATTCAAATTGAAAAATCAATAAAATAGGAATCTGATTCAAGTTTATATTCAGCATTGCTGACTTTTAGTCAGCGTAAGTTTTAGTTTTAGTTTCAGATTCAGTTGATTGCAATGGCAGTGCAAAAGTAAGATTTCATGTTTCCTTATGGGATGGACTTGGCACTGGATCCGGCCAACCTTCCACGATCTGACTATGCCCACCTCATCCACTTTGGTCAAGGCTTCAAGGGGGCCATGACTACATGTGAGGGCACCCCCTCACGACTGTAAGCAGGAGTGTAGTGGTCGGGCAGGAGCTAGTCATTCGCATTGAGTTACCATCAGATTCTGAGATCCTCTCACTAAAGAGGAAAGTTGTGGTGGTTCCCACCAGAGTATCGGTCGAGTCTTGTTCCCTCATGTCACCCGCTAGGGGCTAGCTCATGCTCACTAGCACCCTCTAAGGGGAAGGTTTCCCGTGGATTGTCTCCCTTACTTTGAGGTCTAGTTCTTCCTTCCTCCACCTGACCCAAAGAAGCAAGAACTGCATGATAAAGTGGTATCACACTCCCATAGTGAGAGAGCTAGAGGCAGTTACTCAGTATGTAGTTGAGGAGCCACCCAGGATAGTCTCCTCACTCATCGCGGAGAATAGGTTACACCCACTCTCTGGTTCTGATAAAGAAGAGGTTAGAAGGATTTTTGCTTCACCTCCATCAGCAGTGCATTTCTAGAATCCTATTATTGAGAGGAGGAGGTCGCTTGAAGCTTCTTCACCAAGTTGGCGAGCTCACTAGACGATCGAGTCCTGGGGCTTTGAGGTCGCTTATCCCCAAAGGTGTGGGGAAGCGAGTGAGAGGGCTAGAGAGGCCCGCACTTCAGTTCATGTTACCAGCTGGAAGAGGCGGAGATTGAGCTAATAGTCAGCAGCCTCTACACTTGTAGATTTTCTTGATCGACGTGCTACTCACATTGATCATACTGATAGTATCTTGCTTACAGGGACTACCCATCATAGAAGGATAACTCATATTCAGAGAGAGTCAGTGGTGCCTCCACCACACCGCTCTACCCCTCATCCACCATCTCCGATCTAGGTTCCTGCATCCACTATTCCAGCTAAGGCCATGAAGGCCGCATCGGGGGAGAAGAGGCCCCCACTAGTGATCCAGCTATGGCTGAGAGATCCTGTTCCATCTCCACCACCTACTGTGGCAAGGCCGAGCTCTCCTGCTCGACCTTCTACCCCAATTATGATATGAAAGGAATGGCAACCTCGAAGTATCATAGTCATCCTATCACCACCACCACCACAGCATATGATGGAGTTGAAGGAGAGGGTGACAGTTCAGCCGCACCTATGATGATAGATCCTCTTAGGAGTGTCATTCCACACAGATATAGTGACAACCAGGAGCACATTTCCTCTAGTGAGTATAGCCCTCACAGGATTGACTCTCCAACAGTAGGGGAGGTCCGATGCCTCACAGTATATGATAGTGATCCCACCACCGATCAGTCTAGATCCTTTATGTCTGTTTAGATAGATCATTCTCTAGATGATATTGTAGCCAATTATCTAATGGAGAAGAAGGAGATCTCAAGATATGATTGGTCCAATGAGGAGAAGGTCAACTTTGATCCAAATAAGGTGATCTATTAGAAGATTCAACGGGGTTCACATGGTTGACACCCGGGGTTCTCTCCTCCATGAGCAGCAACATATGGAAGGTGATGAGGTCGAGCAGGAAGACACAACTCACTTTACCCAACACCTCCTTCAAACAATTAAACAGAAGGATGAACTGATAGATATGATGGAGAAGAGGCTTCAGGACTTGTTAGCAGCTATTTTGGCATTACAAAGCAAGCCCCTATAGTACATCCTACTACAGCAAAAATTGGTCCACCTGAGTTGATGCATGTCTTGGATCTAGCCAAGACTACACTGTTAGTAGAGCAGGGCAACATCAGTTTGTATAAGAAGGTAGTGGATAGTACCGCCGTATAGAAAAAATGACATCAAGACCATGGTTGAACAGCAGGTGAGAGAAGCATTGGTTCAAGCCTGAGGAGGATCATCAGTTCCAAAGGGTAGACCCTACCTAGAGGAATTCGATACCATCCAATATCCTAGGGTTTCATGCCATCTTCTTTCAAGAGCTTTGATGGTAGTGAGAACTCAAGGTAGCATATTGCACACTTCAAGGCTAGTTTTTGCAATGCCAGTGGCAGTGATGCTTTACTCTTCCGTCTCTTCGTCAGTAGCTTAGCCGGCATAGCCTTTGACTGGAATGCTGAACTTTCCAACACTTCAGTGAAGACATTTGTTGAATTAGAGCAACTCTTCATCAAGAGGTTTGGTGGAGCTCAGTAAAGGGTGACTGTAGGTGATCTCGTTATGGCTCAACAAAACCATGGTGAGTCCCTCATTGATTACATTCTCAGATGGCATAATTTGAGTATGAAACGCAAACCATAGCTATCTGAATAACATGCTATCAAAATTTTGCTTAAGAATATCCATGGAATGGTCGCCTTCATGCTCAAAGGTTTCACCATCAAAACTTTTGAGAAGTTAATCAATAAGGTGGCCAGCTTATAAGGAAAAGCCAAATAGTTGCCTTTTCTAGATCAACCAACAAAGTCGAAACTACATAAGGTGTATGAGAATAAACTAGGAGTAGTGATAGTAGTAGATAAGGGGAAACAGCCGGCCAGGGAGCAGTATGAGAGACCTCGTGATCCACAACCATCACTTCCACCTCCTCTACCACCACCGAGTCCTACCGCCACACAAAGAACCTCCACGCCTCGCACCACCTCCTTAGCCATCATCATCAAGCGTATATCCACCACCAAGTAGCTATGGTCCATCTACTTTTTTTAGATAAACTTAACAAGCCTTATTCATTTAATAGGGAGGTAATCAGGAAAATATTTAAGAATCTCCTAAAGAAGCCTGATTTTCAGCTACCCGACTTGAGACCAGAGGAAGTGGGCAAAAGCCATGATCCTAACTTTTTCCCCTACCACCGTATGCTATGTCATATTTTGGGAGATTACTTCACATTCAAGGATTGGCTTGAATATAGCTTCAAGAATGGTGCTATAGTTATCCTGAAGGAATACCTTATGGAACAACCATCCAGTTCCATTAGGGTAATCTTTGGGGATACTTGTGACCGTTCCAAAATCAAAGAAGGTTGGGATATCTCTTTAAACCGCACCTCTAAAAAGACAGCCTCTAAAATCAAGAAATTTTTCTTTTAGGTGCCTAAGCCAGCTCAAACCTCCAACATCAAGGAAGGTTTGCAAGTTGCTAGTGCCAACTCGAAGAAGGCAGGAGTTTAGCAGCAGCAGTAGCCCATGCCACCCCGGGATAGCCAAGTAGTGCAACCACCAATCGAGTCCAGCTTTCAGTCTACCATTGCAGCTACTACATTAGCGAGCACTCTTCTACTTCAGCTAGCTCTTCTTCTATAAGTAGAACTCTTGTATTAGTGGATGAGGGCGTCAAATCCCTCACCCGACTTACTTTACTAGATTTATACTATGTACATCCTTTCAAATCCAAGAAATCAAGGAATAAAACTAGCTTGAATTATATCTATGTCACTTCTGATGGGTTGTCTACTTCTATACCTAATAAAAACTCTTCAAGTCAAAACAACTATAATAATTTTGATCTTCCTCTTTTCGATTCAGAGTTGGACTTTCCTACTCTGAATATTACAGGATCTCCTCTTGAGATAGACTTGGAATCATCCAATTTGAGAGTCCCATAAGAGAAGTCAGAAGAGTCCGACGCAGTGTAACCTTCCGCCACAAGAGATCACCAAGTCAATCTCTATAGTGGCAAGGCAAGGTTCTACCTAGGGCAAAGACCTCAAGATAAAGGGAAACAAGTTATTGGTTTAGATGATCGAGAAGCCCCTCCATAAGATGCTCCACCCTTGGATATGCTTGTGGAGGATCAACCCGAGGTGGACTACAATGCCCTTTCTCACCTGAAAAAGTTTCCATCTAAGCTAAGAATATACAATGCCCTTGTCTTATCCAAATAGATGAGGGAGTATTAATCAAGGCTCTTCTTGATCCTGAAATATACTTAGCTCAGCTAACCACTATTGGAGAGGGGAGACACATTATTTCAGAGAAGCTCAGGGAATGACCTTCACCGATGAAGACCTTCTTCTAAGGGACATGGAGCACAACCGTCCCCTCTACATTATAGTGGACATGGGATGATTCAGACTTGCCAGAGTTCTCATTGATCCATATGCATCAGTGAACATTATGAGCCTAAAGAATCTTGCAATATTTAGGGATTAAGGATTGACATCTCCACACTCCAAGGAGATCGGATGATGTTGAGAGGATTCAATGAGCAAGGCGAGAGGGCTTTAGGTTCCATAGTGTTATCTTTGGAGATAGGTGAATGGAAGACTGAAGCCAAGTTTTACATAATTGATTTAAATACTTCATTCACTACTTCGCTCGGTAGGCCTTGGATACATCAGAACAAGGTGATTCCATCCTCCCTCCATCAGTGCATAAAGTTCAGAAAGGACGAGATTGAGTACTGTTCAAAGGTGATGAAAAGCCATTTTTAGTCAGTGAAGTTGAGTTATATGAGGATGCGACCTACTATCTTCCTCAAAACACCTTTTCTCATGAACTTGGTCAAAGTTCAAATGCAAATGCAAAAGAAAAAAGAGAAAAAGAAAAAGAAAAATAGAGAGAAAAGAAAAATAAAAGTCCAAGTGAACAAGAAAAGGAAATTGAGGAAAAAGTGGAGCCGCATATCACATTCCACCCACAGTTCATTCCATCATATGGACATGTGGGTTAGTGTTGACCTCATTTTTAGAATGAGCTCTCAACCCCTCCATCCTAGACATAAGACTCCTCTTAGACTTTAAGAGGTCCTTAGACTTAAGACACATCTAGTGATTAGCTCGACACTCCAACCTAGCCCTAGAAGACTTAGAAGAGTTAGCCATAGGAATAGGTCATGCCTAAGGGGTGTTAGGAAAATTTTCTACCCTTAACTGAAACCATTTCTCACTTTCCTTCCTTCAAGTGAAACTCCAAATCAATTCTGCTTGATTTTCTCCAAACTCAAATTAATTCCATGATTCAATTTCATGATTGAAATCTATGATTGAAACCCATGATCAAAATTCATCATAAATTCCTAAGTCCAAATTTTGCCTAAGTTCTTAATTTTCCCTTAAGGACTTAACCAAAATCATGATTCAAACATATTCAAACCTTTGAGATTTTTGCATAATTTATTTATATTCTCATTTATATTCACATATATAAATGAAATATAAATTCAAATCAATCAAACTAAACTCAAAATTCCAAATCAATTCATGAAAATTTTCTTAAGTCCCATTAATTTTCCATTAAAGGACTTAGCCAAAATCAATATTAAACCTTAATCAAACCTATTCAAATTGATGGGATTTTCTCAAAACTTATAGATATTCTCATTTGTATTATCATATGTAAATGAAATATAAATTTAAATTGATCAAATCAAAGGCAAAAATGAAATTTCAAATTTAAAATTCTTGAAATTCCCTTATATCCTTTAAAATTCCCTTTAATGGATTTAACCCAAATCATGATTAAACCACTTCAAACCCTCAGATCTTTCTCATAATCAATTTATATTCTCATTTATATTCACATATATAAATGAAATATAAATTCAAACAATCAAAACCACTTCCAAAAATTAAACTCAAATCAACTCAAAATCTAATCTAAGTCTTTCAAGTCAAAATCTTGAACTTAGCCAAATCATTTTGAAAACAAGCCAAACTCTTGATTTTCTCTCATTGTTCAATCAACCCTACAATCATGAGCTCATATATAAATCCAAACTTCAATCACTCAATCAAAACCTAGTTCCAAAAATCAAACCAAAAAGCCCCTTCATATTCTTCCTTTGAATATGAAATTTTCAAATGGATCAAAATCCATTTGACTTCAAACCACTTGTAAATGGATTTATATTTCAATCATGAGTCCATATACAAGATCAACCAACTTCAAATCAAGCCATGACCAAGCCATTTGACCTACTTAGGCTCACTTGACCCAAAGTGATCTAAAGTACCCTTATGAGCCAACTTTTGATCATAACCAAATTGGATAGAACCAAACTCATATTTCCCTCTCATCATGGGATGATCAATCAATCAAATTGGGTCAAGTCAAACCTAAGGGTTGACCAAGTCAACACTTAACCTAAAATGAAACCTAACATAGCCAAATTCCACCATAGGCCAAATTGATTGAAACCATTGATCAAAGTTCACTCATGACTTTTATTTGAACATGACCAAGCCAACATTTGAGCCTAACCTAGCCCAATCGGCCCACTTGACTCAAGTTGACCCATTTTGACCTGAAGAGCCAAAATGTGTCAAAATTTGATCTAAGCCAAATTGATTGAAACTAATGGGTCAAGTCCATCCTAAATCACTTGTGAAACTTGACCAAAGTCTCACCAACTAGACCCAATCCCAGCCCAATTTTTAGACCAACATGACCTAAATGGGTCATGTTGAGCCAAAATTGAACTTAACCCAAATTGATCAAAGATCAAATCCACCTCTATATGACTAACCTAGCCTATACCTCCCCTTGACCTACCCCAAATAGGTCAAATGGGTCAAATAGGTCAACTTGACCCATTTGACCTAAATAAAGTCATATTTACAAAAACTAAATATATACTAAATTGAATTGAACCAAAGCCACCAAAATATTTCAAAAGGAATCACCCAACTTGGTTTGACCCAATTTGACTAATTGGTCAACTTGACCCAAGTTGACCCATTTTGACCTAAATGGGTCAACATGAGCCAAACCCTATCAAATGGATTCCAAATCTAATTAAACTTGGACAAACCTAGTTTCTCCACATACCCAACATGTCCAAAGTGAAAAAAAAATAGAAAAATGACCATCCTACCTCGAGGCCATAGAATAAATTTTGGCTTACTCCGTGGGTATTTTGGTCAGACCCTCTTCACAATCACTTGAGGCTTTCCTAAAAGCTCAAGGGGACTTAGTGATGAGTGGTTCACCCAACCAAATGAGTTTGGGTCAGTCCATTTGGCCCATAGACTAAACCCGACCACTTGGCTTGAAATTGAGTTTTCAAATTCCCTCTTAAGCTCAATTTTAGCACATGGGAAGTTGGCAATCCACTCAAGGGATCAAACTGACCATATGCACACCCAAAATAACCAAAACAACTTCTCTAATCTCAGGAATTGGACCAAAATGCTAAGGAATGGTTCGACCATCCGATTGCCATAGGGGGAGATATACTCCCCCTAATTCAATGAAATTTCATTACACTCACTATCGATTAGAGCCTAAGAACCCAGAGCAACCACCTCAGAGCATTCCCAAGCACCTTAGATAAGATTTGAATTTACTAATTCTTGATTTTTGCATAGTGCAAAATAGGGGAGCTCAATCCACTAACCAATTTATGCTATACTTAATATTAATCCAATTACTCTTGCACACTCCATCAGAGGGTCAAATCGAATTTTCCCAAGCTTTGATTGAAGTTCCCTTAGCAAGGAAGACTTCAATTGGATCAAAGCCGAAGCCCAAGTGAAGTGGTGTTGGTCTACCCATTGATCCACTCAATCTTAAGGCCTAGGAATTTCAACAGAGCTTCGTCTCCACCAAACAAAGCTACCTCATTGATCTCGAGCACTGGTGATCACCTCCGGTGAGGTATGGAATTTTTCGATCACTAAACTCAATGTGGTGTGGAGCTTTATGAAGGAAAGCTTCACCTTATCGAATTTTGACCGTTGGATTTGCCGTTCTATCTCTTTAGATGGTGTGGATTAAATTTTGTGTGATTTCGTGCTAGATTGAGCTTGGATCTTCCCCTTGATCATCGATCTCGGATCAAGGGAAGAATATGAGCTCTCACCATCCATCCGTAGATTTTGGATGGACGACTGAGATTATTTAACACATTTTAGAAATCAATTATCCTTTTAAAATCATGAGTGAACGGCTGAGGACATAAGTGCGTGCGCCACCACCGCCATTTGGGATGTGATGTTTAAGTCACACCCTCACGGTGCGACGTGTGTAAAGCACGCTAATCGCCTCCACCACGTGTCACATCGTGAGCTGAGGATTAAGTAGGGATTAGTTAAATGCCTAATTAATGCCTAATTAATTCCTAATTAATCCATAGAACTTCTAAAATTCATAACTCTTCATTGAAAAATCAGAAAAACAAAAGGAAAATTGCTATGGAAAGATAATTTCTTTTAGAATATTTTTAAAATGTTTTAAATATATTTTGAATTACTCTTTTCTCTGAATTTGTGTTTCTTTAGGAGTATTAATTATCTAATTATCCTATAATTAGGTCATCAATTAATCTCAAATTTTTAAGGTTCAATTTAGGGAATGATCTCTGCTTAGTATAGTTTTGCCTAGACCTACCTCAAATTTATTGAACCAAAGGGAATAGCTTCTCGGTCGATGAGAGAACTATCCGACCAAAGGAGTGTCTTTTGATTTGCAATGATCAATTGAAGGAAAGAAAGCTCAGGGACTCACATCTTTCACTAGATTAGACTACTGGGGTGATCGGTTACTTTGGTCAACAAATCAACCCCACCTGCTTCATCGGCCAGGAATCATGCTAGAAAGAATGCATCATAGTCTTACATCTTTCAAAGCGAAATGATTATTGAGGTAACCTGTTTGTGGAAAAAATAGATTGAACAGGACCTAAGGGTGACTATGGAGTGAGTACCGACTTGAGAATTTATCTCAACTCAGGTAGTTAGACAATTTCTATAGGAAGTTCTGCTGACACTGCCCTAAAGATAGGATGCCTTCTTGGGAGAAGGGGCCCTTTGGGGCTTGAATTCCTAATCCACAAGAAAAAATTTTGGTTTGTTTGTTTATTTTATTTTAACAAGGACCCTGTTAGTTTGCGAGGGATCAAACTGAGAAGGGAGATTAGCTTATATTGGACCTATCTCGCATTTCTTGAACCAAGGGAGAATCTACGCATCAGCTGGACAGATTCTCCAACCACAGGGGTGGCTACTAGGAAAGGGGAACTGTCCAATCCAAAAGTAACCTAGGTAGTGTCTAAATGGGGTTGCAAAGGACTTGATCCTAATAGAATGCCTGTAGGGGAAGGGGCCAACAAAGGCTAAGTCCAACACCCTAGAGAAAATGACATGGCTAGTCATATATCCAATAGGTATTCGGTGTCCAACTCAAGGAGAAAGCTTGGGGACTCACATTTACCAAGAGTGGTATACTCATCGAGTGAGTCACTGTCAGCATTGCGAACATCAACCAACCTAAGGTGCTTGTCAGTTTGCAACAATTAGCCTAGGAAGAAAGCTCGGGACTCACATCCTTCCATAGTTGAACTGATTGCAGGGATAGTGTATCTTCGGCCCGACAGGTGCCATCCAACCTAGGGTGACTACTGAGTGAATGCTACTAGGGGACTTAAATAAGTTCAAATGTGGTCAAGAGGAAAGGAGCCTCTGGGGACTTATCTTAAACCTCAAATATACTCAACCTAGTTACTACATGATGGTTAGTTCAAGAAAAAAGTACGGGGATTCACATTTTTTTAAACGAAGTCAACATGAGGTAGCTTACTGGCTGGGCAGTGAAGACTACCATACTAACAAGACGCTCATCAATTTGCAATAGTCAAGTTAGAAAGAAAGTACAGGGACTCACATCTTCCAATAAATGACCACTGGGATGACACACTAGTAAGATAGCATGTAGACCCGACCTAGAGTAGCTAATGAGTGAGTGCCACATGGGGCTTGTTCCCACATCAAAATAGCCTAAGACAAAAGATTTATGTTTGATTTATGCATATGTTAAAAGGAATAGGATGCCTCTGGGAGACTATTACACCTAACCTAAAAAACACGTTGGGGAATTTGAAATGATGCCACGGGTGGCAATAAGAGTTCCCACTAAGAAAAGATGTTGCTTGGGTTCTCTTACACCTATCTTATTTATGCTAATCGAAATAGGATGCCTCTCGGGTTCTCTTACACCTATTCTAAAAGCATCGAGAGATTGTGTTCATGTTGTGAAAAAGAGATAGGATGCCACTGGGGGACTCTTACGCCTACCATAAACATGCCATAGTAGATTCGCAAGTCAAGCAAATAATACTTCGAAAGAAGAGAAGATTTGATGAATGAAATCAGATTTTATTCTTTTTTATTAATGATGATTGTCTTCAAACAAGTTTTGTTTCATGGGTAATATTTTTTTAGATAGAGCCCATTAATTGGAAGCATCATGTGTTTTCCTTTACAATCAATAAGCTGATAAGATCCTCCTTGGTATGCCTTCTCTATGACATAGGGGCCTTCCCAAGTGGGTTTAAACTTGCCTCCCATCTTTTGATGGGCAACAATTGGTCTCCTTAGGACTAACACAAGCTCTCCTACTCAGAAAGACCTAGGGTGGACCAGCTTGTTGTGAGCTTGAATCATTTTTACTTTATACAACTCGAGATTTTGGGATGCCCGTAGGGGCTTGTCCTCTAAACCATCGAGCTCTTCTAACTACAACTTGATATTCTACTCTGAAGTGATCTTGCTACCCAATGTTATCCTTAGTAACGGGAGTTAAACTTCTAAAGGAAGAACGGCTTCGGACCCATACACTAAGAAAAATGTTGTAGACTGAGTTGGAGTTTTGTATGTGGTGCGGTAGGCCCACAAAGCTTCAACCAACTGCTCATTCCACTATCGTTTGTTGTCATCCAATGTCTTCTTCAGTATCTGGATGAGAGTTTTATTGAATGCTTTTGCTAAGCCATTTGCTCTGGGGTAGTAGATAGTGGAGTATCTCTAATTTATACCATGTCTTATGGCAAAGCTGTTGATCTTCATGCTTTTGAATGCAGCACCATTATCAAATATAATTCAGGTACCTCGAACCTATAGCATGATTCTGAAAAACTAAAGCACATGCCGAAATGGACCTCTGAGTGGGATGGCTTCACCACTTCAAAAGTAGTGCTAAGATGAATGAATTGATGCCCCTTGGAAGGAGGAGGATCGATCGGACCTATAATGTCAGTACCCCAACACTCAAATGGCTATGAAGCCATTGTAGGGTGTAAAATGTTGGGTAGCTGGTGGAGGATCACACTGTGCACCTGACACTGATGGCATCTCCAAGCTACATCCATGTAAACTGTGATCATAGAAGGCCAGTAGTATCCAAGTCACTTGATCTTGATCTTCATCTTTAGACTGGATTGATGAGCTCCACATAGACCTGAATGTACCTCGGTTATAATGTCATGGACTTCGTGCTTGTCCAAATAATGTAACCACATTTGGTCAAAGGAACAGCGGTACAGGGTGTCATCAATAAGAGCATATGAGAGAGCTCTCTGTTTCACCTGATCAACTTGTGATTTCTCTTGAGGTAGTTTGACGGTGTTTAAGTAATCTATGAATGGTTACCTCCAATCTAGCTCCTTGTCCATTTTGGTAACGGCAACCTCTCCTTCAAGGGAAAGTCTCTCAATGAGTTCAGCATTAATAAGGGATATGACTTGTCTATTTTGGACCCTTATTGAGATTGACTCATCTTTCGGACATGCCAACTCTTTAGAAATTTTGGCCAAGGCATTTGCTACTGCATTCTCTGCTCGGGGAACCTTATAGATGATGACTTCAGGAATTTGGGCTAACAACTTCATGGTATACACATAGTAATGACGAAGCTTAGGTTTGAGAATCTGGTAGGACCCGACAATTTGGTTGATGACCAACTGAGAATCTCCAAAGATGTTAATGCTTTTGACACTGATAGTGATGGATAACTCTAGACTAAAAATCAAAGCCTCATACTCAGCTTCGTTGTTGGTGCAAGGGATGGATAGATAGTATGAGAATCTCATCACATCACAGTTTGGAGTTAGGAGAACTATTCCTACCCCTACCTTTCCTGGGAGAATAGATCGTGGTGCTTCACCTTTAAGAAAAGAAGTAGCACCATAAAAATACATGTCCCATCGATGGTTGCTAGCCTCGCCTAAGTTCATGATTCTTTCATCGGGGAGATCGTCACTAAGAGGAGAATCAATAGGAAGTGGATGTGTTGCTAAGAATTCTACTAGTGCCTATCTTTTTACTGCATGGAAAGGTATGAATGTGATGTCAAACTATGAAAGTATCATGGACTAGCATGCCAAACGTCCAGAAAGTGTTGGCTGTGTCTTGAGATACTGTAGTGGATTGATTCGGGAGATCAAGTTCACCTTATGAGAAAGCTTGTAATGTCGTAGCTTCTGAGATGCAAAGATCAAAGTTAGGCAATGTTTCTCAATATGTGGATAGTTTACTTCAGCAGGGATCAGATGATGGCTGAGGTAGTAGAGAGCATTTTCCTTCCCCTCGTCATTGGCTTGGAACAACAGAGCACTGAGAGAGTCATCTAATGCAATAGTGTAAAGGATGAGTGGCCTAGCCGGGATAGGGGCTGCTAGAACTAGCAGCTTCACCAAGTATTATTTGATGTCTTTGAATGCGTGCTAACACTTGTCATCCCACTTAAACTTGGCATCCTTTTTGACAAGTGTTGAAAATAGCTTGCATCTCCCCGATAAGTTTGAAATAAATCATCTTAGATACGCCAGCCATCCTTGAAAGGATCTAAGTTGAGTTAAACTCTTAGGAAGTGGCATTTCTAAGATAGCTTTGATCTTTTCTGGATCTATTTCTATTCCTCAATGTTGGACAACAAACCCATGAAATTTCCCTGGAGCGACTCTGAATGCACACTTCAGGGGATTCATTTTGAGGTTATATTATCTTAACCGTTCAAAAACTACTCTCAAGTCAAAGAGGTGGTCTTCCTTTTCTTTTCTCTTGACTACTAGATCATCAACGTAGCACTCAAACTGATGATGGATGAGTTCATTGAAGATCTTTGTTATGGCCTGTTGGTATGTAGCACTAGCATTTTTAAGGCTGAAATGCATGACCCTATAATAGAAGATTTCGATCAGGGTTCAAAAAGCAGTGTTTCTTTCATTTTTGTGAGACATCTTAATTTGGTTATAGCTAGATGACCCATCCATGAAAGGGAAGACTGCATGAGATGAGGCAATGCCCACCATTAACTCTAGTATAGGAAGAGGAAACTCATCCTTAAGACATGCCTTATTCAAGTCCCTAAAATCGACACATATGTGAATTTGGTCATTCTTCTTCTTAACTGAGATGACACTAGCTAACTAGGTAGGATATTTTTTCCCCTAATGAAATCAGCATCGATCAGTTTCTTGACTCTAAAAATGACCTATTATTCAATTTCTAATCGTCCATGATGAAGGGGAAGATCCAAGCTTGATCTAGCATGGAATCACATAAAATTTAACCCACACCATCTAAAGAGATAGAACAGCAAATCCAAGGTCAAAATTTGATGAAGTGAAGATTTCCATCACAAAGCTCCACACCACATTAAGTTTAGTGATCGAAAAATTCCATACCTCATCGGAGGTTATCACCGATGCTCGAGATAAATGAGGTAGCTTCGTCTGGTGGAGACGAAGCCCTGTTGAAATTCCTAAGCCTTGAGATTGAGTGGATCAATGGGTAGACCATCACCACTTCACTTAGGCTTCAGCTTTGATCCAGTTGAGCTCTTCCTTGCTATGGGAACTTCAATTAGAGCAGGACTAGGATTCGGTACAGTGGGTTTAGTCGACGATAAAGGTTTTTGCCTAGTTGTTACCAAACATTTGGACTCTGAAAGGTTCATCTCACACACCCCAAACTCTTATGAGAATGTGTGTTTAGAAACTTTAGATGATCCTGATGATCTCCAAGTCAAAGAGGCACCACCAGAATTTGAAGAGGAGATTCATTCAACAATCGATAAACTAAAAGAAATCAACCTCGGGATAGAAGAAAATCCACGCCCGACATATATCAGTTCATTGCTGAATAAAGAAGAAACTAATGACTTAGTTAGGCTATTGACTGAGTTTAAAAACTATTTTGCATAGAGTTATGAAGAAATGCCTGGATTATCTCCTGATGTATCAGTCCATAAACTAGCAATAGACCCTATCGTTACCCCTAATAAGCAAGCTCCTAGATGTTTGATCAAGGGGAAGAACTTGGCTCATCTCAGCCATCCATCCGCACATTTTAGATGGACAGTTAAGATTATTTAACACCTTTTAAAAATCAATTCTCTTAAAATCACAGGTGAATCCTTAGTTGTTCAATCTTTGATCAGACGACTGAGGATATAAGCGCGTGCACTGCCGCCACCATTTAGGATGTGATGTTTAAGTCACACCGTCATGGCGTGATGCATGTAAAGCGTGCTGATCGTCGCCGCCACATGTCACGCCATGAGCTGAGGATTAAGTAGGGATTAGTTAAATGCCTAATTAATTCCTAATTAATCCATAAAACTCCTAAAATTCATAACTCTTCATAGAAAAATAAAAAAAAATAAAAGGAAAAATGCTATGGAAAGATAATTTCATTTAGAATATCCTAAAAATGGTTTCAATAGATTTTGAATTACTCTTTTCTCTGAATTTGGGTTTCTTCAGGAATCTTAATTAGCTAATTATCCTCTAATTAGGTCCTCAATTAATCTCAAATTTCTAAGGTTCATTTTAGGGGATGACCTCTACCTTCCCTAATTTTCATGAGATTTATTGATGGCTCAATTGAGAAAAATGCTATTTCATTCTACAATTACCTCTTTCATGTAAATAAGGGTAATTACAGTATGATTAGTGGATTTATCCTATGATTAGGGTTGACTAAGGTTAGATCCAATAAGTAGGAGGTTTATGGAAAACTTTTGGGGGCATTTTCCCCAAGCTATTCCCTAACCCCCCTCTTCTCTCCTTAATCCCTCTTAATTAAGGGTTAATTCATTAATTATCCACTTAATCAATTTTCAAAAATTCTAAAAAAGTTCTAGAACTTAATTAATCTACCATTATTTTTTGTAGATGCTTAGGTGTTTACTGGCCTAAGTTCAATTAAGAAAATCAAGATCCAATTCACATGTGTGTAAGGGTATTTTAAAATTACTTAAGCTAAACCCCTTAGCTTAATTAACTTTTAATTGTAAGCCAAATTGCATTAGGCCTTTTCATTATTAGGTGCATTGCAAATTTAAATTTCTTTGTGAGTTTTATGTCATCTCATTGGCTCATAATTACTTAGTTAGTTCATCTAAGGTGGTCTAGGTAAGGGTTAATTAAGTCACTAAATTCATACCTTAACCTAATCAACATTTTAAAATGGATCTAATTACCTACAAATTAAACAAAAATCTCAAACACATGTGGGAATGGGTTAGGAATAGTAAACTCATTTCACCTTTTCAAAATTAAATCAAACTTCAAACTAAACAAAAATTATTTTAAAATTCACTTTGATTTATTCTAAATTTTCTTATTCTATAAGAATGTCTTTAGGATTTAAGTAAAGTGAGTTTGTTTACATGCTTTCATTGCTTTGGATCTTTCCCAACATGTTAAGTTGTATGCCATGTGATTCATGCATTCATAGTTTCATGTTTCAAATTTAAATGAAAAATAAAAATTTTTTACTTTATGTAAATTTGCATGTGTTGGCTAAAGTAAAATATGAATGGCTATTATTACTACTAAATCTAAATTATTTTCAAAATATATATATCAAATATCAAATCTGAAGGTATGCTATTTATATTTTAATTTTAAGCTTGCATGTGAAATATTATAAAGGTATGCTTATTATAGGTTTCTTTTCTTTCCTATGTTGGTATAGTTTTGAATAGGAATTTTGGTGAGACATAAGGTTAATTTGAAAAGGACTTAATGCTCACCTAATTTCATATCCTATTCATCCCTATGCTACCATCTAAAGAGGGTTTCCTACACTTACGTACATAAATTATATAAACAAAACAAATCTATTAAATAATTTTTGCATTTTCCTTTTCCATTTCATTTCTTTTGCACATATGCTTGCATTTAAGGAAAGTGGTATATTAGTCTGGACAACCCCGGGGTTGTGAGGCTTTAAGTAGCCCCAAGTAAATCTTGTACCTTACACCCCTGGTACTAACAATGGCGCTGTACTCACTTATGCTTTTATGCATTTATGTGTGCATGTGAAAATTGGAAAAGGAATTCTTTTTCTACTTAAAGAAAATCATGCATATCAAACTTCCAAATTTCTTTAAATGAATTACTTAGCATGCATCATAAAGTGTGTCTAATACTCTCATTCGCATGTATATTTATGCTTGGGGTCTATCCATATGTGTGTTATATATGTTGAAAAAGAAATGAAGTAATGTGTGTTATGTGAATTTTGATTCATTTTATTTAATCTTAAAATGCCTTTCTTTTTGAATAGGTTTATTTAGAGTTTATTTAAACTTAGGATTAATTAATAGATTTAATCAAAACATTCATCTAAATGAAATTAAAATGTGAACTTACATTAGATTACTTAAGGTTAGGGAAGGAAAGAGAGGCTCCCTTCTCTTTCCCTCTCTTCATAACCTTGTATTTAATTGTAGGATCTACTTAAACCAAATCAAAATATAAAATAAAATCAATCCAAACTAACTAAACAACTTAAATGAAACCCTCCTCTAAGTTGAACATGTTCTCCACACTTAGAAAATTTGAACGTAAAGCCCTAGCTAAGCATACCACACAAAAATTCAAAGCACACACATTAGCCTAAGTCACCACTTCTAGCTTTAGGTTAGGTTGATGCATAGTTTAATGTTATATTTTATTTTGTGATATATGTTTTAGACTGAATGTTAGGGTGTATGCTCCTAGAATCAATTGCAGGATGTTCTTAATCTAATTATTCTTTTCTGCAGAGGATTGTACATAAGGGGCGCTACCATAAACAAAAATATAATTACTTCTTGCTTGCAGGGGTTCATACCCCATTGCATAATCCATAGGCCAGGTGGACTTAGTCACCTATGTGTGGGGTGATAAGTCTAATATACATGCTTGGGATTTGTGTGGTGTGATTTAACTAACCTTTGCTTTGTAGGTGTTAGTTAGATTTCTACTTTTCCTTTTCATGTAAAAATTTATTTAATTAAGATTTAGAATGATTTGTTATGGGGATTTGGTTGAACATTGGTCATAAGATCCTATCTTATGCATCATGTGAAGCCTTGGAGTATCTACCATCCAACCTTCCAAAGGAGTATCTACCATTCAGCCTTGGAGTCACATATGCATCTTATTTCACTCTTGATTGGAGGGCTTCCACCTTCGCCAGAGAGCCCGACTTGACCTTTGAGAGCCATGGTGGAAACTCACCTCCTACCTTCTCACTGATTTTTGGCCAATAATCTGATTTCTCATGCATTAGTCACAAAAATCCTATTATCCTGAGTCAAAATAATTATCCAAAAATAAAAAGAAAAATTAAATTTGAATTACATTAGATTTAGGTCATTTGAAGCATGTCCCTTTACATGATATAGTCTCTTTAGGGAGTGAGTTTAAGGACATAGTCTCTTTCTAATAAATAATAGCCTAGCTATCCTGAATAAGCATAAAGACTTGCCTACATGTATTTAAAATCATAGGAGAAGTTTGTTGGCGGCCACCCCTAGGAGGTTGTAAGCCCAAGCTGTCAAGTGGTTTGTCCTTTCTTTTGAAGGCAAACAAATTACCCATTTTCACCTTAGATTTAGGTTGTGCTTCTGCCCCTAACTGAAGCTCCCTAGATTTAGGTTCTGAGGTTGCTTTTTCCCTTTGTGGGCCAAAAGCTTAATTCCTCACTTCTTAGGCATTTCCTTAATTTTGTGTTAAGGAATCTTGAGTCCTAAATTTCTAATGAAAAATATAACCCAAACAAACTAAATGAATTTCAAAAATATAAAGCCCAACTATAGGATAGTCTAAGATACTTGCTAAGTTTCCTAGCATCATGAGCATCTCCTACTTACTCCCATTTTGGCTTCGATAAAAATTCCCTCTTTTAATCAATCCCATTTGATCTTTTAAAAACGTAAACCAATCGATTGATAGTCCTTCTTATTGAAATCTTCAAAGACAATGATCATTTACTTTAATCGATAGTTTTACTAAGGGATTCTGTCCCTTAGGATGTAATTAACTATAGAGGCTTGCCCCTGTAGGGAACTTAACTAACCTGATTTAAAATAAACCCTACTTTACTTTTTCATGTGAAGTGGGGGAAGAATCTCTAGTATATATGCAGAACTATCATCCTTAAGAGTCCTTATTGAGGTGATTTATTCCATTAATGGGTAGTGACTTCTATCTCTCGAGATAGTACACTATTTCTTTGATGATGTATCCAATCACCTAAATAAGTTCATCTGTGGATCTGCGTGGTGTCTTACCAAGATGAATTTTTATAGCATTTTTCCTCTTTCATTTCTCCCTATAGATTTGAAGGTGACTCCCTATAAGAATTTTTCTAACCAACAGTAAGATGACTCTACCTACACCAAGAAGAGGCAGAGGTAGAAATAGAGGCAGTCCTAGAGATGGAAGATCCCCTGGTTTGCCATCAATCAACAGGGGTTATGTTCCAATTCATAGGAGTACACCTACTATTTAATTAGACTTGGAATCCAATTCAGAGGATGAGTCTAGTGTGATTAGTATACCAGCCAACCCCTCTCAGTGGGTTTCATTGGATGTGACACTCGAGTCGGACAGCGATGAAAACCAGGCCTCCAAACAAAGCAAAGTATTTGAATCAAATTTATGTGAAACTATTAGACAGCAGTTGGGAACCTTAGCTCTAACCTCACTTTCATCTCAAAAAGCTGAAGGTTTAGTAGTTAAGAAAGCTCCTAAGTCTTCCATTGATGCAAAGCCAAAGAGATTCTTTTTGGGATTATCATCCTCAAGTCCTGAAGTTGATGTAGAGCTTGAGGAAAATTCATATAAAGAATTAATGAAATTGCCTTTTGATTGGTATTCACCTTATGTTCTTAATCTTGCAAAGAAGGGTTTGATTCCTTATATGTGGTCTAAGCATAGGTGAGAATACTTCAAAAAGCTGTGGAGCAATACAGGCAGCGAAGCACAATTAAGATCAAGACTAGGATTCGGTACAGTGGGTCTAATCGATGATGATGATTACTGCTTAGTTGTCACCAACCATCTGGAATCTGATAGGTTCTTTTCACACCAAATAAACTCTTATGAGGATGTGTGTTTAAAATTCTCAGATGATCTAGATGATCTCCAAATCAAAGATGCACTGCCAAAATTTGAGGAGGAGATCCATTCAACAATTGATAAGCTTAAAGAAATCAACCTCAGGATAGAAGAAAATCTGTGCCCCAACATACATCAGTTCATTACTAAATGAAGAAGAAACCAATAACTTAATTGGGCTATTAACTAAGTTTAAATACTGCTTTGCATGGAGTTATGAATAAATACTAAGATTATCTCCTGACGTAGTAGTCCACAAACTAGCAATAGATCCTAGTGCTAACCTTATCAAACAAGCTTCTAGATGCATGCGATTAGAAATTAAACAACAGGTCATTTCTGAAGTCAAAAAATTGATCGATGATGGTTTCATTAGGGAAGAAAAATACCCTACCTGGTTAGCCAGTGTTGTACCCATTAAGAAAAAGAATGGACAAATTCACATATGCGTTGATTTTAAGGACTTAAACAAGGCATGTCCTAAGGATGAGTTTCCTCTTCCTATACTAGAATTAATGGTGGACATCACCTCATCTCATACAGTGTTCATTTTCATGGATGGGTCATCTAGCTACAACCAAATTAAGATGTCTCCTAAAGATGAAAGAAACACCACTTTTTGAACCCTGACTAGAATCTTTTATTATAAGATCATGCCTTTCGGCCTTAAAAATATTGCTACATACCAATGGGTCATGACTCAGATCTTCAATAAACTCATCCATCATCAGGTTGAGTGCTCCGTTGATGATCTAGTAGTCAACAGCAGAAAAATGGAAGACCACCTCTTTGACTTGAGAGTAATTTTCGAACGGTTAAGACAATATAACCTAAAAATGAATCCCTTGAAGTATGCATTCAGAGTAGCTTCAAAAAAATTCCTTGGTTTTATTGTCCGACACTGGGGAATAGAGATAGATCCTGAAAAGATCAAAGCTATCTTAGAAATGCCAACTCCTAAAAGTCTAACACAACTCAGAATATTCCAAGGATGGTTAGCATATCTGAGATGCTTTATCTCCAACCTATCAGAGAGATGCAAGCCATTTTCAGTACTCATCAAAAAGGATGTCAAGTTCAAGTGGGATGGCAAGTGTCAGAATGCCTTTAAAGATATCAATCAGTATTTGGTGAAGCCACTAGTTCTAGCAGCCCCTATCCCAGGTAGGCTACTCATCCTCTACACTACTGCATTGGATGACTCCCTCAGTGCTTTGTTAGCCCAAGCCAATGATAAAGGGAAGGAGAGTGCTCTCTCGCTGCATCCTCGTTCTGAGTGAACTACCCTATTAGAAACATTTAACTTTAATCTTTTTATCCCAAAAGCTATGACACTATATGCTTTCTCATAAGGTGAACTTGATTTCCAGGACCAATCCACTACAACATCTCATGACATGGCCAATGCTATCCAAATGTTTGTACGTTGGTTGATTCTCTGATTTGATATCACTTTTCTCTCCTGGTGAAAGGATAAGCACTAGCGGATTTCTTAGCGGCACACCCATTGTATGTTGATTCCCCGCTTAGTGATGATCTCCCTGACAAACAAATTATAAACTTAGGGGAGGTTGATAATCACCATTGGGAGATGTATTTTGATGGTTCTGCTTCCTTTCATAAAAAAGAAGCATCACGATCTACTCTTCCAGAAAAGGCAGGGGTAATAATAGTTCTCTTAACTCCAGATGAAGCTGAGTATGAGGCTTTGATTCTCATACTATCTAGCCAATCCTTACACCAACAATGAAGTCGAGTATGAGGCTTTTATTGCTAGTCTGAAGTTAGCCATCATAGTGTGTGTCAAGAGCATCAACATTTATAGGGATTCTATGCTGGCCATCAACCAGATTGCCGGATCCTATAAGGTTCTCAAGCCTAAGCTTCGTCATTACCACAAGTATACCATGAAGTTGTTGGATCAGATCCCTAAGGTCACCATCTATAAGGTCCCCCCATGGAGAGAATGTAGTAGCAGATGCTTTGTGCAAACTTGCCAAAGAATTGGCATGTACGAAAGATGAGACCATTTCAAAAAGGGTCCAAATAAACAAGTCCTATCCCTTATTGATGTTGAACTTATTGAGAGCCTTTCTCTTGAAGGGGAGGTTATCATTGCCAAAAAGTATGAGGAGCTAGATTAAAGCAAATCATTCATAGATTATTTCAACACTGACAAACTACCTCAAAAGAAGTCACAAGCCCATCAGGTGAAATAAAGAGCTCTCTCTTATACTCTTGTTGATGGAACCTAATATCGATGGTCCTTTGACCAAATACAGTTACATTATTTAGATAAATATGAAGCCTACGACATTATAACCGAGGTACATTCAAGTCTATGTAGAGCACATCAATCTGGTCTGAAGATGAAAGCAAAGATCAAGAGACTAGGATACTACTAGCCTTTGATGATCACAGACTGCATGAACATGGCTTGTAGATTCCATCAATGTCAGGGGCACGGTGTGGTCTTACATCAATCACCCAACATTCTACACCCTACATTGGCTTCATGGCCATTCGAGTGTTGGGGTACCGACATTATGGGTCCTATTGATCCTCCTTCTTCCAAGGGTCATTTAATCTTACATTTACTTTTCCAAGTAGGCAATCCACTCATAGAGGTTACATTTCGGCATGTGCTTGATTTTCAAGAATCACGCATATAGGTTGGTGCCTATAATATCGATAATGGTCATTCAAAAGCATAAAGATCAACAGCTTTGCTAGAAGATATAATATAAATTAGAGATACTCCACCATCTACTACCCCTACAAAATTGGCTTAATAGAAGCATTCAACAAAACACTCATCCAGATACTGAAGAAGACTCTTGATGACAACAAAAGACAATGACATGAGCAATTGGTTGAAGCCTTGTGGGCCTACCGTACCACATACAGGACTCTAACTCAATCTGCCCTATTTTTCTTAGTGTATGGGTCTAAAGTTGTTCTACTTTAAAAAGTTTAACTCCTATCACTCAGGATAGCATTGGGTAGCTAGATCACTTCAGAGCATAATGTAACGTTATGATTAGAAGAGCTCAAAGGTTTGGAGGACAGATGCTCACGGGCATGCCAAAACCTCAAGTTGTACAAGGCCAATATGATTCAAGCTCAGAAGAAGATGGTCTACCTTAGGTCTTTCCAAGTAGAAGAACTTGTGCTAGTCCTAAGGAGACCAATTGTTGGAATGTGGTTGCTCTAAAGGCTTCGGTAGCTAGATCACTTCATTCTTCTTTTCTTCTTTCTTCCTTCTTCTTCTTTCCTTCTGTCTTTTGGATGGTTGGAATGTGGTTGCTCCAAAGGCTTCACATGACACCTAAGATAAGATCTTATGACCAATGCTCATCCAAATCTCCATAACAATCATTCCAAAATCCTAATTGCAAAAATTACATGAAAAGAGAAAAATGGAAATCTAACTAACACCTGCAGAACAAAGATTAGCTAAAACAAACCATACAAATCCCAAGCATGTATATTGGACTTAACACCCCACACATTGGTGACTAAGTCCACTTGGCCTATTGGATTTTACTTAGGGGAATAAGCACCAACACAACAAAAGCATTCATATTTTTATTTATTATAGCGCCCCTTAAGTACAATCCCCTGCAAAAGACAATAGTTAGACTAAGAGTGCCCTACCATTCAGTCTACGCACATACACCCTAACATCCAGACTAAAATATTACATCACAAAATAAAAGCAAATACCAAACCATGCACCACCCTATCTTAAAGCTAGAAGTGGTGACTTAGCCTAATGTGTGTGCTTTTATGGTTTGTGTGGTATGCTTATCTATGGCTTTAAGTTAGAGTTTTCTAAGTATGAAGATGTTCAACTTAGAGGAGGGTTTCATTAAAGTTGTTTAGTTGTTTTAGGTTGATTTTATTTTGCATTTTTTATTTGGTAAGTGAATCCTATAATTAATTAATATGTTGTAAAGAGAGGGAAAGAGAAGAGGACTTGTCTTTCCTTCCCTAACTTCAGTAATTTCTAAAGTGGATTCATGTTTTAGTTTTGTTTAGTGAATATATTATTATATGTTTTAATTAATCCTAAGTTTAGATGAACTCTAAACAAACCCATTCAAAGAGAAAGGCATTTTAAGATTAATTAAAGTGAAATAGAATCACAAAACACACATCACTTCATTTCTTTCCCAACATGTATAACATGCATATGTATGAATCCTAAGCATATCTATACATACAAGTGGAAATGTTTAGCACACTTTATGATGAATGCTAAGTGAGTTAGTTAAGAAAACTTGAATGCTTATGATGCAAGATTTTCATTAAGTAGAAAAGGGGTCTCTTATCCGATTTTCACTTGCACACATGAATGTATGAAATGCATAAGTGAGTACGACGCCATTGTTAGCACCAAGGGTGTAAGGTACAAAACCTACTTAGGGCTACTTAAGCCTTGCAACCTCGTGGTTGTCCAGACTAATATATGACTTTCCTTAAATATAATCATATGTATAAAAGAAATAAATGGAAAAGAAAGAATACAAAAAGTTTGTATTTATATTTTGGACTTACTTATGCAATTTATATGTGTAAATGTAGGAATCCTTCTTAGATTATGACATGGGAGAGGATAAGAGTAGATTTTAAGCAAGTGTTATATTCTTTTAAAAGAATTATACACTTTGCACATCTTATCCAAATCCATGTTAAGGGGAAAGAAAGAAAGCAAACATAAGACACATTTTAATATTCACATGAAAACTTATAAATAAAATATAAGTAGCACACTTTAAAGTTTGGATAATTGATTCCTATATTTGAAAAAAAATAATTTGGATTTAATAGTGATAATAGCCATTCATATTTCTAACTTAAGCCAAAACATGCAAGTTTGACTTAAAAGAAATATTTTATTTTTAATTTGATTTTTGAAAAGCATGAAATGTATAAAATTATATGACACACACATTTATCATGTTAGGAAAGAACTAAAGTAATGAAAGCATGTAAACACATTCACCTTAATTAATTCCTAAAGATAATCTTATGAAACAAACAAGCTTAAAGCAAATCAAATTATTTTTAATGTGAATTTTGTTTTGTTTGAGTTTGATTTAATTTAAAAGATGTGAATTAAGTTTGCTATTCCTGACCCATTCCCACATGAGTTTGATATTTTTTTTAAATTTTTAGATGATTAGATCTATTTTATATTTTCATTAAGTTAAGGTATGAATTAAGCATGTTGATTACCCCTTACCTATACCACCTTAGCATATTTAATCAAATAATTATGAGCCAATGAGATGACATAAAATCTCATAAGGAATTTAAATTTGAAATGCACCTATGAAGAAAAAGGCCTAATAAAATTTGGCTCGTGATTAATGATTAATTAAACTAAGGGGTTTAACTTAAGTACTTTCATAGCCCCTCGCACGCATATGAGTTGGGTTTTGATTTCCTTAATGGACTTGGGCTTTTGAACACCTAAGCATCTACCCAAGGTAGATTAATTAAGTTTTGGAAAGTTTTAGAATTTTATGAAATCGATTAAAGGGGTAATTAGTGATTTAACCCTTAATTAAGAGAGGATTAAGGAAGAAAAGGGGTTTAAGGAATAGCTTAGGGAAAATGCCCCAAAATTATTCCCTAAATAATCCATTCACTGAAACAGATCTTAATCAACTTCAACAAAGGATTAAATCACTAATGAAACCCTTAATTAATCTTAATTATATTATAAGAATAATTAGAAAATGAATTATCACTTTTCTTAATTAAGCCACCAATAAATCCCAAGAAAATTAGGGGAGGCAGAAGTCATCCCTGTAAATGCACTCAAGAAGTTTGAGATTAATTAGTGAATTAATTAAAGGGTAATTAGCAAATTAATATTCCAATAAAACCTAAAATCATAGAGAAGGACTAGTCAAAATTGATTAAAATCAATTTCATAATGTTTTAGACTCAATTATCTTTCAGTGGCAATTTATTTCATATTTTTATAAATTTTTTAGGCTTAGATATCAGTTTTTGAAGGTTTGGGGATTAGTTAGAATTAATTAAAGCCTAATTAAATGTTTAATTTGTTAGCACCACATGTGCCACTGACGTGACATATGCTTTACATGCGGCACCGGTTGGTTAACCCGCATCATAAGCTATGGCGGCATGCTTTCTCCTCAGTCGTCTAATCAAGGATCGGATGTCTAAAATGAGATCCACGATTCTAAGGGAGTAATCTATGGGCCTACGTGTTTTGAATCATGGTCTTCCATCCAAAATGCACGGATGGATGGCCAGAGATTCATCCTGCAAAATGATTGGAAGGAGGTAGTCATGTTCTAGCCATGATTCAGCTCTATTGAGCTCTTGAGCTGAAACATCTTCATGATGCATCCTAAATCACATCTAATGGCCAAAATTCTATGCCATGAAAATTTCTATCACAAAGCTCCAAACCACATTGAATTTAAGCTTGGAAAATGGCTAACCTCGCTAGAGGTGATCACTGGCACTCGATTCCCTTGGAGAAGCTTCGTCTAGTTGAGAAAAATCTTTACTGAAAGTTTGAGCTCTTAAAATTGAGTGGAGGCTTCTATGGACCAACTCCACTTGCACTTGAGCTCAGCTTTGATCTAGGTGGCTCCTCCCTTGCTTCAAGAACTTTGGAAAAAATTTGGGTGAGTTCGATTGAGCTCACTGATAGAGTGTGCAAATGGAATTGCACTGATTTTAGGTATGGAGTGAATTGGATTTTCAATAGACCTCCCCTATTTTCAAACTCTAAAAATTGAGATTTTCAAACCCTCTCTAGGAAGCTTGGGAAGATTCTCCAAGGCTTGCTCTGAGTTCCTATGCTTCAATCAATAGAGGGAAAGTGAAAATTCAAATGAATTAGGCAGAGCATATCTCCCCCTTTAGCAATCGGACAGCCTAGCTTCCCTTTGTCACTTTAATCCAATTGCCCACAAGGAGTGGGTTTGTTAGGCTGTTAGGAATGTCCTTGAGTTCAGTTTAGGCCAGAGAGAGGAATGGTGAAGTGGCCATGTGATTGAATTGAGTGTAAGGAGGATTCCAATGTGGCCATTTCAAAGCATGTGCTCAGTTTGGTTTGATTGATTGATTTGAATTTATATTTCATTTATATACACAAATATAAATGAGAATATAAATGAGTAATGAGAAAATTTTATGAATTGGAATTGATTTAGATTTGATTTAGGCTAAGTCCATGAAGGGAAATCAAAGGACTTAGGCAAGATTTGGATTTTGGAATTTCAACTTGGAATTTGATTTGATTAATTTGAATTTATATTTCATTTATATGTGTGAATATAAATGAGAATATAAATGAGTTGTGAGAAAATTTCATGAGTTTGAAGTGGTTTGGATTTGATTTAGGCTAAGTCCTTAAGAGGGGATTGAAGAACTTAAGAAGGATTTTTGAACTTGGAATTTCAATCATGGATTTCAATCATGTGACATTGATTTGATTTTAGAGAAGACTAATTAGGCTAGAATTGATTTAGGTTTGATGTTGATTTGATTTGGAGTTTGACTTGAGGGAAGGAAGTGAGGAATATGGTTCAAGTTATAGGGTAGGTTAATTTTCCTAATACCCCTGAGACATGACCTATTCCTACTGCTAACACTTCTAAGTCTCTAGGGCTAGGTTGAGTGTCCACCTAATCACTAGATATGTTCAAAGACTAAGGATCTCTTAAAGTCTAAGAGGAATCCTATGTCTAAGATGAAGGGGGTTGTGAGCTCATCCTAAAAATGAGGTCAACAAAGGGCACCCAATATGTGTGGTGTGACTGGCAAGGAACACCTCACCTATTGGTGTTGATCAAAATGATCAACAACACCGAATGATCATAAGCACTAATAGAAATGATCTACTCCTAATCCAAGGAGTAGGAAGAATCTAGAGCTTAGTGCAATGTGACTCCACTTATATCAAAGACATAAGAGAGAAGGAGGAATCTGCTAGGGATAGAGTGAGCGAACCTTCCATTGGGGAAGCAGGTTCAAGTCATGCGGGTTTAAGAAAAATTTCTATATAGGGGGGAGTCTCCTTCAAATCTGTTGGTAGAAATGAAAGAAATAAGCATATAGAAATTCATCATTTTAAGATGTCATGAAGATTCACAGATGTACTTATTCAGGTGATCGAGTACTTCATAAATGAATAGTATACTATCTCCAAAGATAGAAGTCACTACCCTTTAATAGACCTGATTACCTCAATAAAGACTCCTAAGGATGATGGGTCTACATATATACCAGAGATTCTTCCCCTACTTTACATGAAAAAGTAAAGCTGGATTTATTTTAAATCAGGTTCATTAAGTTCCCTATAAGGGCAAGCCCCTATAGTTAATTACATCCTAAGGGATGGAATCTTTTAGGAAAACTCTTGATTAAGGTAAATGATCATTATCTTTGAAGCTTTCAATAGGAAGAGACTATCAATCCATTAGTTCATTTTTGAAGCTCAAATGGAATTGATCAAAGAGGGAGTTATTATCGAAGCCAAAATGGAAGGTAAGTAGGAGATGCCCATGATGTTAAGAAACTTAGCGAGCATCTCAAACTATCCTACAGTTGGCCTTTACATTTTTAAAATTGATTTAGCTTGTTTCAGTTAGGTTTTTTAATAGAAATCTAGGACTTATGATTCCTTAAAACCAAATTATGGAAATGCCTGAGAGGGGAGGAATTATGCTTATGGCCCACAAAGGGGAGATGCAACCTCAGAACCTAAATTTAGAGAGCTTTGGTGAGGACCGAAAGGACAACCTAAATCTAAGGCAAAAATGGATAATTTGGTTTGCCTCCACAAGAAAGGACAAACCACCCAACAAGTTGGACTTACAACCGCCTGGGGGTGGCTGCCAACTAACTCCTCCTACGATTTTAAATATATGTAGGCAAGTCTTTATGTTTATGCAAATAGCTAGGCTGTTATTTATTAAAAAGAGACTAAGTCCTTAAACTCACTCTCTAAAGAGACTAGATCATGTAAAGGGACATGCTTCAAATGGCCTAAGTCTAATGTAATTCAAATTTCATTTTATTTTCATTTTTGAATAATTATTTTGACTAAGGCTAATAGGATTCATATGATTAATGCATGAGAAATCAAGTTATTGGCCAAAATCAGCGAGAAGGGAGGAGGTGAGTTTCCACCATGGCTCTCAAAGGTCAAGCCAAGTTTCTCTAGAAGGTGGAAGCCCTCTAATCAAGAGTGAAATAAGATGTAATTATGCATGATGTTATAAAGGAAAGTACTCATCCAGCTAAGGGGTTGCTAATTCTTTTATCTTGATTTTAAATCTAAGCTTTAGATGAGGTTATGAGTTATTTACTTCTAATTTTTAAGTTGTTAAGTTGGGTAAAAGATTTATTTTTTCCCAAAGAGCCTAATCATCATCCAGGCCATACATAAACAAGATAAAAGAATGCCACTTAATTACACAAGCTAAACAAATCATCAATCAATTTATAAAGCTAACGCAAAATAATAAGAGGCCGTTGTGATCGAGTACCACCGTAAAAACCCAAAAAATATCAAATGTGGGTAGCCGAGCTCTACCCTTATACAACTCAGATTACGAATTAATTAAATTACAATTAAGCAAAGGCATTCATTGTTATGGGGTCCTTCAAGCTTCAGTTCTTCTTTCATCTTTCTTCTTTCTTCTTTTCTTCTTTCTTCATTGATTCCTTCTTTTAGAAGGTTGGAAGGTAGATACTCCAAGGCTTCACATGGTACATAAGATAGGATCTTATGACCAATGCTTATCTTAATCCCTAAAACAATCATTCCAAAATCCTAATTGCATAAATTTATATGAAAAGAAAAAGTGAAAATCTAACTAACACCTGTAAAATAAAGGTTAGCTAAAATAAATTACGCAAATCCCAAGCATGTATATTGGACTTATCATCCCACACGTGGGTGACTAAGTCCACCTGGCTTATTAGACTATGCTTAGCGGTATAAGCACCTACAAACAAAAGTATTTTTATATTTATTTATGGCAGCATCCCTTAAGCACAATCCCCTACAGAAAATAATAGTTAGACTAAGAGCATCCTACCATTCATTCTATGAGCATACACCCTAACATCCAGTCTAAAATATATTCACAAAACAAAACAAAACATCAAGCCATACACTGACCTAACCAAAAGCTAGAAGTGATGACTTAGGCTAAAGTGTGTGCTTTGAAGGTTTGTGTGGTATGCTTAGCTATGGCTTTAGGTTCAAATTTTCTAAGTGTGAAAACATATTCAACTTAGAGGAGGGTTTCATTTAAATTTTTTAATGGTTTTGGGTTGATTTTATTTCAAGTTTTGATTTGTTTAAAATAGATCCTATAATTAATTACTAAGTTATAAAGAGAGGGAAAGAGAAGCGAACTTCTCTTTCCTTCCCTAACCTAAGTAATTTCTAAAGTTGGTTCACATTTTAGTTTTATTTAGATGAATGTTTTGATTAAATATTTTAATTAATCCTAAGTTTAGATGAACTCTAAACAAGCCTATTCAAAAAGAAAGGCATTTTAAGATTAAATAAAATTAATCAAAATTCACATAACACACATTACTTCATTTCTTTTCCCAACATATATAATATGCATATGGATGGACCGTAAGCATATCTGTACATGCAACTAAGAGTGTTTAACACACTTATGATGTATGTTAAGTAATCCATTTAAGGAAATTTAGAAATTTGCTATGCATGATTTTCATTAGTAGAAAAGTGATTCCTTATCCAAATTTTCATATGCATACATGAGTGTATAAAAGGTATAAGCGGCACCATTGTTAGCACCAGGAGTGTAAGGTAAAAGACCTACTTAGGTCTACTTAAAGCCTCGCAACCCCGGGATTTTCCAGACTAATATACCACTTTTCTTAAAGACAAGCATGTGTATAAAAGAAATGAAATGGAAAAGAAGATTGCAAAAGTTGTATCAGTGGATTCATTTTATTTATGTAATTTATGTATACAAGTATAGGTGACCCCTATTAGATGATAACATAAAGATGAATAGGTTACAAAATTAAGTAAGTGTTAGGCCCTTTTCAAATGAACCATGTATCTCACCAAATTCCTATTCAAAACTATGTTAAACATAAAGGAGAAAGGAAACCTATGCTAAGCATACCTTTATGATCTTTCACATGCAAGCTTATAACTAAAGTATAACTAACATCATTTTAGATTTGGTATTTGATTCATGTATTTTAAAAATAATTTTGGATTTAGTAGTGATAATAGCCACTCATATTTCTACTTTAGCCAACACATGCAAATTTGACATAAAGTAAATAATTTCATTTTTTAAATTTGAATTTGAAAAATATGAATGCATGAAATCATATGACATACAAGTTTAACATGTTGAGAAATATTCAAAGTAATGAAATCATGTAAACAAACTCACTTTACTTAAATCCTAAAGAGATTCTTATCGAATAAGAAAGTTTAAAATAAATCAAAGTGAATTCAAAGAGATTTTTGTTTAGTTTGGAGTTTGATTTAATTTTGAAAAGGTGAGATGAGTTTGCTGTTCCTAACCCATTCCCACAAGTGTTTGATATTTTTGTTTAATTTTTAGATAATTAGATCCATTTTTACGCATTAATTAGGTTAAGGTATGAATTAAGTAACTTAATTAACCCTTACCTACACCACCTTAGAAGAATTAACTAAATAATTACAAGGCATGAGATTACATAAAACCCACAAGGAATTTAAATTTGCAATGCACCTAATAAGAAAAAGGCCTAATGCAAATTGGCTCATAATTAAGAGCTAATTAAGCTAAGAGGTTTAGCTTAAGTAATTTCAAAACATCCTTAATTGAACTTAGGTTATTAAACACCTAAGCATCTACCCAAAGTAGATTAATTAAGTTCTAGAACTTTTTAGAATTTTAGAAATTGATTAAGGGGATAATTAATGAATTAACCCTTAATTAAGAGGAGATTTAGGAGAGAAGAGGGAGTTTAGAGAATAGCTTAGGAGAAATGCCCCAAAAATATTCCATAAACCTCTTACTTATTGGGATATGACCTTAATCAACCCTAATCATTGGTTAACATCAATAATCATACCCTAATTATGCTTAATTACATAAGGAGAGTAATTAAGGAAACTATATACAATTCTTCTAATCAAGCCTTCAATAAATCCCAAGAAAATTAGGGGAGGCAGAAGTCATCCCCTAAGACATACCCAAGAAATTTGAGATTAATTAGAGGCCTAATTAAAAAGTAATTAACAAAATAAACTTTCCAATAAAACCTAAATTTAGAGAAAATTATAAATTAAAACCCATGAAATTAATTTTAAAATATTCTAGGTTGAATTATCTTTCCATAAGATTTTATTTCATAATTTTCTAAATTTCCTAGAACGAGTTATAAATTTTTGAAGATCCTTAATTTAATTAGGACTTAATTAAGATTTTAATTAACACTAACTAATTCCTGGCTCACGGCGCGATGCGTGGCGGAGGCGGTTAGCACTCTTTACACGCATCATGCTGTGAGGGGATTTCTTAAGTTGTCAAATCTCGGGTGGCGGCTGGCGGCACACACGGTTTGATCCCTGTCGTCTGATCAATGATCGGATGGCCACAGATCTCCCCATGGTTTAAAATAGATAAAAGGAATTTCTAATGTGCAAAATTATCTCAGCCATCCATCTAAATTGCATTGATGGATGGTTAAGATATCCTAAGTTCTTCCTCTTGATCAATAGAGATTGTCCATGATCAAGGGGAAGATCTAAGCTCGATATAGCATGGATTTAAATCAAACTCAACCCGTACCATCTAAAGCTAAAGAGCAATAAATCCAACGATCAAAAATTGATGGGGTGACATTTTCTTTCATAAAGCTCCACACCACATCGGGTTTAATGGTCAAAAAATCCCATTCCTCACTAGAGGTGATCATCGACGCTCTATTCCCTTGGAGAAGCTTCGTCTGATTGAGATGAGGCCTTGCTAAAGTTTTGAGCACTTGAGATTGAGTGGATCTTTCTATGGGTCAACTCTTCCTTAGCTTGAGCTTGGCTTGGTCCAATTCAATCCTTCATTGTTTTTAGAGCTTGGGAAAGAACTTAAGTGAGCACAACTTGGTCACCTAAGAGTGCTTGAAGAGGGAATTGAGTGGAGTTTGAGTGTGGAGGATGTTGGAGAATGGATTTAGCTCCCATGTTTTCACTGTTCAAAAATCGAGAAATGAGAAATTAGAAAGAGCTCTAGGAGGCTTGCTATCACTCTCTGATGGCTCCTAAGTCTCACTAGGAATCATCCATTTGAGTTTTTTTAGGGGGAGTATATCTCCCCCTTGAAGGATCGGATGATCGACAATGCTCTTGCTATTTTGATCCAATTGATCATAGGTTGTGGGTTTTTTGATCAGTTAGGACTGTGCACATGGTCGGTTTGAGCCAAGGAGTGGATTGCCAATCTCCCATGTACTTGAATTTGAGCTTGAGAGGGAGTTTGAATTTTCAATTTTGACCCATAGGGTCAGGTTTGGTCTAAGGACCAAATGGGCTGACCCAAACCCATTGGGTTGGGTGCACCACTCTCCCCTAGGTCCCCTTGAGCTTTTAGGAAAGCCTCAAGTGCATGTGAAAAGGGTATGACCAAATTACCCATGGATTAAGCCAAAATTTATTCTATGGACTTGGGGTAGGATGGTCATTTTACTATTTTTCCACTTTGGATATGTTGGCTATGTGTAGAAACTAGGCTTGGCTAAGTTTCATGAGATTTGGAATTCATTTGATAGGGTTTGGCTCATGTTGACCCATTTAGGTCAAAATTGGTCAACTTGGGTCAAGTTGACCAATAGGTCGAATTGGGTGAAACCAAGGGTTGGGTCAAGTTCATATGACCATTTGAAATGTTTTGGTGGCTTTGGTTTGGTTCAATTTGGATTAATTTTGAATTTGGCTCATATGACTTCATTTAGGTCAAATGGGTCAAGTTGACCTATTTGATCCATTTGGCCTATTTGGGCTAGGTCAAGGGTAGGTTTATGTTAGGTTAGTCATATGGAGTGGATTGGTATCTTTGTTTCTAATCAATTTTGGTTAAGTTCAAATTTGGCTCAACATGACCCCTTTAGGTCATGTTGGGTCTAAGGTCAATTGGGTTAGGTTAGGTCTAGTTGGCCAATTGAGGCTTTGGTCAAGTTCCACAAGTGATTTGGATGGACTTGACCCATTGGTTTGGATCAATTTGGCTTAGATCAAGTTTTGACACATTTTGACCCTTTAGGTCAAAATGGGTCAACTTGGGTCAAGTGGCCAATTGGGCTAGGTTAGGCTCAAATGTTGGCTTGGTCAAGTTCAAACATAGGTCATGAGTGAACTTAGATCAATGGTTTCAATCAATTTGGCCTATGGTGGAATTTGGCTATGTTAGGTTTCATTTTGGGTTAAGTGTTGACTTGGTCAACCTTTAGGTTTGACTTGATTTGACCTAAGTTGATTGATTGATCATCCCATGATGGTTGTTGATCATGACGAGAGGGATATATGAGTTTGGTTCAATCCAATTTGGTTAGGATCAAAATTTGGCTCATAAGGATACTTTAGGCCACTTTATGTCAAGTGAGCCTAAGTGGGTCAAATGGCTTGGTTAAAACTTGATTTGAAGTTGGTTGATCTTGAAATATGGACTTATGATTGAAATATAAATCTATTTACAAGTGGTTTGAAGTCAAATGGGTTTTGATCCATTTGACAATTTCATATTCGAAGGAAGAATATGAAAGGGTTTTGGCTTTAATGTTTGACTTAGGTTTTGATTGTTTGATTGAAGTTTGGATTTATATATGAACTCATGATTGTAGGGTTGGTTGAATCATGAGAGAAAATCAAGAGCTTGGCTTGATTTGAGGTTGATTTGGCTAAGTTCAAGATTTTGACTTGAAAGGCTTATGTTGGATTTTGAGTGGATTTAAGTTTGATTTTGGAATAGGTTTTGATTGTTTGAATTTATATTTCATTTATATATGTGAATATAAATGAGAATATAAATGGATCATGAGAAAATTTCAAGGATTTGAAGTGATTTGATCATGATTTAGGCTAAGTCCATTAAGAAGGATTTAAAGAACTTAGAAAAATTTTGAAGTTTGGAGTTTGAATTTTTTGAATTTGGTTTGATTGATTTATATTTATATTTCATTTATATATGTGAATATAAATTAGGATATAAATGAATTATGAGATAATCCCATGACTTTGAGGTGATTTGATCAAGATTTACACTAAGTCCATTAATGGAGAATTAATGACTTCAGGAATATTTTAAATTGGAAATTTAATTTTTGGATTTGATTTGATTGATTTCTATTTATATTTCATTTATATATGTGAATATAAATTAGAATATAAATGAGTTTTGAGAAAATTCCATGAGTTTGAAATGATTTGATCATGATTTGGCTAAGTCCATTAATGGAAATTTAAGGACTTGTGAAAATTTTAAATTGAGAATTTTATTTGACAATTTGATTTGATTGATTTATATTTATATTCCATTTATATATGTGAATATAAATGATAATATAAATGAATTTTGAGAAGATCTCAAAGATTTGAATTAGTTTGGATTAATATTTTGGTTAAGTCCTTAAGGGAGGCTTAAGGACTTAAGGCAAAATTTGGACTTAGGAATTTTTGATGGATTTTGATCATGGGTTTCAATCATATGAGTTGATTTGAGTTTGGAGAAAATCAATTAAGATTGATTTGGAGTTTTACTTGAAAGAAGGAAAGTGAGGAATGGTTTAAACTAAGGGTAGGCAAATTTTCTTAACACCCCTAAGGCATGACCTATTCCTATGGCTAACTCTTCTAAGTTTCTAGTGCTAGGTTGAGTGTTCACCTAATCTCTAGAAGTGTCTTAAGACTAAGGAACTCTTAAAGTCTAGGAGAAGTTCTATGCCTAAGATGGATGGGTTGAGAGCTCATGCTAAAAATGAGGTCAACAAAGGGCGTCCAATAGGTGTGGTGTGACTGACAAGAAACACCGCACGTATTGGTGTTGACCAAAATTATCAACAACAGCGAAAGATCACAAGTACTAACAGAAACAATCTATCCTTAAACCAAGTCATAGAGAGAATCAGGAGCTTAGTGCAATGCGGCTCTACTTATGTTCAATACATAAGAGAGTAGGAAGAATCTACTAAGGGATAGAGTGTGAACCTTCCACTAAAGAAGTAGGTTCAAGTCATCCACATGGGGATGAAAGGTTTGACTTGATTCTCACTGAGGAGAAAAAGATTTGATTTGTTCCACTGGGGATGAGGGTTGAAATTATTTTAGTTTTGTTAGGTTTGAATTTTTAGATGAACCTGTTGGTTTGTAATGGATCGTACTAAGTAGGAGCCTCGGAGGCTAAGACGTAACTCGGATTTACCAATCCAAAAGGGTAGTCTACTAAACACATAGTAGGACTAGCCAAGCAAAGGGGTGCCTTTCGATGTGTAGCAGCTGTGCTAGGAAGAAGGCATAGTAGATTTACATCCTCCAAAGTAGAGACTAGTTGCTAGGATAATTTATTGGGAAGGCAACAGATTGTACCCAACCTAGGGCTGACTATTGAGTGAATGCCACTGGGGGACTTAGATCAGCTCAAAGATAGTCAAGATTGATTTCATTTTTTAATTTGTTTATTTTGCTGATGATGGATCCCATAGGTTTGCAATGAACTGCACTGAGTAGGGGCCATGTAGGCCTAAACCTAACCCAGATTTACCAATTCAAAGGGAGTAGTCTACCAACCACATGGTAGGACTATCCAATCAAGGGGAAATGCCTTTTGGTATACAATGGTTAAATCTTAAGAAGAAAGCATGGAGACTCACATCTTATAGAAATAAGAAACCATTAGGATGATTGGTTTTTTTGAGCAATAAATCAAACCCAATTAATTTCATTTTTAGTTTTATTTTGATGGATTTCGTTGGTTTGTGGTGGATCAAACAGAGGATGATCTTATGGAAGCTTAGACCTATCTCAGGTTTACTAAACCAAAGGGAGTAGCTCCCTGGCTGATGGGAGAACTATTCCACCAAAAGAGTGCCTTTCAGTTTGCAATGATTGATTGAAGAGAAGAAAGCTCAAGGACTCACATCTTCCACTAGAAGACACCACTAGGGTGATCGATTGCTTTAGGCAACAAATCTAACCCGACCTAGGGCTACCCGTCGATTTACGATAATCATGTTAGAAAGAATGCATCATAGTCTTACATCTTTCAAAGCAAAATGACTGCCGAAGTAACCTGCTTGTGGCAAAACAGATTAAACCTGACCGAAGGGGGACTACGGAGTGAGTGCCGACCCAGGGACTTATCCCAACTCAGGTAGTCAAGGATTAATTTTCATTTTTAAATTATTTATTTTGATTAAATCTGTCGATTTGTGATGGATCAAACTGAGAAGGAGCTTATAGAATCCTAGACCTAACTTAGGTTTACTGAACCAAAGGGATTAGCTTCCTAGCCAATAGGAGAACTATCTGACCGAAGGAGTGCCTTTTGGTTTGTAATGATCAATTTAAGGGAAGAAAGCTCTGGGACTCACAACTTCCACTAGGAAATATCACTGGGGTGATTGGTTGCTTTGGGCAACAAATCGAACCCGACCTAGGGCTGCCCGTCAGTTTGCGACAATCATGCTAGAAAGAATGCGTCATAGCCTTATATCTTCCAAAGTGGAATGATTGCTGGGGTAACCTGCTTTTGGAAAGATAGATTGAACATGACCTAAGGGTTACTACAGAGTGAGTACCGACCTGAGGATTTATCTCAACTCAGGTAGTTAGGCAATTCCTATAGGGAGTTCTGCTGACACTACCCTAAAGATAGGATGTCTGCTTGGGAAAAGGGGTCCTTTGGGGGCTTGAATTTCTAATCCACAAGTAAGTTAATTTTGTTTGTTTTGTTTAGTTTGATCATGGACCCTATTAGTTTATGGGGGATCAAACTGAGAAGGAGCTTATATCAGCCTAAACCAATCTCAGATTTACTAAACCAAGGGAGAATCTGAGCATCTGCTGAACAAATTCTCCAACCACAAGGGTGGCTACTATGAAAGGGGGACTATCCAATCCAAAATAACATGGGTAGTATATAAATGGGGTCACAAAGGACTTGATCCAAATAGAGTGCCTGCAGGGGATGGAGCCAGTAAGGGCTTAATCCAACACCCTCGAGAAAATGATATGGCTAATCATATATCCAATAGGTATTCGATGTCTAACTCAAGGAGAAAGCATGGGGACTCATATCTGCCAAGAGTGGTGTACCCATCGAGTGAGTCACTGCTAGCATAGCGAATATCAACCAACCAAAGGTGTCCATCAGTTTGCAACAATTAGCCTAGGAAGAAAGCTTGGAGACTCACATCCTTCTGTAGCTGAACTGACTGCTGGGATAGTCTATCTTCAGCTTGACAGGTGCTAGTCAAGAGAGAAGGAGCCTTTGGGGGACTTATCCTAAACTTCAAATATACTCATCCTAGTTAGTGCATGATGGCTAGTTCAAGAAGAAAGCACAGGGGCTCACATCTTCTTAAACAAAGTCAACATGAGGTAGCTTACTTGCTGGACGGTGAAACCTACCATACTAACAAGACGCTCATTGGTTTGCAATGGTCAGGTTAGGAAGAAAGCATGGGGACTCACATCCTCCAATAAATGACCATTGGGGTGACATACTAACGAGGTTGCATGTAGACCTGACTTAGGGCAGCTAGTGAGTGAGTGTCACAGGGGACTTGCTCCCACATCAAAATAGCCTGAGATAAAAGATTTGTGTTTATTTAGTGCATGTGTTAAAAGGAATAGGATGCCTCTAGGGGACTCTTACACCTAACCTAAAAACACATTGTGTAATTTGATGGAATGATGCCACGGGTGGCAACGGGAACCCCCACCAAGAAAGGATGCCATTGGGGGACTCTTACACCTATCTTAGTTATTCTAATATAAATAGGATGCCTCTCGGGTTCTCTTAACCTATTCTAAAAGCATCAGGAGATTTTGTTTGTGTTGTGAAAGAGGGATAGGATGCCACAAGGGGACTCTTACACCTATCCTAAACACATCACGGTGGATTCGTAAGACAAGCAAACAACTCTTCAAAAGAAGAGAAGATTTGATGAATGGAATCAAATTTTGGTTCTTCTTATTAATGATTATTTTTAAACATGATTTGTTTCATGGGTAATATTTTTTTAGATAGAGCCCATTAATTGGAAGCATCGGGTGTTCCCCTTTACAATCAATAAGATAATAAGTTCCTCCTTAGTAGGCCTTCTCTATGGCATAGGGGCCTTCTCAAGTGGGTTCAAACTTGCCTCCCATCTTTTGACATGCAATAATTGATCTCCTTAGGACTAACACAAGCTCTCCTACTCGGAAGGATCTAGGGCAAACCAACTTGTTGTGAGCTTGAATCATTTTGGACTTATACAACTTGAGGTTCCTGGACGCTTGTAGGTGCTTCTCCTCTAAACCTTCGAGCTCTTCTAACAGCAACTTTTCATTTTGCTCTGTAGTGATCTTGTTACCCAATACTATCCTTAGTGATGGGAGTTAGACTTCTAAAGGAAGAACGACTTCAGACCCATACTCTAAGAAAAATGGGGTAGATTGAGTCAAAGTTCGGTCTGTGGTGCGGTTGGCCCACAAAGCTTCAACCAACTGCTCATTCTACTATGGTTTATTGTCATCTAATATTTTCCTTAGGATCTAGATAAGAGTTTTGTTGAATGCTTTTGCTAAGCCATTTGCCCTGGGGTAATAGATGGTGGAGTATCTCCAATCTATACCATGTCTTCTGGAGAAGCTGTTGATCTTTGTGCTTTTTAATGCAATACCATTATCAGATATAATTCATCAAGGCACCCTAAACCTATATACGATATGATTCCTAAAAAATTGAAGCACATGCTGAGCTGTGACCTCTCTAAGTGGGATGGCTTCCACCTACTTGGAAAAGTAGTCGGTGGCTGTTAAGATGAATCGATGTCCCTTGGAAGAAGGAGGATCGATCGGACCTATAATGTCGGTACCCCAACATTCAAATGGCCATGAAGCCAATGTAGGGTGTAAAACGTTAGGTGGCTGGTGCAGGACCACACCGTGCACCTGAAACTGATGGCATCTCCTAGCAACATCCATGCAATCTATAATCATTGAAGGCCAGTAATATCCAAGTCGCTTGATCTTCATCTTCATCTTCAGACCAGACTAATGCACTCTACATAGACCTGAATGTACCTTGGTTACAATTCCACAGGCTTCATATTTGTCTAAACAACGTAACCACATCTGGTCAAAGGACCAGTGGTATAGCATGCCATAAATAAGAGCATAGGAGAGAACTCTCTATTTCACCTGATGGGCTTGTGATTTCTCTTAAGGTAGTTTTCCGGTGTTCAATAGTCTATGAACGGTTGCCTCCAATCCAGCTCCTTGTCCTTATAGGCAATGGCAACCTCCCCTTCAAGAGAAAGTCTCTCGATGAGTTCAACATCAATAAGGGATATGGCTTGTCTATTTTGGACCCTTATTGAAATGGACTCCTCTTCCGGACATGCCAATTCTTTGGTAAGTTTGGCCAAGGCATCTGCTACTGTGTTCTTTGCTCGAGGAACCTTATAGATGGTGATTTCATGAATCTGGGCCAACAACTTCGTGGTATATTCATAGTAATGATAAAGTTTGGGTTTGAGAACCTGGTAGGACCCGACAATCTGGTTGATGATCAACTAAGAATCTCAAAAGATGTTGATGCTCTTGACACTGATAGTGATGGCTAACTCCAGATCGATAATCAAAGCCTCATACTCAGCTTCATTGTTGGTACAGGGGTTGGAAAGATAGTATGAGAATCTTGTCACATCGTGATTTAGAGTTAGGAGAACTATTCCTACCCCTGCCTTTCCTGGGAGAATAGATTGTGGTGCTTCATCTTTAAGACAAGAAGCAACACCATCAAAATACATCTCCCATCGATGGTTGTCAGCCTCCCTTAAGTTCATGATTTATTCATCGGGGAGATGTCACTAAGTGGAGAATCAGCAGGAAGTGGGCATGTTGCTAAGAAATCCATTAGTGCCTATCCTTTTACTGTACGGAGAGGTACGAATGTGATATCAAATTGTGAGAGTATCATGGACCATTGAGTCAAACATCCAGAAAACATTGGCCATGTCATGAGGTACTGCAGTGGATTGGTTTAGGAGATCAAGTTCACCTTATTAGAAAGCATATAGTATCGTAGCTTCTGAGATGCAAAGATCAAAGCTAGGCAATGTTTCTCAATAGGCGGGTAGTTTGCTTCAGCAGGAATTAGATGATGGCTGAGGTAGTAGAGTGTGCTCTATTTCTTTATCGGACCAGGCATACCCCAAGATCTCCTTCTTCTCAATAAAATAATGTGCAACTATCTCATCTAAGGAATGATCCAACTCAGTAGGTACAAATAATTTAGGCTGATCGGTGTGATCACTATCGTGCACTGAGAGGCACTGGACCTCGCCTATCACTAGAGAGTCAATCCAGTGTGGAATGTATTCACTGGATGAATGACACTCCTAACTCCTACTGGCTGTAAGAGGGGTAACAATCCTAGGATGTTCCTCTACCACTGGCACAACTATACTGTCATCTAGAATATCTGTAATCACTGTCACCATCTCCATATCCGGTTGTATGGGCGGAGTTGGAGAAGGAATGACCACGATGCTTCGAGGTTGCCACTCCTTCTGCACCACCACTAGGGCAGAAGGTCGAACAGGAGAGATCGGCCCTACCATAATGGGTGGTGTAGAAGGGGTAGGATCCCTTAGCCATAGCCGGATCACCAATCGGGTGTGCTTTTCATCGAATGTAGCCTTCATGGCCATAGATGGAATGTGAGATGTTGTAACTTGCACTGGCAATGGCAGACGAGGGGTAGAGCGGTGGTGTGGAGACATAAATTGACTCTTGTGAACAACTACCTCCTATGGTGGTCGGTCCCAGAGAAGAAGAATAAATGGTAGCACCTAGTCGGAAAATCAATCAAAGTAGAAGCGACCAACCAACCGCCGCTTCTACTAACATGTGATGTATGAGCCTCACAGGCCCTCTCTTAACGAATCTGCCTCCCTATGCTATGGGGGATAATAGATTGAAGGTCAAACTGTGTCCCTAACTTTGAGCATCTGTATGCTCCGCCTACATGGCGTAGGATAGATCAGAGGCTGGCGTACGACCTCCTACCCATAAAAACTACTGGCTGCAAGTGCACCACTGGAGAAGGTGACGAACGGATCCTCCTGGCATCCTCTATGTCTGATCCCGAGAGAGGATGGAACTTATTTTCTATAACAAGTGGTGAAGTGATGATGGGAGACACATCCATGGCTAATCGAGTTATTGCCTCAAGATCCCTAGCTATCCGAGTGTGAAACTGTTTGATCATACAGTTCTTATTTCTACATTGGCTACAAGTAGGCTGGGAGGAGTGAGAACTAGACCCATACTCAAATGTGGGGGGAGGCAAGCCCTGAGACCAGGGGAGCCTTACATCTAGACAAGGGAAAGGAGGAACCATCCGCACCCCAAATACAAATAGTTTTTTCTGCAGCCAAGGAAACTGAAGATGCCACCACTTTCTTCAAACACAATAAAGCAAAAAATGGGCAAACTGTCTAAAACACATTCATGAACTTGGTCAGGGCCGATCAAAGTGATACCAAAAAAGAGTGAATTCCACATGACGGAGGGGACACCTCACGCCACCCATGACTCATAATGTGGAATTGTTGGGGAGTCCGTAAGAAGGCCACGGGCAACTATCTCTGGCAAATTCTTGGAGAGCACCATGCTCTCTTCATAGGCCTCATAGAAACCAAAGTGGAGGAAGTCACAAGAAGGGAAATTGATAAAATTGCAGGGCGCAACTGGGATTTTCTACACCAACCAGCAGTAGGAAAATCTGGAGGTATCCTTGCACTTTGGAGAAGTGACTTAATCACCTTCTCTCCTATCGCACAAGATGAACAGTGTATGGTGGGCAACATTCAGTTACCTAACAAGTCCATATGGAGGGTGGCCATCTGCTATGCTAGCAAGGATTATCATCTTGACACCCTTGCTGAACACTGATTTGTTGGCTATCATTGGGGGAGATTTCAATTGTATTTATGATGCTAGTGAAAAAAAAAGGTGGAAAGCAATTTAAATTCTCTCCAACGGCTAAGGATATGATGGACTTCTTGACACTTGGGGACCTTCATGAGCTAAACTTCAATGGTCCAAGGTTCACTTGGACCACCAATAAAGATAAAAGCAGCCGTATCTGGGTGCCTTGACCGCTTCTTCATCAACTCAATTGCCTCCAACCTCCTACCTCTTGCTCAAACCAAACACCTACCAAGGATTGCATCGGATCATTGCCCTATCCTTCTCCAAATTCGTGCCAAGGAAGAGTGGAAATCACATAGATGGTCGATTTGAAGACACTTGGTCTGCCTTACCCAATGGCATGGAAGCTTGTTTGGAAAAATTGGCATAGCAATTACAATGGCTCCAAAGCTGAAAACTTGATAAAAAAGTGCAGGAAGACATTGAAGAACCTATTCTATTGGAGCAAGAACAAGCTCAACGACTTAAGCACACAAAGAGACATTCTCCAAGCAAAAATTACGCAACTCTGTGTGTGATTGCACTCGGTTCAGTTACGTATTGCTATAGAGTTGGAACTTCACCCAGCTAATGAGCCGAATTCCAACTCTTGCTTGCTTGTTGGTGGAAACAAAGAGCCAAAATCGTGAGAGGGGATGTCAATACCCACTTTTTTCATGCAATTGCCTCTGCTCGGAGGAGATCTAACAGAATTAACACATCAAGCTTGAAGATGGGTGGAGTATGGATGATCCAACCTTAATCCACCAAGCCTTCATGAATTTTTTTCAGCAAAAATGGAGTGCCCTACCCATCAATACCTCCGGTTGGCCATGCTTTGCTGAAAATTTCAGCATCCCGCCTCAAGTTGGGAAACTTTTGGAGATGGACACCAACGAAACTAAAATTTGGGAGGTGATCCGTACTATGGGTGCCAACCGTGATCCTGGAATAGACGGCATCACCACATCTTTCTTTAAGCACTTTTGGAGAATCATTGGCGGGGCGTCATCGGTATAAAGAATTCTTCCACAAGGGCACCATGGCTTCTCAGTGGAAGGAAACATTGGTGATCCTCTTGCCTAAATCTCAGAGTGCTGATTGTCCAGCAAAATTCAAACCTATCAGCTTATGTAGAACTTCATACAAGATCATAGCCAAGATCCTTGTGTGTCGGCTGAAAAACATTCTCCCACATATAATCTCTGAGGAGCAAGGGGCCTTTGTACCTCATAGATCGATCTCACACCATTGCTTGGCGGCTCAGGAGATTATTAACAAATTTCAACACTCTACATCTAAAGATGGCTTCATGGCACTTAAAATTGACATGGAGCAAGCTTATGATAAAATGAGCTGGGAAACTCTTGCTCTTGTCCTCCATAAAATGGGTATGCCAAGCAAATTTCAGAATTGGCTTCTACAATGTGTCTCCTTCCCCTCTTTTGCACTTCTACTTAATGGCCAAAGAACAAACTGGAAAAAAGCCCAATGTAGATTTCGACAAGGCTGTCCACTATCTCCATACCTCTTTATACTTTGCTCGGAACTCCTTTCCATGGCTATAAAACATCAGGTGTTCCCATTGCCAATGGAGGCACTAGTATATCCACATATCGACATTCTCATCACATCCAAAGCCTCAATCACCCATGCCAAATGCATCATCAGAGTTCTAAATGATTATTGCAGCTGGACTGGGTAGCGGATTAACACTACCTAGAGTGCTATCATTTTCAGCAAAGCCATCTACCGGTGGAAAGCAAACAGGATTGCCAAACTCATGGGGTTCAAGAAGGTCCAGGAGCTTGAGTACTTAGGCATCAAGTTGGCCATGAGAAAACTGAAAACTACAGATTTTCTACAGCTAACCAAAAAGGCTAGAGAAAGGATAAGCCAATGGGGTATTCGGCACTTATCAATGGCGGGTCGCCTCCAACTAATCAAGTCTTCTTTGCTCAGCATTTCCCTATATCAAGTTACTCACACCTAGGTACCCAAAAGCATCACCAATGAGATTGAGAAACTTGCTCGGTGCTTCCTTTGGCAAGGGGGACCCAACCAACATGGCTTACATTACATTGCTTGGGAAAAAATCTGCACTCCTTTCAGATTTGGCGGGCTTGGGCTGCATTCAGCCGAGAGGTGGCATGGACCTCTCCATTCCAAATTAGCTTGGGAGTTTCTTAACAAACCAAACACACTACTTCACAAGTGTCTTTTGGAAAGATATGGGAGGAATATTTGGCAGCAAAACACAAAACGGAGTGACTCCATGAGCTGGAAAATCATCACCGATGGGGCAAAAAATCTGCAGTAGAATTTGTGTTGGAAAATTGCCAACGGTGAAGATATTGACTTCACAAATGCAGCATGGATCACTGATCTACCACTGGCCAAGTGGCCTACCTTCCTTAACATGGAAACTTCTGTAGATTGGAGCATTGCCAATCTAATTCGACCATAAATGCTTTTGGAGAAGTGCGAACGGTTTGGCAACCTTATGGTGATCATTTCCAAAATACAAATCTAGACCAACCAACCGATCAACCTGAACTAATCAAGAACCCATTGGGGACCACCATCACCTCCATAGTTTACCAAGGTATCTTTACTGAAAATGAAGCATCAGATTTCCAATTGCAAAAGCTGAAACTTCCCCCTATGGAAAGAATTTTTTGGTGGAGGCTCATCCAACATGTTATACCGACCAATTGCTGGTTGGCTCACCGTGGCTTAACGAAAAACACCTTGTTCCCCTGGGGATGCAACCAGGAGGAAGATATTGAACATATTGCTATCCATTGCACCCTTACCATTGCTATAATTCAGATTCTTGCAAAATGGGGGTTCTCCATTCCTATTTTCAGCAACTGGACTGATCTCCTTCAAGCCATTCAGAAAGTGCAACCAAGTAAGGTCTGTTGGGCTAAATGTTACTGTGCCGTTATCTACCAAGTATGGAGGGCCCGTAATGCTAAAATGCATGGCCGTAGCCATGGAACCCCCAAAATTATTACTGCCTCCATTCTTGAATCCATCACCCACGCCTCCTCCTTCCCCTTCCAAAAGCAATGGGACATCACCCACCCATGGTGATCAAACCTACTGTGGTGTCCTCCCCTCTGGTTGGATCAAGGCGTGGATGGCTCCTTGCTTTCTAATGGGTATTTGTGGTTTATTAAGGGATGATAATGGCAACTTCATCAAAGCTATGGGTCATTGTTTTCAACATTGGGATAGCACAACTGTGGAATTAGCGGCCATGCTCTACACTCAGAACATCATGGAGCCTTGGATGACAGAGTACTGAGGCATTGTTATTGAAGGGGACAATATCGGGGTGGTGGACCACCTCAAGCTCTCTCTGCATAGTGAGATATGGCAGAACTGGCCTCCTGAGTCTCCTGACATAAGCTTCTTGAAGAACTTCCACCAGGTTATTTTTGCTTACACACAAAGATCTAATAATAGCTTAGCCGACTTTTGTGCAGATATAGCTACTTGCTTTGATTTTGTATGGCATAAGATAACCACACTATTCCTCCACAATTTTTTGTGCTTTTGGAGGAGCATAGGAAACATGCTGTTAGTAGCTAGTTTTTGCTTTCTTTTGCAACTTTTATAACTTGTAATCAGTCTTTTTCATTATCAATGCAAATGCATCTTTTCAACCCTTGGAGGGTACATATGGTAGGGTACTAGCCCGTTCTGGGGCAGTATGAGCAACTCTAGGATGAGCTGTGAGGTGATGCGCCAATACTAACTGTAATCAAGTCACAGTGCCACAACTTTTCTCATCAGTGAGGGGACATTAGAATCAGAAGGTAAGTCTATCCTGATGATCGAATTTTGCCCAATCACCTTGGTCTTGCTGACTGTGGTGAGGGGAATGCCCTCTTAAGTGATCTTGGCTCTCTCAAATCCCCGGCCAAACTGAATCAGGTGGGTATGGTCTAGACGGGGAAAGTCATCCTGATCTAAAGCTAGATCCATACCGTGGGGGAAGGTGAAGACAAACTTCTGAGAACTGGCCATTTCACTGACTGTAATAAATTGAAACTGAACTGTGCTATACTGACTGTAAAGAATCTATAATGAGAAATGAACTTGAATCAATTTTTTGTCTCCATAATTTTTGAATTTGAATTTGGAATTTGAAGATTTGAACCCACATCCAACAACTTGGAAGTGTTATGTGTGGTTCAAATGGATTTAAGAAGATTGATTGAAAGAGAAATTTGAATATGAATCCAACTCCAACAAATTTGGATATGTTGAAGTATGGATTCAAAATTTTGATAAGGATGCTTCCATAGGTTCATTTTTGTGTTGAATTTGAATTTTTGATTTTGAGGACCCTTTCCTTTAACAAATTTAGGTATGTTAAAGTAAGGGTCAAATGATTTTCTCTTTGTTTGATTATTTTCAAATTTCACTTACTTAACAAATTTAGGTATGCTAAGTAAAGAATTTGAGAAAGTGATTATTTCTTTTTGTGAATTTTGTATTGATTTTCGAAATATTAGAATTCTTACTTAGCAAATTTAGGTATGCTTAGTGAAGAATCTAAGTGTATTTTGTTTGATTTTTTAAAATAAGATTCTTAGTAAATTTAAGTATGCTAAGAAGATCCTAAGTGTTTCATTTGTTTGGAATGTTTTGATTTTTGAAAAGGGTAGGATCCTTAGAAAATTTGGTATGCTAAGGGAATCCTAAGTGTTTCATTTTGTTTTTTATGTGCTTGAAAGTGGAGATTCAACTTTAGCAAATTTGGTATGCTAAAGATGAAGTCCCACTTAATTTCATGAAATGGTAATTTTACTTAGCAAATTTGAGTATGCTAAATGAAATTCAAAAGGATGTGTTCAAAATTTTTGATTTTGTTTGGGTTTTGAAAAAATGGAAACTTGTTCTTAGCAAATTTGGTATGCTAAAGAAAGAAGTTCCAAAGGTGTTTGAAAAATTTTGGTTTTGACTTTGGAGACTTCACTTAACAAATTTTGGAATGTTAAATGAAGTTCCAAAATGTGTTTGAAAATTTTGATTTTGGATTTGGAGACTTTACTTAACAAATTTTGGTATGTTAGGTGAGTTTCTAAATGTGTTTTGAAATTTTTTGGATTTGGAATCTTCACTTAACAAATTTGGGTATGTTATGTGAGGTTCCAAATGTGTTTTGAAAATTTTTGGATTTTGGATTTGGAAACTTCACTTAACAAATTTGGGTATGTTAAATGAAGTTCCAAAATGTGTTTAGAATTTTGAATTTTGGATTTCTAGATTTCACTTAACAAATTTGGGTATGTAAACTGAAATTTCAAATGTGTTTAGAATCATGAAAGTATGATTGTTGATTTTTTATTTTGGATTTAGAAACTTCACTTAGCAAATTTGAGGATGCTAAATGAAGTTCCAAAATATGTTTTGAAAAATTTTTGGATTTTGGATTTGGAGTCTACACTTAATAAATTTGGGTATATTAAATGAAGTTCCAAAAAGTTATGTGAAAATTTTAAAATATGATTGTTGATTTTTTTTTTCGGAATTGGAAACTTCACTTAGCAAATTTGATTATGCTAAATGAAGTACCAAATGTATGTTTGAAAAATTTTTGATTTTGGATTTGGAAACTTCACTTAGGAAATTTGAGTATGCTAAATGAAGTTCCAAATATATGTTTGAAAATTTTTGGATTTCAAATTTGGAGACTTCACTTAACAAATTTGGGTATGTTAAATGAAGTTCCAAGATGTGTTTAAAAATTTTTTGAAATATGACTGTTAAGGTTTTAATTTTTGAAAAGGGGACTTCCATTCAACAAATTTAGGTATGTAGAATGGAGATCAAATTTATTTTTGAAATATAAAATTTTTGTTTTATGTGTGATTGTTGCTTTTTTGAAAGAGAGAAATTTCAACTTAAAACATATGTGAGATATAATCAAGTGCGATTTCCTAAATGATATTTATTTTTAGTTGGGAATAAAATCTTCATTTAATAGATTTGAATATATTAAATGAAGATCATGTGTGTTTTTTGAAAAGTTTAATTTTGTTTGGAAATGAACTTTCCATTCAATAAGTGTGAGTGTATTGAATATAAAAATTCATGTGTGCTTTTTGAAAACTTTATGATTATGATTGTGATTTTTGGAAAGGATGATTGCTTATTTCATTTCAAAAATGAAATTTTCATCAAAGTCAATTGAAAGAAGAAGTTCATTTGTGCTAGTGAAAAATGTTATTAATTTCATTTTTGAAAATCCCTATAGGTAATAATTATGAGAATTGTTAAATGGGTGTGATAAAATTTTGTGGAAAAATATTTTATTAAGTGCATTTTTGAAAAGGTGCTTTTGAAAAGCAAAATCTTTATGGAAAATTTATTCTATCTTTATTATTTTAGGATGAACCATTCCTTATCATGAAAATGGTAAGGAGTAAGTCATTACAATATTTGCTCTTTTTATTTAGATCTTTTCATTTTACCCATTGGAGAACCCAACGGGGGTTTTAAGACCAACAAGGAATGCGGTCCTAAAACCTAAATATATCAGGTACCTCAACTCATGAATGAAATGAGCCAAGTGCCAATGGAAAGAAGGATAGTCTTGGATTCATACCAAAATACAAACCCAATATTGATGCTCAAAGGCAACGATCATTTACCAAAGATGGAGAGAGGAACCATCCCCAGCAAAGTCGCCAGAAAAATCTGTGGGTTTAAGAAAAATTTCTATATAGGGGGGAGTCGCCTTCAAATCTGTTGGTAGAAATGAAAGAAACAAGCATATAGAAATTTTACTTTTTTGGATGTCATATAGATCCACAGATGTACCTATTCAGGTGATCGAGTACGTCATCAAGGAATAGTGTACTATCTCTAAAGATAGAAGTCACTACCCTTTAATGGACCTGATCACCTCAATAAGGACTCCTAAGGATGATGGGTCTGCATATATACCAGATTCTTCCCTACTTTATATGGAAAAGTAAAGCGGTTTATTTTAAATCGAGTTCATTAAGTTCCCTATAAGGGCAAGCCCCCTTAGTTAATTACATCCAAAGGGACAAGATTCTTTAGGAAAACTCTCGATTAAGGTAAATGATCGTTATCTTTGAATATTTCAATAGGAAGGGACTATCAATCGATTAGTTCATTTTTGAAGCTCAAATGGGATTAATCAAAGAGGTAGTTGTTATCAAACCAAAATGAAAGGTAAGTAGGATATGTCCATGATACTAAGAAATCTAGCGAGCATCTCAAACTATCCTATAGTTGGGCTTTACATTTTTCAAATTGATTTAGCTTATTTGAGTTAGGTTTTTTATTAGAAATCTAGGACTTATGATTCCTTAACTCAAGATTAAGGAAATGCCTAAGGTGAGGAATTATGCGTATGGTCGACAAAGGGGAGAAGCAACCTCAGAACCTAAATCTAGGGAGTTTTGTCGAGAGCCAAAAGCACAACATAAATCTAAGGAAAAAATGGGTAATTGGTTTGCCTCCATAAAAGAGGATAAACCACCCGACAACTTGGACTTACAACCTCCTGGGGGTGGCCGCCAACTAACTCCTACAAATTTAAATATATGTAGGCAAGTCTTTATGCTTATGCAAATAGTTAGGCTATTATTTATTAGAAAGAGCTATGTTCATAAACTCACTCCCTAAAAGACTAGATCATGTTAAGGGACATGCTTCAAATGACCTATGTCTAATGCAATTCAAATTTCATTTTATTTTCATTTTGGGAATATTATTTTGACTCAGGCTAATATGAATCACATGACTAATGCATGACAAATCAAGTTATTGGCCAAAATCAGTGAGAAGGGAGGAGGTGAGTTTCCACCATGGCTCTTAAAGGTCAAGCCAAGAGTCTCTGGCAAAGTTAAAAGCCCTCCAACCAAGAGTGAAATAAGATGCAGTTGTGCATGATGTTATAAAGAAAAGTACCAATCTAGTTAAGGGGTTGCTAATTCTTTTATCTTGATTTTAAACCTAAAATTTAGATGAGGTTATGAGTTCTTTACTTTTAATTTTTGAGTATTTAAGTTAGGTAAAAGATTTATTTTTCCCTAAAGAGCCTAATTTTCATCCAGGCCATACATAAATCAAGGAAGAAACTAGAAAAATTATGCCACTTAATTGCACAAGCTAAACAAATCATCAATCAATTTATAAAGCTAATGCAAAATAATAAGAGGCCGTTGTAGTCGGGCATCACTGTACAAATCCAAAAAATAGCAAATGTGAGTAGCCAAGCTTTACCCTTATACAACCCACATTACAAATGAATTAAATTACAATTAAGTAAAGGAATTCATTGTTATGGGGGTCTTCAAGCTTTATTTCTTCTTTCTTCTTTCTTCTTTCTTCTTTCTTCTTTTCTTCTTTCTTCTTTGGTTTCTTCTTTTGGATGGTTGGAAGGTATATACTCTAAGGCTTTACATGGTTCATAAGAGAGGATCTTATGACCAATGCTTATCCTAATCCCCATAATAATCATTCCAAAATCCTAATTACACAAATTTACATGAAAAAGAAAAAGTGAAAATCTAACTAACACTTGCAAAATAAATATTAGCTAAAATAAACCACACAAATCCCAAACATGTACATTGGACTTATCACCCCACACATGGGTGACTAAGTCCACCTAGCCTATTAGATTATGCTTAGGGGTATACGCACCTACAAGCAAAAGTATTTATATTTATTTATGATCCATTAAGCACAATCCAAAAAAATAATAGTTATAAGAGCATCCTATAATTCATTCTATGAATACACCCTAACATCCAAAATATATATCACAAAACAAACAAATATCAAACCATGCACCTAACCCTAACCTAAGGCTAGAAGTGGTGACTTGGAAGGTTTGTGGTATGCTTAGCTGTGGCTTTAGGTTCAAATTTTCTAAGTGTGAAAACATATTCAACTTAAAGGAGGGTTTCATTTAAATTGTTTAATGGTTTTGGTTTGATGTTATTTCATTTTTTTATTTGTTTCAAATAGATCCTACATTTAATTACTAAGTTATAAAGAGAGAGAAAGAGAAGAGAACTTCTCTTTCCTTCCTTAACGTAAGTAATTTCTAAAGTAGGTTCACATTTTAGTTTTGTTTAGATGAATGTTTTGATTAAATATTTTAATTAATCCTAAGTTTAGATGAACTCTAAACAAACCTATTCAAAAAGAAAGGCATTTTATGATTAAGTAAAATGAATCAAAATTCATATAACACACATTACTTCATTTCTTTTCCCAACATATATAACATGCATATGGATGGACCCTAAGCATATCTATACATGAAAATGAGAGTGTTTAACAAACTTTATGATGAATGCTAAGTAATCCATTTAAGGAAATTTAGAAATTTTCTATGCATGATTTTCATTAGTAGAAAAGGGTTTCCTTATCCAAATTTTCATATGCACACATGAGTGTATAAAAGGTATAAGTGAGTATGACACCATTGTTAGCACCAAGGGTGCAAGGTACAAGACCTACTTAGGGTTACTTAAAGCCTCGCAACCCCGGGATTGTCCATACTAATATACCACTTTTCTTAAATACAAGCATGTGTATAAAAGAAATGAAATGGAAAAGAAGAATGCAAACGTTGTATTATTGGATTCATTTTATTTCTGCAATTTATGTATACAAGTATAGGTCACCCCTCTTAGATGATAGCATAGAGATGAATAGGGTATGGAATTAAGTTAAGTGTTAGGTCCTTTTTAAATGAACTATGTATCTCACCAAATTCGTATTCAAAACTATGCTAAACATTAAGGAGAAAGGAAACCTATGCAAAGCATACCTTTATGATATTTCACATGCAAGCTTATAACTAAAGTATAAGTAGCATCCTTTTAGATTTGGTATTTGATTCATGTATTTTAAAAATAATTTTGTATTTAGTAGTGATAATAGCCACTCATATTTCTACTTTAGGCAACACATGCAAATTTTACATAAATTAAACAATTTCATTTTTTAAATTGAATTTGAAAAATATGAATGCATGAAATCATATGAAATAAAAGTTTAACATGTTAGGAAAGATTCAAAGTAATGAAAGCATGTAAACAAACTCACTTTAAATCCTAAAGACATTCTTATGGAATAAGGAAGTTTAAAATAAATCAAAGTGAATTCAAAGTTATTTTTGTTTAGTTTGGAGTTTGATTTAATTTTGAAAATGTGAGATGAGTTTGCTATTCCTAACCCATTTCCACATGTGTTTGATATTTTTGTTTAATTTTTATATAATTAGATCCATTTTTATGCATTAATTAGATTAAGGTATGAATTAAGTAACTTAATTAACCCTTACTTACACCACCTTAGAAGAATTAACTAAATAATTATGAGGCATGAGATGACATAAAACCCACAAGGAATTTAAATTTTCAATGCACCTAATAAAAAAAAGGCCTAATGTAAATTTGCTCATAATTAAGAGTTAATTAAGCTAAGAGGTTTAGCTTAAGTAATTTCAAAACATCCTTTCATACTTATGAATTAGGTTTTGATTTTCTTAATTGAACTTATGTTATTAAACACTTAAGCATCTATCCAAAGTAGATTAATTAAGTTCTAAAACATTTTAGAATTTTTAGAAAATGATTAAGGGGATAATTAATGAATTAACCCTTAATTAAGAGGAGATTAAGGAGAGAAGAGGGGGTTTAGAGAATAGCTTAGGGGAAATGCCCCAAAAATATTCCATAAATCTCCTACTTACTGCATCTGATCTTAATCAACCCTAATCATAGTTTAACATCACTAATCATACCCTAATTATGCTTAATTACATAAGGAGGGTACTTAAGGAAACTATATGCAATTCTTCTAATCAAGCCTTCAATAAATCCTAAGAAAATTAGTCGAGTCAGAAGTCATCCCCTAACCATTACCCAAGAAATTTGAGATTAATTAGAGGCCATTAAAAAGTAATTAGCAAAATAAACTATCCAATAAAACCCATATTCATAAAAAATCATAATTCAAAACCAATTGAAATAAATTCTAAAATATTCTAGGTTAAATTATCTTTCCATAAGATTTTATTTCATAATTTTCAGAATTTTGTAGGAGTTATAGATTTTGGAAGATTTTAATTAACTCTAACTAATCTCTGGCTCATGGCATGATGCGTGGCGACGGCGGTCAATACTCATTACATGCATCATGCTTTAAGGGGATTTCTTAAGTTGTCAAATCCCAGGTGGTGGCTGGCAGTGCACACGATTTGATCCCCGCCGTCCAATCAATGATCGGATGGCCAAGGATCTCCCCATGGTTTAAAATGGATAAAAGGAATTTCTAATGTGCAAAATTATCTCAGCCATCCATCTAAATTGCACGGATGGACGATTGAGATATCCCAAGTTCCTCCCCTTGATCAACAGAGGCCATCCATGAACAAGGGGAAGATCCAAGCTTGATCTAGCATCGATTTAAATCAAACTCAACCCACACCATCTAAAGCTAAAGAGAGTCAAATCCAACTGTCAAAAATCTTTCACAAAGCTCCACACCCCATTGAGTTTAATGGTCAAAAAATCCCATACCTCGCGAGGTGATCAGGCCGATTCCCTGGAGAAGCTTCTTCGGAGAGACAAGCCTTGCAGTTTTTGAGCACTGAGATTGAGTGGATCTTCCTATGGGTCACCTCCACCTTAGCTTGAGCTGATCCATTCAATCCTTCCTTGCCTTTGATCTTGGAAAAACTTGGTGAACATGACTTGGTCACTAAGAGTGTCAAGAGGAATTGAGTGGAGTTTGAGTGTGGAGAAGTTGAGAATGGATTGAGCTCCCTATTTTCTCAAAAACTAAGAAATGGGAATTGGCAAGAGCTCTAGGGCTTTCTATCACTCTCGATGGCTCCTATCCACTCAGCAATCAATTCAAGAATGATTTGAGTTTGTTTAGGGGGAGTATACCCTTGAAGGATCGGACAGTCGGCAATTCTCTTGCCATTTTGATCCAATTGATTATAGGTTGTGGGTTGTTTGATCGGTTAGAAGTGTACACATGGTTAGTTTGAGCCAAGGAGTGGATTGTCAACCTCCCATATGCTTGAATTTGAGCTTGATAAGGAGTTTGAATTTTTCAATTTTGACCCATGGGGTCTGGTTTGGTCTAGGGACCAAATGGTCTGACCCAAACTCATTGGGTTAGGTGCACCACTCTCCCCTAGGTCCCCTTGAGCTTTTAAGAAAGCCTCAAGTGAATGTGAAGAGGGTATGACCAAATTACCCATGATTAAGCCAAAATTTGTTCTATGGGCTAGGGGTAGGATGGTCATTTAACTATTTTCCACTTTGGATATGTTGGGTATGTGGGGAAACTAAGCTTGGCCAAGTTTCATGAGATTTGAAATTCATTTGATAGGGTTTGGCTCATGTTTACCCATTTAGGTCAAAATAGGTCAACTTGGGTCAAGTTGACCAATAAGTCGAATTGGGTCAAACTAAGGTTGGGTCATGTTCATATGACCTTTTGAAATGTTTTGGTGGCTTTGGTTTGGTTCAATTTGGATTAGTTTTGAATTTGGCTCATATGACTTCATTTAGCTCAAATGGGTCAAGTTGACCTATTTGACCCATTTAACCTATTTGGGCTAGGTCAAGGGTATGTTTAGGTAAGGTTAGTCATATGGAGTGGATTGGTGTCTTTGTTTGCAATCAATTTTGGCTAAATTCAAATTTGGTTCAACATGACCCCTTTAGGTCATGTTGGGTCTAAGGTCAGTTAGGCTAGGTTAGGTCTAGTTGGCCATTTGAGGCTTTGGTCAAGTTCCACAAGTGATTTGGGATGGACTTGACCCATTAGCTTGGATCAATTTATCTTAGATCAAGTTTTGACACATTTTGACCCTTTAGGTCAAAATGGGTCAACTTGGGTCAAGTGGCCAATTGGGCTAGGTTAGGCTCAAAATGTTTGGTCAAGTTCAAACATAGGTCATGAGTGAACTTAGATCAATGGTTTCAATCAATTGCCCTATGGTGGAATTTGCTATGTTAGGTTTCATTTTAAAGTGTTGACTTGGTCAACCCTTAGGTTTGACTTGGTTTGACCCAATTTGATTGATTGATCATCCCATGATGATTATTGATCATGATGAGAGGCATATATGAGTTTGGTTCAATCAATTTGGGTAGGATCAAAATTTGGCTCATAAGGATACTTTAGGTCACTTTGGGTCAATTGAGCCTAAGTGAGTCAAATGGCTTGGTCAAAACTTGATTTGAAGTTGGTTGATCTTGTATATGGACTCATGACTGAAATATGAATCCATTTACAAGTGGTTTGAAGTCAAATGGGTTTTGATTCATTTGACAATTTCATATTCAAAGGAAGAATATGAAAGGGTTTTGGCTTTGATTTTTTACTTATGTTTTGATTGTTTGATTGAAGTTTGGATTTATATATGAACTCATGATTGTAGGGTTGGTTGAATCATGAGAGAAAATCAAGAGCTTGGCTTGATTTGAATTTGATTTGGCTAAGTTCAAGATTTTAACTTGAAAGGCATAGGTTGGATTTTGAGTGGATCTAAGTTTGATTTTTGGAATAGGTTTTGATTGTTTGAATTTATATTTCATTTAAATGCATGAATATAAATGAGAATATAAACGGATCATGAGAAAATTTCAAGGGTTTGAAGTGATTTGATCATGATTTAGGCTAAGTCCATTAAGAAGGATTTGAAGAACTTAGGAAAATTTTGGAGTTTGGAGTTTGACTTTTTTTTTTAATTTGGTTTGATTGATTTATATTTATATTTCATTTATATATGTGAATATAAATGAGGATATAAATGAATTATGAGAAAATCCCATGACTTTGAGGTGATTTGATCAAGATTTAGACTAAGTCCATTAATGGAGAATTAATGACTTAAGGAAGATTTTAAATTAGGAATTTAATTTTTGGATTTGATTTGATTGATTTTTATTTATATTTCATTTATATATGTGAATATAAATGAGAATATAAATGAGTTTTTGAGAAAATTCCATGAGTTTAAAATGATTTGATCATGATTTGGCTAAGTCCATTATGGAAAATTAAGGACTTATGAAAATTTTAAATTGGGAATTTAATTTGAGGGTTTGATTTGATTGATTTAAATTTATATTTCATTAATATAGGCAAATATAAATGAGAATATAAATGAATTTTGAGAAGATCCTAAAGATTTTAATTAGTTTATATTAAGATTTTGGTTAAGTCCTTAAGGGAGGCTTAAAGGCTTAGGCAAAATTTGGACTTAGGAATTTTTGATGGATTTTGATCATGGTTTCAATCATATGGAGTTGATTTGAGTTTGGAGAAAATCAATTAGGATTGACTTTGAGTTTGAATTAAATGAAGGAAAGTGAGGAATGGTTTAAACTAAGGGTAGGCAAATTTTCTTAACACCCCTAAGGCATGACCTATTCTAATGGCTAACTCTTCTAAGTGTCAAGGGCTAAGTTGAGTGTTCACCTAATCACTAGAAGTGTCTTAAGACTAAGGAACTCTTAAAGTCTAAGAGTAATCTTATGCCTAAGATGGAGGGGCTGACAGCTCATTCTGAAAATGAGGTCAACATCCATAAAGAGATGAGAGGTTTGATTTGAGTTGAGTCTCACTGGGAAGAAAATCTGATTTGTTTAATTAAGTTCTATTGGGGAAAAGGGTTGAATTTGTTTCAATTTTTTATTTGTTTAATTGTGTTTATTTTAACTCCACCAGGGATAGAGAAGTGAACTCTCCACTGGGGAGGCAAGTTCAAGTCATCCATAAGGGAGGAAAGGTTATGAAATCCGCTGAGGGATTAGAATTATAGATCCTCTAGGGAACTTGAATGATTTGCATCTCACAGAGGAGGAACAAAAGGATTTGATTTAGATTGATTGATTGTTTTTCTTATTTCATTGGATTTGTTTCAAATTTTTAGATGGACCCTTTTGGTTTGCGATGGATTGCACTGAGAAGGAGCCATGGAAGCCTAGAACTAACTCAGATTTACCAATCCAAAGGGGCAGTTCACTGAAAACACATAGCATGACTAACCAACCAATGGGATATCTTTTGGTATGCAGCAACTGTACTAAGAAGAAATCATAGTAGACTTACGTCCTCCAAAGTAGGGACCAGTTGCTGGGGTAATCTATTGGCAATGCAATAGATTGAACCCAACTTAGGGCTGACTATTAAGTAAATGCTGCTGGGGGACTTAAATCAACTTAAGGATAGTCGAGATTAATTTCATTTTTAGATTTGTTTTGATTATGTTGGATCTCATAGGTTTGTGATGGACTACACTGAGTAGGAGCCATGGAGGTCTAGATCATACTCAGACTTACCAATCCAAAGGGGTAGTCTACCAACCACAAGGTAGAACTATCTGACTTGAGGGGGTGACTTTCAGTGTACAATGGTCAAGTTGGGAAGAAAGTGTGGGGACTCACATCTTCCACTACAAAAGATTACTGGGGTGATCGGTTGCTTTGGGCAACAAATCGAACCCGACCTAAGGCTGACTATCGATTGAATGTCGTTGGGAGACTTAGATTAGCTCAAAGATAGTCAAGATTAGTTTTATTTTACTTTGTTTGTTTGATGAATTCTGTTGATTTGCGATGGATCATACTGAAAAGGAGCTCATATTAGCCTAGACCTATCTCAAATTTACTGAACCAAAGGGAGTGGCTTCCCTGTCGATGGGAAAACTATCCAAACAAAGGAGTGCCTTTTGGTTTGCAATGATCACTTAAAGGGAAGAAAGCTCAGAGACTCACATCTTCCACTACAAAAGATCACTATGGTGATCGGTTGCTTTGGGCAATAAATCAAACCCGACCTAGGGCTACCCGTCGATTTGCAACAATTATGCTAGAAAGAATGCGTAGCAGACTTACATCTATCAAAGCAGAATGATTATCGGGGTAACCTACTTGTGGCAAAATAGATTGAACCTGACCTAAGGGTGACTATAGAGTGAGTGTTGACCTGAGGACTTATCTCAACTCGTAAGCAGTAATTCCTATAGGGAGTTCTAACGCCTAAAGATAAGATGCTGCTTGGGGGGCCCTTTGGGGGCTTAAATTCTTAATCCGCAAGAAAATTAATTTATTTGTTTAGTTTATTTTATCATGGACCCTTTTAGTTTGCGAGGGATCAAATTGAGAAGGAGATTATATCAGCCTAGACCTATCTCGCATTTAACAACAGAATCGCATCCAATAAATTCTCCAACCACAGGGGTGGTTACTAGGAAAGGGGGATTGTCTAATCCAAAAGTAACCTGGGTAGTGTCTAAATGGGGTCGTAAAGAACATAATCCAAATTGAGTGCTCACAGGCGATGGGGCCACTAAAGGCTTAATCCAACACCCTGGAGAAGATGACATGGCTAGTCATATCAAATAGGTATTCGATGTCCAACTCAAGGATAAAGCATTGGAACTCATATCTCCCAAGAGTGGTGTACTCACCGGGTGAGTCGTTGTCAGCATAGCGAACATCAACCAACCTAAGGTGCTCGTCAATTTATAATAATCAACCTAGGAAGAAAGTGCAAAGACTCATATCCTTCTATAGCAGAATTGATTGTTGGGATAGTCTATCTTTGGCTTGACAGGTACCATCTGAACTAAGGCGGCTACTGAGTGAATACCACAAGGGGACTTATATTGACTCAAAAGTAGTCAAGAAGAAAGGAGCCTCTGAGGGACTTACCCTAAACCTCAAATATACTTAACCTAGTCAGCGCATGATGGCTAGTTCAAGAAGAAAGCTTGGGGACTCACATCTTCTTAAACGAAGGCAACAAAAGGTAGTTTACTGGCTACGCAGTGAAGTCTACCAAACTAACAAGGCACTTATTAGTTTGTCATGGTCAAATTAGGAAGAAATCTCGGGGACTCACATCTTCCAAACAAATAATCACCGGAGTGACATACTAATGAGGTAGTATGCAAACTTGACCTAGAGCAGCTAATGAGTGAATGCCACAGAGGGCTTGCTCCCACATCAAAATAGCTTGAGATAAAAAGGATTTTTGTTTATTTTTATGCTTGTTAAAAAGAATAGGATGACTCATGGGCTCTTTCACACCTATCCTAAACATACTTAGGGATTTGATGGAATGATGCAATGAATGGCGCAGGGGATTCCCACCGAGAAAAGATGTCGCTCGGGTTCTCTGACACATAACAATTATGCTAATCAAAATAGGATGCCTGTTGGGTTCTATCACACCTATTCTAATAGTGCCGGGAGATCGTGTTTGTGTTGTGAAATAAGGATAGGATGCCTCTTGGGGACTCTTACATCTACCTTAAACACATTGTGGCAGATTCACAAGGCAAATAAATAATACTTCGAAAGAAGAGAAGATTTGGATGAAATGGTATCATATTTTTGTTGATTGATAGAGTTATTTTGAAACATGATTTTTAAGGATAACATTTCTTCAAATAGAGCCTATTAATTAGAAGCATCGAATGTTCCCCCTTACAATCAATAAGCTGATAAGATCCTCCTTGGTAGGCCTTCTCTATGGCATAGGGGACTTCTCAAGTGGGTTCAAACTTTCCTCCCATTTTTTGATAGGCAATAATTAGTGTCCTTAGGACTAACATAAGCTCTCCTACTTGGAAAGCCCTAGGGTAGACTATCTTGTTATGAGCTTGAATCATTTTGGCCTTATACAACTCGAGGTTCTGGCAAGCCCGTAGGCATCTCTCCTCCAAACCTTCAAGCTATTCTAATTGCAACTTTGTATTCTGCTCTTTAGTGATCTTTCTACCCAATGCGATCCTTAGTGATGGGAGTTGAACTTCTAAAGGTAGAATGGCTTTGGACCCATACACTAAGGAAAATAGGGTATATTGAGTTGGAGTTTGGTATGTGGTGTGGTAGGCCCACAAGGATTCAACCAACTGCTCATTCCACTATCGCTTGTTATCATCAAGAGTCTTCTTTAGTATCTGGATGAGAGTTTTGTTGAATGCTTCTGCAAAGCCATTTGCTCTGGGGTAGTAGATGGTGGACTATCTCCAATCAATACTGTGTCTTCTGGTGAAGCTATTGATCTTTGTGCTTTTGAATGCAGTATCATTATCAAATATAATTAGTCGAGGCACCCCAAACCTATATATGATATGGTTTCTAAAGAACTGAAGTACATGCTGAGTTGTGACCTCTCTGAGTGGGATTGCCTCCACCCACTTGGAAAAGTAATCGATAGCAGCTAAGATGAATCAGTACCACTTGAAAGAAGGAGGATAGATCAGACCCACAATGTCGGTACCCCAACACTCAAATGGCCATGAAGCTAATGTAGGGTGTAAAATGTTGGGTGATTGGTGGAGGACCACACCGTGCACTTGACACTAATGGAATCTCCTATCAAAGTTCATGCAGTCTGCAATCATTGAAGGTAAGTAATGTCCTAGTCTTTTGATCTTTACTTTCATCTTCAGACCAGATTGATGTGCTCCACATAGACCTGAATGTACCTTGGTTATAAAGCCATGGGCTTCATGTTTGTCTAAACAATGTAACCACATTTGGTCAAAAGACCGGCGGTATAGGGTGCCATCAATGAGAGCATAGAAGAGAGCTCTCTGTTTCACCTGATGGGCTTGTGACTTTTCTTAAGGTAGTTTGCTAGTGTTCAAATAATCTATGAATGGTTGCCTCCAATCTAGCACCTCATCCTTTTTAACAATAGCAACCTCCCCTTCAAGAAAAAGTCTCTCGATGAGTTAGCATCAATAAGGGATAGGACCTATCTATTTTAGATCTTTATTGAAATGGACTCATCTTCAGGACATGCAAGCTCTTTGGCAAGTTTGGCCAAAGCATTTGCTATTGCGTTCTCTCCACGGGGAACCTTGTAGATGATGAGCTCAGTGATCTGGGCTAACAACTTCATGGTGTACTCATAGTAATGGCGAAGCTTTGGGCTTGAGAACCTTGTAGGACCCAGCGATCTAGTTGATGACCAACTCAGAATCCCTATAGATGTTGATGCTCTTGAAATAGATTATAATGGCTAACTCCAGACTGGTAATCAAAGCCTCATACTAAGCTTCATTGTTGGTGCAGGGGTTGGATAGATAGTATGAGAATCTCATCACATCTCGGTCTGAGGTTAGGAGAATTATTCCTACCCCTATCATTCTTGGGAGAATAGATCATGGTGCTTCCCCTTTGTGAAAAGAAGTTGCACCATCAAAATACATCTCCCATTGACAGTGTCTTTCCTAAGTTCATAATCTGTTCATCAGGGAGATCGTCACTAAGCGAAGAATCAGCAGGAAGTGGGTGTGCTGCTAAGAAATCCACTAGTGCTTATCCTTTTAATGCACATAGGGGTATGAATGTGATATCAAACTATAAGAGTATCGTGGACCAGTGTGCCAACCATCCTAATAGCATTGGCCATGTCATGAGATATTGTAGTGGATTTGTTCTAAAAATTAAGTTCACCTTATGAGAAAGCATATAGTGTTGTAGCTTTTGGGAGGCAAAGATCAAAGCTAGGCAATGTTTCTCAATAGGTGGGTAGTTCATTTCAACAGGAATCAGACCACGACTGAGGTAGTAGAGAGCACTCTCCTTCCCTTCATCATTGTCTTGGGCCAACAGAGTGCCGAGAGAGTCATCCAATGCAGCAGTGTAGAGGATGAGTGGCCTACCCAGGATAGGGGCTACTAGAACTAGCAGTTTCACCAAATACAACTTGATTCCTTCAAAGGCATGTTGGCACTTGTCATCCCATTTAAACTTGGCATCCTTTTTGATAAGTGCTGAAACTGGCTTGCACCTCCCCGATAGGTTAGAGATAAAGCATCTTAGACACGCCAGTCATCCTTGGAATGATCTGAGTTGTGTTAGACTTTTAGGTGGTGCATTTCTAAGATAGCTTTGATCTTTTCATGATTTATTTCTATTCCCCAGTATCGAACAACAAACCGAAGGAATTTTCCTAAAGCTACTCCGAATGCATACTTTAGGGGATTCATTTTGAGGTTGTATTGTATTAACTGCTCAAAAACTATCCTCAAGTCAAAGAGGTGGTCTTCCTTTTATTCTACTTTTGACTACTAGATCATCAATATAGCACTCAACCTGATGATGAATGAGTTCATTAAAGATATGAGTCATGGCTCGTTGGTATGTAGCATCGGCATTTTTAAGGCCGAAATGCATGACCATATAACAAAGGATTCTGATCAGAGTTCAAAAAGCAATTTTCTTTCATCTTCAAAAGACATCTTGATTTAGCTATAGCCAGATGACCCATCCATAAAAGAGAACACTACATGAGATGAGGTGATGTCCACCATTAATTCTTGTATAGGAAGAGGAAACTCATCCTTAAGACATGCCTTATTTAAGTCCATGAAATCGACGCATATGTGAATTTGGCCATTCTTCTTAAGACATCCTTCCCTTCATCATTGACTTCAGAAATGACCTATTGTTCAATTTCTAATCGTATGCGTCTAGGATCTTACTTGATAGGTTTGCATTAGGGTCTATTGCTAGTTTGTGGACTGGTACGTTAGAGATAATCCGGGCATCTCTTCATAGCTCCATGCAAAGCATTCCTTAAACTCAGTCAATAGCTTAACTAAGTCATTGGTTTCTTCTTCATTCAGCAATGAGCTAATGTGCATCGGGCGAGGGTCTTCTTCTGTTCTGAAATTGATTTCTTCAAGCTTGTCAATTATTGAATGGATCTCCTCTTCAAATTATGGATGTGCATCCTTGATCTGAAGATCATCTGAATCATCGGAGGTTTCTAAACACACATCCTCATAAGAGTTGATGTTGTGTGAGAAGAATCTATCAGACTCCAAATGGTTAGTAATAACTAAGCAGTAATTGTCATCATCGATTGGACCCACTGTGTTGAATCATAGTCCTAATCTTGATTGTGCTTCTATGTCTGTATTATTCCAAAGTTTCTCAAAATACACTGACCAAACCTTTTTGTATAAGATTTTGAACACAAGGCGAGTAAAAGTCAAATGGTAATTCCATTATTTCCTTTAATGAATCCTTCTCAAGTTCTACTTCAACTTCGGGACTTGAGGATGATGATCCTAAAAAGAATCTCTTCAGTTTTGTATCCATGGAAGACCTAGGGGCTTCCTTAACTACTAAACCTTCAGCTTTTAAAGATGAAAGTGAGGTTAGAGCTAAGGTTCCCAGCTGTTTCCTAGTAGTTTTACATAAGCTTGATTTGAATACTTTGCTTTGTATGGAGGCCTGGTCTTCATCGTTGTCTAGATCAAAACTCACCTCCAATGGAACCCACTGAGAGGGGTTGGTTGGTATACTAATCACATGAGACTCATCCTCTGAGCTGGATTCCAAGTCTATGTAAATAGTAGGGCTACTCCTACAAGATGGAACATAACCCCTGTTAGTTGATGACCAACCAAGGGGTCTTCCACCTCTAAAACATAACCTTCTTTGATGTTGGAGGTTTGAGCTGACTCAGGAACCTACAAGGAAAGTTTCTTGATTTTTTGAATGACCTTTTTAGAGGTTTTGGATAAGGAGATATCCCAACCTTCTTTAGTTTTGGAAAGATCACAAGTATCCTCAAGGATTACCCTAATAGAACTACAAGGTTGTTCCATAAGGTATTCCTTCGGGATGACTATAACACTGATCTTGAACCTATGTTCAAGCCAGTCCTTGAAGGTGAAGCAATCTTCCAAAACATGACCTAGCATATGGTGGTAGGGACAAAAGTTAGGATCATGTCTTTTGCCTACTTCCTCCAATCTCCTAGGTTCGGATAGCTGAAAATCAGGCTTCTTTAAGAGATTTTTAAAGATCTTTCTAATTACCTCCCTCTTAAATGAATAAGGCTTGTTAAGCTTATCTAAAAAGTAGGTGGACCATAGCTACTAGGCGGTGAGTGTGTGTACCACTATCGATGATGTGTGGCAGTATGAGGCAGTGGAGGCTCTTGTAGCGTAGATAGGCTGCGGTGGTGGTAGAGGAGGTGGAGACTGCTGAGGTTGTGGTCTCTCAGACTGATCTCTAGTTGGTTGCTTCCCCTTATCTACCATTGTAACTATTCCCAACTTCTTCTCATACACCATCTATGGCTTTTGCTTACCCAACTAATCTTGAAAAGGAAACTATTTGGCCTCTCCTTGTAGACTAGATGACTTGTTGATTAACTTCTCAAAAGTTATGATAGTGAAGCCCTTAAGAATGAAGGCGACCGGGCCATGAATATTCTTTAAAAGAATTTCAATGGCATGCTATTCAAACAGCTACGGCTCGCATTTCATACTCAGGTTCCTCCATCTGAGAATGTAGTCAATAAGGGACTCACCTTGGTGTTGTTGTGCTACAATGAGATCACCCACAGTGACCCTTTGTTGACCTCCAGCAAACCTTTTGATAAAGAGTTGCTCCAACACAGCAAATGTCTTCACTGAATTGTTAGGAAGTTCAGTGTAGCAGTCAAATGCTATACTCGCTAGGCTACTAACGAAGAGATAGAAAAGCAAAGCGTTACTACCACCAGCATTGTAATAACTAGCTTTGAAATGCTTAATGTGCTGCCTCAGGTTTCTATTACCATCAAAACTCTCAAAGGAAGGTGGCACGAAACCCTTAAGGCATTGGATTGCATCAAATTCCTCTAGGTATGGTCTACCCTTCTGAATAAATGATCCCTCTCGGGCTTTAGCCAATACTTTTTTCACCTACTGCTCTACCATGGACTAGATATCTTTTTCTTGTATGGAGGTACTTTCCACTACCTTCCTATACAAGCTAGTGCTATCCTGCTCTACTGGAGGTAAGGTCCTGGCTGGGTCCAAGAAATGCACCAACTTCAGTAGTCTACGTAGGATGAAGCTGCCTTGATTACTGCTAAGACAACTGCTAATAGATCTTCGAGCCTCTTCTCCATCCTATCTATCTTCTCATCCTTCTGCCTAATTTGTGCTAGGAGGTGTTGGGTATAGTAGGTTGTGTATTCCTGCTCGGCCTCAACACCTTCTATAGCCTGCTGCTCTCTAAGGTGGGGTCCCCTAATATCAACCATGTAGACCCCTGCTGAGTCTCCCAACAAATAATCTTTGATGGGATCAAAGATGATCTTCTCCTCATCAGACCAATCATACCCCAATATCTCCTTCTTCTCTAAGAGATAATTTGCTATTATCTCATCTAAAGAATGATCTATCTGAACTGGTACAAATGATCTAGGCTGACCAGTGTGATCACTGTCATGTACTAAGAGGCACCAAACCTCCCCTACTACCAGAGAATCAATCCTATGAGGACTGTACTCACTAGAAAAGATGCACTCCTAACTGTTGCTAACTCTGAAAGGGGTGACACTCCTAGGAGGCTCTATTATCATCGGTGCAATTGGGGGATCATCTGCTCTCTCTGCTACAGCTGTAACCATCTCTATATCCTATTGAACTGGTGGTGTTGGTGGAGGGATGACCACTATGATTCGGGGTCGCCATTCCTTTTGTACCATAACTAAGGCCGAAGATCAAAAAAAAAAGCTTGGCCTTGCTATAGTAGGCAGTGTAGATGAAATAGGATCCCTCGGTCATAGCCGGATCACCAACAGGGTTCACTTCTTCCTGAATGTGGCCTTCATGGCTTTCAGCGGAACAAGAGATGCCGTGACATGAACGGGCGATGGTGGACGGGGGGTAGAATAGTATGGTGGAGACACCACAGACTCTCTCGAAACAGGGACCCTCCTCTTATGATGGGTCATCCCACGAAGAAGAATATTGTCTGTGTGATCGACATGGGTAGCACATCGATCAAGAAAATCAATAAGTGCGGAAGCTGTAGACTGACGACTAAACCTCCGGCTCTCCCAACTAGTGATCTAAGCTATAGTGCGGGCCTCCCTGGCCCTCTCCTGCCATAGATGTTTCCCATGTTGTGGGGGATAATAGATCTCAAATCAAATTGAGCTCCAGACTCAAAATGTCTGTAAGCTCCACCAACCTGGCGTAGAACTAATTTGAGGCCAGCATATGACCTCCTGCTTTGGCTAACTATGGGCTGATATTGAACCGCTGGTGAAAGTTAAGTATGAATCCTCTTAGCATCCTCTCTGTCAGACCCAGAGAGAGGATGAAATGGGTTTGTTGTAACCAACGGGGAAACAAAAGTGGGCAACTCCTTCATAGAAAAATTAGTGGCTGCCTCCATCTCCCTAGTAATCCTGGTATGATACCACTTAATTAAGTAGTATTTGTTCCTCCTCAGAGTCCTGGTAGGGTGAGTGGAGTAAGAGCTAGACCCATACTCAAAAGTAGGGGAGGCAATCCCTGGGATCAGAGGAGCCTTACCCTTAGAGGGTATTGATAAGTGGGTGCTAGCCCACACTGGGAAAGCATGAGAAACCATAGGATGCATTGAGACTGGTGTTGATGCTGGTACTATCACTGCTTTTTTCTTCATAGAGGGGATATCAAAATCTGATGGCAAATCGTCGAATGGTGCCACGCCACTTGCTATGGTCTTGCGGCGGAATGAGGGAGTGCCCTCACAGGTGATCCTCACCCCCTCGAAACCTCTACCAAAATGGATGATGTGGGTGCAGTCAGAGTGGGGGAGATTGTCCTAATCCATGCCGTAGGGAAAAGTAAACACAAACTTCTGTGAAACTGCCATTACTAAAAATTGAAAACTGAACTGTAGCTACAACTGAGACTGATGTTGAGAATCTGTAATGTTGAAAATAAGCTTGGATCAGATTTAGGTATTGTTTACTTCTGAATTTGAATTTAAAATTTGAACCCACATCCAACATCTTGGAAGTGTTAAGTGGGTTCAAATGGATTTAGAGAAGATTTAAAGATTTGATTGGAAAGAGGAATTTTGAGTATGGAATCCACTTTCAACAAATTTGGATATGTTGAAAATGGGTCCAAGTATTTCTTAGAAAGATGCTTCCATAGGTTCATGTTTGAAATTAGATTTTGATTTGATGACCCTTTCCTTTAACAAATTTGAGTATGTTAAAGTAAGGTTCAGTTGGTTTTGTTTTTGATTTGATATTTTGGAATCCACACTTAGCAAATTTAGATATGTTAAGTGAGGTATTTGAAAATAATTATTTCTTTTGATTTTGTTAGCTTTATCTTATGAATTATTGATGATTTTGAAGATTGGAATTCCCTTCTAGCAAATTTGGGTATGCTAAGTGGAGAACTCAAGAGTGTTTTGTTTTAAAAAATTTTGAAGTTAGGATTCTTAGCAAATTTGAGTATACTAAGAAAACCTAATATGTTTCATTTGTTTTGGATGTTCTTTGATTTTAAAAAATAGGATCCCTAACAAATTTGGGTATGCTAAAGAAATCCTAAAGTGTTTTCATTTATTTTAGATTTTGGAAAATGGAGACTTTGCTTTAGCAAATGTGGTATGCTAAAGTAAAATTCCAATGTATTTTAGATGGGGATTTCATTTAGCAAATTTGGGTATGCTAAATGGAATTCCAAAATGTGTTTCAAATTTTTATTTTGAAAGGTGGATACTTCATTTTAGCAAATTAGGTATGCTAACGATGAAGTTCCAATGTGCTTCAAAAAAAATTTGTTTTGAAAAGTGGAGACTTCATTTTAGCAAATGGGGTATGCTAAAGATAAAGTTCCAATATATTTTGAAAATTGGTGCAATTGAGATTTCACTTAGCAAATTTGAGTATGCTAAATGAAATTCAAAAAATGTGTTTCAACTTTTTGTTTTTAAATTTGGAAACTTCTCTTAGCAAATTTGAGTATGCTAAATGAAGTTCCAAATGTATTTGAAAATTTTTTAGTTTTGAATTTGGGGACTTCACTTGGCAAATTTGAGTATGCTAAATGAAGTTCCAAATGTGTTTGAAAATTTTTGAAAATACAGTTGTTAAGTTTTGATTTTTGAAAAGAAGACTTCCATTTAACAAATTTGGGTAAGTAAGAATGGAAGTCAATTTTATTTTTAAAATGTCAAAATTTTATTTTGTGAATGATCAATGCTTTTGAAAGAGGAAATTCTAACTTAATTATGTATGGAACATGTTAAGTGGGATTTCCAAGAATGATTTTATTTGAAAATGACATCTTCATCCAATAAATTTGGGTATATTGAATGGAAATGTTCATATGTGCTTTTCGAAAAGATTTATGTTGATTTTGTTTTGGGGTTGAAACCTCTATTCAATAAACTTGAGTATATTAAATGGAAAGGTTTCATATGTGCTTTTCAAAAGTTCATTTTTGATTTTTTTTCTAAAATGAAACCCCCATTCAATAAATTTGAGTATATTGAATGGAAAATTTTCATGTGTGCTTTTGGAAAAAAATTATTTTTTGATTGTGATTGAAAATGAATCCTCCATTCAATAAATGTGGGTATATTGGATGGAGGGGTTTCATATGTGCTTTTGGAAAAGGTGTTAATTCCAGCTTAACACATATGGGATATGTTGAGTGGAAATTCTAACTTGAGATTTTGGCTTGAAGATGTCATATCCATCCAATATATTTGGATGTATTGAATGGAAATACCTATCTTCAATTTTTGTGTTTTTTGAAAATTTATGATTGTTGAAGTTCTTTTTTTTTTTTTTTGTAAAGGTGATCCTACAAATAATAATCATGAAGATTGTTAGATGAAAGGCAACTTAAGAAAATTTTTTGTGTAAAACATTTTATTATGTGCATTTTTGAAAGAGTTCTTTTGAAAAGCAAGACTTTTATGAAGGATTTATTCTCTTTTGATTTTTGAAATGAACCTTTTCTTATCATGAAAATGGTAAAGAGGAAGTCTTTAATTATCCTCTTTTATTAGGTTTTGATTTTACCCATTGGGGAACCCAACGGGGATTTTAAGACCAACATGAGATGAGGTCCTAAAACCTAAAGATGTTGGCTAGCTTAACTTAAGGAAGAAATAAGCTAAGTGCCAATGGAAAGAAGGATAGTCTTGGATCCATATAGAAGTACAAGCCCACTATTGATAGTTTGAGGCAATGATCATTTACCAAAGATGGAGAGATGAACCATCCCCAGCGGAGTCACCAGAAAAATCTATGGTGAAAAATTTCTATATAGTCACCTTCATCTGTGGTGAAAAGAAAGAATATAAAAATTCATCTTTTTCAAACACCACGCAGATCATAAATGTTTTTATTCAGGTGATCGAGTACTTCATCAAAAAATAGTGTACTATCTCAGGAGATATAAGTCACTACCCTTTAATGGACCTAATCACCTCCATAAGGACTCCTAAGGACAATGAGCCTGCATATGTACTAGAGATTCTTCCTCGACTTTACATGGAAATGTAAAGTAGGATTTATTTTAAATTGGGTTCATTAAGTTCCCTATACGGGCAAGCCCTCATAGTTAATTACATCCTAAGGAAGGTGATTCCTTAGGAATACTCTCGATTAAGGTAAATGATCGTTGTCTCTAAAGATTTCAATAGGTAGGACTATCAATCGATTGGTTTATTTTTAGAAAAATCAAATGGGATTGATCAAGAGGAGGGAGTTCTTATTGAAGCCAAATGAAAATAAGTAGGGGATGCTTAGGATATTAGGAAGCTTAGTAAACACCCCAAACTACCTTATGGTTGGGCTTTACATTTTAGAAATTGAATTAATTTATTTGAGTGGAATTTTCATTAGAATGCTAAGGCTTATAATTCCATAACACAAGGTTATGAAAATGCCTAAGAGGTGAGGACTTATGCTTGTAACCCGTAAATAGAGAAGCAACCTTAGAACCTAAATCTAGGGAGCTTTGTTAAGGGCCAAAAGCACAACCTAAATCTAAGGCAAAAATAGGTATTTGATTTACCTCCACAACACAGGATAAACCACCTGAATGTTTGACTTACAACCACCGGGGGGTGGCTGCCAACTACCTCCTCCTACAATTTTAAATTCATGTAGGCAAGTCATATGTTTTATGCAAGATAGCTAGGTTGTTATTTTATTTAGAAAGAGACTAAGTCCTTAAACTCACTCTCTAAAGAGACTAGATCATGTAAAGGGTATGCTCTAAATGACCTAAATCTAATGCAAATCATATTACATGTTATTTTCATTTTTGGACAATCATTTGACTCAGGCTTATAGGAATCATATGCCTAATGCATGAGAAATAAGATTATTGGCCAAAATCAATGAGAAGGGAGGAGGTGTGTTTCCACCATGGCTCTCAAAAGTCAATCCAAGCTTCTCTGACAAAGGTGGAAGCCCTCCAATCAAGAGTGAATCAAGACGCATTTATGCATGATATTATAAAAGAAATACTCATTCAGTTAAGGGGTTGCTAATTCTTTTATTTTAAATTTAGCTTAGGCTTTAAATGAGATAATGAGTTGTTTATTTAATTTTGAGTTGATTAATTTAATAGAAGATTTATTTTTTCCTAAGAGCCTAATCATCATCTAGCCTATACATAAAGAAAGGAAAAAACTAGGAAAACATGTCATCTTAATCACAAGCTAAACAAATCATCAATCAATTTATAAAGCCAACGTAAAAGAATAAGAGGCCATTGTGGTCGGGTACCACCATACAAACCCAAAAACAAATTGGGTAACTGAGCTCTACCCTTATACAACCCGGATTACAAATGAATTAAATACAATCAAGCAAGAAATTCATTATAATGGGGGTCTTCAAGCTTCAAATCTTCATTCTTCTTTTCTTCTTTCTTCCATCTTCTTCTTTCATTCTTTGGTTCCTTCTTTTGGATGGGTGGAATGTGGTTGCTCCAAAGGCTTCGCATGGTACATAAGATTAAGATCTTATGACCAATGCTCATCATAATCCTCATAACAATCATTCCAAAATCCTAATTCCAAAACTTACATGAAAAGGGAAAAATGGAAATCTAACTAACACATATAGAACAGAGATTAGCAAAAACAAACCATACAAATCCCAAGCATGTATATTGGACTTAACACCCCACACATGGGTGACTAAGTCCATCTGGCCTATTGGATTATGCTTAGGGGTATAAGCACATGCACAGCAAAAGCATTCAGATTTTTATTTATTACAGCGCTCCTTAAGCATAATCCCCTGTAGAAGATAATGGTTAAATTAAGAGCGCCCTACCATTCAGTCTACACACATACACCCTAGCATCCAGAATAAAATATTACATCACAAAATAAAAGCAAACACCGAACCATGCACCTCCCTAACCTAAAGCTAGAAGTAGCGACTTAGCCTAATGTTTGTGCTTTTAAGGTTTGTGTGGTATGCTTTGCTATGGCTTTAAGTTAGAGTTTTCTAAGTATGAAGATGTTCAACTTAGAGGAGGGTTTCATTTAAGTTTTTTAGTTACTTTAGGTTGATTTTATTTTACATTTTTGATTTGGTTTAAGTGAATCCTACAATTAAGTACTAAGTTGTAAAGAGAGGGAAAGAGAAGAGGGCTTCTCTTTCCTTCCCTACCTTAAGTAATTTCTAAAGTGGATTCATGTTTTAATTTTGTTTAGTAAATGTCTTATTATATGTTTTAATTAATCCTAAGTTTATATGAACTCTAAAGAAACCCATTCAAAGAGAAAGGCATTTTAAGATTGATTAAAGTGAAATAGAATCACAAAACACACATCACTTCAATTCTTTCCCAACATGTATAACATGCATATGTATGAATCCTAAGCATATCTATGCATACCAGTGGAAATTTTTAGCAACTTTATGATGAATGCTAAGTGAGTTACTTAAGAAAATTTGAATGCTTATGATGCATGATTTTCATTAAGTAGAAAAGGGGTTTCTTATCCAATTTTTACATGCACACATGAATGTATGAAAGGCCTATGAGTATATACAGTATTAACTAAGGGTGTAAGGTATAAGACCTACTTAGGGCTACTTAAAGCCTCGCAACCCCAGGGTTTTCCATACTAATATACCACTTTCCTTAAATACAAGCATATGTACAAAAGAAATAAATGGAAAAGAAAGAATACAAAAAGTTTGTATTTAGATTTTGGACTTACTTATGCAATTTATATGTGTTAATGTAGGAATCCTTCTTAGATTATGACATGGGAGAGGATAAGAGTATATTTTAAGCAAGTGTTACATTCTTTTAAAAGAATTATACACTTTGCACATCTTATCCAAATCCATGTTAAGGGAAAAGAAAGAAAGCAAACATAAAACACATTTTAATTTTCACATGCAAACTTATAAATAAAATATAAGTAGCTCACTTTCAGTTTTGGATAATTGATTTCTATATTTGAAAAAAAAAATAATTTAGATTTAATAGTGATAATAGCCATTCATATTTCTATCTTAAGCCAAAACATGCAAGTTTGACATAAAAGAAATATTTTATTTTTAATTTGATTTTTGAAAAGCATGGAATGTATGAAATGATATGATACCCACATTTAGCATGTTAGAAAAGAACTAAAGTAATGAAAGCATGTAAACACATTCACTTTAATTAATTCTGAAAGACAATCTTATGAAATAGGAAAGCTTAAAACAAATCAAATTATTTTTAATGAGATTTTTGTCTTGTTTGAGTTTGATTTAATTTGAAAGATGTGAATTGAGTTTGCTGTTCCAAACCCATTCCCACATGTGTTTGATATTTTTGTTCAATTTTTAGATGATTGGATCCATTTTATATTTTAATTAGGTTAAGGTATGAATTAAGCATGTTAATTACCTCTTGCCTATACCACCTTAACATACGTAATCAAATAATTATTAGCCAATGAGATGACATAAAATCTCACACAGAATTTAAATTTGCAATACACCTAGGAAGAAGAAGGCCTATTGCAATTTGGCTCATGATTAATGATTAACCAAACTAAGGGGTTTAAGTTAAGTACTTTCATAACCCCTCTCACACATGTGAGTTGAATTTTGATTTCCTTAATCGACTTAGGCTTTCAACATCTAAGCATCTACCCAAGGTAGATTAATTAAGTTCTAGAAAGTTTTAGAATTTTATGAAATTTATTAAATGGGTAATTAGTGAGTTAACCCTTAATTAAGAGAGGATTAAAGAAGAAAAGGGGTTTAAGGAATAGCTTAGGGGAAATGCCCCAAAATTATTCCCTAAACCTCCCATTCACTGAAACAGACCTTAATCAACTTCAACAAAGGATTAAATCACTAATCAAACCCTTAATTAATCTTAATTACACTAAAGGAATAATTAGAAAATGAATTAGAAACTTCCTCAATTAAGCCACCAATAAATCCCAAGAAAATTAGGGGAGGCAGAAGTCATCCCCCTAAATGCACTCAAGAAGTTTGGGATTAATCAGTGGATTAATTAAAGGGTAATTAGCATATTAATATTTTCAATAAAACCTAAAATCAGAGAAAAGGGCTATTCAAAATTAATTAAAATCAATTTTTAAAGTTCTAGACTCAATTTTCTTTTAGTGGCAATTTATTTCATATTTTTTATGATTTTTTTAGGCTTAGATATCAATTTTTGAAGGTTTTGGGATTAATTAGAATTAATTAAAGCCTAATTATATGTTTAATGCATCACAATGTATGCACCGACGCATACATGCGCGCTGGATTAGATTTAACTGTCATATCAAATGCGCATGGCGGTGCTATGCTTTCTTCACCATCAAGGATCTGACGGCTAGGATGGGATCCACAGTTTTAAGGGAGTAATCAGTGGGCCTACGTGTCTTGAATCATGGTCGTCCATCCAAAATGCACTGATGGATGGCCAGAGATTCATTCCCCGCAAAGGATCATGGGAGGTCCATCCAGTTCATCCGAGCTCGATTGATTGGATTGCTAGAACTTGGCCCACACCTTCATCATGCATCCTAGATCACATCTAATGGCCAAAATCCTATGCCATAAAAATTTCTTTCACAAAGTTCCAAACCACATTGAATTTAAGCTCAAAAAATGGCTAACATCACCGGAGGTGATCACCGACGCTTAATTCCTTTGGAGAAGCTTCGTCTAGTTGAGACGAAGCTTTACTGAAAGTTTGAGCTCTTAAAATTGAGTGGAGGCTTCTATGGACCAACTCCACTTACACTTGACCTCAACTTTGATCTAGGTGGCTCCTCCCTTACTTCAAGAACTTAGGAAAAAGCTTGGCTGAGTTCGATTGAGCTCACTGATGGAGTGTGCAAAGGGAATTATACTGATTTTAGGTATGGAGTCAATTGGCTTTTCAATAGACCTCCCTTGTTTTCAAACTCTAAAAATTGAGAATGAAGATTTTCAAACCCTCTCTAGGAAGCTTGGGACGACTTTCCAAGGCTTGCTCTGAGTTCTTATGCTTCAATCGATAGAGGGAAAGTGAAAATCCAAATGAATTATGGGGAGTATATCTCCCCCTTTGGCAATCAGATGGCCTAGCTTCCCTTCATTGTTTTGATCCAATTGCTCACAAGGTGTGGGTTTGTCAGGCTGTTAGGAATTTCCTTGAGTTTGGTTTTGGACAGGGAGTGGAATCGTGAAGGGGCCATGTGCTTGAATTGAGTGTAAGGAGGATTCCTATGTGGACATTTCAAAGCATGTGCTCAGTTTGGTTTGATTTATTTAAATTTATATTTCATTTATATACACTAATATAAATGAGAATATAAATGAGTTATGAGAAAATTTCATGAATTGGAATTGATTTATATTTGATTTAGGCTAAGTCCATGAAGGGAAATCAAAGAACTTAGGCAAGATTTGGAATTTGAAATTTCAACTTGGAATTTGATTTGATTGATTTGAATTTATATTTCATTTATATGTGTGAATATAAATGAGAATATAAATGAGTTGTGAGAAAATTTCATGAGTTTGAAGTGGTTTGGATTTGATTTAGGCTAAGTCCTTAAGAGGAAATTAAAGGACTTAAGAAGGATTTTTGAACTTGGAATTTCAATCATGGATTTCAATCATGTGACATTGATTTGATTTTGGAGAAGACCAATTAAGCTGGAATTGATTTAGGTTTGATTTTGATTTGATTTAGAGTTTGACTTGAAGGAAGGAAGTAAGGAATGTGGTTCAAGCTATAGGGTAGGTGAATTTTCCTAATACCCCGAAGACATGACCTATTCCTACAGTTAACACTTATAAGTCTCTAGGGCTAGGTTGAGTATCCACCTAATCACTAAATATGTCCTAAGACTAAGGATCTCTTAAAGTCTAAGAGGAATCCTACGTCTAAGATGAAGGGGGTTGTGAGCTCATCATAAAAATGAGGTCAACACTTGACCATTGCAAACTGATGGGCGCCTTTTTAGTTTGGTAGGCTTCACTGCTTAGCCAGTAAGATACCTCCTATTGACTTCGTTTAAGAAAATGTGAGTCCTCAAGCTTTCTTCTTGAACTAGCCATCATGTACTGACTAGGTTGAGTATATTTGAGGTTTAGGATAAGTCCCCCAGAGGCTCCTTTATCCTCTTAACTACTTTTGGGTTGACAAAAGCCCCCAGTGGCATTCACTCAGTATTCTCCCTATGATAGATAGCACCTGTCGAGCCGAAGATAGAATATCTCGGCAATCAATTCCACAATATGAAGATGTTAGTCCCTAAGCTTTCTTCCTAGGCTGATTGTTGCACACCAATGGGCACTGTAGGTTGGTTGATGTTTGCTATGCTGATAGCGACTCACTCGGTGGATACACCACTCTTGGTAGATGTGAGTCCCCGAGCTTTCTCCTTGAGTTGGTCATTGAATACCTATTTGATATATGACTAGTCATGCCATCTTCTCTAGGGTTTTGGATTAAGCCTTTAGTGGCCCCATCTCCTGCGGGCATTCTAGTTGGATCACATCCTTTGCGACCCCATTTAGAAACTACCCAGGTTATTTTTGGATTGGATGATCCCCCTTTCTTAGTAGCCACCCCTATGGTTGGAGAATCCATCCAATGAACATTCTCCTTAGTTCAAAAATTTGAGATAGGTCAGATATAAGTTTCTATGATCCCTGAAAACCAACAGGGTCCACGATAAACCAAACCAACAAAATAAATTAATTAATTCTCTTGTGAATTAGAATTAAAGCCCCCAAAGGGCCCCCTTTTCCCAAGCAAACATCCTATCTTTAGGGCAATGACAGCAGAACTCCTTATAGGAATTGCTTGACTACCTGAGTTGAGATAATTCCTCATTTTAGTCCCCATAGAGTCAATTTATTTTTCCACAAGTGGTTACGGTCATTTTGCTTTGGAAGATGTAAGTCTACTAAGTTTCTTTCTAGCATGATAAAACCAGGAAACTATGGGTTAGATTTGTTACCCAAAGCAACCATCACTGGTCTTTGTAATGGAAGATGTGAGTTCGAGCTTTCTTTCAAGATGCAAATCGAGATTAAAGTGTAGTTCTATGTATTCCCTTTGGTTCAATAAATTGAGATAGGTCTATGATATAAACTCTTCTCGATGATCCATGAAACTATAATCCATCAAAACAAATTAATTAAAAATTAAACTAATTTGACTATTTTGAGTGATTTAAGTCCCTGGTATCAATAGCTCTATGTTTTGGTCCAATCCATTGCCTTGCCAATGGATCAAGATTGATCCTACTTTGGAGGATGTGTTTACACACTTTCTTTCTAGTATATGTGAATAAAAAGATAATTCTTTGATTGGTTAGTCCTACTACGTGGTTAGTAGACTACCCCTTTGGATTGATAAATCTGATGTAGATCAAGGCCATCATGGTCCCTACTCAGTATAGTTTATCGCAAACCAATAGGATTCATCCATTCAAAAATTGAAAGATCTAAAATCCAAAACAAACAAACTCAACCCTCTTTTCTAGTAGGGTATAACTAAACAAACAAACTCAACCTCTATCCCTAGTAGAATTGAAACAAACACAACTAAACAATCAAATAAATCAAATCATATCTCCCCAGTGAGATTGAAATAAAATCAAACCTCTCATCCCCTTTGTAGATGACTTGAACCTTTTTCCCTAGTGAAAGGTTTATATACTCAGTCCCTAGTGGATTCCTCCTTCACTCTCTTATGTCTTTGACATGCGTGGAGACACATTGCACTAAGATTCTTGATTCTTTCTACACCCTAGGTTAGGAGTAGATTGTTTCTCTTAATGCTTGTGATCGTTCGATGTTCTTGATCATTTTGGTCAACATAAATACAGTATGTCACCACACCACAATAAGGCCATTTGTTGACTTATTTTAGAATGAGCACCCAACTCCTCCATCTTAGACATAGGACTTTTCTTAGATACTAAGAGTTTCTTAGTCTTAAGACACCTCTAGTGATTAGGTGAACACTTAACCTAACCCTAGAGACTTAGAAGAGTTAGCCGTATGAATAGGTCATGCCTTAAGGGTGTTAGGAAATTTTGCCTACCATATAGCTTGAACGAAATCCTCACTTCCTTCTTTCAAGTCAAACTTCAAGCTCAAATCTACTTCAACTCCAAGAAAAATCTCAAATCAATTCCAAATGGATTTTCTCAAATCATGAATCAATTCCCAAATGATTGAAACCTATGATTGAATTCCATGATCAAACCTAAAATATTTCCTAAGCCACTTTGATCCCTTCTTATGGACTTAGCTCAAATCAAATCCAAATTAACTCAAATTCAAGAAATTTTCTCATAACCCATTTATATTCTCATTTATATCCATATATATAAATGAAACATAAATTCTATTCAATCAAACTAAATTCAAAACTCAAATCTAAATTCTAAAAATCATTCCTAAGCCCTCCGATCCCTTCTTACATACTTAGCCTAAATTAAATCAAAGTTACTTCAAATTCAAGAAATTTTCACATAACCCATTTATATTCTCATTTATATTCATAAATATAAAAAAATATAAATTCAAACAATCAAAACTAAACCCAAAAATCAAATTCAAATTCAACCAAAATTCAACCTAAGCCTTTCAATCCAAATTCTTGAACTTAGCCAAATCAAACTCAAATGCCAAACCTTGATTTTTTCTTCATGATTCAATCAATCCTTCAATCATGAATCTAAATATAAACATAAACTTCAATGAATCAAAACTAAATCCAAAAATCAAACCCCAAGTCAAACTCATGTTCACCCTTTAAACTTGAAATCACAAATCAAAAACCCATTTGACTAAACCACTTGCAAATGGATTTATATTCCAATCATAAGTCCATATGTGAGTTCAATCAAACTCAAATCAAGCTTTGACCAAGCCATTTGAACCACTTAGGCTCACTTGACCCAAAGTGAGCTAAAATACCACTTATGAGCTAAATTCTAATCCTAACCAAATTGGATTGAACTAAGCCCATCTAAGCATCACATTGTGAGCAACAATCATCATGAGATGATCAATCACTCAAATTGGGTCAACCCAAGTCAAACCTAAGGGTTAACCAAGTCAACACTTAGCCAAAATAAAACCCAACATAGCCCAAATCTACCAAAGGCCAAATTGATTGAAACCATTGATCAAAACTCATTCATGATCAATGTTTGAATTTGACCAAGTCATCATTTGAGCCTAACCTAGCCCAATTGGCCACTTGACCCAAGTTGACCCAACTTGACCTAACAAGGAAAAATGTGTCAAAACTTGATCTAAGCCAAATTGATTGAAACCAATAGGTCAAGTTCATTCCAAATCACTTATTGAACTTGACCAAAGCCTCAATTGGCTAGCTAGACCCAACCTAGCCCAATTGACCATGAACCCAACTTGAGCTAAAAGGTCATATTGAGCCAAAATCAAATTAAACCAAAATTGATTGGAAGCAAAGATACCAATCCATATCAAATGACCAACTAAACCTAAACCAACCCATGACCTAGCCTAAATAGGTCAAATGGGTCAAATTGGTCAACTTGACCCATTTTACCTAAATGAACTCAATTGAACCAAAACTAAATATAAACCAAATTGAACCAAATCAATGATGCCAAAACATTTCAAATGGTCATATGAACTTGACTCAACCCTTGGTTTGACCCAATTTGACCAATTGGTCAACTTGACCCAAGTTGACCCATTTGACCTAAATGGGTCAACATGAGCCAAATCATATCAAATCAACTCCAAATCCATTGAAACTTGGCCCAACCCTTTTTTCAATCATACCAAACATATTCAAAACTGAAATCAAAGCCAAATAACCATTTTATCCCTATGCCATAGAGTAACCTAAAATCAAAACCACTTAGAATTTGGTCAATTCCTTTTCATGGACACTTGGCATCCTCTTAGTGGACCAAATGGTCACTAATGGATATGGTCCACATGACCCATTGAGTTTGGGTCAGCCAAAACCCAACCCAATGGCCAAACTGACCACCCACTTAGGAATTGAGCACATGGGATCCCTCCTCCACTCAATTAAAGCACATGGGAGCTTCACTAGCCTAACAAACCCATTGAATAGGGTGAATTAAATCAAAATAGAAAAGGGAAGCTAGGCCATCCGATTCACCTAGGGGGAGATATAACTCCCCCTAATTCCACTTCATTCAACATCACACGCACTCGATTGAGTTTATGGAACTCAGAGCTAGCACCCCAAGGTTCTTCCAAGTTTCCTCAGCCTATTCCCATTTTTCCATTTTTGTTTTCTCTTAAACCAAAAATAGAGGAGCTCCCACAAATTTCCATCTCATCCAATACATAGAATCAAGCCAATTCCTCTTGCAAGCTTCTTCAGAGGACTCAATCGAACTCACTCTAAGCTTCATCCAAGTTCTCAAGGCATGGGAGAGGAAACTTTGATCAAGGCCGTGAGCATTTGAAGGTGAGCTTGGTTCATTGGAAGATTTACTCAATCTCAAGGCTTGAAACTTTCAACAGAGCTTTGTCTCCACTAAACTAAGCTACCTCAATAAATTTGAGCAAATAGCCTCCTCAACAGGTATGGATCAAAACGAGCCTAGAATAGAGTGTGGTCTTTGTTTCACTCATGTAAACTAGTCATTGGATATCTTCTCCCTTGCATGATGATGGTGGGTTGAGTTTGAGCTCAATCCAAGCTCATTTGGATCATGCCATGAAGATGGATTAGGCCATCTAGTAAGCTGACGGATCATGGGCCATCCATCCTCATTTTGATGACGCCATGATCACATAGGATCGATTTAATCCTTCAAAACAACATCTCATCATCCTTGATACTGAGAGAAATATAGTGTCATCGCAGATGGCATATGTTACAACCAAGACTATTCTAGTGCCATGTGAAGTCACGCTTGGCCTTCCACATGCCAAAGATTAATCACTTAATTAGCTATTTAATTAATGGATAATCAAAAACTTCAAAATAAATATAACTAATTCTAGAAAAATTATAAAAATATAAGGAAAAATGCACTGTAAAGATATTTCTTAGGAGAATAATATAAAAATATTTCCAATGAATTTTGAATAGTGTACTTTCCTCAATTAGGGTTTTAATAAAAATTTAATAACCCTAATTAGTCCCTAATTAATTCATTAATACATTTCAAATTTCTCTGGTAAATTTTGTAGGATGACCTCTACCTCCCCTAATTTTCTTGGGTTTTATTGATGAGCTAATTAGGGAAATCAAGTAATGAATCCTTGTTGACCTCATTTTTAGAATGAGCTCTCAACCCCTCCATCTTAGACATAGGACTTCTCTTAGACCTTAAGAGTTCCTTAGTCTTAAGACACTTCTAATGATTAGGTGAACACTCATCCTAGCCCTAGAGACTTAGAAGAGTTAGCCATAGGAATAGGTCATGCCTTAAGGGTGTCAGGAAAATTTACCTATCCCTTAGTTTGAACCAATCCTCACTTCCTCCTTTCAAAGTCAAACTCTAAATCAAATCAACATTAGAACTTAAATCAATTCCAACTTGATTTATTTTCTCAAACTCAAATCAATTCCAAGTGATTGAAGCTTATGGTTGAAATTCCAAGTTCAAAATTTCTTCGTAAGCCCCTTTCATTCCACCTTATGGACTTAGCTCAAATCTAGTTTAAATCAACTTAAATTCAAGAAATTTTCTCATAAACCATTTATATTCTCATTTATATTCACATATATAAATGAAATATGAAAACAAATCAATCAAACTAAACCCAAAAAGACCAAACCCAAATTCAAAAAAAAATCCTTCCTCGGTCCTTTGATTCTACCTTATGGACTTAGCTCAAATCAATTTCAAATCACTTCAAATTCTAAAAACTTTCTCATAACCCATTTATATTATCATTTATATTCATATATATAAATGAAATATAAATTCAAATCAATCAAACTAATTCAAAACTCAAATCTAAAATTCCAAATATCTTACCTAAGTCATTTCATTACCGCTTATGGACTTAGCTCAAATCAAGTTCAAATCACTTCAAATTCATGAAATTTTCTTATAACCCATTTATGTTCATATATATATATATATATATATATATATATATATATATATATATATATATATATATATATAAATATATATATATATATATATATATATATATATATATATAAATGAAATATAACTCAAATATCCAAAACCAAATTCAAAATTCAAACTCAAATTCAACCAAAATTCAACCTAAACCTTTCAACTCAAATTCTTGAACTTAGCCAAATCAAACTCAAATCAAGCCAAACTCTTAATTTTTTTTCTTCATGATTCAATCAATCCTTCAATCAAAAATCCAAATATAAATATAAACTTCAATCACTAAACCAAAACTAAATTTTAAAATCAAACCCAAATCAAGCTCATGTTCACCCTTCAAACTTGAAATTGTCAAATGAATCAAAACCCATTTGACTTCAAATCACTTGCAAATGGATTTATATTTCAATCATGAGTCCATATGTGAGTTCAATCAAACTCAAATCAAGCTTTGACCAAGCCATTTGACCTACTTAGGCTCACTTGACCCAAAGTGACCTAAAGTACCCCTTATGAGCCGAATTTAGGGCTTATACTTCAAATCACTTGCAAATGGATTTATATTTCAATCATGAGTCCATATGTGAGTTCAATCAAACTCAAAGCAAGCTTTGACCAAGCCATTTGACCTACTTAGGCTCACTTGATCCAAAGTGACCTAAAGTACCCCTTATGAGCCAAATTCTAATCCTAACCAAATTGGATTGAACTAAGCCCATCTAAGCCTCTCATCATGATCAACAATCATCATAAGATGATCAATCACTCAAATTAGGTCAAACCAAGTCAAACCTAAGGGTTGACCAAGTCAACACTTAGCCAAAATGAAACATAGTCAAATATCCACCATAGGCCAAATTGATTGAAACCATTGATCTCATTCATGATCAATGTTTGAACTTGACCAAGCCAACATTTGAGCCTAACCTAGCCCAATTGGCCACTTGACCCAACTTGACCCAACTTGACCTAAAAAGTCAAAATGTGTCAAAACTTGATCTAAGCCAAATCAACTGAACCAATGGGTCAAATTCATTCTAAAATGATTGTTGAACTTGACCAAAACCCCAATTGGACAACTATACCCAACTTAGCCCAATTGGCCATGAACCTAAGTTGACCTAAAAGGTCATATTGAGCTAAAATCAATTTAAATTAAAATTGATTGGAAACAAAGATACCAATCCATTTCATATGACCAATGAAACCTAAGCCAACCCATGACCTAACCCAAATAGGTCAAATGGGTCAAATTGGTCAACTTGACCCATTTGACCTAAATGAATTCAATTGAACCAAAACCAAATATAAACCAAATTGAATCAAACCAAAGCCACCAAAACATTCAAATGGTCATATGAACTTGACCCAACCCTTGGTTTGACCCAATTTAACCAATTGGTCAACTTGACCCAAGTTGACCCATTTTGACCTAAATGGGTCAACATGAGCCAAATCATATCAAATCAACTCCAAATTCATTAAAACTTAGCCCAACCCATTTTTCAATCATACCAAACATATTCAAATTGAAATCCAAGTCAAATGGCCATTTTACCCCTAAATATAAGGGTAAATTTTGGCCAAATTCACTTAGAATTTGGTCAAATCCTTCCATGATGACTTGGCACCCTCTTAGTGGACCAAGTGGACACTAGTGAATGTGGTGCCCCTGACCCATTGAATTTGGGTCAGCCCAACCCTACCAAGGTCAAAACCAACCACTTCCTTTAAATATAGCAAATTGAAATCCTTCCTCCACTCAATTGAGCACATGGAAAGCTTCACCACTCCACTCCTCTGGCCAAACCGAATGCCATGACACCTCTAACAGCCTAACAAACCCACTCAAGGAGGTGTATTGGATCAAAATGGCCAAGGGAGGCTCGGTCGTCTGATTTCTCTAGGGGGAGATATACTCCCCCTAATTCCTTTTCAATTCATCAGTCCCCAATTTGATTGAGCTCCAGAAAGCCAAAGGAACCATTTCCAAGTCTCCCCAAGCTTCCTATAGTGACTTTGAATTTCCCATTTCTCAATTTTCTTAGACTGAAATTAGGGGAGCTTCACTTGAAATCCATCTCACTCAATACTCCAAACCAATCAAATTCACTTTATGAATTTCATGATGGAACTCAATCGAGCTCACCCAATTCTTCACACAAGTTCTCCAAGCAAGGGAGGAGTACTCTTGACCAAGGCCGAGCCCACTTGAAGGTGAACTTGGACCATAGGAAGATCCATCCAATTTTAACACCTCAAAACTTCAACAAGGCTTTGTCTCCATTAGATGAAGCCACTTCAAGGGAATCGAGCACCGGTGATAGCCTCCGGTGAGGTAAGCCATTAAATTGAGCTTAAATTAGCCATAGTGTGGTCCTTTATGAAGTGAAGTTTCATCCCAAGAGAAGTCAACCATTGGATGTCATCTCCCTTGCATGATGATGGTGTGGGTAAGATTTGAGTTCAATCCAAGCTCAATCAAGCTCAGATCTTGCCATGGAAGGTGGACGGCTCCCCTTTCCCGCAGGAGAACTCAAATAAATCATGGGCCATCCATCCGCGCAGTTTGGATGGACAACCATGATTAGAACATGTAGGATCCATGGATTAATCTTTTAATACCGCGGGTTTAATCTCATATTTCTGATCCTTGATCGAGGGACGGAAAACAGCTTGCCAGCGCATGCGGCTTCTGACGTGACAACTTTAATAGCCTCTCCCATTACCATGTGGAAAAATGCATGCGCATCTCACGGCGCGATGGAGCTATTTAATTAGAGGGATTAATTACCTAATTAAATAAGAAATCTACAAATATTCATATCTAAGTGTAGAAAAATAAAAAAAATATGAAATAAATTTTATATGAAAGATAATTAATGTAGAATATTATAAAATTGATTTTGATAGATGTTGAACAGTGTTATTTTCTAAATTTGGATTTTATTGGGAATGTAATTAGGCTAATTATCCTCTGATTATTCCATTAATTAATCTCAAATTTCTCATGTGTATTTAGTGGGATGACTTCTACCTCCCCTAACTATCTTGGGATTTATTAATGATTTAATTAGGGTAACTGTTGGATTTATTCCTAATTACTCTCTTAATGAAATTAAACCTAATTAAGTGTGTAATCAGTGATTTAATCCATTAATTAAGTTAATTAAGATTTGTTTAAGTGAATAGGAGGTTTAGGAAATAATTTTGAGATATTTTCCTTAAGCTATTCCTTAAACCCCTCTTTCTTCCTTAATCCAAACTTAATGATTAATTCACTAATTACCTACCTAATTAATTTGATAAAATTCTAAAACCTTCCATAAGAACTTAATCACTACTTGGGTAGATGCTTGGGTGTTCACTTAAGTACATTAAGGAAATCAAAATCCAACTCACATGTGTGTGAGAGGGGTTATGAAAGTACTTAAATTAAACCCTTTAGCTTAATTAATCATTAATCATGAGCCAATTTCATTAGCCCTTTTCTTAGGTGCATTGCTAATTTAAATTTCTTGTGTGGTTTATGTCATATCATTGGCTCATAATTATTTGATTAAGTATGCTAAGGTGGTATAGGTAAGGTAATTAACACACTTAATTCACACTTAAATATAAAATATAAATCATCTAAGATTAAACTAAATCAACTCACATATAGGGGAAGTGGGTTAAGACCATCAAACATTCTTTCACATTTCTTAAATCGAACACAAAGCAAATTCAAAATAAAAATCACATTAAATAAACTTTGATTCACTTTAAACTTTCTTATTTCATAGGATTGTCTTTAGGAAATAATTAGGGTGACATGGCTTTCATCACTTTATTTCTTTCCTAGTATGCTAAATGTGTATGTCATATGAAAATCATGCATCCATCCATTTTAAAAATCAAATTAAAAAAATGAAATGTTTCCTTTATGTCAAATTGCATATTTTGGCTAAAGTAAGAATATGAATGGCTATTGTCACTATTAAATTTAAAATTATTTTCAAAACTTATAAATAAAATATCAAAACTAAAAAGTATGCTACTTATAACTATTTATAAGCTTTCATGTGAATATAAAATGTGTTTTATGTTTACTTCATTTCTTTCCTCTTAACATGGATTTGAATGAGATTTACAAAGTGTATAGATCTTTTAAAAGAACATAACACTTACTTAAATCTACTATTATCTTCTTCCATGTTAAAACTTAAGAAGGATCCTTACATTTACACATATAAATTGCATAAACAAATCAAACAAACAAATAGAAACTTTTGCACCTTTCTTTTTTCATTCATTTCTTTTGTACATATGTATGTATTTAAGGAAAGTGGTATATTAGTCTGGACAACCCCAGGATTGTGAGGCTTTAAGTAGCCCTAAGTAGGTCTTATACCTTACACCCACAGTGTGCAATGGCATCATACTCACTTATGCCTTTCATACATGTATATGAATAAGGATAAAGAAATCCTCTTTCTACTTAATGAAAATCATAAAGCATTCAAACTTTCTTAAGTAACTTTCTTAGCATTCATCATAAAGTGTGCTAAACATTCCCATTTGCATGTATAGATATGTTTAAGATGTTAGCATATGCATGTTACACATGTTGTGAAAGAAATGAAGTGATATGTGTTTTGTAATAGTATATCACTTTACTTAATATTAAAATGTCTTTCTTTTTAAATAGGTTTGTTTATAGAAAATCTAAACTTAGGATTAATTAAAATACAAAATAAAATATTCACTAAACAAAATCAAACATGAATCTATCTTAGAAATTACTTAAGGTAGGGAAGGAAAGAGAAGTTCTCTTCTCTTTTTCCTCTCTTTACAACTTAGTAATTAAATATTCACTTAAATCAAAATACAAATAAAATAATAAATCAACTAAACAACTTAAATGAAGCCACCAATCTAAGTTGAGCATTTTTCATACTTAGAAAATCTAAAACATTAAAGCCATAGCTAAACATACCACACAAACCTTCTAAAGCACACACATTAGGCCAAGTTACCATTTCTAGTTTTAGGTTCGAATGGTGCATGGTTTTGCTTTTTTTTGTGATGTTTTATTATGGAGATATGTGTATCTTGAATTATGATGATTTAGTCTAATCATTATCTTCTGCAGGGGCTTGTGCTTAAAGGGAATTGTGATAAAAATATAAATGTGTTTTGTTGTGCAGGTGCTTATACCCCTACGCATAATCCAATAGACCAAGTGGACTTGGTTACCCATATGTGTGTAAGTATATATGTTTATACATGCTTGGAATATGGTTTGTTTAGCTAATCTCTATTTTGCGGTGTTAGTTAGATTTACTTTTCCTTTTCATGTAATTTTTGTATAGGATTTTGGAATGATTATTATGGGGATTAGATGAGCATTAAGATCTCATATGTACCATGTGAAATCACCACATTCCAACCATCCAAAAGAAGGAACCAAAAGAAGAATGAAGAATGAAGAAAAGAACAATGAAGAAATGAAGAAATGAAGACCCCCATAACATGAATTCCTTGCTTAGTTGTAATAAATTCTTTTGTAATTCGGGTTGTATAAGGGTAGAGCTTAGCTACCCAATTTATTTTTGGGCTTGTGCGGTGGAGCCCGACCACAAATGGCCTATTATTCTTTTGTGCTAGCTTTATAAAATAGTTGATGTTTATTTAGCTTGTGAATTAAGATGGCAACTTTTTCTAGTTTATTCCTTGCTTTGATGTATGGCCTAGATGACAATTAGGCTCTTAAGGAAAAACAAATCTTCTACCAAATTAAATAACTCAAAACTAAAAATAAAATAACTTATAACCTCATCTAAAGCCTAGGTTATTCAATCAAGATATAAGAATTAGTAACCCCTTAGCTGGATGAGTATTACTTTTCTCATATCATGCATAAAAGCATATTATTTTACTCTTGATTTGGAGGGCTTCCACCCATGCCAGTGAACTTGGCTTGACCATTAAGAGCCGTGGTGGAAACTCACCCCATTTATCTTGCTAGTTTTGGCCCATAATCTTATTTCTCATGCACTAGGCATACAAATCCTATAGCCTAAGTTAAATCATTGTCCAAAAATAACAAAAATAAAATGTAATATAATTTGCATTAGATTTAGGTCATTCTTCATGCCCTTACATGATCTAGTCTCTTATGGAGTGATTTTAAGGACTTAGTCTCTTTCTAAAAGAAATAACAGCCTAGTTATATTGCATAAATCATATGACTTGCCTACATGTATTTGAAATCGTAGGAGGAGTTAGTTGGTGACCATCCCCAGGCAGTTGTAAGTCCAAGTAGGCAGGTGTTTCATCCTCTCTTATGGAGGTGAACCAAATACCCATTTTTGCCTTAGATTTAGGTGATGTTTTTGGCCCTCACCAAAGTTCCCTATATTTAGGTTCTAAGGTTGCGTCTCCATTCTATGGGCTATAAGCATAAATCTTCACCTCTTAGGAATTTTCATGACCTTGTATCATGGAATTATAAGCCCTAGATTTCTAATAAAATATCAACTCAAATAAATAAATCAATTTCAAAAATGTAAAGCCCAACCATAGGATAGTTTGGGGTGGTTACTAGGCTTCCTAGTATCCTAAGCATCCCCAACTCATCTTCATTTGGCTTCGATAACCACTCCCTCCTCTTAATTGATCCCACTTGTTTTGTTAAAAATAAACTAATCGATTGATAGTCCTACCTATTAAAATCTTTGGAGACAATGATCATTTACCTTGTCGAGTATTGTTAAGGATCTCTTAGGATGTAATTAACTATGGGGCTTGCCCTTGTAGAAATTTAACAAACCATTTAAAATAAACCCTTTACTTTTTCATGTAAAGAGGAAGAATCTATGGTACATATGCAGACCCATTGTCCTTAGGAGTCCTTATTCAAGTGATTTGGTCCATTGTAGTGTGGTGACTCCTATCTTTTGAGATAGTACACCTCTTCTCAATATCATACCTGCTCACCTTACTAAGAATATTTGTGGATCTACGGGGTGTCCTAACAGGCAGAAGTTACATATATTTCTATTTTCATAAATTCTCTTTTCCAAAAGGGGATAGATGAAGGCAGGAATATATATTATTTTTCATCATAGATTTTTCTGCTGACTCTATTAGGGATAGTTCCTCTCTCCATCTTTGATAAATGATCATTGTTTCCAAGCATTGATAGTGAATTTGTACTTTGTATAGATCTAATACTATCTTTCTTTTTTGTTGGCACTTAGCTTATTTCATCCTTAAGTTAAGTTAGCCAACATCTTTAGGTTTTAGGATCTCACCTCATCTTGGTCTTAAAACCCCCGTTGGGTTTCCCAATGGGTGAAAATAAAAATCTAATAAAAAGAAGATAATTAAAGACTTCCTCCTTACCATTTCCACGGTAAGGAAAGGTTCATTTCAAAATAAAGATAAAATAAATCCTTCATAAAAGTCTTGCTTTTCAAAAGCACTCTTTCAAACTCACATAATAAAATGTTTTGTGCAAAAATTTTCTAAATCCCCTTCAACTAATAATCTTCATGATTGTTATATGTAGGATCATCTTTACAGAAGTAACATCCCAACAATCATAAACTTTCAAAAAGCACAAAATTTGAAGATGGGCATTTCCATTCAATACATCCAAATGTGTTAGATGGATGTTACATCTTCAAGCCAAAATGATAATTTTGAAATTCCAATCAACACATTCCACATGTGTTAAGTTGGAATTCTTACCTTTCAAAAAAAAACATATATGAAACCTCTCCATTCAATATACACCAATTGAATGGGTTTTCATTCAATCAAAAATAAACTTTCAAAAAGCACATATGAATATCTCCATTCAATATACTCGAATTTATTGAATGAAGATTTCATTTCCAAATAAAATGACATTATTTTGAAATCACACTTAACATATTCCACAGATGATTAAGTTGGAATTTTCTTTTCCTAAAAGCAATAATCACACACAAAACTATATCTTTGAAAAATGAAACATATTTGATTTCCACACATACCTAAATTTGTTAAATAGAAATCTCTCTTTCCAAAATCAACAAAACACAAAATTTTTAAACACATTTGGAACTCCATTTAGCATACTCAAGTTTGCTAAGTGAAGTATCCAATTTTAAAATAAAAAATTTCAAAGCACATTTGGAACTTCATTTGGCATACTCAAATTCGCTAAGAGAAGTCTCCAAATTCAAAACACAAAATTTTCAAACACAATTGGAACTTCATTTAGCATACTCAAATTTGCTAAGTAAAGTTCCAAATTCAAAATCAAAAATTTCAAATACACATTTGGAACTTCATTTAGCATACTCAATTTTCTAAGAGAAGAATCCAAATTCAAAACAGAAAATTTTCAAACACATTTGGAACTTCATTTAGCATAGTCAAATTTGCTAAGTTAAGTATCCAAATTCAAAAGCAAAAAATTTCAAAAACACATTTTAAATTCATTTAGCATATTCAAATTTACTAAGAGAAGTCTCCAAATTCAAAACACAAAATTTTTAAACACATTTGGAACTTCATTTAGCATACTCAAATTGGCTAAGTGAAGTCCCCAAATTCAAAATAAAAAATTCCAAACATACATTTGGAACTTCATTTTAGCATACCACATTTGCTTAAAGTGGAGTCTCCACCTTCCAAAATAAAATTTTTAAAACACATTTGGAACTTCATTCTAGCATACCACATTTGGTAAAGTGAAGTCTCCCTTTTCAAAACACAAAAATTTGAAACACATTTTTGAAATTTCATTTAGCATACTCAAATTTGCTAAGTGAAATCTCCATTTCACAAAAATTTGAAATACATTGGAATTTCATTTAGCATACTAAAATTTGCTAAGTGAAATCTCCATTTCAAAAATTATAAAAAGCACATTGGAACTTCATTCTAGCATATCACATTTGCTAAAGTGAAGTCTCCATTTTCAAAGCAAAATCCAAAACAAAGGAAACACATTGAAACTTCACTCTAGCATACCACATTTGCTAAAGTGAAGTCTCCATTATTTTTAAAATCAAAATCTCTAAAAATAAAAGGAATGCATTAGGTTGTTCTTAGCATACTCAAATTTGCTAAGGACCCTATTCCCTAGAAATTTCAAAACACACCTGGATCTTTCATTTAGCATACCCAAATTTTCTAAATAAGGATTCCATTTTCAAAATCACAAATGATTCACCAAACAAAATAAACAAAGAAAAAGAAGAAATTATTTTCAAACACTTCACTTAGCATACCCAAATTTGCTAAGTGAGTAGTTTTCAAAAATCTCAAATCAAAAATCAAATTCATATATGAACCTATGGAAGCATCCCTCCAAAAATATTTGAAGCCATTTTCAACATATCCAAATTTGTTGAAAGTGGATTCTATATTCTAAATTTATCTTTCCAATCAAATCTCAAAATCTCTTCTAAATCCAGTTGAACCTAACTTAACACTTTTAAGATGTCGAGTATTGGTTCAAATTCTAAATTCAAAATCAAAATCAACAAAACAAGAATCTGATTCAAGTTTATTTTCAACATTGCAGACTTTCATTCAGCGTTAGTTTCAATTACAGTTCAATTTTAGTTTCAGTTGATAGTGATGGCAACACCAAAGTATGTGTTCACCTTTCCCCATGGGATGGACTTGACCTTAGATCAGGCCAGCCTTCCCTGATCTAATTATGCCCACCTCATCCACTTTGGATGAGGCTTCGAGGGGCCAAGATTACTTGTGAGGGCACTCCCCTCATGACTGTTAGCAGGAGCACGGTGACCGGGCAAAAGCCAATAATCCAGATTGACATGCCATCAGTTTCATAGATTCCCTCACTGAAGAGGAAGGTAGTGACAGTTCCCACAGTAGTAGTGTCAGTGCCAGTGTCAGTGTTAGTTCACCCGATTGTTCCCCGTGCTTCCCCAGTGAGGGCTAGCACCCACTCACTAGCACCCTCAAAGGGTAAGGCTCCCTTGATCCCAAGGATTGTCTCTCTTGATTTTGAGGTTGGGTCTAGCTCTTACTCTGCTCGACCTACTTAGACCCAAAGGAGAAACAAGAGCCGCATGATAAAGCGGTACCATACTCGCATTGCTAGGGAGATGGAGGCAGCTACTCGGTCTGTTGTAGAGAAGTTGCCCATAATGGTTTCCCTGCTAGTTACAGTAAACCCATTTTATCCTCTCTCTCTCTCTCTCTCTCTAGGTCTGATAGAGAGGATGCTAGGAGGAACTCTGCTTCACCTCCACGAGGTTGGTTTGACCACCGGTCGTGGAGTGGAGGTCTTGATGGCCTCGTTGGTTCTATCTTTGATGGTGGACTCTACATGATCTGAGTCTGGGGCTCAGTTTCATTTGAGATCCATGATCCCCCATAGTGTGGAGAAGCAGCTTAGGTAGGAGAGGGCTATAGAAGCCCGCATTCATGTTACCGGTAGAGGGGAGGTATAGGGTCGGCGACCTCCGCACTTGTGGATTTTCTGGATCGGCGTGCTACCCGTGCTAACCATACAGACAGTATCTTACTCACGGGGATCACACATCATAGGAGAGTAGCTCCTATCCCAAGAGAGTTAGTGGTGCCTCCACCACACCACTATACACCCCATCCACCATCACCTATACATGTTCCAGCATCTTCAGTTCTATCAAAGGCCATGAAGGCCGCATCGGGGGAGAAGATCATCTCATTGGTGATACGGCTACGACCAAGAGATCATGTTACATCCATGTTATCTACTGTGGTGAGGCCAATCTCTCCTACTTGACCTTCTGCCCCAGTCATGGTGCGAAAGGAATGGCAACCTCGAAGTATCATAGTTATCCCGTCACCACCACCACCAGTACAACATACGATGGAGATATCAGTTGTTGAGGGAGAAGGTGACAGCTTAGTTGCACCTATGATGATAGATCCTTCTAGGAGTGTCACCTCATGCAGATATAGCAACAGCCAGGAGTACATTTCTTCCAGCGATATAGGGTCGACTCTCCAGCAGCAGGGGAGGTCTAGTGCCTCTCGGTACATGATAGTGATCCCATCACCAGTCAGCCAAAGTCATTTATGCTAGTTTAGATGGATCATTCTCTAGATGATATAGTAGCCCATTATCTCATGGAGAAGAAAGAAATCCTAGGATATGACTGGTCTGATGAGAAGAAGATCAGCTTTGATCCCAATGAAGATGATTTATTGGGAGATTCGACAGGGATTTGCATGGTAAATACTAGAGGGTCCCTCCTTAGAGAGCAGCAAACTTTGGAAGGAGCTGAGGCTGAGCAAGAAGACACAACCCACTTAACCCAACACCTCCTTCAGCAGATGAAGCAGAAGGATGAAAAGATAGATAGGATAGAAATGAGGCTTGAAGATTTATTAGCAGTTGTCTTAGCACTTCAGAACCAAGCACCAGTAGTTCATCCTACTATAGCTGAGACTAGTCGGCCAGAGTTGGTTCATGTCTTAGATCCGGCCAAGACTTTACCTCTAGTAGAGCAGGACAGCACCAGTTTGTATAGGAAGGTAATGGATGGTACCTCCATATAAGAAAAAGATATCAAGAGCATGGTTGAGCAGTAGCTGAAAGAAGCATTAGCTCAAGCCCGAGAAGGATCATTAGTTCCAAAAAGTAGACCCTACCCCGAGGAATTTGATGCAATCCAATATCCTAAGGATTTTGTGCCATCTTCTTTAAAGAGTTTTGATGGCAGTGAGAACCCGAGGCAGCATATTGCACACTTTAGGGCTAGTTATTGCAACGCTAGTGGCAGTGACACTTTACTCTTTCATCTCTTTGTTAGTAGCTTAGCAGGCATTGCCTTTGACTGGTATGCTAAACTTCCCAATAGTTCAGTGAAGATATTAGCTGAGTTGGAGCAACTCTTCATCAAGAGGTTTGCTGGAGCTCATCAAAGGGTCAATGTGGGCGATCTCATTGTATCACAATAACACCCAGGTGAGTCCCTTGTTGATTACATTCTCAGATGGCATAACTTGAGTATGAAATACGAGTCGTAACTATCTGAACTACATTCCATTGAAATTCTTCTAAAGAATATTCATGGCCCGATCGCCTTCATGCTTAGGGGCTTCACCATCAAAACTTTTGATAAGTTAATTAATAATACGGCTAGTCTGCAATGAGAGGCCAAACAGTTGCCTTTTCAAAACCAGTTGCCCAAGTCAAAGTCACATAAGGTATATGAGAAGAAGCCAGGAATAGTGATAGAGGTAGACAAGGGGAAACAACCAGCTAGAGATCAGTCTGAGAGACCACAACCTCAGAATTCTATGCTTCCACCTCCTCTACCACCAGGGATGCCTACCGGTCCCTTAATCCTCATGGCTGTACCACCTCCTCTCAGCCACATATGTGCGTGTACACATACCGCCATGCGTAGCTATGGTCCACCTGCTCTTTTGGATAAACTTAACAAGCCCTATTCATTTAAGAGGGAGGTAATCAGGAAGATCTTTAAGAATCTCTTAAAGAAGCCTGATTTTTAGCTACCCTAACCTAGGAGATCAGAGGAAGTGCATAAAAGTCATGATCCTAACTTTTGCCCCAACCACCATATGCTAGGTCATGTTTTGGAAGATTATTTCACATTTAAGGACTGGCTTGAACAAATCTTCCAGACTGGTGCTATAGTTATCCAAAAGGAATACCTTGTGGAATAAACATCCAGTTCTATTTGGGTAATCCTTGGAAATACTTGCGATCCTGCTAAAACTAAAGAAGGTTGGGATATCTCCTTTTCCCCTCCCTGTAAGAAGATTGTTCAGAAAATCAACAAACTTTCCTTGCAGCTTGTGCTAGCCCGAGATAGCCAAGTAGTGCAACCACCGATCGAGCCCAGCCTCCAGTCTACCATTGCAGCTACTACATCAATGAGCATCTCTTCTACTTATGCTAGCTCTTCCTTTACTAGTAAAACTCTTGTATTAGCGGATGAGGGCATCAAATCCCTTACCCCCACTTACTTTACTTGATTTCTACTATGTACCCCCAATCAAATCCAAGAAATTGAAGAATAAAGCTAGCTTGAATTATATGTCGCCGATGGGTTGTCTAAATCTATTCTTAATGATAACTCTTCAAGTCAATAATTAACTAATTGATCTTCCTTTTACGATTCAGTTATTTTTTTTCTCACGAATACTATGGGTTCACCTCTTGAGATAGACTTGGAATCATCAATTTGAGTCTCATAGAGAAGGCTGGTGAGCGATGTCGGGTAGAACCTTCCATTACCACAAGAGATCACCAAGTCAACCTCCATAGTGGCAAGGCTACCTCTAGGGCACTTCAAGATAGAAAAACAGTCATTGGTTTAGAGGATGAAGTCCACATAGGATCCACCCTTGGATATGCTCATGGAGGATTAGCCCAAGGTGGACTACAATATCCCTTCTCACCTAAGAAAGTTTCCATCTAAGCTAAACATATACGATGCCCTTGTCTTATCCAAAGAGAAGAGAGAATAATTAATCAAAGCTCTCCTTAATCCTGAGATATGCTTAGCTCAGCTGACCGTTGTTGGAGAGGAGACACATTATACAAAAGAATCCCAGGGGATCACTTTCACAGATGAAGACCTTCTTCTGGGGGACATGGAGCACAACCGTCCTCTCTACATTATAGTGGACATGGGTAGATTCAAACTTGCCAGAGTTCTCGATGATCTAGATGCATTAGTGAACATTATGAGACTAAATACCCTTGCCTATTTGAGGATTGACATCTCCACACTCTCAGGAAATCAGATGATGTTCAAATTATTCAATGAACAAGGGGAGAGGGCTTTAGGTTCCGTGGTGTCACCTTTGGAGATAGGTGACTAGAAGACTGAAGCCAAGTTTTACATAATCGATTTGAATACTTCATTCACTGCTTTGCTTGGTAGGTCTTAGATACACCAGAATAAGATGATTCCATCCTCCCACCATCAGTGCATCAAGTTCAGAAAAGATGCGATTGAATACTGTGTCAAGGGAGATGAAAAGCCATTTTCAGTTAGAGAGGTTGAGATATATTAGAATGCGACCTACTATCTTCCTCAAAACATCTTTCTCGTGAACTTGAACAAAATTCAAATGCAAATGCAAAAGAAAATGAAGGAAAAGAAAATGCAAAAGAAAATTAAAATAAAACTGAAAATCTAAGTGAACAACAAAGGGAAATTGAGGAAATAGTGGAGCCGCATATGACATTCCACCCACAGTTCATTCCATCATATGGACATGTGGGTAGGATGACTCGACCTCCACCAGGCAGAGGCAGGAATAGAAATAAAGGTAGTCCCAGAGGCAAAAGACCCCCTAGTTGGCCATCAGCCAATAGGGATTTTATTCCAGTTCGTAGAAGTACCCCTACTATTCACATAGATTTGGAATCCAGCTCAGAGGATAAGTCTCATGTGATTAGTATACCAGCCAACCCCTCTCAGTGATTTCTATTAGAGGTGACTTTTGATCCAGGCAGTGATGAAGACCAGGCCTCCAGGCAAAGCAAAGTATTTGAATCAGGTTTATGTGAGACTATTAGGCAGCAGTTGGAAACATTAGCTATAACCTCACTTTCATCTCAAAAAGCTGAAGGTTTAGTAATTAAGGAAGCCCCTAAATCTTCCATTGATGCAAAGCCAAAGAGATTCTTTTTGGGATCATCATCCTCAAGTCCTTAACTTGATGTAGAACTTAAGGAGGATTCATTTAAAGAATTAATAGAATTATCATTTGACTTTTACTCGCCTTATGTTCATAACCTTATATAGAAAGGTTTGGTTCCTCATACATGGTCCAGGCATAGGTCAGAGTATTTTGAGAAAGAACAATACAGGCGAGCAATCAAGATCGGGACTAGGTTTATATGGGTCGATCGATGATGATTAGCTTGTCACCAACCATCTAGAATCTGATAGGTTCTTTCACACCAAATCAACTCTTATGAGGATGTATGTTTAGAAATCACAGATGATCCAAATGATCTTTAAATCAAAGATGCACACCCAGAATTTAAGGAAGAGATCCATTCAATAATTGACAAGCTTAAAGAAATCAACCTCGAGATAGAAGAAAATATGTGTCAGACATACATCAGTTCGTTGTTAAATGAAGAAGAAACTAATGACTTAGTTAGGCTATTGACTGAATTTAAAGACTGCTTTGCATGGAGTTATGAAGAAATGCCCAGATTATCTTCTGACATAGTAGTCCACAAACAAGCAATAGATCCTAGTGCTGACCCTATCAAGCAAGCTCCTAGATGCATGCAATTAGAAATTAAACACCAGGTCATTTTTGAAGTAAATAAACTGATCGATGCTAGTTTCATCAGTGAAGAAAAATACCCTACCTAGTTAGCCAGTGTCATACCAGTTAAGAAAAAAAATGGCTAAATTTGCATATGCATCAATTTCAGGGACTTAAATAAGACATGTCCTAAGGATGAGTTTCTTCTTCCTATACTAGAATTAATGGTGGGCATCGCCTCATCTCATGCAGTGTTCTCTTTCATGGATGGGTCATCTGGCTATAACCAAATTAAGATGTCTCCTGAAAATGAAAGAAACACCACTTTTTGAACCCTGATCAGAATCTTTTGTTATAATCATGCCTTTCAGCCTTAAAAATACTGGTGTTACATACCAATGGGTCATGACTCAGATCTTTAATGAACTCATCCATCATCAGCTTGACTATTATGTTGATGATCTAGTATTCAAGAGCAGAGAAAAGGAAGACTATCTCTTTGACTTGAGAGTAGTTTCTGAACGGTTAAGATAATATAACCTCAAAATAAATACCCTAAAGTGTGCATTCATAGTAGCTTCAAGAAAATTCCTTGGTTTTATTGTCTGACATTGAGGAATAGAGATATATGCTAAAAAGATCAAAGATATCTTAGAAATTCCACCTCCAAAAAGTCTAACACAACTCAGATCGTTCTAAGGATAGTTGGCATATCTGAGATGCTTTATCTCCAACCTATCATGGAGATGCAAGCCATTTTCAGCACTTATCAAAAAGGATGCCAAGTTCAAGTGGGATAACAAGTGTCAGCATTCCTTTCAAGATATCAAGTAGTATTTGGTGAAGCCGCCAGTTCTAGAAGCCCCTATCCTAAGCAGGCCACTAATCCTTTACACTGCTGCATTGGATGACTCTCTCTGTGCTTTATTGGCCCAAGCCAATGATTAAGGGAAGGATAGTGCTCCGTACTACCTCAGCCATCGTCTGATTCCTACTGAAGTGAACTACCCACCTATAGAGAAACATTTCCTAGCTTTGATATTTGCATCCCAAAAGCTATGACATTACATGCTTTCTCATAAGGTGAACTTGATTTTTATAACCAATCCACTACACTATCTCAAGACACAGCCAACGTTGCCTGGGCATTTAGCATGATGGTCCATGATTCTCTCACAGTTTGATATCGCATTCATACCCCTCCGTGCGATGAAAGGATAAGCATTAGCGAATTTCTTAGCAGCACACCCACTTCCTACTAACTCCCTGCTTAGTGATGACCTCCTTGATGAATCGATCATGAATTTAGGGGAGGCTAACAACTGCAATGGGAGATGTATTTTGATGGTACAGCTTCTTGGGGAGGCTAACAACTGCGATGGGAGATGTATTTTGATGGTACAGCTTCTTTTCATAAAGGGGAAACACCATGATCTACTCTTCCAGGAAAGGCAGGGGTAGGAATAGTAATCTTAACTCTAAACCATGAAGTGATGAGATTCTTATACTATCTATCTAATCCTTGCACCAATAATTAAGCCGAGTATGAGGCTTTGATTGTAGATCTAGAGTTAGCCATTACAGTGTGTGTCAAGAGCATCAACATCTACTGGAATTCTTCGCTGGTCATCAACCAGATTGTCGAGTCCTACAAGGTTCTCAAATTGAAGCTTCGCCATTACTATAAGTACACCATGAAGTTGTTGGCTCAGATCCCGGAGATCACCATTTACAAGGTTTCCCATGGAGAGAACACAGTAGCAGATGCTTTAGCCAAACTTGCTAAAGAATCAGCATGTCCGAAAGATGAGTCCATTTCAATAAGGGTCCAAAATAGACAGGTCCTATCCCTTATTGATGCTGAACTCATCGAGAGATTTTCTATTGAAGGGGAGGTTGTCGTTGCCACAAAGGACGAGGAACTGGATTGGAGGCAACCATTCATAGACTATTTGAACACTGACAACCTACCTCAAGAGAAGTCACAAGCCTATCAGGTAAAGCAGAGAGCCTTCTCCTACACTCTCGTAGATGGCACCTTGTACTAACGGTCCTTTGAACAAATGTGGTTATGTTGTTTAGACATACACGAAGCCCATGGCATTGTAACTGAGGTACATTCAGGTCTATGCAGAGCACATCAATTCGATATAAAGATGAAAGCAAAGATCAAGAGACTAGGATACTACTAGCCTTTGATGATTACAAACTACATGAACGTATCTAGGAGATTCCATCAGTGTCAGGTACACGATGTGATCCTCCATCAACCACCCAACATTCTACACCCTTCCTTGGCCTCATGGCCATTCAAGTGTTGGGGTATCAACAATGTGGGTCTGATCAATCCTCCTTCTGCCAAGGGTCACAGATTCATCTTAGCTACTATCGACCACCTTTCCAAGTGGGCAAAAGCAATCCCACTCATAGAGGTCATAGCTCAGCATGTGCTTCAATTTTTTAGGAACCATATCATATATAGGTTTGGGGTGCCTCGATAAATTATATCTGATAACGGTACTGCATTCAAAAGCACCAAGATCAACAGCTTCGCCAAAAGATATGGTATAGATTGGAGATACTCCACCATCTACTACCAAAGAGAAAATGGCTTAGTAGAAGCATTCAACAAAACTCTGATCCAAATACTAAAGAAGACACTTGATGGCAACAAGCAGCAGTGGAATGAGCAGTTGGTTAAAGCCTTGTGGGCCTACCGCACCACATACAGAACTCCAACTCAATCTACTCTATTTTTCTTAGTGTATGGGTTTGAAGCCGTTCTACCTTCAGAAGTTCAACTCTCATCACTAAGGATAGCATTGGGTAACAGAGTCACTACAGAACATAATGCAAAGTTGCGATTAGAAGAGCTCGAAGGTTTGGAGGAGAGATGCCTAAGGGCTTGCCAGAACCTCAAGTTGTACAAGGCCAAAATGATTCATGGTAACAACAAGCTGGTCCACCCTAGGTCTTTCCAAGTAGGAGAACTTGTGTTAATTCTAAGGAGACCAATTGTTACCATTTGAAAGATGGGAGGCAAGTTTGAACCCACTTGGGAAGGCCCCTATGTTATAGAAAAGGCCTACCAAGTAGGATCATACCAACTTATTGATTATAAAGGGGAACACCCGATGCTTCTAATTACTGGACATTATTTGAAGAAATATTATCCATAAAAACCATGTTTCAAGACAATTCTATCAAAGAACAAAATTCTAATTCTATTTCATCAAAATCTTCCCTTCATTTGAAGTGTTGTTTGTTTGTCTCGTGAATCTGCCACAACGTGTTTAGGTTAGGTGTGAGAAAACCCAAGATGCATCTTATCCTTCTTCACAACACAAACACATCCCCGGCGCTACTAGAATAGGTGTGAGAGAACCCAAGAGGCATCTATTTTTTTGACAACTTCGTTCCGGTTACGTTGCTGCCAAGTGGCATCCTTTAGGAGTCCCCTTTGTTATTCATGGGATCATTCCAGAAAAATCCCTGATTTGTTTAGAGGTGTAAGAGAACCTGAGAGGCATCCTATTCCTTTTAACACATGCACAAAAACAAACACAAATATTTTATCTCAGGCTATTTTGACATGGGAGCAAGCCCCCTATGGCACTCGCTCATTAGCTGCTCTAGGTTAGGTTCACATGCTACCTCGCAAGTCTGTCACCCCAATGGTCATTTATCAAAAAGATGTGAGTCACCGAGCTTTCATCCTAACTTGACCATCACAAATTAATGAGCACCTTGTTAGTTTGGTAGGCTTCATTGCCCAACCAGTAAGTTACCTCATGTTGACTTTGTTTAAAGAAGATGTCAGCCCACGTGCTTTCTTCTTGAATTAGCCATCATGCACTAACTAGGCTGAGTATATTCGAAGTTTAGGGTAAGTCCCCCAGAGGTTCCTTTCCTCTTAACTACGTTTGAGCTGATATAAGTCCCCTAGTGGCATTCACTCAGTAGTCTCCCTAGGTCGAATAGCACATGTCAAGCCGAAGAAAGACTATCCCAGTAATCAATTCCATTATAGGGGAATGTGAGTCTCCTAGCTTTCCTCCTATGTTGATTGTTATAAACAGACGGGCACCATAGGTTGGCTGATGTTCGCTATGCTGATAGCGACTCACCCAGTGGATATGCCACTCTTAGAAGATGTGAGTCCCTGAGCTTTCTCCTTGAGTTGGACACTGAATACTTATTTGATATATGACTAGCCATGTCATCTTCTCTAGGGTGTTGGATCAAGCCTTCAGTGGCCCCATCTCCTGTAGGTACTTTATTTAGATTGCATCATTTGTGACCCCATTTAGACACTACTCGGGATACTTTTGGATTGGATAGTTCTCCTTTCCCAGTAGCCACCCCTGTGATTGGAGAATTTTTTTAACAGATGTACAGATTCTCCCTTGGTTTAGTAAATTTGAGATAGGTCTAGGCAGATATAAGCTCCTTCTTAATTTGATCTCTCATAAATCAACAGGGTCCACGATAAACAAACTAAACAAAATAAACAAATTAATTCGCTTGTGGATTAGGAATTCAAGCCCCCCAAAGGGCCCCTTTTCCTAAGCAAACATCTTATCTTTAGGGCAGTGCCAGCAGAACTCCTTATAGGAATTGTCTGACTACCTGAGTAGAGATAAGTCTCCGACTCGGCACTCTTTCCGTAGTCGCCCTTAGGTCGAGTTCAACCTGTTTTCCAAAAATAGGTTACCTGGTGCTCATTTCGCTTTGGAAGATGTTAGTCTACTACGCATTCTTTCTAGCATGATTGTTGCAAATCAAAGGACAGCCCTAGGTCAGGTTTGATTTGTTGCCCAAAGCAATCGATCACCCCAATGGTCTTTTGTAGTGGAAGATGTGACTTCCCAAGCTTTCTTTCCCTGAATTGATCATTACAAATTGAAAGGCACTCTTTTTGGTCGGATAGTTCTCCCCTTGGTCGGGAAGCTACTCCCTTTGGTTCAATAAATCTGAGATAGCTCTAGGCTAATATAAGCTCCTTCTCAGTGTGATCCATCGTAAACCAATGAGATCCATCAAACAAATAAATTGAAATGAAACTAATCTTGACTATCTTTGAGCTAATTTAAGTCCCATAGCGGCACTCACTCAATAGTAAGCCCTAGGTTGGGTCCAATCCATTGCCTTGCCAATGGATCACCCCAGTAGTTGATCCCTACTTTGGAGAATGTAAGCCTACTATGCTTTCTTTCTAGTACAGTTACTGCACACCGAAAGGCACTCCTTTGGTTGGCTAGTCTTACTATATAGTTAGTAGACTTCTCCTTCGGATTGGTAAATCTGATGTAGATCGAGACCAACAGGATTCATCCATTCAAAAATTCAAACATCTAAAATCCAAAATAACCAAATACAAGTGAACAAACAAAGCAAATCCCTTGTCCTCCCTAGTGGATGACTTGAACTTGCTTCCCCAGTGAAGAGTTCATCTTTCCATCCCCAGTGGAGTCAACTAAACAACCAAATCAAATCAATTTCTCCCCAGTGAGATTCAAATCAAACCTCTCATCCCTCTATGGATGACTTGAACTTCTTTCCTTAGTGGAAGGTTCGCATCTTTTATCCCTAGTGGATTCCCCCTTCACTCTCTTATGTTTTTGACATGAGTAGAGTTGCATTGCACTAAGCTCTAGATTCTTTCTACACCCAGGATTAGGCATAGATCATTTCTATTAGTGCTTGTGATTGTTCAGTGTTGTTGATCATTTCGATCAACACTAATACGTGTGGTGTACCTGGTCAATCACACCACACCTATTGGGCGCCCTTTGTTGACCTTATTTTTAGAATGAGGTCACAACCCCTCCATCTTAGACATAGGATTTCTCTTAGACCTTATGAGTTCCTTAGTTTTAAGACACTTCTAGTAATTAGGTGAACACTCATCCTAGCCCTAGAGACTTAGAAGAGTTAGCCATAAGAATAGGTCATGCCTTAGGGGTGTTAGGAAAGTTTGCCTATCCCTTAGTTTGAACCAATCCTGACTTCCTCCTTTCAAAGTCAAACTCCAAATTAAATCAACATCAGAACTTAAAGCAATTCCAACTTGATTAATTTTCTCAAACTCAAATCAATTCCAAGTGATTGAAGCTTATGGGTGAAATTCCAAGTTTAAAATTTCTTCCTAAGCCCCTTTGATTCCATCTTATGGACTTAGCTCAAATCAAGTTCAAATCAACTTAAATTAAAGAAATTTTCTCATAACCCATTTATATTCTCATTTATATTCACATATATAAATGAAATATAAATTCAAATCAATCAACTAAACCCAAAAAAATCAAACCTAAATTCAAAAAAAAAAAAAAAATCTTTCCTAAGTCCTTTAATTCTACCTTATGGACTTAGCACAAATCAAGTTCAAATCACTTCAAATTCAAGAAATTTTCTCATAACTCATTTATATTCTCATTTATATTCACATATATAATTGAAATACAAATTCAAATCAATCAAACTAAATTCAAAACTTAAATCTAAAATTCCAAAATTCTTTCCTAAGTCCTTTGATTCCCCCATGTGGACTTAGCTCAAATCAAGTTCAAATCACTTCAAATTCATGAAATTTTCTCATAACCCATTTATATTCTCATTTATATTCACATATATAAATGAAATATAAATTCAAATATCCAAAACCAAATTCAAAACTCAAACTCAAATTCAACCCAAATTCAACCTAAACCTTTCAAGTCAAATTCTTGAACTTAGCCAAATCAAACTCAAATCAAGCCAAACTCTTGATTTTTTTTTCTTCATGATTCAATCAATCCTTCAATCATGAATCCAAATATAAATATAAACTTCAATCATTAAACCAAAACTAAATTTAAAAATCAAACCCAATCAAGCTCATGTTCACCCTTTGAACTTGAAATTATCAAATGAATCAAAACCCATTTGACTTCAAATCACTTGCAAATGGATTTATATTTCAATCATGAGTCCATTTGTGAGTTCAATCAAACTCAAATCAAGCTTTGACCAACATTTGACTGCCTTTCACTTGACCCAAAGTGACCTAAAGTACCCCTTATGAGGCAAATTCTAATCCTAACCAAATTGGATTGAACTAAGCCCATCTAAGCCTTTCATCATGATCAACAATCATCATAAGATGATCAATCACCCAAATTGGGTCAAACCAAGTCAAACCTAAGGGTTGACCAAGTCAACACTTAGCCAAAATCCACCATAGCCAAAATTGATTGAAACCATTATCTAAGTTCATTCATGAACAATGTTTGAACTTGACCGAGCCAACATTTGAGCCTAACCTAGCCCAATTGGCCACTTGACCCAAGTTGACCCAACTTGACCTAAAAAGTTAAAATGTGTCAAAACTTGATCAAAGCAAATCAATTGAAACTAATGGGTCAAATTCATTCTAAAATGATTGTTGACCTTGACCAAAGCCCCAATTGGCTAACTTTGTATTGACAATTGACCATGAACCAACTAAAAGGTCATATTCAGCTAAAATCAAATTAAATCAAAATTGATTGGAATCAAAGATACCTATCAATTTCATATGACCAATGAAACCTAAGCCAACCCATGACCTAACCCAAATAGGTCAAATGGGTCAAATTGGTCAACTTGACCCATTTGACCTAAATGAATTCAATTAAACCAAAACCAAATACAAAATAAATTGAATCAAACCAAAGCCACCAAAAAAATTCAAATGGCGAATATGAACTTGACTCAACCCTTGGTTTGACCCAATTTAACCAATCGGTCAACTTGACCCAAGTTGACCCATTTTGACATAAATGGGTCAACATGAGCCAAATCATATCAAATCAACTCCAAATTCATTAAAACCTTACTCAACCAATTTTTCAATCATACCTAACATATTCAAATTGAAATCCAAGCCAAATGACCAATTTACCCCTATGTCAAAGGGTAATTTTTTTCAAATTCACTTGGAATTTGGTCAAATCCTCTTCATGATCATTTGGCACCCTCTTAGTGGACCAAGTGGACACTAGTGAATGTGGTGCACCTAACCCATTAGGTTTGGGTTAGCCCAACCAAACCCAAGGTCAAAATTGACCACTTCCTTCAAATTGAGCACATCGCAATCCTTCCTCCACTCAATTGAGCACATGGCAAGCTTCACCACTCCACTCCTCTGGCTAAACCGAATGTTATGACACCTCTAACAGCCTAACAAACCCACTCAAAGAGCTGTATTGGATCAAAATGGTAAAGGGAGGCTCGACCATCCGATTGCTCTAGGGGGAGATATACTCCCCCTAATTCCTTTTCAATTCATCAGTCCCCAATTCAATTGAGTTTAGGGAAGCCAGAGAAACCATTTCCAAGTATCCCCAAGCTTCCTAGAGTGAGTTTGAATTTCCCATTTCTCAATTTTCTTAGATTGAAAATAGGGGTGCTCCACTTGAAATCCATTTCACTCAATACTCCAAACCAATCCAATTCACTTTGCAAGCTTCATCGGGCAACTCAATCGAGCTCACCCAAGCCTTCACACAAGTTCTCCAAGCAAGGGAGGAGTACTCTTGACCAAGGACGAGCCCACTTGAAGGTGAACTTGGTCCATAGAAAGATCCATCCAATTTTAGCACCTTAAAACTTCAAAAAGGCTTCATCTCCATTAGGCGGCTACTTGAATCGAAGCAGGTGATAGTCTGATGAGGTATTAAGCTTAAATTATCCATAAGGTGGTCCTTTGTGAAGTGAAGTTTCATCCCATGAGAAGTTAGCCGTTGGATGAGATCTCCCTTGCATGATGATAGTGTGGGTAAGATTTGAGTTCAATCTGAGCTCAATCGAGCTCGAATCTTGCCATGAAAGGTGGATGGCTTCCCTTTCTCGCAGGAGAACTCAAGCATGAATCATGGGCTTTCCATCCACACATTTTGGGTGGACAACCATGATTAAAACTTGTAAGATCCATGGATTAATCCTTTAATACCGCAGGTTTAATCTTTCGATCTTGATGGACATGAGAAAGCACGTATACATAGCTAATGTTGCCATGTCAATACTTTAATAGCCTCTCCCGTTGCACCATATGGAAAGCACGCACTGCGTATGCCTCCATGTGGCACCGACGAGATTAGCTATTTAATTAGGGAGATTAATTGCCTAATTAATCATAAAATCTTCTAATATTCATATCTAAGTGTATAAAAATCAAAAAAATATGAAATGATTTGCATATGAAAGATAATTGAATGAAGAATATTATAAAATTAATTTTATTAGATTTTGAATAGTTTTATTTTTTGAATTTGGGTTTTATTAGGACTGTAATAAGGCTAATTACCCTCTGATTATTCCATTAATTAATCTCAAACTTCTCATGTGTATTTAGTGGGATAACTTCTGCCTCCCCTAATTTTCTTGGGATTTATTAATGATTTAATTAGCATAATTACTAGATTTATTTCTAATTACTCTCTTAATGTAATTAAGCCTAATTAAGTGTGTAATCAATGATTTAATCCCTTGATTGAGAATTAAGGTTTGTTTAAGTGAATAGGAGGTTTAGGGAATAATTTTGAGATATTTTACTTAAGCTATTCGTTAAACCCTCTCTTTTTTCCTTAATCCAAACTTAATTAAGAAATAATTCACTAATTACCTACCTAATTAATTTGATAAAATTCTAAAAAATTCTAGAACTTAAATAATCCCTCCTGGGTAGATGCTTAGGTGTTCAATAACCTAAGTACATTAAGGATATCAAAATCCCACTCACATGTGTGAGAGGGGTTATGAATGTACTTAAATTAAACCCCTTTAGTTTATTTAATCATTAATCATGAGCCAATTGCACTAGGCCCCTTTTCTTTCCTAGCTACATTACTGATTTAAATTCCTTATGTGGTTTTATGTCATATGATTGTCTCATAATTATTTGATTAAGTATGCTAAGGTGGTATAAGTAAGGGATAATTAACACACTTAATTCACACCTTAACCTAAATAAAATATAAAAAATCACTTAATGATCCTAAGAACAAACTAAATCAACTCACATATGGGGGAAATGGGTTAAGACCAGTAAACATTCTTTCACATTTCTTAAATCAAACATAAAGCAAATTCAAAATAAAAATTACATTCAATAAACTTTGATTCACTTTAAACTTTCTTATTTCATAGGATTATCTTTAGGAATTAATTAGGGTGAAAGAATTTACATAGCTTTCATCACTATATTTCTTTTCTAGTATGTTAAATGTATATGTCATATGAAAATTATGCATCCATCCCTTTTAAAAATCAAATTAAAAAAAATGAAAGGTTTCCTTTCTATCAAATTGCATGTTTTGGATAAAGTAAGAATGTGAATGGCTATTATCACTAAAGTAAGAATCTCATTTAATAGCAGTCAAGCGTATCTTTCAGTATTTGATAGGCACTACTAGGTTAGGTTTATGGTATCCTAAAAATTCTTTATCATATAATTTGGTTGCTTATTCTGATGCTAATTTTGCAGGATGCAAAGTAGATAAAAAAAGTACATCTGGCACATGTCAATTTTTAGAATCATCACTTGTGTCTTGGTCATCTAGGAAACAAAATTCTGTAGCTTTATCCATTGATGAGGCTGAGTATATAGCTGTCGATAGTTGTGTTGCTCAGGTCCTTTGGTTAAAGCAACAATTAGAAGATTTTGGTATTAAGCAAGATCACATTCTTGTCCAGTGTGACAATGCTTGTTTAGTTTGACTAAAATCCTATCCGGACTCACAACCAAGCATATAGAAATTAGACATCATTTTATTAGGGATCATGTTTTGAAAGGTCATGTTAATATTAATTTCATTAGTAGATATACAAATTGCAGATATTTTACAAAACCCTTACCAGAAGAATATTTTTGTACTTTAAGATGCATGCTTGGAATGTTAGATCCTAATATTTAAAATTATATGTAGCTTGTTCTCACTTTTGATGTTGTCAAAAGGGGAAGAAGAGTAAAATGTTGGTTAGTATTATGCATACATTTAGGGGAGCAACATTATTCATCTCTTATGCATAAATTTTTTTTAAGAGAATTTTTCAAAACTATGATGAAAGGTCAATTTGCACCTTCATCAAAATCAATACCCAACATAAGTTTGTCATCATCAAAAAGGGGGAGATTGTTGGCTTAATTAGCCTTATGTTCAATTCGATTAATTTTGATGATAACAAGCAAATGCTTGGATGTTCTAATGAATATTTTTATGTGTTTCAGATATATCAATTGTTAATTACATATCTAATACATTAGAGGAAATTGCAAGAGTAGAAGAATGAAAAGGATAATATGAAGCTCAAGATACAATATTTTGGGTTTCATTGGCATGAATCAATTTGCTCACAACTTAACATATTATTTTAATGAGGTTAATTTATATAAATATTTATTTAATTAAATATGTTTCATACATAGCATTAAAATTGTCAAAGTAATAAATGATAAAAACTATTAAGTATAATTATTTTATTTACTTAATATAATTATGTATTTTAATTTAATTTATTGGTTTTAAGATAACTAACATATTTATGATTATATATAAATTATATCATAATTTTTAAATGTCACATGTCAAAATTAACAAAAATATATAAAATTTTGTATTTTAGCCCTAATCAAAGAATTCATATCGATTTCATCTCCAGATTCCATGAATTTTTTCCTTTAATTTAGAGGTTACATGACCCACTTTTGATTAAAATTGAATTTATAATAATTTTCTAAACATTAGTGATTTTTATAATGAACTACATGCTTTGAATATATTAAGAGCCATATTTGATTAGTTTTGACTTACCCATGTGAAGAGCCAAATTTTGGCTGCTAAATTTAATATTTATTTAATATAAATTATAATTTTATTGAATATTAAATTATTAGATGATAACATGAGATTTGCATGATATATTTTTAAAATATGATCTTCTTGCCTATAAATAGCCCTCATTCTCTTCATGAAAGCATTCCTCATTCAAAATTCAAAATCCCTCCAGCAAATCTAAGAGAAAATTTCTTAGATTTTCCTTCCAAGTGTTCTCCAAATATTGCAAGATCAAATACTTGGTTTGGAAGCTTCAACATCTTGAACTAAGCAAGCTTTCTCAAATTACTTGAGTTTATTTTCTTGATCTTAATCCTTTTTAGTTGTTCATGCTATTTTCACCATCTATTTATTCTTTCCAATTTATACTTTTGGGTGGATTAGTCTTTGGACATTATTTTTCAAATCAAAGTTTCTCAATCATTTTTTTGTGATAAACTCTTGTGATAGTTTGTAGGATCTATTTCAACTTGCTGAAACTTTTAAATTCCTACAAATCTATTTTGGTTTCTTGAAATATTTCTTCATTAGTCTTATTTTGAAAGATCATTTATTCTTAGATCTACTTTAGAAGTATATTTTTAAGCATTTAAAAATAAATTATTGTGCTAAAATTATTTTTATATTTGCTAGATCTCTCTTTTTTTTTTAATTAAAAGCTTACTAGCATACTTAGATCTATCATATACTCATTTTATTTAAGTACTTTGTGATCATTAGCATTAATTGAAAGAAACTTTTGTTAAAATAAAATAAATTATTCCTTGCTTTTATTTTATTATGTAAGAATATTGTGAAATTATTTTGAAATCATTTTAAACATCTTAGTAAGATCACTTTAAGATATTTATTTCAATATTAAGTGAGCATATTATCTTGCCAAAAATTTTAAGTTGTAAGTGATCATTTATAAGTTGTGAGATCATTGGATAGCTTGGTATATTTGTGAGAGATTTATTTTATCAAAATTTATTATTTTGTATTTTTCTTTTTGTACTATAAAATTTATTTTGGGGTTATACTCGCCTCTTTGTAGGAGAGTATATATTGTTGTAGGGGTTGTACTCACCCCGTTATAGGAGAGTACTATTTGTAAGCTATTTTTGCATTTAGTGGATTCTTAGCCAAGGGTGGCTAGGCATAAATGTAGGCTGATTTTGCGGTTTGGCCGAACCACGTAAAAATTATGTGCCTATTATCTCTCTTTACATTACTGTACTTTTATTTTTACTACATTAAGAATTGTATCCTGTCATTATAAAATCAAATATTAATTTTCTATTGAAAATTAAAATTTAAGATTTAACTTTTAAAATATCAAATTCCCTCTTGGAGCTATAGTGACTCACAATTGGTATTAGAGCCTAGGCTCTTTTATTGGCTTAACATCCAAGAGTAGATCTTTTCACTATGGCACAAGGTTTCCCAAAGAGTTCACTACTAGAGGGACAATCCACTCATAGACCTCCACTTTTAGATAGTGTACCATTTGACTATTGGAAAAATAGAATTAGTACATTTTTAAGAGGTCAAGATGCATGTGGTATATGTTGACACATCAATATCATACACCAATGAAGAAAATGGAATTAAAGTAGAAAAACCTTTTGAGGAATGGTCTTTATGAAGAGAACTTGATGAATTAAATGCTAGGGCTTGTAATACTTTACATTGTGCTTTATTACGATGATTACATGAAAATTTCTATGTTAAGTATAAAAAAAAATATGGGATAAACTCATTATAACTTATGAAGGAACTAGTGAAGTTAAAGATGCTCACATAAATAGACTTGTTTATGAATATGAGTTATTTCATATGTCTCCTTCTAAATCTATTTCTGATATGTATACTAGATTCATGAAAATAATTAACACATTGAATTCTCTTGGAAAAATATATAGGAATCAAGACTTAGCCTATAAGATTCTTAGATGTCTTCCAAAAGAATGGGAAGCTAAAGTAACAGCTATTAGTGAAGCTAAAGATTTATCTTCTTATCCACTTGATCAGCTTTTGGGTTCTTTGATAGCACATGAACAGGTTATTGCTCAAAGGGATAAGATGGATAACTCAACAAAAAGGGAGAAGGAGAAAGGAAAAGCCATTGCATTACAAGTTGATGACAGTGATGAGCATAACATCTCAAGCTAGGATGGTGATAGTGATGAGGTGGTCATGCTATCCAAAATGCTTGGGAACTTGCTAAGGAAGAAGAATCAAAGGTATAAAAATTCTAAAAACTATAAATTTTAAACTAAAAAATTTCCTACATGTGAGGGATCATTTGCTACCATTGTAAAAAGCCTAGACACATAAGAGGTGATTGTCCAGAACTTGCTGAATCAAAGAAAAAATATGAAGGAGAAAAAGTACCATAAGAAGAAGAAGACGGCTTTATGGGCCAATCCAGATTCAAATGAATCAAGTACTTGCTCATCCGATGAAGAGGTCAACATATGTCTTATGGCAAATGGAGAATCTGACTTAGATTCTCAAGAGGTATGTAATGATATATCTTATGATGAATTAGATGATGCTTTTAATGATTTAGCTATTGAATATAAAAAATTAAAAAGAAAATACAATACCTTAGAAAAAGAACATAAAAATTTAGATATGCATTTTTGTGATTTAAAAAATGAATGTGATAATTTAAAAAGTAAAAATGTGTCTTTATTAAATTGTTCCTTACTTGTATGTAAACTTGAAAGAGAGAATATCTTGTTAAAAGCAAGATTAGAATTATGTTTGAAATCACAAGTTCATTATAATACTTCATCAAAAAAAATATTTAATAGAAATTATTTGCATCATACACATCCCACTCATATACCTTATAATTATCGTGCTAAGTCATATGCAAACACTAATGTTTGATGCAACTATTGTGATAGAAAAGGGAATATTTCATTTGATTGCTATGCACGTAAATTACAAAATACTAAGCAACCATCTTATGTATTGGTACCAAAAGGTATAAGTACTACACAAACCACGCATGATAGATATCTTTCTTCAAATGTAGAATGTGGACCCAAACATGTTTGGGTTCCAAAAGTTAACATGTGAGTTTCTTTTGTAGGAATGCCTTCAAAGCAAAATCAAAGAAGGCATGTGGTACTTGGACAGTGAATGTTCAAGACATATGATGGGAGATAAAGATAAATTCACAACTTTAGACTCAAGTGATGGAGGATTTGTTACATATGGAGATAATGCAAAGGGAAAGATCATTGGCATTGGTTCTATTTGTAAGAATTCTATCACTTTAGATAGAAGGATTAAAACATAATTTAATTTCTATTAGTCAATTATGTGATAAAGGTTTGAATGTAGTATTCCATGCATCATGTTGCATTATAAAAAATAATGAAAATGTTTTGTTAGTAGGGCAAAGATATAAAAATATTTATGTCATTGATTTAGATAGCTTTCATGATGTGAATTTGAATTTACTTTGTTTTAAAAGCACTCATGATGATATATGGTTATGGCATAGGAGACTATGACATATTAACATGCACACTTAATAAAATTTCCAAACTTGATTTAGTAGTTGGATTGCCTAAATTAAATTTTCATTCAAACTATGTTTATGATGCATGTATTCATGGTAAGCATTCTAGAAGCTCATTTAAAAGTAAAAATATTGTTTCTACTTCTAGACCTCTAGAATTATTGCACATGGATTTATTTGGTCCTATTAACTAGCTAAGGTGGAAAAAATTATGATTTTGTGATTGTTGATGATTTCTCTAGATATACTTGGGTTTTATTTGTAACTTACAAGGATGATGTTTTTGGTGAGTTTAGAAAGTTTTCTAAATATATTCAAAGAGAACAAGGCCTTTTGATTAATAGGGTTCAAACTGATCATGGTGGCGAATTTGAAAATAAATTATTTGAGGATTATTGTGATGAACATGGGATTAGACATAATTTTTCTGCACCTAGAACTCCCCAAAAAATGGAGTAGTAGAGAGAAAAAATAGAATATTAATTGAATTAAGTAGATCTATGCTTGATGAGTATAAATTGCCAAAATATTTTTGGTAAAGCGATAAATACTACATGTTATGTGATGAATAGGTTCTATTTTAGACCAATTTTGAAGAAGACACCCTATGAATTGATTTTTGGAAAGAAGCCTAAGATTGAACACTTTCATGTATTTGGATGTAAATGCTTTATTTTGAATAATGGAAAAGATCATTTAGGTAAGTTTGATTGCAAATCAGATGATGGTATTTTCTTAGGATACTCTCTTTCTAGTAGAGCTTATAGAGTTTTCAATAAAATGATTGTAAGAATCAATACATGGATGAAGTGATTGATGAAGAGATCTAATTTTAAGAAAATATGATAATAATATGGATGATTCATTACAAGAATGGAAATATTAAATAAAACATAAAGAAATCCTTCATTAGTTTATCGAGGTTAGTTGTAGAAGCATTAAATGATAATTTTGGATTATTTGAAAAAGTTGAATCACTTGTAAGAAATGATGTTTGGGATTAGTCCCAAGACCCCAAGATCAAATATGGAACAAATTTCAGATGGATGATTGGGGGAGCTAGGGGTATTGTTAGAAATAAAGCTAGGTTAGTTACACAAGGGTACACACAAGTTGAAGGTATAGATTTTGAAGAATCTTTTGCACCCGTAGCAAGACTAGAAGCTATCAAGTTACTCCTTGCTTATGCTTATTTTAGAAATTTTAAACTTTTTCAAATGGATGTCAAAAGTGCATTTTTGAATGGATTTATTGACCAAAATGTATTTGTAGGGCAACCACCTGGATTTGAGAGCCTTGATTGTCCAAATCATGTGTATAAATTAAAGAAAGCCTTATATGGTTTAAAACAGTCTCCTCATGCTTGGTATGATAGGTTAAGTAACTTTTTGATAGATCATGGATTTAGAAAGGGTAGAGTAGATACCACCTTATTCCTTAAGAGCATAGATGATGATTTGATTGTGGTACAAGTGTATGTAGATGATATATTATTTGGAAGTACAAATGAATCTTTATGCCATGAGTTCTCATCTTTGATGTCTAAAGAGTTTGAAATGAGTATGTTGGGAGAACTTAATTTTTTCTTAGGTCTTCAAGTGAAGCAACAAGAAAATGGCACATTCATTTGTCAAACCAAGTACACAAATGAATTTCTTGAGAGGTTTGACATGAAAAGATTTAAATCTAGTAAAACTTCTATGAGCACATCTACAAAATCGGATTTAGATGAATTAGGAAAATCTGTTGATCAAAAACTTTATAGGAGTATGATAGGTTCACTTTTATATCTTACTGCAAGTAAGCCTGATATTATGTTTGATGTTTGTTTGTGTGCTCATTTTCAGGCCAACCCAAAAGAATCTCAATTAATAGCAGTAAGTGTATCTTTCGGTATTTGATAGGCACTACTAGGTTAGGTTTATGGTATCCTAAAAATTCTTTATCATGTAATTTGGTTGCTTATTCTGATGCTGATTTTGTAGGATGCAAAGTAGATAGAAAAAGCACATCTGGCACATGTCATTTTTTAGGATCATCACTTATGTCTTGGTCATCTAGGAAACAAAATTTTGTAGCTTTATCCACTATTGAGGCTGAATACATAGCTACCGGTAGTTGTGTTGCTCAGGTTCTTTAGTTAAAGCAATAATTAGAAGATTTTGGTATTAAGCAAGATCACATTCTATTTCAGTGTGACAATACTAGTGCTATTAGTTTGACTAAAAATCCTATCCAGCACTCACGAACAAAGCATATAGAAATTAGACATCATTTTATTAGGGATCATGTTTTGAAAGGTCATGTTAATATTAATTTCATTAGTACCGATATACAAATTGCAGATATTTTTACAAAACCCTTACCAGAAGAACATTTTTGTACTTTAAGATGCATGCTTGGAATGTTAGATCCTAATATTTAAAATTATATGTAGCTTGTTCTCACTTTTTGATGTTGTCAAAAGGGGAGGGGAGAAGAGTAAAATGTTGGTTAGTATTATGCATACATTTAGGGGGAGCAACATTATTCATCTCTTATGCATAAATTTTTTTTAAGAGAATTTTTTCAAAACTATGATGAAAGGTCAATTTGCACCTTCATCAAAATCAATACCCAACATTAGTTTGTCATCATCAAAAAGGGGGAGATTGTTGGCTTAATTAGCCTCATGTTCAATTCGATTAATTTTGATGATAACAAAATGCTTGGATGTTCTAATGAATATTTTATGTGTTTCAGATATATCAATTGCTAATTACATATCTAATACATTAGAGGAAATTGCAAGAGTAGAAGAATGAAAAGGATAATGTGAAGCTCAAGATACAATATTTTGGGTTTCATTGGCATGAATCAATTTGCTCACAACTTAACATATTATTTTAATGAGGTTAATTTATATAAATATTTATTTAATTAAATTATATGTTTCATACATAGCATTAAAATTGTCAAAGTAATAAATGATAAAACTATTAAGTATAATTATTTTATTTACTTAATATAATTATGTATTTTTAATTTACTTATTGGTTATAAGATAACTAACATATTTATGATTATATATAAATTATATCATAATTTTTAAATGTCACATGTCAAAATTAACAAAAATATATAAAATTTTGTATTTTAGCCCTAATCAAAGAATTCATATCTGATTTCATCTCCAACGGATTCCTTGAATTTTTTTCCTTTAATTTAAGAGGTTACATGACCCACTTTTGATTAAAATTGAATTTATAATGATTTTCTAAACATTAGCTGATTTTTATAATGAATGCATGCTACATGCTTTGAATATATTAAGAGCCATATTTGATTACTTTTGACTTACCCATGTGAATAGCCAAATTTTGGTTGCTAAATTTAATATTTATTTAATATAAATTATATTTTTATTGAATATTAAATTATTAGATGATAACATGAGGTTTGCATGATATATTTTTAAAATATGATCTTCTTGCCTATAAATAGACCTCATTCTCTTCATGAAAGCATTCCTCATTCAAAATTCAAAATCCCTCCAAAGAAATCTAGAAAATTTCTTAGATTTTCCTTCCAAGTGTTCTCCAAATATTGCAAGATCAAATCTTTAGTTTGGAAGCTTCAACATCTTCAACTAAGCAAGCTTTCTCAAATTACTTGAGTTTATTTTCTTGATCTTAATCCTTTTTAGTTGTTCATGCTATTTTCACCATCTATTTATTCTTTCCAATTTAAACTTTTGGGTGGATTAGTCTTTGGACATTATTTTTCAAATCAAAGTTTCTCAATCATTTTTTTGTGATAAACTCTTGTGATAGTTTGTAGGATCTATTTCAACTTACTGAAACTTTTAACTTCCTACAAATTTATTTTGGTTTCTTAAAATATTTCTTCATTAGACTTATTTTGAAAGATCATTTATTCTTAGATCTACTTTAGAAGTATATTTTTAAGCATTTAAAAATAAATTATTGTGCTAAAATTATTTTTATATTTGCTAGATCTCTCTTTTTTTTAATTAAAAGCTTACTAGCATACTTAGATCTATCATATACTCATTTTATTTAAGTACTTTGTGATCATTAGAATTAATTGAAAGAATCTTTTTGGTAAAAATAAAATAAATTATTCCTTGCTGAAATTTATTTTATTGTAAAAGAATATTATGAAATTATTTTGAAATCATTTTAAACATCTTAGTAAGATCACTTTAAGATATTTATTTCAATATTAAGTGAGCATATTATCTTGCCAAATTTTTTAAGTTGTAAGTGATCATTTATAAGTTGTGAGATCATTGGATAGCTTGGTATATTTGTGAGAGATTTATTTCATCAAAATTTATTATTTTGTATTTTTCTTTTTGTGCTATAAAATTTATTTTGGGGTTATACTCGCCCCATTGTAGGAGAGTATATATTATTGTAGGAGTTGTACCTTATAAGAGAGTACTAGTAAGCTTTTTTTGCATTTAGTGGATTCCTAGTGGGTGGCTAGCGGATGGGTTTTGGGGTCGAATCAATGTAAAATTATGTGCCTATTGTCTCTCTTTACATTCTTGTACTTTTATTTTTCTTTGCATTAGAATTGTATCTGTCATTATAAAATCAAATATTAATTTTCTTCTAAAATTAAAATTTAAGAACAATTTTAAAATCTCTCAATTCACCTCTTGGTGCTATATACTCACTTAATTTTATACTTGATGAGCAATAAAGTCCCTCTTCAAGTAACTTACTTAGCATCATCATAAAAAAAAATTCATATAGATATTCCCATTTTCCTATATGCATGTATCCATAAGAAAGAAATGAAGTGATTTGTGTTTTGTAATAGTATTTCACTTTACTTAATCTTAAAATGAGAATTTGTTTAGAGAAAATCTAAACTTAGGATTAATTAAAACATATAATAAAACATTCATTAAACAAAATCAAACATGAATCTACTTTAGAAATTACTTAAGGTAGGGAAGGAAAGGGAAGTTCTCATCTCTTTTTTCTCTATTTACAACTTAGTAATTAATTGTAGGATTCACTTAAACTAAATTAAAAATATAAAATAAAATCAACTAAATCAACTAAACAACTTATATGAAACCACCCATCTAAGTTAAGCATTTTTCATACTTAGAAAATCTAAAATATTAAATCTATAGCTAAGCATATCACACAAACCTTCTAAAGTACACACATTAGGCTAAGTTACCATTTCTATCTTTAGGTTAGAGCGGTGCATGATTTGATGTTTACTTTTGTTTTATGATATAATGTTTTAGCCCGGATGTTAGGGTGTATGTGCGTAGACTGAATGATAGGATGATTTAGTCTAATCATTATCTTCTATAGGTGATTGTGCTTAAAGGGCGCTGTAATAAAAATATAAATGCTTTTTATTGTGCAAGTGCATATACCCCTAAGCACAATCCAATAGATCATGTGGACTTGGTTACACATGTGTAGGGTGCAATGTCCAATATATGCTTATACATGCTTGGGATTTGTATGGTTTGTTTAGCTAATCTCTATTTTGCAAGTGTAAGTTAGATTTACTTTTCCTTTTCATGTAATTTTGCAATTAAGATTTTAGAATGATTATTATGGGGGATTAGGATGAGCATTAGCATAAGATCTCATCTTATGTATCATGTGTAACCTTTGGAGCACCCACATTCCAACCATCCAAAAAAAGGAACCAAAAGAAGAAAGAAGAAAGAAGAAATGAAGAAATGAAGACCCCCATAACATGAATTTCTTTCTTAGTTGTAATAAATTCATTTGTAATCCGGGTTGTATAAGGGTAGAGCTCGGCTACCCAATTTGTTTTCAAGTTTATGCAGTGGAGCCCGACCATAAATGGCCTCTTATTCTTTTGTGCTAGCTTTATAAAATGTTAATGTTTCTTTAGCTTGTGCATTAACATGACATCTTTTCCTAGTTTATTTCTTGCTTTGATGTATGGCCTGGATGACGATTATGCTCTTAGAGAAAAGTAAATCTTCTACCAAATTAAACAACTCAAAACTAAAAATAAAATAACTCATAACCTCATCTAAAGCTTATGTTATTAAATCGAGATAAAAGAATTAGCAACCCTTTAGCTGGATGAGTATTACTTTTCTCATTTCATGTATAAAAGCATATTTTTTATGCTTGATTTGGAGGGCTTCCACCTATGCCAGTGAACTTGGCTTGACCTTTGAGAGCCATGGTGAAAACTCACCTCCTTTATCTTACTGATTTTGATCCATAATCTTATTTCTCATGCATTAAGCATATGAATCCTATAGCCTGAGTCAAATGATTGTCCAATAATTAAAAAATAAAATAAAATGTAATATGATTTGCATTATATTTAGGTCATTCTTCATGCCCTTACATGATATAGCCTCTTAAGGAGTGAGTTTAAGGACTTAGTCTCTTTCTAAAAGAAATAATGGCCTAGCTATCATGCATAAAGAATATGACTTGTCTACAAGTATTTAAAATCGTAGGAGGAGTTAGTTGGTAGTCACCCTCAGGCGGTTGTAAGTCCAAGCAGTCGGGTGGTTCATCCTCTCTTATGGAGGTGAACCAAATACCCATTTTTGCCTTATATTTAGGTCATGCTTTTGGCCCTCGTCAAAGCTCCCTAGATTTAGGTTATGAGGTTGCTTCTCCCTTCTATGGGTCATAAGCGTAAATCCTTACCTCTTAGGCATTTTCATGACCTTGTATCATGGAATTGTATGCCCTATATTTCTAATAAAATATTAACTCAAATAAATAAATTAATTTCAAAAATACAAAACCCAACCATAGGATAGTTTGGCGTGCTTACTAAGCTTCCTAGTATCCTAAGCATCCCCTACTCATCTTCATTTGGCTTCGATAAGAACTCCCTCTTCTTGATCGATCCCACTTGATTTGCTAAAAATAAACTAATTGATTGATAGTTCTACCTATTGAAATCATTGGAGACAATGATCATTTACCTTAACCGAGAGTATTCTTAAAGGATTTCATCCCTTAGGATGTAATTAACTATGGGGGCTTGCCCCTGTGGAGAACTTAATGAACTCAGTTTAAAATAAACCTTACTTTACTTTTCCATGTAAAATAGGGGAATAATCTCTTGTACATATGCAGACTCATTGTTCTTAGAAATCCTTATTCAGGTGATTAGGTCTATTGTAGGGTGGTGACTCATATCTTTCGAGATAGTACACATCTCTTCAATGTCATACCAGATCATCCTAGAAAGAACATCTACGAATCTACGTGGTGTCCAAATACAAAAGTATATTTCTATCTTCATTTTATTCACATAGATCAAAGATGGAAGTATACTTAGAAGGAAGAATTTTCACCACACTGATGTACATTAGTTCCTTCTTGAATGAAGAAGAAATCAACGACTTAGTTAGGCTATTAACTGAGTTTAAGGACTGCTTTGCATGGAGTTAAAAAGAAATGCCTAATTTATCTCCTAACATAACAGTCCATAAACTAGCAAAAGAAACTAATGCTAACCATATCAAACAGGCTCCTAGACGCATGTGATTAGAAATTGAACAACAAGTCACTTCTAAAATCAAGAAACTGATCGATGTCAGCTTTATCAGGGAAGAAAAATACCCTACCAGGTTAGCCAGTGTCATCCCAATTAAGAAAAAGAACGATAAATTTTGCATATACATCGATTTTAGGGATCTGAACAAGGCATGTCCTAAAGATGAATTTTCACTTCTTATACCGAAATTGATGATGGGCATTGCCTCATCTCATGTAGTATTCTCTTTTATAGATGGGTTATCTAGCTACAACCAAATCAAGATGGCCCCGGATGATGAAAAAAATACTACTTTTTGAACCCCGAGAACCTAGCGTCATGCCTTTCGTACTTAAAAATGCTGCTACATACCAAAGTGGACCATGACTCGGATTTTCAATGAACTCATTCATCATCAAGTTGAATGCTATGTTGATGATCTAGTAGTCAAAAGCAAAGAAAAGGAAGACCATCTCTTTGACTTAAGAGTAGTTTTTGAATGATTAAGACAATTTAACCTCAAAGTGAATCCCCTGAAGTGTGCATTCAGAGTAGCTTCAGGGAAATTCCTTGGATTTATTGTCTGACACTAGAGAATAGAGATCGACCTAGAGAAAATCAAGACTATGCCACCCCCTGAAAGTCTAACTCAACAGATCATTCCAAGGGTTGTTAGCATATCTAAGATGCTTCATATCCAACTTATCAGGAAGATGCCAGCCATTCTCAACACTTATCAAAAAGGATGTCAAGTTCAGGTGAGATGACAAGTGTCAACATGCCTTTGAAGATATCAAGCACTACCTGATGACGTTGCCAGTTCTAGTAGCCCCAATCCCATGCAAGCCATTGATCCTCTACACCGCTACATTAGATGACTCCATTGGCACTTTGTTGGCCCAAGCCAACGATGAGGGGAAATAAAATGCTATCTACTACCTCAATCATCGTATAATTACTGCTGAGTCAAACTACCCACCTATTGAGAAGCATTGCCTAGCTTTAATCTTTGCATCCCAAAATTTATGGCATTACATGCTTTCCCATAAGGTGAATCTGATCTCTAGAATCAACCCATTGCAATATCTCATGATGCAGTCAACGTTATTTGGACAGTTGGCACGATGGTCTGTGATTTTATCATAGTTTGACATCATATTCATACCCCTTCATGTTATGAAAGGACAATCACTAACAGATTTTTTAGTAGAACACCCACTTCTTACTGATTCTCTGCTTAGTGATGACCTCCCTGATAAATAAATCATGAACTTAGGGGACACTAACATTCATCATTGGGAGATGTATTTTAATGGTGTGGCTTCCTCCCAAAAAAGAGAAGAACCACAATCTACACTTCCAAGAAAGGTGGGGGTAGGAATAGTTCTCTTAACTCTGGACCGTGATGTGATGAGATTCTCATGTTATATGTCGAATCCATGCACCAACAATGAAGAAAAATATGAGGCTCTGATTGCCGGTCTTGAGTTAGTCATTACATTATGCGTCCAGATCATCAGCATCTTCAGGGATTCTCAGCTCATCATCAACCAAATCGTTCAATCCTGCAAAGTTCTAAAGCCTAAGCTCCATCATTACCACAAGTACACCATGGAGTTATTGGCTCAGATCCCTTAGGTCACTATTTAGAAGATTCCTCGAGGAGATAACACTATAGCAGATGCTTTAGCCAAACTCTCCTAGGAGTTGGCATGCCCAGAAGATGAGTCCATTTCAATTAGGGTTCAAAATAGACAAGTCTTATTCCTTATTAATGTTGAACTCATCAAAAGACTCCCTCTTAAAAGGGAGGTTGTCATTGTCAAAGAGGATGATAAGTCAGATTAGAGGCAGTCATTCAGAGATTACCTAAACACAGGCAAACTACCTCAAGAGAAGTCATTAGCCCATCAGATGAAACAGAGAGCTCTCTCCTATGCTCTCATGGGTGGCACTTTGTATCGACGATCTTTTGATCATATATGGTTACGTTGTTTAGCCAAACATGAAGCCTGTTAGATTATGACCGAGGTACATTCAGGCTTATGTAGAGCTCACAAGTCCGGTCCGAAGATGAAAGCCAAGATTAAAAGACTAGGATATTATTAGCCCGTGATGATTATAGACTACATGGATGTAGCTAGGAGGTGCCACCAATGTCAGGTGCACGGTATGGTCCTGCATCAGCCACCCAACATTCTATATCCTACTTTGGCCTTGTGGCCATTTGAGTGTTGGGGCACTAATATAGTGGGTTTGATCGATCCACCTTCCTCCAAGGGTCACCATTCATTCTAGCGGCCGCCGACTACTTTTCCAAGTGGGCGGAGGTAATCCCACTTAGAGAGATCACAGCTCATCATGTGCTCCACTTTTTTAGGAATCATATCGTATATAGGTTCAGGGTGCCTCAATAAATTATATTCGATAATGGTACTACATTCAAGAGCACCTTAATCAACAGATTTGCCCAGAGACACAGCATAGATTAGAGATATTCCACCATCTACTACCCCAGGGCAAACGATCTAGCAGAAGCATTCAACAAAACTCTCATCCAAATATTAAAGAAGACATTCGATGATAACAAGCGATAGTGGCATGAACAGTTGGTTGAAGCCTTGTAAGCCTACCACTCCGCATACAGAACTCCAACTCAATCTACCTCATTCTCCTTAGTGTATGGGTCTGAAGACGTTCTACCATTAGAAGTCCAACTCCCATCACTAAGGATAGTAGTGGGTAGCAAGATTACTATAGAGCAAAACGCCAAGCTATGATTAAAAGAGCTCGAAGGTCTCGAGGAGAGACACCTCCGCGCATGCTAGAACCTCAAGTTGTACAAAGCCAAAATAATTCGAGCTCACAATAAGTTGGTCCATCCTAGAGCTTGTTTAGTTCTAAGGAGACCAATTGTTGCCCGTCAAAAGATGGGAGGTAAGTTCAAACCCACTTAGGAAGGCCCTTTTGCCATAGAAAAGGTCTACCAAGGAGGATCTTATCAACTTATAAACTATAAGGGAGAGCACTTTATGCTTCCAATCAATGGGCTCTACCTAAAAAAATATTACCCATAAATTTTTGTTTGAAAATAATCATTAATAAAAGTCCTTTTCACATCAAATTCCATCTCTTATGTGTTAGAAACATCTTTTGCTTGCGAATCTGCCATGATGTATTTAGGGTATGTGTTAGAGAACCCAAGCAGCATCCTATCCCTTCACAATACAAACACAAACTACATTCAATTCTTCAGTGCTACTAGGATAGGTGTAAGAGAACCCAAGAGACATCTTATTTCGACTAGTATAACTAAGTTAGGTGTAAGAGAACCCAAGCGGCATCCTTCTTTAGTGGAGTCACATTCTTATGTGCTTATGATATGTGTAAGAGAAACCAAGCAACATCATATTTCTTTTTTCATAAATAAACAAATGCATATCCTTTGTCTCAAGCTACTTTGATGTGAGAGCAAGCCCCCTATGGCACTCACTCATTAGCTGCTCTAGGCCGGGCAGATATTCTACCTCGTTAGTATGTCACCCCAGCGGTCACTTATCTGGCGGATGTGAGCCCTGTGCTTTCTTCCTAACTTGAGCACTGCAAACCAATGAGTGCCTTGTTAGTTTGGTAGGTTTTACTGCGCAGTCAGTAAACTACCCCATGTTGACTTCATTTAAGAGGAAGTAAGTCTACATGCTTTCTTCTTGAACTAGCCATCATGCACTAACTTGGTCGAGTATATTTTAGGTTTAGGATAAGTCCCCCAAAGGCTCCTTTCCTCCTGACTACTTCAAGCTTGGGTTTAGTCCTTACGAACTCCTCGCTAGTAGTCGCCTGGTTGGATAGCCTCGCCGGTAAGATAGACTATCCACAATCGCCCGCTTTGGAGAGATGTAAGTCCACACGCCTTCTTTCTAGACTGATTATCATAAATAGACGGGCACCTTAGATTGGTTAGTTATCACCATGCTGATGGCAACCCACCCAGTGGATACACCACTCTTGGCAGATATGAGTCCCCGCACTTTTTCTTTGAGATTGGCCACCGAATACCTGCAAGCTTTCTTTTACAAGGTTTTGAAAAATGCCCCCAGCAGCACCTCCCCTATGGGCACTCTATTTGGATCACGTCCTTAGCGACCCTATTTAGACACTACCCCGGTTACTCTTGGATTGGATAGTCCCCCTTTCCTAGTAACCACCCTTATGGTTGGAGAATTTTTTCAACAGATGTCCAGATTCTCCCTTGGTCTAGTAAGTTTGAGATAGGATTAGGCTGATATGAGCTCCTTCTCAATGTGGTCCCTCACAAACCAACAGAGTCCATGCAAACATAAAATAAACAAAATATATCTCCGCTTATGGATTAGGAATTCAAGGCCCCACTAGCCCCTTTCCTGAGCAGGCATCCTATCTTTAGGGCAATATCAACAAAACTCCCTATAGGAATTGTCTAACTATTTTGAGTTGAGATAAGTCCCTAGGTCGGCACTCTCTCAATAGTCGCCCTTAGGTTGGGTTCAACTTATTGTGCCACCTACAAATTATCCCAACGGTCATCTTTGCTTTGAAAGATATAAATCTATTACACATTCTTTCCAACACGACCGTTAGAAACTGACGGGCAACCTTAGGTCAGGTTTGATTTGTTGCACAAGCGACCAATCACCCAAGTGGTTCCTTGTTTATGAAGATGTGGGTCCCCATGCTTTCTCCCTAACTTGACCATTATAAATCGGAAGGCACCCCTTTGGTTGGTTAGTTCTACCCCACAGTCGGTAGACTATCCCTTTGGATTGGTAAATCTAAGATAAGTCTAGGCTAATATTAGCCCCTTCTTAGTAGATCCATCGCAAATCGAGGGGATCCATCAAAGTAAAATAAATGAAATTAAAACAAATATAATTTAATCAAATGACATTATCTTGACTACTTCCGAGTTGGTGTAAGTATTTTAGAGGCATTCATTCAGTAGTCGCCCCAGGTTGGGTCCGATTTGTTGCGACCAACAGATCACTCCAGCAGTTGTCTATGGATTTTTGAGATGTAAGTCTACTATGCTTTCTCCCTAGCACAGCTGTTGTACACCAAAAGGCAACCCCTTAGGTTGGATAGTACTACCATGTGGCCGGTGGACTACCCCTTTGGATTGGAAAATTCGAGATAAGCCTAGGCCGACATAGCCCCTTCTCAGTGTGATCCATCGTAAACCAACAAAGTTCATCTTAAAATCCAAAACTTCAGCAAACAATCAATCAATTTCTCCTCAGTGAGACATCAATCATCCCGACCTCCCTAATGGAGTCAATCAAACCCAATTCAAACTTGCATTCCCAGCGAGTGCACCCTCAAAAAAAAAATCCAAACCCTCTTTATCCCTAGTGGATAACTTAAACCTACTTCCTTAGTGGAAGGTTCATGCATCTATCCCTGGTGGGTTATAAACTCTAATCCCTAGCAGATATCCTACCCAAATCGTACCTTGCATCCAAATCCAGACTTTTTATCCCTGGTGGATAACTTTAACCTGCTTCTCTAATGGAAAGTTCACATGCTTGATCCCTTGGTGAATCCCTTCATCCTCCCCTATGCCTTTTGCATGAGCGGAGTTTCACTGCACTAAGATCTTGATTCCTTCTACACCTCGGGTTTAGGAGTAGATCTTTTCTGTTAGTGCTTGTGATCCTTCAAATGTTGTTGATCATCTCAGTCAACACCAATACGTGCGGTGTGCCTTGTTAGTCACACCACGCCTATTGGGTGCCCTTTGTTGATCTCACTTTTGGAGTGAGCTCTCAACTTCCTCATCATAGATCTAGAACTCTTATAGACATTAAGATTTTCTTAGTCTAGTGATTAGGTGAACACTTAACCTAACCCTAGAGACTTAGAAGAGTTAGCCATAGGAATAAGTTGTGCCTTAGGGATTTAATAGAGACTTGCCTACCCTATAGCCCAAATCCAATCCTTCCTTCCTTCTTTCAAACTGAACCTCAAATTCAAATCCAACTATCCAATGATTGAAATCCATCACCAAATTCAAACTCCAAACTCAAGTGATTTTCTCATGACCCAATCGAAGCCAACCAAACCAATTCTCGAGCTCCCAAGTGGTCAGAGGTGTAAATTCAATCGAAGCTGAGGTGTGCGCATGTGTAGATTGGTCAACCAAGCACCCTAGGGCAAATTGAGCTTGAACTTCTTCAATAGGGCCTCGCCTCAACTAGACGAAGCTGCATCCGGCGTTGCACCGCCGAACATTAGCTCTGGTGAGGTAATTCCTCAAAATCATAACTTTAGGCCTCTGTGCGTTGGTCTTTTGTGAAAGAAATCTCCATGTCGAGGGATTTCAGCCATTGGATGTAATTGTATGCTCCTTTAGATGGTGTAGGATCCATTTGATCCCAATTCGAGCTTGGGTGCGATCGAATCGAACGGAGAAAGATGAACGGTGCTTGTCTTTCACCGCTCGAAAATGGGATAGATCACGAGCCATCCATCTTGCAAGGTTGAGATGAATGGCTCTGATCAAATCCTACAGTAAATCCTTTTATTTCTCCCTTAACCCATAAATTTTTAATCCTGAAACTTCCTAAAATTATAACTAATTGTAGAAAGATCTAAAAAATACAAACTTAGCTTCATTTTGAAGATATTTTAGAGGAGAATCTACGAAAATTATAATTAATTGATTTTGAATAATTACCTTAGCTTAATTAAGGTTTTATCAAAAATCTAATTAGCTTAATTACATCTTAATTAAGCACTCAATTAATCTCAAATTTTCTGAGAATGTTTGGGGATGACCTCTATCTCTCTTATTTTTCTGGGATTTTTTTTATTTCTTAATTAGAGAAATCATTTAAGTGAGTCCTAATCACTCTCTTAATCTAATTAATTATAATTAAAGAATGAACAGTAACTTGATTAATCATTTGAACATAATTATCCTCAAAGATCACTTAGGGAATGTGATTAGGGATATTTTTTCTAATTCATTTCCTAAGTCTTATTTATTTTTAAAAATTATATTAATTAATATATTAATGGAATGATTAATTGACTAATTAAGTGATTAAATCTTCAAAATAAGGAAATCAAAATCTAATTGAATGTTTAAATGATTTAGGGATTAGGATTGAGGCCTTGCCTTTAATCCTTTCCCCTAAGCTAATTTCATCATTCAAATTAAAACATAACCAAAACATTTAATCAATTCATTAAAAGCTTAATGAAATTAAAATTAAAAATCAATTCATCCTCACCTAAGCAACCTTTAATTGATCTTGGGTAGCTTCTTGGGTGTTCAATAACCCAAGGTGAGAGGTAATGAAATTATGATTGGCTCACATGTGTGAGAAAATCATAATAATAGTTAAGTGAAATAATTAAGCTTAATTAACTATTAATCTAAGCTAATTGCATTAGGCCCCTTTCATTTCTTAGGAGCATTACAAATTTACTTTTCATGTGGTTGTTATATCATATTGGCTTATTATTAATTAGTTAAATAATTTAAGGTGATATAGGTAAGGGATAATTAATTCATTTAATTCATACCGTAACTTAATCAAAATATAAAATCAACTTAAATATTCTTCATTAAACCAAATTAATTCACACATGGGGAAATGGGTTAGGATTAACAAACATTTCTCATATTTCTTAAATCAAATCAAATTCAAAGATAAAAATGTCCTTAAAGAATTTTGATTCATTTTAAATAATCTTATTTAATATGATTATTTTTAGAAATTAATTGGGGTGAATGAAATCATGTGTTCCGAACTCCATCTTAGCAGTGAACTGCAATCGCTTCCTTTATTTCTTTCCAATCATGCTAAATATTGTTCGCCATATGAAATCATGCATTCATTTCTTTTGAAAATTAATTAAATAAAATATTTTATTTTTATGTCAAATTGCATGTGTTGACTAAAATTAAGAATATAAGTGGCTATTATCACTATTAAACAAAAAAAACTATTTTCAAAACCTATAAATCAATTTTTACAAATGAAGTAATGCTAATTATAAATACTTATAAGCTTGTATGTGATTCATAATATGTGTACTATGAAGTTCTCTTTCTTTCTCTTAACATGGATTCACATAGGATTTGTAAGTGTATAGTTCATTTGAAAAGAACACAACACTTGCCTAAATCTATTCCTATGCATCTCTATGATAAGACTTATGAAAGGTTTTCATATTACACATGTAAATCATATAACCAAATCAAACATAAATTCTTGCATGATTCTTTATCCATTTGATTCTTTTTGTACATTCATATGTATTTGAGAAAAGTGTTTGTGGTGAAATATTTTGCCTTCATATATCCCTTTTGAAGAGGATAAATGAAAATAAAAATATACACCTTTTTATTTGGACATCACGTAGATCTACAGATGTTCTTATTAGGGTGATCGGGTATGACATTGAGGAAAGGTGTACTATCTCGAAAGATAGAAATCACCACCTTACAATGGACCCAATCACCTGAATAAGGACTCCTAAGGACAATGGGTCTGCATGTGTACCAGAGATTCTTCCCCTAATCTATATGAAAAAGTAAAGCAGGGTTTATTTTAAACCGGGTTTGTTAAATTCTCTATAGGGGCAACCCCCATAATTAATTACATCCTAAGAAAGGTGATTCTTTAGGAATACTCTCAATTAAGGTAAATGATCATTGTCTCCAAAGATTTTAATAGGTAGGACTATCAATCGATTAGTTTATTTTCAATAAATAAAGTGGGATCGATCAAGAGGAGGGAGTTCTTATTGAATCCAAATGAAGATGAGTAGGGGATGCTTAAGATACTAGGAAGCCTAGTAAGCACCCCAAACTACCTTATGGTTGGGCTTTACATTTTTGAAATTGATTTATTTATTCGAGTTGATATTTTATTATAATCTAAGATTTATAATTCTATGATACAAGAACATAGAAATGCCTAAGAGGTGAGGATTTATGCTTATGGCCCGTAGAAGGGAGAAGCAACCTCGGAACCTAAATCTATGGAGCTTTGGCGAGGGCAAAAGCACGACCTAAATCTAAGGTGACAAATGAGTATTTGGTTTGCCTCCATAAGAGAAGACAAACCACCTGACTGCTTAGACTTATAACCGCTTGGGGGTGGCCACCAACTAACTCCTCCTCGATTTTAAATTCATGTAGGAAAGTCATATATTTTATGCAAGATAGCTAGGTTGTTGTTAATTTAGAATGAGACTAAATCCTTAAACTCACTCCCTAAAAGACTAGATCATATACGGGCATGAGTAATGACCTAAATCTAATGCAAATCATATTACATCTTATTTTTATTTTTGGACAATCATTTGACTCAGGCTATAGGGTTCATTATGCTTAACACATGAGAAAGAAGGCTATGGGCCAAAATCAGTGAGAAAGGGAGGTGTATTTCCACCATGGCTCTCAAAGGTCAAGCCAAGTTCACTAGCATGGGTGGAAGCCCTCCAAATCAAGAGTGAAGTAATATGCTTTTAGGCATGATGTGAGAAAAATAATACTCATCCAGCTAAGGGGTTACTAATTCTTTTATTTTTATTTTTAGCCTAATCTTTAGGTGAGGTTATGAGTTATTTATTTTAAATTTTTAAGTTATTAGATTTGGTAGAAAATTTATTTTCCAAAGAGCCTAATCTTCATCCAATCCATACATCAAAGCAAGGAAGAAACTAGGGAAAGCATGTCATTTCTTAATGCACAAGTTAAACAAACATCAATCAATTTATAAAACTAACACAAAAGAATAAAAGACCATTTATGGTCGGGCACAACCACACAAACCCAAAAACAAATTGGGTAGCCGAGCTCTACCCTTATACAACCCGGATTACAAATGAATTAATTACAATTAAGTAAGGAATTTATGTTATGGGGGTCTTCATTTCTTCTTTTCTTTTTTCTTCTTTTGGTTCCTCCTTTTGGATGGTTGGAAGGTGGTTGCTCCAAAGGCTTCACATGGTACATAAGATGAGATCTTATTACCAATCTTCATCCTAATCCCCCATAACAATCATTCTAAAATCCTAATTGCAAAATTATATGAAAAGGAAAAGTAAACCTAACTAACACCTGCAAAATAGAGATTAGCTAAATAAACCATACAAATCCCAAACATGTATAAGCATATATTAGACTTAGCACCCCACACATGGGTAACCAAGTTCACTTGGCCTACTGGATTATGCTTAGGGGTATAAGCACTTACAGAGCAAAAAGCATTTTTCAAATTTTTATTGCAACATCCCTTAAGAATAATCTCCTGCAAAAAATAATGATTGGACTAAATTATCCTACAATTCATTCTACGAGCATACACCCTAACATCCAGACTAAAATATTACATCACAAAATAAAAGTGAACATCAAACCATGCACCGCCCTAACCTAAAGGTAGAAGTGGTGACTTAGTCTAATGTGTGTGCTTTATAAAGTTTGTGTGGTATGCTTAGCTATGGCTTTAAGATTTTTGATTTTCTAAGTATGAAAAATGTTCAACTTAGATGGTGATTTCATTTAAGTTATTTAGTTGATTTAGCTAATTTTATTTTATATTTTTGATTTGTTTTAAATGAATCATACAATTAATTACTAAGTAGTGAAGAGAGAGAAAAGAGAAAAGAACTTCTCTTTCCTTCCTCATCTTAAGTAATTTCTAAAGTAGATTCATGTTTAATTTTGTTTAGTGAATGTTTTATTATATGTCTTAATTAATCCTAAGTTTAGATTTTCCCTAAACAAACATATTCAAAAGAAAGGCATTTTAAGATTAAGTAAAGTGAATTCATATCACAAAACACACATTGCTTCATTTCTTTTCCAATATGTATAACATGCATATGGATGAATCCTAAGCATCTATATATATATAAATGGAAATGTTTAGCACACTCTATGATGAATGCTAAGAAATGTTACTTAAAAAAATTAGAATGCTTTATTATGCATGATTTTCATTAAGTAGAAAAGAAAGGTTACCTTTTATCCTTTTTTTCATATGCACACACACATGTATGAAAGGCATAAGTGAGTACAGCATCATTGTTAGCACTAGGGGTGTAAGGTTCAAAATCTACTTAGGGCTACTTAAAGCATCGCAACCCTGGGATTGTCCACACTAATATACCACTTTCCTTAAATAGACATGCATGTACAAAAGAAATGAAATGGAAAAAAGTAAATATGCAAAGTTTATATTTATTTAATTCTTGGTTTGTTTATGCAATTTATATGTGTAAATGTAAGGATCCTTCTTAAGTTATAACATGGAAGATGATAAGAGTAGATTTCAAGCAAGTGTTATGTTCTTTTAAAAGAACTATACACCTTGTAAATCTTATTCAAGTCCATATTAAAAGGAAAAAAAGGAAGCAAACATAAGACACATTTTATATTCACATGTAAGTTTATAAATAAATTATAAATAACATACTTTTCAATTTTAACATATGATTCATAAGATTTGAAAATAATTTTAAATTTAATAGTGATAATAGCCATTCATATTCTTACTTTAGCCAAAATATGCAATTTGACATAAAGGAAATATTTCATTTTTATTTTATTTTCAAAAGCATGAATGCATGAATTTCATATGACAAACATATTTAGCATGCCAGGAAAAAAATAAAGTGATGAAAGCAATGTAAATTTATTCACCCTAATTAATTCCTAAAGATAATCCTAAGAAATAAGAAAGTAAAGTAAATCAAAGTTTGTTTAAAGTGATTTTTGTTTTGAATTTATTTTATGTTTGATTTAGAAAATATGAAAGAATGTTTGCTGGTCCTAACCCATTTCTACCATATGAGAGTTGATTTAATTTGTTTTTAGGATTATTACGTGATTTTTATATCTCACTTACGTTAAGGTATGAATTAAGTGTGTTAATTACTCCTTACCTATACCACCTTAGCATACTTAATCAAATAATTATGAGCCAATGAGATGACATAAAATCACACAAGAAATTTAAATCAGCAATGCACCTAGGAAAGAAAAGGGGCCTAATGCAATTGGCTCATGATTAATGATTAATTAAACTAAAGGATTTAATTTAAGTACTTTCATAACCCCTCTCACACATGTGAGTGGGACTTTGATTTCCTTAATGTACTTAGGTTATTGAACACCTAAGCATCTACCCAAGATGGATTAATTAAGTTCTGGAAGGTTTTAAAATTTTATTAAATTAATTAAGCAAGTGATTAGGGTTAATCCTTAATTAAGTTTAAATTAAGGAAGGAAAGGGGTTTAGGGAATGGCTTAGGGAAAATTCCCCAAATTCACTCCATAAACCTCTTCCCTACTTAAGCAAGGCTTAATTAACTTAATAAATGGATAAAACTACTATTCATATGCTTAATTATCTTTAATTACATTAAGAGGGTAATTAGAAATTGATCTAGTAATTATTTTAATTAAATCATCAATAAATCCCAAGAAAATTAGGGGAGGCAAAAGTCATCCTACTAATCATACACAACAAGTTTTGAATTAATCAGTGGGGTAATTAGAGAATAATTAGCAAAATCAAATTCTCAATAAAACCAAATCCAAAAAATAACATTATCCAAAATCTATTGAAATCAAATTTATAATATTCTAGATTTAAATATCTTTCATATGCAATTTATTTCACATTTTTTGATTTTTCTACAATTAGATATGAATTTTTGAAGTTTATTTGATTAATTAAGTAATTAAATAGCCTAATTATGTGACTAATCCCGTCGGCGCCACGTGGAGGCTGATGCGGCGCATGCTTTCCACATGGTATGATGGGAATGGTCACTTAAGTTGTCACATAGTAGCGCCGCATTAGCGACAGCGCTATGCGCTTTCTCCCCGTCCGTTCTATCAAGGATCAGACGGTTGAGGTTAAATCTGTGGTTCTGAAGGATTAAAACATGGGATTTACGTGTCTTTGATCATGACCATCCATCGAAAATGTGCGGATGGACGGCCCATGATCCATCCCTGATCTTTGGCCACCATCCACATTCTAAGGGACAATCCGAGCTCGATTGAGCTCGAATTGGATCCAAGCTCAACCCACACCATCTAAGGGTAAAGGAGGATACATCCAATGGTTAGTTTCTCATGGGATGAGACTTTCTTTCACAAAGCTCCACACTACATCTAATCTAAGCTCAGTTTCATGGCTTACCTCACCAGAGGCTATCACCGGCGCTCGATTCCTTTGGAGAACCTTCGTCTAGTGGAGACGGCACTTTGTTAAAGTTTTGAGGCCTTCAAATTGGATGGATCTTCCTAGAGGCCAACTCCACCTTCACTTGAGCTTAGTCTTGGTCAAGAGTAGTCCTCCCTTGCTTGGAGAACTTATGTGAAGTTTGGAGTGAGCTTGATTCGATCCTCTGAGGGAGCTTGAAGGAGGAATTGGCTTGGTGTTGAGTATTGAATGAGATGGATTTCAAGTGGAGCTCCCATATTTTCAATATATGAAAATCGAGAAAATGGAAATTTAATTTCACTCTCGGAAGCTTGGGATCACTTGGCAATAGCTCCTCTAGCTTCCCTAAGTTCAATCAAGTGTGTGTGTCATGAAATGAAATGGAATTACGGGGAGTATATCTCCCCCTAAAGCAATCGGACGGCCGTGAAGGATCTTGCCATTTTTGATCAATACACCTCATGCAATGGGTTGTTAGGCCATTTAGGGCTTGTACATGGGTTGTTTTGGCCAGAGGGAGGTAGTGGGAAAGTTATCATGCGTTTAATTGAGTGGAGGAAGGATTTTCATGTGCTCAATTTGAAGGAGGTGATCAGTTTTAGCCTTAGGTTAGGTTGGGCTGACCCAAACCCATTGAGTTAGGTGCACCACACTCACTAGTGTCCACTTGGTCCACCAAGAGGGTGTCAAGTGGTCATGAAGAGGATTTGACCAAATTTCAACTGAATTTGGCCAAAATTTACCCTATGGCCTAGGAGTAAAATGGTCATTTGGCTTGGGTTTCAATTTGAATATGTTTCGTATGATTGAAAAATTGGTTAGGCCAAGTTTCAATGGATTTAGAGTTGATTTGATATGGTTTGGCTCATGTTGACCCATTTAGGTCAAAATGGGTCAAGTTGACCAATTGGTCAAATTGGGTCAAACCAAGGGTTGGGTCAAGTTCATATGACCATTTGAAATATTTTGGTGGCTTTGATTTGATTCAATTTAGTTTATATTTGGTTTAGGTTCAATTGAGTTCACTTAGGTCAAATGGGTCAAGTTGACCAATTTGACCCATTTGACCTATTTTGGTTAGGTCATGGGTTGGCTTCATTAGTCATATGAAATGGATTGGTATCTTTTTTTTCCAATCAATTTTGGTTTAATTTGATTTTGACTCAATTTGACCCTTTAGGTCAAGTTAGGTTTATGGTCAATTAGGCTAGTTTGGGCCTAGTTGGCCAATTGGGGCTCTAGTTAAGTTCAACAATCATTTTAGAATGAACTTGACCCATTGGTTTCAATCAATTTGGCTTAGATCAAATTGTGGCACATTTTAAATTTTTAGGTCAACTTGGGTCAACTTGGGTCAAGTGGCAAATTAGGCTAGGTTAGGCTCAAATGTTGGCTTGGTCAAGGTTAAACATTGATCATGAATGAGTCTTGATCAATGGTTTCAATCAATTTGGCCTATGGTGGGTTTTGGCCATGTTGGGTTTCATTTTAGCTAAGTGTTGACTTGGTCAACCTTTAGGTTTGACTTGGTTTGACCCAATTTGAATAATTGATCATCTCATGATGATTGTTGATCATGATGAGAGATTTAGGTGGGCTTAGTTCAATCCAATTTGGTTAGGATTAGAATTTAGCTCAAAAGGGGTACTTAGGTCACTTTGGGTCAAGTGAGCCTAAGTGAATCAAATGGCATGGTCAAAGCTTGATTTGAGTTTGATTGAACTAACATATGGATTTATGATTGAAATATAAATCCATTTACAAGTGGTTTGAAGTCAAATGGGTTTTGATTCATTTGACAATTTCAAGTTCAAAGAGTACACATGAGCTTGACTTGATTTTTGAATTTGGTTTTGGTTTGATGATTGAGGTTTATGTTTATATATGGATTCATGATTAAGGATTAATTAAATTATGAAAAAAAATCAAGGGTTTGGCTTAATTTGAAGTTGATTTAGCTAAGTTCAAGAATTTGACTTGAAAGGCTTAAGTTGAATTTTGGTTGAATTTGAGTTTGAGTTTTGAATTTGGTTTTGGATATTTGAATTTATATTTCATTTATATTTGTAAATATAAATGAGAATATAAATGGGTTATGAGAAAATTTCATGAATTTGAAGTGATTTAAACTTGATTTTAGTTAAGTCCATGAGGGGGGATCAAAGGACTTAGGAAAGATTTGTGGAATTTTAGATTTGAATTTTGAATTTAGTTTGATTGATTTGAATTTATATTTCATTTATATATGTGAATATAAATGAGTTGTGAGAAATTTTCATGAATTTGAAGTGGTTTGAGCTAGGTTTGAGCTAAGTCCATAAGGTAAAATCAAAGGACTTAGTAAAGATTTTGAGTTTGGAGTTTCAACCATAAGCTTCAATCACTTGGAATTGATTTGAGTTTAAGAAAATCAATCAAGCTGGAATTGATCTAAATTTTGATGTTGATTTGATTTAGAGTTTGACTTTGAAAGGAGGAAGTGAGGATTTATTCAAGTTAAGGGATATGCAAATTTTCCTAACATCCTTAAGGCATGACCTATTCTTATGGCCAACTCTTCTAAGTCTCTAGGGTTAGGTTAAGTATTCACCTAATCACTAGAAGTGTCTTAAGACTAAGGAACTCTTAAGTTTTAAGAGAAATCTTATGTCTAAGATGGAGGGGTTGAGAGCTCATTCTGAAAATGAGGTCAACAGTGGTATATTAGTCTAGACATCCCGGGGTTGTGAGGCTTCAAGTAGCCCTAAGTAGGTCTTGTACCTTATGCCCCTGGTGTAAAAAATAATGATGTCGTACTCACTTAAAACTCTAATACATATGCATGTGTGATGTGACTAATGAATAAAGAATCAAAAATCAAATAAATAAAATATAACTTTTGCATAGATTTTTCTATCCTTATAGTTATTCATACATTTACGTGTACCTAAGAAAAGTGGTATATTAGTTTGGATATCCCGGGGCTGCGAGATTTTAAGTAGCCCTAAGTAGGACTTGTACCTTACGCCTTTGGTATAGAAAATAATGACGATGTACTCACTTATAACTTTTATACATGTGAATGTGTATTTAGCTAATGGATGAAAAATCCCTCTTTTCTACATAACAAAGACATGCATTCATAATTCAATTAACAAATGAAATATTTAAATTTCAAAATACATTTCTTTGCATTAATCATCAAAGTATGATAATATTTACATTGCATATATAAGTATGCTTAAGATTATTCATATGCATAATATACATGATGGAAAGAAAATTATATATAAACTTAGGGTTAATTAAAACACATAATAAACCATTCACGAAAGAAAATTTATTAATCAACTTACCTTAGAAATTACTTAAGGTAGGGATAAAGGAGAGACTCTCTATCTCTTTTTTCTCTTTATAATACTTAGTTGCTAACTGTAGGTTATATGAAACAAAAGAAAAATACTAAGTAAAAATTCTCAAATCAACTAAACCACTTAAAAAGAAATCAACCTTTTATAAATTAAATCCCTCACACTTAGCAAATCATAACTCTAAAGCCTAGTTAGGACATACAACCCAAACTCTAACACATGCACATTAGGCTAAGTCACACTTTCTAGATTTATATTAGGGCAGTGCATGGTTTGATGAATGTTTAGTTTTGTGATGTATTGTTTTAGATCAGATAAGTGTATGCATAAATTAATGTTAGCCAGATATTTTAATCATGTTTTATGCAAGGGGTATGCTTAAAGGGCCATTGTAATAAAAATATAAATACTTTTTGCTATGCAGGTCACTTAGCCCCTAAGCATAGCTCAAGTTAGGACAAGTGGACTTAGTTACCCATGTGTGGGGTGCTAAGTCCAAATTATTCTTATAAGTGCTTAAGTTGTATGGTGTGTTTAGCAAATATTTATTTTGCAGGTGTAGCTACATTTTCCTTCCTTTTAGTGTAATTTTTACTTTAGGATTAGGATAAGTGTTATGGGGATTAAGGATGAGCATTATTTATAAGATCATATCTTATATACCATATGATGCCTTTGGAGCAAGCCACATCCCAATCAAACCAAAAGAAAGAAAGAAATGAAGCAAACCAAGAAATGAAAGATGAAGAGTGAAGAATGGGGGATGAAGAATGAAGACCCCCCATAACACTTATCATTCTATAATTGTAATTATTCTTTCATTGTAATGGGAGTATAAAGGTAGAGCTCGGCTATCCATATTTCTTTTCGGGTTGTACAGCGGTACTTGACTGCACCGGCCTTTTATTCTTTTGTGATAACTTCATAAAATTGTTTGAAATTTTGTTTAGCTTATGCATTAGAAATAACATGCATTTTTATAGTTTCTTTATGATTGGTGATTGTTGTATGGTCTGGATGCGATTAGGCTCCTAGGATAAAAATAAAATTTTTATCCCATTAATAACTCATAACTAGAATTTTAAAATAATTCATAACTTCACATAAAAGCCTAAGAGTTAAATCAATATAATAAAGTTTTTAACAACCCCTTAGCTGGATGATTGAATGTATAATATCATGCATATCATATTCTCCCACTCTTACTAAGAGAGGGCTTCCATTTATGCCAGAGAATAAAAGCTTAACCAGTAAGAGCCTTTGATGGAAATACACATTTTCTCTTCTGATTTATCCAATAATCAATTTCTCATGCATTACCATATAGCCTGTGTCAAAATAAAAAGTCCAAAAAATCAAATAAACTTGATAAAATTTGCATTATATTTAAGTCATTACTCATGCCTCTCATGATCTAGTCTCTTAGGGAGTGAGTTTAAGGACTTAGTTTCTTTTCTAAGTAAATAACAGTCTAATCATCTTGCAAAGCATATGACTTGCCTATATAGATTTAAAGTATGGGAGGAGTTAGTTGCCACTCTGGTAATAAGAATGGGTGGTTTACTCTCTTATGGAGGTAAATCATATACCCACTTTCGCCTAAATTTAGGTCGTGCTTTGGCCCTCGCCAAAACTCTCTAGATTTGGGATCTGAGGTCGTTGTTTTCCATTGCGGGCTACAAGCATAAATCCTCACCTCTTAGGCATTTCCATAATTTTATATCGTAGAATTGTAAGTCCTAGATTTCTAATAAAAATTCAACTCAAACAAATAAATCTTCTCAAAATTCAAATATATAAAGCTCAACGATAAGATAGATTGTAGTGCTCACGAGGCTTCCTAGTATCATGAGCACTCCCTACCCATCTCCTTTGATTTTGATAAGAACTCTTCCCTTTTGATCTCTCCCACTTGATTTTCAAAAATACAACTAATCTTTTGATAGTCCTATCTTTGAATTCTTTGGAGATAACAATCGTCTATTTTAATTGAGAGTATTTTTTAAGACATTCATTTTTCCTTCAGATATAATTTACTATGGAGACTTACCTCCATAGGGAACTTAACAAACCCGGTTTAAATAAACTCTGCTTTAATTTTTCATATAAAGTGGAAAAAAAATCTCTAGTATATTTGAAGACCCATCATACCTGTGAGTTCTTCAGGTGATTGGCCCATCATGGTAGTGACTTATCTCTAAACAAGCACTATTCCTTAACGTAGCACATCATGATGAATACAACTGCGGATCTGTGTGGTGTACCCTCACATAAACACACTCAACACCAAAATAAACACCACAGATAGCTGCAACCCAACTACACTATCACCATCGTCATTGTCTGGCCACCATCACCCACTATCTCACACTATTGTTTGTAACCACCACCCATCATCGTTTAGCACATTTCAATGAATGTAAACATATCACAACATATATATATATATATATATATATATATATATATATATATATATATATATATATATATATATATATATATATATATATATATATATATATATATATATATATATATATATATATATATATATTTATTTATTATTTATTTATTTATTTATTTATTTATTTTATTTATTTATTTATTTATTTATTTATTTATTTATTTATTTATTTATTTAAAATACATACATTTAAAAACATCCTACTAAATAACTCCTAAAATTAATTTTAAGAAATTTGCTCTAATCTAACCTATGTATTTTAAGATATTAAAACACCAAGTATCATGAAAATGGAGAAGATAGGTCGAATAACAAAAAAACCAATAAAATAACTAGCAAAAAAACGGCATTCACAATATCCAATAACTGCTAATTGCATTTTCATGTAGTCAATTTAGCCTTTTATACCTTGAGGATATCGTAGAAATATTAGCAATATTATTATTCAATTATTTCTCTCACTCTAAATATCATAAATCATGCAGTTAATTGAACATAGATAAAAATATATATTAAAATTTTTTTTATATTGCACATTGTAGAAATATGATAAAAAAAAATTACAGGAAAACGTTGATAAAAAAAAAAAAGATCAAAATAAGTAATATTTGAGAATAATATTAGAGTTGAGAAGGAAAAAAATTATATATATATAACTTAAACTTTAAATCACTCTGCTAAAATGCCTTCTACAATATATATTACTTATGCCAACAATATTTTTATATTTTTCTTCATCTTCCATGTCTTGGTCAGAGAACATCCATCATTAATTTTACACCACTGAATAAAACAGTTAAATAAATAAATAAAGCTCCATTTGAGAAAGAAAAATACACTTAATCCAATGGGATTCTCCTACCAGTGTAAATATAACAAATTTAACAAATTATCCAAAGGAGCCCACGAGAGAACTAAAATTATAACAGAGCCCTCATCCTCAACTTTGCTTACCGTCGTCAACGCCGTCGCCGTGCAAATAAGCCTTCTTGCGGCGCTCGGCCCTCCCCAAGCCGCAAATTACAACGAAGCATGCTGCGTAAATCCCGTGCACCCTCCAGTTTGCCCGCGGCGCTTCCCCGATCACCGCATGGTGAAACACTGTAATATAGTAATGCATTCCAACCGCCAAACCCAGCAGCATTTGAGCTAGACCCACCATCTTCCCCGTCTTGCGCACGCCATCGCCGGCGGAGAATGCGACCACAAGCGCGATCAGCTGGGCGATGAGGTACACCAAATAGCCAAAAGTCTGAATTGCCTGCGTCCACGCGTACGCGCCTGGGGACGCGACGTAGAAAAACCGGAGGGGCTCGAGCCCCGACACCACGGCTGTGAGGGAGAGCGTGGCGAAGTAGATGGCGAGGTAGGCCTGGACGAAGAGAAGGGCGCGGTGGAGGGAGGCGGAGGTGCCGGTGCGGAGGAGATGACGGGAAATAACGGTGACCAGAAGCAGGGGAAGGAGGAGGAGGGCTGAGGAAGCGGCGGAGGCAATGGAGGGGGCGTATTTGTTTCCGACGAAAGGTTTTACGCTCGCGGCGATCTCGCGGTGGGTTTTGGAGAGGTAGAGCTTCGAGGTGGTCGAGAGCTTCTCGAGGTCAGAGTGGAGATGCGAGGGGAGATCGCGGAAGTCAGAGACGAGGTCGTCGCCTCCGGTGATGTCGGCGTCGTCGAGCCAGTTCGCCGTTGAAGCCTGCGGCTTCAATTTGGGATTAAATTGTGGTTTAGAATGAAGCGGATCTTTGGCATTAAGGTTTTTCTGGGTTTTAGGTGTAGGATTTAGGTCTTTGATTTGCCCTGTTTTGGTGGAATTGGATTTGAGGAGGGTGATTCTGTCAAAATTAGATTTTGTGGTGTTCTTCTTCGCAGCGCTGCTGGTTTTATTGAGCTTGAACCTGCTAATGGAGATAGTGCTGAGGTCGCCGGAGATGGCGGTTTTGTCGAGCTTGTGCTTGGTGGCTATAAATGAAGCATTGAGGGTTTTGTTAAGCTTGGATTTGGTAGGAGTGGTGGTGTCGGGTGAGCCTGAGAGAATTTTATCGAGCTTGGATGACGAGGAAGAAGTGGAATTTGTTGTTTTGAGTTTGAGGGATTTGGTTTTGTTCTTGAGTTCTGGGAATTCTGATATGGTTTTCTTCTTGGGAAGGGGTTTTGATTTGGGAATGGGAGGATCGTCGGTATGATCTTCTTTGTTGGAAGAATGGAGGTTTCTTCTGAGAAGGGGATTGCTGTGGGAAGAGATGGGGGTGGGAAGGGAGAGGGAGAAGAGGAGGAGGAGGAGGAGGAACGATGTGGATGATTGCGGAGAGAAGATGAAAGATGACATTTTTGAAAAGATAGATCTGGCAAAAGATTGGATTTTGGGACAGAGCAAGAAGATGGTGAATGCAAATGTGGCTTTATATAAGGAGGAAGAGAGAGAGAGAGAGAGAACTGTGGTATCGGAGATGTTTGGATTCGAAGTTTTAAATAAGGCAATTTTTTTTAAATTAAGTATGATTAGAATTTTAATTAGGTAATTAAATATTAATAAAAAAATTTAAGAATAAATATAGTCATCTAATTAGTGAATGATCACGCCACGCCGTCGCGTACATGAATGTAGGCTTATTAATCGAGTATCGGTCAGCCTATTAGGCTTCAGATTACCAAGCCGCCCAATTAGTAGCGACATTATAGTCCGCCCACTAATTGACCGGCCTCGATAATTTTTTTTAAGACAAATAAGTAACAAAAATAAAGCGCAATCGTTCATATTATCATTTTTTGTGTTAATGTAAAAGGCATCTCTACTGATTTCCACTCAACTTCAGAATGGATGTTTTAATAATGTTTATTATTTTTTATTATGGAATAAAAAATAAGATGCTTCATATAATCATATCGATTGAATTTTAAAATGCATGTTTTAAGTGATCATGTCTATATATTTTAGCAAAGAGTGACACAACATCTTATCTCAATACTAACACCTCAACAAATGTGCTGGCCAAACGTTATAAAAAGACCATTCTTGAGCAGGTAAGATGTTAGTTGAATAATGTAGGTTTATTAAATACATTCTGAGTTGAAACAATCTGTACAATTGTCTATTTGATAAATAGGTGTCCATCAACCATTGAGCTCAATGCCCTAAAGATGAATTGAACAACCAAGAGACTACAATAAACGAAAGTATGTCCGCCATTTTCATATGAAGTTAACCAATTCATTTTAAATTGACAAATAATAGAAGTTCATTATAACATAACCAAATTTAACGTACAAGACTCTTAAGTTTGTAATGAAAACAGATAAATAAAATGTATCGAAAAAAAGTATATTGTCTAAACCCTAAACTGGACAACCGTCTCCTCCTGCATCGGTCGTGCACGGTGGACGATCACATGCGGTGGTTCTTGCGCTATATTGTCGACGTCAGCGTGGTGCCCTCGACATCGCTGCCGAAAAGAATCACAAATATAATAGTGCTAATATTGTAAAATCTAAGTAGATCAGGGCAACCAGAAAGAGAAAGATAAGCATTATCTTATCAAAAAATGTCATTAACCGTTAATATTATGGCATGACCAGAATGACCATTTGCATATGCTACAAGTTCTCTGCACCTACATTTTCATCCATTGTGTTTCAATCTATTCATGCATATTCGCCTAACCTTCGAAGTTAGCGCAACGCGTGACTAATCCATGCTCTACACGATCCAATCGAACGATCTAGTAGAGTATGAAATTCATTTATGTATGCCTATATTATAAAGTGTAAGATCGACACACACGTGAGATGGTCAACCGTCAAATCCCTGCAAGCTTCTCAATGATGCTAATTCCAGAAGGTGACGTCAACCTTAACTGACGATTGACCTCGCACATAACTTAGAATTGCTCATCGATAGGCCATAAAAGAAAATAAATAAATTCTCTATTCATTCTTGAAAACAAGTTATTAATAATGAGAAATTTATATTAATCGACACCTAATTAATACTACTTTGGCTACTTAACACCTAAATAAATTGATAAATAAAGTGATTTACTTGTTACGAAGAACGACGGGATGTGCGCTAAAAAATGTAGATCCAAAAGGAATTTTCCTCAAATGAAATGGAGAGGAATCGCCGAAAAGCTAAAATTGACTTCCAACGGTAAATGAGAGAGGAAGTAGTTAAATGGCGCCAAAGCACGGGAAAAACAAAAGTTTATCGAATACCGACAAGACGCGAATGCAGTCCGACGTGATGCCGGGCCACGGAAGTTCGAGGGGAGGACCGTTTCGGCATGGCTGAGTCTGAGCTCTAATGGCGGAGGGCGACCGGTCAATCGAGAAAATATGGAGATAGGCGATAGTAAATAACCAATGGTCGATTCATAATTCTGAAGGCTTAATCTGACCTCAGATACGGTCAGCCCAATTAGTGCAGAACCTACCAATTTCACGACACTAGCCACAACCGAATCGACGCGGTATGCCACTAATTGGGCGACTATATCTATTCTTAAATTTTTTAATTAATATTTAATTACCTAATTAAGCTTCTAATCATATTTAATTAAAAAAAATTATATTTAAAAAACTGAAGATCAAAGGAATATAGGTGAAAATCTGGACGAAGAAGATAAAGAGCAGCAGCAGTGAAACTGAAGTGTTGACTGCCGCCGAAATGGCCGAGGGAATGGGCCGAGGGGAATTGTGGTACAATAACAGTTGTCGATAAATTATTATAGTTTTTTTTAAAATAATAAATAATATTAATAACTCATATATTATATTTTAAAAAATAATTATAATGAATTTTAAAATTAATAAATGTATTTCAATATTATTATTATATATTTAGATAATTTATATTATACTCATCCTATAATAAATCTAATAATTTTTTATTTTATTATGATTCAATGTTGGATGAAGATAAAAATTTTTTTTAATATCTTAATCATCCAACGGTATAATTATTTTTCTAATTTTATTTCTTATTTTTAGTTTTAAATAATATTTAAATTCTATGGCTATTCAATGATTTTTTACAATGAAAATTCTTTATGGATCATTTTATTTTTCTGAATCATTTTTAATAATTCATATAGAAAAATAAGGTGATTGGACATCATAACAACTATCTTAAAAGTTAAATAATACTAATTTATTTTAACACTCAAATTTATTATTATTATTATTATTATTATTATTATATATATATATATATATATATATATATATATATATATCATAATTATTTTTATGTAGTTACTGTCACCAATTTATTGAAAAAATTTTAATATATATGACTGATAATCAAATTAAATAATCTTACAAATTTCAAAATTATCTTTTTGGTGATTTTAGCCTTGTTAAAAAGTGTTGGTGATTTTTTTAAAATTTATATTTAACGAACATAATATTAAATCAAAATCTAATTAGGTAGAAATTCTTGATTTTCTTCCAGGACAAAAAAAATTTAAATTATTATTATTATTTACTCTCATATTTCTTATTCAATATTATGACAAATATGAGCTAAACTATTTCTTTTCATATGGCATAACGACTGAGTAATGTCTATGAGTTATAATAATAAACTATTGCCAAACAAGACTCTAATATTTCTATTAAGAAATTATTATAAAAGCTGGGGGTCGGCTAAAATGGTGGGCTCAGAAGGGAGTGCAGTTGTGCTCCCACAGTCTTATTACTTCGTTCAGTTACGTATTGCTATAAATAAAATTTCAAAAATAACTAATAAATATTGATGTTTATGTGATACATTAAAAATAATAAAAGTGAAGAAATCGAAGAAAGCTAATAGCGGAAGATAGAGGTAAATGCTTTTGAAAATAACTTTTCAAAATAATGGTAATTTATTTTATAAGAAAATAGGAGCATTTACATTCATAGCACACAATTTTTATATATTTACATATATATATATATATATATATATATATATATTTTTTCTAACTTTAAAAATTAGATATGTGTGTTAACGTACTACAATAGAGTTGAGATCCCTTTTATTAATTTATAATATTAATACTAATTTTTTATTTTCATAACTATTTTTATAATAACTGATCCACCTCATAACAACAACAACAACAACAACGAGCCTTTATCCCACTAAGTGGGGTTAGTTACATGAATCCTTCGTCTCTGTTGTGTCCTATTATGTGTCAAATTCTCATTTAATTGATATCTTAAGGTCATTTTTTTACATCTTAAAAGTCTTTTTTGGTCTTCTACCTTTCTTAACATAAAGAAATCTAATACATCTCTCTCTGCGATCATTGACGATCGGCTTTATGTGGACCCAAACATCTCTCTAATCTTATCTACTACTCACCTACTCTAACTTTTTCCCGAACATACTCATTTCGTATTTTATCTCTAAGAGTAAAGACACTCATCCACCTAAGCATCCTCATCTCTGTAACACTTAATCTTATGGTTCTCTTTTATTGGCCAATATTCTGCACCATAAGTCATTACAGGTCTTACTACCATCTTATAAAATTCTCAAATCAAAGAAATTATTATGTGAGGATAATATTTGCAAAAGTTAGGCACCGAGTACTAGAGTAAACAACTAAGTTCTCATATTATTTAAATATAAAATTAAGATAAATTTACATTTATATCTCACAATTTTTATTTATTTACATATCCAACATCTAAATATTAATATTTGTATAAATAATATCTAAATCTTTAGTATTATATCAAAAAGTACAATTATCATAAACTTTTTGAAAGTCAAATATACATTTTTTATGTATATAAAGAATTATATATATATATATATATATAATCCTCAAATTAATATTGGAATAACCACATTCAAGAAATGGCTTATGATGAGCAAGGCATGGACAAACTTTGAGGTTGCTGAGATCCCATCGGGCCGTTCATCTTTCCACCATCTGAATCCAAGGGTTGTTACGGGCCGGCATGGGAAGGGGTGTGTTGTGCATGCAAGAGCTAGCGAGGCTTTTGTTTGATCAAAAGTGAGCAACATCGCTGTCTAATACACCCCACAAATAAATGCACCATAGATGTGCCAATGTGCCTTCACATGACCAGCTTTGAATTTCATATGTATTTCAATGATGATTGAGATCCATTTCAAACTAAGTAATGCTCTCTCTCTCTCTCTCTCTCTCTCTCTCTCTCTCTCTCTCTCTCTCTCTCTCTGTATATATTTATCTTGCTTGAAAAGGATAAGAAAGAATCTAACTAAATACTAATTCAGTCATGTGAGAGCCATTACAACGCACCTTTTTATTAAATCATGACTCTTAGCTTGTTTGACATTGAGGGCTTTATCAATGAATTTCATAAGAACGTGCAATATGAGTTTCTTCTCCACAATAAAAGATTTTTAAGAAGTATCAATGCATTAGGGTGTGAAAAAAGTTTTGTCATGTTGGCAAAGGGGATCTTCTAATGGGTGTAAAGGAAATGCCTTTGTAGATAGAAGGATAAGCATCAATAATGCTCATTTTGAGATGTTCTAAGGGAAGACTCATGTCTTCTAATTCACTATCTCATAAGAAGGAAATAATATGTCTTGTATCCAAGGACCAAGATTCTCTCTTTAATGTTAGCTTTATTGTCTATAACATGAAATTATGATAAGTATTTTTTATTTATTTTGTTTAGAACTAGGATTGCATATAAGTTAACTAATTAAGACTCGTAAAATAAGACAAATTTTATATTAATTACTTAGATTTCAAGGTCAGAATATCATAATCATAATCATAATCATAATCATAGACAATTGATTATCTGGTTTCATCATGATCATAAATTCTCTAATTTTTGACATTACTAAATGATTATAATTATAATATTTATTATTATTTTCACACTCACATGACTATTTTTTTAAGATATTATAAATTTTGTAACAAACAAGGATTATAATCTTGCATTTAAAATTTTGATGTACCACTCAATATGTAAATTCAATTATTTAAATATAAAATTATATATTTTTTTAATCAAGACATTATGAGCTTGCTTACCATAAATTTGTTCATGTGCTCATTTGTAATTATTACTTCATATGAAGAGTCAAAATTTGTGGTGTTCAGATGAGTGAGAGAGAGAAAGTTTTTTTATTAGCTTGTTGTTGATAAAACCTAATTAAATTTTCTTCATTGGATTTAATAATGTCTTAGGAGTGTCAGAAATCATTATCTTGTTAATTTATACTTATTTTTGTTGGTGAATCCAAGAATATGTGCGAAAAATCAGTTCGAGTATTTTAGAGTATATACAAAATAAATGAAATTAAAGTAAAGCAATCACATAAATGACACCAAATTTAACGTGAAAAATCAAAGAATGAGAAAAAACTAAGGGGCCACACCACCAAGAAATTTACTATGGATGAAAAACTGAGGAGAATAGTATAGATTATACTTATTTTGAAGTCTCTTCACACTTCTATTGCTCTAAAGCACTACTCTTTACTCTCACACACAAAACAATTAAGAAAAGGTCAAAAAAAATATAGAAATTTTTTTCTAAATATGAAATCTCCCAACTGGTAGCACGACGGCGCCATAACCTTAGTTCCTAAGCGCTGGCGTTGTTGACCTCCAAGCTTTTCTGCACCGGTTCGAGCGTTGTTGCATTGCTCTTGCAATATCGACATGCTGGCTTCTCTATCATTCTGCCTTAGTTGTCTTGTCCTTGCGCCACAATGCTACCTCATATAGCACTAAGATGTTGGCCTATTTGTCAGCTTCATATCAAGGCATTGTCTTTTCTGTCTCTGAAGCTTAGATCTCTTGTTCTAGCACTAAGGCACTGTATCAGTAGCGATGAGATGCTAAATACCAAATTGATAAAATGAAGCTCTACAAAATAATAAGTTTTTTATTATGCATATTATGTTTGTCATTGTTATTGATTGTGTGATACTGCACAAAAAATTAAGAAATGTTTCACTTATTGTTCATATATTTACATAAATTGTAAATATCTTATATGATGTATATGCATGTGTGAAGCTAATTATTAAACTAGTAATCATTATTGGTATAATAATAATATTTTTTTAAAAAGTATTAAATGTATATTTACTTGCTAACTGAACTTAAAATTCTATTAAATAAATAAATAAATTTTAAAAATAAAAGATTATAAATAATTTTTTGTTTCGTTTGAATATTTCTTTAATTTTTATTTAAAAATGATTTGAAATTTTGAATGAAGCCAATTTGGTTATTTCTCCTAGTGGTAAAAACAAAGGCTCTCTCCTCTTCCAATATCATTTTCCTTAGATGCCTTAATCCTATGGACCACTCCTTAGGAATCTAATATATGAAAAAAAAACTATATATATATTCTATTTTCATCTAATGATTGAAAGCTCTTACTTCCATCATAAAATTACGAAGATATGAGCAATTGAGTAAATTAACTATTAAATTTATTGAAAAATCTAAAGTAAATAACTCATTATAATTTTAATATTAAAAGTTAGAATCATATAATTTCTTATTATTAAATTATGATAATAATTACTATAGCTCAAAATTGTTTAGGTTAGAAGCATCGCTCATTGTTTGTTGGATCGTAGATGGCTTGCACCGTGGCACGTGATGATGCTCTATTCCCACATATAATAAGATCAAATTATGAAAGGGACAGCCGACAGTGACAAAATAAAATGTATTTTCCATTTATTTGTAAAAGCTAAACTGCAAAATGCATATAACTGCATTTTTCATTCCGACGAATGGTGCTTATAATTTAAAATATATAAGATTCAAAAATTACAATGGGGATATTTGTAAAGTATATGTAATATAATTGGATTACTTTAAATTATATAGTTTAAAAATTTTATAAATATATGAGTTTATTTTTTTTTTAGTTTGAGAGAATGAATGTAATGTGAAATATTTTTCAGTGTCGGTGGTGATGGTAGCGGTCGATAATAAGTGGGCGGTAGATTGGATGTGACCAAGATGATAACGGCGTGGCGCTGCAGTGGTAGAGCAAAATGATGGTATTCTTTTTGATCACGTATTTTAAATTCGCTCAAATTAATTGAATTTTAAATACACCAAAAATTTATGCTTTAAAATATTTTAAATACACCACATTATTTTGAAATTTCACTTTGCACAACGCTAAACATATAAAAAGTTAAAATTAATGGAAAATATCCATGTGAAATATGATTGTTATGGTGATATCAAAGAGAGAATGATTTTTCATATTTAACAATACTATTTTATTTAGAGATATATGCACATTTGATTTTATAAAAAAAAAAATCATTTTTATAATAAAAATTATATATGGAATTGAATTTTCATGTATTCTGAAGTATTATTAGTCCACAAAACTCTCAGTATGGTAGAAAACTAAACTTTAATTTCTAAATAAATTTATAAAAAAATTTAAAAAAGTTACACTTTATCAATAATATATCAAGTGACAATAGAATAAACATAAAAATAACAAAATAGTGAAATCCTAAGCCGGTGATTAAAGCAAGATAATTTAAAATAGGATGAACTTACGGATAATTTTTAAAAAGGAGCATATAATTAATAAAATTTAGCAAAAGGAGTATTCTAAAAAAGAAATTTAAGAAGGAGCAAAAACGTAAATTGCATCCACATTTTCAAAAAAAAAATTCTGAAAATGTAAATAGTGACATGGCACTAGAAATTTCACTAGTCGAAGCACAACTTTTGATGTCGAAAGTAATCTGATCCTAAGTCGAAACTAGCCCAGATCAAGCACTTAAAATATTAATGGAAACTTTTGGATATCAGTTGAATCTCTAAATAGTTCCTAAATATGTAGTGTTTATGATCAAATTGAGCATCTTGACGAGCCAGATCTAACAAGCCCAAGATCCCTTGATTCTGACTTCATTTGAGCATTTAAATATTTAAAATACATCAGATGATCAAGGGAATCATTTCGAGCCGTCCGATGGAGTGGTTTGGATTTTGCACGTATTTATAGAAATGTCATCTTCTAATCTATAAATAGCCTATCATTCTTTACTAAGCGCTAAAGAAGAGAGATAGGCGAAGATCCTCCATAATCGTTACTGACTGTACCACCACCGCGGTCGCCATATCAACCACGGCCGGCCGACCGGCGCCGTCGTCGACCACCACCGATCTCACCACCGTCGACCACTGCGGGTCATCGCCGTCTGCATCGTCGTCCTCCCGTCAGATGCCACGCGCCTACCGCCGGCCACCATCGATCGCGGTCGTATTAACCACCATCGGGTCATCACCAATATCGTCACGATCCCTGCCGCCACCACGGTCATCGGTGCCGTCGACCACCATCGATCATTGTCGTATCGACCACCCGTCGATCCGCTAATTGCCGACCATCGTTATCATCTCCGCTCGGTCATCACCGCGCCGGCATCCGCAGCTGACCGACCATTGTTGTTCACCATCGCCCACCAACAAGTACAACCAAGATATGTTGTTATCGATTCAGGATTCTTGTTCTTTCACATACTGATTTTGTAATCCGTTAAAAACTTTGTACTCAAACAATATATAATAGAAGATTTTTTATTAAAGGTATGATTTTTCCCCTCTTTCGATTTTTCACATAAAAATCATGGAGTTTATTATTCACTCTTCAAATATCTGTGTGCGTGTGTGTTAGATTTCACAACAAAGTTAAAGCGTAAATTTTTATTCTACCGTAACTGGTTTTCTACCACACAACAGTTTGGTGTCGTATGTGAGAATCAAACCACACAATCGCAATCTCTGTGAACACCTGCATTATGGCCAATAAGCGCAAAACTCGTAACAACGGAGCCTCCCGCTCCAACTCCTGTCACTCCCGAAACCAATCCTTGAACCAAGGACACTAAGCTCCTGCCTCACTTCTCCCTGATAAGCATGACCTTATCGATGAAGGTGCAACAGGAATCTCTCTATAAGATCGTGTTCTCCGAATTGAAGAGTCTCAAAATGAGATGATTTGACTTTTACGAGAAACATGACAACCACTACTGCGGCAAACGCATCTCCCCAAAGATTGATCGTTAGCCAAGGGAGGTCAAAATGCTAATACGGGGCTTTCTGGCCATGAGGCTGAAGTTCCTCCCTTTCAGGCCGTGATGTTGACTTCTTTGACATCGCTAGTTCTACTCATCCATCACTTGTAGCTCAACCGATTGTTAACTCACTAATTATTGTCGGTAGCTTGGCACGTTCTCGTCCTGTTGATTCCACCCATCATGTTTTATGTACAGAATTACAAAGCTTAGTGTGAGAAGAATTCTATGTTGAAAATGAAAATCATCTTCCCTCTCATCATAGCTATCAGGAGTCTTCACCTTTGGTTGAAGCTATTCTTCAACATCTTATTCCCAAGGTTTCAAACTTTCGAGCATCAACTCCTATGATGGGGCAACTGACCCATATGAACACATTGACCATTACAGGACCATCATGCATATCCAACGAGCTCCAGACACACTGCTTTGTGAGTTCTTTCCAATCACCCTCAAGAGTCAGGCTCGCACTTGGTTCTACTCCCTTCCAAGGGGATCCATCTATACCTTTAACGAACTCACCAAGATTTTTGTAGAATAGTTCATTACAAACTAGAGGATCATTTAAGATTCCTCTCATCTCTCAGGCATTCGTCAAAATGAGGGTGAATCACTTAAGGAGTACTTCTAAAGGTTCTCCTTAGAGGCTCAAATACCCAGGTAGACACGAATTATTAAAAGAGTTTTTCTTGGAGATCACGGGCCTTTCTACTGTCAATGCAAGATACGGTCTTATACATGCGACTTGGTTCATCGTGTGGAAGCGTAAATTTCTGCTGATAAGGCTATTAATTCCCATCGTAAATAATTTGAACAATCCACAGGAAAATGTAAGAGTGGCCTAGGGAACACAGATCGATAATCTCATCAAAAGAAGCAACAAGACAATCGTGATCTCCCTCCATGGCCCTCACATCAACGACATGAACCACGACCAGAAAAGGAATATACATCATTGAACACATCTCGTGTTAACGTCTTGATGGTCATTCGAGATGAATAGACCATTAAGTGGTCACATCCACTGAAACCAAATTCAGAAAATCAAGAGCAATATTGTCACTTACATCGAAATCATGGACATACTACTAATGCATGTAAATAACTCAAAGAAGAGATCGAGAGGCTCATTCAACAAAGATATCTATGTCGATTTGTGCAGAATCAATCAACTCAAGCAAACATAACTCCGACTGGGGGGCAACCAGGACAATTATCACAGAAACAACAAAATAGTTGCCAGATAGTTGGAGAAATTGAAACAATCGCAGGATGACCACTACTATCTAATCAAGTCCTCATTGCCACCTCCGAAAAGCCAGAGTTAAAGAAATCTCGTATTGATCATTCCATCACTTTTAATGACTCAGACTTAGAAGGAGTCCAAGGTCTGCATCAAGATCCAATTGTCATCGATGCGGGGATCGATGACCTATGTTATAATGTTAAGAGAATTTTGATTGATAATGGGAGTTCTATCGATGCCTTATTTTACTCCACATTTCTTAGCATAATATGGGTTAGGGAAAAGCTCCAACCCACTGCAGGACCATTATATGGGTTTGATAATCGCTCTGTGTGAGTGGAGGGGGAAATCACCCTTCCTATTATCCTCAGAGAATTTTCTCGACAAGTGACTCATTCAATTAAATTCATGGTGGTCAAGTCAGATTCAGCGTACAAGGCTATCTTCGGAAGGCCCTTCCAATCAATTTTTGGTGTTGTTACTTTGGTATCTTATCTTAAGATGAAATTTCTAACCCCCATCAGGGTTAGAGTGGTCTATAGAAATCAACAAATAGCACAATCATCTCAGACAAGCTCAACCACGCCTTTTGGTGACCTTCGGCATCGAGAATTTTAATTTTCGAGATGAAGAAGTACTCTAGAGGACGTCATTTGTAGAAGACTTACTCCTTATTTCATTATCAGATGACCAACCTTTACAAACAGTACAAGTCGAATCTCTGCTCTCAAATGAACAGAGGGTAAAATACATAAACTTCTTACATAAAAATCAAGACATCTTTGCTTGGAGTCTGACATATATGCCTGGGGTCGACCCCAATGTGATCATGCACTCTCTCAAGATTGATCCAATATTCAAACTGATCATCTAAAAGAAGTGAAGTTTTGCACCTCATTGCCTTCAAGCTACTGAATAAGAAGTTGACAAGCTCTTAGAAGCGCGATTCATACGAGAAGTATATTACCATAAATGTCTAGGAAATGTTGTCATGGTTAAGAAAGCAAATGGAACTTGGAGAATATGTATTGATTACAGTGATCTAAACAAAGCTTGCCCAAAAGATAGTTTTCCCCTCCCCCGAATTGATCAATTGGTTGATGATACGTCTGAGCATCAAATGCTCAATTTTTTAGATGCTTACTTAGGTTACAACCAAATAAAAATGGATCCAATGGATGAAGAAGTCACATTTTTTCAAATATATAAAAGTTTATATTGTTATCAAGTTATGTTGTTCGGGTTAAAAAATACTGGTGCTACCTATCAACACCTTATGAATAAAGTTTTTAAAGACCTCTTAGGCCACACAATGGAGGTATATGTGGATGACATGTTAGTAAAATGCTTGGAAAAATTACAACATATTTCTGACTTAGAAATATGCTTTAACCTTCTTCAACGTTATAACATGCAACTCAACCCAACCAAGTGTGCTTTTGGGGTTACATCGAAAAAATTTCTTAGGTTCATGGCCACCCACGACGGGATTGAAGCTAATCCCAAGAAAATCAGAGTACTCAGAGATATGGTTCCTCCAAAGAATATTGTGGTGCAAACTTTTAACATTCCCACGTGTCCTCTTCATCATCATCTATTCGTCCTTTCCTTTCTGAGGTGGAAAGAAAGAATAAAATGAAAGAGAAGAACACAAGGGAATAAAAAATTGTCTTGGTAGGATGCCACGTGGATCCGCATATGTACATATTAGGGTGATTGAGTACGACAGTGAGGAGAGGTGTACTATCTCGAAAGATAGAAGTCACCACCCTACAAAGAACTTAATCACCAAAATAAAGACTCCTAAGGACGTTGGGTCTTTGAGGTGTACTAGAGATTCTTCCCCTACTTTATATGGAAAAGTAAAGCAAGGTTAATTTCAAATCGGATTCGTTAAGTTCCCTATAGGGGCAAACCCCCATATTTAATTACATCCTAAGGAATGGGGATTCCTTAGGAAAATACTCGATTAAGGTAAATGATTATTGTCTCTAAAGATTTCAATATGAAAGGACTATTAATCAATCAGCTTATTTTTGAAGATCAAATGGGATTGATCAAAGAGAGATTTATTATCAAAGCTAAATGAAGATAAGTAAGAGACACTCATGATGCTAAAAAATCTAGCGAGCATCTCAAACTATCCTATAGTTTGGTTTTACAATTTTTAAATTAATTTAGTTTGTTTGAGTTAAAATTTTTCTTAGAAATTTAGGGCTTATAATTTCACAACACAAGATTATGAAAATGCCTAAGAGGTGAGGATAAAAGCTTATGGCCCACAAAAGGGAGAAGCAACCTCAGAACTTAAATTTAGGGAGCTTTGGCGAGGGTCGAAAGCACAACCTAAATCTAAGATAAAAAATGGGTATTTGGTTTGCCTCCACAAGAGAGGACAAACCACCCGACTGTTTGGACTTACAACCACCTGGGGGTGGACGCTTACTAACTCCTCCTATGATTTTAAACACATGTAGACAAGTCATATGCTTTATGCAAGATAGTTGGGATGTTATTTATTTAGAAAGAGACTAAGTCCTTAAACTCACACCCTAAAAAGATAAGATCATGTAAAAGGCATGCTTCAAATGACCTAAATCTAATGCAATTCAAATTTCATTTTATTTTCTTTTATGGACAATCATTTTGATTCAGGCTAATAGGATTCATATGCCAAATGCATGATAAATAAGATTATTGGCCAAAATCAGCGAAATGGGAGGAGGTGTGTTTCCACCATAGCTCTCACAAGTCAAGCCAAGTTTCTCTAGCAAGGGTAGAAGCTCTATAATCAAGAGTGAAATAAGATGCATTTGTACATGATGTTATAAAAGAAATACTCATCCAGCTAGGGGGTTGCTAATTCTTTTATCTTGATTTTAAACCTAAACTTTAGGTGAGGTTATGAGTTCTTTATTTTTAGTTTTGAGTTATTAGACTTGGTAAAAGATTTATTTTTCCTTAAGAGCCTAATCATCATCCAGGCCATACATAAAGCAAGGAAGAAACTAATAAAATATGTCACTTAATGCACAAGCTAAATAAATCATCAATCAATTTATAAAGCTAAGCGCAAAAGAATAAGAGGCCAATTGTGGTTGGGTATCACAGCACAAACTCGAAAAATAAACTGGGTAGCCAAGCTCTACCCTTATACAACCCGGATTACAAATGAATAAAATACAATTAAGTGAGAAATTCATTATTATGGGGGTCTTCAAGCTTCATTTTTTCATTCTTCTTTTTCTTTTTTTCTTCTTTCTTCTTGGTTCTTTCTTTTGGATGGTTGGAAGGTGGGTGCTTTAAAGGCTTCACATGGTGCAAAAGATAAGATCTTATGATTAATGTTCATCCTAATCCCTATAACAATCATTCTAAAATCCTAATTACAAATTTTACATAAAAAGAAAAAGTAAATCTAGCTAACACCTGCAAAATAAAGGTTAACTAAACAATCCACCAAATCCCAAGCATGTATATTAGACTTATCACCCCATACATGGGTGACTAATTCTACTTGACCTATTGGATTATGCTTAGGGGTATAAGCACTTGCATAATAAAAGCATTTATATTTTTATTTATTATTGTGCCCCTTAAGCACAATCCCTTACAGAAGATAATGGTTAGACTAAGATCGTCCTACCATTCAGACTACGAGCACACACCCTAACATCTAGTCTAAAATATATATTACAAAATAAAAGTAAGCATCAAACCATGCATCGCCCTAACCTAAAGCTAGAAGTGGTGACTTAGCTTAATGTGTGTGCTTTGGAGATTTGTGTGGTATGCTTAGCTATAGCTTTAAGTTAGAATTTTCTAAGTCTGAAGCATGTTCAACTTAGAGGAGGGTTTCATTTAAGTGGTTTAATTATTTTGGGTTGATTTTATTTCATGTTTTGATTAGGTTCAAGTGAATCCTACAATTAATTACTAAGTTATAAAGAGGAGGAAAAAGAAGAGAACTTCTCTTTCCTTCCCTAACCTAAATAATTTCTAAAGTAGATTCATATTTTAGTTTTGCTTAGTGAATATTTTATTTAGGTATTTTAATTAATCCTAAGTTTAGATGAACTCTAAACAAACCTATTCAAGAACAAAGGCATTTTAAGATTACATAAAACGAACCAAATTCATAAAACATATAATACTTCATTTCTTTCCTAACATGTATAACAAGCACATGGATGAGTCCTAAGCATATCTATACACACAAATGAGAATGTTTAACACACTTTATTATGCATGCTAAGCAATTCATTTAAGAAAATTTAAAAGTTTATGATGCATGATTTTCATCAGGTAGAAAAGGGATTTCTTATCCAATTTTCACATGCACACATGAGAGTAAGAAAGGCATCAGTGAGTACAATGCCATTGTTAACCAGAGGTGTAAGGTACAAGACTAACTTAGGGCTACTTAAAGCCTTGTAACCTCTAGATTGTCCGGACTAATATACCACTTTCCTTAAATACAAATATGTGTACAAAAGAAGTGAATGAAAAAGAAAGAATGCAAAAATTTGTATTAGTTGAATCATTTTATTTATACAATTTATATGTGCAAGCATAAGTATCCTTCTTAAGTGATAGTATAGGAATGAATAGAATATGAAATTAGGCAAGTGTTAGGTTCTTTTCAAATGAACCATACATCTTACCAAATCCTATTTAAAATTATACTAAAAGAGAAGAGAAGGAAAATCTATACTAAGCACATCCTTATATATTACTCACATGCAAACTTATAATTAAAATATAAGTAATACACTTTCAGTTTTGATAATTGATTCATATATTTTTGAAATAATTTGAATTTAATAGTGATAATAGCCACTCATTTTTCTACTTTAGCCAACACATGCAAATTTGACATAAAGTAACCATTTTTATTTTAAATTTAAATTTTAAAAAGTATGAATGCATGAAACCACATGACACACATATTTATCATGTTGGGAAAAGAACTAAAGCAATGAAAGTATTTAAACACATTCACTTTAATTAAATCCTAAAGATAATCTTATGAAATAAGAAAGCTTAAAGTAAATCAAAGTTCATTTAGTATGATTTTTGCTTGATTTAGAATTTGATTTAGTTTTGAAAATGTGAGTTGAGTTTGCTATTTCTAACCCATTCTCACATGTGTTTGATATTTTTGTTTAATTTTTAGATGATTAGATTCATTTTATATTTTGATTAGGTTAATGTATGAATTAAGCATGTTAATTAACCCTTACCTACACCACCTTAGCATAGTTAACCAAGTAATTATGAGCCAATGAGATGACAAAAAATCTCACAAAGAATTTAAATTTGCAATGCACTTAGGAAGAAAAGGGCCTAATGCAATTTGGCTCATGATTAATGGTTAATTAAGCTAAGGGGTTTAACTTAAGTAATTTCAAAACACCCCGCACATATGAGTTGGGTTTTGATTTTCTTAATTAAACTTAGGCTCTTCAACACCTAAGCATCTACTCAAAATAGATTAATTAAGTTTTGGAAGGTTTTAGAGTTTTTAGAAATTAATTAAGAGGGTAATTAATGAATTAGCCCTTAATTAAGAGAGGATTAAGGAAAGAAAAGGGTTTTTAGGGAATAGCTTAGGAGAAATATTCTAAAAATATTTCCTAAGCCTTCTATTCATTGGATCAAACCTTAATCAACTTCAATAAGCAATTAAAACCCTAATCACACCCTTAATTATTCCTAATTACATTAAGAGAGTAATTAGGAAATGCAATTGCACTTCTCCCAATTAAGCCTTCAATAAATCCCAAGAAAATTAAGCGAGGCAGAAGTCATCCCCCAAAACATACCCAAGAAGTTTGGGATTAATCAAAGGATTAATTAAGGAGTAATTTAAAAAATAAAATTTCCATTAAAACCCAAAATCAGAGAAATATATAACTTAAAATCTATTAAAACCAATTTTAGAATATTATAGATTAAATTATCTTTCAACAAAAATTTACCTCATATTTTTTTGATTTTTATTTAGGGAGATATGAATTTTTAAAGCTTAGAGGATTAATTAGAATTAATTAAAACCTTAATTAATCCCTTATTACGACTTACAGAAGGCGGTGGTCAACACGCTTTACAATCCGGTGAAAGTCATAAATATCCCATCACCGCTGGCGTGGCGGATCGTTTGATACCCGCCTTTCGATCAAGGATCGAATGGCTAGGGATCACCACGTGGTTTTAAAAGGATAAATCGATTTATAAAATGTGCTATTAATCTCGACCATCCATCCAAAATGTGCGGATGGACGGTTAGGATTATCTTTGTTCTTCCTTAAGGATTAATGGAGGCCATCCATTATCCAAGCCTTGATCTGAGCTCGATTGAGCTCGGATTAGGATAAAATTTTGCACACACCATCATAGAAGATCACATCCAACGATGAAATTCTCATGCCATGACACTTTCTTTCACAAAGGACCAACACCTCCTAAGTCTAATGATCAAAAAATTTCATACCTCACCGGCGCTCAATTCCCTTGGAGGAGCTTCGTTTGGTTGATACGAAGCTGTGCTGAGAGAATTAGCTCTTGAGGTTATGCGGATTGCTCTATGGACCAACCCCTCATTGCTTGTGAGCTCAGTTTTGATCTAAGTGAGCCTCTCCTTGCCTTTGGAGCTTGGGAAAGGTGTTGAGTATACTCGACTTGATCCTCTGATGGAGTGTGCAAAGAGAATTGAAGTGGTTTTGAGTGAAGAGGAAGTTGAGGATTTAATGGAGCTCCCCTACTTTTCACTGTTCAAAAATCGATAATGGGAAAATGGCTAGAGCTCTAGGATGCTAGGGATTACTCTCTGACGGCTCCTAACACTCTCCCTTACTTAATCGACAATGAAGATGTTGAATTCAAGTGGAATTAGGGGGAGCATATCTCCCCCTATGGGAATCGGATGGTCGAAGCATGGCTTGTCATTTTGATCCAATTGACCATATGAAAAGCGTTGTTTAATCTATTTGGAGTTGGCACATGGCCGATTTGAGCTTTGGAGTGGCTTTGTTACCTCCCATGTGCTTCAAATCAAGTAGAGGGAGGTTTTCAAATTGGCCAATTTGAGCTAAGGGGTCATTTTTGGCCTTGGGTTCATTTGGGCTGACCCAAACCCATTGGGTTGGGTGCACCACCCTCCAGAGGGTTCACTTGACCTATTATGAAGGTATCAAGTTGATATGAAGAGGGTTTGACCAAATTCCCCATGGATTTGACAAAACATTGTTCTATGGCCTAGGGGTTGAATGGTCATTTGGCCAATTTTTGAATTTGGATATGTTGGGTATGTTGAGAAAATGGGTTTGGCCAAGTTTCATTGGATTTGGAGTTCATTTGATATGGTTTGGCTCATGTTGACCCATTTAGGTCAACTTGGGTCAAGTTGATCAATTGGTCAAATTGGGTCAAACTAAGGGTTGGGTCAAGTTCATATGACCATTTGAAATGTTTTGGTGGCTTTGGTTTGATTCAATTTGGTTTAGTTTAGAATTTGGCTCATATGACTTCATTTAGGTCAAAAGGATCAAGTTGACCAATTTGACCCATTTGACCTATTTGAGCTAGGTCATGGGTAGGTTTAGGTTTGGTTAGTCACATGAAGTGGATTGGTATCTTTGTTTCCAATCAATTTTGGTTAAGTTTGAATTTGGCTCAACATGACCCCCTTAGGTCAAGTTGGGTTCAAGGTCAATTGGGTTAGGTTAGCTGTAGTTGGCCAATTGAGGCTTTGGTCAAGTTCAACAAGTGATTTGGAATGAACTTGGCCCATTGGTTTGAGTCAATTTGGCTTAGATCAAGTTTTGACACATTTTGACTTTTTAGGTCAAGTTGGGTCAACTTGGGTCAAGTGACCAATTGGGCTAGGTTAAGCTCAAATATTAACTTGGTCAAGTTCAAACATTGATCATGAATGTGTCTTGATCAATGGTTTCAAACAATTTGGCCTATGGTGGATTTTGGCTATGTTAGGTTTCATTTTGGCTTACTGTTGACTTGGTCAACCCTTATGTTTGACTTGGTTTGCCCCAATTTGGTTGATTGATCATCCCATGATGATTGTTGATCATGATGAGAGGCAAAGGTGAGTTTGATTCAATCCAATTTGGTTAGGATTAGAATTTGGCTCATAAGGGTACTTTAGGTCACTTTGGGTCAAGTGAGCCTAAGTAGGTCAAATGGCTTGGTCAAAGCTTGATTTGAGTTTGATTGAACTTGTATATAGACTTATGATTGAAATGTAAATCCATTTGCAAGTGGTTTGAAATCAAATGAGTTTTGATTTATTTGACAATTTCATATTCAAAGGAAGAATATAAAAAGACTTCGGGTTTGATTTTTGAGTTGATTTTTGATTTGGTGATTGAAGTTTGTTTTTATATTTGGATTCATGATTGTAGGGTTGATTGAATCATGAAGAAAAATCAAGAGTTTGGCTTGATTTGAAGTTGATTTGGCTAAGTTCAAGATTTTGACTTGAATGGCTTAGGTTGGATTTTGAGTGGATTTGAGTTTGATTTTTGGATTTGGTTTTGATTGCTTGAATTTATATTTCATTTATATATGTGAATATAAATGAGTCATGAGAAAATTTCAAGGATTTGAAGTGATTTGATCATGATTTAAGCTAAATCCATTAAAAGGAATTTAAAGGACTTAGGAAAATTTTGGAGTTTGAAGCTTGAATTTTTGAATTTGGTTTGATTGATTTATATTTATATTTTATTTATATATGTGAATAGAAATGAGAATATAAATGAGTTATGAGAAAATTTCATGAGCTTGAATTGATTTGAAGTTGATCTAAGCTAAGTCCTTAAGAGGGAAATTAGGGATTTAGGAATTTCATTCATGGGTTTCAATCATGGATTTCAATCACATGGAGTTGATTTGAGTTTGGAGAAAATCAAATAAGGTTGATTTGGAGTTTGACTTGAAGGAAGGAAGGTGAGGAATGGTTCAAGCTAAGGGTAGACAAATTTTCCTAACACCCCTAAGGCATGACTTATTCTTATGGCTAACCCTTCTAAGTCTTTAAGGCTAGGTTGAGTGTCCACCTAATCACTAGATGTATCTTAAGACTAAGGATCCATTAAAGTCTAAGAGGAGTCCTATGTCTAAGATGGAAGGGTTGAGAGCTCATCCTAAAAATGAGGTCAACAAATATCAATGAAGTTCAACGCTTGAATGGATGAATTATTGTCTTATCCCTCTTCTTAGCCTGTTATAGGGATAAATACTTACCATTCTTTAAAATATTAAAGAGAGCTAAAAATAATAATTTTTAGTGGACTGATAAATGTCAAGCTACTTTTGAGAAACTAAGGGAATATTTAGTATCTCCACCCTTACTATCCAAGTCTATCCAATGAGAGATATTAGACTTATATCTCTCAGTCTCTTCCCACACAATAAGCTCAATTTTAGTGCGAGAGAAAAATGCATTACAACGACCAATTTACTATGTTAGCAAAATTCTCTCTGATATAGAAAGTCGCTACCCACTAATAGATAAGATGGCTTTGACTTTAGTTATCTCAGCACGAAAATTACGTCCATACTTCCAAGCTCACACCATCAGTGTTTATACTCATTTACCATTAAGGGCCATTCTATAGAAACCAGAGGAATTTGGAAGGTTAATCAAATGGTCAATAGAATTGGGAGGCCAGACATAAAGTCTCAAGTACTCATAGACTTTATAGTGGAGTGCACTGTCCCTACTCCAAATGAGATATCTATTACACCCCTTTCATCTCCTCAATGGACCCTTTATGTTGATGGAGCTTCAAGAAATGCTGGTGCCAGAGCAGGAATCTTACTTATTTTCCCCCCAATAGGATACCATAGAGTACGAACTTCACCTAAAATTCTCTGCAATTAATAACATGGCTGAATATGAGGCTCTCATCATAGGGTTGAGACTTGTCATCAATTATGAAGCTCAAAACTTAATGATCCATACTGACTCTCAGCTTGTCGCCTCCCAGGTTGAGGGAAACTTTAATGCTCATAATCATCAGCTAGCATAATACCTCAGCTTGTAAGGTCACTTCTTGCCCATATCAAGACACATCAAATCATTCACATACTTCGAGAGAAGAATACTCGAGCTGATGCTCTCGCTAAGCTAGCTACCTCTACTACTAAAGATCTATTTAAGAGAAGGCATGTTGAGAAAATATATTTTTCTAGTATCCAAGGTTCATGGGTAATATAAGCAATTAATGAGATGAAGGAACCTTCATGGATGGACCCCATCCTATCCTTTCTACAAGAAGGGATCCTTCCTAAAGATCCAACTGCTGCAACTCCTCTCTGAAGATAAGCTGCAAACTTTATTATTATCGGAGGTGAACTATACAAACGAGCTTTTTTTGGGTCATACCTTAAATGTCTCTCACCATCAGAGGCCAATTATGCATTAAGAGAGATTTACTCTAGGATATGTGGAGTACACTTAGAAGGAAGGGCACTAGCCCTTAAAATTATGAGGTAATGGTTATATTGGCCTACGATGAGACAAGACGCCTTGGATTTCACAAAAAAAAATATGCGAGTTGTCAGTTGCACTCTAACCTCTCTCATACACCACATACAGAGCTCTCATCCCTTCAAACCTCGTGGTCTTTTTCTCAATAGGGAATTGATATCATGGGATCTTTTCTAATAGCATCAGGGTAACAAAAGTTTATCATTTTAATTGTCGACTACTTCACTAAATGGGTGGAGGTTGAACCACTCGCTAAAATCAAGGAGGCAAATGCTAAACAATTAACTTGAAAAATATAATATGTCGATTCGATCTTCCTGCAAAGATCATCACCGATAAAGAAACATAATTTACTGGAAAAATATTTATGTCTTTTTGTAAAGATCTTCACATTCAGCTGCTGCATACGGTTGTAGTCCATCCTCAAACTAATGGATAGACTAAAGCTACCAACAGGACTATACTGAAAGGGTTAAAAATTCTTCTCGAGAAGGTTGGGGGGCAAATGGGTTGAAGAGCTCTCTAATGTTCTTTGGGCTTACCGCACTACATCGTGAACTTCGACTGATGAGACACCATATAATTTATGCTTCGGCACAAAAGCTATTATACTAGTAAATATCGAGATTCTAAGTCCAAGAGTTCAATCATTCAATCATAATAGTAATGAAGAAAAACTCCTACATAACTTGGACCTAGTCCCAAACTTCGTGTGACCCTATTTGCTTCCCACCAAAGGGTAGCTCGTCACTTTAACAGAAGAGTGAAACCCCGTCCCATCTCTGTCGGTGATTTGGTCCTATGAAGTCTTGAAGCTGCGGGCAAAGGCCCTCAACGCAATAAGCTCCCACCTCTTTAGGATGACCCTTATGTGGTTACAGCTATGGTCAAGCCAAGAACATTTAAGCTCAAGGACCTAGAGGGAAAACCTTTACCTCGAACTTAGAACATGGAGAGTCTCTGAAAAGATTATCAGTAATTCCTACTACATAAATATTGTAACTTTTATTTTATCTCGCTTGTCATTTTCTCTTCAACTCATATCTCTGTTAAGTTATCTTATGATAATATTGTATTACCGACCTTATCAAAGTAATGAGTTTATGACTTTTTCTTTCAAGCTTATTGCATATAAACAACCTTCTTCATTTAATCCTCCCACTTGAGGAATGCAACTCACGTTGTGTCTCAGTTGGGGCATGATCAATCCCAAGGGGATTTGATCGGACCTCTTCCATACAGGTGAGAAGTCAAGTAACACTTTGACTAATAGCTAGGATAGGTCAAAAAGTCCTTGGTGGAGATTCCATAGCCTTTTCCATACAGGCAAGACATAAAATAATATTTTGACTAATACCTAGGATAGGTCAAAAAGTTCTTGGTGGACTTCCCACGACCTCTTCCACACAGGTCAGTGTCATCGAATAATATTCCGACCAATCACCTCGGATAGTTCAAAATAAAATGAGAGCAAATCACCCAAAATTTTTAGTTTACTAATGTCATTGATAACTCTAACATGATGATATAAGAAAGAATCAAAATTATGGATACAAAAAATAAATAAATAAATAAATAATAATACATAGATAAAAGGGAAATAAATACATCCTTAAGTGATACTACATGATATCAACATCCTCCTCACCGCTGGAAGATGCTCCCTTAAACTTACACTCAACCCCTTCATCTCCTGAATCTGGCAAAAGGTCTTCAGATATTTGGCTAGGAGACAGATTCTCAATACTAGCTCCAGTTTTGTGATTTACTAAGCGGATTCCTTTTAGGAATCCTCGAATGAAGCCTTCCTCCAAACATTGGTGCTTCAAGTCCTTCACTTTAACATCAAGAGTATGATTATGAGCATCTTAAATATGATCATCGATAGCATCGCGATAAGCTAGTGAGTTCTTAAAAGTCTTCCACTGCCTTCAAGGAGACTTTAATTGCTTCTGCTTCTGACATTATAAGCTCCTTCTCAGAAAGATGATCCTGTAATACTTTCTTCCAAAGTTCAAGAGCTTTCTTCTCCGCTGCAAAAGCCTTGAGTCTTTTCTCTTTCTGGCGAGTCTTTACCCTCACCTTAATTAGGTCATTACGAGTATGCTCTGCCTCCTAACGTTGGAGAGAAAGAGAAGTTGACATATTCGCTAGCTCAGTTCTACACTCGGTTAGCTGATCCTCCAGAGCTGTCACTTCTTTGGCCTTAGCACTCATCTTTCGTTTGTACTCGCCTTGCAAATATTTTACCTTCACAAATTCAGTATTCCGCTCATCTAGAGTGACACCCAAATGAACCATAAGCCCTAATGTTTGGGTTACCTGCAATCAAAAAATCACAAATATTACACGAAAAAAAGGAAAGAAGAAAAGAAATAGAAAGAGAAGATAACACACTAATTTGTCTGCTCGTTGATGTCCAGTGCATACGTGCTTTAACACCTCTTCAGGAATGTGTGGATTTGAGAAATAAATCTGCCCATTATGAGTTAAGATAGCTAAACTCTCAGAGGCCAACTAGGGGAGAACATCTTCTCTATAAATATTTGATATAGTTACTTCGGCACATGTCTTCTTTTTTCTTTAAAGAAGAAGCATTGTTGTCACCATGATTTCATAACGGGCTTTTTGAAAGAATCCTATGAATATGAGGAGACCTTTCATCACCTTTACTTGATCTCTTCAGTGGAAGAGCATGAGATCTCCCTGCCTGAATGGAAAGGCCAACCTTGAACATTATATCTTCAATTATATACTTTCCAATGTGATGTAACTCATGCCGCAAGCCTCCTATATCAAGAAATTGAGAATTGTAGGATTTCATTCTCTTCAATTAGTAATGGATCCAGAAGGTCATTCAATCTTCCCCATCTCTTAGGGAGGTCCCACTCATTTTTCACAAAAAAAGAACCCATTATACCAATTTCTAGATGGATCCTATGTTGAAAATTATATACAATTCTTTATACCTTGATATGAAACACGTCCCTGAGCATTGCATGTGAATCTGCACATTTGGCATAAGTACTTGATGTTCAAAGTCGCACCACGCTCTCTAAAGAAGATAATCAAACCAACGATGATCACTAAAGTTCGAAATGAAAATTATGACAAAGCTACACTGCATATTTTAAAGACCTCAATTAATTCAGGAGCTAAAGGGAATCACAGTCCCGTATGAAGAATCATATCAGAAATAGTAAAGTATCCCTATGGAGGAGAATGTGCTCGATCAGACTTTTTGGCAATAATAATCACCAACTCTTTTGGGAAATAAAATTTTCTACGGAGCACCATTAAACTGTCAGCTGTGATAGTGGATGTTATATCGTCTGTAGCTGTCACGCTATTGGTTTTCTACCAGCCATCATCTCGTGAAAATACATCATAAATATGAAACAAAAAGAGGAGAAAAAGACAAAGGTCTGAGAACTGTGTGAAGCAACTCACTCATCCCAATATTTGGGCATATCCTTTCCTGACTTTGTTGCTCACAGACGGTTTTAGATTAAAGTTTTCGCCTACTATCTAACGAAAAATAAATGCATACATATGAGATCAAAAAAGTAAAAAAGTTATTTCTCTCTAATAATACTCCAAAATTACCTGCCATATTTTTTGAGTTTTTTTAGGGATGGTTCCTAATTGATGCTTCCCCACCACCTTGGCAGTTGTCAACTGCTGAACCATTCATTAGAGTTTCAAGAAATTCAATTTCCTACAAGAAAAAGTAAAAAATATAGGCCTTGATCGCCTCCAAACCCAGCCAATCTAACGAAGATAGTTGGCGCCTCTCTCAAGGGAAAATCAGAGCCTCGCCATATGAACTACGGGTCTTGATCGCCTCCAAACCCGATCGGTCCAACGATGATAGTTGACACCTCTCTCGAGGAAAAACCGGAACCTTGCCGTATGAACTATGGGCCTTGATCACCTCCAAACTCGATCGGTCCGATGAGGATAGCTAACGCCTCTCTCGAGGGAAAATTGGAGTCTCGTCGTATGAACTACTGGTCTTGATCACCTCTAAACTTCAATTGATCCGACAAGGACGGTTGGCCCTCTCTCGAGGAAAACTGAGCCTCGGTATACTGGTCACGATCAAGCAAATGACATTCTTTTAAGAAGAATGTCAGAGCTTCACTCACAAAAGGAAATTTTTTTTTATTATTACCCTTAGCCCCTGAACTTATGCTAGATAATTTCTCATCCAACGTAGAAGAACACTAGAGCATATGGGAATTGTGTCTCCTTACTTGACCCTAAGGGTTTTTATAGATCCACTATAGTGGAAAAAAGGGAATAAATAAAAAAATGGAAAAAAAATTAAAAAAAATTCAAAAAATGCTCATCGGCGTGTATTTGCGCACATGGGTACGCGCCCGTAAGCGTGACAGGCGCCTGTGAGTGCCCGCAAGCGTTCGGGCGTCCCATGGCCCTGGAACGAGCACCTACGCATGGTATGATAGTGTCTTGATAAACTCCGACCGGTCCAACAACAGTTGACACCTCTCTCGAGAGAAAATCAGAGCCTCATCGTATGAACTACGAGTCTTGATCGCCTCCAAACATGGTTGGTCTGACGAGGACAATTGACTTCTCTCTCGAGGGATAATCGGAGTCTCGCCGTATGAACTACTGGTTTTGATTGCTTTCAAACCCGGTTAGTCCGACGATGACAGTTAACGCCTTTCTCAAGGGAAAACAAGGGGTGCATGGCGCCCACAAGCATTTGGCGGGCAGGTGGCCAGAGCCTTGCACCCATAGCCACCGTGACCACACACATGATCATAATCTTGTGCACCTATGAAGATCTATTCTCTCAAACTATATGTGATGCAAATGTTAATGAACTTGCAAATTTCATTGAAGAATTTGTTATTTTTAATTATTTGGTATATTTTTGGATGATAGAGATAATGTCATCCAAAAATAGGGGGGCAACTATATGGCACTAAAAATTCCACTTATCGAAGCACCAATCTTGATGTTGAAAGCAATCTGATCCTATGCCGAAACTAGCCCATATCGAGCATTTAAAATATCAATGGAAACTTTGGGATATCAGTTGAATCCATAAATAGTTCCTAAATATGGAGTGTTTATGATCAAATCGAGCGTCTTGACGAGCCGGATCTAACAAGCCCAAGATCCCTTAATTCTGACTTCATTTGAGCATTTAAATATTTAAAATACACCAGATAATCAAGGGAATCATTTTTACCCGTTCGATGGAGTGGTTTGGATTTTGCACGTATTTAAAGAAACATCATCCCTATAATCTATAAATAGCCCCTCATTCTTCACATGGGGGTATCCTAAGCTAAAGAGAAGAGAGAGCTCTAAAGCTTGAAGGTCCTCCAAGCATAATCGTCTTCCACTCGGCCAATTGCTGCGTTGGCCTCCAACCATTGGCTACCACCGCAACCATCGCGTCGCCACCACTGCTGGTCCGCTGCCAACAACCACCCGCCGATCATTGCCGATCACCACGCCGTCGATGCGGCCGGCCAGCCGTCGGCCGCCACCATCGAACATCGACGTCATCAACCACCGCTGATCATCCGCGGCATCGGTGCTGCCGTCGACCTCGATCATCGTGCTATTGACCATCGTCATTGGTCACCGCCGCCGACTACCGCCGGCCATCATTGCCGGTCATCTCCGCCAGTCATCACCACCACCGACCGTCGTCGTCGGCCGCCGACCGCCACTGTTCACCATCGTCAATTGCCACCAACAACTGTTACAGCCTAACCACTGCTTCATAGCTGTTGTTATCTGATTCTGGGATTCCCATTGTGAGGCTTTCTCATATGCAGTTTTGTAATCCCGTTATCAGGAAAATTAAAACTTTGTACCCCCAAACAAATATATAGTGGAATATTTTTTTCTTAGCTCATGGTTTTCCTCTTCTGGGTTTTCAGTAAAATCCGGAGTTTATTATTCACTCTTCAAATATCATGTATTATTGTTTATTTACATAAGATTAAGGTATAAATTTTTATCTTACCGCAACTTATTTTCTAGCACACAATAAATAGTAATTACATTTTCAGAAAACATGATTACTATTCATGTTTTCTAATTTTCTATTTTTAACTTTTTTTATAATAATATTTTATTGAATGCTTAAATACATAAAATAATAATAAATAAGTAAATGTATTTTATTAGCAAATTATGTGATTTCGATTTATTTTTAAAATTTTATAAAAAAATCTATAGAATAAAATTAAAATTAAATAGTAAATTAAAAATAATTTCAAATAGTTAATTTAAAATAATTTATGACATTTTGAATTTTGAATAAAATAATTATTAAAATAGTTTTATTTTGAGAAATAATATTATAAATATATTAATTAATGATTTTTTATAAGTAAGATTAATTAATATTAATTACAAAAACTAATTTTAACTTGGACATTCTTATAAAATTTAAAGAAATCTTATTAATTTATTATAAATAGTGTTTTTATATGTAATGTATTTTTTGTTTCAAATTTTTAATTTCTAATGAATTAGTAAAAAAATAATAATTTAATTTAATTTTTCAATATTTAATTTTAAATTAGAAAAATTAAAATTATCACTCGTACTTTTAATAAATTAAAAGAACTAAAAAATATATACATTTTATTAATAATTTTATTTAATAAGTTATTGTTTGATATGCATATTATATAATTTTACTTATTAATAAGTTAATTTATTTATTTTGTATTATGTACATAATAAGTAAATTTATATAATTAATATATATAATAATAACTTATTAAATAAAATAAAATTTTAAATGCATACTTTTATTAATATATTAAAATATAGGAGAGAAGTTTAAATTTTTTCTAAAAAAAATTGTGCATAAAATATTTTAAAAAAATTTAATAAATAAATTCCACTGATTCATTAGAAATTTAAATTTTAAAACAAAAAATATATTATAGAATGAAAACACCAAATAATATAAATTAATAAGATTTTTTATTATTATTAAATATTCCTAAGTTAAAATTAGTTTTATGATTAATAATCTTATTTATAAATAAAATATAAATTAATATAATTATAGTATTATTTATCAATATAAATTTTTTTAAGTAATTATTTTAAGATTAAAAAAAATTTCATAAGTTAATTTTTAATTATCTATTTAAAATCATTTTAAACTTACCATTTAAAATTAATATTATTTTATATATTTTCATAAAATTAAAAATGATAAATAATAATCTTAACTTATTTATATATTTTAAATATGTTGATTTAATATATTTAAAATTCTATCAAATATTATTATTAAAAAAAGTTAAAAGAAATAAAAAATTAGAAGACGTGACTACTATTCACGTTTTTGCTCCTTTTTAATTTTTTTTTTATAAAAAAAGCTCCTTTGGCTAAATTTTATTAACTCAATGCTCCTTTTTAAAAATTATCCAAATTTTACATGTATAGCATTCAATTCTTACGTATTTACACATCTCATACTTGAAATTTGATATTTGCAAATATAATATTTTTTCTTATCTATGAAAATATATATTTTATTTTAAAAAATTAATAATGATCTTATTTTTAATATAATATTAGAAATTTAGATATTATTTATGTAAATAAAAAATGGAGATTTATATATATAAGCCCTCAATTTTTATATCTAATAACTAAACTTTAATTTTTATATATATAACACCCACTTTAAAAGTGAAATACACTTTTTTAAGCATAAAATTTTTTTGATAAATAAATATCTAATTTTAAGTATTAAATATGTAAATACATAAGAATTATGTGATATGTATGTAAATCTTTCTATAAAAATTTAAATTTTATATATATATATATATATATATATTGCGTGCTAGAAAATCAATTCAGTGAGTAAAGTTTAGCTTATTCTTTGAGTCCAAAGACACATAGGTATTTAAAAGTGAACAATAAACCGGAATTTTTCATTAAAACCTCAAAAGAGGGAAAAACCCGCTCAAAAAACTTCCACTATGTCTTTTGAGTCAAGATCTTCCGTCAGATTACATGTATATGAGAAAGGACGATTCTTTAGAAAATGAATGTGACGATGTTGGACGATGTTGGACAATGTTTTGGACGATGTTGATGATGATGTCACGATAGTGTGATGATGATGGCCGCGGCCGATTAATCGACAGTAAGGATCTGTGGCGGCTAAGCGTGGCCGGCGTCGGGTTAACTCGTCAGTGGTTCGCGATTGTCGGAGGATCTTTGAGCTCTCTCTCTCTTGGCCTCCCTTCTCCTTCACTTGGCCCCCTTAAATGAGAGCTTTTATAGATTGGAGGTGGCGTCTCAAATACATGCAAAACCCATCCACCCCGGATGGCTCAAAATGATCCCCTTGATCATATGATGTATTTGTACATTTGAATGCTCAAATGATGTCAATTATGATATCTTGGGCTTGTTAGATTGCTCGTCAAGACGCTTCGATTTGACTATAAACACTCCATGTTTAAGTCGATTGATAATAAACGATCTCGGTTGATGCTTGATTTGATTAACTTGCTTTTCGGCATCAAGATTAGTCTTTTAGAGGAATTTTCAGGGTCATATATATATATATATATATATATATATATATATATATATATATATATATACATATATTTATAAGAATTATATGCTATGTATCTAAATACCCTTTTAAAATAATATGCCTGTCCAATACCAGGTTTGCCAAAAAAACTACGATAAAATACCACCCTCGCATGCCTATTTAGCAATAGTCATAAAAGAAAAAAAAAATTTAATGTCAAGATATTTTAAGCCATTTCTCTTTATAACCCCTATTACACATAATATTAATTATGTGTATTTTAAATTTAATATTTTTTAAAAAATAATTATTAATATATTTATTTTATTTATATAAATCACATTACTTTGACTCTTCCCTTCAATCCATAATGACATCGAACCCAATTTAAATCACATATGAGTGCTTGAAGAGTTTCTATACCAAGTTTAGATTGGTAGGTATCCACAACTCTTTCACCTGCACTGAATGTTGACTCTGAAGCTATTGTGGTTATCGGTATAGATAATATGTCAACAATAATCTTAGATAGTATACGATACTTTATTTGATTGTTCTTCCACCATCTAATGACATCAAAATTTTGGCATTCTGAACAAATCTCTAAACCATCATCTAAGTATTTATCCAAATTAGATTTTGTTGGTCTTTTATTTACATTTGCTATTACATATGTAGTAAAATCATGTCATCCACTAAACTTTTTTGTATCAATTGCTTGAGTAGGCCCACTAACATTATCTCCACTAATCCTTTTTGACGTCCCAACTCTCAAGTTGCCACTATCACCTTCAGGTTCAAAAATAACTGCATACTCTTCAAATAACTCATACAATGAACTACATATAATTGTCACATTCCTCATGCTTTCATCTCCTGTATAAATCTTAGAATATGCAAACTCAATCACCATGAATTTCATCATTAGATCCATAATAGCATCAAAGGTCATAAGAAGATTACATTCACCCCAACATTTGTCAAACTTTTCTTTTATTTTTTTAACCATTTCCACAATAAAAAAATCAAATGAAAGTGAACCCTCATCTAAATTTTTTTTATAGTACAGATTTGAGAGAGGAATAAATTAGCTGTTGGGTACTTAGTGCTAGAGATGGTATTAGTTGCTTCATTAAAGAAGCTCAATACAACAAACACTCTCAATTTTATCCTATTCTTCATTTGGAGGACAATTAATATATGCAACTTCTCTTTTACCATATAAAAATAATGCTTCTCTTAATTTCAATGCAACTGTTAACATATAATAGGTAGAGTTCCAACGAGTTGGACAATCTATCATAAGTTTTTTAGTTGGTAATTGCAATTGTTGCACAACATCAGTAAATCTTACTAATCTTTCTTCAGATGCATTAATAAAACTAACTGTATCTCTGATTTTATCAACAATATATTCAATACTTTTGATCCCATCTTTCACTATTAAATTCAGAATATGAGCACAACAACGTACATGGAACAGTCGCCCACCAAAAAATAATTTTTTTTTATTCTAAAACTATCTTTCAGTAATTTAATGGTCCTATCATTATTAGTTGCATTATCAACTGATATGATAAAAACTTTATTTTCAAGACCCTAATCGAAAAGTGTCTTATAGAATGTATCCACAATTTTAGTTGCAGTGTGTGGAGGAGCTAAATGCAAAAAACTTTAAACACATTTTTGTAACCTCTAACAAGTATCAACATAATATGTTATCACAGTCATATTAGATATCCTTTAATTTTTTTACTTTCATATGTTTGTGATAAAGCTAATTCTATTTATATTTTTCAATGAGTTTATAAGACTTTTTTCTTTTTCATACACCAACATAATATCATTACATACAGTAGATCTTGAATACCTCATGAAATAAGGAGACGTCGATTTTAAAACAAGATTAAACCCAAATGCTCAACAAATGAAAATGGCTTCTCATTAATCAATACATAATGAGCAATCATCTCTCTAACTTTTTCATTATCATATCTAAACGTAGTTAAACCACTGTCATCTTAACTGTTTGGAGCCTTCCACTTTCATTATCAGTTGGCTGAAAATATAGCAATTTTTTTTTTCTTTAAAGTGCGAATTCTAGCCACACACGCTCTAAATATCTTCTAAATTGGGTGGTAGCATCTGTATTTCCTATAGCAAGCTTTTTTTTGTAATGCATACATTCCCCCTTCCTTTGACCATTTGAAAGAATTACTTCGTTGAACTCTTCTCAAATCTTTGACGACTTCTTTCTTTTTTTCCTTTCTATTACACTATCATTTTCATTTTCTACATCAATCTCATCAATATTATTATCAACATTCTCTCCATCACCATCATTCTTATTATCATTATCATCATCGTAATGCTCATTTTTAATCTCAAAGTTAGTAATACTAATAAGATTTTATTGGTCATCCATATGAAATTGAACATGTTCCTCGAAATTTTCATTCTCAACATTATTTGAGTCATTAACATTAACTTCAATAACTATTTCCATTGATACCTAAATATTTCATAAAAATCAAAGAATTTAACATCTCTCCTAACAATAAATACAAAGAGAATCATGATAGTGAAAAAAATAATCTAACAAAAAATTGTAATAATCATATAATAAAATTTTTTAACAAAGAACCTTTAACAAATCCTAAACCCTTCAATAAAAGATTGAAAATTATGCTCTCTTGAATCAATGAAAGTCAAAATAAATGAATTAGAATCATTAAAAATACCAAATAAAATTATGACAAATAATCGATATGTGCCAAATAACACTAATCGTAACATAAATCATAAAAATAATAAAACAAATAGTAAATAAGGAGGACAAATAGATATAAATTGAATAAATTTACATCATTCCTCATCAGTCTTGAGAGATTGACACACACACACACACACACACACACACACACACACACATATATATATATATATATATATATATATATATATATATTGATTTGCACAAGAAAAGAAAGAGGAAATGCATACCTAAGAAGAAATCAATTGATCTGTCAACTATATGTGACTAACTTAGAAGAATTCTTGCAACGTAAGTCTGAATATATGAAGAAACACATTTGAATCTGTTTTATGCAAGGAAAAAAAAGAATAAACCAAACCGAACTTTCAAGCTTTGCCTATCCTGACTCTCGAGCAAGTTTTCCTCTATCTGCGGTGGCGATCATTTATTTTGCGAGTGGTGGCTGCTCCTAGAAGGACTATCTGCAATCGAAGAGGAGCACGGAGAAGAAATAATGAGTTCGACCTAGAGGAATCGCATTCAGGAATTAGGAGTTTTTAGAGGACGATTGTCACTTCTCGTTTTAGGGCTTAACACCAAACAAAATTTGGAAGTCGAGAGATGAGAGTCTTAGGGCTTAAGCCGTAAGGTAATACCATAAGTCGGATGTCGGGCAGTCAGACTACGGGCGGGTATATGATACAAGTAGATTGTTAAGCTTCCGAGTCGAACTAGGTAAAGCTCGAACTCGAGCTCGTATATTAAATTAGCTCGAATTAGTGCTCGAGCTTGAAGCTCAATAAGCCCGACTCGTGAGCTCGAAAATGAGTCAAGTTCGAGTCGACTCACGAGTCAACTCGGCTCACTTACACTCATAATCTGTATGACAGAGCATATTAAGAGAAGTGTTCAAACCTAATGTATTTTTTGATTCCAAGTGGGAGATTGTTAAATGTGGACTCAAATTTCACATTTTTTTTTCTTTTTGTCAAAGTTAGGTAGCTACCAAAATTGAATTATTTCACACTTGAAATTCAAAAATGGTGGCTAGATTATCAATTAAAATTATTTCTCGTCCAAACTTACTCTTTTCATCTTAGCCTATAAAAGTGGAGAAAATCCATGAGAGGAGGCATCCCAAAATTTGTATATTTTCCTAAGCTCATTGTAAGAGAGAAATATAGTGAGATCCTAGTAAGGTCATGGACGTAGGCAAGACACTGAACCATGTTTTTTTTTTTTTTTTTTTGTGTATGTGTGTGTGATTGTGCTCTTTACTTCTCTCTCTCTCTCTCTCTTTCTCCTCTCTTAAACTCCCAACAATAATTGCATTTTTCATTCTGACGAATGGTCCATATAATTTTAATATATAAGATTCAAAATTTACAATGGGGATGTTTGTAAAGTGAATGTAATATAAATAGATTACCTTAAACTATATAGTTTAAAAATTTATAAATAGACTAGTTTATTTTTTTCAGTTTGGTAGAATGAATCTAATGTGAAGTATTTTTTTAGGTGTGGGTGGTGATGGTAGCGGTCGATTATGAGTGGCCAGTAGGCTGGAGGTGAGTGATTGCGGCGATGATGGGCGGCGTGGGCATGCGGCAGGTGGTAGGGGCTGCAACAGGCAGCGGTGGCAGCACTTTGCACTGATCGGTGTATTTTAAAGTCGCACAAATTAGGTGAATTCTAAATACACCAAAATTCATACTTTCAAAATATTCCGAATACATCATATTACTTTCCAATTTCACTTTGTACCATGCTAAACACATAAAATCTAATGCATTTATTTTACTTTACTTTACACTCAAAAATAATCAAATCAAATGGCTCCGATATTAAAAAGTATATATTTTAGAAAAAAAAACTAAATAGATTAAAAATGTAGAATTAATATAATTGATCATTGATAGCAGATAATAAGGATTATATAACCTCGAAATTAATGGAAGATATCCATGTAAAATATGATTGTCATGGTGATATCAAAGAGATAATGATTTTTTATATTTAACAATACTATTTTATTTAGAGATATATGCACATTTGATTTATAAAAAAATCATTTTTATAATAAAAATTATATATGAAATTGAATTTTCATGTATTTTGAAGTATTATTAGTCCACAAAACTTTCAGCATGGTAGAAAACTAAACTTTAATTTCTAAATAAAATTTATTAAAAAAAAAATAAAATGTATTACTCTATCAATAATATATCAAGTGACACTAGAATAAACATAAAAAATAACAAAATAGTGAAATCCTAAGCCGGAGATTAAAGCAAGATAATTTAAAATAGGATAATATATATATATATATATATATATATATATATATATATATATATATATATATATATATATATATATATATATATTTCATATTTACATATCTCATATTTGAAATTTAATATTTGCAAATATAACATTTTTTTCTTATATATAAAAATATATATTTTATTTTAAAATTTTAATAATGATCCTATTTTTAAAATAATATTAGAAATTTAGATATTATTTATATAAATAAAAAATAGAGATTTATATATATAAACCCTCAATTCTTATATATTTTCATATCTAATAATTAAATTTTAATTTTTATATATATAACACTCACTTTAAAAATGAAATGTACTTTTTAAGCATAAAAAAATTTGATAAATAAATATTTAATTTTAAGTATTAAATATATAAATATATAAGAATTATGTGATATGCATGTAAATTTTTCTATAAAAATTTAAATTATATATATATATAAATTTATAAGAATTATATGCTATGTATCTAAATGCCCTTTTAAAATAGTATGCAGGTCCAATATCAGGTTTGCAAAAAAAAACTACGATAAAATATCACCCTCGCATGCCTATTTACCAGTAGCAATAAAAGAAAAAAAAATTAATGTCAAGATATTTTAAACCATTTCTCTTTATAACCCCTTTTACACATAATATTAATTATGTGTATTTTAAATTTAATACTCTCTTTAAAATAATTATTAATATATTTATTTCATTTATATAAATTTTAAATCATAGGTAAATTAATTAAATAGATAAATCATAATTTTAAATGTCATAATTTTTTTAAAAATTATAAAATATGTCACAATAGTCTAAAACATTTATTATTATTATTATTATTATTATTATTATTATTATTATTATTATTATTATTATTATTATTATTATTTTATCAAACAGTCAATTGCCACAAGTGCTGCATAGTTCATTCTTAGTGAAGGGGATTGCATTCCATAATAAAATAATATTAGAGTCAGATCTCAAGTCAAATCCATGCAACTTATTCAACTAAGTAGTCACAATTGACCCATCACCCTTACCTCAGTTGGTGAGGGTGAATGCGACTGGATACTCCCAATTAGCGTTGATTCAGAGGCGAGCATTCTACGGTGAAAAGCGCCCGATGCGTGGGCCGTTCTTAGCCGTCCGAGATTAGTCGTCAGAAGTCGCCTAATGGGTGGGATTAGGGGTGGACACCTCATTACCAAAAAAAAAAAAAAAATAGTCACAATTTTTTTTTTAAAGTTTTTTTCTGACCCCATAAAATATTTTTTTAATCAATCCTACTAAATAATTAAATAATTAAACTCCGTGTTAGGCTGCACCTAACTTTGGATTCATCTTACACTGGACCATCTTATTGTTGGACAAATTGTTTATATTTTTAAGAATCTTTGAAAATTTAACTTATTTAAGGGTTATTTGGTTGTCTAAAAAAGAATGAAATAAAATTGCCCTATTTTATTGGCTAAAAAAGAAATGTAAAATAAAATTTTAATGTATTTTTCACTATGTAGTTCAAATTTAATGAAAAAGAATTTCGACTGCCTTGAGTGATTTTTTCTTTCATTTTAGAATAAGTCATCGTCACTCATACCAGCGCCACGGTATCCATCGCCCGCTTGGGCTGTCATTAGCCGACAATTGCCACGGCCACCACCACTCTCCATTGTCGAAGATCACTTTAAAATAACAACAAAATATTTTAAATATATTATATTTCTTTTTACATTGCATTAGTTTTTCAGCCAACAAAATAATCCCTTAAAATGAATTGTTGTTAGATTATAGTTCAATTATATTCATTTTTAATCTTACTATTTTTAAATAATGCATATTCGTTTTTTTAGAATACACACACCCCTATAGTTTAATGTCTAGTATCATCTTATTACTGTAACATTATATCTTATTATTATTAGGCCATACAATAAATATTAATCATTTCTATAAAAATTAATAATTACTGAATAGCTCGAGATCTTAACAAAAATTAAAGAGAAAGACGTATGAAAAATGAGTGAAGTTTTGCACATTGAAATAAAGTGAAAAAAAATAAAATAATTTGATCTGAAAAAATATTTATTTAATAAAACTAGAATACAATTTAATAAGATTAAAAATTATAGGAGTTTAAGGGTTTTTTTTATTGTTATCCAATTATAAAGAAGTTGAGCAATATTGCTATAGGTTCCCTAAAATCCCCATTCCCCAATTCTTAGTGGTAAACAAGGTAGAAGTTATGTCCCATTCAAACATGTCTTCCTTGTCTTTAGTTATTGGTGACGGCTATTTGGCCTCTTTAGTCCCACCGACACTTATGATGATGGAGAGTATATAAAATTTAGGGGCATTCACATAATTTTTATATATTTACATATTTAATATTTAAATATCTTTATATATATATATATATATATATATATATATATATATATATATATATATATATATATATATATATATATATATATATATATATATATCACTTAAATTATTATTATTACAACAAATATAGACTTTTCTTACTTTTTTTTTAGTTAAATTCATCTTTCGAAGCATAGAAAAGATGCTATGTTTGCAAATATCAAATTTTAAGTGTTAGATATGTAAATGCATAAAAATTGTGTGATATGTATGTAAATTTCTCTAAAATTTATTATAAAAGAAATGATTGTAAGAATTATTTGTGATATTTTGAATTATTTTTAAACAAATAGAAAACATAATTTGTATTTTTATATATATAAGAAAAATAAATTATATAAATAGTTATTTATGATATCTCATTGATATTGAGAAATAATTTACATATTTCACCTTTCATATCTATTTAAATAGTACTCAAATATTCATTATTACATTCAAAATAATATCATCATTACTTTTTAAAATAGATATTATATATGTAAATATATAAGAATTATATTAGGAAATATGGGCCTTTGATATAGTAATAAAAAATATTTATATTCTATTTCTTAACATTTATTTTAATTTTTTTATTTACTTTACAAAATGTCTAACTATGTTTTAAAAAAACGTTCATCTAAGACTTGCATCTGTTGAAAAAGAATTACACTATAATTACTTATAATAGTAACATTTATTTGGTGTTTAAGGAAATTGTTAGGTGTTTGAGGGCCTTGATCCGTCATTTAATTGTAGTGATGTAGAGGTTGTGATTGCTGTTGGCATTTCCTTTATTCCATCCATTTGGAATCTCTAAAGAATGTCGCGAATATAAGTGTGTTGTGATAGAAGAATGCCCGCAATGGTTAGAATTACTTCGATGCCAAGAAAGTAGTGAACATTGCCAAGGTCTTTGATGGAGAATCGTTTAACAAGTGTGTTAATGATTTCTTTAACAGCATATTTGAGTTGTCAGTGATGAGTAGATCAACTAAATACACTAAAAGATAAATTATAGTAGAATTTCTTTAAGTTCAGCATATCATGCTCGCGGTGCCTGTTTAAGGCCATAGAAAGATCGACAAAGCTTGCATACATTAATTGGTTTTGAATCACTCATAAAACCTGGTGGTTGAGCCATGAAGACCTCTTCAGTTAAACTCCCATATACAAATGCACTGTTGACAGCTATTTGATGAATCGTCCATTGTTTTGAGATAGCGATTGTGAAGACAAAGCATATTGTCGCGGGCTTGATCAGAGGCCTGAATATTTTGACATAGTCAATACCTGGTCTTTAGTGAAATCCTTTGGCAACAAGCCAAGCATTATAGCGATCGATGGTTCCATCTGAGAGTCTTTTGATTCGAAAAATCCACTTGCAAGCTATGATGTTTTGATGGCGTTGCCAGGGAACAAGTTCCTGGTTGTTGTTCTTATGTTGTACGTCCATTTTAGCTTGCATGGCTTCTGTCCACTTTGGATGCTTTAATGCTTGTTTAGCTGTTGTTGGCTCAATGGTTGAGAGAGTTATTTTTTCTTTGTGTATTATTTGAACACTCGAGCTATTTTCGATAACTATATTATCGACTCGTTCAAAAGATTTTCATAGAGATAATTTGTTCATGTTTGTCGTCACATCATATAACTCTGCTGTCAAGATAGTGGAAACTTTCAGGCCGGGTAATCAAATTGTAATGTGGGAAGAAGACTCAATCTTGCTCTTTAGCATTCTTTCACAGTGTCACCTCATCAGAAGCAGAATAGAGAGAATTCAGAAGAAGTCAGAACAAATGGCCGACGGAGGGAAGAATGGTGCTTGAATTTGATAAGTTTGATTCTATTTGTGTGGTGGAGTCCGTGCCCCAGTGCCCCACTGTAGCTCCGCCCCTGGGACTCACATGGTGTGAAGCTCTGCTGTCAAGAAGCCAAGTGGATCAGGACTCTTGATTGCCGATGGTAATCTGGATGGCTTTATGTGGGATTAGAAGACTCATTGGTCTTTCTGCTATGTAGCATTCTTTGACAGTGTGACCACATTTATCACAAAATTAACAAACTGGTTTTTTGTCCTTGGTTCAATGGGAAGAAGGTGATGAATCTTGATAATTTTGATTCTATTTTTGCGGTCGTCCTCGTTGTATTGATGAGGACCATGTTTTTGAGAGCTGTTACTTGTGATTGTTGGGAGATGGCTGTCACGAGAGCTTCTTTTCAGAAAGTCTTCATATTGAACTAATTTGTCATGAAGAGCTTCGAAAGATATGGGTTGCTCTCTGGCCTGATGACTCCACTAATTTCTTTAAATTCTCATCTGATACGATTCAGACAGTGGAGAATGGCAACGTCTTCTTGTAGTGGTGGCCCAACCAATGCTAGTAGATCTACAAGACTCTTCATTGTTTAGGAGATAGTCGGTGACATATGCTTCGCCACGAGCTGTTTGAGAGAGTTTTTTCTTTAGAAACAGGATTCTAGATCTCGATCGGTTGTCATGCATTTGAGATAGTTTTCCCCGTGCTTCTCGAGTTGATGAGGCAGAAGTGATACAATCCATGAGTGGTTCTGATAGAGACGCAAACATGGCATGAAATAACAGTTGGTCTTGTTGTATCCAAATTGCGTAATTCGGATTTGCAATTTCGTGATCTCCTTGCGTGATGGTGGAAGGAGGATGTGGAGTGTCGTCATTGATGTACCCCGATCAGATTGTATCCTTGAAGTAAAGAGAGGATCTGTGCTCGCCACAAAGAGTAGTTGTTGGGTGTAAGTTTAAGAGGGAGTTGGGCTATTGGGTTTATGAAAACAAGCGGAGAACGATTGGTGGAGGGAATTGTAATTTCTTCGGCCATGATATTTAATTGTGAGAATAGCTCGTTGGAGAGCGAGGCTCTGATACCATGTAAGAAATATGAATATTGTTGTGTGCTGGAAAATCAGTCGTGGTAGAGTGAAAGTTTACTTTTGTTGTTCAAAGACATACACGTAATTAAAGAGAACAAGAGACTCCGAATTTTAACGAAAACCCTAAAAGAGGGAAAACCACGGCCTTTCAAGAAAAGCTTCCACTATATATCCTGCTTCAGATAGTCTGATACAAGATTACAGAATGATACATATGAAAAAAACATGTAACAACGATAAGGTTGAATGGTTCAAGAAGGAGACGCAAGACAATTAATGAAAGTCACTTGATGGTATTGATTTAATGGCCGAATGAGCTGCTTGGAGGATCTTCAAGCTTGAGTTTCTTCCTCCTTGCTTAGATTCTTCCTCTTCTTCCTTGCTCGGACTCTTCCTCTTCTTCCTTGCTCGGACTCTTCTGCTTCTTCCGGACTCTTCCACTTCTTCCTTGCTCTGACTTCTCGCTTCTTCCTTGCCTTGACTCTTGCTTCTTCCTTTGACTCTTCCTTTTCTTCCTTCAGATTGACCTGTAAGGATCACGACGGCTGCCATGGTTGACGACGTCGGGTGGCTCCTCCTCTTCTTCCTTGCTCAGCCTCCTCTTCTTCACTTACTTCATTCTTCACTCCCTTCACTTAAATTTTAGCTTGGCCCCTCATGAGGAATGAAGGCCTATTTATATGGAGAGGGCATTCTTGAAATTCAAGGCCCATACCACTCCCCGACGGACGGCGGATGATTCTTTTGATCATTTGATGTATTTTAAGCATTTGGATGCCCAAATAAAGTCGGAATTATGAGATCTTAGGCTCATTAGATCCCGCAGAGACGCTTCGATTTGACTATAAACACTCCATATTTGAGAGTTATTTTGGGATTTAATTGATGTCCCAAAGATTCCAATGATATTTTAAGTCTTGATCTCGATCTTTTGACTCAAAATCATATCGCTTTCGACATCAAGATTTGTGCTTTGACTGGTGGTATTTTGAGAGCCATATCAAATATGATGAGAATTCTATCAGCTTCATTTAGGAAGATTAGATTTATATACACGAGTATACGTTGTGAATTACCAGTGAAGGCAATCATTGGATATAATAAGTTATAATTGCTGATAACAACAGCTATCAAAGGCAACTTATAATTGCTAACATATTCAATGCCAACTTACTATATATGCTGTTAAAAAAAACGCAGCCGTAGTTAATTCATAAAAAAGAATTACTTTACTTATTTGGTTGAGAGTTTTACAAATTCACGACTTTTTTTTTTCGCTTGTTGAAAAATATAATATAAAGTATTTTGAAAGTTTTGACGTCCGACGACGCCGGACGGGCGACCGCAAGCGGCGACGCATGCGGCGGTCGATGGTCGGCGGGTGACGACCGAGGGTGGACGGGCGGGCGGCGAAGGGGACAACAACGCGATCACTTTAGATTGTGTATTTGGAATTCGCCCAAATCGGATGAATTTCAAATACACCAAAAATGGTCTTTGTAATATATTTGGAATACATTACATTACACTGAAAATTTACTTTACTTCAAACCAAACACCAAAAAAGTTAAAATCTCTATTTTTTTTTTACACATTTCAAATGCAATAACCAAACATTTCTAAAAAATAATTTGAATGCAATAAATCTATTGGAGTAGAAATGGTGGAAAATATTATTGTCATTGAATGAGATTAATTATATTTCCTTACAATCTCAGAATATCATGTTTTTCTAATCATATTTTATCATATAAAACTGATAAAAAATAATCTTCTTATATATATATATATATATAAAGAGAGAGAAAGAGAGCACTAATGTGAGAAGGTAACAAATGATTCGATATATTATGTACCTTCTCATTCATTCTATTCAGTATTCCTATGTTTAAAATGAGTATAATTCTCATTCATTCTATTCATTATAATATTATTCTGTAATTGATGTTATATTCCACATCGTTTATAGAAATAGTGCCAACTTTCATTGCTCTGGGATACTAAAATCTCAATCATGAGCAACAATGACCTTCAATACAATTATGTCGGTGAGATTCGCTTCAACTAAGTAATAGCCTGGCATTGCAGTTATGATTTGAATCATGAGAAGCATATTTTTATGAAGAATACATCAGAGATGTAGGCCATGGATGCAATCGATAGCTTGGTATAGTCCTGTTATCATCAAGCATTGCCTGTAAAAACATGTAATCATGCCCATCCTATGAGCCTCTCTATTTTATCGATTCAGAATAGTTTCCTTGTTAGACCGATTTGTATTTGTGTGCTCAATATTGATGTGTATTGTCCATATTTTGTTGGGATTGTTTACTTTTGCTTCTTTTTTTTTTTTTTTTTTCAGAAAGAGTTTGGTATAATCTTTGTTTCACAGGAAGCATGGAATTCGAGTATCTGATTGATTGTCTTATGTTAACCTTTTTGTATATTAGCTATCAACATAGGTCACATTTTTTTAATGTTGTAAATTAGTTTGTCTATGGTAATTGCATGAACCATATGGCTTCAACCCTAATTTGAGTATGTTAAAACTATCAAAACCCGGAAAAGATATTAGTATATTTAAGCCATATGGTTCATGCAATTACCATAGACAAACTAATTTACAACATTTTTAAAAAAATGTGACCTATGTTGATACCTAATATACAAAAAGGTTAACATAAGACAATCAATCAGATACTTGAATTCCATAAGATTATACCAAACTCTTTCTAAAAAAAAAAGCAAAAGTAAACAATCCCTACAAAATATGAGACAATACACATCAACTGTTGAGCACCAATGGAGGATCCCCACAAATTCTGGCCGGAACAGCAAATAACAAGGAAACTATTCCGAATCAATAAAATAGAAAGGCTCGTAGGATGGGCATGGTTACACTGTTCTTACACAAGGCTGATGATTGCCGTTGCTATTAACCTGAATATACCAAGTTATCGATTACATCCATGGCCTACATATATGATGTATTCTTCATAAAAATATACCTCTCATGGCTCAAATCATAACTGCAATGTCAGGCTATTACTTCGTTCAGTGGAGCGTGAATCCCACCGATGTAATATAGTAATTGTATTGAAGGTCATTGTTGCCCATGACTGAGGCCTAGTATCCCAAGAGTTTGGCTGTATATGAGAGTAATAAAAGTTGGCACCATTTCTATAAACGATGTGAAATATAACATCAATTACATCAATATTATAATGAATAGAATGAATGAGAATTATACTCATTTTAAACATCAAAATACTAATAGTTTATTGAATAATATGACAAATCTCAAAGAATCTTGAGTAGAATAAAAAAAAATTATATATCTAAGTGACAGTAACAGTCCTTTGTTTTTTATTAACCTTGCCAAAGATTGATTATTAAATAGTTTATTAAAACTGATTGTTAACACTCATAGACAAGCCCGTCTAGCTCAGTTGGTAGAGCGCAAGGCTCTTAACCTTGTGGTCGTGGGTTCGAGCCCCACGGTGGGCGTTGTAAACAGTTTTAGCTATATTTAGGGTTTTTGATTATTTGCGACCATTTTTAGTTTGCAAGAATTTATTTTTTGAGTTGACACATTTTGAAGTTTCACCTGCAAAATAATAAAAATTAGAAAAGTATTCTTTAAAGGGAAAATTTTGATCCTTAAGCCACGATGTGTTCAGGAATATTTCTATGTATGCCAGTTTTCATGTCAATTAATCTCAATTATTTGCACTTTACTCCTCAATTTCACGTGGGAGGTTCGATTCTTTTCTTCCAAAACAATCTGTGTATGTCTAAGGTTTTGCTCACTGTACAATTTTATATTTATTTTCAAAAAAAATATTTACATTTATATTTAACACAAAAAAATTATATATAATATTTAATTTTTTAACATCACCTTAAAAATATTATTATCATTAATTTTTTAAATGATATATATAAGATTTTGTAAGATATATAAATACATAAAATTTGTCTATATGCATGCAAATCTCTCAAAAAAATTCTTAAATACACTTTAGAGTTTTAAAAAACTGGTAGAAAAACAATAAACAGTAATATAAAATGAAACATATTATTTTTCAATTTGCATTTAGCAATTGATATATAAAGATAAGGATAAACATATTATTTTTCAATAAACTTAAATTTTCATTGCATTATAATCAAAATAATCTTTTAGATATTTTAAGTGATTTTAAAAATAATTATTATCACTAAAATCAAAATATAAATAAAAAAATATCAATATAAATAACATAAAAAATAAATATGATGTCATATGGTACTTAAATGAATGGATATATTAAACAGATGACTTTCTGATAAATAACGCCGTACTTTTGTTTCGTTGATCTTCCATTGGACGGTCCAGAATTCAGCAATTCACAATTGGACGGCCCAGATCACATCACACAAAGCTTCTTGCTCATCGATTTCAGTACAGTTATTGCCAATTAGACAGATCGGACGGCTGATGTTGACCGAAGCAGAAATTGGTAAAGTGAGGACCATAATCATTTGCCTGTCAGAAAGGAACAGCTTTGAGAAATGCTTGGGCACGCGGGTGTGTTATCTGATGGTGCGAGATTACATTTATTTCAATTATTTTTTTTTGTATAATGAATGTAAATATATAATTTTAATATATCTAATATTCATAATTAACTCATGATATTTATAATATATTTTTATTTTTATCAACTAAAATAACTAGTGCTCACAATGAATTTAAATTTTATTATTCAAAATTTTTTAAAAAATATTTATTATTCAATATTTTCATCATAATCTGTACATCAAGATTTGATATAGGCAAAAGTCTAGCCACTTATTCTTAGGTCAAGTGTATGCTTTTTTTCTGATGATTGTGAACTTGATTGAAAAATATAAGATGAATATATTTATTACATTAAATTTTATTTGAACTAATGTTATATATTGGATGGTGCTAACAAGCGCATTAAAGTTATAAGACTAGGTTATTTGATTTTTATATGATTGCCATAACTTTGGTAGTTGCTAAAAGTTTTGGTACTTTCACCATCACAACTTTTCATGTTCATTGCATTGGGCATTTGGAGTTGGTTTATATGCTTTTCTCCTAGTTTGAAGTAGTTTTTCTTAATAAGATAAATTTAAGAGTTTTGAACAATTTTCAAAATTTTAAAAAAGTGCTCACTTTTACGAGCAGTAGAGCTTCAAAACACAGGGATTCTGAGTTCATAGTAGTTCTCAATTGGTATCTTTTTGAGCATATGTGAGCACAATCATCTCACAACTTCGATAATGAATTTCAAGGTAAATTTTCATGTCCCTTTAGTGTTCCTAATCGCCTTGATCTTTTGTAGTACCATGTTGCTTGGCTTAAAACTTAATAGTTGAAAATGTTTTTTTTATGAAAAGAGTTACTAAAGCATTTAATAACATATCTAATAACAACTCCTTGTTGATGTTTCATTTACAAGTTAAGCTTTGATTATAAAATATGCACGTACTTGTTGTATACTTCGATTAGAACAAGTTCTTATGACCTAAAAACTATATTAAAGGAGTCTCCTACTTGACAATGGATGGAGGAATGTTAGGCTTATGTAATGAATAAGATTTATTTTCATTTGAGTGCCCTTCCGAGCAGCCAATTTTATTTTTCAACAAGTTGTTAATAATATAATTATTTAGCATTTAACTTTTCTCAACCAATTTGAAGCATCAATAAAATCACTTGAAGAATTGGTCTAAATAGAAAGATGATTCTGATGAGATTATAACTTTTTTGGTTGTTCGTAGAAGGATAAAAGATGATATAAGGAAGATGAGTTCTTAGATTGGTTTATCCATAAGTTGGTTTATTTAGTTGATGGAATGTTTCACAACTTATTTGCATTATGTTAAAAGTGAATCATAAGAATAAAAAAAAAACATAAATTTAAGAGGCTTAGTCTTACTAGTTTTAGTCTATTGTTATAGAAAAGGGGAAAAACTCTATTAGATTTGTATAATATATATATACAAGCTCTTCATTAGTTCTTTGTACTACTAATTCATTGTATTATATTAGTGAATTATCTTAACAAGCCAAATGATATTTTCTTCATGAGGTAGAAAACATTTATAAGCAACTAAGTGACTATTCATGGTGGCATTGGCCAGCAAAATGATGGTGTTGGATTAGTATCTCAATGCTCATAAAGAGTATTAATTACTTGCCTCCACAAAAGTGATGCCACTATAAAGAGAGTGGGACATGTGTCATGTTGGGAAGTGATCAAGTATCATTTACAAATTGATGATTGTTAAAATGAAGACTTACAAGTGAGAATCAGAGAGTAGTGTAAAAATTTAGGTGGCTTAGGCTTACTAGCTTTAGTCTATTATTATAGAGAACAGGAAAAGTTTTATTAAATTTGTGCACAAAAAAAAAAAACTTTACATAACTTCTTATTTTACAAATCCATTATATTACAATGGTGAATTAAGTATCTCACCAAGCAAAAAGATGTTTTCTCCATGAGATGGAAAGCATTTGTAAGCAACTAAGAGACTATAGTTAATAGTAAGGCAACAATTCATGATTGACATGGCAAACAAAATGATGGTGTTGGATTAGTATCTCGATGCTCATAGAGAGCATTAATTACTTAATTCCACAAAAAATATTAGCACTGTAAAGAGAGTGGGACATGTATCAAGTTGGGAAGAGATTAATTATCATTTACAAATTCTTGATTGTTAAAATAAAGACATTCAAATGAGGATTAGAGAGTATAAGCAAGGAGGACAACACTATTTCAAGATCTTGGCTAATGTTATAGTAGTTTTATGTTGGAAGGGTATTCCTTAATGCAATGGTTAGTTTGTACCAAAAGTGCATACATGACATTTTTTTAGTGGAATAATATAATTAACTATGGTTGCTAGCATGTTGGTGCAAAAAGATGAATCTTTGCATGCTTAGCGAAATGCTAGTTAGGGTTTCATGAATTAGTTTTATTAATGAGTTGTGAGAGATATGTTAGATGAAGAGAAAATATCTATTAGACAATAATATTATGGATCAAGTCAAGAGCGGAGTTGAGAGTTTTTTTTTATGGTGGCATAAATTAATACTAATTTTTCTTTATATGACCACAAATTATTAAATAATATATTAATAAAATTTTATTTAAATATATATTAAGAATTAGAGCTATTTCCATTAGAATATATATATATATATATATATTTATATATGTTTCATATTTAAAAATTATTTTATTTGAGCCAACCAAATTAGAACCTAATTTTTAAACATTAATTAGTTAAATTAAATCATATACTAATCTAAGATAATAATGTAGCTAATCAAATTATTTGATCCAACTTTAATCAAAATTGAATCTTTAAAATTAACAAATAACATAAAAGATATTTTTATGTGATGGATTCCTTTAGAAATTTATAATGTGGTATAATTGATTTGAAAGAATACTTTTTAAATTAATATGGTATTATTTTTATCATAAATTTTATTTATATTTTATAAATTGTCCATTAAATTATTATTTATTAAAGAATTACTCTTTATTTTTTATAAGGAAGATTTGCTTACATAGCACACAATTCTTATGCATTTATATCTTACACCTAAAATTCGATATTTAGCTTCTCTAATGCCTTAGAAGATGATATTAATGATTGTGCTATTTTTGATGTAATATTAAAGTTTAGGTGTTCAATATATAAATATATAAGAATTGTGTGCCATGTAAATGTACTCAAATAAAATATCTTAATATTTATTATCTTATTATAATTTTTATAAATTATTTATTAATCTTACTATTATTGTCTAATCAAAATTCATATCATTTAAATTTATTCATTATAACAAACATAACTTAGTTGAAAATATAATAAGGTAATATTAGGCAATTTTATTTGATAAACAAAAAAAAATAATGTATTATAATTTTCTAAAAAAAGGGAAGGTAAAATGAATGGATGAGTGAGCAACATAGAAGCACAAGATAAAAAAAAAGGAAGTCAAGATAAAAAAAAATATGAACATTGTGTGATAAGCATAAAAATATTAGTAAAATTTATGTGTTTAAATATACATTTTGTGCCAAAATAATGTTAGGAATATGCTATTTTCAATTAATTTTTTTATTTTTAATAGAAAATTCCTAAATTAAGTGAAGAGAAAAAAATGTCAAGTTTTAAATAAAAGTGTTTTGACATTGTGAATTAACAAAATAGGCTGCAGAGACAAAGAAGGCACCATTTAGGCGCTGAGATTCCAATGTTGTGATGTTATTTTAGAAGCAATTTGGACCCCTAAACATAGAGCTTGGTGCCTAAGTGCTATAATGACAATATTGTAGTGTTGGATGAGGCCCTAAGAAGCCTTCATTTTGATCAAAGACAACGAACACAATGCTAAGTATTGGAAAGGCAGTGTTATAATGTTAGATTCCTTTAGAAATTTAGTCAAAAAATAGAAAGCCCTGCGCTTTGGCACTAAAAAGTTGGGGTCATGGTGCTAGGGACTTTAAAAATTTTAAGGATGGAAGAGCACAAGACAGAAGAAACATTTTGGTCCCAAAGAAGTGGCACCACTACACCAAAAATGACTTAAATTCAAGCTTAAGATAGAGAGGAGATCACCACCCCTGAGACCAAGATCAACGCCTTGTGCACTTAGTGCCTGGCATTGTGCATCAACAATCAAAAGCGGCAATCCGTGAATACATATTTAAAGCAATTTTAGTGGACGGTTCAAGTGATTTTTAGCATAGTTTAGAGGAGTTAGACCTGAGACTATAAAAGGGAGAGCAAATGCAAAGTAAAAAACTTTTCATAGTGTGTGAAGTTTATATGAATATGAGCATAACAATTGAAGAGTGAGGCTCTAAGTGTAGTGTTAGTGCAGTTTAGAGTTTGTGATTGTGCTAATGATGTTCATGTTGAAGATTGAAGAATGACTAATATCTATTAGAAGGGGACTTCATCGGATTAAGAGCAGACTTGATGAATTTTCTTGGTTTAATCTTTCCCTTCTTTTGATTTTGCTCATAATTGTTACATACATTTTTGGATGCCAATATTCATTCTCTTTTTGTAATATGAGCAACTAAATCATCAGTGCTCATGATTTATATTAATTTTGTATTGAATGTTATGTATTTTTATTGATGTGAGTAATATATAAGAAAATAATTTGGGCATTTAATGAATATATTATTTTGTTTTTCTCAATCCTTAATTTACTTGCAATCTAACTAAATGTGATGTTAAAATTTATTGTGATCTGGTGAGATCAGAAGAGTTCTAATAGAATAATTAAGAAAAGTAATTACATTTACTAAATATATATAGACATATGATATTTTACTTTAACAATTGTTTAAGAGAGATGAATGCAACAAAATCACTCAATTTTAATTAGATTATAAAAATACAACTAATTAAAAGTAGTGGTTTGATTGTAATGGTCGATTCATTGATATAATAATTAAGCTCTCGATTAATAACAATATTTTAAAATCTAACATTGATTTAGTGCATATCATAGACCACAATTTTCATTAATTCAATTTTTTTTTTCAAAATTAAGAAAACCCTATTTTCTGTAAATATCATTTTACAATTTTTGCTCTTTCTTATTTCATTAATTCGACTCGGTTGGATTAAAATCTCTTTAAACTAAGTGGTAATGCATTTTAATCATGTGAGCTTTGTTGTTGAAATCTCCATAATCTCCACTTTTTTAATTTATTGGATAAATTCTCTATATTCATTACAAGCAACACACATAAAATCTCATATTTAAAAATCCTAGAGATTGTAAAAAAAAAAAATCTATAAAATTTTAAAGAAAAAAATCATAATTTTAGCCTAGGGATTGTTTGGGATCAATTTTATTTTCTATTTTTTTGTTTTTATTTTATGTTATTTTTGAAAATATATATTATTTAATATTTTTTATTTGATTTGATTTTTTATTTTTAAAAATAAATAATATTATTTTTAAAAATATTTAAAAATAAAAATTTATTTTTAAGTAAAATATAAATAAAAAAATAAAAAAATAAAAAATAAAAATGATCTCAAACGGCCCTTAGGATCTGAGACTCTGAGTATCTAACAAGGTTAAAAAATGATTAAAAAAATAAAATTAATATTGATTACATGTTGGCCAGTTATATATTTTCTACATGTTAAAAAAAGGTGCGATATACTCATCTAATAGTTTACTTGACGCACCCACACTAGTGTGGCCCTCACAAATTCATTGGAACAAGAATTGAAAAAATGAAAAAGCAGTGCCTGAGCCAGTCCCTAACTAAAGCTTTTCTTTTTGCGTCCCCCTCGCTGCTGTGCTTTCTCGGGCACTCCATCCATCTCGAGAACAGAGAAGCAAGCAAGGTGAAGGGGGAATGGAGAGGAGCACTCCGGTGAGGAAGACGCACACTTCTACGGCAGATCTGCTCACTTGGTCTGAGACGCCACTGCCTGCCGATCCTCTGCCGGATTCTGCCGCTCGACGTTCTCACATGGTACCGCACTCTCATTCACGGGATTTTTGGTGCAGGAATGTGGTGCGTTTGCTTTGTTTTGGTTGTTTTTTACGGTTTTGATTGTTGGAAACCAAATTGTTTCAGCCCGCGAGTGGGATCAGCCCTGCGTTGTTCGGGGGGCAGATGACTGAGGAGGAGGTCGAGAGTGTCAACAAAAGGTGGGATCGATCTGTTGTTTGTTTTCGATTCTGTTTGTTGATCGTTTTGGTTTTGATGGCTCGATAGGAGTGTTTTTCATACTGCACTTTTGTTTTTTTATCTGTTTTTTCATTGTTTTTGCTTGCAGCAGAGTTTTTTTTTATCGATATATCTTGTTCAGTAGTATGATTTGACGCACATCCACTTGGATTCTAATTAGTTTCTCTTTTTAGGAGACCTGGTATTTTGGATGTCTTGTTATCCTTATTGAGTGGGGAGGGGGCATGGATGGGTTTTTCATTACTGGTCTGTTGCTGTCTTTGTATGACTATGTCTCTACTTTTTACATTTTGAGCTCTCTTAATTATTTGGACGTAGGCATATTAGCTTTCTAAATCTTAAATAGCTCTCGATTAGTAATGTTGTGAGACTGGTAGATTAGTTTTTTTTTTTTTTGGAAATTTGATCGACCAGTGTGGCACTAGTTCTCTTCTCTTTTGAAATTTTTGTTTAAAGAGAACTCGAAGATTAACCTATTTTAATTTGCTCATGCAAGTTCTTCTGTACAGAACACTCAGTTTCTTGCTCATATATATATATTTTTATTAAACAGCCAATCCGCTGTCAGCTTGGAGATTTTGTTTAGCTAATTGAGATCGTGTAACCTTAGGCAATATCGTACATTGATTTTCTTTTTTTTTTTTAAATTTTATTGGCACGTGTATTTGGAATTATATGGATTTTGTTTTTTTTCTTCTGAATTTTGAATGAATGGGATGCAAAGATGCCGATTCTAAGCAAACTTGAACTCTCCTAATTGTACGCAACCCTATAATTCGTTTCATTATTCATGTGTTTCAACTTTGAAAAGACTTGTTCATACTCTAGGCCCTCCTGATTGTACTCAATTTTGAACCCTACAAATACCAAATGCTTGCGCGTGAACTCAAAAGTCAGTCACAAATGTAGCTGTCAGTTCAAATGAAGTGCAGATTTTCATTAAAATACATTTAATATGAGAAGATTATTAGGTTAATTTTATAAGAGTCTATTAGACTCATAAGTTGCATCCTTATGGTTTGTAGCGCATGTGATACACTCTTCTTTATCTATTGTTATTCACTGGGATATTTTATTACAACGACAGGTAGCTGAATGTTCTTCTCTTTTGAAATCATGGAGGTGTTTGGTTCAAGGAAGAGGAATATAGAATTTTATGTATTAGAATAGAAGTGTCAATTTAGGTCAACTAGTCGGTTTTAGGTTTGCCTGACTGGAACATGTATGATCCTTACCAAATCTGCTTATTAAATTTGTCAAATATCTTGACTTGAACTTGGCTCGTCTGCAACGATTTTGAAGTTCCATCTCTCTTGCTCTTTCGAACATATCTCTTATTCCCTTTATTATGCTTTTTGGTATCAAGAGAAATTATTATGTACTAATAAGAGTGTATAGCCTTATAATTACTCATAGTATTAGAGGCCAATCTCTCTCCTGTCTCAATCACGTAACTTAATGTGATGTCTTTCTCTTGTACCAATCCATCATCTAACCGAGCCTCTTTTTATGTGACTCCCTTGGTTATCGTGATGATTGACTCATGGGATCTCGATTCTCACTTGCCATTGCTTGCTTGTGCTCATTTTCCCTAATCTTATGATGCCATCTTTGATTACGTTACTTACCCACACATTAGTGCCCACTTATCTCTCCTCACTTATATTTAGGTTTAGTTTCTCAAGTCTTGTATGCCCTATGGTAGCAATGTGCATGCATCTAGCCTTAGTCATCGCCTTATAATCTCCTCTAGTTAGTTAGAGTTCAACACCCCAATATACATATCTTGCATCCTAGTATAATAATTTTGTTAGATCCCATGAAGTAATTTTCAAAAAGAAAGTCGAGATCAAAAAGAAGTCTAGAAGAATTAGACCAACTTGGCTCGAGCAAGCTCATATAAAGGTTTGTGAAATCTTTTCACATATAATCAGGGATCGAATTTATTTTTATTATGGGCTTATGAGTACTTTCAAAGGAACATTATTTCAATGGGGATATCTAAGAATAGTCTTAGAGAAATCTTATTTGTGTTTCAAAATCTTTTAATAGGGTTTATCAAGGAATAATGTCATTATTTCAATAGGGAGAATCTCTTGTTTTAAGGCTAAATTAGGCAACAATTGAATTGCTATATCTTTATAGGTGGCTGATTAGTGAGTATTTATCATAAAAATATCTCAATAATTTAATTAATTTAAAAATGAATAAATTACAGCCAAATTCATGATATTTGCAAGTATAAGAAAGTGACTTGCAGATATAGGCAAAATAATAGAACAAAAGAACAATTAGTCACAAAATAGACTCAAGACTCAAGAGAATGGATTTACAAGGAGAAAATGAGCAAAATTGTATTTTTGACCTTTAAGTGCCAAGGCACTTGTAAGTGCTGATAGGCTATATAATTTTTGTTTGCTAGAGCACTTAAGTGCTATCCCCCGTCTAGAAAACCCACTAGCTTTGCCAAGGCTCTCAACTTTCAAGCGTCGAGATGCTTTGAAACGAAAGTATTATGCCTAGAAGAATTTTTTGACCAGTTTTTGGGAAGTTATGTTAGGGCTTTTTTTAAGGAAAAATTGAGGAATTAAAAGGGGACTCTCTTAGAATAAAAAAAAAGGATTTTACAAATGTATTAGAGAGGATGAAAAGACAAAGAAGAAGAAAGTCTATGGCAAATTTATGGGAACAAAATCTATTATTGATCATTGTTTTCTTAACTTGAACTCATCTTTTTCTCTTGTAACTTGAGTATGAAGTTTTTCATAGCTTTTATATTTGAAAATATTGTAAAGTATTTTTTTTTCTCTATTTGTGGTGTAATCATGATCGCTCCGAAAAAATACCTTTAAGGATGCACTCCGTCATTTTAATTGAGAATGAGTAGGAGTATGTTTTTTCTGTGAGGCAGATTGGTATATATGTTCAACCAGATTTCCCTTAACATCACGTCAGAGTTTATTTAGATCTGGGTTATACTTCCTATGGACGCAAGCCTCCATAATTAATTACCCCTCTTACCGCAACAAGAGAGCACTCTCGATTAAGGTTAGAAACATACATATACATCTGATATGCATCGGTGTCTCAGAGGTATAGTGTTGTTTTAATAACTGTCTAGAAGGAAATAAGAGTGTAGACCCGATTAAGATCCCATGATTGACTCTATTCCGTCATCGAGGGACATAGTCGTAATTTCAAGAGAATTTGATTAGCAGCCATGAGTTGCTTTGTTTCAGGTATCTCGAGTAAACTTAGAATTTTTAGTGTAAGTGGTGTAAGAGTGTTCACATTGTGAACAAATTATAAGGTGTTATTGCGATGTTCACATGGTGAACAGAGGTGGACTTACATCTCTTTAGAATGTCAAAATTAACATGGACATATATGAATTTGTTCAGACAAGCAATTATGGGATGTTCACATACATAATGTTCACACGAACAAGTACTTTACATCCCTTTAGAATTGGGGTAGTCTTTCTTTATATTATAATTATATATTTTTTGAGGGGCACTGGAATACCACGCTTAGCCGCTAGGTGGACATTTTATATGCCTGTGAGTGAGGCTCAGGGCCAGATGGGTGGTACGCTACACTTTATTGACCCATTTGAATAATATCATTGGTCTAAGTAAAGATTCGATAGAGTATAGTCGATTAAAGGAGAAACGACAACCTTTTTTCAATTGGCATGCTTAGAATGCTATAATACTTTTTCGTACGCATTATTTAAGATTTATAATTATATTTTTTTAGACTGACCGGAATACGCTTAGGCCGCCGCTAGTGGACATTTTATATGCCGTGTACATGTGAGTGTGAGGCTCAGCCTCCGGCCAGATGGGTTTTATATCAATAGGAATAACGCGCCACCACGCGGTAGTAAAGATTCCTGATAGTAGTATAGTCGATTAAAGGAGAAACGACAACCTCTTTTCAATTGGCATTGCGGCGTGGGGTAAGAGCGCCACGATGCTATAATACTTTTCGTACGCATTAGATTCAAGATTTATTATAATTAAATTTATTTTTTGACCGCATAATAACCGATGATGGTCGATGACACCTCCGCGACGTGTGCTACGCTAGTCAGAATCCGAGAGGCCAACACCTTTTGCCATGGCCGATTTATAAATAGGACCCAGGGCTATTAAGGATTTTCATTCAACAGTTTTTCTTCTTAAAGATTTCTTTTCTCTCTCTTAGCTCTATTCATCTCTCAAGTTAACATTCTCATCATGCCTCTCAAAAGGGTAGTGATCACGAAGATGGCATCCAACGATGACTCACATGCCCCATGATTTTGACTCCAATCTTTCAAGTCCATAGCCGAGCAAGTCCAAGAAATTGGCGACATACACATACAAAAAGTGAGGAATGTGGGCGGAGATTCAAGCGTAAGTTTGATTATCATATGGATCGGCCAATTCACGCAATTTTAAAACCTTTTTGACAAGTAGATTCAACCATATCTTCTTTCTCTCATTTTTTGTACTTTTTCTTTTTTTTGTAATTTGTAATTTTCTTTGAGTTTAGAAATAAAATTCCTCTTTTTATTTTTTTTGTGTTATATGCTTGTATGTGATTAATATTGTTGATTTATCGCTTCTGAATTTAAATAAAAATATTCAAATATATTTATAAAAAATGAAATCTGAGTGACAGCGGCTCGACCTTGTGAATAGAATGAAAAACCCGAGAGCTTGACATAGTAGCATTGACCTTATGGTGCTGCGGCGGTGGGGTGAGATTGTACCCCATAGCAGAAAATTTTTAAGTCCATTTTATTTGTGTTAAGGAGATATAGCGTCGAGGCGTTGTTCTTATGGCGTTGTTGCCAATGAGTTTTTATAAGAAAATATTCTAAGTCGCATTTCCAACACCAAGTGAGTCACGTCTCACGGGTGATTGAAGCGGGGTTCTTTACGCCAGCTATAATAAGAATACGATATATCACGCAAGTGAATTAGAAATTGAGTTTCTTGTCAGATTTTTAGGAAATTTTTTAGAAATTTCGGCAACATTTCTGAGTTTCTTGTCAGATTTTTAGGAAATTTTTTAGAAATTTCGGCAACATTTCGCCTTAGCAGTGCTAGATTTTAAAATCATAGTGCGAAGTACTTTTCTTTCTTATTCCAGATCTAAAGATCGACAGAAGGGAGGGGTTTTCATCTCCCGTCAGAACAAAGTTCAATGACAGAGGTTTTCAAATTTTCAATCTTATTTTCCTCATTGGATTTAAGATTAACAGTGAGATTATGATTTAACACCCTTTTTTTAAAGATAAAATGAAATAATTTTTGTTTTTACTTGAAGCGAACAGAGGATCTCGGAACAACAGAAGATCGCCGAAAGAGCGAGTATAGTGTTGGAGTGCAGTGAGAGCAGGAGTGGTCGGAGAGAGAGAAAAAGAAGCAGCGGACTCGACACTTCTATTTATAGCAGTGTTTCATGTAACTATTTCCTCTCAATAGTCGGTGCATCGTCTCGACGCCAAGATCACAGCGTTGTGGCGTTGTGGCCAGAAGAACAAAATTATTATATTTTTATATTTTTTAGGCGAACAAATATGACTACTTTAATCAATGAAATGGTTTGAATGTTGCAATATCACTTGAAAATTGTTTGATTTATCTTGTGCTTCATGTAGTTGATTATGTTATCAATTTTCAGTTTAAAACTTATAAGTGTTTGATGTGATAAATTAATAAGTTATTAGTTGAGATTGGAATATACTCAATTATAACTTGTAATCATTTGTGGACATAACTTGCAATCTTTTGGATTGATTGACATAAAAATATGGTGATTTAATTCATCATATTAGAACTTTTAATTATTGAAAGCGATTAGAGGATACATAGGTTCTTGATTGTAAGTATTGCAACATCAAATTATGATTTTGATTAAAGAAAGTTATGATGAAATAATTAATCCAGATTTTCTTAAAACTTTGAGTAAATTTTGATAGTTTTTTTGTAGAATTTAGTTTCAGTTAGTTTATCCATCCATTAGTTAAATACATTCATTAATATAATAAATTAGTACTTAGTTAACTTCAAAATCAAAATTTTCTTTTGTGGGAACATTACTCAACTCATTTTATATTACTTAAATAGTATTTGCACTTATATAACATGTTGAAAATTCCGATCAAATTTTTAGCATCATTTCTAAGGACCATTTTTTGAGATAATTAATATTTATCAAATTATTGATAATTTTAGTTTAACTTTTATTATATATTGTTTGCATCTACTGTGCTTATTTTGTTGTTGTTTAATATGTTATTTTTAATTAAGTTGTGTTAGTGGTGCTGGAGAATCATCATTAGTTTTATGTAGTCCTAAAATTGAAAGAACTTGTAAGAAGAATAGAAAGGAGAGAAGTAATCAATTGCAATTTCAAAATATGCCAAACCCTCTTATTGGAAAAGAAGTCTCTAAACCACTAATAGATAATGCTGTAGATGGAATCCACCAAAGCATTAATAGGCCAAATATTTAAGCTAATATTTTTTAACTTAAACTATCAATCATTCAAATGGTTCAAAATTCTCAGTTTGGATTCACCTTTCGAAGACCCTAATCTTCATATATCTAATTTCTTAGAGATATGTGTAACCTTGAAATATAATGTATTATTTTATGATGCTACAAGACCTAGGTTGTTTCCATTTTCTTTAATAGACAAAACCAAAATATGGATAAACTCATTGTCACAAGGATCCTATAACAACTTGGAATTATTTAGCACAAAAATTCTTGGCAAAATATTTTCTTCATCTAAAATTGCTAAGCTTAAAAATGACATAACTTCTTTTATTCAAATGAAAAATGAATCAATTTATGAGGCTTAGGGAACTTATAAAGATTTATTAAGAAAATATTCTTATCATACATTATTTGATTGATTAATAATTCAAATATTTTGCAATGGATTAGTTGCTTCATTAAGGACAATCATAGATTTTGCATTAGGAGAATCTTTGATGTCTAAACTATTTAAAGAGACATATGCTGTAATTGAAAAATGATAAATAATAATTTTCAATGACCATTTAAAAGAGTGAATCCAAAGAAAATACAAACGCTCATGAATATGATGTCTTATTCATATTGGCTTTACAAATGACAACAATATCTAAGAAATTAGACACTTTGGGATTGAATTCAATTCAAGAACAATCAATGAATTGCAATAGTAGTGATGTTGGTTATTTGAGTGACCATAGTTCTTAAAATTTGAAATCAATGAATTATGTTGCTAATAAACAAAATAATGCATAGCAAACACTTATAACCCTTGTTGGAGAAATCATAAAAAATTTTCATCAAATAATATATAAAATATAGGGGTTAATAATCCTATTAGTAATTGGAATAATCAACCTAATAATGCTATAAATCTTAGACCTAATTTTCCCTCAGGATGTCATCCTCAAGGACAATTAGAAAAGAATAAATTGCTTCGGTTGAGGTATTGTTACAAATGATTAAAGTTAGGTAGCGACAATTAGAAATATTGAAGTACAACTATAGGAATGTTGCCTAGTGAATAAATTACTTTGGACGAGGTAGTGTTACAAATGATTACACAATTACAAAGTCAAGTAGCGACCATTAGAAATGTTGAAGTGCAATTATAGGAATGTTGTCTAGTGAATAAATTACTTTGGATGAGGTAGTGTTACAAATGATTACACAATTACAAAGTCAAGTAGTGACCATTAGAAATATTAAAGTGCAATTATAGGAATGTTGCCTAGAAATATTGAAGTAAATCTTAAGAAAAATAATAAAAAAATAATGCAAGGCAATTAAAATAAGAAATGAAAAAGAATTGAAAGAAGTGATTAGTGAAAAATCAGAATTACAAGAAACAGAACAAAATACATCTGCACAAAAAATGTGAAGAAAAAGAAGAAAAATAAAAATAGGTTATTAATAAGAAAATCAACAAAAAATGATGATTGAAAGACCTCCACTATCTTTTTCTCAAAGAGTATAAAATTAAAAATAGATAAAAATTCTCCAGATTTTTAGAAGTATTTAAGAAGCTCACCATTAATATTCTATTTGTTGATGCATTTGAATAAATGACAAGTTATGTGAAGTTTATGGAAGACATTTTATGAAAAAAGAGAAAGGAGAATTTGAAATTGTAGCTCTTATTGAAGCCTGTAGTACAATAAATTAAAGAAAACTCCTACAATAGTTATGAAAGACATTTATATCTATTTAACTTTTTTTTATTGAAGTTTAGAACCTTCACTCTTACCATTCTTTTCTAAAGCTTGCATTTCTTCAATTACAATTTTCTTTCACTAGAGGGCTTTGAGAGATTTATGAACATTGTTTAGATTCGTATTTTCTAAGAGAAGTGATAAAGTACAAAAGTCATGTGAAATATTTTTATAAGCTTGAAATCATATATTGGGTTTTTGATTCATTAAGTGAACATTGAGAATACAAGTGACCAAAGTATGATACTCATTACTTGCTTCAAAAAGCTGATCACATTGATCCACTCTCGGCACTTGACTTCAGAAATCTCCACCCTTGGCTCCTTAATGAGTAACGTCTCTACTGAGTTAATCTCTTTGATATCATTTGTCCTCTTAGTAACAGGAATCTTAATCTTTTTCGTGCTATTAACCCTGCTAGCAACCCTATTAAGCTCAACATCTTTGGGGATCAATTCTTTGATATTATTGGCTGGTTCTTCGTCCCTCATAACCTTCCGAAAGCCAACATTGGTTGTACCTGTCAGGCTTTCATCTAAAACTATTTTTTTGGTACTTGCCATTTGTATTTTTTTTTTTTTTGGTTGGGTGACTTTGGGGAAATGTCTCATAGCAATAATATCATTTGAGGTGTTTTAGGTTGGGTTGGTAGTAACGGGTTCTTTGACTTAATTTTTTCATGGAGAAGGACATTAACTGAATGAACTCTCTAGTTTGAAGGCTGTTAAAGTTTATGTTGCCAAAGAATTTATTCACTTGGGTCATGGGAGAAGCCATACAGGTGAGAAACTCATTTTTTTTTTAATGTTTGAAGGAGTAGTGGTTTAATTGAGTCAATTGACTCAATCTTGATTTGATAAATAGCTCATGAGCCGAGTTAGATAAGTTAACAAGCCAAGTTTGAGTCAATTTTGACTCAACGAGACAACTCATAATAATAATTCAAATATATTAGAATTTAAGGGTTTAACTACACAGTTGTTAAAAATATTTAAAAAATATCTCTCTTTTTTGTATAAAGTGTTTTTCTATTATCTCTTTTAATTTCTAATTATTTTTATCATTTTATTTTAACATTAGCTTGAATTAGAATCATCTTCTCTCTTTCATAATAAATGAGTTAGCTCAAACTTTTGATTCGGGCTCAAGCTTGATAAATTTGTTATGCCCAAGCTTAAGTTGGGGTTGGCTTGAGCATGCGTCATCTCATTTACACCCTTAAAGAGGAGCAACTTTAGACGTCTTCATAGGACCATCTACTTTCTCTTTCATGATCATTCTAGAATTAATCACCTCCTCTAAAGCTGTGTAAGTTGCTAGAAAATTTGTTTACCTTCTTTCATGTAGGAGTATCCTTCGCTACCGATGATCTATTTATGATCATTAGGATTCTCTCTTGATAGATTCCTTATTGAATTGCTCGTGTAGCTCATTGATGGCTTATGAGTCCTGATATCTTTTGAATTTCTTCGATATTGAAGAAGAAAGACTCTATGAAAACTCAAAGATTAAAAAACTCTACAAACACCAAAACAATAAAGTTTAAAGAATGAAGATTCATTCCAAAATTTGTAGGCCTTGATGTTGACATATTAGACTTTTGTAAAGTTGTATTCCATTACAACTAAGCGAATTCATTACCTTGATTATCATTTCTTTCTTTGCTTTTTGGGAAGGACAAGATAATCAGAGGATTGACGTATGCTTATACTCACCTAGATCAAGTTAGTTAAGTCATGATTAGACTTGAACCAGGTCTACGGGACTATTAATTGATTAGCACTTGAATTGTTCATAACTCATAACTTGTTTGCTAGGGAATTGCTTTAAATATTGAAAAAGTAGCTTGTCTAAGTAGTAGTAAGTTGGCTGATGATAAGCAAGTCACCAAGCTGACTTAATGAACTCAATAAGTAATTGTCTTGTGCAACTCATCGATTTACTCACAAGGCTCATTTTACCTCATCCTCCTTGATGAAAGAACCAAAAAAGTTTACAACATGAGGAGTCAACACCTTCATTGTCCACACAATCAGTAACAAGATGCTATATTGATTACTTCTTGGTATTCCTAGTTTTATGTAGTTCTTTAAATGAAGCCTTCTTCTATTTGTGCTTATAAATTGGGGTCTAAGTTCAAGGCATGGGGGATCATAAATATAAAATTATATTGCGGGCTTTAAAAATTAACCTTCGTTGGATATCCTTTTTCGTTGATTAGATTAAATTTTGGAGCAGATGCAGTGGTCAACTCATAAGGCTCATTTTGTTTTGATTTCTATCTTTTCCTTTGAAAGTACTCTCTATAAGCTCAACCATACTCCCTTATTTTATTTAAGCATTTTGTTTGAGCTCTATGAGACCACTCTCTAAAGAAATTCTTTGAGGTCAAACCTCTTTCTTTCTTTCTTACATCTCAATGAGGTTCATTTTTTTACGTAAGGTCTAGGCTATCTTCAACCAGATAAATTTAAATCCAACAACTATGTTATCTACATCGGTCTTCACTTCACCTATGCTCAATGATTGTATACCTCATAAATTTATTTATTATGCTATTCTAAAGTGACATCTTTCTTAAAACTTTCAATTAGTAATTAATTAAATCAACATTTTCATATTTCTTTGATGTCTTCATCATAACCTAAGATTTTTATTATCATTACTTTTAATGCTTCTTATTTGTTCAAAGTCTGTAGATGTTTTATCTCTATTTTTATCATACAAATTATCAAAGCTTGTAGTTGTTTTTTCTGTTTGTTTGCTATGATCCACCATGATTTCTTGCTGTTACCATATGCTAGCTTGGTAGGCTAAAATAACACTAATTTTATGACTTTTTTTGATAAAGTTGATAGGAATTAAGTTTTTAATTTAATGGTTGAACCTAATATTTTTTGAAATCGAATTTGAAAAATGCCATTTTGATTCTTCAGATTTTATTAAAATATTTAATTTTGTCATGCATTATACTTCTATGTCATGTTCTTAAATCTCTTCCCTTCTTACTTATTAGTCCTCTAAACTTATAAATATAGTTTTGATATTGCAGGTAGTAAGCCATCTTTGAACATCATTATTTTGTAATAAAATAATTTATGATATCTTGGATCCATTTTAGTGTTTTTTTTTCACTAGTAATTTTTTAGAGGGTGGGCTAGAAATAATGATTAAATTAAGTATTTATCTTTGGTTTGTATTGGAGAAATAACCACTCAATGATTTTAGGGTTAAAGCCATGTGCATCAACTCTTCTTTAGGTGTTAGTGTGTCACATTGCCAAGAAGTGCCTATTATAATATTTGACTAAGGCTTGTAGTGTTATTGAGTTGAGTTTGAGTAAGTTAGGCTTAAATTGATGTGGCCTCTGAAAATTCACACTCATCCTTTTAATAAAAGAGTAGATTTATGTCGAGTGAAATTTTCAGAAAGCAAATAATTTATGTTTGTAGATAAGTAAGACACTATTTAGAGATTTTGCTCTCATTTGGTGAGGACTTTAAATTTGATTTCAAGTTTTTTATAGGCCCAAACACCTATAGTTAATTACCTCTCCACAGCAGTGAGAGAGAACCTTCAATTAAGACTAGTCATTAGATTGCAGATTACTTAGCTTGTAGTTTCAACAAACTAAGTTTTGAAATATATGATTGAAATTCATTATTGTTGACACTTAAAGCATATAGTTGGGGGAATGATGACGCGCCTGATCAAAATCTCATGGCTTCATCATTCTAGACTATCATGGTCCCTGGTCAATTTAGCTAGATGAGGTAGTCAACGCAATCTAACCGAATGATTTTTATTAGCAATCATGGGTTGCTTCGTCCAAGGAGACCTGATGGATTAGGGTTAATATTTATTAAAGGGGATATTTTTAAGTTCACTTTAGCTGACAATCTATTAGGTATACCTTGTGATTCACAACTCAAATAGGTATAAAATTATTGGAGAATATATGTGTTATAGCTGTGAGCATAATATAGTGGAGTCTATAAGTCAAACCACCCGATTAGAGAATTGTAACCACATTATATGTGTAGCCTACTTGCCAAATCACGTGGACAGAAGACTTAAGTTACGTTCTTACTTGTGTAGAATATTTTGAGTGTGAATGTAGTAGTATACTTAATATAATATTGGTTTTTTGTGAGCTTAGGTTAATATCAAATTTGTCACCTCCGATAAATAATGGTGGAAGGCGAAATAAATTTTGATTTTAGTTTTTTATTTAATGATGAATTTACATTTTGATTGCCTTTTTTCATTTTGACTTTTTTTTGAGTGCTTAATAATTGATTGAATTTTGACTTTGAAATGTTTGATATTGAAGATTTGAAAATTTTGATAACAATAGACTCCTCTGATTAAAATTCACAATCAACACAGCCATCATCGAAGTATTTTAACTGATTTATATTTTATTATTTATACATTGTCAACTTTGTTTAATTACTAATAGAGGATCAGATATAATATTTGTATTTTGATAACTTGATTTTTGAATGATTCAACATTGGTATTTTAAATATTTTGATAATAATAAACTCTCCAGTTGATATTCTTAGCCAACATAATTATCATGGGAGTATTTAGCTTTTATGACTCATATTGTATATTAACTGAACTTATATATTTAAGAACTTATAAAGTTTACTTGGTTGCTAATATGGGGGTGTATTAGTTGGTTTGAATTGAAAAGTCGAATCGAACCGAGCTTATTTGGACAGACTGTTTCGGTTTGAAAAATCATGGTTCGGTTAATGGTTGAAATTTTTAGTTTGTTTGGTTTTCGGTTTTCGATTCAGATTTCATTAAATTTTTTTTTCTGTAAACTTTGTCAACCACTCAGTTGACTCATTTCGTCCATCCACTTAATCGTGACTTGTGTGCTGACTCAACCATCTCATAATTTATAATAATAGGATTTTTTTTAATTTTCTCTTTCGCTTTTATGCATTCGCCTTTTGTGTTTCTGCCTTAGCTGTCCATGCCTCATGTGAAGAAGAGGCAAAGAACTCCTTTACCTCCGGCTCCGAGTCTCCGACTCTTTAAGAGGTGAGAACTTATTCTCATCTCTTGTCATTTTTTTTACGCTCTATCATAGCCTCGAAGAAGGGAAAACTTCTCTTGGTAAGATTTAAGGGTTCTAATTATTGCCTTTAGCATGTTTCCTAATGAGATTATGTAGGTAAAATTCGTCTCCACTTCTTATTTTCTTCATTATGGTTTGGTTTTGATGTGACTAGGGTTTGATGTTGATGTTCCAGTGATTAAATGACCTACTATTCATTTGCATTTTGTGATGCAAGTTTTTCGCTGCTGTGGGGAGGGGTAATTAACTATAAATGCTTGCGCCTATAGGAAACTTAGGAACCAGATTTAAAGTTTTCACCAAATGAGGGCGAAATCTTTGGATAGTGTCTTATTTATCTACAAACACAAATCATTTTCCTTCTAAAAATTTCACTTGATATAAATTTACACTCTTTCATTGAGAGGTTGGGCGCAAGTTTTCAGAGCCCACACTTAACTAAGATTGAAAATAAATGTTCAATTGGAACTTGACTTAAAAGTGATCCAATTTCCATTCTGCTCAAAATCTTTTCAAGTTAATTCAAAATAGCTTAAATTATTCTTATGCTAAACTCTGCCGTTGTCACTACTACTCCAATGCAACGATTGCGATCTTTTCATAAGTGGTGAGGTTGTTGGAAGAGAAGGTTTTAATGAGGATGGTGACATTAGAGAAAGAATGTGAGATTGGTGTTGGCCTCGAAGAAATCTTCTTATTGTGGCGATGATGGTGAATGAATCATAGTTATCAAGAACAGAAGATAATGTAATATGAAAGGACGGGTGAAAGAAGATGGTATTACCGTATAAGAGATGGGACAATTATAGGTCACATGAAGTTGTAGAGCCTATGGTTCTTATCTATGTAGTTTTAGCCATTTAACTATAAAGATATTGATATAGCGACCAAGAGCTAAATGCTTTGGAAAAGAAAGTAAATTAAATCAATGTTGCGCTATTTGTTCACTCAACTCAAGTTAGGAACTTGTGATGCATACACACAAGCATGCACACATGCGCATCATAATTGAGTTGACTCAAAAAAGTTTTTGTGAGTCACAACTAACTTGAAATTGAATTAAAAAAAATTAAATCTAGCGTGCTGTTCGAAACTTGACTCAAATTAAATTGGGTCTATTTTATTTTGAGTTAATATTCAATTAATTTTTATTTTTGGCTATCACTCTTAGCCTAATTTAGGTTGATATTTTGTTTAGTTTCAGTTGAATTTAAAAAAAAAAGACTTATTGTTACTAACTTGAAACAAAATTTAAGTTAGTTTAAATTGACTAGAGTTAAAAAAAAACTTAATTTTGAGTTGACTCAAGTAATTTTTATTTAATTACATATGATGGCATATGTTTTTTTATAATGTAGATATATTATCATATATATATATATATATAGATGCAATGTATTATATGTATATACTATTTTCATTAAATCAATTCAAACTATATTCAAGTGACTCACGTCAAATTCAAAATCAAATCTAGTTGATTTAAACTTGAGAGAGTTTATAGTGATTTTGAGTTCCGATTATTTTCATCAAAGTAATATTTGAATCAATAATTTTGTCATGATAAGTACAAAATTCAAATATCTTTTATTTAGGGAACAAATTATCTTTTTTTGATAAAGTTATGCTTAAAAGTTTGTTATAAATTTATTTTTTTGTATAGGTTCAAGTTAAATTCGATTTAAAATTGAAATCACCTCCTTAAAACTTAAAAGTGAGCGATGAGATAAAGATTCCAACATTATGCATTTGCATTGGGATTCTTAAATGTGTAAAAAATAATGACTGAGGCTTCTATTACTTTGTTTTGCACTGATCGCCAAAACTGATTTTTCTTGGGTATATGTTTGTTGAGAGAAAAAAGTGAATTGGAGAGATGCAATGAGTGAGAAAAATAAATCCGAAAGTAATAGAGGAAATAATATGATGGTTTCATAGGCATGAGTGATGCTACTATTTTGATGAGCATTTAGGTGTAGATTTCCTTATATTATTTAAATCATTTGTTTCTATTTTGTCTTGACCATATTATGTTTTCCCCCTTGTGTTTGATTTGAGAATTCTGACAATTTTTGTGGTGACATTGAGTGTACTTGTTTTTGAGGAAGTATGTTTTCTATAGCCTCATTTTTTTTGGCACATTCATGTCTTCTCTACAGTGGATCCAATCCTTTATTCTCTCTTGTGAATATAGCCTATTAGTTTAAATCTATGTTAACAACAAAAAAAAGGAGAGAGAAAAAGGGCAATTGACTCTCTAACCTAGCAATCGCCCAACTCCATGTCACTAAAATTGCACGAAAGGAGGACGTGAATAATGGGGCGAACAAGTCTATAAAATCGAACCCAAGAAAGAGAGGCGGAGGTTGGTCCATCTATTGTGGAAAGTGAGTGATAAAGAGAGCGGGATGGACCGAGAGTGCTAGAGTGAGAGAAGAGAGAAAGGAAGCCATTGGCTTCAAAGAGAGGAAGAGGAACCGATCTCCTTTGTCGTGTGAGATAGTCCTGGCTAAGCTAAGCCCTTCTTCATCCCTGATCTCTTGTCCTAACCGAGCCTTACTTGTACATGCATCGGAGAAAGAGGAATGAGAGTTGTGGTCGAAACCAAGCGAGGGAGAGGGAAGATTGCTTGAGAAGGGGAGGAACGGGTTGGAAGACTGAGCCCTAGATCATATGAGATATAAAGTGAGGTTGGTTGGCTTAATAAAGATTGAGAGAAAGAGGGAAAGCCCAAATTTCCTTTTTACCCTTAGTTTTTGGTGTGTGTGAGACTTAAGTGAGGGCTATTTTAGTTTAGAAAGAGAAGACAAAGTTTAACCTCCAAATCCCATTTTAGGTATAAAATAAAAGCTATTTAATTTATCATAATTCTCATTTATTTCAAGGCTTAAAAATTTGAAGACCCATGCCCGTCGATCTTGAGTTTGGCTGGGATAAAATTTTGAAGATCTCTGCTGTCAATTTTGGGTCTAGAGTAAGGGAGAAGAGTGTGTATTGCACTAAAATTCGTGAAACGCAACACTGTTTAGCCGTTATGCTGTAACCAGTATAAAACGACATTCCAAAGGGATGTAAGTCCAATATGCATTTATAAAATGAATCACATAAATACATGACATTCCAAAGGGATATAAATTCAATCCAAATTTACATTCCAAAGGGATTGAAGTTCAGTCTGAAATGATATTCCAATGGATGTAAGGCCAATATATGTTTGTAAGGCAGACTTATTGCACTTAAACATAACATTCCAAAGGGATGTAAGTCCAATATGTATTCATCAAATGAATCAAGCTCAATGTCTGTTTGCAAAGCACACTTTAATCATACCAAATTAGTATTTCCAAAGGGATGTAAGTCCATTCCAAAATAACATTCCAAAGGAATGTAGGTCTAATATGCATTCATAAAATGAATCACATATATACATGGCATCCCAAAGGGATGTAAGTCCAATCCAAATCGACATTCCAAAGGGATGTAAGTCCAATTCAAATCGACATTCCGAAGGGATGTAAATCTAATCCAAAATGTCATTCTAAGTTATTGTAAGTTCAATATGCATTTACAAAAAGAATCACATAAAATGCATGGCATTCAAATGAATGTAAGCCTAATATATGTCTGCAATATAAACAACATTCCAATGGATGTAAGTTTTATACATGCTTATAATGTAGACTTTAATCATGTCAAACATGACATTCAAATGGATGTTAGCCCTATCTATGTCTGCAATGCATATTTCAACCACTTAAATCATTGCATACTAATGGATGTAAGCTCTATATATGTCTGCAATATCGATTTCATAAAATTAAATTATTGATAGACTTATATGTTAAGTTTAGCTTAAATAATTCAATAAAAACTTGCACCACAAAGTCTACACAACAACCTTAGTCTAATCAGGATTCTTAGGAGGAGGCAAACAATGACTGCTAATCAGGTTGGACATTACGGCTAATAGCTCTATGATGTTGGTAGATTAGAATAATAGTAGTCTAGGGATGACAAAATAATAGAATTTTGATTGATGGTGGAGATTTCAAGATATTTTTCTTGAGTGATTAGTCCACTATATAAATTTTGATTTTGATTTTTTTTTGCCTTGTTTCTTTGTCATTACTTTAGGTATTCAACAGTCATTACTGATTGGCACTTCAATATAAAAAGGGAGGTTTTTCCTAACAATCTGATGCACTAATGTTTTCCTGTTAATGCTTTTCTTTCCTTTGAAAGATCTCATGAAGTGACATGGATGTCCATGGTTCCTTAATGTATTTATGTGAAAGACGTCTGGGGCCTTAGCTGATCCATTCTTCCTTTGAGTGTGTGTATAATGAGCACTTGCTGTTCTTACAGTGTGATATTAATATAGTATCTTTAATAAGATATGAAGCTGAGCTTTCAGATGTTCCTTCGTTGCGTCATGTTGTTAAAACACTGGTTTCTGAAATGAAGCTTGTACAACTGATGAACTAATGTTAATGCTAATGGTTGCAGAAGTTACAATAGCTAGTGTTGTCTAGGAATTGCTGTCCAGTGCTTCTTGCCTGCTCTAACGTTTTGTTTGTTGACTAACAGGAAACCTTGCTCTGGTCCCAAGTTAAAGGAGATGACAGGTAGTGGTATCTTTGGAGCTGATAACGAAGATGATCTATCAGAGTCTGGTAGTCCTTTAACCAATCCTACTAGTAGAACATGTGTAAGAATTTATCAGGTAATTTGTCTATCACACAGTGAATCGTTTCTTTTATGTTCTATTTAAAACCCTGGACTTAATTGGGTGGTGACATTTAACGCTCTTTTCTAATGATCATATTATCATTTCTAACTTATAGGAACAACTCAAAATTTGTCAAAGTGTGACATGAGAAGGGGAGGAAAGAAAATTTTCGATGGACTGCCACAGAAATAACTATTAACTATTGGTTACTCACAAATATAAACAAAAGAAGGGGTCAAAATATAAGCCTTTCCGGAGAAGAATTTGAAAATTTTAGTGGACCATGTCCCTGAAGCTAATCCTTTGCTCTGTCACTGGAAATAATTGACTTGAGGGCTGTTGTCATATATATATATCTATTATATTCTTCTAAATTTTAGTGAGATATGTAATGAGATGTAATTCTCAACCTAGATTGCGTCCTCACTTCTTTTAATGTATCCTCACAAGTTTTTTTGTCTGCCGAGAACAGAATCCTACCCTACTAGGATCTCTTATCTCCTCAGAAATCTTCTCCTTGTGAATGATTGAATCCACAACAGCACCCTCTCCTTGGAAAGGACTACATCCGACTGGCATTGGTTGAGTTGAATGAGTAGCAGTTGAGCTGTAATAGGGATCAAATCCCACCAGATTTGGTTGAGGAATTGTTGCAACAGTTGGACTGCCACTTGTTCCACTATAGTAGTAAAGGTGAGGGAATAGTTATAAAAATTCTCTTGGGAGGAGAGGACGATAATATAGAGAGAAGGTTTAGAGAGGAAGTATCATAAGAGTTGAAGGTCATTGATTATGTGTGGGTGTAGTGGTGGCGAAGACTTTGTAGTCCTGGTTACATTGTTAGTTGTGCTGCTATGGAGGTTGGAAATGATGGAGGAGAGTAGAGTGAAAAAGTCAAGTCAGTTGAGGGTTAAAGAAGGAATGGGTAAGGAGGATCTGGGATTCACTGGAGTTTTTAAGATAAGTTTGTCAAGATCTCTGTGAAGATATTTAGATTGGATACCTATGGTATGTTGGAGGAGCAAAGTTACACCCTTTATGGGTAAATTCAGAGTAGAAAACAAGCTTACCAGTTGAGGAACATAGTCTATGTTGTGCATCTTACTTGTCAACTTCATTCTACTTTGATTTTTATTCTTAAATGAAAAAAAGCTATTTTATCCAGATTTCACAATTATTTGAAAAAGATGCTGTATTTTGAAATTTGAAATAAAATGCTTTTCAAATTTGACTGTAGTGAAGAGCTATAATTTCTTCACTCGGTAAAAAGGATTGTATAGATTTCTTCTATCATATTTTCTAGAATATATTTAGTGACATTTCTTCAAAACCTAGCGAGTAAAAATAGGATTTAATTTTCGTGGTATGAAGACACTCATAAGTCTTACAATACTACCTTCACTCGTTTAGGGTTCTATACCCTTCGTTATATTACCATCCAATGAGCCTGCTAAGCTGAAATCGATTTACTTTGTTTCTTCAGCAGGCAACAAGCGGCATCAGTCAAATTTCATTTAGTGCCGAGGAGGGTGTTTCCCCAAAGAAACCAACCTCAATTCCTGAGGTGGCAAAGCAGCGAGAATTAAGTGGAACTCTTGAGAGTGAAACTGATGCTAAAGTGAAGAGACAACTATCCGAGGCTAAGAATAAAGAACTTAGTGGGCATGATATCTTTGGTCCTCCTCCTGAGAATCCTCCAAGGCCTTTAGCTGCTAGAAATTTAGAACTGAAAGGACAGCTGGACTTTGGTGAACCCACGCCGCGCAGCATACATACATCAGTAAAGGTGTCTAATGTAAGTAGCACGATTATTTTATTTTAATTTTTTTTTAATATCTGAGCTCATAAATTCCATCATTTGCTACTATTCTTTATGTTTTCATGTTTCATTAGTCTTTCATGGAATGCTCTGAAAGTAGCTGCATATGTAACACTAAATTGAAAGCGTCTCAGTGGTTGTAAGATTTCCTTTTATATTCCAAGAAGCTTATATGATAATTGGTTCTTATTGTTTGCATATCTTAATAAATAATTGTAGGTTCTGTTTGCTGTGTTACATGGGAATTTCTTAGCGCCTCTATACCATCAAGAGAAGTTATCCCATGGGTTTCCATTTCTAGTGCTGGCACTAAACACCTTTTGATTTCCCTTTTCATTTAATGGCTAAATCAAAATTCCTATATTTGATAAATGTTTTCAAAGATTTTTGGATCCATCTAACCTTGTTATGATGGTTTTTGAGTTCCTTCTTTTATGTTCAATTTAGCGTACAAGATTATTACATTCAGATGGAAACTAAAGACTAATGGTTTGGATTGATTTGATCTAAAATTGTTTTCTTTTTCGTTTATTGACTTTCGTACACATTCCATGGATCGAATCAAGCTTAGGTGATGAATTCAATTGGCTATGGATGCGATGCTGTGCAAATTGAAGTTGAAATGCCTCGATCTTCAGCGAAAAAAGTGAAATGACATCCGATCGCAAAATTGACTGCGTCATTATGTCTAGAATGTTAAAATTGATCGAAAGAGGCCCCACACGTCGATTAATGACCTCTCAATGAAAAGATAAGCTGTCAGTGTGATGTGTATATCGGAGTTATAGAAGGCCTTGACGACGTCCAAATACATGAAATTAATTCCATTGGCATTGTTAAAATGTTGAAATCTTACAAATGAGATTTCCACAATCAATTCAATTCAATTTACATGATTGTCAAGCGAACGAATACAATATCACACAATTTGAGCTAAAATTTTCCATTGTAATGCCGAAGTCCCCAAACGACGTCTAATTGCTAAATTAGTTGCGCCGTAGCATCAAGAATGTCAAAATAAGCTAGAATCAAGATCCATATTGATCTTGGTCGCCACACAATAAATTTCGAGGAAATTGTCACAAACTTTGAAGAAATTAGCCTAATCTCCACTTAATCCTGCTGCCAGCTCATCCTAGCGTGTGATCTCTTGTCTCGTCCTGTCACCCCACGATGCACAACACACCATCCCCACCTCTTGTCTCGGCAAGTTCACGCACAACATACTTACCTTAACTCCATGACTCTTCATTCGTACAAGAGCTGCCACATCGTTCTCATCAAACCCCTTCTTTGGCTCCAATTTCATCGCAACCTCTGCTCACCTCAACTATCTCCTAATTCTCCCTCATGTTTATTTATTTCAATATGTTTAGTTCTGTCATGCACTTGGATTATGTATAATATTTATTGTTAACTTGTTATTATAGTTAAGTCTCACAGCTTCATCTTATTTAGTCTTTGGAACTTTGAAGAGAAAATTTCTACCATAATAGCTTATATCCTGTGTACCTCTGATGTATTCTTATGCATGAGACATTGCTGCTACATTTTTTATTCTCCCACATAGTAATATTACTTCTAAGAAAGGCGCTTCATCCAGAGTGGGTATCTTGTTCACATGTGAACCTACATAGTCTGCATGTAATGAAGACTTCAAATCCCAGCCTTGTGTTTCTCTTAAACAAAATTCTCTTTCCAGATATAGTTTTATGCAGTGAAGAGTACATTAAACCACCTATGGATAGACTTTTTTGGATCATGCATGAATTGACTTATTGCACATAACATTGGCTATATCTGGCCTTGAATGGACTAGATGAATATGTTTTACCACTACTCTATTATATTTCTGTCCATAGTATTGTCTTCTTTTGTTCCTCCCAAATTATGTTTTACCTATGGATAGACTTTTTTGGATCATGCATGAATTGACTTATTGCACATAACATTGGCTATATCTGGCCTTGAATGGACTAGATGAATATGTTTTACCACTACTCTATTATATTTCTGTCCATAGTATTGTCTTCTTTTGTTCCTCCCAAATTATGTTTTACCTATGGATAGACTTTTTTGGATCATGCATGAATTGACTTATTGCACATAACATTGGGTATATTTGGCCTTGAATGGACTAGATGAATATGTTTTACCACTACTCTATTATATTTCTGTCCATAGTATTGTCTTCTTTTGTTCCTCCCAAATAATGATTTAGATCACTCTATCAATAAACAAATTTACAGGCCAACTTTTTTATTTTTTAAGAAGATGAATGGCATGTCCTTGTTATGAAATGAATATTCTCTATTGTGAGTGAACAACTTTAATTTTTAGAAAATACTTAAATTTTCTTAGCAACTTTGATCAATTAGGCACCAATTGAAGTTATGGTTTCCCTTGAATTTGATTGTTTAAGGAACAAATTGTGATTCCTCTTAACTTAGCATGTACCATGTGATTGTCATTACTTTTACTTGAAACGTACAATGCATTTTTTTACTTTACAAATCTTATTGATTCCAACACTCTTTAAAATCACTGTGAAAAAATGTGTTTTGAACATCAAAGTATCGCAAATCTCGGTGAAGATGTTATGAGTGACATTAAAATATTTACTCTATTCATCTTCTCTATTGGAGCAGCCTCTCATAGTAATATATTCCATAAGCTTTGGTATATTGTTTGCCATTAATCTTACTTTATATTTCTCTAGAGTTTCATCTGCTTTGTGTTTCATTGTAAACTTCTATTTGCACTATACTGATATCTTTCCTCTGGGAAACTCCATGATCTCCAATGTTTTGTTTTTCCAAGGCTCCAATCTCCATTGTCATTGCTTTCCTCCATTCCTTGGACAATACCTCAAATATTATTCAGAGATTGAAATTGTGTTTAAACTCACTCTGAAGGCTTAATGAGATGATGAGAATCTGTCAATTGGCATATAGTTAGATAATGAAAATAATGGGTGTTTGGTGCACTCATGTGTTTTTCAGAATGGTAACTCCTTATCAATATTTTCATCTTTAATCTTTTTTCATAAGGTCAACATTGGTTCTAGCGTTGGAGGTTGATCTCTTGAATACACCTGTTTATATTTTCAAATATCATGGTTTGCATTTTTAGGGTTGTGACCAAAGAAGTAACACTAGGGTTGACTACTATCTACATGATTGACGGTGCATCATTGATTATTATTACGAGTGTTGTGATGTCATTAACACTAGTTGTAGAAGCAATAGTAGTAGTATGACATCAATTTTAGCATGAAAACATTCCATTATTCAGGATAACATCATATATGTTGTTAGTGAATAGCACATGTCATCATAAGTGAGTATAATATCCATCATCGACAAATGCTACTGGTCTAACGACTTTCTGTTATGCTTATTGAATTAATTTCAACCTCTCTTTGGATATTAACACCAACATCTGCTCGGGATAGTGTCAAGCCATTTTTTTGTTAAAACTATGAACATTCATTGATTGTCAAGATTTGTTTAGCTTTGCACTTATTTTTTGTTTGAAATTCTAATGTGATTCAAATTTAAGGTGAGAAGGAAATCAAATTATTTTTTGAGGCAAATGATATTGACTGGCTGTTTGAATTTACTGAAAAAGTATAAAATAGAGAAGGAATAGTTTGGGAGGACCCTAGTGAGCTTAGGCTGTGTCATAGGGCCCTCAACTTAGGTCATTAGCCGCTCTTAAGTCAGTTATAACATCTCCTAATAGAAGATCTCAACTTTTGTAGAGCAGAAAATTTGGAGATCTTTAAATCTTTCTCAACATCCCCACACAGCTCTTAAAAAGGCTTATATTTTTTGTCTTAGCATTTGTCTCCTTAGCTTCCTTTTCCATGTTATCTTCTCCTCATGACCTATTCAACTTTGCTACTCTAACCAAATGATACTTTTCAGAGCTAAAGTGGCTTTCAAACTACAGTGACATCTGCCCCTACAAGAAAGGTAGATCATTGACCTAGTTTAGCTCAGTCGTTTTGGCATCGATTTGATTGATCAAAGCTTCCAAAGGAATTATTTCAAGCTAACCATTGATCATATCTAAGTTTTGCATGGAGAAATTATACAAAACATGTGCAAGAAAGGAAACTATCTTTATTAAATAAAATCCCTTTGAATGAGTGATGTTTCTCTATTAGAGGAATTTAATTTATTACACCATAGGTTGCACAACTTTTTGAAGAGATTAGAACAACACAGTTTTTCAAATGCAATTACAGCACATGTTGTTATGAACTTTATTTAAAGATCAGTCCAATAATGTATAAAATGCATATGTTGTCCAATACTCCTTCCTCAAAATGGTAAACAGATATCCTAGTTCTTAGCTTGATAATAATCTTCTAAAATTGTGCATTATCAAGTACCTTTATGAGGACATTTACCAATAGAGTCTTTGAAGACACATGCGGTAAAATTTGACCACCATCTGTTTTTTTATTAAATGTTTATTTATTTCAATATGTTTAGTTCTGTCATGCACTTGGATTATGTATAATATTTATTGTTAACTTGTTATTATAGTTAAGTCTCAGCTTCATCTTATTTAGTCTTTGGAACTTTGAAGAGAAAATTTCTACCATAATAGCTTATATCCTGTACCTTTTGATGTATTCTTATGCATGAGACATTGCTGCTACATTTTTTATTCTCCACATAGTAATATTACTTCTAAGAAAGGCGCTTCATCCAGTGGTATCTTGTCCACATGTGAACCTACATAGTCTGCATGTAATGAAGACTTCAAATCCCAGCCTTGTGTTTCTCTTAAACAATATTCTTTTTCCAGATATAGTTTTATGCAGTGAAGAGTACATTAAACCACCTATGGATAGCCTTTTTTGGATCATGCATGAATTGACTTATTGCACATAACATTGGCTATATCTGGCCTTGAATGGACTAGATGAATATGTTTTACCACTACTCTATTATATTTCTGTCCATAGTATTGTCTTCTTTTGTTCCTCCCAAATTATGTTTTACCTATGGATAGACTTTTTTTGGATCATGCATGAATTGACTTATTGCACATAACATTGGCTATATCGGCCTTGAATGGACTAGATGAATATGTTTTACCACTACTCTATTATATTTCTGTCCATAGTATTGTCTTCTTTTGTTCCTCCCAAATTATGTTTTACCTATGGATAGACTTTTTTGGATCATGCATGAATTGACTTATTGCACATAACATTGGCTATATCTGGCCTTGAATGGACTAGATGAATATGTTTTACCACTACTCTATTATATTTCTGTCCATAGTATTGTCTTCTTTTGTTCCTCCCAAATTATGATTTAGATCACTCTGTCAATAAACAAATTTACAGGCCAGCTTTTTTATTTTTTAAGAAGATGAATGGCATGTCCTTGTTATGAAATAAATATTCTCTATTGTGAGTGAACAACTTTAGTTTTTAGAAAATACTTAAATTTTCTTAGCAACTTTGATCAATTAAGCACCAATTGAAGTTATGGTTTCCCTTGAATTTGATTGTTTAAGGAACAAATTGTGATTCCTCTTAACTTAGCATGTACCATGTGATTGCCATTACTTTTACTTGAAACATACAATGCATTTTTTTACTTTACAAATTTTATTGATTCCAACACTCTTTAAAATCACTGTGAAAAAATGTATTTTGAACATCAAAGTATCGCAAATCTCAGTGAAGATGTTACCAGTGACATTAAAATATTTACTCTATTCATCTTTTCTATTGGAGCAGCCTCTCATAGTAATATATTCCATAAGCTTTGGTATATTGTTTGCCATTAATCTTACTTTATATTTCTCTAGAGTTTCATCTGCTTTGTGTTTCATTGTAAACTTCTATTTGCACTATACTGATATCTTTCCTCTGGGAAACTCCATGATCTCCAATGTTTTGTTTTTCTCCAAGGCTCCAATCTCCATTGTCATTGCTTTCCTCCATTCCTTGGACAATACCTCAAATATTATTCAGAGATTGAAATTGTGTTTAAACTCACTCTGAAGGCTTAATGAGATGATGAGAATCTGTCAATTGGCATATAGTTAGATAATGAAAATAATGGGTGTTTGGTGCACTCATGTGTTTTTCAGAATGGTAACTCCTTATCAATATTTTCATCTTTAATCTTTTTTCATAAGGTCAACATTGGTTCTAGCGTTGGAGGTTGATCTCTTGAATACACCTGTTTATATTTTCAAATATCATGATTTGCATTTTAGGGTTGTGACCAAGAAGTAACACTAGGGTTGACTACTATCTACATGATTGACGGTGCATCATTGATTATTATTAGTGTTGTGATGTCATCATTAACACTTGTAGCAATAGTAGTAGTATGACATCAATTTTAGCATGAAAACATTCCATTATTCAGGATAACATCATATATGTTGTTAGAGAATAGCACATGTCATCATAAGTGAGTATAATATCCATCATCGACAAATGCTACTGGTCTAACGACTTTCTGTTATGCTTATTGAATTAATTTCAACCTCTCTTTGGATATTAACACCAACATCTGCTCGATAGTGTCAAGCCATTTTTTTGTCAAAACTATGAACATTCATTGATTGTCAAGATTTGTTTAGCTTTGCACTTATTTTTTTGTTTGAAATTCTAATGTGATTCAAATTTAAGGTGAGAAGGAAATCAAATTATTTTGAGGCAAATGATATTGACTGGCTTGTTTGAATTTACTGAAAAAAGTATAAAATAGAGAAGGAATAGTTTTGCGGAGGACCCTAGTGAGCTTAGGCTGTGTCATAGGGCCCTCAACTTAGGTCATTAGCCGCTCTTAAGTCAGTTATAACATCTCCTAATAGAAGATCTCAACTTTTGTAGAGCAGAAAATTTGGAGATCTATAAATCCTTCTCAACATCCCCACACAGCTCTTAAAAAGGCTTATATTTTTTGTCTTAGCATTTGTCTCCTTAGCTTCCTTTTCCATGTTATCTTCTCCTCATGACCTATTCAACTTTGCTACTCTAACCAAATGATACTTTTCAGAGCTAAAGTGGCTTTCAAACTACAGTGACATCTGCCCCTACAAGAAAGGTAGATCATTGACCTAGTTTAGCTCAGTCGTTTTGGCATCGATTTGATTGATCAAAGCTTCCAAAGGAATTATTTCAAGCTAACCATTGACCATATCTAAGTTTTGCATGGAGAAATTATACAAAACATGTGCAAGAAAGGAAACTATCTTTATTAAATAAAATCCCTTTGAATGAGTGATGTTTCTCTATTAGAGGAATTTAATTTATTACACCATAGGTTGCACAACTTTTTGAAGAGATTACAACAACACAGTTTTTCAAATGCAATTACAGCACATGTTGTTATGAACTTTATTTAAAGATCAGTCCAATAATGTATAAAATGCGTATGTTGTCCAATACTCCTTCCTCAAAATGGTAAACAGATATCCTAGTTCTTAGCTTGATAATAATCTTCTAAAATTGTGCATTATCAAGTACCTTTATGAGGACATTTACCAACAAAGTCTTTGAAGACACATGCGGTAAAATTTGACCACCATCTGTTTTTTTATTAAATGTTTATTTATTTCAATATGTTTAGTTCTGTCATGCACTTGGATTATGTATAATATTTATTGTTAACTTGTTATTATAGTTAAGTCTCACAGCTTCATCTTATTTAGTCTTTGGAACTTTGAAGAGAAAATTTCTACCATAATAGCTTATATCCTGTGTACCTCTGATGTATTCTTATGCATGAGACATTGCTGCTACATTTTTTATTCTCCCACATAGTAATATTACTTCTAAGAAAGGCGCTTCATCCAGAGTGGGTATCTTGTCCACATGTGAACCTACATAGTCTGCATGTAATGAAGACTTCAAATCCCAGCCTTGTGTTTCTCTTAAACAAAATTCTCTTTCCAGATATAGTTTTATGCAAAGGAAGAGTACATTAAACCACCTATGGATAGACTTTTTGGATCATGCATGAATTGACTTATTGCACATAACATTGGCTATATCTGGCTTTGAATGGACTAGATGAATATGTTTTACCACTACTCTATTTCTGTCCATAGTATTGTCTTCTTTTGTTCCTCCCAAATTATGTTTTACCTATGGATAGACTTTTTTGGATCATGCATGAATTGACTTATTGTGGCCTTGAATGGACTAGATGAATATGTTTTACCACTACTCTATTATATTTCTGTCCATAGTATTGTCTTCTTTTGTTCCTCCCAAATTATGTTTTACCTATGGATAGACTTTTTTGGATCATGCATGAATTGACTTATTGCACATAACATTGGCTATATCCTTGAATGGACTAGATGAATATGTTTTACCACTACTCTATTATATTTCTGTCCATAGTATTGTCTTCTTTTGTTCCTCCCAAATTATGATTTAGATCACTCTGTCAATAAACAAATTTACAGGCCAGCTTTTTTATTTTTTAAGAAGATGAATGGCATGTCCTTGTTATGAAATGAATATTCTCTATTGTGAGTGAACAACTTTAATTTTTAGAAAATACTTAAATTTTCTTAGCAACTTTGATCAATTAGGCACCAATTGAAGTTATGGTTTCCCTTGAATTTGATTGTTTAAGGAACAAATTGTGATTCCTCTTAACTTAGCATGTACCATGTGATTGCCATTACTTTTACTTGAAACGTACAATGCATTTTTTTACTTTACAAATCTTATTGATTCCAACACTCTTTAAAATCACTGTGAAAAAATGTGTTTTGAACATCAAAGTATCGCAAATCTCGGTGAAGATGTTACCAGTGACATTAAAATATTTACTCTATTCATCTTTTCTATTGGAGCCCTCTCATAGTAATATATTCCATAAGCTTTGGTATATTGTTTGCCATTAATCTTACTTTATATTTCTCTAGAGTTTCATCTGCTTTGTGTTTCATTGTAAACTTCTATTTGCACTATTATATTGATATCTTTCCTCTGGGAAACTCCATGATCTCCAATGTTTTGTTTTTCTCCAAGGCTCCAATCTCCATTGTCATTGCTTTCCTCCATTCCTTGGACAATACCTCAAATATTATTCAGAGATTGAAATGTGTTTAAACTCACTCTGAAGGCTTAATGAGATGATGAGAATCTGTCAATTGGCATATAGTTAGATAATGAAAATAATGGGTGTTTGGTGCACTCATGTGTTTTTCAGAATGGTAACTCATCAATATTTTCATCTTTAATCTTTTTTCATAAGGTCAACATTGGTTCTAGCGTTGGAGGTTGATCTCTTGAATACACCTGTTTATATTTTCAAATATCATGGTTTGCATTTTTAGGGTTGTGACCAGTAAGAAGTAACACTAGGGTTGACTACTATCTACATGATTGACGGTGCATCATTGATTATTATTACGAGTGTTGTGATGTCATCATTAACACTTGTAGAAGCAATAGTAGTAGTATGACATCAATTTTAGCATGAAAACATTCCATTATTCAGGATAACATCATATATGTTGTTAGTGAATAGCACATGTCATCATAAGTGAGTATAATATCCATCATCGACAAATGCTACTGGTCTAACGACTTTCTGTTATGCTTATTGAATTAATTTCAACCTCTCTTTGGATATTAACACCAACATCTGCTCGGGATAGTGTCAAGCCATTTTTTTGTCAAAACTATGAACATTCATTGATTGTCAAGATTTGTTTAGCTTTGCACTTATTTTTTTGTTTGAAATTCTAATGTGATTCAAATTTAAGGTGAGAAGGAAATCAAATTATTTTTGAGGCAAATGATATTGACTGGCTGTTTGAATTTACTGAAAAAAGTATAAAATAGAGAAGGAATAGGCTTGCGGAGGACCCTAGTGAGCTTAGGCTGTGTCATAGGGCCCTCAACTTAGGTCATTAGCCGCTCTTAAGTCAGTTATAACATCTCCTAATAGAAGATCTCAACTTTTGTAGAGCAGAAAATTTGGAGATCTATAAATCCTTCTCAACATCCCCACACAGCTCTTAAAAAGGCTTATATTTTTTGTCTTAGCATTTGTCTCCTTAGCTTCCTTTTCCATGTTATCTTCTCCTCATGACCTATTCAACTTTGCTACTCTAACCAAATGATACTTTTCAGAGCTAAAGTGGCTTTCAAACTACAGTGACATCTGCCCCTACAAGAAAGGTAGATCATTGACCTAGTTTAGCTCAGTCGTTTTGGCATCGATTTGATTGATCAAAGCTTCCAAAGGAATTATTTCAAGCTAACCATTGACCATATCTAAGTTTTGCATGGAGAAATTATACAAAACATGTGCAAGAAAGGAAACTATCTTTATTAAATAAAATCCCTTTGAATGAGTGATGTTTCTCTATTAGAGGAATTTAATTTATTACACCGTAGGCTGCACAACTTTTTGAAGAGATTAGAACAACACAGTTTTTCGAATGCAATTACAACACATGTTGTTATGAACTTTATTTAAAGATCAGTCCAATAATGTATAAAATGCGTATGTTGTCCAATACTCCTTCCTCAAAATGGTAAACAGATATCCTAGTTCTTAGCTTGATAATAATCTTCTAAAATTGTGCATTATCAAGTACCTTTATGAGGACATTTACCAACAGAGTCTTTGAAGACACATGCGGTAAAATTTGACCACCATCTTTTTTTATTAAATGTTTATTTATTTCAATATGTTTAGTCTCATGCACTTGGATTATGTATAATATTTATTGTTAACTTATTATATAGTTAAGTCTCACAGCTTCATCTTATTTAGTCTTTGGAACTTTGAAGAGAAAATTTCTACCATAATAGCTTATATCCTGTGTACCTCTGATGTATTCTTATGCATGAGACATTGCTGCTACATTTTTTATTCTCCCATATAGTAATATTACTTCTAAGAAAGGCGCTTCATCCATAGTGGGTATCACACATGTGAACCACATAGTCTCCATGTAATGAAGACTTCAAATCCCAAATTTTGTGTTTCTCTTAAACAAAAATTCTCTTCCGATATAGTTTTATGCTGAAGAGTACATTAAACCACCTATGGATAGACTTTTTTTTGGATCATGCATGAATTGACTTATTGCACATAACATTGGCTATATCCGCCTTGAATGGACTAGATGAATATGTTTTACCACTACTCTATTATATTTCTGTCCATAGTATTGTCTTCTTTTGTTCCTCCCAAATTATGTTTTACCTATGGATAGACTTTTTTTGGATCATGCATGAATTGACTTATTGCACATAACATTGGCTATATCTGGCCTTGAATGGACTAGATGAATATGTTTTACCACTACTCTATTATATTTCGTCCATAGTATTGTCTTCTTTTGTTCCTCCCAAATTATGATTTAGATCACTCACAATAAACAAATTTACAGCCAGTTTTTTTATTTTTTAAGAAGATTAATGGCATGCCCTTGTTATGAAATGAATATTCTCTATTGTGAGTGAACAACTTTAATTTTTAGAAAATACTTAAATTTTCTTAGCAACTTTGATCAATTAGGCACCAATTGAAGTTATGGTTTCCTTGAATTTGATTGTTTAAGGAACAAATTGTGATTCCTCTAACTTAGCATGTACCATGTGATTGCCATTACTTTTACTTGAAACGTACAATGCATTTTTTTACTTTACAAATCTTATTGATTCCAACACTCTTTAAAATCACTGTGAAAAAATGTGTTTTGAACATCAAAGTATCGCAAATCTCGGTGAAGATGTTACCAGTGACATTAAAATATTTACTCTATTCATCTTTTCTATTGGAGCAGCCTCTAATAGTAATATATTCCATAAGCTTTGGTATATTGTTTGCCATTAATCTTACTTTATATTTCTCTAGAGTTTCATCTGCTTTGTGTTTCATTGTAAACTTCTATTTGCTCTATACTGATATCTTTCCTCTAGGAAACTCCATGATCTCCAATGTTTTGGTTTTCTCCAAGGCTCCAATCTCCATTGTCATTGCTTTCCTCCATTCCTTGGATAATACCTCAAATATTATTCAGAGATTGAAATTGTGTTTAAACTCACTCTGAAGGCTTAATGAGATGATGAGAATCTGTCAATTGGCATATAGTTAGATAATGAAAATAATGGGTGTTTGGTGCACTCATGTGTTTTCAGAATGGTAACTCCTTATCAATATTTTCATCTTTAGGCTTTTTTCATAAGGTCAACATTGGTTCTAGCGTTGGAGGTTGATCTCTTGAATACACATGTTTATATTTTCAAATATCATGGTTTGCATTTTTAGGGTTGTGACCAGTAAGAAGTAACACTAGGGTTGCCTATAAGAGTCGATGTGGGAAAGACAATATTCATATTTGATTTAGTTCTAAGGAAATCTAGGAAATCATAGTATAACCATCAATGAGAGAAAGAAACACATATTATTATCACATTTGGAATGATAGAGAGACCATATTTCACTATGAATCAGATAAACAGAATTAGAGCTTTTACTTGTTGAAAAAGCCTCTTATTTTATTTTATATTATTTTTAAAAACATGTTTATTTAGGGCTTGTTTGGGATTAATTTTATTTTATTTTTTGTTTTTATTTTTATGTTATTTTAAAATATGTTTGTTTAGTATTTTTTGGTATTTTTATTTTTTATTTTAAAAATAATTATTATCATCAATCATATTTTATTTCAAAATAAAACATAAACAATACAAAATAAAAACAATACATCATCAACAACAACACAACAAGCCTTAATTACAGTCGCTACATGAATCTTTCCTCCATTGTGTCCATGTTCAAATTTTATTTAATTCAAGATACTAAGATCATTTTACGATCTTAACCAAGTCTTTTAGCCTCTACCTTTCTTAACATAAGAAATCTAACGATCTTTTCTTGTCATCTGACGACGCTTTATGTGGCCAAACCATCTAAAGCGACTCTCCTAATCTTATCTACCACTGGAGCTACTCCAACTTTTTCCCTAAATACTCATTTTGCATTCTATTTCTAAGAAAGTACCACTCATCCACCTAAGCATCCTCTCTCAGAACACTTAGTCTTATGCTTCTTTATTGGCCAAACATTCACCATAAGTCATTGCAGGTCTTACCACCATCTTATAAAATTTTCCTTAAGTATAAAATAAAAACAAAACATAAAATACAAAATTGATCCCAAACTGACCCAAGTGTATTTTTTCAGTATTTTTATTTCATATATTTTAAAAAAAATAATATTATTTTAAAAACACTCAAAGTAACTTTCATATGTTCTAAGTGTTTTATAAAACAACTATCATTATCAAACATTTTATTTCAAATCAAAACATAAACCAAATAAATAAAAAACAAGAAACAAAAAAATAGAAGTTATTCCAAACTGCCCCCTTGATAATCTCTTCCCATAAAAAATAATTATATCCCCCAAATATAAATACAAAATGGTCCTATAAAATATCCCAATCAATTCCTCATCTCATGCCTGATGATGCCTTGTCCAAGAGGCGCTCATACACTTGCCTTATTCTCTTCCTACAGCCTGCCGGCGGTCAAAGCAACATCACATTGAGCGAGGAGCCTGTGGAAAAAACAGCGAAGAAGCTCCACAACCAGAAATTCCAGGAACTAACCGGCAACGACATTTTTAAGGGCGATAAATCGCCGGCGTCGGTGGAGAAGCCGCTGAGCTCTGCGAAGCTGAAGGAGATGAGCGGCAGCGACATATTTGCCGATGTCAAGACGACCCCTCGTGACTACTTTGGAGGGGTCAGGAAACCTCCAGGCGGTGGCAGCAGCATTGCTCTAGTTTGATTTTTCTCATTGCAGGTTTTCATCTCTTCCCCCCAATTGGCTTTCCTAATCCTAGTTGTGTTTTCTGATGATTTGGGTGTTATAGATCTTGTTTTAAGGATATATCTGTGCCTTGATGATTACTTCCCTCTCTGTTTGTCTGTCTGTGTCTTGATAGGAAATTTAGGTTAATTACTTTGATGAACTGATGAATGTGGATGTTTATATTCATCATTCTTCTAATTTTATTTTGGGGAGAAGCTTTAAATATTATTATAAATTTTTTTTTTGTGGGTTTCAATTTTTAGATGGTGCTTCATTAGGGTTAGAATTAAGGGGGATTGCATGTTGTTATTGTTTTTTTTTATTAGATGTGGTATGAAATGTGAAGCTTATTAATTATGAAATCTTAGTGATGCATAGGATATATAGTGGAGCTCAAGTCAGTCTTAGCTTGAGTTTGAGCTTGATTAATTGAGTTGAGTTTGAGCTCGAGTTTTATTTTATAAATTTTAAAATTAAAATAATTATTATAATAAAATGATAAAAGGCAAGAAATTATTTGATATAAGAGAATGAGATAATCTTTAAATTTTTTTAATAAATTTGTACTCAATTTATTAAATTTTTATTTCAAATATATTTTATATTAAAATTTATAAAGCGAACAAGCTCGAGAGCGAATGAATTGAGTTAGAATTAGCAAGAGTTTAGTTTATTAGCTCAAGGAGTTTGATCCATATATTATTTAGCTTGAGATGAGTTTGAGTTAGTTTGATTCACGCTCTAAGTTTGATCAATTTCTTAGCAACCATTCTTTTTTTAGCAACAAAATAAGAGAAATAAATATTTAAGAATTAACTCAAGTTAAATGCTTAAATGTAATTAGATATGATGAGATGTTTTAATGTTAAATAAATTATTTATACATTTGAAGGTAAAATTATATTATATGACATTTATTAGCTAATAACTAAAATTGCATTTTAATTCAAAATCATCCATGTGGTGATTATAGGAAGTCTCAATTACCATTTCGGTATTTATGGATTAAATGTATTTAATGCATGCATTTAAGATGAATGTTTCACCTGTTAGAAGCGATTATAAATTTAAGTTTGCATAAATTTATACGATCTTTAAATTTAAATTACAATGTTAATTATTGCATATAACATTAAAATTATTTTGAATAATTTTTTATATATTTAAAATCAATTTAGTTGTTCATGAAGCAAGAATGATTGGATGTCAGATCGATTTTTCGTAAATTTTAGCTTTTTTAATAATTTGATGGTGATACATAAATATATAAATCTTATAATTAAAAAAAAATTGATTAAGTTATATATATATATATAATCTTAAAAAGTAAGTTTTTATTTTGAAAATGATGTGATGTTAAAAATTAGATATTTTTTAAATCAATATTAAATTTAGATGTTAGATATCTAAAAAATCTGCTCTAAAGAGTCTCTTTTTTTTTAGCTTTAAGAAGAGAGCTGCCATTGTCTCTTTCTTATACTATAAATATCTTTCACTTCACAAGCTCATATTCTTATAGTCTAAAATACGGATTGAAAGAATCAATATGAATTATATGATATAATTTAAAAAAATCAAAATACTTAATAAAATATATATATATATATATATATATATATATATATATATATATATATATATATATATATATATATATATATATATATATATATATATATATATATATATATATAATATTATTACTTATTTATTTATTTATGATAGTATTGCGATACCTTTTAAAAGACATAAATTGAAAAAGCTGATTCACTTAATCTTGATTTACTCAGAAAATTTAAATTCGATAACTTGCGGACAACTCAGATTCTATGCAAATTAAAATTTCACAAAATCGAACAAAAATTTTACTCGTTCAATTATCCACACTGGAAATTCGATCCAGCTCAACGGAACCGCCGAATTACGTCGCATAAGAAGCGAGTCACCCTTCTACTTTTTTTTTTTCAATTTTCAAAATTATCAAATCTTGTATAATTACAAATCAAACCTTCAAAATAATCACAAATTTATAAAGACAAACCCATAAACCCACCCCTTCTTCTCCAAGCCTCCATCCGCTGCTCTCTCTCTCTCTCTCTGAAAAAGCTCTGTATCGAAAGAATCCTCCCATTTATTCCCTGTGTCGATCGTCTATAATCGCCATCCACATTGGCCGGAGATGGAGATGGAGATGGAGATGGAGATGGAGAATTTTTTTAATGAACTTCTCAACGATGATACTCACCCTTCATCGGCGCTACAATCCACGACTTCTTCCGCCTTTGGAGAAGGCATTGCCATCGCTGAGCCTAACTCTGCATCCTGTCAATCGGATCCTCCCGTCGCATATGGCTATAACTATAGCAGCGATATTACTGGGTTTTCAGAAGCATCCTCTTGCGATTCGAGCTCTACATGCTTCGTCTCTTCCCCAACAGACGTCGAACTCTGCTCACCAGAAGTCGATTCCATTCCTCGTAATGCAGCTGCGAAGGAGATGGATTCCATTAGGCTTCTACAGAGACTTCAGGCTCTGCAGATTGGAGAGGGGATTGCTGGAGGTAGCTCTGCTGCTGTCGGAGCAGACCTTATTCATCCACACTCTTCATCAACTATGAGGCATTCCGTTATGTCTAACCCTGTGGCTTTCGATGAAAGCAGGGGGTCTTCTTCCTGGGTAGATTACAATTTGCAGTATTCTTACCCAATAAGGCGTCAATCGCAGTCTCCTCCGGCTTATTATTCCTATGCTTTAAATCCGAATAAGGTGATGAATGAAACGATAAGCCAAAATGGGTTTGCTCTCTTGTGCAACTCCCATGCTTCTTCTGTTAGAGCTCTAAGGAACACCGAAGCTTGTGGTTGTGAGGATGGTTTTATAATACAGGGTAATGACATTTTTTATCCTGGAAATAATGCGCTTGGCTTTGGTAGACAGAGGAGCTTCTGTCAGATTAATGCTCATATGGATGCGATGGTTCGTTTTAGCAGAGCTGCCTCTTTTCCTGATGTGAAAGGGTCCATCTATCATCTAGCCAAAGACCACAATGGCTGTCGTCTTCTGCTTCAAAAGATCGATGAAGGGAATGCTTATGAAATAGCCGCCATTTTTAATGGGATCATTGGTCATGTGATCGGATTAATGGAGAACCCTTTTGGAAACTACCTCATTCAGAAGATGATTAGCATCTGCAACGATCAACAAAGGATACGGATTGTTCAAATGATAACGGAAGACCCATATGTGTTCATTAGGGTCGCTCTAAACACGTATGGGTAATTCTTTTGCCTTCTTATTGCTATGTACTGAAATTTCAAATATTTAAAGTCTTATTACCTCTTATGTTGGGTTTATGCTCATTTATTTGGAATTTAACTAGAATTGTTTTTAAAATTTTCAGGACAAGGGCTGTGCAGAAACTGATCGCTACTATTAAGACCAGATATGAAGCTAATTTGATTATTAAAGCTCTCATTCCTGCTTTCGCCAAACTTATCAGAGATGTAAATGGTAGCCATGTCATTCAAAGTTGCCTCACCTCTCTCACACTAGAGTATAACAAGGTATGCCTGTTTTCTATGAGTTCAGATATGATGAATTTATACCTATATTAGGCCTAACTTTTATATTATTCCATGTTTTGTTACTAGTTTTTTATTATTTTATTTTATTTTATTTAATTAATCATAGTGTGATAAATCTTTTTTATGACATAAAATGCTTTAGAAAATCACTTAGCTTGTTTGCAATGGTTATAAGGCTTACACATATTTTTCAACAAAGTGGATTATAATGGTATGTTTTGTTGTCGAATCTACAACGCTCCATAGTTTTTTTGTCATTCATCTATTTCTTAAACTTTAGGGGATATATTAATCAAGACTTACAATTGAAGGAGTGAGAGGGAGCCGAGTAAAATTTTCATACCATGTAAAACTATAAAAACCTTATCTAAAATCTAAGAAGGCTTTGATTCCAGCTCTATATGAAAAAAAAAAAAAAAAAAAAAATCATAAAAAGCTGTTTGGAGATCGGTAAACATGAATTAGTACAATATCTTCTTGCAAATTCTAATACAACGTATGTCTCGCATTCATTTCTGATATATCCACAACATGTATATTCTCATATAAACATCATTATAAGTATATCTGAAACCCAATCATATGCATAATTTCAAGTTTTTGCCACTCAACGATTAAATTTTATCTTGCTCGTTGTTGCATCTCCATATGTGAGTTCAATCAAACTCAAATCAAGCTTTAACCAAGCCATTTAATCCACTTAGACTCACTTGACCCAAATTGACCTAAAGTACCCTTATGAGCCAAATTATGAAGGTGCTTGAGTTTGTGCTGAAAACACTCAAGATTATGCTATCTATTTATATATTTCTTGAATATTGATCCAATTGTTTATTTATGTTCATGAATATTGTTATCTGCTATTGAACAAGTAATTTGTTAAAAATAATGATAGAGTGCTCATTTAATGATGTCCTAATTATTCGATGACTTTATATTCTTGCATCAATTTTCTTATATGACGCATTTTAAAATATGTTTATTTCAATAGTGGCATAAGGGTAATTAATATTTTTAATTTAATTTTAGCTCTAACTTGATTAGAAATTTGATAATGATCTAGAATAGAATAATACCCAGGTAGACTAAGTCTATTTGGCACCCTAAATGTTCAGCATAAATTACGTACCAGACTTTATAATATATAATTCTTTGAAGGTAAAGCTCAATTACATTCCTTACCCTCAAATTGGCCCTCTCCTGGGATATATTAGCGTAATCAATGACCTGGGAGAACCACAGTTTATAGCTATGTCACCAAGATTTTGGACCCAAGAATCAAATCCTACAAAGCTAATCGATAATCTAAGCCACGCCGTTTAATTTAAACTAATTCAAGCTTTCCATTTTGGTTTCTTTTAGTGACAGTTCTATAAGAAGTTCTCATATTTACACATTCATCGAAAAATTTTCTTTTACTTATGTAAACATCATAATTGCATAAACTCTTAAATCAAGAGCTTGAACAAAGTTTTTTTTTACAGAACTTTAAGTTAAAATAAAAATATATACCTTGATTCATTATAAATTTCTTTAAATTTGTGAAAACTAGGGTTTATCTTTTTTCACCTCAAACTTTCTTCTTACTTTAGTTAATTTTCATGGAAGGAAAAGCTAACACTTAATAAGTAGGAAGAGGACTGATAGTTACTAAATGAGGTTATTTGATCAAATGGTCTATAGTTTGATGAGCTACTCTCTTGACCGATAGGATTAAATCAAATAATTAATTATTTAATTATAAATTAGATAATATACAATGTGTGCTACACTATATAATTAATTAAATTATTAATAGAATTACGTTATTCTAACAAGTTCATCTTATGGGTCATATCTATTTCATTTTAAATAAATATGTTCATCCAAATTCTTCTTGAATTAGATAAATTTGCACCTGATCCGCTTCATTCAATCTAGGTTCAGCTTTAGTAAACAAGTTAACCCAAATTAACTTCAGTTCGGACCTGATTTACCTTTGGTTACTTCAGTTGACCCAATTGAGTTAACCTTGATTCAGTTTGATTCAATCTTAATTAATACAGTTTAATTTAATTAACTTCAATTCTTGTTAACATTTCGACAGATTACTCTCAAAATTTTCAACTGTAAAACAACTAGATTTGTTTTTTTTTTAAATTTTTTTATTTTATTTTATAACTTACAATTAACCTGAACAAACTTCTCATTCTCAATATACATTTAAATTCGCCAAATTTATAATTAAATTGTTATTCAATTATACATTGCTATTTCTTTTTAATCTCACAGCAATACATTTTTATATTGTGCAGTTTATTTTTGATGCTGCTGCTAGGAATTGTGTTGATATTGCTAGGCACCGATATGGATGCAGAGTATTGCATTCATGCATAGTTCATGCAAGCGGAGATCAACAAACAAAGCTACTAGAGGAAATTTCTGCAAATGGTCTTGATCTCGCCAGAGATGCCTTTGGGTAATTACATATATTTTATTTATGGTAACTTAGATTAATATTTTCCTTTTTTATTTTCAAACTAAGAATTCATTTTTAATTTAAAAATTTCTATTTTATTGAAATTATTGATTGCAGCTGAACATATTCCTTATTTTTTTTAACAAAACATTATCTTTGGTTTTAAATATTATAAAAAAAACCTTGCTTAATAAACTTTGATATTAAGTTGAATTTATGTACATTTCATGTATATCCAGCTTACTTGATATTATGTTCAATTTGTTAATATGTCCTGAATATCCTCAAATCTTGCAGAAAAATATAATAATAATAATAATAATAATAATAATAATAATTATTATTATTATTATTATTAATTGTTGTTTATCTTTCACGTTATTAATATAATTTCAAAATTTTATCTTTTATTGCTAATATATATCTTTGCATATCATATTTTTTGAATTTCAGGAATTATACTGTGCAATTTATACTCGATCTCCAAAATCCAATGACAAATGCAAATTTGATATGCCAATTTAAAGGAAATTATGTAGATTTGTCAAAGCAAAAGTTTAGTAGCAATGTTGTTGAGAAGTGCATCCAAGTATTTGAAGATGATGATCGAGCAAAGCTTATATTAGAGTTACTTTACTCCTCAGAATTCAAGCAATTACTTCAAGATCCTTATGCAAACTACGTTATTCAAAGCGCTCTTACAGTTACTAAGGTAATATATATATATTTTTATTTATTATTATTTTTTAATTTGATAGATTACTCTATTTTACCTTTTATTTTTTAAATTTCTCAGGCTTCTTTTCTTCATTCTTTAATTGTTAAAGCCATCCGACCTCATGCTGATGAACTAAAATGTTGCCCATATTTCAAGCAGATTAATAAGATCCTATCAGGAAATTGATGTGCCATTTTTGTTTTTGTTTTGTTTTGTTGGTAGTGATTATGTTTGTTGCGATATGTTGTTGTCAGTGTAGTATTTTATAGAAATTGTTATGCAATTATAATGTTGGTGTAGGATGTAAATACAGTGTTTTTGTTAATGTTTAGCTATAGCTAAATGTGTATTTTTTTTAATATGCTCTTGGTGTTTTTATATGTTTTTTTATTATAATTTCTTTTTAATTTGCTCATATAGTCTCTGTGTGCTGATTTTATATGATGTAAGCTCTTTTTTTAGATAAATATATATATTATATTGTTGTGTTTTTTTTTCCTAATTTAAATAAATAAATAACACAAAATATTTTTTGCCTCAACACATATACATTTTAAATTTATATTTTTTGAGCTATATGATAATTTTATAAATAGTTAAGTTTGTTGTTACATGTACTTATATTCCCTTAATGTTAAAGATTGTGTATCATATATCTTCTCTCTGTTTTATTAGCTATAAAATTGTTTATCCTTCAAATAGTTTGTCAATTATTTGGAAATTTTCAGTTCTTCATTGATTAGACACAATTTCACCCATAGAATAGTGAGGTATTTGGATTGTCATGGTTGAAGTTAATAGATCTCAGTTCTACTCCTTTTAAAATTGTGTTAAGTGGAATACATTTTTGAATAGAATTGATATAATGTTAATAAAAGCATCCTCTCAAATATATAGCTTAGATCAAAGCTTTTAGAAGTTAGAATCATTATCATCATTATTATGAGAATAATGAGTGTTAAATGGTAACAAATGCCTTAAATTCATGATCTTAAAGAAATAATATAATCCATTAACCCTTGGAGAACCATGATCAAATTTAGAGTGGCCTATTTTCTGATTGGTGAGCTACATTACCAGTAGAAGTAGAATCCATAAAAGAGTTGAACTTTTATTTTTTGTAAATATATATATTTTTGAATGATTAGCGATAACTTATAAATATGCAGCTCTAATTTACGATCTTATTGAGACCATATTTTTCATTCTCTGGATTATGGATCTTTTTATAGTTTGTTTTGAGAATGATGAGCAATAAATTGTAAAATTTGTAGTTCGAAACACTAGATATAGAGAAATAGGGGTGTTAATGAGCCGAACCTTTTTTTTCTTGTTCGGCTCATTTAAAGTTACTCTGTTTGTGTTCGAAATAGCTCGAAATTTCAGTGTTCGTGTTCGTGTTTGGCTCAAATTGTTTAAAATGGTTCTTATAAGTTCGGAATGGCTCTAAAAGCAATAATCCGAAAAATCTGTAAGATGAAGGATTTGAACCTGGGCTATTCTTTTGCATGACAAAAATTCAAATAAACTTTATATGATATAATATAATATAATATTTTATTTAGCATCGAAGAATATGATCAAAAAAGGATTGTTAAATTGTTTTCGTTTATGAGTTTAAAATATTTATTAGTGTTCGACTTATTTGCTTAACGGCCTTGAGTTAATTCGAGCTACGTTAAGTAACAACGAGCTTTTTTGATAGCTATAAAGAAACAATCTTCTACTTTTTAACAAATATTAGAAACTTAACTTTTAGTGCTAGTGAGAGTTGAAGGTTTAGAGAAAGTGTTTGTTAAAAATCATGAGGACATGAAATGCATTTAGAAGCACTTAAGCTAATTCTAAGTGTCTGGACTGAACTTAGGTGCGGATATGAAATGATTATGTACCTAAGGTAGTCCATAATCTTTATCAATTTGAACTATTGAACTAGTTTATAATTAACTGGAATTAATTGATTCTACTAGATTTAGTTTGTGTTTGGTTGAGTTACTTAGATAATTTTGAGCTCATATGAATTAAATTAAGTGACAATTTGATTGGGTTCTTTGATTTAATTTAACTAAGCCAATTTTCTTAAAGTCTAACTTAGATTTAGAATTTTGCTGATTGACTATTGGTTTAATTATATGTCAATTAGGTAAATTAATCTCAAGTTAGTTTAGTATCTAAAGATTTTTAAATTAAGGTGAGACTAAGATTGCAAAGTAGGTCTAACTAATCACTTTAACTATGCTATGTATTTTTACAATATCATTGATTAAGTGGAGTATCAATGACAATAATGATTTAGTTGAATAAAAAAGGGCATTTATATACATAACATACAATTTTTATATATTTATATATCTAACATCCAAATATAAATATTTACATATATATATCATCTAAATCTTTATTATTACAATAAATATAACACTTTTTTTTTAAATTTTTTGAAGTAAAATTCACTTTTTAAAACATAAAAAAGATGCTATATTTCTAAATATCAAATTTTAAATATATTCTTAAATTCGAGTTATTAATTACATAACGCATAGTTTGAAAAATTTTAATTGATAATATATAAAAATAAGTCTTTCATGAGAGCTTTTGCAAGGCATCCGATCATCATGCTTTTTTATTCTTTCATATATTTGATAAATATTTAAATGATCAGAAAAATTATCTAAAGTTAACCTAAAAACATTCACATAGAATAAACCTTTGACATGATCTTAAACCTAAGGACTATATAGTTAGTGGATGCGTAAATAGAGTCAATAATTATTATTTTTTAAGAAAATATATTGACCATTCTCCTCTCAATTTTAATTATTTAAATATTATTCAATAGTCTTTATGCTCAATACAACGTAGTTGATTCTGATCAACGCTTGCATTTGAAACTTTTTACATAACACATAAAAACAATATATATATATATTAAAATTCATAATAAAAGTTAAAATCATATTTCTCATTTTTATAAATTTTTTAAAGATTTGATGGTGACATTGGCAAATATCTGAGTTGATAGCATAAAAGGGTATTTACATACATAGCACATAATTTATATATATAACACCTAAATTTTTATTATTATCAAACTTTAGGTGTTATTTTTGTAAATATCAAACTTTAGGTGTTAGATATGTAAATGCATAAGAATTGTGTGCTATGTAAATTTTCCTATAAAAAATTTGAAAGAGTGATTAAATTATATATATATATATATCTTAAAGCGTGAAAATAAGACAAAAAGAAGCATTAAGACAAGAAGAAGAAAAAAACATAAGTCCATCTCTTTGAAATCACCCAAAATCAATGCAATGAAAAGAGAATAAGCATGACCTGGCACTTTATTTTCCTGCTTATAGATCAAGAAGTCGTCAGTGTTCCCATAAAACAGACACTTAAAAAGTTCCTCGCCAGAATCAGAAACGGAAGAGCCTTCAGTTCTCATTACGCCCTATTAGTTCGAGCAAAAAAGCTTCGTAATCTCCAGAAGTATCCTTCGCAATTGCTGCATCCAAAGGCCTGCTATTCCTTTTGGCGTAGGCCTCTTTTATCTCCTTCAGATCAACTTCTGCGCGCGTAGTTATAACACGAGACAGTGCGCTCTCATCTGTTCCCAGTCCTTCAATGGCATTTCGTACGACTTTCTCGAAGTATTTCTCTGGGAAGACGATGCAACGGATAACTGCTCTTAAATAAGCGAGAAACTCATCCTTGGCATCATGCTTTAAGTCCTGGGGAAAAAAAATATAATGGAAATGCTTAGCAGTGATAACATATTTTAAAAAGCACTCAGAATATTTTAAAAATAGTTTTGAGTGTTTTTAAAAATATTATGAATTATTTTCAAAAATAAAAAATAAAAAACACTTGAAAACCATGGTAAATAAGTGTTTTTAAAAATAACATATATATAAAAAAAAAAGAACAAAATTGATCCCAAATAAGCCCTTAATTGGCTCTTTCTCTTCTGGCATTTTTTCTTTTTTTTTGAAATTGATTGGATCATTATAGTTGTCATCATCTCATTATAATCTTATCTCAATTATTTGCAATCAATTTTATGAATCCTCATTCCACTTTTATTTCTTCTTTTTAGGAGGAGAGGGGGGGATTGAACCTTAATGGCAACTACAAATTAGTGCAGATAGTTTAGTGCTCGAACATGAGCCTTTTGGGTGGAGAACATAACTTCTACCAATTGCCCTACAGATGCTGCATATTCTTTTATTTCTGTTTGTAAACTTTTGATCAGAAAACTAAAATATTCTTGAAAAAAATTTGTCTTTCTTTTGAAAACTAAAACGCTTTCATGAAATTAAAACGCAATTTAAAAAGACACTATTCAAACAAGTATCAAAATTAAAAATTCACGCTCTAAAAAGCAAAACACACTAAAAAAGCTTAGTCAAACGAAACCTTAGTTTAGTTGAGAACTACAAAAAGTGTTATATATAGTTATCCGAAACCATTGTACCCAACATCTATCCATATTACCTTGAACAAAGTCATTTTCTTTCCTAATCTTCAATACTAATTTTCTCTATCTCATTAGTTTATATTCTATCTTTTGTTAGATATGCCCAGATAGCTCAGTATATTATTCACTAATATAATTATTTTTTATCCATTTTTTCAAAATTTGCCACTCTTACCTAAAATGTTCTTTTTTCTACTATTTTTATATCAAGTCAAGAATTAACAAGCTGATTGTTTATATCATAGACAAGCTTTATGTTAGAATAGAAATATCAAGCAGGGGAAACCAAAAGCTCTGTGCGCGCACCTTAGTTATGGATTTACCAAATTCATCATTATAATGATTGAAAGTAGCAATGAGTTGAGCCTTGCTCCTTGTAGTAAGTATCCTGATGATTTCCTCATGACTGTAGGATTTTTCAACAATGGCTTTATGCAGTATCTTGGCTTCTGATTTCGCCAGTCTTGTGTTCACCTCCGGACCTTCGTAGCTGTAGGAGCTTACCAGCGGCACTAAAAGCTGAATAAAAGCAAAGAGATCACAAGAGTGGAAAGTAAGTTGGGTTCGAGAACTAGCAGTCAACATCTACTCTATTCATACATTTACAAATTGGTTAGAGTTAATAAAGATATTTTTTAAATGATCAATACAACAACAATCCTTTATCCCACTGCATGAGTTGACTACATGAATCATTCTTTTTCTTTTTGTCCTATTGAGTATCAAATTCTCATTTAATTTTAATGAAAAAAGATCATTTTTTTATACTTCATAACCAAATCTTTTTAGGTTTACCAATACCTTTCTTAACATAAGCCGAATTTAATACCTCTATCCTCCTAATTGGGTGGGTCATCTGAATGACCGACATACCAAACCATCTATTGCAACTAACTATCTGTAATCTAATTTGCCACTAGAGCTACTTCAACCTTTTCATGTATATATTCTTTTCGCATTTTGTGTCTAAGTGTAAAGCCACTCATCCACCTGAGCAACCTCATCTCTACAACACTTAATTTTTAAACAATCAATGCGAGATTAAATTTGATATTTTTCATGTGCCTTTATAAATCTACCTTCGCAAGAAAGTATTTTGATCATTCACTATCACTTTCCATCAAATTGAAACTCTCCACATTGATAGAGCATCACAACCAAAAGAGATGATGCTAAGATCTCATTCCACCTCAGTTTACAATGTTCAAATATTGGTTAGAGTATGTCCACATTAACCCCAAGAATCCTTCACCAAATATTGTTACATCCCACTTATCTACGTCATGCACATCTCAAGAAATAAACTTAGTTTCTTCCTAAACATCATATCCTTTTTGATGTTTAGTTCATCCAACTTCCCATCTTCCTTTAATTTTGCATCTCTATTCCAAAAGCAGAACTGATTAAGCAAAGTGTTTAACAAGAAATTATAAAATGGGCTGTAGTGATCGTAGTTCCATCATTCACAAGTAAAGCTAGAAGACTAAAAAGTAAAAATATCTTCATGGGATCATAAATATTATTGATATACCTTATCCCTGTAAACCAAATGGATGGGCAATAACAATTACATCGCAATCATCAAACGATCAAAATTAAGTAAAAATGGAATCGCAACCTTGCGGAAGTCTCCCTTGGTATGAGCGGCCACATCCTCCTCCAACGATCTCTTGAAGCGAGCCTGATACGCTCTTCTCGTCGCAAACAGCTCTCCGGAGCTCCTCGCGCAGGTTATCTCCACCAATACAAGGTTCCCTGGGTGCCATTTCTTCGCCGCCTCGTTCGCCAGAATCGCGTCCCGCTCCGCTGGATCCAGTGTCCACAGCATCACCGCCCTCTACAATTACGAAAAAAAAAATCCAAATAGAACCATCGATCTAAGCCGCAGCCAACTCCAATCGAATGGCAGAGCAAAGGAGAAAAAATTACAAAGAGAGAAACGAGTACCTCGAAGTCGCCGGAGATCTCCTTTTTAAGAGATACAAAGAGATCTTCACCGTATGTCTCCTGGTAGGTTTCACGGATGCGGCGGCGCTGAGCGGCGTTACGGTGGGCTAAGATGGAGATAATCGTCTTCTCGTCCGTTCCAAGACCTGTATTCATGCTTCAGATATGAGATCGGATACCCTTTTCTTCAACTTTCCAGGGGAAATCTGAATCCAAGAGGAGAAGAGGGGACAATGAGAAATGGGATTACCGACGAAAGCCTTCCGTAGTTGTTGGCTGTCCTCGGTAGGGGAAGGGACGACCTGCGGAACACTGAGGGTCGCCATTGCTTGGATCGGAAAAGATCGTTGTATCAGTAGTAAGCAGAGGAGAAGAAGATAACCGTCCTGTTTAGCATCGACTGTCGTGTATATAAAAAGAAGCAGCTTGAAACCCGTCAATGGCTCCGATTAAAAAATATAAAATAATTTTCGGGCATGGGGCCACTTTTTTTTAATTCTAACTTAATTTAATTTTATTTTTAAAATTATAAATTAAAATAATTAAATATTAAGAAGTTTATATATTTTAATTATTACAGAAATTGATAGATATCAATTTTCTAAAATTATTCTGATAAAAATTACAGTTTCCTTCTGGTGAGCATGGAAAAATGAAGAAGATAAAATATCTCTTTATTAATGAAAACTCGGTGCAATTATTATATTTAAAAAGAGAAAAGGTTAGTAAGATAAGATAAAAGCTACAGGATAACATAATTTATATTTGATCAATATATATTTTTTTGAATATTTGAATTAATTTAAATTAATATGAAATTGATGTTATATATATATATATATATATATATATATATATATATATATATATATATTAATGTTATATTATAATGTTAATATAACGTTGTAAGGTTATATGATAATATTATAATATATATATATATATATATATATATATATATATATATATATATATATATATATATATATATATATATATATATATATATATATAAAGTTATTCTTAAAAGAATATTATATTTTATAACTGATATGACCCTGAAAATTCCTCTAGTCGAAGCATGAATCTTGATGTGAAGCTGTCGAAATTGGCTGAGATCCTTAAAATATCATTGGAAACTTTGAGGCATCGTTAAATTCCTAAAAGCTCTCAAATATAGTGTTTATAATCAAATCGGCGTCTCGACGGCAGTTCCAACAAGCCAAAGACCTTACAATTCAACATTTGAGCATTCAAATACACAAAATACATCATTTGATCGAGGGAATCATCATGAGCCGTCCATGGAAGAGTGGTTGGTTTGCATGTATTCTGAGACGCCTCTCCGTCTATAAATACACCTCATTCCTCATATGAGAGAGGCAGTGAAAGAAGGAGGCCAAGTAAAGGAGAGAAGGAAAGCAAGGAGATGAAATCAAAGATCCTCCATCGTGGCGACTCGACGATCGTCAACCGTCGCCGGTGCCATCAACCCAGCCGATCCTCGTCGTTGACCATTGTTTGGTCATCATCGCGCTACTATCGTCGGACATCGTCAACATTATCATTCGACTTTATTCATCCGCTATTCGTCGACATTATACATTAGCGGCATTGTCCATTTCACATATACAATTACGTAATCTCGGTATCGGAAGATCTTGTACTCAAAACAGATCATAGTGGAAGCTTTTCTTTGGGCCAGTGGTTTTCCTCTTTTGAGATTTTTCACGTAAAATTGCAGTTTTATTGTTCACTCTTTAAATACGTGTGTCTTTGGATTTCACAAAAAGGCGAATACTTTTACTCTATCGGGCGGTTTTCAACACGCAGTTTGGCGCGTCGTGGGCGGAACCCCTCAATCACAATTTATGAAAACGTCATGGCAATAGGCGATTGCGTGACAGCGGAGCCTCTCCAACTCCGTTACTCAGAAACCAATCCTTGAACCAAGGGCAACGCCTCACTTCCCGATAGTGATCATGTGAAGCGCGGTAGAATCTCTTTAGAAGATCATGTGCAGAATGGAAGAGTCAAAATGAGATGATCCGACTTTGCGAGGAACAATAGGTAAAACATCTCCCCAAGATCGATCGTTAGCCGCGGAGGTCAAAATGCTAATCTCCCTAACGATGAAGTTCCTCGCTTCCGGATATGATCGATCTCGCTTGCTAGTTCACTCATCATCACGTGCTCAACTAATCCATTGTGGGTAGCGTGGCGTTCTCGTGTTGACTCCACTCGTCATGTTATACGTCTTAATTATGATGCTTAATGCAAGGCAATTTCACCTTCAAGGCGAAATTATCTTTCCTCACCATGCTATGAGAAATCCTCACCTTTTAGGCATTCTTCAACATCCATTCTCGTGGGTTTCAAGCTTTAGAACATTGATTCTATGAAGGCGTGACCCACATGAACACATCGTATTACAGGGTATCATGTATATCCAGCTCGACACCTTTGCTGTCGTCTTTCCGATTACCCTCGAGGGACAAGCTCACTTGGTTACTCCCTTCCAAGAGAATCCATCCATACCTTTGGAACTCGCCAAGATTTTTGTAGAATAGTTCATTGCAAACCGGAGGATCATTAAAGATTCCTCCCATCTCTCCATTCGTCAAAATGAGAGTGAATCACTTAAAGAATACTTCCAGATTTTCCTCGAAGCTTCGCCAAATACACAGGGTAGAATTACTAGGAGGAGTTTTCCTTGGGGGCTCCATCCTGTGCCTTTCTACTCGTCATTAATGCGAGATACGGTATTCGTATGACTTAGTTCACGTGTGGAAGCACGATTCTGGCGATGAGGCTAATGCCCATCGAAAATAATTTGAACAATCCACGAAAATGTAAGAGTGCTCTAGAAAACCGCATCAACAATCTCGAATAAACAACAATCATGATTTCCCTCCACGGCCCCCCACGCAACCAGAATACGCCAGAACATCTCGTGTTAACCTCTAATGGTTATTCGAGATGAAGAAAATATCAAGTGGCGCATCCAAAACCAAATTCAAGAAATCGAGCAATATTATCACTTCCATCAGTTGTGGACATATCTTGAGGCATGCAAACAACTCAAAGAGGAAATTGAGGCTCATTCAACAAGGATATCGTCAATTTGTGCAAAACCAACCAACTCAAATAAACATAGCTCCAACTGGGGGACAACCAGAATAATCATCATAGAAATAACATAATAGTCACCAAATAGTTGGATAAATTAAAACGATTGCGAGTGGGCCACTACTATCTAATCAAATCTTCATCGCAGCCTTTGAAGAGCGAGTTAAAAAATCTTGTATTAATCATCCCATCACTTTTAATAACTTCGGACTTGAAAGGAGTCCAAGTTCCACATCAAAATCCTCTTGTCATCAGTGCGGGGATTGGTGACCCATGTTATGTTGTTAAGAGAATTTTGATTGATAATGAGAGTTCCGTTGATATTTTATTTTACTCTACCTTTCTTAGCATGTGTTTGGTTAAGGAAAAACTTCAACCCACTGCAGGACCGTTATATGGGTTTGATAATCGCCTGCAGTGGAGGGACAATCACCCTTCCGTTGTTCTCGAATTTTCTCAACAAGTCACTCACTCAATTCAATTCATAGTGGTCAAGTCAAATTGGCATACGCTATATTTGGAAGACCCTCAATCAATCTTGGTCTTTGTCACTTCCTCATCTTAAGATAAAATTTCAAACTCCCATTGGGGTTGGAGTGGTGTGGAAATCAATAAATAGACAACCATGTTACCTCAAACAAGCTCAACCACGCGGTGACCTTCAACATCGAGAATTTTAATCTTCAAAATAAAGAAGTACCTCGAGGGTTTTTCGTAAAGATGCTCCCCGCCGTTATCGGATGACCGTCAAGATGACCATGATCCGAGGAAAAAACATTCCTTAAAACTTGGAATTTGGAGGGTCTCTGAAAAGTGTTATATGTAATCATTGGTGTATAAATATTATAATATTTAATTTATCCCGTTTGTCCTTTCCTCTCCACCTCTTGTCTTTTGTTAACTCTCTCTAAAAATGTATTTCATCCCTTTTGTTAAGTTATCTTATGACAATATTGTATCACTGACATTATCAAAGTAATGAGTTTATGGATTTTCCTTATAAGCTTGTTTCTTCTTCATTTAATTATTCAACTCACGTTGTATCTCAACCAGGCATGATCAATCCCAATGGGACTTATCGGACCTCTTCCATACATGTTAACCATTGTCACACTTTGACAAACAACGCCATCAAAATCCTCGGCGTTAATTGACCTCTTCCATACAGTTAACGTCATCGTAACACTCGACAAATAACCTAAGATAGTCAAAAGGTCTGGTGGACTTCATGACCTCTCTTCCATATGTTGCGTCATGGGTAACACCACGACAAACAACCGGATAGGTCGAAATCCTCGGCGGATTCAATCCAACCTCTTCCATACGATTGGCGTCGTGGTAACACTCTGACAAACAACCTCGGATGGGTCAAAAATCCTCAGCGGATTCAATTCAACCTCTTCCACACAGGTTAACGTCATCGGGTAACAGTTTGACAAACAACCTTGGATAGGTCAAAATCCTCATAAATCGTCGGTCCGCAGGTATGACCATCACCGCAATCCACAATAATCCCCGCCGACTACCATGCCACTATTCTGCTGGATTCTTGGTGCCGGCCACCCGTTGGTACCCAGATGGCCGGTCGCGCCGTCACTACAATGCGGTCCGCTACCATCCGCATAAATTTGCTGTCATCCACATTATCACGCTTGACGCTGCGTCGACTCATTGCCGGTTGCCATGCGGACCACCCGTCGGCCCAACCATGGCGGTCACCGCCGTCACTACCGTCGGCGGTCGTGGCCAGACCATCACCTGCGGTCGTCACATTATCAGCGCCCGGTTGTCACTAAACAACCCGTCGTGCCAACCCACATTAGGTCACCGCGGATCATTCACCGTCATCGTCCTGCGCCGACCATCGTATCTGGCCGGTCCATTTCGTCGGTTATCCTCGTCGACCATCGTTTGCGTCGCATCGGCATCGTCATCATTACTCGGTTATCATCTCCTTGATCACCTCCAATCCTTGGTCTGAGATTAGTTAACACCTCTTTCAAGAAAAATTGAGCTCAGGTATGAACTACGTCTTGATCGCCTCCGGCTTCTCTCAAGAAGAAGGTGCCTTCTCCCTTGTTGGGGCTTTTTATAGACCCTTTAGGGGCAAAGGGTAAAAGCGTCAAAACGCCCAAAACCACCTAAAACCGTTCAAAAGAAAGCGGGCGTTTTACCCGTGAACGCGCCGACTGTCGCAGCATCTGCTGCTCAGCCGTCCGTATACCACCCCATCCCATAAGCGACCGCGCTCCATCGCGAACCCGACAGCGTTAAGCGAGCTCGCACAGATATCGGCGGATTCGACTCTGCGCCTCACTCAGCGACCGGGACCGACCATAAGGCGACCAGCGTTCCAATTTGCCCATTCAGCGATGCCTCTCGCTGGTCATTGTTTGCGACCCGTTCATTGTCGCAAAATGTTGGCCCATCACCTTTTCACGCCGTTCGGTCTGACCACGTAAAGGCCTGACACCTTTCTTGACTTATGCCGACCTCTTACAATTTCTTGCGACCCATTCACGCATAATCCAACCCAAAACCTGTGCCAATGCGGTAAATGTCGCGTGGGTCCGTAACCTCGAAATTTCATCGCGCATACCTGCATTGCGATACATCGACAGTAGTCATAATCTTGTGCTTACAAGAAGATTTGTTCTCTCAAATGTGGTTAATGGACCTTGATTTGTTGAAAGAATTTTTATTTTGAAGTGCTTGGTACATATATTTTTTGATGATTGAGATAATATAATATCTAAAATAGGAATGCTTGATATGACCACGAAAATTTCTAGTCGAGCGAATCTTGATCGCGGCAAATTTATCAGTGGCTAGATCAAGCATTTAAAATATCATTGAAAACTTTGAGACGTCAGTTAAACTCTTAAAAAGCTATCAAATATAAAGTGTTTATAGTCAAATCGAGTCTCGGCAATTCCAACAAGCCAAAGATCTTATTCACTTCATTTGAGCATTCAAATACACAAAATATATCATATGATCGAGGGAATCATCATGAGGCGATTGGAAGAGTGGTTCGGATTTTGCATGTAGACGCCACTCCTCCAATCTATAAATAGCTCATTTCTCATATTAGAAGAGGCCAGTGAAGGAGGGAGGCAGAGCTCTAAAGATCCTCTAAGACACATAGCCGCTTACTCGACGGTCAAGTTAACCACTGCCGGCCGCTTCCATCACCGCCCGCCGATCCGATCCGCCACTGTCAATTATCATTGCCATCATTACCGACCACTATCACGGACATCGCACAACATCGTTGCCAACTTCGTCAACATCAAGCCGGCCAACATCGCCGCCAATATCTATACTATCAAGAATTGTTGTCCCATTTCTCATATACAATTAATCCCGCATCGAAAGATCTTGTACTCTGAAATGATACATAGTGGAAGCTTTTTACTGGGCTAGGCCCCGTGGTTTTTCCTCTTTTTGAGGTTTTCCACGTAAAAATTCTGGAGTTTTATTGTTCACTCTTTAAATACCTGTGTGTGTGCTGGATTTCACAACGGCTAAAAGCGTACTTTTACTCACCACAATCGGTTTTCTAGCATGCAACAATAACTTATAACATAAATTAAATAAATATAAATTAATTAATTTATAATTTAAAATAACGGTCTATAAACTATAATTAGGTGATTTAATATTAAGCTCTCATGTTTCATCTATAAATATATGATAAAGTGAGGTTAATTGGAGTAAAAAAAGTTGAAAATTCTCTCTTCCTTTCTCTATTTATAATTTTTCACATTCCTTTCATTTCATTTTCGGGGCAACAAGACACTGACAGTTCAAAGTTTTCATCGATCAATCGTAACGCAAGTGATCAAAGGTAAAGTGACTGATCCTCATGAGTAGAAAAGGCAAATGGTGCACAAAGGCTGATCTACTCTAAGGATAGTGTCATCGACACGCCTCCCTCGCAGGCTATTTCGATCTCATTACTTTATTTTTATTTATATAGTTGTGTTAAATTTATTTCTTAATTGCTAATGTATTTCTTTAAAGTTCTAACAATCTTAGAGTAGATCAAAATATTTTTATTTGTTCTAATTATTTTCATCATTTAAAAAATATGACTACAGAAATATCGCTTCGTCATGATGATCTTAAGCCAAAAAAATTTATATAGAACACACTTTAAAAGATGACAAAAGAAAACTATATATTGGTTGACGTATTTAGGATTAATTTTTGCAATATATAATCCTCTTTCATCCAAACCTAATTCGGAAAGAGAAAATAATTCTTCTTTCGATGAAGAGTTAGGAAAAGAAAAAAACTCCACAAGAGATTGATTTTGTTTATCTTGGGCGCATTCTTAGTGTTCCTTCGATCATCTTTATGGCATATTTTGTACATCAACATCTTCTTTAGAGCTTTGGAAAGCACTTGAATCAAAATATGGAAATGAAGATGTGGGTCTTGAAAAATATTCGGTCGAATCATTCAATAAATACAAAATGAGTAATTCTCGCACCGTATTAGATCAAGTAAATGAAATTCAAGATATTATTCATTATCTAAAAGAACATGACATAAGCATGATGAAAGCATTTATAGTTGCATCGATAATAGAAAAATTACGACAATCATGGAGTCAATTTGTACAAACACTTAGATAATAGAAATAAGATGTCTTTGACGATCTTATTATAAGAATAAAAAAAAATAAAAAAAGATAAAACTCTCACTAAAATTGAATCTCAAACACATGTCAATCTAACGAAAAAGTGTAATTTTAAACAGGAAACAAATTTTACACAAGTTTAGCAATAAAAATAAAAGCATAATGAGATTAAATGTTGAGTATGCGGGAGAACCAACCATCTTGCAAGGACTTATTATTATCAAAAAGATAAGACATCCAAGAAAATAACAAGATCTTTGAGCAAAATCGATCTCATCCACAAATTAATATGAACACTTCCAATGCCAATGATTCTCTTCCTTTGAGGTATGTTAGTCCACCATTTGAAATTAATATTTCATATTATTCTACCGATTGGTGGATAGATACCAGGGTTATACATGTAAGTTTTGATAAATCTTGATTTTCTTTCTATCGGGATATACTAAGAGGAAGTGTAAGCATGGGCAATGGAGCATTAACTAGTGTGGTTGGAGAAAAAGATATTTATCTAAAATTATCATCAAGAAAATATTTAAAATTATATTCAATTTTGTATGTACCAAATATTAGGAGAAGTTTGATTAGTGGTCCACTACTTGTTCAACATGGTTATCATCTTATTTTTGAGTCAAATGAGGTTATTGTAACCAAAAGTGAATCATTTGTGGGTACATGATATTTATGTAATAGTTTATTTAAATTAAATTTATTATTTGCTAATAATAAAGCATTTGACTTAAATCCTTCTATTTCATTAATTATTTCTTCTAACATTTGGCATGTAAGAATAGGACATGTAAACTATAAAACAATTAAAAGAATGATGTATATGAATTTAATATTTAAAAATGATATAAATAAAGATGTCAAGTGTGAAATTTGCTCTCTAGCAAAACAAATTAAAAAATTATTTAAATCTATTTCTGTTAAGCAAAATAATTTATTAGATTTTATTCATAGTGATGTTTGTGATTTAAATGGTAATTTAACTAGAGGTGGTAAAAGATATTTTATTACCTTTCTCGATGATTTTTTAAAATTTTACTATGTTTATTTAATCAGAACTAAAAATGAAGATTTTGATATATTTAAGAAATATAAATTAGAAGTAGAAAATCAATTAAATAAGAAAATTAAAATTTTAAGATTGGATAGAGGTGGGGAATATATTTCACTTTTATTTAATAAATTTTGTGAAGAAAATGATATTATACATCAAGTTACTCCTCCATATTCTCCTCAATCTAATGGAGTAGCAGAACAGAAAAATGGAACATTAATTGATATGATAAATGCAATGCTAATTTCATCAAATTTATAGAATAATTTATGAGGTAAAGCTTTATTAACAACTTGTTTTATTTTAAATCAAATTCTTTATAAAGATTCTAATAAAACACCTTATGAATTTTGGAAAAATGAAAACTCAATTTGAAGTATTTAAAAGTTTAGGGTTGTTTAGCTAAAATATCTATTCCAAAACATTAAAAAAATAGAAATTTAAGATCTAAAAGTGTAGATTGTGTATTCATTGGATATTCTCTTAATAGTCCTACTTATAGATTTCTTATCATTAACTTTGATATTAGTGATATTTCTATTAACACAATTATTGAATCTATAGATGCTACATTTTTTGAAGATATATTTCTATGAAAATAAGATTACAAAATCTATTAGTAAAAAAAAATCTTCAATAGAAAGTTCTATAATAAATAATGATGACACTATTTTAATTAATAAAAAAGAGAAAAGTATTAGAAAAAGTAAAAGAATTAGAAAAAGAAAATTTTAGATGATGATTTTTATTCTCTTTTAAGTAAAATATTTATTTTTAAAAGATGATATTACTACTTTTGAAGCTATGAATTCTATAGATGCATCATTTTAGAAAGAAGCTATTAATAATGAAATAGATTCTATTATATCAAATAAAATATGAGAACTTTGTGATTTACCTCTAGGTTGTAAAACTATTGGATGTAAATGGATATTCAAAAGAAATTAAAATCAGATGGATCTATAGATAAATATAAAGCAAGATTAGTAGCCAAAGGATATACACAAAAAAGTGGTGTTAACTATTTTGATATTTATTCTCCGGATGCTAGAATTTATGCAATTCATTTGCTTTTAGCTTTATGTTCAACATATAGTCTAGTTATATATCAAATGGATGTAAAAACTATATTTTTAAATGACGATTTAGATGAAGAAATTTATATGGATCAACTTGAAATTTCTATAGTAAAAGGTCAAGAAAATAAAGTTTGTAAATTAGTAAAATCTTTATATGGATTAAAGCAAGCTCCTAAACAATGACATGAAAAGTTTGATAAAGTAGCATTGACATATAGATTTTTGATTAGTGATTCTGATAAATGTGTTTATATGAAAGTTGTTGATCATGATTATATTATTTTATGTCTTTTTGTTGATGATATTTTAATTTTTGGTACAAATCTCAATATTGTAAATAATATTAAAGAGTTTCTATCAATATAATTTGATATGAAAGATTTAGGTGAAGTTAATGTAATACTAAGTATAAAGATTTATAGAAATACAAATAATATTTCTATTACTCAATACATTATATTCAAAAACTTCTTAAAAATTTAATTATCAAGATGTGAGTCTTGTAGGTACTCCATATAACTCTAGCTTTCATCTTATAGAAAATTTAGGTGATAGTGTATCACAATTAAAATATTCTCAAATAATTTATTATCTTATGCATCTAGTAAATTATTCTCGACATGATATTGCTTATGTTGTAGGAAAATTGAGTAGATATATTAGTAATCCTAGTGAAACTCATTAGAAAGCACTAGAAAGAATTTTTAAATATACAATAAACTATTGCATTCATTATAGTGATTTTTCTATAGTACTAGAAAGATATTATGATGCTAGTTGGATTACCGACATTAGTGAAATAAAAGCTACTAGTGATTATGTCTTCACATTTTGTGGTGGTGCAATATCATGAAAATATACTAAACAAAAATTAATCTCTAGATCTACTATGGAAGCATAATTTATAGCACCTGATCTTGCTACTTCTAAAGCCGAGTGGCATAAAAGTTTATAATTTTGTTTACCTTGTATTGAAAAACATATACTTGCTATTTTAATAAATTGTGATAATCAAGTTGCTATAGCAAAATCAAAAAGTGCAAAATACAATGATAAAAAAATGTCATATGAGAATAAGACATGGTTCTTTATATGAATTATATAAAAGGGGTGTTATTACTTATCATTTTATTTGCTCTAAGAAAAATATTGCAGATCCATTGACAAAAAGGCCTGCAAAGACTTCTATATTGAGATCATTAGAAGGAATGAGGTTAAAATAATCATCATAGTGGAATGATTGGTTGCATGATAAAAGGTTCAATGTGGTAAAAATGAAGCTGATCGAATGACTCATAAAAGCACAAATTTAAATATTATAAATATCATCCTTATATATATATTTGTGCTAAACTGCAATAAAAATAAGGTTGAACTATAGCTCTTAATGAGATCAAAGGTAAAATTTTGCAAGATATTATAATTGCAGTGTATCTTGGAGATCTCACCTATATAAATCTTGCAGTAATAGGCCGCTGCATTAAGATCTTATTAAGATCCTAAAATACTTATTAATTGAGATGAAAGCTCATGGCTTTTAAAGTGCACCATTGAGTAGAACTTATAACGTGTCTCATATGATGCATATATCATATGATACAATAATTTATATACTTAATTCAAAACTTCGGTTACTATAGTATTTATTATTTTTAGATTTTGGTTATACTAAGTGAAAGTTCAAACTGAAGGTACTTTCATCGAATGAATGATAAAAGTTGTTCTTAAAATTTTATTAAAAAGAATATTAAATTTTATAACTTATAGCATAAATTAAATAAATATAAATAAATTAATTTATAACTTAAATAATGGCTAGTAATGTCTATAAATCAAAATTAAGTGATTTAATATTAAGCTCTCATGCTTCACCTATAAATAGATGATACTGTGAGGTTGAATGGGAGGAAAAAAATCTGAATATTCTCTCTTCCTTTCTCCATTAATAATTTTTCTTGCCATTCTCTTCATTTCATTTTTGGGCAATAAGAGACATGCGATTAGTTTGAAGTTTTGCCGATCAGTCGTGGTGCATGCGCGATCAAGGCAAGGAGACGGGTTGTATCTCACGAGTAGAAAAGAGAGCCGCAAATTGGTGCACCAAAGGCCTGATCTACTCTAAGGATAGTGTCATCATGCCTCCCTCTAAGGCTATGTCAATCTCATTACTTTTATTTTTATTTGCATAGTTGTGATAAATTTATTTCTTAATTGCTAATTTATTTCTTTATAGTTTTGACAATTGGCACACGCCATACATATATAAACATTGAACTCAAACTCTCTTGGTTGATAGTTAAAGCTCTCAACCGCTTGGTTAAAATTATCTTCTGAGGTATGATGAAATAACTTGAAATGTTGGTTTCTCATTCATCTCAAGATAATCAAAAGCTTAAACCTCAAAATATTTGCAATAAGTTATAAGGGGCAACATAACATGAAGGTATATCGAGACAATTTTATATCGTATTCATGCATTTTTATGCGGTGCAAGCAATTAAAGATTATGAGTTAATTATGCACATATTTCAAAGAAAATTTACATTCAAAATTAATGTATTGAAATGCATGCTAATCATTTAAAAAAGCATATGTATTATGAGCAAGCCATAATTGAAGTCGCTCAAGATTTGCAAGTGAAGATAATTTATATGTGAGATAATACAAATTCAAATGTAGTACTTTAAGAAGTGTGCAAGCACCCTCAAGTGATTTACATGTTCCACGAGGAGTGTCTTAAGCATAGCCTTAATTGCCTCGTAAAGCATGCAAATTTTATAAACTGCACAAAATTCAATGAAATTGAAATAAATTCAATTGAGCTGCTTTATCTATATGGTGAAATCGTAAGTCTCACTTAATCAATCCAATCTTTTTTGCAAAATAGGAGTTGACAGAATTGATTTTAAATCAAATGCTTAATCACCAAGAAGAGAATTTGATTTATACATTTGCATATGAGCATCAAAGGTCTAAATAGAGAAATTTTATAATCAAACTCTCCTTAGTGATGATTGTATTGATTGCAGAATCTAACATGAGGGGATTATTATTATCTAAAATTTTAAAGCATTTATGTTAAATCAACTCAAATCCAAATTCATGAATACAAGGCATAGACCTGATCCTTTATTAACAAATGAGAAAAGTTGATAAGGACTACCCCAGTGTTGGTGTGTTGATTGTAGAATCTAACCAGAGGGGGTTATTATTATCTAAATTTTTTGAAATATTTATGTTAAATCATCTCAAATCCAAATTCATGAATACAAGTCATAGACCTGATCCTTTATTAGCAAATGAGCAAAATCAACAAGGTCTACCCAATAATGGCTGTATTGATTGTAGAATCTAACCAAATTGAGTTATTATTATCTAAGTTTTCAAAGTATTTATTTTAAATCATCTCAAATCCAAATTCATGAATACAAGTCATAGACTTGATCCTTTGTTAGCAAATGTGCAAAGTCGATAAGGTATACCCTGGTGATGGTTGTGCTGATTGTAGATTTCAATCGGAGGGGTTCAATCTTAAAATTAAATTATCTAATTATAATGTGAATATTCAAGTCATTCACTCTCCAATGATGGCTGAGTTGATTGAAGATATCAATCGGAGGGGTCATCATTATCAAAATGACCAAGATATTTATATTCAATAACCTCAAATTCAAAATTCTTAAAATATAAATCTAGATCTGATCCTCTATTATTAAATTAATAGAGCCGATAAGATCTGAAACAATGAGATGAATGATCAATATCCCAATGATGGCTGAGTTGATTGAAGATATCAACTAGAGGGATTATCATTATCAAAATATGTGAGATATTTATATTCAATATTCTCAAATTCAAAATTCTCAGAATATAAATCTAGATCTGATTCTCTATTATTAAATTAATAGAGTTGACAAAATCTAAAATAATAAACTAAATGATCAAGCAAACTTATATACCCCGATAATGGCTGTGTTGAATGAAGATTTCAATAGGAGGGGATACTTTCATGAAAATGTGATTGCAATTTCAAATCAGATTAATATAAATTAAATATCAATCCAAATGAAAAATCTGCTGAATCACTAAACTCTAAATGATTAAATGAAATTCAATCTTTAAAAATTTAAAGTAAAACTCAATCCATCCACCTTCTAAATATTTATCATAGGTGACAAATTAAGAAAAATTCTAACTTACAAAGGAGCTAATGTCAAGTAAAGTGTATTTCTATCTGCACTCTTAATCAATCTCATGCCAGTAAGGATGTGGCTCGTGTCCTCTAACTGTGCGATTTGGCCAGTAGGCTCCACATATGATGTAGTTATGACCAGAGTCCTCTGAATGGGTGGTCACCGTCAAATGACACCATTATATTACGATCATGACTATAGCCCATATGTTCTCCAATGGCTTTGCCCCTTGAGATGTGATCCATTGGGCGCACCTGATAGGACAAAATTCTCTCTATCAGCTAAGGTAAACTTAAACTTGTCTCCTTAGATAAACACCACCAGTCTGTTCCTCGACGCATCCATGGCTAGCGACAAGATCCTTCTCGGTTTACCTCTAACTAAGTAGACTAGGGACCACGATAGCTCAGGATGACGGAACCATAGGATCTTGATCGGGTTCATCATCATTCCCCCAACCATCCACTTTAAGTTAATATGTTGAATGTCATAATCTTAAATTTTAAACTCCATATGTTACTATAAGCTACGCATTCAACGATCTAACAATTATCCTTAATCGAAAGTTCTCTTTCAACATTGAGAGGGGCAATTAACTATAGGTTCTTGCGCCTATAGGAAACCTGGAATCATATCTAAAGTCCTCACAAAATGAGGGTGAAATCTCTGGGTAGTGTCTTATCTACTATTCCATCTGCCTTCTAAAAATTTTATCGACATTTAAATCTACTCTCTTCATCACAAAGAGCTCGTGATTTTTTTGGTGACTCGAGGATAAGTTTTTGTTTCCACCTTTGGCTAGTCGAATATGAGATATAATAATAGTGGAGTAAAATAAAAAATTGAAATTAAAAAGAAAAAAGAGAACTGATTTTCAGTGAAACTAAATATAAGCCAATTATGTCCTTATGACTAATTTGCTTATTTTCTATATCAATGGATCTTCAGAACAAACTGTCCATCATGCAGCTATATCGTAGAGCCGACATCCATCTAGCTAATGATGTAATCAATACTGAAGTTTTTGGAGCTACCATTTTATTTTGTAGTGTAGACTTCTTAACCATCGCTGTTCCAAATAATCCTTTACCTGAATTACCTGCATATTATACGCACCAATCTGTGCAGGGGATGATGACAACTGGAATGACCACTACTGCTACTAAGGTTCCTCGAAAGAGAGTCTTTGTATTGGAAAGATTGGGTAATGTCTGAGGTGCTAGTCATGAAAAGAATCGTCATTGGGAAGAAAGTTGTAATCATACCTGTGAATGCAACCATTTAGTTGAACCTTTCACACTAAGAAAATATGATGCTGAAGTATCCTCTTACAGAGGAAAACTAACTAGAAGGCAGAGGAGAATAATGAATGTTGAGTTGCGAGCTCATCAACTCTCACCTAGGCTAGCTGTTACATAACCAGCCTTACAACTAGAAGCGAGTATTTCTATCACATAATAAATTTGAAAATTTTGAGATGAGTAAAAAGGAATAACTCTACTAGTGATGTTAATAGTCTTTCTAGGCTCAACATTAGTTAGGTCAAACCTTATAAAAGAAATAACCTAAAAATCTATCTGCTCAAGTACATATAGTCCCGAATGTTGTTAAGGAAAAAGATATTATAAAGAAGAGGTATGAAATATCAGAAAGCCAAAAATACTCTACTACAAAAGCTACCATCATGTGGTAGTAAGAACTCAAGACCATTCTAAACAAGCCCTACACTGTGAGCATTGGGGCATGACACTTGGACGACATGTCCAGGAATCTGTTACCGAAAGGTTCCAACAAAAAGAAAATAAATATGGAGGCCAAAGCCTTGAGAAGAAGTGGTGATGCATAAGCTTCTTCATCTGGAAGCAAGCTAACCCAGAGACAATAGAGAAAGAGAAATGCTAAACTGAGTGCTCAATAACCATTATCCAAGTAAACAATTGTACAACCAACTATGGAACTAGAAGCGAGTGTTCCAACCCATAACAGGTTTGACATCATAAGATGGGAAAAGCAAAATAACTCTACTAGTCAAATCAAATAGTCCTTCTATACTCGATAACATCAGGTTGCAATTTCTCCAATGAGCAAACTCAAAATTGTATATGCAATAGTGTATCAAGTCCTCAAAGTTACTAAGGAGAAATGACTGATGAAAAGAAAATATCAAAGTCATGTCATCAGGGAGGCTAGAGTTGCTTCTCCAAGGAGACCTCCTCTTACACCTCAACAAGATGTCAACCAATCCAAGTCTCGCACGATGAGCACCGATGCATGAAACTTGGACCACATGTCTAGGAATCCACCAACAAATGGTCCCAACAAAAAGATAAGAAAATTTGAAGGCCAAATCCTCGAAGTAAAACTACCTTAAAGAAAGATAACAACGTAATATTTCAATTGTACTCCCATAAAATCCACTCCTTATGCACTAGTATTTGGAGCAGAAATAGTTCTATCTCTCGAAGTTGAACTACCTTTGCTCCAAATAACTATTCAACACAATCTTACCAAAGATAAGAATGTCCATCTATAGATAAAAGAGCTTGATGCTTGACAAAGCTAGGCTCCAAGCTCAGAATTTAGAACTCTACTGAGTGAGGATGTCCAAAGCATTCGATCATACAGTAGATCCTCAAACTTTTTAAGAAGAGAATTAGTCATAGTGTTGAGAATACTAATTATTCCTCATCGTCATTATATGTGTAAGTTTAGCATAGAAATTTTCTTATAACATAAGAATGCATTTTCAAAATAAAATAAATATCTCCCTGTTAGACAGGGGACATTTTAAAAAAAATTAGCAAAATATTAGACTTTCCCCTATAAGACAGGGGGCCTCCATTTGTATTTGGGGTAACATCATGCTTAAGGCCGAGATCCCCATATACATGCTCAAATTATGTATTCAAATTCACAAGTTTCAAAGTCTTATTGACCAAAAAGAGAAAATTTTAAATCTGTGAATTTCAACAAATCAAGTTGGAAACACATCTTCCATCCATACATCAAATCTAGGGTTGAGTGGGTGCATAAGGTCAGACTCAACAAGCTCAAATATGGCCGAGTCATTGACAGGTCTACTTACTCAACATGCCATAATGGTCGTAGTAGGAGATCCCCCACTTTGTTAGCCTGATAATAAAACCTCCATCAATTGCTCAAGTCCAAGACTTAAGTGGGTGCATAAGGTTGGACTCAACAAGCTTAGTTATTGTCGAGTCACTGATAGGTCTGCTTACTTAACATGCCATAAAGGCCATAGTAAGAGATCTTCCTACTTTGTTAGTTCAAAGATAAGAGTATCTAAATCTCAAATCCCTCCAACTTGATAAATTCAAGTGGCCCAGACTAGGGAGATCATCACTAATGGTTGTAAGGTCGCTTTTCAAAATCTAACAAAAGATCCTCACTCGAGAAGGCACTAAGCCGAGTTTGATATCAATATCAAATAAGAAATATCAACTCCTTCAACAAGTCTATTAAAATAGAAAGCAAAGACCAAAGGAAACTCTTCTTTAGTAAGTCCAACCAAGCAAAAAGCAAAGAATGAAAGAAGTCATCCCAATGTCCGTATAAAGCCAAAGGCTGAACTAAGGGAGTCATGTCATCAATATGTCTGTTATGTGTAAATCATAAGACTGATGACTTTTTTTCGTCCCAACACAAGCTCACTAGCGTCAATAGACATCCTTCTAATAAAAAATAAAAGTTAGGGCAAAAGGTAATTTTGTATCAATGACAAGTCTTCAAGATAATCTAAAATTTTCCTCCATCATGTCCGTCAAGGCACGAAGCCAAGATAGAAGGAAATACAAGATAAGAATCTCCAATATGGAGTCTTTAACAAGTCCGCCAAAGCATAAAATATAGGATCGAAGATGTTCTCATTCCACCAATGAGTCATCAACTCCATCAAGTCCACTAAAGCATGAAGCCAGGATAGAGGAAAATATAAATTTTAATTTTGAGATTGAATCTTCAACAAGTCCATCTAGCACCAAGCATTGGACGAAGATATTCTCATCTCGCCAACAAATCATTAACTCCATTAAGTCCACCAAGGCATAAAGCCAAGACTGGAGGAAAAATATAAATTTCATACTCTTAGGCCGAAGTCTTCAGTAAGTTTGAGAGCAAAAAGTATATGACCAAAGACATTCCAAATTCTCTCAACAGTTACTGTGAAAGCTCCCATGTTAGATAGGAAGAAATTTTATATATTTATTTAAGTCAACATCGTGCTTCAAGTTGAGATCCTCAAATAAGATTTATTTATTTATATTAAAGAATATTAAGCCATGTAATGTATTTTTGAACTAATCTGCAATCCTCCTATTAGATATGAGCTATTTTTTATTATTATGATCAAGGTTGTTCAACCCTCTCCTGTGAAATAGGAGGTCTTCTTGTATATATATCCAGGTTGACATTGGGCTTTATGCCGAGATCCTTGAATATATCTACAACTATTATTATCAAAGTGTAGGCTCTTGTAGGAATAAAAGAATCCACTTCCATGTTAAAAAAGGTTGCCCTAAATATCAAAAGTTGTCTCCCAACTTTGTCAAATTTTGAAGATCAAGCTAGAATGACTCTTAATTTCAGAAGCTTCAGTCAACTAAGTTGAAAAAATATCAACCTCTATATCTTCAAGTCTAGGATAGGGATGAGTTCTAAAGGTTGAGCTCAACAAGCCCATAAATGGCCTGAGTTATTGACACTTTCCTCACTCAACAAGCTATAAGAAAAGGTCGCAGCGAAAGAGCCCCATTCGTTAGTGGATGACAAAATCATCAATCAATCACAGCTTAAATCAAGACTCAAGCAGGTTCTAAAGGTCGGACTCAACAAGCCTAAATATGGTCTATTCGCTGACACTCTACTCACTCAACAAGCCATAAGAAAAGGTTGCAGTGAAAGAGCCCTTGCTCGTCAATCCAATGATGATAGTTCAATCTCAAACCAGATCCAACTTAGTGACTATAAGCAACCAGAATCTAAGAGATCTTTCTACTTGATTGATGGACCAAGATAATCTAAAGAAATAACTCTCAACCTAGAGCTGCCTCAAATCAATCCTTGTATTCCCTTCAAGGTGAAATTCCAATCTATTTTCAAATAGACTGATTAAGCATTAAGCACATATCAAAGTCAATTTTTCTTCAAGTCCGTCAAAATAGAAAGCACAATACCAAGAAAGAAATTCCATAGTTCATACAAAGCCAATGGTCAACTAAAGGGATTTTATAGTTATTCAAATTAGAATAGTCATTGCTGGATTGATGACTCAACATTATATACCTGATATAAGTCAAAAGACTAGGTCATCTGTATGCACCCTTCAACGACTCCGTTAAGTACAATGCTAGTACATGAGATCTACATATCCTAAAATAACAAAAACTCAACCTTTCACTAAGCCCATTAAAGCATTAAGCATATGGCAAAAGTATTTCTGTTTTCGCCTGACAAGTCAACCGAGAGAAATCAAGACAACTCCCTTTACCAAGTTCACTAAAATGGATGTCAAGATAAACAAAATCTCAAGCTCCAAATCCACCATAAATATCACAATCATCAAGTTCAACATACACTTATCTTCCATTACCTAAGTTACTACGATGGCACAAAGTGACAATAAGCTTAACAGTGATAATCCAATATCAAAATTAACAAAGCTCATCAAAATATCAAGATAGAAAGTGCAAGTACTAGAAAAGAAATAGAAAACTTCACTAATCTAAAGAAATGAGTACATATCTTATATAAAAAGTACATTAAAAGAGATGATCTTGTATATCCTGAAGCCGTGCTACGAGTGTAGTAAGCATTTGGTACTCTGCCTTTATCACTAACTCCTCAGTTGCTCGAGCTAAGGCAGCTTCGGCATCTGTGATGGCACGATTATGAGTTTGGTACCGGCGCTGCTCTCTCTCTATCGCCCGACCTCGTCTTCCCTGCTCCACTTGAAGGTTGGTCTTACAAGATATCAAGCTTGTGAGCTCCCTCTAGAGACATCGAATCCTGTCTAAAAGGCTTATCATCTCAGTCCCAACATTAGTAGATCTCTGCCGAAGCTATCTTAAGGCTTATGCATTCCTCTCAAACTCTTCATTAGCTAAGTCCGCAACCTCCCGTTGGATCCTGACTCGCTCATGAAGCTCTGATAGTGAATCTTGAGTCTACACAATTGAAAGGGACCTCATCTGCCTGATTATAAACTCTGCCTATAGGCTCTCCCAAAATCTCAGCTCCATGTCCTCCAACCCAAAGTGACCAAGGCAGTCTAAAAGCATGTTGGAGTTAGAGGTAAAATGTTGAAATGACTCAGGTGATCCAGGGTCTAGTCGTGAGAGAAAATCTTGTAAGAACACTAAGTTGTTGTCTTGCATCGCCCGATTCCTCATATCAGGACCTAATGAGTGTCGACAATAAATCTTATATTGATAATATGCTCTAGCATACACTGTACAGATAGAATGAATAAATTATTATCAGTAGAAGAAATCATCAGTAACATAACTAAAATAAGTACACAAATGAACAAATACAATACTTGAAGAAGGTAACTCAGAGTGTCCAAGCGGATCGTCGAGTGGTGGCAGCTGTGGCACTATTGTGAAGTCAAAAGCAGAATAAGGGTATACTGGCACAGTAAGCACAGTAGTAAACCCCAACTCTGCAGCAACAAATATCTCCCTAGCTAGTGAGAAATGATAGAAGGACTAGGAGGTGGGGATGTGTCCACATGAGGAGCTGGCATCTCATAAATAATAGACACGGTCGATTGAATGCTAAAGTCTAACTCTCATGTGAAATGTGTCTCTCTGGGCCAGTATGCAACAAAAGGTCGAAGGTGGATATGCATCCACCGAAGGTGTCGCTGTGTTTGGAACAATGGACTCTATAAAAAAAGTACTTGACACTCCCTCCTCTGAATCCTCAAAGATGGTGGGCCCGACACCAATTGACAATCTAGAACTTAAGGGTACCTCATATAGTGTCAAAAACTAGCAAGAAGCTGAACTCATCAACCAATCCATCAAAGCTCTAGGAGGATCCATCTGATGGACTTTCCTGTGCCTATGAGAGGAAGAAGGCACCTATGTACGGCTAAGAGATGGCTCCCTAAGCCGCACTCTGGAAGGAGTAGTAGTCTCCTCCATAGTAACTGAATCATACTTGCCTATACTTGTTGTAGCAGTAAAAGAGATCAATATCAGACTTATATATTACTATTTATAAAAATATGCATGAAAAGGTTATGTAAGTCAAAAGAAGCGTACCATCGCCCCCAGTGCTACTAAGCCGTGGAGTGCTACGACGTGGTCTCTATGCTAAAGGAATCTCTAGCTGTCTAACTCTGTGCTCATACCTCTGAGCACCATGCTCCATAAAAGAAGCAAGAGATAAGTGCACCCAAGTCAATCTAATGTAATTGATCCTAGTGTCACTATGTGGAGGAGCCAAGCAAAATTGAGACCACTACCCAACCTGAGCAAGTGAATCGACATCACCAAAGCTGTGTGAAAATGAGTCTCCATCAGCACTGAATCCATCTAAAGGGTGTCAACTATGCGGGATGAATGGTCATCCGTCATAAGCTGTGGCCTACGAAAACCAAACTGATGAGCAACTCTGCTAGGCTGATATCCCTCTAGAACCATTGAACGACCAAATCTATAACATAGCCAACGAAGCCTCATGCTAATGAAATATTCCACTACCCGTAGTGATCATCCTCTAAGGAGCAAGGTGGCTCTGCCTTTGCAATCAATATTGTCAACTTTGTCGACTCCAATCATGATGTTAGAATGTCACCTACATGTGGCTAGTGAACAAGAGAATATCTATCTTTGGTCAAGTGTGGAGCAAACAAGAACAAATGTATCCTCTCCCTCTCAAAGTGGAAGATGCTTGAGATAGTTGAGTGACAGTAGGGAAACTCTTCTCTATGAAGTACGCAGGCAAGCTAAGCAAGAGAAAGCTCAACAATTAAGTGGCCAAATGTGTACAATTAAGTGGCCAAAAATCTTGCTAAGAATAAATCCTCATCCATGTCAGGTAAAGCTGGAGACGCATGTCCAACTATCGTGGAAGGCTGAGCAATCTCCTCCGACAAGTGGTCACCCTGCAAGCCTAGTTTAAACGGGTCACCAAACTGTGCTGGACGACCAAACAGACTGTCATCTTATAAGAAACTATGAATCCATACACCCACTAGTATCACCGCTCGAGACCGCATAAGTAAATGGGCTGCTCTATATGTCTGGTGGCGGTGCCTCAAGAGCTCAAGGTAAATTGCTGGCAAAATGAGTCTTCCCCATTGATCATCATCATTTGAAGGCTGTCTGTGAAAGAACTCCTCATCTGGTGGAATAGACTCCTCATAGCGGTGACAAAAAATAGGAAGTCTTGACACTATATGTATATTTTGTAAAGTAAAAGTCAACTCCTCCGGGCCAACCCAACATGTTCTACTGCTAGAATCCCAAAACTTTATCATACCTCGAACCCAAGAATGAGGATACTTGAGAAATCAAATAGAGAAGCATATAGTGTCTCATAAACCCCTGCTGCATGTAGTGTCTCGATGTGCCCGCAAACTGAACCTAGTCCAAGTCACATATCCATTGACTAAGCTAGGAATATGGCCTATGGTTCAATCTCGTGGCCACTCAAGTGCACTAGGCTGAAGCTGACGATGGCCAAGTAATCTCGACTATCCCACTGGCTCAACGGTGTCACCTGTCGGCTGCATAATGTCACACATCCCATAGCAGATCTTAGCCACACTGCTGTCTAATAGATTGTACTCCACACATTTCACCTTAATGGGGGATACCCAATCTTCTGGCTCCTCAAAAGTAAGGGAACCTGAAGCACAATCTGGAAGCAGAGAAGAGCGTGTGAAAAAGTCATGGAAAATATCACGCCCTCGTAGCATATCCTTATACTGCTCAAGTCTATCCCTGACGCCGGCATCCCCTTGAGGATCGCGTCTATCAATAGCAGTCCAGATAGCCTCGTACTAGGCTCATCTGGTGCCATGTTAGCCGGGTATACTCCAATAAAACATCTCTTGCAAAGACATAAGAAGATAGGGACTTAGTACAATACAAAGAATGATAAGTACAAGTAATCATGCGAGATAGATAAAGGCACTCAATTGAATGAAAGGGAGACAACAAACATGATCCTCTTTAGGAGCGCACCACGTTTGTTGGGGGGCATTTATTGACCTACACATTCATGTCAAAATATGATAATGCAAAATTGACGGAGACAACAACTACATATGAGGTCATATTCATCTCAATTAATGCATGAATTAATTGAATGAATGAACTAAGAAAAGTTATAGGTCACCATTGCAAAGATTGAGGCAAGTTCTCTTTGATGATCATCGACGTAGCCTAAATAACATCCGTTTGCGAAACAACTTGTTCAGACATATTCAAAAAATTGAAAATATCTAAAATGGAAGTTTGCATTGCATAAGTTGATGCATAAAAGTCAAATGCATGATCGCATACGCATGTAAGGTGGTGACATAAAATCCAAGATATACCCATAAAAAAGTATTTATAAAATCTTTATAATATTATAATGATGACATACCTATAAATTAATTAAATTGATTGAATTATGTTGAACTTAAATTAATATATATATAATCATATGTAATTGGCTACTATAAAGATTATGATAAAAATAAAATAAAATTAAACTAAGTTGTCTTAGAATTTTATTCATTATAATAAAGATGAAATGAATATAGTAGCCAAGCCTATTTTTAGCAATTTTAAATTAAATTATATTTACATTAAAAAATAAGAATATGATAGATATAATAAATACATGTAGCTTTTGTCTTTATATGTTAAGAATCAAACTCTTAGCTAATCAGATATAATATCTTATACAAATTTTTATTTATTTTATTTTATTAAAAAAAATCGAAACTCCCATTTTTTTTTGGAAAAATTAAGAGTTTATCCCAATATTATTCCCAAAAAGAGAAGGCATATGGAGGTAATCCCGTTAGGGGCTGAAAGAAAAATTACAACTGAAACAATATGCTACCCTAAAAAAATAGAAAAAAAAAACTAATAACACATAGAAATGACACTACCATGAATAAATAGGAAAGAAGAGCCATCGGACTCAGTAATCAAAATTCATTGAGAAAACAATGAACGAAGCCTTCCGACATAGATAATCCTTCAAAAATGGCCTCCCTGCCTTGGTTACCTAAGGTACCAAACTAGGGAAAAATAAGAGAATCAAATAGACAATTAGCCAACAGAAGGTCAGTTGAAAAAAGCTTTTAACCACAGATTGCGCCTTAGGTCATCCGGAAGAGGGAGCCAGCCGAGATAAAGAGATCACCCACAATCATGGAAGGCCGCAAAACATCATCGTCCGGTAAAGCCAACAAAAGAGAAGATCCGTCACTGAAATCGAGGAAAGTCATAGCAAAAACTAAGTGAATACAAAAATATAAATCACCCCTTAGAGCCAAAATTCCTCCATGAATTCACATATGACATAACTTCAGCGAGCCACGAGGCTTTCAGATTCCACCTTGAAGCTTGTGATCCACTAAAAGCTTTATCTTATTTTCCAATTGTGTATAGGATGTAGAAATACTTTGATGAAAACGTAGATTTCCTTCCCCCCAAATACTTCAGCGAGCCAAATACTTTTTATAAATTTGTGAGCCAGCAAAGAGCCCGCTACCAAGACCTGAGGAAGAGCTGCTTGAAGGAGGAAAAACTCCCCATTAGGCAGTAGGGACCTAATCAATATCATAGATAATTGAAATAAAAAAAAGATGATTATGTACAAAGGAGACAGGTGAAGGGAGGACCCAAACCTTTGGAGCATAACTTGTCTGAGGTTTTAATCCCCAACAAGAGCCATCCAATAGAGAGCATAGTTCATAGCACATCCCTTAAACCAGATATCTTCCACCAATCCACATCTCCTAGATGAGAGAAAAAAGAAGGCTTGAGAAGATTAGAGTTTAGCATCTTACTATCCTTCCATAGGACTAGATCATATTCAAAAGAAGGAGAAATACTAAAGATATCATTAAAACAGTTCCCATCTAATAACCTCAATCTATCCGGCAAGACCCAGTTCCCATTTGAAAGAATGGCATTAACCGTGGAGTTTGGAGGTTTAAGAAATAGCCTAAAACAATCCTACCCCAACATATCAAATAAGGAAGTCCCATTGCACCATGGGTCAAAATATAAAGATAAGGATGACCCATTTCCAACTGTAAAAGTAAGATTTTCTTTAAGCTGCCCCGCACACCTCCTTAAATCTTTCCAAAGAGCAGAAAATCAAGGAAGAGCATTGCTCCATAAGGATCCATACTTGTTTAAACATCACACAACATAAGGGCTAGAATGATTTAGTATCTTTCAAAAAGTTTTGAGTTTACACATTAGATTCAAAGTAGAAATAGAGGTCAAACCAGTCCCACCTTTATCCCTCGGAAGAGTAATTTTTGCCCACGAGATAAGATGAAGCTTTTTAGCTTCACAATGATAAAAGAAGTTTGTAGTTAGAGAGGAAAGCTTCTTTAGAACCCCCTTAGGAATAACTATCGATCTAAACCAGAACGCCATGTAATTATTAATTGAAGATCTAAGCAGTTGGAACCTCCCTCCATAAGACAAGAATTTGCTTTTCCACTCAACTAACCATGCATGAAGCTTCTCAAATAAGGGATTAAAATGCTCCAATCGAAATGTTGCACCAATCAAAGGAAGCCCAAGCCCAAGGTACTTGAAAGGAAAAAATCCCTTTTCAATGTTTAGAATTTGGTAGATACTTTCAGCCGACAATGCATTTTTAGAGAAACAGATAAGGGATTTATCCCTATTTACCTGCAAGCCAAGATAAGAAGCCAAGTAGCTAAATGAGTTAAAGAGAGTTGAAGCACTCTGATCATTTCCATAACCCGTCACCATAAGGTCATCGACAAATAGCAGGTGAGACACTTGTTGATCACCAATGGTAAGAGGGAAAAAAAGTTTCGAATTAACCTCCCTTTCCAACATGCATGAGAATGCATCCATAGCCAAAGTGAAGAGAAATGGAGATAGTGGACAACCTTGTCTCAGACCATTTGATGAACTAAAAAACTCTTTTGATTTTCCCATTAAGAACAATAGAAAAGGGGATATTTAGGATACAAGCCAAAATCCATCTAACAAAGACAGCAGGAAAGCCTTTTTGCACCATACATGAAGAAGAAAACTCTATTACCATATCAAAAGTCAAATCGAATTTATCAATGAAGCTCTTCATAACTAAGAGTTGGGAATTGAAGTCATTGTAAATATCCTGAGCCAGCGCAATATTGTCCGTTATGTCCCTATTCTGAATGAAAGCAGATTGAGCTAGGTTGATTATAGAAGGCAAAATTAGTTTTAGTTGATTTCCAAGCATGTTGGCAAGGACTTTATAAAAAGTATTACAAAGTGACACTGGTTTGAAGTCAGAAAGAGAATTAGAATGCAACACTTTGGGGAGCAAAGTTATGAGACTATGCTTGAACATTCTTGGAAGCTTCCCTGTGCTAAAAAAGTAATGAGCAGCTGCCAAAAATTGCTTCCCCACAATCTCTCAGTAAGAAGTAAAAAACTTGGAATTAAACCCATCTGGGCCTGGGGATTTGTTCTCATTAATAACATGGAGGGCTTCCAAAATCTCCTTATCCGTTGCAACAACCTCTAACATATAGCTTTGGGAAGAAGTAAGAGAGCACCCAATAGGAATGTCGTGCACCAATGGGATAGAGGAATGGTCTTGGTTGATAATTGATAAGTAGTAATTGCATATCTCCTCCGTAATGCAGTAGGGATCAATGATATCCCCATGTTGTGAGCTAAGAGAAGAGATACGACTAGAATTTTTCCTTTCCTTGATCGAAAGATAAATAAACTTTAAGTCATCGTCAGAATTTGTGAGCTAATAGGCCTTTGCCTTTGTTTGATCCACAAGCTTTCTTTTCTTGTCAATTCTTAATATTTATCACAAATATCATTTGCCTTAGTAGCAAGAGAGATATTAGAGGGATCAACTTCAAGACAAAGCAATATACATTCTTGATCCTGCTTAGAAGAACAAAGTTGGTTTGATAGAGGTAACATCTCACTTACGCATCTTCAGTGCATTCAGTAGTTGCAACTTCTTAGAAAGCACAAAGAGGGGATCACCGTGGAAAAAACACTCCATGTCTCACTAACCACTTTCTTGAAATCTAAATAAGTGACTCAATATTTTTGAACATAAACTTAGGAGAGGAGAGGGGAGGTTCCTTCAGAAAAGTGAACAAAGAGAATGGTCTGATAAAAGAGGAGTCGAAACTCTGTAAAAGGTAGAAGGGAACCGATCCACCCAGTGTATATTACATAGGGCGGTCAATTCTTGATTGGATAAGATTTTTCTCCTGACAATTGGACCAAGTGTGAAATAGACCTGAGCTAGGAAGGTCCAATAAACTGCAATAAAAAAATACAATTCCTAAAGTCTTGAGTTCTGGGCGGAGGAATCGAAATCCCACCACTCTTCTCATTGCTAAAGAGGACACTATTGAAATCCACCCACGATGATCCATGGGGCATCCATACCTTAGGCAATATGAAAAAGAGAACCCCAGAGTTGAATTCTATCTTGAGCATTGTTTTGAGCATAAACGCATGTAAGAAAGACTGGAGAGGCATTATGGTGAGAGAAAGAGCCATGTATGAGCTGCAATGTCCTTAAGAATAGAGGTAAAAGAAGAGAAAAGAGAATTCCATTTAATCCAAATCGGCCCCCCGGAGAGCAATCAAAGTTGTCAACCCGCCTTCCGATGGAAAAAGATTCAGTTTATTCATGAGGGGAGAATGCTCTAAAGACGTTGAGGAGAGCTTTCTTTCCAACAAACAAAAAATATCGATTTGAGAATCCTTCAGAATTCTCTTACAATCATTGATTATGCCTTCGCTAGAAGACCTCTAACATTCCAACTACTGAAAATTGGATAATTCATAAAAAAACTTTGTATGACTAACAACGAGGCTATTTGCCTTTTTTCTTACTGTTGGACTTGTGGCCATAGGGAGTGTTATTACAAGAGGATTTGGACTGTTCAAATTCTAGGGAACCCTTTCAGAGAGTTTTTGTAGCTGCCTCATTTTGACGCAGTGATTGTCGAGAAGGAGAGACAGTTGAGGAATGAATCAGAACCCCGGGCAAAAAGAGGAGGAGAGAAGGTCTTTCGAGGGAGGAGAACTTTGAAGGCCAGAATCTAAATCATCCATAGGAATATCAGTAGAGGGAGAATTAATAGGTGATTGATTCAAATCATTTATAGGAAGAGGATTAATAGGTGGAATAGGTTCTGAGGTCTCTTGACTTTTGCCAGCAGAGTTTGACCCATCCTTAGTGGCAGAACCCACCAATGTGGGAGCATCTTTGGCCTGGAGATCAGGGACTTGATCTGCCTTAGATCGTTGAGTGGCCTCGACCTCTTGGGTAGCTCTCGTCTGCCTGGGGGGACCAAAAGGAGGCTTGCTCGGCTACGATCTCTAGTAGAAGGCTTGCTATTAGGATTTAGAGAGCAAGAGCCATCATTGTGCGAAAAAGAGGAACATCTGCAATAGGCCTTTGGCTTCCAGTCATAAAGAATATCTTGCTGGAAGGACATACTGTTCAGATTAATGGAGACAGAATCTGGGAGGAGGGAGGAAGGATTGATCTGAATGCAGACCCTAGCAAAAGAAATTCTCGATTTGGTAGCAGTAAGATTATCCACGGTAAGAGGGATATCGACCTTACTCACAACCTTTGAGAAACCCGCTTCATTTCAACAATAGAGAGAAAAATTGGGGAGCTTAATCCATAGTGAAATTTCAGAAAAATTGGCTTTAGTTGGTTTGAAATCCTATGACCACCTCGGAAAGATGAATGACCTTCCATTAAAGAAACAAGGACCTTGATCCCACACTAAATAAAAGTCCTCCTGGCGTGAGAATTTGAATAGAAAGAAGTCTCCGTCTAGAGTTAAGAGTTCTAAACTTCCCTTGAGTTTTCATTTCTTTTTAATAGCCGCAAGGAGAGAACCATAAAAGGGTCATTTCCCAATAGCATGCCCTACAAGAGAATATTTCCATTCCTGTTGCCCATCTCTCGTTCCTCCGCAGTGAAGCAAATCTCAGGGGAATCAGAGGGGATGTAGGATAGGAAAAAAGTCTTAGATTTCTCATTATGGGAAGTCAAGAGATCCTTCGAGTTGCACGATTTCTATGAAGAAGTGCTGGCCAGAGTTTGATTCAATAGGGGTGGCACTCGAAGGCCTTGCTCCCAAAATGGAAGAGGACAAGGCTGGGGATGAGAGAGGGGGGAAATAAGAAGAAAAATGAGCTTTGTAATTCATTTTCACCAGCGCTAACATCCAAAACTTAGACGGATCGAAAACTCGTGAAGGGGAAAAATGGCCCCGGCACCACGCCGGAGGCCAAGAAAGAACTAGTAGCCACTGGCCTGAAACCAATAAGAAGCATAAACAAATACCTGATGAACGAGTAAAAAAATGTGTCGTCAAAAAGAAACTGAAAGATCAGCCGAGAGCATAACCCTTGAACGCCTTCATCAGTGGCCTTAAGAAATAGGCCTTTCCATGCTATGAGGAGAGTTTCCTTGCAAGTACTTATAATGATATATTTTCCTTGTTTACTGTGAGGTTTCTTACCGAAACTCTTTTTTTTTTTTTTTGGTAATGAGGTGTTCATCCCTAATTCCACCCATTATGTGACGTGTGACTGGACGATTTAATCGACCCTGATCGAACCAGATACATATTTCTTTTCATCCTGAAACTCCCTTTCCTGACACATCAAAGCCGATTGAGTTTCGTACACTATAGCAGCTCGCATTGTCCCATCCATCTCTCATTAAAAAAAAAGATGCCTTTTCTTTATAAAAAAAGATCTTATGCTACTTCAATAACAGAAGGAAGGAGGATGGATATATAATTATTTGTTTTTTTTACACGGCAGGTCCTCTCTGTCTTCTTTCACTTCTCTCTCGCTGAAATCTAATTTCCTCCCTTTTGTAATACTCATTGCCATTGGTGAACTCTCGTTGGACGTGCCAACTCAAGCTCATTTCCTCTCATCTTCACTCGTTTCCGAACGAGAAGCCACCACTCACCTCAAAAGCTTATCGGCTAGCCATGCTACTCGCCTCGGACAACACCATCCAGTTGCACACCGTAAGTCAGTCAAGCTCCTCACCGTCGACACACGTCACACCCCATCTAGTCGTCAGTGAGCTTATCTCTTGCCGACGATGACCTGCAGTAGCACCTCTGCCGGCAAACCCCACAAGCCAACCGGCCAACCAACAAAACCCAACCGACAACCTCAGCTCACCTCAACTCTCTTGCCTCATTGAACCCATCCAAACCGTTGCCACTCATCTCGTCATCTCCACTTGACAGCGAGTCTTACCCACCGGTCGATCTACTCAAATTCCTCCTCGTCCAAAATAAAACATTCTTGTAATTCTCTCTTTCTCTCCCTTTTCTCTCTCTACTTTCTCTCTCTCTCTCTCTCTCTCTCTCTCTCTCTCTCTCTCTACCGTTTACAACAAAGAAAAAAAAAGTTTTATTACATATTTCATTTATTTTCTCCTCCGGCCATTTTATATCTCTCTTTCAGGAAAAAAATACACATTCTCTCTTTCTATGATTTATAGATACAAAAAAAAAAAAAAAATCAGAAATATAATATATATTTGACATAATTCTACACATAATTTTATTATTTTGTAGCCACCTCACTTGTAAATATATAGAATGAAATGCATATGAATATATAAAAATATTATATTTGATATTATGCAGGTGTGCGCATCTTTTTAGGCGGGTAGGTTGAAAGATCTATAATTGTAGTGTTACAAAACACCACTCATGTCCGTCTTTTTAGACGGGTGTGTAGGCTTCATTTTCATAGAACTCCCTCGATTAGGGGAGGTGTTACCGAAATTTTTGCCAAAAAACTTTGGACTTATTAGAGACAAAATTAAATGATATCTTAAGTGATTAAGTAGTCTAAATGAAATTAAAGATCAATTAAACGGTGATTAAACATTATAGTGAAGAGGCCAACCAAAGCCAAATGTAAATGAAAATTCTTTTAAAAAGGATGCAATAAGTTATAAGGGGCAACATAACATGCATGTATATCAAGATAATTTTATACACGTATTCATGCATTTTTATGTGTGCAAGTAATTAAAGATCGGAGTTAATTAAGCACATATTTCAATAAAAATTTACATTCAAAATTAATGTATTGAAATGTGTGCAAATCATTTAAAAAACATGTGACACGTATTATGAGGCAAGCTTGAAGTCAATGCCTCAAGATTTGTGAAGTGATAAGATAATTTATATGAGAGATTAAAACATTCAAATGTAGTGCTTTAAAAGTGTGCAAGCACCCTCAAGTGATTTACGTGTTCCACGAGGAGTGTCTTAGGCATAGCTTTAATTGCCTCGTAAAACATATAAATTGCACAAAATTCAATAAAATTGAAATAAATTCAATTGAGCCGCTTTATCTATATGGTGAAGTCATAAGTTCCACTTAATCAATCTAATCCTCTTTGCAAAGTAGAGTCGACATAATTAATTTTAAATAAAATGCTCAATCACTAAGAAGAGAATTTGATTTATACATTTGTATATGTGCATCGAAGGTCTAAAAGAGAAATTTTATAATCAAACTCTCCATAGTGATGGCTGTATTGATTGCTGAATCTAATAGGAGGGGATTATTATTATCTAAATTTTAAAGTATTTATGTTAAATCATCTCAAATCCAAATTCATGAATACAAGTTATAAACCTGATCCTTTGTTAGCAAATGAGCAAAGTCGATAAGTCTACCCCAATGATGATTGTGTTGATTGTAGAATCTAACCATAGGGGGTTATTATTATCTAAATTTTCAAAGTATTTATGTTAAATCATCTCAAATCTAAATTCATGAATACAAGTCATAGACCTGATTCTTTGTTAGCAAATGAGCAAAGTCGACAACGTCTACCCAATGATGGCTATATTGATTGTAGAATCTAATCGGATGGGTTATTATTATCTAAGTTTTCAAAATATTTATGGTAAATGATCTCAAATCCAAATTCATGAATACAAGTAATAGACCTGATCCATAGTTAGTAAATGTGCAAAGTCAATAAGGTCTACCTCAGTGATGATTACACTGATTGTAAATTTCAATATGAGGGGTTCAATCTTAAAATTAAATTATCAAATTACAATGTGAATATTCAAATCATTCACTCCCCAATGATGACTGAGTTAATTGAAGATATCAACCGAAGTGGTCATCATTATCAAAATATCCAATATACAGTAGCACCTGTCTAAATTGATACTCCCGGGACCAGGGACATTGTATTAACTTAGGCATAATATTAATAAAGAGAGTGTCATTTAATTAATTGATTTTTTGTTGCTAGGGAGGTGCGGATATTCTACAATTCCAGCCTGACGTTATCGCAAAGTTTCCTGGCACTGAAATCTCGCAATAACATCCTTCAACCCAACCTTTGCCCATCTGAGCACAGCACAAACCAAACACTTCACCCTGATTCAAACACTCACCACCACAATGGCTTCAAAGAAGACAAACATGACCTGAGGTCGCATTGCACTCTATGAGCACAAAAAAAGAATCCTTCCCTCACTCAAGCGATCTCATCATGTGGTTAAAGGAGGCATGGTGTGTCTGTCGACGAGGCGATTTCCACGGAAATGCTCCGGACATCCTCGAAGAAGACACGAACCGATTTGCCAAGTGACAATGGGCCATCAAGTTTCCGCTTATGGAGACGGCACTGTACCAGTGGTTCCTTAACTACCAGAATAAGGTCAACATGTTGGGTGACCTCATCAAAGAGAAGTGCATCTTCTTCCTCGATCAGCTGTACCCAGCCCATGATGCCTTTGAATTCTCAAACTGCTGGCTGGAAGCATTCAAGAATCGCCATGGAATCAAGTCCTACCGTCATTTTGGAGAGTCTGGATCTGTCAACATGGACATGATTGACAAGAACACATGAATCCGTTTGACATTGGACCAGTTTGAGCTTTGCAACATCTACAACATGGATGAAGCGGATTATTTTACGTGTATGCGGTAAGTGAGGAATGAGACATTCACTTTCCTAAAAAAATTCCTATATCTGGTAACACTTGCAATTTCCGCAGACAGACAATTCACTCTCCACAAAGCGGTAGCATGCAGTAAGAAGCGGCTCACCTTGTCGTGTGTTGCAATGACGATCTGAATAAGCTTCGCTTCTTGCCATCGGTAAGTACTCTAATCCTCGCTGTTTCAAAAATGTCAACCAAGATAACTTTGGCTGCAAGTAATGAAATAACGCCAAGGCGTGGATGACGCATATCATCTTCACCGAGTGGCTCAAATGGTTTGATGCGAATGGCGGTCACATACTTTTGATCATGGGTGCGATTACACATCCACAATGCAACTTCCTTCTGTTGTTACACTCACGCAACTATTTTTACCTTCGCCAAACACCATCCAACCGATGCGATCTTTGGAAATATCACGGAACTTCAAGGCCTACCATCGCAGTTCAGCAAACCCCGATTGGCGCCGGACAAGGTTGTAGACCTTGAAAAGATCGATGTTTTGCAAGCCATCCGTTGTTCTGGACCGATGTCAAGCGAGACAATCGAGCGCTTCGCCATTGCGGTCGCAGTCGAACGCTCCAATCGCCGATGATACACTCGTTGATCCTGACGTCATCAGGGATTTGGAGGCACAGGTTCATGAGCCTCGCTATCGGAACCCAATGGACATTCGCAACCTCATTGACTATCCAGCGGAGTTGGAGATGACCTACATTCCAACTGAGGTTGAGATCGTCCAGGACCTCTCCGAGAATCTGGTGCTAGAAGATGAAAGCGAAGTTGGCGGCAGTCGAGAACCTATGATTGTGAAGGATTAGAGGCTTTGCGGTGTCGACTTCTTTGGAGCAGTTTTGGATGCAGCAAGATGTCGTTGACATGGAGACTACGCCATCCAGATCAAGGACAAGATCAGCATGATCAGAACCAACAAGCTTGTGCAGAAGCCAATTTTCTAGTATTTCTCAAAAGTTTAAATAGGCAAGATGTCAAATTTTATAACAAATATGTAGCTGTTTTTAGTAGTCATCAATATAAAAAAAATTTTAGAACTAGCGGCAGAGTATTAATTTTTGACTTTGAGAGGTTTATTAATAAATATATGAGGCCCGAGCTGGGACTGGGCCATTAATATTAATTATTAGAGGTTATTGACTTAGGCAATATCAACTTAGATAGGTCCTACTGTATTTATATTCAATAACCTTAAATTCAAAATTATCAAAATATAAATATTCTGATCCTCTATTATTAAATTAATAGAGTTGACAGAATATAAAATAGCAAGATGAATGATCAATACCCCAATGATGATTGAGTTGATTGAATATATCAATTGGAGGGGTCATCATTATCAAAATATATGAGATATTTATATTCAATATTCTCAAATTCAAAATTCTCAAAATATAAATCTAGATATGATCCTCTATTATTAAATTAATAGAGTTGATATGATCTAAAATAATAAACTAAATGACCAAGCAAACTTATATACCCCGATGATGACTGTGTTGAATGAATATTTCAACAGGAGGGGATACTTTCATCAAAATGTGATTGCAATTTCAAATCAATCTAATATAAATTAAATATCAATCCAAATAAAAAAATCTGATGAATGACTAAACTTTGAATGGTAAAATGAAATTCAATCTTTAAAAACTTAAAATAAAACTCAATCCATCCACCTTCCGTAATTATTTATCATAAGTGTCAAATTAAGAAAAGTTCTAGCTCACAAAGAAGCTAATATCAAGCCAAGTGTATTTTTATGTTCACTCTCAATCAATCTCATTCTAGTATGGACATAGCCTGTGTCCTCTGACTGTGCGGTTTGACCAATAGGCTCTACATATGATGCAGTTACGACCAAAGTCCTCTAACTGGGTGATCACCGCTAAATGACACCATTATATTATGGTCACAACTGTAGCCCGTATGTTCTCCAATGGCTCTGTCTCTTGAGATGTGAACCATATGGTGCATCTGATAGGACAAAATACCCTCATGGACTTAAACTTGTCTCCTTAGATAAACACCACCCTAGGTCTAGAAGGTTCCCTTGGATGACGTAACTCATGGTTGCTGATAAAGATCATTTTGTCAAGTTGGGTGCCTCCTTCATTGGGTAGGGACCACGATAGCCTGAGATGACGAAATCATGAGATGTTGATCGGGCGCGTCATCATTCTCCCAACCATCCGCTTTAAGTTAATATGATGAATGACATAATCTGAGATTTTAAACTCCACATGCTGCTACTATAAGCAACGCATTCAATGATCTAACGACTAGCCTTAATCGAAAGTTCTCTCTTAGCAATGTGAGGGTAATTAACTATAGGTGCTTACGCCTATAAGAAACCTGGAATCATATCTAAAGTCCTCACAAAATGAGGGCAAAATCTCTGGGTAGTATCTTATCTACTATTTCATCTACTTTCTAAAAATTTTACCAACATTTAAATCTAGTCTCTGCATCGAGAGGTCGGTGGCGAATTTTCGGAGCCCACAGAAGGTGATAACATGTGTGCATGGCTCAATTGTGTCGCTCTGCATTGATTTCCCAGTTCAAAGAGTTTGTCTTATGCCACATTTTTGCCTATACATGTATGCGTTACATTTGTGTCTCAAAGAGGCTGTCAATTATTTTATTTCTTGTTTCTAATTTAACTCTTTTATGTGGTGGTGGGCAGTATGGACATATGAGCTAACTAATACTCTTTTTCTCCTCATGTGATTTTGTGCCTTTAGATAAAAGTTTATTTATTAACAGTTAATTTTTGCAGGGGAGTTTTCAACGATACTAAGCTCGCTTGATTCTGACACTGGATAAGTCCAATACTGGCAAAATTCTGTGGCTATGCCAAAACTTTTAATTCCGCACCATAGTTTTTGTGATCGTTTGGAAAAACTACGATGTACCGAGCTAGAATTGTAGATTTTTGTCAGCATTAAAGTCGTGGGGAATTTCTTTACATTTCCAACAATACCAAGCTCTCTTAATTCCAACATCAGATGAGAGTGATAAGGGCAAAATTCTACGGCTGTGCTAAAATGTCCAACTTTGCACTTCAATTTTTGTGAGCTTTTGTAAAAATTGCGGCAGACCGGACTAGAATCGCAGCTTTTTGTCAAAATAAAAGTCACGGAGAATTTTGTTACGTTTTCAACAATACTAAGCTCGCTCGATTCGGACATCGGATGAGTCCAATATGGGCAAAATATTATGATTGTGCCAAAACTTTCAATTCCGCACCGTGATTTTCTCGAGTGTTTGCAAAAACTACGGCTTACCGAGCTGGAATCGTAGATTTTTGTTAACATAAAAGTCGTGGGAAATTTTGTTATGTTTCCAACTATACCAAGCTCTCTTGATTTTGAAACCCGATGAGTCAAATACAGGCAACATACTAAGACTATGCCAAAAATTTTTTTTAAAAAATTAATTAAGACCTAGTTGCCCTTTCACGAGGCGGATCCTTGGCGATTCCACATCAACAACGCGTTCAAGGGTGACTAGGCCTATTTTTAAATTTTTATTTTTTCATACTTAATTACCTAATTAAAATTTTAATTAGTATAATATAAAAATTTAGCCTTTTTTTGTTCTGAAACCAAATTGAAAAGCAGAGCATATAATATATATATAAAAATTTGGTATTACTCTATTTAATAGAAGGAAAGATTATAATTTACAAGGTAAAATAATGTATATAACCAGTCAATAACTTTATGAGTCAGTATATGTAATAGTGATAATAAAAAGGTAATTTTTTTAAACTAAGTATAATTAGAATCTTAATTAGGTAATTAAGTATTAATAAAAAAAAATTTAAGAATAGGTATAGTAATTAATGGGGCGCTCGTCGGTTCGGCGTGTGGCGTGGCCTTCTGCGTGAGTGAGGCGATCACTAATTGACATCTACACGAAGCCGTCATAATTGGTGGGCGGTTTCTATGAGCTCAGCTACTAATTTGGCGACTAGCCCCGACATATTATTATGGCCAATCGGCCCCGATCGGCCTTATCTTCTTAGTTTTGCTTGATTAGAAATCGCTTCCGCCCTTCGGAGTTCAGCAAACTTCAGAACGCGGTCTTCCCCCTCTCGGAACTTCCTGGCCGCCGCCGGCGTAGGTCGCGCATTGCGTCTTGTCGATTCGATAGAAACTTCTTTTTTTCGACAACCGCTTTTGGTTTGAATTGCCGAAGTCAACATTGCCTTTCTACATGATTCCGGCAGCTCCATTTCGTTCGAGGAAAATTCCCTTTGGCGGATTCTACATTTTTTTGCGCACTTCCCCATCGTTCTTCGTAAACACACAGTAAATCACTTTCTTTATCAATTTATAAATTAATAGAGTACGTGTGCTAGGGGTTAGAGTTGTATGGTTAGACATTTGTTTGGGATTTGATTTTTAGGTTGGTGTTTGTGTTGCAGTTTAGGTGTTAAGTAGCCAAAAGTAGTATTAATTAGGGTGTCGATTAATATAAATTTCTCATTATTCATATAGCTTATTTTGCAAGAATGAATAGAGAATTTATTTCGCTGATTCTTTTCTATGGAGGCGAACTGAGTATCGATGAGCAATTCAGTCCAAGTTATGTGGGAGGTCGAAATCGTCCAGTTAAGGTTCAGCGTCACAGCACCTTACTGGAATTGAAGCAACGAATTATGAGAAGCTTGCACATTGATCCGGCCACACGCTTCACTCAACGTGTCGTTATCCGGTGGGATTTATAAGCGTCTGTAATATCTCACAATAACGTTCGAAGTTACACTTGAAAGCTTCCCATCGATGTTGGTGTTGTATGTCAAGTGGAAGATATTAATATTGCATCCACATCCGATCCGCAAGTAAGATCGGTAGACCGCTAACACATGGATTTCATCGCACAAGCACCTCCGGGATACAATGCAGCTTTTAATGAATTGATTCCCGTGTCAAGATATCATCAATATTTATCGATTATAGTTGTTATAATAATTAATTTGTTGCTCAACTTATAAGTTATGTGGCGCGATGATGTTTATCGCTCGATGAACCGTATGTGCCTCGAGTGCAAGAATAGAGTATCGACTATGAGTAGTGGCTCAAGTAGTGAGTCCGAAAGCGGATATTAGTGATGATGACGCTAAGGGTTAGAAGTGCTTGAGAATATGACAATCATAATTTTTGAAAAATCACTCATTTCATAATATTGACAGTGAGAGTCATATGTTGTCCATAAATGAGTATGTCCGGATGTGTGAAACTATGAGGGAGTGGGACAGCAATGTTTACTTTGACTGTCCATCCGATAAAACTACCCTAACAGATGAAATTGAAATTCCAAATAACCTTGTTGAAGGTATGTGTTTCGCAAGTAAACAGAGTTTACAATTTGCTATTGTTGGGTGGTGCATAGTAAATAATGTTCAACTTCGGTTACCTCTAACCAAAAGAACTACACGGTTGTACATCACGATAGACATCCCGTAAGTGGCGTTTGCATTGTAGCAAGACGCTTAGGGTGCTTGGAGAATATCAAGAGTTGGTGAAATCATAGATGTGTCAATGCGCAAGTGCATCCAACATCGACGCAGTTCAAAATTCATACGACTTCATCATACCGGATCTTGACGATCTAAAGCCTAGAGAGATTATATGCAAGATGGAGTTGAAATTCAATGTTAAAGTTTCGTATATGAAAGCATGGGATGCAAGGTGTAAGGCAATAAAAGCAATATTCGGTATTGGGAAGAGTCTATAGGACTCTCGCCTTTATATGGAATCAGTGATTTACCAGATAGTCTACGAATTCAATCTACCACTACGCAGATTTTGAGACTTTTTTGGCTTTTGGACCTTCAATAATGGGATGGAGTGTCAGCACTGTTGAGCTTACGGGTATTTTTTGTTCAAGTATCGTGGTATATTATTAACCGTAAGAATCGACGCAATAATGGGTTATTTCCTCTAGTTTTCGCTATTGTGGAATCGAGAATGTTGATTCATTGTGGTTCTTGCCGCTTGCATGATGTTGCTCGTAGTGTCAACTAATGATTTGCATAATATCTAATAAACATGCGTCTGTACGTGGATGCAAAGAGATTTTTCCGGGACTCATGCATTGTTTGAGCCAACACATTTGTGAAAATTTTAAAAGGTCACGCAGTTGGGATTGGTGATGTTGAGTTTCTATGCCAAAAGATGTATATGGCGTAACACGATGATATTCGTTCAACTGCTTAATATTAGATAAAAAATTTTAAAGAAGCGCATAATTGGCTTATAGAGCGTGACCTGTAAATGGTCCCTGTACGATGGTGGTATGCGTTATGGGACAATGACGATGAATGCATCGAGTGTTTTAATGGTGTCCTGGGCTGGTTTACCGATGCTTTAATCATCGCTATATATTATAACTTAGTAGCCTTGTTCATGAAACGGTTATCCACTACTCGAAGAGAAGTCGACTTGTCTATTTATACTCAAAGAATCTCCGCACTATTACAACGTACTGAAAGGGAGGTAAGGCATTTTCCTGATCCTGTAAATATCAACCCACATGAGATGCAAATTTTTGACAGGTCCAGCAGATCATTCAGAGTTGATTTGCTTGATAATAGCCTCTGTGATTGTAATTGTGGCAGAACGATCATATATCATTGTCTATGCCCACATGTGATTGCTGCATTGAGATTTCGATGGTTGAACCATCTCACGTGTGTGTCACAGTACTACACTCTACCAGCTGTATAAGCTGACATACATAAATGAATTTCATACTCTAGATCGCTTCTAATCATCTCGCAGAAAGCATGGATTCATTTGCCACCTAACTCGAAGGGTCGGCCGACCGCACTAGATTTAAAAACATACAATGGATGAAAATGTTGGTAGAGTAAAACTTGTAGCATATGTAAAAGTGGTCACTACAGTCATCGCGTTCTCATAATATTAACAAATGACGACATTTTTCTAGATAATGCTTATCTTTCTCTTCCGGTTATAATGCAAGATTTTACAATATTAACACTATTATATTTGTGATTCTTTTCGATAGTAATGATGGCGAGGAGCACCGCCTCGCCTAGACGCGGACGTATATGCTAGGGAGGCCACCCCACCATTGGAGCCTACACCACGAGGTTCATCCTAGTATTCTCCTCTACGTGGCATCGAGCCACCCCGACATCGTAAGTGAATTTTATTTTTATTTTGTTACACTTGCTTACCTTTTATTTGGACTTACTTAAATTTTTTTTGCAGAGCACCGTACTTGAGGCCCCATCACACTTGCTTATCAAGGAGTGGCCCATCATGTGCAGATGATTCATTCGTGGCTAAAGCGGTGGGCTCGCATGTTAGTCACGCTTCATCTCCAGATCATCATTCGCTAACTGCCTTGGTTGAGAGATGGTCTCCGCATAATACCTTCCACCTTGTGAAGAGATGATGGACGCCTAGGACATGACAATAATCCTGGGACTACGGGTTGATGGGCCACCTATCATAGGCCCGATTGTGATTGGCGAGGGGAAGAGATGGCACACCTGGCCTGATTGTTGCGATGATTTGTTGGGATGACACCCCTTACCAGATGTGATGTATCATGATCCGATCAATCCATAGATTAGATCGACATTCAGGATGGGTCAGGCACACGCGCAGACATGCATGCCACTGAGGTGGCTCAGGTGGACTTTCTACAGGGAGTCATACACCAACTGAACGAAGAGTTCTTCCGCCACTGGGTTATATTTTATTTCGACCGCTACTTTACCGCCTAATACTTCTAGTTCGTGAGGTCCACTGCGATTTTACCACTCGGATGACTGGATTCCTTTAGCATGATGTCTATGGGTGGAGCAGTTTTAGCTCATCTATATAAGGAGCTGCATGAGTCGATTAGGCCCAACTGGGCCAACATGGCTGGTTGCCTACACCTCCTTCAGATTTGAGCTTGGGAGCATATTCATGTGGGCAGGCCAACTCTACATGTTCCATATCCCAGAGCTTCTCGGGTTTGAGGTATGTGTTGTTAATTGCACTTTCAAATTATGCACTTATATATATATAAACTATTTTCTGCGATGGAATGAGAAGTATATTCGTCAGCAGCCAATAATAAATATTGCAGTATACAGAAATGAGCTAGATGGCTTGCAGCAAACACAGGTTGAATCTGCAAATAACACTTAAGTTCAAATATCTCAGAATGCGATTATGTTTTAACATAATTTTACTATATGTGGTGATCCGGGAGCGATGGCGAGAGATCACATCACATCTATCGATACATGCTCCAGTTCTGGCATATAGCACAAGTCCCTCTTATCAGCTGGAAGAGGGTTGAGTGTCATTTACCGATAGAGTCGCTTGCCTTATTCTCGAGTAGATGTAGCTAGTTTCCAAAAGGGTCGATGGTCGGGTAAAGAATCTCGACCGGGTTGATTACCACCACACATTCCGCTTGGGAGAGGCGGAGGGATTGCCTTGTCGAGGGCCTATGAGGATGTGGACGGAAGTCGCCTATCACCAAGCATGTGCTTCGTGATCGCGGGCTTCATTTATCGACCGCCCGATAAATCCATCACTTACTACGCCGAGCACCGTGGAGCGTATTTATGTAAGTCGATATAAGTAAGTATTCATCCAATTCAATATTTATGTAAGTGCTAATTTTACATACTATTTTTCATGTAGGCGGAGCATATCGCGGCAACTCGGGACATCTTTCAGCCATACTTCGATGCTGTGGATGATCACCCCTTACAGGGATGTGTTGATAGATATAAGCTGATATGCAGAGACCTGGATGAGCGTGTACATATTGGTGATACATATTAACGGTCGTTTCAGAGAGTCGCACACCATGATCGAGCCGGGCCATCTACTTCACGATCCAGGTTCTTCTACGATGTCGATCCGTGGTCCTTTTACATAGGGGTGAGCATTCGGTTGCTTATTCGGTTTGGTCTTGATCCAACCGAATAAATCAAACCGTTATTTTGAAAACCAAACCGACCAAATTAGCCCAAAACCATATAAACGAACCAAATAAACCCGAATTATAGTTGGTTTGATTTTCCCTAAACCAATTATAGTGACAAATTAAAAAAAAAGAATTTTAAAGTTAACAAACAATGAAACAAATAATAGAGAAATTTTATTAACTAAAGTTACTGAACTACATGTCTACATATTGATACAATGTAAATAGTTTTTTATATTGATACAATTTATGAATGTAAATATGTAATGTACAAATAAAAATTATAAACAATTAACAAAGAAAGAGAAAAAAATAGTACAAGTGTACAACATAATTTAATTGTATTAAGCCAAATCAAATGTTAGGCCACTTTGGCACTTTCTGAGTTGTTCATGTAAAGTAATATCTTCAATCTTCATCTCGTCTTCCTCATGATGTTGTTTGTTCCTTCAAGCATTCATAGTCATACGACTGAAAAAAAACAATTTTAAGCAATTAGTCAATTCGTTCCTCAAAATGAGCAAAGGCCTTCATGAACCGTATTAGCAAATAAGGCGGGCAAGTGCCAAGTGCAGTAAGTCGTGGACTCGACCGAAAAATTTGGTGGTCCGGACTCAGAAGGTTGGCAAACAAATAGCAATCCCATATAAGATAAGTATCACTAACAAATGCCAACATAGCAAGGGAATGCACAACTAATAACATCCCTACCCAGATCATCTGTGTACATTAGATGGTTTAATATAGCAAAGGCACAGATAAGATAAGTATCACCAACAAATGCCAACATAGCAAGGGAATGCACAACTAATAACATCCCTACCCGGATGAAACATCTTATACATCCACCTTATTAATACTAGCAGGTAAATATACATCAAACATGTACCACAACTAGGTTACTTGCAGATTGAAGATATTACTTTACGGATTGAAGCAATCACCTTGATAATAGCATGTAAAACAGCAGGTAAACCAGTAGGACAACTAGCAGGTAAATCCATACAGCATAGCCTCAGATAATGAGGTTAACCACATGGAAATCATCGAGAATAAAAGGCCGGGGCATGAATCCAATTATCCAAACACAATATCCTACCGGTGGACATATTAATCCAAAAACTCATTCAACATATAAGTAAAAAATCCCTACCCAAATGAAACCTCTTGGCGGGAAAATAGCGAAGAGGAGAGCCATTGGTCGAATACGATGTTAACAATCACCTTGATAATAGCATGATCACAACAATAATTGCACAAGTCTAAAAGATCCAAGAGGAAATGAAACAACATTTTGATAAAAGCGAAAAGCTTATGATACTATACTCCAAGTTGCGGTTTTACCAGCATACGATTCTTGATAATCTCATAGTAATGTATGCAAACTTGAAGTAAAATAATTTCTAGTAATAATTGAAACATAAGAAAGCGCGTATGTTCAAACATCTTTCCTTTTGCTTTTAAAAAGCATTTTATGGTCTCAAATGCTTATTGAATTTGAAACATTATATAAAGTCGGAAATCAATCTATATATCAACCAATACTAATCGATTCAAATCGGCAAACGACTTATTTGAAAGTCATCGCTAAAGATAATGCAAGAAGAAATACTGCTTTTCAAGTAGTATGGAAAAGGAAGAATATCAATGGAACCTTCCTAAACAAAGGAAGGAGTACACACAGAGAGAGAGAGAGAGAGAGAGGAGTTGAGATAATGTGATTTAGTTCTTACATTTGGGTGTTATTTACCTCTCAAAGAATAAAGTCCACAACACTTGACAATGACGACACAATCACAATTCACACTCACAATAAACCAAATCGACCCGGCCCTTTGTTCTGACCCAGAATCAAACATTCAAACCATCAACAAAATTTCAACAAAGGGTAGAGAGAGAGAGAGATAGAGAGAGAGGAGTTGAGATAATATGATTTAGGTCTTACCTGTTGGCTGTTACCTCTCAAAGAATCAAAAGACTTAAATTAATCGGATGGGAAGAGTGAACATGAAGAGTGAAGACATAAGTCCACAGAACACAGAGGTGTAGATGTAGGCTTATCAGACATCCAGGCAAAAAATAAAAAGGAAGGAGAAGTCGGTCAAACCTAGAAATAGGAAAGTGTCAGCGGAAAGCCTCAAAGCCAAAAGATCAGTCGAGATTTGGAATCGGAAGGCCCCACGGAATCTGCGAATGCCTTATGCCCTAGTCGAGACTCGAGACTCTCCATCCTCGAAGAAGTGTATGGCATCGGATCGACCATCAGTCGAGGAATGAACACTCGAACTCAGGCGTCTCTAAGTAAATCGAGGCGAGATGAGAGGAGAGCGAAATAGGCTCAAGTCGAGAAGGCAGACAGGCGACGCCCCGACCCCAGACTATCATAATTAAATCGGTTTAACCATAAAACCAAATTTAATAACTTAAAACCAACCAAAACCATAAAACCATATTAACCCATAATTTCAACCAAAACCAAATAATGAATAAAAAAACCAAGACCAATTAACATCGGTTCGGTTTTTCTTTAACCGTCTAATGCACACCCTACTTCTACATATCGGCCTACATATGAGTGTAGCCACTTATCTTCCGATCCGCGGGATGATATGGCTGTAGAGGATCTTGCGGTAGAGCTACCATTAGGCGTGATCGTCCATCTTTGCGACCGATAGGAGTGGTGCGATTACGCCAGGAGGAGACAGTTTCCCGCGGTTTAAGGTTTAGGACATTATACTTTTGTATGCATGCTACGTTTTATTTATCTTTCATTACAAACTTGAGAGTCATGTCATTAAATTTGGTTATGTCATAATGAACTTCTTATTATTTGTCTATTTCAAATGAATTGGTTAACTTCATATGATTGTCATCCATTAAACTATTATCAACTTGATGCGGTCACGAATCATTTCAAAACCTAAAATGGCCGCATTATCTCTCACAAATCACACCTTAAAAAAGTAACACGAAGCCGGTCTCAGGCGGAGCCGCGCTAAAAAAATTAATCTTATGGCATTCCAGAAGCTGTCGTCAATTAGTGGGCCGACTTCGACTTAATGGCACTCGCATCGTCATCGGCGTGGCGTGACCAGTCGCCCACTAAGTGGACGACTATATCTATTCTTAAATTTTTTTTATTAATACTTAATTACCTAATTAATATACTGATGATATTTAGTTTAAAAAAATTGCCTAATAAAACCTATAAGTTTCAGTTTAAAAGTACACGTCGTTAATTTTAAGTTTAGCATTTAACGTGAAGTGCTCCAATCCATTGCTGGCTCTTGCCGGCGTAGCTTGAAGTTCTTATAGGCATCCGGAAGCTCATGTGGCCGGCAGCGGCTCTTGCGGTGTGAGCGTGCCCACGCCACTGACGCCAGTGCCGGCAAAGATACTTACTTGTCGATTGCAAGGACGGCGTGAGCTTCATGTTACGTGGAATAGAAAATTATTATATAATATGATAAAAAACAGTAAAATTTAGATACATATTATATAATTTTTATATATTTATATATCTAATATTTAAAATTATATATTTACTTATATATTAATTTTTTATACTTAAAAAAGTACATTTTACTTTTAAAAATAAATAATAATGATATTTTTTATATAATATTGAAGATTAAGATGTGTATATATAAAAATTAAAATTTAGATCATAAAAATTATTTGATATATTTATATATATATAAATTCTCTTAAAAAATTTTAATTGTTGGAATAAGAATTTAAATGCATGTATAATTTGATAAATTTCAAAATTAAATTCATAATTATATGACTTATATTTTGAAAAACTCACAGTCAAACTCATTATATCATAAAATCAACTTTATGATATAAAAATAATTTGATTTTGACTTCAAATGAGCCAACATTAATTACTTGAATAATAATTAAAAATTTTAATATATTATTTGATTCCTCAAATGATCTCTAAGATTATGGTCTTCATATTAAATTGAATGACTTAATAAAATAAATCTAAATAGCTCAAACTCAGTAAATTTTGATATCTTCAAGACACTGAGTTTCTTAAGAAAATATCTTATAATAGATAGAGCCATAGAAGGGATCATTCTAAGGCTATGTCATGATAATGTGTTTTAGATTTTTATCATATTTATGAGTGATGTAATACTTAAAATTTATAAATAGATTTTCGTTCTTCTCATGAGAGATGATTAGATTAAAAGCTTTAAATTCAGAAGAACTCCAAAGATTGAATAGTCTCATAGTACCATAAAAATTTTGAGAAGTAGAGGCGACTTTATCTGTTACTTTTTTTGATAATTTGAATTATTTTCATGACAAATTTATATTTATACATTCCTGAAAATTCAAATCCAAAATCTCTGAGGATAAAGCAAGACCTCAATCAACTGATTGAGATAAGAAACACAACCAATAAGAGTTATTTGGAAGTTGAAGACAAATCAATAGTAGGTTAATAATTTATTGGGAGATTTACATACATACCACACAATTCTTATGTATTTACATATCTAATAATTAAAGTTAGATATTTACTTATCTAACACTATTCTATGTATAAAAATGTGCATTTTACTTTTAAAAAGTGAATGATGATGACATTTTTGATGTGATATTGAAGATTAAGATGTTATATATGTAAAAATTAAACTTTAGGTGTTAGATATGTAAATACATAAGTATAACACGATTACTACATATATACATATCTAACCTAAAATTTTATTCTTTGTATAGTATTTAAACTTTTAATATTACACTAAAAATATTATTGCTATAATTTTTAAGATATATCTTTTAATGAATATATTTTGATATTAATATAATAATAAAATAATATATAAATAAATAATAAAATTATATATTAGATATATAAATGCATGAAAATTCTTATGACTTAGAATCAGTGGTGCTACTGGATGAACAATTATTTCTTTTCTTAAAGCCCAAATGCTCCTACACATAAACACAAATGAAGCTTAATAGAAACTTCTACACACAACATGATAATCTCTTGCTAAGCTATTGGTCATCAAGATTTCTCAAAAACTCAATGGAATTATAATCATAGGGTATGTCTTACTTTTTCAATTTCTCAAAAAAAAAAAATCTAAATATGAAGAAAAGCCTTCATGCATACAAAGCCAAGCTAAGAGATCTCATTTTATAGCCACTCTTAGCCATCCAAATGGATATCATGTTGATCAATGTGGTGGAATGCCAATTTATGAATTTTGAGCTAAAATCATACCCACATGATCTCCATAAAAATACATCAAATATATCTTTTCGTGTATATTGTGTTAACAAGAAATAATTTTTCCTATTAACTAAATATTATGAAAAAACATTAACCTTCTTTATGATTTTTTGAAAGGTGAATACTTTAAATTAAGCATTAAAAGCCTTAGAAGGATTAGCATTAGACATTTCTATCAATTTTATGAAAAATCGCCTAATCCTCATTCCTCATTTCAATAGTTTCATCAAAGCTAGGCCTCCCTGTGATTTGATATTGTATTTTATAAAATTATTTTAAAATGTCTCAATTTTATTATTATTTTCATCATGTTAAAGTTTTCAATAACTTTTTTTTATTGTAGGAAAATTTCATAAGAGGAGGTCTTGGCATAAATTTTATTTTTTTTCCAAAATGTAATATTTAGCTTCATACAATTCTTTTCATTGGTTACTTTGATTTCCAAGTGAAAAGAATATCTAACTATTCAATGAAAATTTCAAAGGGGAGAAAAAAGAGAAAAATATGGATTTCATCTTATATGCTTTGTTTACAATATGCAGATTTCACAATTGCTTTGGATAGGGGCAGAACTAGCTCATTATTTTAAGGTGGGCAAAATTTTAAATAATTAAATAATATAATAATTAGATAAATAAATAATACTTAAAATTAATATTTTTTTAAAAAATATTAATAATTAATAAAATAAAATCACTAAATTTATAAGAAAAAATATATGTGATCAAGATTATTAAACTTGCCTTGGATTGAGCCAGAACTAGCTCATTATTTTAGGATGGGTAAAATTTTAAGTAATTAAATAATATAATAATTAGATAAATAAATAAATAATACTTAAAATTATTATTTTGAAAATATATATAAATAATTAATAAAATAATATCACTAAATTTATAAGAAAATATATATGTGTTCAAGATGATTAAACTTATGGATTTTTATTTTAATTAATTATGTAGTCATTTGAGAGTAATAGGTTAAATTAATTTTTATGGAGAGGGTTGATTGCATAAAATATAAATTGAGGTGAGCATAAGTTAAAAAAATATTTTTTTTAAGAGAAAAAAATAATTTGAGGTAGGTCCGCCCTCACTTTGGATTGCTTGAAAACTTGAAGTTATGCCATTTATTTTTTAAAGTATGTATTTATTAAATTTTTGCTATTTGGTTGAATGAGTTAGAAAGTAATATTATTATTAAATTCTACAAATTATTTTAATATTCTTAAAAAATAATTTTCTTTTCACCGTAAATCCTATAAAATAATTTGTTTAAATTTATATTTTGCATATAAACAATCAATACGGTGTAGTTTTGCTTATGCAAACATTATTCTTGGCGGCCCAAAAATTGTTGATAGGGCTACAAATGAATCGAGCCTTCGACAAGCTAATCGTGACTCTGCTTGATTAAATCTCGTTCATGATCGTTTGATTAACTAATCGAACGAGCTCGAACATTTTTATGAATACTTGATTATTAAATGAACAAGTTTGAACAACATGTCATTCAATTCATTTATGTTCATGAATAATATCATCTAAAGTTCCTAAACAAGCTCGTTAAGAAGCTTGATGATAGCTTGATTATGCTCAATTAAGTCTTGTTGGCGAGCAGTATTGTTTAATTTTTTTTTAGGCTTAATAAACTTTAATTGATACAACTCGTATATGTTTCTCAACAAACTACTAGTAAATAAGCTTCATTAAGGCTCGATTAAAGCTTGCTTATTTCATTAAATAAGTCACTTATTAATAAGCTCGATAATCTCAATTTGAACCAAGCTCATGAACAAACTCAAGCTAAGCTTGAACAAAATTTCCTTAAACGAGCTCAAGTTTGAACACCATACTAAAAGCTCGAATCGAGCTCGAGCTCGATAATGATAAACATGCTTAAACTCGAACAAGCACATATTCGACTTAGCTCGGTTCTTTCACAGCCCTAATTGTTGCCCATATTTTCATGATTTGTCCCTAACTTCTAATTTGAAACAAAAGGGAATTTATTGAATAATTTTAAGTCCTTCATTACAGGCAATTTTTCAAAGTGGCCAACTTCTACCTGTTCGAAATCAAGCTATAGTGTTATCTTGTAGTATGTTTTCATGTTATTGCATATTGATAATTTTATATTTGTTCAAACTATTTATAAAAATGTTATAGATATCAATAATATAACATAGAATTTGCTATATAGTAAAGTAGTTTCTAAAAAAAGTGATTGACAAATAATTTTTAAGATAAAGTTGAAATATTTATTAATTTTGTATGTCAATAATAAATAATTTTCAAGACATTCAAAATATAGGAATTAAAAATTTCAATCAGTTGATGAAATATGAGTTGATTTATGAAAGAAAAACATTTGTTAATTAATTATTGAGAATGGAAACCTCCTAGAGTATATGAGCTTGAAAATTATGATATTTCTTCTTAGAGAAATAAAACATCTTGTAATCACACACTTATCGAATAATCAAATTAATCATTTAAAGAGAAATTTTTTTTAGAAGTTAATACGGACAAATTATGATTTGGACAAATGTCTGTCATCCATAAAAAATTGAATATATTTTTCGTGTAGGGGAGAATATGTCGCGGAGGCCTTTAAAACTCAAGCGAGGTGATGTCCTCTTTTAGCAGGATAAACTCTACCCGCTTGAAATGGTATATCTTGCGGATCAGTTGAGTGGGATCTCAATATATGGATTTTAAGGTAGAATAACAACTAATCTTCACAAGTTTATCCAATCGTCTTGGAAGAAGAATTGAAAAAATAAGAGCAAATTCAGAATAAAATAAATAACAATCAAAAGAGAATATCATAATTTATGTGAGAAATTCAAAAATGAGAAAAATCATTGAGCTACACAACACTAAGAAATCTATTTTGAAGAAAAAAAAGGAAGAGAATTATGCAAATCACTCTTCAATCAATCCTCTCTAGCATTCTCCACATCTCACTCACACTAGTGCACTTACACTTCACTTGCACTCTCACGACAGCAGAAAAAAACTACACTTAAAATTAAAAAAAAAACTACTTTCAAATGGACTTTCCCACTTCGCAGTGCCACTACATCACGAAAGAATGCCTAGGCGATGACCATTCTAGTAGTCTACTCTACTACACGGGTTCTAACATGGCGATGCTGTTGTGGCACTAGCTTTTCTATCTTTTAGGCGAAATCCCATAAATCTTGGAGCCAATACACTAACCTTCTAGCGCGGAACGTTGTTTTTTCTATCTTTGAAGTTAAATGCAATGTCGTAACACTATACATCAGAAAAAAAATTTCGTGGGCTTTACCTCAACCCTCAGAGTATGGGCTCATCCTGCAACCACTGCGACTCACCATCAAGCTCAACCGACCAAATTGAGGCTTAATTGACAGTACATCTCCGATTGATCGACACAATTAGGCACTATAACATAACAATCTATAATTTGGATTTGGTTTGTGATAAATCCTCCTCCAAATCTACAACATCAATTATAATAAAGATCGTTGCCCCTACCTTAACCTTCATGAAAATGAACCAAACTAAACAAAGCTTCAATTTCTATCTTATCACTGCCTTCGTCAACATGCCTATAGGATTACGAATTGTGTGTATATTATTCAAAGATAACTTATCATCTTCTAAGGGTGAACAAATGAAATGATATTGGGGATGGATATGCTTCACTTTTTTTAAACTGCTTGGGCAAACTAGTATGTAATCCCGTGCTTCTAGCATGCTCTGTGATAGTTTTATTCATGTGCTCTACAACACCATTTTGCTATGGTGTTCTTGAGGCAGTGAACTCATGTTTGATCCCATTCAAAGCACAATAATCCTTAAACTTCATCTCATAATACTCAACACTATTATCTAATTTGAGATACTTCAACTTCAAACTTATCTCATTCTCAACCATGACTTTTCATTTGTTAAAGACATAAAAGACATCTAATTTGTAGCTTAAAAAATACAATCATATTTTCTTGGTGTGATCATTAATAAAAGTCAGAATATTTGAATACCCTATAAGAGAAAGAATTGGAGTAGGAGCTGATACATCTGTATGCACTAACTCAAGCATCTTTAACTTCAATTTTGATCTACTTTTTGAGAAACTAATTTTCTTTTTCTTATAATAAACAAAGCCTTAATGAAAATTTAAATTTATAGATTTTAATCCTAGAAATTTTCTTTTAAAAAAGATATATTTCATATCTTTCTCACTTATATGGCCAAGCTTGCAGTGCTAAGGACCTGCATCAACATCTTTTCAACACCAATAGATTTAGATATTTTGTTGATCAGATAAAGAGTGTCTTCAATGTTACCTTGAGCCATTATCTTTTGTCACCTTCCAAGAATCTCCACTGCAGATTGTCACACAACCTAAGTGTGCAAGCTCACTTATAAATATTAAGTTTCTCTTCAAACATGAAACATGTTTGACATCTTTTAATTTCCAAATTACTCCATTGAACAATTTGATATCATCATCACCCTTTGTTATAATTTTCCAAGCCTAAATACACTTTTCTAGATCATTTTAAGTGTAATTTTTGAGCACATCTTTATTTGAACTTGCATGAAAAGAGGTATCGGAATCTACAATCTAAGATTGAACACTATCTAGAGATAAAATCAAAGAATCTTGTTAGATTTCATTTAAAGAATCATTTGTAAAATGACTTTTATTTTAACCTCCACCACTAGTTTTCTTTGGAACTTTATAATTCTTCTGAAAGTGACATTTCTTCCAATAATTTCAGCATTCAACTTTCCATTTTCCTGGTTTAGACTTTTTTTTTTTCTCTTGGATTTAGGTTTTTCTCTACTTAAATTTATGTTTAAACTCATTCTTCTAGTTTCAACATTCATGGTTGAATTTAAAATTTCATCAGTTGTTTTCTTATAAACTTCTTCATTCAACACTAACTCCATAATATCATCAAAGTTCAACTTAGCATTCCCTGAAGAGTTATTCACCGTAGTTAACTAAATCATTCAGCTATCTGACAATGAAGGTAAAAGTAAAAATGCCTAAACATTGTTATCAAATTTGATGCCAATAAACCATAATTGATTTGTCATAATTAAAATTATCTAAATATTTTGCTATTGAACTATCATCTTCCATCTTCATATTTAATACTATCTTTGTTTGAAAAAAACTTTATTTGAAGCCAAAGCTTTTTATACATTCTTTTTAGTGCAGTTATCAACCAATACTAGTCTTCTCATTAACAATTTTAAAGCAACAACTAAGAAAAGTGAATGTCAAATCAAGCCCATGGCTTATTCTTCTATAGTTATTGATTCTACTTATTGGTAATTCCTTTCAATAGAAAATCCAGTTTCCTTTGATACAATAGATTGTTAATTTGCGTATTATAAGAATCAAAGTTTGAACCATTAAATTTCTCAATCTTGTACCTTATTTTGTTAGTCATTGTTCCCATTCCAACCAAAGAGCATTCGACTTTGTACATATTATTAGGAAAAAATTAAAAACATTAGAGCAAATTTAGAATGAAATAAATAACAATCAAAAGAAAACTCCAAAAATTATGTGAAAAGTTAGAGAACGAGAAACACTACGGAGGCACATCACACCAAAATATCTACTATGAATAAAAAACTGAATAGAATTATAGAAATCACTCTTCACTCAAGCATGTCTAGCAATCTCCACATCTCACTCACATTAGAGCACTTACACTCAAGTGACAATAGAGGAAACTATGCTTAAAACTAAAAACAACTACTTTAAAAAAAACTTTATGCTTTGTAGCACCGTGACATGAAAAAGTAGTACCTATATGCTGACCTCTCTTTCAATCTGCTCTTTTGCACTGGTTCTAACATCACAGTGTTGACTCTTCTATCTTTCTAATAAAATTTCACGAATCCTGGAGCCAAGGCGGTGATCTATCTTTAATGCTAAATCCTCTATTTTGAAGTGTCGCAATTATTGATCTCACTTTTAGTGAGATTGGCAATCATCCTTTTATACCAAGGATTTGATCTAAGCACTAAGGTTCAATTAATCTCGAGTGAGGTTAATAATCACCATAATCTTAGTAATTAGGATCTTCAATCTTAGATTAAGAGCTTCCTAATTAGACACTTAAGATGCTATAATTAGTAATTAATTGTATAACTTAAAACTAAAGAAGAAATAAAAATAATAAATCAAAATAAAATTAAACATAAAATCAAAGCTAAATTAAAAAGTCATCACATTAAGGTGAAAACCTAAGTTAGCTTAGTGAAGCACACAAGACTTGACCTAATCCAATTGGATAATGAGAGTCTAATCAAATCCAAATTCAACACAATTTAATAAAAACTTAAATCAAGTAAACCTAAATTGAAATCTAATTTCAATTAAGCTTAGATTAAGTTAATTAGCATGGCCGACCCAATTGACTTTATTTAAGCTTAAAATCATCTAGGTTTATAAGAATAAAATAAAATCATAAAAACCAATTAAAATCAATTTAAATCTAAATTAAATCAAACCAATTGTATATAATTAATGTATAAATATAAACAAACATAAAATTAAATTTAGATTGTCATACAAAATGGCTGGGTAGATCATTTGACCTAATTTGGCTCATGTTACAAAATTTAACTAGAATAAAATCAAAATGAACTTACATAAAATATTAAAATCATTATATTATCTTATTCAAAATTAATCCAATCCAAATTTGAGCCCAATTTGGGCCCGATTTGGCCATTTAGGTCATTTGACCCAAATTGACTTATGTGGACCACACTAAACCCAACTTAACTTTAATCAAATTAAATCAAATTAAATTTACTTAAAATCTTAGAACTAGTAAATTAATTCACTCAAAAAATTAATATAATATTAATTTGAGCTTAATTTGATCATTAGACTCAATTGAACCCAAAATGAGCCATTAGACACAATTTGACTTATTTAAGTCAAATTGAGTTGACTTATGCATAAGTTACATCAAATTAATTAATTGTATGTATTTTAATTAATTAATTTAAACTTAATACTTAATCAATTTTGCAAACAAGACTCATTTAACATAATCCAACTTAATTTGAGTTAAGTTGAGTAAACTTAAATCTTAACCCAAAATGAGTTCACTCATCTCCCGATACACTAAATCCAATCAAAATTTTAGTTTTAATAAAGAAAAGGACATACCAAACATAGGGAGATAAAGAAAGAGAGAGGTAAACATGAGGAGAAAACATATACACACCTTCTTCCAACTAGAAGAAAATATCTCTCCCCACCTCTTGTGCTCTCTTAGTCCAAGGCCCACCAATTTCTAACAATGAGCGGTGGTGCACAACGTCCAGAGGATTCCATAGGGAGGCAAAAGAGGAGATCTGAGGATATCTTCTAACATCCACTAAACATGGGCTTCAGTGAGGAAACTTCTCAAAACTTTAGATCAACCATATGTATTTGTATTTTGTGAAAAATTTGCACAAATCCAAGATTTTCTCTTAGATCCCATTGCACTTTTTTTTTCTTTCAATTCCCCAATACAAAATAAAGTAATTATTGACTTAGATTGCTGGAATATTGTGAGATCTGATGGTGCTTGGGGTATATCTTATCCATCTAATCTTTTTTTTGGTCTGCCTCTTATGAGGAGGACAACCTTTGGGTTGTCCATCTAACTTGATTAGAATGAACGGCAACGATTAGATCTCTTTATTTATTTATTTTATTAGATCTAACCCAAAACTTCAAAAAATTATAAAAACTAAAATACAAATTAGAGCACTTTGGATTTATCTTTTCAAGAGAAATCCAATGAACCCATAATTTCCAATTTTAACTGTATATTTTCGGAGTAAAATGAGTTTTAGTGAAAATTGTAATTCTTTAATTACTCATTAATCACTTGCATAATTAGCTTGAAATTTAGTGTGATTATCTTATGGAATGACCTCAGTCTCCCATAATTATTTCAAATTAATTGGCCCAGTGATTTAGGAGATCCAAAATTTCAAATCTAAATTGGTCATTTTATGTATTTAATAAATAATTTAAATTAAAAAAAATTATAAAATTAATTATAGAGGTTTAATTATGTATTAAAATATTAAAAGTGATTGAAGAACTTAATTAGGAATTTTTTTTATTATTATTTCTTAAAATCACTCTAAAGGATTTTTATTTAATTAATTAAATCATTAATTACCCTAGAACTTATAGAAATTCAGAATAATTAGTGTAGATCTCCAAAAAAATTTGACCAAGCCTTGTTTATGGTTAGCTAACAAAGTGGTTTTTAGTGAAATCAAAATTCACAATTGGTTTTGAGTATTTTTGAGTGCAATTGATGATTTTAGGTTTTTCCTATATCTTTAATTAACTTTTAATTATAAGCTCAATTGTATTAGAATTTTTTGAACATATTTATTTCATATTTATGCATTTCTTATAAATTTCTCTTAATTTTTGGGTTTATACTTAGAATTTAATTGTATTTATAGGCTATCTTGGACTTAATTGATTAAGTATTTAATTAACCTTAATTAATTTATAAAAAAAATCATCTATATCACTTTTAAATCACTTAATAAACATAGATAGGTTAAGGGTTAATCTTAATAATTTTCTCTCCTTATTAGAATTAAGTAATTTAAATTTTAAAAATAATTCTTAATGAACTTGATTAGGCTTAAGCGAGATTATCTTCATGTGATTGACCTTAATGATTAATAAGTCAAAATAGGTTATTTTGTGATGTTTAATTACTTTGTTTCAATCATTTATAAATTTATATTCCATATATTTCATACATTCTTATTTCAAAAAATAAATAAAAATTTCATTTAATTCCATGCATTGAATTAATAGTGTGGTTATTACCACTAGTAAATCTCAAATTATTTTCTTAATAAATTTAAAAAATACCCGTTAGTCTAAATATAAATCAATATATGTAATTAAAACTTGAATCTAAATCTTAGCGGTGGTGGACAACGTCCAGAGGATTCCATAGGGAGGCAAAAGATGAGATATGAGGATATCTTCTAACATCCACTAAACATGGGCTTCGGTGAGGAAACTTCTCAAAACTTTAGATCAACCATATGTATTTGTATTTTGTGAAAAATTTGCACAAATCCAAGATTTTCTCTTAGATCACATTGCACTTTTTTTCTTTCAATTCCCCAATACAAAATAAAGTAATTTTCGACTTAGATCGCTGGAAGATTGTGAGATCTGATGGTGCTTGGGGTATATCTCATCCATCTAATCTTTTTTTTGGTCTGCCTCTTATGAGGAGGACAACCTTTGGGTTGTCCATCTAACTTGATTAGAATGAACGATAGCGATTACATCTCTTTATTTTTTTATTTTATTAGATCTAACTCGAAACATCAAAAAATTATAAAAAATAAAATACAAATTAGAGCACTTTGGATTTATCTTTTCAAGAGAAATCCAATGAACCCATAATTTCCAATTTTAGCTGTATATTTTAGGAGTAAAATGAGTTTTAGTGAAAATTGTAATTCTTTAATTACTCATTAATCACTTGCCTAATTAGCTTGAAATTTAGTGTGATTATCTTATGGGATGACCTCAGTCTCCCATAATTATTTCAAATTAATTGGCCTAGTAATTTAGAAGATCCAAAATTTCAAATCTAAATTGGTCATTTTATGTATTTAATAAATAATTAAAATTTAAAAAAAATTATAAAATTAATTATAGAGGTTTAATTATGTATTAAAATATTAAAGGTGATTGAAGAACTTAATTAGGAATTTTTGTTATGATTATTTCTTAAAATCACTCTAAAGGATTTTTATTTAATTAATTAAATCATTAATTACCCTAGAACTTATAGAAATTCAGAATAATTAGTGTAGATCTCCAAAAAAAATTTGACCAAGCCCTGTTTATGGTTAGCTAACAAAGTGGTTTTCAGTGAAATCAAAATTCACAATTGGTTTTGAGTATTTTTGAGTGCAATTGATGATTTTAGGTTTTTCCTATATCTTTAATTAACTTCTAATTATAAGCCCAATTGTATTAGAATTTTTAGAACATATTTATTTCATATTTATGCATTTCTTGTAAATTTCTCATTATTATTGTGTTTATACTTAGAATTTAATTGTATTTATAGGCTCTCTTGGACTTAATTGATTAAATATTTAATTAACCTTAATTAATTTATAAAAAAAATCATCTATATCACTTTTAAATCACTTAATAAACATAGATAGGTTAAGGGTTAATCTGAATAATTTTCTCTCCTTATTAGAATTAAGTAATTCAAATTTTAAAAATAATTCTTAATGAACTTGATTGCTTAAGAGATTATCTTCATGTGATTAACCTTAATGATTAATAAGTCAAAATAGGTTATTTTGTGATGTTTAATTACTTTGTTTCAATCATTTATAAATTTATATTCCATATATTTCATACATTCATATTTCAAAAAATAAATAAAAATTTCATTTAATTGCATGCATTGAATTAATAGTGTGGTTATTATCACTAGTAAATCTCAAATTATTTTCTTAATAAATTTAAAAAATATCTATCAGTCTAAATATAAATCAATATATGTAATTAAAACTTGAATCTAAATCTTATATATATGAACTACAATTTTGAAAGGTATATAGTTTAGAAATAAAAGGTCGCATGACTACTGATCCGAAGGAGTTCTTGATACCTCGTACCTCTAGTATGACAACGACACATACTTTGAGATTTGAAGTAAACTACATATTAATATTAATTTATTTTCACTTATATATTGGAGCATCTTAAAATTTATATAATTTCATTCTTATATCATATATATATATATATATATATATATATATATATATATATATATATATGGACATCCCTGGAATGTAAAATTTTAAGTAGTCCCAAGAAGGGAGTCTTTGATTATCTCACTTCCCTACTTCAACAATGGCATGTACTTGTATAAGTTCAATATACTAATGTGTGTGTGTGTGTGTGTATGGGATAATCAAATCATCTTTTTCACAAAATATATGCATCATATAATGATATCTCATATTAAATAGTAATAAATAAATATGCATTAATTCATCAACACATTAAAGTGTAAAATATTCAAATGATATATATGTATTTATTAAATCTAATTATTCAGTTAAATATATTAGTTAATTAAATGAATATTAAGAAGTGATGAAACAAAGTTAAAAAAATATTATCAAATTATCCATGATTTGAACCTATTATTAAGATGCCTTTTATATTTAGATAAAATTATTTTTAAGTCAAATCTAATTACATAACTTAATAGAAAAATCTATAATATTTTATTAAGATGATTAAAAGTCATAAAATTTATTTTTAGATTCAATCTAAAGTTTTAGATTAAGGTAGATCCCATTGCTCCTTTCCCCCTTTAAAATTCTAATTTGAATTGAAATGAAAATGAATATAAAATAAAATTTAAAATTTACTCAAATCTTAATCGTTTAAAGTATAGTCATCCTTCAATAAGGAATTTAAATATGAACCTTTACATAAATTCAAACATTAAAGCCTAGCTTATGACATATCATACTAAGACATAACACACACATTAGATTGCTAAGTCACTGATCCTAGTGTCAGGTTAAGTCGATGCTTTGTTGTAATGTATTGATATTTTATTTTATGATGTAATATTTTTTTAGATTGAATGTTAGGATTATTTATGCATAGTTTAGTTGTTATGACAACAATAGACTAATGATGTTTTATGTAGAGGATTATGCTTAAGGAACTATTGTTATAAAAAAAAACTATAAATGATTTTGCTTGAAAGTGTTACTTAAGACCTTAAGCATAATCCATTAGGACTTTGTTGACCACTTTTGGAGTGAGTTATCATTCCCCTCTTCTTTGACCTAGGAGTCTTCTAGACACTAAGACTTTTTTATTCATAACACACTTCTAACAATTAGGTGAACACTCAACCTAAGCTTAGAGACTTAAAAGGGTTAATCATAGGATTAGGCTATGCCTTAGGACTTAGGGAGATCTACCTACCCTAGAGCCTAAGCCCGATCCATGTTCACCTTCCTAAGTTAAAACCAAACCTCAAATTCAAATCAAGATCCAAATCAAATACAATCCAAACCTAAGTCCTTTGAGCCAATTTTAAGAACTTAGCCAAAAATATTATTCAAATCAAATCAAACTCAATTGATTCTTTCATGGATCAATTATTTCATCAATTATCTTCTCAAATATAAATCAAATATATATTTAAACCACAAAATTAAATCAAACAAAATCAAACTCTTCCCCTAAGTCCTATGGCCCCATCCTATCAACCTAGTCAAATTCTCCTAATCTAAACATCATATTCAATTGATTTTCTCATGAATAAATCATTCCTTCAATCATCATTCTAAATATAAATGAAATCTACAATCATCAAGCCAAACCAAATCAACCCAAGTCAAACCTAACTTAGCCCTTTTGACTTGGAATATCTAAATGAACTAAAACTCATCAAAACACAAATCAATTGCAATTGAATTTATATATCAACCCCAAATCCATATATAAACTTAACTAAGTTCAACTCAACCCAAAATCAAGCCAACTAAACCCAGACCCAAAGTGGGCAATTTGACCTATTTGAGCCAAGTTCCAATCCTACCCAAATTAGATTGAACCAAGCCCACCTAGACCTCCTATCATGATTGTTGATCACCCTAGGTTGATCAATTATCATAAATTGGGTCAAACAAAGTCAACTTGGTCCTTTGACCAAGTCAACACTCTTATATATATACCCAACCAACAGCTAAGCCAAATCTCTTGAAACCAAAGATTCATACTAACTCAAAATCAATATTTGAACATGACTTGACTTTTAATTGAGCCAAACCAAACCCAATTGGCCCTCTTGACCCAAGTTGACCCATATTGACTTAAAAGACCAAATTGGATCAAATCAAAATATAAACCTAATTGATTGCAATCAATAGCTCAAGTTCATTCCAAATTGATTGTTGAACTTGATCAAAGCCCCAATTGAACCCAATTTGATTAATTGAATGCAATAGACCTATCTAACCCAAATTGAACTAAAGGGTCAAATTGGTTTAACCCTTAATAAAATCCAAATTAAATCAAGCCAAAGCCTACAATCATCTTCAATTGGTCAACCAAACCCAAACCAATACCTAACCGAAGTCAATTTGGCCAAATTGGTCAAATTGGTCAACTTGACCCATTTGACCCAAATGAACTCAAATGAGCCAAAAATCAAATCTAAGCCAAAATAAACAAAATGAATGACACCAACACATCCCAAATGATCATATGAACTTGACCCAACCCTTAGTTTGACCCAATTTGACCAATTGGTCAACTTGACCCAATTTAACCCAATTTAACCCATTTGAGCAAAATTGAGCCAAACCTAACCAAATAAATTCCAAATCACTTCAAATTTGGGTTGACCCACTTTTGACTCATTTCAAATCTGGCCAAATCAAATCTAATGCCAAATGATCATTCTGCCCTTGGGTCAAGGGTATCACATGAGACAATCACCCATGTAAGTGGTCATTTATATTCCTTGGTCACTTGACACTCTTTAATGGTCCACCTAAGCACTAAGGACACTGCCCAACCTGACCCAAGGGGTGGTTGGGTCGGCCATGACCCATGGGAGGTGAACTTACCTCACCTTCCCCATTGGAGCTCTTGGCTTGCATTGGACACCCACTAATCCCTCTTGGCGGCCACCTCCCAAGCTTTGGCCAACCAAATCGAGCTACCTAGGATGATTCTCTGCCATCCTCATCCACCACCGATGACCGAACATCCATAAAGCTCCAAATCAAGCTAAGCCATCCGATCTTTGGAATGAGGGGGCATAGCTCCCTCATTTCAATCCAAATCAAGGAGAGAGCTTAGAGAGACCTCGGTGAGAGCCCTAGCATCCTCAGGCGAGCTTCCCAAAGCTTTTTCAAAGCTCCCCATTGCTGGTTTCGCCCAAGCTGAAATAAGGCACCTCTATTCCTGACCAAACTTGCTCAGACCTCCATAAAAACTAAATTAACTTTGCACACACCTTCCCTAGGGCCCGTCGAGCAAGAACGAATATTCTCCCTAACTTCCCGACCACTAGAGGGTATACTTTGATCAACGCGGCCTCCCAAGCTTCGGGTGTTGGTCTTTTGACCAAATGGAAAGGAATCAAAGCTCATGCCGATCAGTAGGGATTCATCTCCATTAGATGAAGCTTACTCAATCATTTATGCTGCTAGTCTTGAGCTCTGGTGAGGCATGCTTCCAAAATTGAGCTTTTGGTAAAAATGGGTTAGAGCTTTGTGAAGAAAATGTGCATCTCGTATGATCTTGACTGTTGGATCCCCTCTGATCGATGTCATGAAGGTGTAGGATCCTTTTGGAGTTGATCTAAGCTCCGGTAAGATCAGATCAAGTGAGCAATGGCGGACAGACTCCATCTCTCATCCTTCGACACCGCTTGCGTCACATTCATGATCGAATGGGCGGTCATGATTGATCTGTTAGTTTAATCTAATCCTAAAACACCGATTAATCATAGCCGCCATTTTAGATCGGGGCGAATCCATCCACCTCCGTGGCGTTGAGTCGGATGATTTTAAGTAATCCAGCGGCACGCGTGGAAAGCCGCTAATGCGTGCATTAGCTGGATTAGGCTTTGATTAGGCTTAATTAATCATTTTTAATGGTTGACACTTCTAAAAATCATAATAAATGGTAGAAAAATAAAAAATATAAATAAATACTCATTTTAAAGGTATTTCAGAGGATAATTAATTAAAATCATCTTAATTAATTTTAAATAGTAACTAAGGATTAATTAAGGTTTAATTACAAAATTAATTAGCTTAATTACTCTTTAAGTACTTAAGCAATTAATCCCAAATTTTGTGAGTTAATTTAATGGGATGACCTCTACCTTCCATGATTTTCTTGAGATTTATTGCTCACTTAATTAAGAAAATTGACTAGTTAAACCCTAATTACTCTTTTAAGTTAATTAATGATTAATTAATCCTATGAATAGTAATAAATTGGTTAATTGAGTTTATTAATCATTGCTCAGTAAATGAACTAAGGAATAGGGTTCAGACCTCTTTCCTAACCAATTCCCTAAGTTCATTTCACTTTTTCAAAATGAAATTAATCAAGATTTAATTAATTAATTAAATCACTTAATTAATTAAATTGAAATCATAATCATATTAAACATTAATTAATCAATTCTTGGGTAGACCTTTAGGTGTTCAATAATCTAAAGATATCTTAAGAAAATTATGGTTAACCCACATGTGTGGGGAGACCATAAGAGTACTTAAATTAAGTTCTTTAACTTAATTAATAGTTAATTGTGAGCCAATTGCATTAGGACCTTATTTCTTAGGATCATTGCTAATTTAATTTCCAATTCATGTGCATATCATATTGACTCATAATTATTTGGGTAATTATGTTAAGGTAACATAGGAAAGGGTTAATTAATGTATTCAACTCATATTACAACCTAATCAACTCATAAAATCAACTTAATTACATTTCATTAAACCAAACTAATTAACAAACATGGGAATGAGTTAAGATTAGCAAATCTTCTTCCACATCCTCATATCAAATCAAAAGATAAAATTAAAAATGATATTAAGAAATCTTTGGTTTACTTTAAATGACTTTATTTAATATAATTATCCTTAAGAACTAATTTGATTGAATGAAATCATGTGTTTATGTTTATTTATTCCTTTCCAATCATGTTAAATAGTGTATGTCATTTGAAATCATACATTCATCTTTTCAAAATTAATTAAATCAAATGATTTTCTTTTATATAAGCTTGCATGTGTTGGACTAATTTATAATATGTGTGGCTATTATCACTAATAAATTTAAATTATTTTCCAAAGTTTATAAATCAATTACATTGATTAGAGTGATAATAGTTATGAATACATATAGGCTATGCATGTGCTTATAGCTTAGGTATGTAAAGCTTTCTTTTTCTTAATTCATATGTGATTTTACATGTATTTGAATGGTAATAAGTATATAGTATGGACATCCCAGGAATACGAGGCTTTAGCTAGCCCCAAGGAGGTCATTTGATTACCTCGCATCTTTGGTTAACAACGACGCATACTTATTTGATTTCATTCATATGTGTTTCTACATTAGAATTTGGATGGAACTTTGTTTCACATACATAAATGTTTTAATCAAATAAAAATGTAATTTTTGCATGATTTTCTTCCTCTTATTTACATATACATTTATGTGTAGTGAGATAGCAAAGTATATAGTCTGGACATCCCAGGAATACTGAGACTTTAGCTAGCCCCAAGGAGGTCATTTGATTATCTCGCTTCCTTGGTTAACAAAGGCACGTACTTGCTCATTGGTTTTGCATGTGTATGTATGTGTGGCTAAAGGATGAAAATATCTCTTTTCCATTAAGAATGCATGCATCCATAATCGATTAAGTGCTTGGATTAATTAGTTATGTGATTTGAAGCTTTCTTTCTTATATTCATGCATATAAATGTACATATGTTTGAATGAAAATGGGTATATAGTATGGACATCCCGGGAACATAAGGCTTTAGCTAGCCCCAAGGAGGTCATTTGATTACCTCACTTCCCGGGTTAATAATGACATGTACCTATTTAACTTCATCCCTATGTATTTTTATGTAAGAATTTGGATAGAGCTTTAAATTAATATGATTAAATAATTCAATCAAATGAAAGAATATAAACTTTCAATATCACATCTACATTCATCATTTAAGTATGCTAAAATATGTTGTATATATATATATACACTTAGAATTGAATCATACATGTGTTATATGTGGTGGAAAGGAATGACTTGATATATTTCATGTGATAGTAATTCAATCAAATTAATCTTAAGATGCCTTTCATATTGAATGAAGTTATTTAAAGTGAACCTAAACTTAGGATTAATTTAAAATATGTAATAAGCCATTAAAAAAAAGGACTAAATCAAATTAATGTACTTTAGAAAGTTTCTTAAGGTAGGGATGAACGGGAATGATCTCCTTTTTCTCTTTGTAACACTTAGTTGCTAAGTGTATGTCATATAAAATAAAAGAAAATATAAATTAAAATTCTCAAATCGATTAAACAACCTGAAGTGAAACTAACCTTTCATGTTAAATTAAATCTTCTTACACTTAGAAATATGTAATATTAATGCTTAGTTGAGACACACCACACAAGCCTCAACATACATATTAGAATTAAGTTTCACTTCTAGCTCTATGTTAGGATGATGCATGGTATGATGTATATTTTAGACTGGATGTTAGGGTGTATATTTTGTAGATTGGATGGTAGGCCGATATTAGCCAAATCATATTTCTGCAGGGTATTATGCTTATGGGATGCTAAAAATAAATGTAAATGCTCTCTTTGCAGGTTGCTTAAGCCCCTAAGTATAATCCAAGTTAAGACAGGTGAGCTTGGTTACCCATGTGCAGGGTGTTAAGTCCAAATCGTAAATCATAAATCATATATATATATATATATATATATATATATATATATATATATATATATATATATATATATATATATATATATATATATATATATATATATATATTATATATATATATATATATATATATATATATATATATATATATATATATATATATATATATATATATATATATATATATATATATATATAATATAAGCTTGGGTGTATGTGTGATGCTTTGTAGGTATAGTTTGATTTACACATACAAATATTATAAGATTTGGATTAGTGATATAGATTAGGATGAGCGATTAACTTGTGATGCCTTTGTCAAATCAAGGGTGAAGAATGAAGACCCTCATAACATTTAAATAAAATTCTAATTATTCTTTCATATACTGGGTTGTATAAGGGTAGAGCTCGGCTACCCATCTTTTCTTTTTTGGGTTGTACGGAGGTACATGACTTCACCGGCCTGTTATTCTTTGGCGGTAGTTATAAAATTGCTTAATGTTATATTTACATTGTGCAATAGGATTACATGCTTTTCATAGTTTCTTAAATGGTTGACGTTTTAATGCGTGGCTTGGATGCGTTAGGCTCTTAAGGTAAAATTAATTTTTCTACCCCAACTGATTATTCATAACAAAAGTTTTATATAACTTATAACCTCACCATAAAGCCTAGGTCCTAAATAAGATAATTAAAAGATTTAGCAACCCCTTAGTGGAATGGTTGCATGTTTCACATCATGTATGCATATTATTTCGCTCTTAAAAATAGGAGATTTTCATTCTTGCATGATAGAGGAATGCTTGACTTGTGAGGGCATCTCTTGTGGTGGAAAACACCCCTTCTTGCTCATTTAGCCACCAACATATCTTCATCATGCATCTAGGCATAAGAAATCCTGAACCTTTGTCCAAATTGAAATGTCAAAAATGAAATAAAACTTATAAGATTTTGCATTTGTAGATTAAGTCATATGCTCATACCACTCATGCTCTAGTCTCTTAGGGAGTGGGTTTAGGAATTTAGTCTCTTTCCAATTAAATAACTACCATAACTATCTTCTAATTCATAAGACCAGACTACATGGTTTTAAAATCATAGGAGGTGTTAGCTGGCAGCCATTCAGGCAGTTGTATGTCAAGAGGTCAGATAATTTATTCTCTCTTGTGGAGGTAAACCATCATGTCCATTCTCCACTTAGACTTAGGTCATGCTTTAGCTCGTACTAAAGCTCCCCAGATTTAGGATCCGTGGTAGCTATTTCCTTCGGGCTATAAGCATAAATCCTCACATCTTAGGAATTCCCATAACCTTGTGTTGGTGGATTATAAGTCTTAGCAATCTAATAAAATTCAACTTAAATAAATAAATCTCTTCACTTTCAAATATATAAAGCCTAATTATAGAACAGATTGAAATGCTCACTAGGCTTCCTAGTATCATGAGCATTTCTTACTTCCCCCCTTGGATTCTAAAAATAAGTCTTCTCCTTAAACTTTCCCAATTGATTTGTTAAACATAACCAATCCTTTGATAGTCTAACCTTGAAAGCTTTGGAGATGATAATTATATACTTTAATCAAGAGTATTCTTAGGGAATTTCATTCCATATGATGTAATTAACTATGGAGGCTTGCCTCCATAGGAAACTTAAGAATGCAGTTTAATATAAATATTATTTTATTCATCTATGTAAAGTAGGAAAAAAATTTATGGTGTATTAGAAGACCCATCATGCCTTAGGAGTCTTTTTTATGTGATTAAGTCCATTGTAGGGTGATGCCTATATCTTTTGAGATAGTACATCATACCTCAATATCATACTCGATCACTTCAATAAGTACCTCTTACAATTTACGTGGTGTCCCCCATACATCCGAAAATAAGCACCACATATTTTTTTAGCGACTCCGCTGGGGATATGGTTCCTCTATCCATCTTTAGTAGACAATTATTCTCTCCAAACATCAATAGTACTTGTATTTCATATAAGCTCAAAACTATCTTTCTTTCTGTTGGTACTTAGCTTATTTCATCCTTAAGCGAAGCTAGCCAACATCATTTAGGTTTTAGGATCTCACTCAGTGTAGGTTTTGAAACCCCTAATAGGTCCTCCTATAGGTAAACAAATAAATTAACTAAATAAAGGATACGACTAAACATAAATTTTAGAACCTCTTTACCACTAGCTTGGTGAAGCAAGGTTCATCCCATGTTCAAGAAAATTCAAACTAAAACAAGTAAACCTTTTGCAAAATATTTTTTTCTAAGCAAAATAATTTTGAAATTCACTCCACATCACATGGAACTTACAAAATATAAAATTTTAAAATCTCTTTTCAAAATAAAAGACAATTAATCCTCATTTAATATACTTAAATTTATTAAAATGTGGATCTTCCTCAAAATCAAAATCAAATTTACCTCATCAAAAATCCTTTTCAATGAATTTTCAAATGCACATTTTTTAAAATATAATCAATCAATCAACCAACTCCATTTAACATGCCCAATTTTGTTAAATGAGAGTTCTTCAAAATATTTTAAGTGAATTTTTCAAAAATTAACCAACTCTGCTTAACATATCTAAATTTGTTAAATGGAGTTCCATTTTCAAAATTAAAATAAATAAAAAATAAACATATCATTGAACTTCACTTAACATACCCAAATTTGTTAAGTGAGAGTTCCCTCTTTTCAAAAGCAACATCACACACAAAATTAAAACATATTTGAAGTCCATTTGACATACCCAAATTTGTCAAATGAGAGTTCCATTTTTGAAAATCAAAACAAATTGAATTCTATTTAAAATACCTACATTTGTTAAATAGAGTTCCCTTTTCAAAATCATAAAAAATCAGAACATATTTAAACTCAATTTTGAGATACCCAAATTTGTTAAATGAGAGTTCCATTTTAGAAAATCAAAACAAAGTGAACCCTATTTAACATACCTAAATTTGTTAACTAGATTTCCCTCTTCCAAAATCATGAAAATTAAAACACATTTGAATTCCATTTGACATACCTAAATTTGTCAAATAAGAATTTCATCATCAAACAACACATAAAATAAATTAAACTCTATTTAACATACCCACATTTGTTAAATAAGAGTTTCCCTTTTTTAAATCAAAACAAAATAAAAATATCAAACACACTTGAACCTTACTTAACATACCTAAATTTGTTAAGTAAGGGTTTAATTTTCAAATCAAAAAAAATATCAAACACATTTGGAACCTACTTAATATACCTAAATTTGTTAAGGATCCCATTTTCAAATAAAAATCAAATGAAACACATCAAACATATGACAAACAAATCATCATAAACAAAATATATTTAAAGATTTTCAAACATACATTTGAATCTCACTTAGCACACCTAAATTTGCTAAGTGAAGGTTCTAAATCAAACTTCAAACAAAGGATAAACAACAAATACATCTCCAAAGTCTCTCCAAATAAATGAACCTCACTCAACATATCTAAACTTGTTGAGTGTGGGTTCCAAATCAAAATCATATCTTATGGCAAAGTCTCTCCTCAAATTCCTAAATCTCTCAATTTAAATGAACCCCACTTAGCATACCTAAATTTGTTAAGTGTGAGTTCAAATTCCAAAGTCAAATATATAAATCAATAATGAAAGGCAGTTATCAAAGTAAGGGTCTGATTCAACTCTATTTTAAATGCAGAGATACCAATTCAGTTCTTAGTGCCTTATATGATCAATCTTCCACCATGTCTATTGGCAAGATGATCTTCTCTTTTCCATCTTGTGTGGATTTGTCCTTGGATCAGGACATACTCACCACTACCACCATGCATGTGATTTAGTTTGGGTGTCGCTTCAAGGTTGTTAGAGTCACCTGAGAGGGGCCAGCCCACACGACTGTTAGCAGGGAGAAGGTGGCAGGATAGAAGCCAGTCCTCTACTTTGACTTCCCATCGTATTCTGAGTTTTTCTCACTGAAGAGGAAGGCTGATGTGGTTCCCACACCCCAATCATATTGCCGGTGCTTATTTTAGTACGCTCAGTGGCCCACTTTCTGATCCAGTGAGGCTAGCCTCACTCGTTTCCCCATTAAGAAGGGGAAGGCTATTTTGGCCTATGAGATAGTCTCCCTTACCTTTGAGGTAGGTTCTAGCTCTCATTCAGCCTCACTTACCAGGATGTAACACTGCAACAAGAACTAAAAGGTTAAATGCCACTATGAACAAGAGGTGAGGCAGATCGACGATGCCTCTCATGTGGCTGAGGAGGGTTCCCCTCGTGAGACCTCTCCCCTTTTGAGTGGTAGTAAGTTTCACCCCGTCTCATCTTTGGATGGAGAGGAGGATTATAGGAGGATTGCTGCATTGCCTCCACCACCAACATAGTTTGAGACACCGACTAGGGACAGGAGAAAGCCTTATGCAGGTCTACGGTCCGTTCTACATAGAGTTGGCAGAGCCCATGGATGCTTGGAGTTTGGCTTTTTGCATGATTTAAGGAGTTTGATCCCTTGAAGCATTAGAGGTTATATTCACATAGAGAGAGAGCCGTGGAGGCTAGAGTCGTTGCCCAAAAAAGCCAACGAGAGAAAAGGAGGTACACTAGACAGTCAATGACCTTCACTTTGATAGACTTTCCTGATCGGTGCCCTTTCAGGGTCGACCATTCGGAAAACATAGTTCTCAAGGGCACCTTTTGATGCAGGAGGAGATCTCTGGCCAAGAGGCAGTCGGTGTCCTTATCATCACACCGCTCAACTCATCACCCACCATCACCAGTCCAGCTTCCAGCATTTACTTCCCTCGCCAAGCTTCAGAAGCCCCCCATCTGGGGAAAGACCATCTTCTTTGGTGATCCATCTACGACCTAAGGATCCCACTCCATCTATTCCACCTGTTGAGGTGAGGTCGAGCTCTCCCATTCGACTTTCCACTTCAGCTATGGTAAAGAGGGAGTGGCAACCCAAGAGCATCGTGGTCGCACCACCTCCATAGCAATCAAAAGAAGAAGGGGGAGGGGACATAGACATAGTACCCATGGAAGTTGAGCCAGTTAGGGAGAACACTCGACCATCACAGTCAGTTCAGTGCATACAATATATAGAGCACATTCCTATGGTACTTATCATAGAGGACTACCGCACTACAGTCAAGCAGATTGTTGGCAGTGATCACTCAGATCTAGAGGAGGGTAGAGTTAATTTTGATCCTGATGAAGATGACATGTTGGATGACACATCCAAGGTCCATATGGTCTACACTTGAGGATCCTTACAATGGGATCAGCATAGTCAGGAAGGTGTTGTGATCGAGGAAGGTGACACCTCTCACTCGACCCAGCATCTCCTCCACCTGCTCAAGAAAAAGGATGATCAAATAGATAGGATGGAGAAGAGGGAAGAGGAGTTAATGGTAGTGGTGTTAGCATTGTAGAACCCAGTCTCGTAGCCTTCTCCTATGGTATCCAACCATCCATAGTTGGTACATGCTTTAGATCATCCTAGGTGCACTCCTGTGGATGATGGTGCTGGTAGTTTGCATAGGAAGGTCACAGATAACACCTTCATTGCATGAGAAGGACATCAAGCATATGGTGAAACAACATGTGAATGGGACGTTGGCATTAGCTAGGGGGAGCTCATCCATTCCAAAGAGTAGACTATACCCGGAGGAAAGGGTTTTGTGCCACCATCCTTCAAAATTTTTGATGGTAGTGGGAACCCACAACAACACGTGGCACATTTTAGATTCGACTGTTACAACATCGGTGGCAGCGACGTACTTCTCTTTCACCTTTTCATTAATAGTCAATCAAGTGTTGCATTTGATTAGTACGTTGAACTGCCTAACAAGTCGATGAAGACTTTTGCTGAGTTGGAGCACCTCTACATTAAGAGATTTGTTGGAGCTCAGTAGAGGGTGACTGTGGGTGACCTCATGGTAGAAGAAACCTAGAAAGTCCCTTGTTGATTACATTTTCAGGCGGTGTAACCTGAGCATGAAATATGAACCACAGTTGTTCAAACATCATGCCATTGAGATTCTTCTCAAGAATATCCATGGCCCGGTCACCTTCATGCTTAAGGGACTTACCATCAAAATATTCAAGAAATTAATCAACAATGCAGCTAGCCTATAGGAGGAAACCAAACAGTTACCCTTTCCCGACCAATCATCTAGGCCCAACCCGCAGAAAGTATTTGAGAAGAGGCCAGGGATAGTTGTGTCATGGATGAGGGAAGCGACCGACTAAAGTTCAAGATAAGAGACTATGAGCTCAGACCTCCTTTGCCACCTCCTCTTTTTCATCTACCATCATCATGCACCACAACCTAATAATGGCCCACAACAGCCTACCTAGCAGTGGTTTTCATATCCATCACCAAGTAGTTAATTTCAACCTACTCTTACCGATAGATTGAATAAACTATATTCATTCAAGCGGGAGGTAGTTAGAAAAATCTTCAAGAATCTCTGGAAGAAACCTGATTTTTAGTTATCAACATCTAAGAGGTTGGAGAAAGTGGGCAAGAGTGATGATCTTAGCTATTTTCCTACCATTGCATGTTGGGTCATGTCTTAGAGGATTCTATCACTTTTAAGGACTGACTGGAGCACAGTGTAATTCGGGAGCCATAGTCATCCCTAAGAAATACTTATTAGAATAACCATCCAGTTCTATTAGAGTAATCCTTGGAGATACTTTCGATCCTCTTAAGACCAAAGAAGGTTGGGATATCTCTTATCCTGTACCTCTAAAAAGATCATTACTAAGATCAAGAAACTTTTCTTGTAGGTGCCTTAAATAGCTCAAACCTAATACCAAGGAAGGTTTGCTAGTTACAAAGGATAACTCAGGGAGAGTGTTAGCCCAGCAGCAACAGCAGCTTAGCACACTCGCCCGGGATATTCCAATAGCTCAACCATTGTCCAAGTCTAGCACTCCCTCCATCGTTACAGCTACCACCTCTTCTATCGGCATAAGCATTGTATCTATGGATAAGTGCACTAAATCCCTTACTCCGCTTACTTTGCTTGATTTCTATCATGTTCCTCCACCCAAAAAGAAATCAATGAAGAAAGTTGATTCTACTTATATCTTATCTACTTCTGATGCTCTTTATTTTATTCCTATAGAAAGCTCTACGAGTCTAAATAATAATAGCTCTAGTAAACTTGACCTTTCTTTTCTGATTCAGAGTCAGACTTTCCTTCTCATAATTAATCAAGTTCACCTCTTGAGATTGACATGAAGTCATCCAACTCTGAGGATCCCATAAGAGAAGCTGTAGGTATGCCCGATGGGAAGGTAGAACTTTTCATAAACTCATCATTTCAATGAGTCATTGAATCAACCTACATAGTGACAAAGTTCTACCTCCTAGGGTTGCATCTCAGGATAAGGGTAAGTAAGTCATTCATTCCAGTGAGCAGATAGCCCCTCCACATGATGCTCCATCTATGGATATTCTTGTGGAGGACCAAGTCAGAGTTGATTACAACATCGTTGCTTATCTTAGAAAGTTGTCAGGTAATTTAAGCATATATGATTCCCTTGTCTTATCCAAAGAGATGAGGGAATCTCTAATCAAGGCCTTACTTGATCTAGAGATATGCTTAGCTCAGCTGGCAATTACTGAGGAGGAGGCACACCACTCGAATGACATCTTAAGAGTTATATTTAGTGATGAAGACTTACTTTAGGGATGATCGAGCACAATCGTCCTTTTTATATTACAGTGAATGTTGACAGATATAAACTATCCATATTCGGTTGACCCAGGTGAATTATTCAATATTATAAGTCTAAAAACTCTTGCCTACGTTGAGGATGAACATCTTTAAACTCCAAAAAGAGAGGATAATGTTGAGAGGATTCAATGAATAAGCCAATGTGGTGAAAAATTCTTTTAAAGGGAGTCGCCTTTCAAATCTATGGGAAGAAATGAAAGAGGACACCTTTACAAAAATTCATCTTAGTAAGATGTCACATAGATTTGTAGATGTACATATTCAGGTAATCGGATACGTCATCAAGGTATAGTGTATTATCTCAAAAGACAAAAGTCACTACCCTTTAATTGAACCAATCACCTTAATAAGGACTCCTAAGGATGATGGGTTTGCATATGTACTAGAGATTCTTCTCGTACTTTACATAGAAAAGTAAAACAGAGTTTATTTTAAACTGAGTTTGTTAAGTTCCCTATAGGGGCAAGCCACCATAGTTAATTACATCCTTAGGGATAGGATCCCTTAGGAAAACAATTGATTAAGGCAAATGATCGTTGTCTCTGAAGATTTGAATAGGAAGGACTATCAATCTATTGGTTTATTTCTAAAGATCAAATGGGATTGATTAAAAGAGGGAGTTATTATTGAAGCCAAAATGGGAATAAGTAGGAGATGCTCTTGATGTTAGGAAACCTAGCGAGCATCTCAAACTATCCTAAAATTGGACTTTACATTTTAGAAATTGATTTAATTTGTTTGAGTTGCATTTTTAATTAGAAATTTAGGACTTAAGATTCCTTAACATAAGATTAAGGAGATGCCTAAGAGGTGAGAAATTATGCTTATGGCCCACAAAAGGGAAAAGCAACCTAGTACCTAAATCTAAGGAGCTTCGACGATGGCCGTAAGCATAACCTAAATCTAAGGTAAAAATTAGGTAATTGGTTTGTCTCCACAAGAGAGGACAAACACCTGACATCTTGGACTTATAACCGCCTAGGGCTGGCCTGCCAACTAACTCCTCCTACAATTTTAAATTCATGTAGGCAAGTCTTTATGCTTAATGCAAGATAGTTAGACTATTTTTATTTAGAAAGAGACTAAGTCCTTAAACTCACTCCCTAAAGAGACTAGATCATGTAAAGGGACATGCTTCAAATGACCTAAATCTAATGCATTTCAAATTTTATTTTATTTTCATTTTTGGACAATTATTTTGACTCAGGCTAATAGGATTTTTATGACTAATGCAAGCGAAATTAGATTATTGGACAAAATTAGCGAGAAGTTTAGGAGGTGAGTTTCTACCATGGCCCTCAAAGGTCAAGCCGAGTTCTCTGGAAAAGATGGAAGCCCTCCAATCAAGAGTGAAATAAGATGCATTTGTGCATGATATTATAAAGAAAAGCTCATCCAGCTAAGGGGTTGCTAAATCTTTTATCTTGATTTTAATCTTAAGCTTTAAGTGAGGTTATGAGTTGTTTAGTTTTATTTTGAGTTTTTAAGTTGGGTAAAAGATTTATTTTTCCTAAACAGCCTAATCCTCATCCAGGCCATACATAAAGCAAGAAAGAAACTAAAAAATCATGTCACTTAATGCACAAGTTAAACAAACATCAACCAATTTATATAAATAGCACAAAAAGAATAAAAGGCGTTGTGGTCGAGCACCACTGCATAAACCTGAAAAATATCAAATTGGGTAGCCGAGTGTGGTGTTTATTTTTGAGATGTGGTACACCACATAGATCTTAGGGGGTATTTATTAAAGTGATCGGGTATGACATTAAGGAATGATGTATTATCTCGAAAGATAGAAATCTCCACCCTATAATGGACCTAATCACCTAATAATGACTCCTAATGCATGATGGGTCTTCGAATATACTAGAGATCTTTCCCCTACTTTACATGGAAAAGTAAAGTAGGATTTATTTTAAGCCAAGTTGTTAAGTTCCCTATGGAGGCAAGCCCCTATAGTTAATTACATCCTAAATAATGGAAATTCCTTAAGAACACTCTTGATTAAAGTAGACAATTAGGGTCTCCAAAGATTTCAAGGTTAAGACTATCAAAGGATTGACTATTTTAGAAAATAAAATGGGATAGATCAAGGAGAAGACTTAATTTTGAATCCATAGGGAGAAAGTAGGAAATGATCATGATACTATTAAGCCTAGTGAGCATTCTAATCTACCCTATAATTGGGCTTTATATTTTTGAAATTGAAGAGAGTTAATTATTTGAGTTGACATTTTATAGATTGCTAGAGCTTATAATTCCACAACATAAGATTGTGAAAATGCCTATGAGGTGAGGATTTATGCTTGTAGCCCGCAAAGGGAAACAATAACCTCAGATTTTAAATCTAGGGAGCTTTGGTGAGGGCTGAAGCACGACCTAAATCTAAGGTGAAAATGGGTATATGGTTTACCTCCACAAGAGAGAATAAACCACCCAACTGTTGGACTTATTACCGCTTGGAGTGGCAGCCAGCTAACTCCTCCTACACTTTAAATCCATGTAGATAAGTCTTATGCTTTGCAAGATGGCTAGGCTGTTGTTTATTTAGAAAGGATATTAAGTCCTTAAACTCACTCCCTAAGAGACTAGAGCATGAGTGGTATGAAATCCATGACTTAATATAATGCAAATTTTATCAAAATTATTCGATTCTTTTGGACTCTTTGTTTTGACATAGGCTATGGGAATTTGTATGCCTAAATGCATGAGAATTTGATTATGGGCCAAATCAAGAGAGAAAGGGGTGTTCTTCCATCAAAGGTTCTCACAGGTTAAGCCTTCATTCTCTGGCAATGATGGAAGCCCCTCTTAACAAGATTGGAAGAATATGACATGCATGATATTATACATTCATTCATCGAGTTAAGGGTTTGCTACAACTTTTATTATATTGATTTAATTCCTAGGCTTTTACATGAGGTTATGAGTTATTTTAAAAAAATTTAGTTATGAGTTGTTAATTAGGGTAGAAAAAATTAATTTCAACTTAAGAGCCTACTGCATCCAGGCCACACATTCAAGCATCAATCATAAAGAAATTATGAAAAGCATGTTGTTCTAATGCACAATCTGAATATAACATCAAACAATTTTATTGACTACCATAAAAGAATAAAAGGCCAGTGCGGCCAAGTTCCGCTGTACACCCCGAAAAGAGAAAAAATATGGGTAGCTAAGCTCTACCCTTATACAACCCAGATTATAAAAAATAATACATCTTATGGGGGTCTTCATTTCTTCATTTCTTCATTTCTTCCTTCTCTTTCTTTAGATTTGATTTGCTCCAAAGGCATCATAGGGCACCCCAGGGACTAAGCATTCTGGCCACTGCTCATCCTAATTCCCCATAAAACTAATCCTAATTCCTAATACAAAATTACATCAAAAGTAGGAAATGTAAATCTAGCTACACCTGCAAAACAAATGTTAGCTAAACACACCGTACAACCCAAGCAGTTATATGAGTAATTTGGACTTAGCACCCCACACATGGGTAACCAAGCCCACCTATCCTAACATGAGTTATGCTTAGGGGCTAAGCAACCTACACATCAAACACATTTATATTTTTATTACCATGGCCTCTTAAGCACAACCCTGCAGAAAATATGATTAGGCTAATAACGACCTAACATCTAGTCTATGAAACATACACCTTAACATCTAGTCTAAAATATTACATCATAAAACAAAACACATCATCATACATACAACGCCCTAACTTAGCACTAGAGGTGGTGACTTAGTATTCTAATGTGTGTGCTTAAGGCTTGTGTGGCAAGAATTTACTAGGTTTTTTTTATTTAAGTTTCAATTTGGAGTTTGAATTTGTTTAAATTTTACCTTTGGGTGATTTCAATTTAAATTTTTATTTTTATTTCACTTTTATTTAGTTAAAATGATGTCTAGGTTCAAGAATGAAGAGTAGAATGAATTTCATTTGTAGATGGAACTCACCCTATTCTACATCCTAATTCCTAAAGAATCTAATTAAGGTCCTTAAGTATCTTAATTAGCACATTTGAATTTGTGTAATTTATTTGATTTGATTTATTTGATTTGATTTAGAGCTTAGAACTTGAGTTGGTTTAAGTATTTGATTGATTGATTTTGATTTAGATATTTTGGTTTAATTACATCTTGATAATTCAATATCCTTTTAAATTAATATTTAATTCTTTTCTTTGATTATGGTTATGTGACTTGACTTTATGTTTATTTGATTTGATTATGGTTCATTCATTTGTAGTTTGATCATATTAGATTAATTGAGATTTTATTTTAATTTTAATTGAGTTTGATTCCTTGTAATTAGGATTTTATCTTTTAATCTCATCAATTTGTCATGTTTATCAAAGTTTGGTTTGCATTTTGATTTCATACATTGGATAGTTAATTGTTTATCTTATTTAAGTAAGTTGAATTTGTTTGATTGCATAAATTGATGAGAGTCTTTCTTAATTTAATTTAATTTGATTTAATTTGATTTGATTAGCTTTATTAGTCTATGGGTTTGCTTAGGTTCAATGTGATTATGTAATTAGTTTAATTAAGAAGTGTATTTATGTTAATTATAAAGATTTGTTTAATTTTCAATTTGATTTCATATTTGTTTAGGTTAATGATGTAATTAATGACTTAATAATTTAAGTTTAATTTTGATTAGTATTTTACATTTTGATTATGTTCAAATTTATGTTTAATCTTAAGTTTAATATGATTAATTTGATTAACTTAATTAGCTTGTTTAAGAGGTGTGATCAATTATTAAATTAAGTAAAGATTTGTTTAATTTTTTTTTTTAAATTTGATTTCATATTTATTTAGGTTAATGATGTGATTAATGACTTAATGATTTAAGTTTAAATTAAGAATTGATTGGTATTTAATTGCATTTATGTTTGATTAAATTTAAGTTTAATATGATTAATTTGATTGACTTTAATTAGTTTACTTAAGACGTGTGATCAAATTAATTAGTAGATTAACTAAGTGTTCGATTTGAATTAATTTTAATCTGATTTATAAAGTTAATTTGGTTTATTAAGATGGTGGATTAATTTATTAAGTTTGCATTAATTAGGTGTTTATTCAATTGGATTAGCTTAAGGGTAATTAGTTTAATTAAGGAGTGCATTTAAGTTAATTATTAAATTAAATAAAGATTTATTTAACTCTTAATGATGTAATTAATGACTTAATGATTTAGGTTTAATTTAGGTTTTGATTAGTATTTAATTGCATTTTGATTATGTTTGATTAAGCTTAGGTTTAATATGATTAATTTGATTAACTTAATTAGCTTACTTAAGGGGTGCAATTAATTATTAAATTTAATTAGGGGTTTGATTTAAGCTTAATTTTAGAGTTAGCTTTAATATAACTTATTTAAATTAATTTGATTAATTAAGATGATGGATTAATTCATTAAGTTTGCATTAATTAGATGTTTGACTAATTAAGTTTGATTAAGGGTAATTAAGTTTTTAAATTATTAGTTTAATTAAGGGTTCATTTAATTAGAGATTAATGACTTAATTTCCCACATGTGAGTGATTTGATTTAGTTAAATGTTTTACTTAAGTTTGATTTGATTAAATGATTATTGTTATTACCATCGTTATTATTAAGTGAATTAATTATTTATTTCATTTCAATTAAGTTAGATTTTTTATGATTAGAGTTTTATTTGATTTGATTCATTTATTATGTTTGTTTGATTTCATTAACATGTTTGATTTAGTTATTAGGTTGAAATATTTTGGTTAATTAATTATCTTATTCCAAATGGATGTGATTTAATCATATGTTAATTAAGTTTACTTTAACTTTATTTGGTTTAATTCGATTAGTATTAAATGATTATGTTGTGTTGGTTTATTAATCAATTTGATTTTTTAGTTTATTTAATGATTAATTAGTTTCAATTTATTTATACTCTTTAAGGGATTTTATATGATTAAGATTCCATGCTTAGTGTAGGTTTAAATATACTAGTTTCACCCATATTAAAGTTTCCTAAATTTGTTTAATTTTAAGTTTGATTTAAGATTTAATCATTTAATTCAGTTTTATTAGCTTAAATCATATTTAATTTAATTTCTTCTAAGGATGATATTTTTCTGATTTGAGGTTTGATTAATGATTGCTTAAGTGCTATTTCATTTGTGATTTTGATTTGATATTTAAATTATTTTGAGATTATATTTTAATTAACTCTTTAATTGGTTAAACTCTATTCTTAAGTATTTGTTTGGAGTTCATTAAGATTCAGAAGATCATATTATTTTCTTAAGAGTCCTAGATGTCAATTGAAGTGATTTAAGCCATTTTGAAGATTTTTATAAATTTCAGAATTTTTATTTGATTTATCTTTTTAAAATGAACAATCTGAACTTCAAAATTTAATTTCTCCCACCCTAGAAGTTCTTTTCACTTGAGATTTTATGGTAAGTGTGTATTAACTTTAATTTCAATCTATGAAAATTTTAACTTAATTTGACATATATTTTTGATTTAATTAATGAAATTTAATTTTCACGAAAACTCAAATTAAGCTCAAAAATACTTAGTGAAATTTGAGGATTTTGGGTTTGCTGGATTCCTCGTAGAAAGACAAATCCAACAAGCCCTTGTTAGCAATTTTTGGTTAAGTATTTTATTTTCTATGAATTTTTGAAGTTTTAGGTGATTTAAATTAATTTTTTTAAATAAAAAAATTACATCGGTGACGTCGGTAAGCGAAGAACCGATCAACCCATGGAAAGTGACTTAGTTTGCCGACTATCCGTCCGATTGGATGATCGATCGCATCGATCCAGAGGCCGAGAACGCCGATCGACCACCGTCGAGCCATCATGCGTGGTGTGATTGGATTACGCATCGGTGATCCAAAGGCCATCACGCATTGATCCGATCAGTCCGATCCATGAACTACGGATCGATGATGGTTAGCCTGGTGAAACGGAAAAATAGGTTTTAAGGAAAAATAGGATTTTCTAAGTGAAAACTTATCTAAATGGACCCATTTTCATGTCGATTCGCACCAAAAAAAAAATTCTATTTTATAATTGGGATGATTTAAAGTAAAAATGCAGGATTATCTAGAGGAAATTCTTAAAATTGCAAGAAAATTAACACAAAATGCAAGAAATTCTAAGGTCGGCTAAAGTTTGGCGAAATTTACCTCGTCAGGGATGGTTTTCGGGGGCGATGAAGATCTGACCGAACTCCTAGGTATGTGAGAAAGCTTTGGAATGATTTTTAACCTTTGCCTCACTTCAGAACGTCGTCTTCTCTGATGTTTTCTGTGGCCTCACCGAAAAAATAACTATTTGTGTCTTTGAGCTCAAAAATGGCTCAAAAAGGTGGAGGATGGGTTCATTTTTTTTTTTACTTTGGAGAGCTTTTGGGGACTGAATGGTGGTGGGAGGAAGAGGGGTGAAGCCTCATTTCCCTCTCCTTTTATAATGGCAAAAAATCCATTCTTTTTTTGAATTTTTTGGCTCCAAATTGATTGCCATCTTGCTTGGGGTGGTTGGGATTGATAATGGATTGATTGAGGACTTTAGATTTTTATTTTAAAGTCCTCTCTTGCTGTCATATGATCAGCTCAATTGAATGCAAATATTGGGGAGGACTTAAGTGCATGTGGTGGGGGAGAATTAAATGAGGTTGGGTGGAATCCTATGTGGGGGAGGATCCATGAGAGATTTAATCAGGTTGGGTTGATTTTGGGTTGATCCCAAATGAGTTTGGGTCGAGTTTGAATAGCCCCCAATGGGTCATGATTTAGTTTTAAGGGATTTGATCCAATTTGGGTCATATGGGTCAAATTGGGTCAAGTTGACCAATTTGACCAAAATTGGCCAGATTGGCTTGAGTTATGGGTTGAGTCATGTTCAATTGGCTAATTGAAGATGAATGTGGTCTTTGGTTTAAATAAATTTGGATTTAATTTTGATTTCGGCCAAATTGATCCTTTAGGCCAATTTGGGGTAGGTTGGCTCAATTGTGTTCAATTGATCAAATTGGGTTTAATTATGGCTTTGGTCAAGTTCAATAATCAATTTGGAATGAACTTCAGCCATTGGTTGCAATCAATTTGGGTTAGATCATGATTTGATCCAATTTGGTCCTTTAGGCCAATTTGGGTCAACTTGGATCAAATGGCCAATTGGGCTTGGTTTGGCTAAATTGGTGGTCAAGTCATATTTAAATATTGACTTTGGGTTGATTCAAATCATTGGTTTCAATCAATTTGGTGTAGGATGAGTTTTGGCTAGTTTTGGTTCATTTGAGCTAAGGGTTGACTTGGTCAAATGACTAACTTGACTTGGTTTGACCCAATTTATTGCAATTGATCATTTTAGGGTGATCAATAATCATGGTGGAAGGTTCTTGTGAGCTTGGTTCAATCCAGTTTGGGTTGGATTAGAAGTTGGCTCAAATGGGTCCTTTAGGTCACTTTGGGTCAAGTGGACCTAAGTGGGTCAATTGGTTTGGTTTTAGTTTGATTCGAGTTTAGTTGAACTTATATTTGAGTCATAGATTGAAATATAAATTCAACGACAATCAATTTGGAGTCCAATAGATTTTGGCCCAATTGAAAGTTCTAAGTTAAAAGGGCTAAGTTAGGCTTGACTTAGGTTGACTTAAATTTGGTTTGATGATTGTAAGTTTTATTTATATTTGGATAAATGATCGAATGAATGATTAATTTGAGAGAAAATTCATTGGTTTTGACTTGATTTGGATAGAATTTTGCCAAGTCCAAAGAATTGGCTTAAAGGGATTAGATTGAGTTTGGATTTGATTTTTGATATAGTTTTGGTCATTTGAGTTTGGATTTCATTTATATTTGTGAATATAAATGAAGGAATAATTAATTTATAAAGAGATCAATTGAGTTTGATTTGATCTAAAGGGAGTTTTGGCTAAGCTTATGAATGTGGTTCATATGGCTTAGGAAGGGTCTTAGGATTTGAATTTGATTTTGGGTTTCAATCATTTAGAGTCAAATTTGAAATTAGATTTATAATTTGAATTTAAATTTGGGTTTGATTTGAAAAAGTGGATCTAGATTGGGTTTAGGCTATGTGATAAGTAATTTCCTTAAGCCCTAAGGCATAGCTTAATCTTATGATTAACACTTCTAAGTCTCTAGGCTTAGGTTAAGTGTTCACCTAATCACAAGAAGTGTCTTATGACTAAGGAGTTCTTAGTGTCTAGAAGAGTCCTAAGTCTAAGAAGAGGAGGTTAAAAGCTCACTCCAAAGTGAGATCAACACCAAGCTCTACCTTTATATAACTCGGATTACAAATGAATTGAATTACAATTAAGCAAAAGGAATTCATTGTTATGGGGGTCTTCAAGCTTTATTCTTCTTTCTTCTTTCTTTCCTTCTTTTTTTGGTTCCTTCTTTTAAATGGTTGAATGATAGATACTCCAAGGCTTCACATGATGCATAAGATGGGATATTATGACCAATGCTCATCCTAATCCTCCATAACAAGTCATTCCAAAATCCTAAATATACAAATTTTTACTTGAAAAGGAATTGTATAAATGTAACTAACACCTGCAAAATAAAGGTTAGTCAAATCACACCACAAAAATCCCAAGCATGTATATTGGACTTATTATCCCATACATGGGTGACTAAGTCCACGCATGGATTATGCTAAGGTATAAGCACCCAAGAAGTATATTTTATTTATGATAGCGCCCCTTAAGCACAATCTCCTGCAGAAAAGAATAATTAGACTAAGCAAGTCCTGCTATTCATTCTATGAGCATACACCCTAACATCCAATCTAAAACATTCATCATAAAATAAAAAAATATAACATCAAACCATGCATCGACCTAGCCTAAAGGTAGAAGTGGTGACTTAGGGTAATGTGTGTGCTTTGAAGGTTTGTGTGGTATGCATAGCTTAGGATTTTGGGCTAAAATTTTTTAAGTGTGAACTCATGTTCAACTTAGAAGAGGGTTTAATTTAAGTTGTTTAAGTGTTTTGGGTTTATTTTATTACATGTTTTAATTTGGTTTGAGTGAAACCTACAATTAGTTACTAAGTTATAAAGAGAGGAAAAGAGAAGAGAACTTCACTTTCCTTCCCTATCTTTAAGTAATTTCTAAAGTAGATTCACATTTTAGTTTGATTTAGGTGAATGTTTTGATTACATATTTTAAATAATCCTAAGTTTAGATAAACTCTAAACAAACCTATAAAAAAAAGACATTTTAAGATTAAGAAAAATGAATCAAAATTCACATAACACACATTACTTTATTTCTTTCCCAACATATATAACATGCATATGGATGGACCCTAAGCATATCTATACATGCAAATAAGAGTAATTAACAAAATTTATGATGTGTGCTAAGTAATCCATTCAAGAAAATTTAGAAGTTAAGCATGTATAATTTTTTTAAGTAGAAAAGGTTTTCCTTATCCAAAATTTCACATACATACATGAATGTAAGAAAGGCATAAGTGAGTACAGTGCCATTGTCAACCAGAGGTGTAAGTATAAAACCTACTTAGGGCTACTTAAAGCCTCACAACCTCGATGTTGTCCAGACTAATATATCACTTTCCTTAAGTACAAACATGTATATAAAAGAAATGAAATGGAAAGGAATATGCTAAAGTTGTTTAATAGTTTCATTTTTGTTTATGCAATTTATTCATGAAAGCGTAGGAAATACTTCTTAGATGATGGCATAGGGATGAATAAGGTATAGAATTAAGTAAGTGTTGGGTTCTTTTCAAATGAACCCTACATCTTACCAACTCATATTCAAAACTATGCTAACATAAGAAAGGAAGGAAAGGCTACACTACACATGACTTTATAATCCATCACATGCAAGCTTATAATTAAATTATAAGAATATAGCACACTTTTAGATTTGATGTTTTGTTTATAGATTTTGAAAATACTTTGGATTTAGTAGTGATAATAGCCATTCATATTTTACTTTAGCCAACATATGCACATTTGACATAAAGTAAACAATTTCATTTTAAAACTTTGAAAACATGAAATCATGGATGCATAAGTGACATGGCATACAATTTAACATGTTGGGAAAGATCTAAAGCAATGTAATCATGTAAACAAACTCACTTTACTTAATTCCTAAAGACATTCTTAAAGAATAAGAAAACTTAGAATAAATCAAAGTGAATTTCAAAATGATTTTTGTTTGTTTGAAGTTTGATTTAATTTTGAAAAGGTGAGATGAGTTTGTTATTCCTAACCCATTCCCACATGTGTTTTAGATTTTTGTTTGATTTTTAGATAATTAGATCCATTTTTAAGAGTTGATTAGGTTAGGGCATATATTAAGTGGCTTAATTAACCCTTACCTACACCACGTTAGAAAAATTAACTAAGTAATTATGAGCCAATGAGATGACATATAACCCACAAGGTATGTACACTTGCAATGCACCTAGTAATGAAAATTCCTAATGCAATTTGGCTCACAATTAAAAGTTAATTAAGCTAAGAGGTTTAGCTTAAGTACTTTTAAAATACCCTTTCACACTTATGAAAGGGGTTTTAATTTCGTTAATTAGACTTAGGCTATTGAACACCTAAGTATCTGCCCAAGGTAGATTAATTAAGTTATGGAGATTTTTAGAATTTTTGAAAATTATTTAAAGGCGTAATTAATGAATTAACCCATAATTAAAAAGGGGTTAAGGAAAGTAAACGGGGTTTAGGGAATAGCTTAGGGGAAATACCCCAAAATTATTCCCTAGAACCCATACCAACTGGATCTAACCTTAATCCAACTTAATCATAGGGGAAATCCACTAATTACATCTTAATTACCCTTAATTACATGAAAGGCATAATTAGGGAATGAGATAGCTATTTCCCTAATTAAGGCCTCAATAAATCTCAAGAAAATTAGGCAGAGGTCATCTCCTAAAATGAAACCTAAAAGTTTGAGATTAATTGGTTTCTTAATTAGGGAATAATTAGCTAATTAAAATTCCCAAAGAAACCCAAATTCAAAGGAAAAGGAAAATACATTAAAAACAATTTTAGATTATTCTAGATGGAATTATCTATCCAAAGAATTTTTCTTTTATTTTTTTGATTTGTATATGAGGACTTATGATTTTTAGAAACCATAAGGATTAATTAGGAATTAATTAATTAAATAACTAATCCCCACATAATACACAACCACCATGGCGTGGCGTGTGGCTTTACACGCATCACAGGAATTTATTTAACTTGTCACATGGGGAATGGCGTGTATGCTTTACCCCAGCCATCTTATCAAAGATCGGACATCTGAGGATACACGGTTTATAAATCGGATAAGGGATTAAAAACATGGGAAATAATCTCAGCCGTTCATCTAAAAATGTACGGATGGACGGCTAAGATGGGCTGAGTTATTTCCTGAGGAGGAATGTGAGCCATTCATAATCCAAGGGGAGATCCAAGCCCAATCCTTCATGGATTCAATCAAGACTCAACCCACACCATCTAAAGGACCAAAGTGCCCAATCCAATGGCTAAGATCCTATGAGATTAAAATCCACTTCACAAAAGACCAACACCTCTTAGCCTATGTGGTCAAAAATTCACTAACCTCGTCAGAGGTGATTACCGGTGCTCGATTCCCTTGGAAAAGCTTCGTCTGGTTGAGATGAAGCCTTGCTGAAGTTTGGAGCACTTGAGATGGAGTGGATCTTCCTATGGGTCACCTCCTCCTTAGCTTGAGTTCGGCTTTGATCCAATTCAATCCTCCCTTTCTTTTAGAACTTGGGAATAAACTTAGGTAAGCTTGACATGGTCACCTAAGTGTGCTTGCAAAAGGAATTAGAAGGAAATGAAGTGTGGAAGAAGTTGGAAAATAATGTGAGCTCCCCTATTTTGAATTATGCAAAATCGAAGAATGGGAATTCTCAATCCTCTCTAGGCACCTTGGAAAAGCTCTGTGAAGGTTCCGAAAGATTCCTAGGTTCCAATCGATCAAGAGTGAGTAAAAATTTAGTAGATTAGGGGGAGTATATCTCCCCCTATGGCAATCGGACGGCCGAGCCTAAGCTTGCCATTTTGATCCAATTGTCCATATAGAATGAGTTGTTTAGGCTGTTAGAGGTATGCACATGGTCAGTTTGGCTAGAGGAGTGGAAGCCTAACTTCCATGTGCATCCAATTGAGGTTTGGGGGGAGTTTGGAAATTGAATTTGGCCATGGGTGGTCGGGTTTGATCCATGGGCTAAATAGGTGACACCATAGTCCCCAAGATTTTTGGGAGAGCCTCAAGTGATTATGATGATTGCATGACCAAAATACCCATGGGCCAGGCCAAATTTTGTTCTATGGAATAAGGGTATAGTGGTCATTTTGTTATTTTTTTCAATTTGGATATGTTTGGTATGTTGAGAAAATAGGTTGGGCCAAATTTCAATGGATTTGGAATCCATTTGATAGGGTTTGCTCATGTTGACCCACTTAGGTCAAAATGGGTCAACTTGGGTCAAGTTGACCAATAGGTCAAATTGGGTCAAACCAAGGGTTGGGTCAAGTTCATATGACCATTTGAAATGTTTGGTGCTTTTGGTTTGGTTCAATTTGGATTATATTTGGTTTTGGCTCATAAGACTCTTTCAGGTCAAATTGGTCAAGTTGACCCATTTGACCTATTTGACCTATTTGGGTTAGGTCAAGGGTAGGTTTAGGTTTAGTTAGTCATATGGAGTGGATTGGTATCTTTGTTTCCAATCAATTTGGGTTAGGTTCAATTTTGGCTCAACATGACCCCTTTAGGTCATGTTGGGTCTAAGGTCAATTGGGTTGTCTAGTTGGTATGAGGCTTTGGTCAAGTTCCACAAGTGATTTGGGTTGGACTTGACTTATTGGTTTGGATCAATTTGGCTTAGATCAAGTTTTGACATATTTTGGCCCTTTAGGTCAAAATGGGTCAAGTAGGCCAAATGGGCTAGGTTAGGCTCAAAGGTTGACTTGGTCAAGTTCAAACATAAGTCATGAATGAATTTAGATCAAGGGTTTCAATCAATTTGGCCTATGGTGGATTTTGTCTATGTGGGTTTCATTTTAGGTTAAGTGTTGACTTGGTCAACCCTTAGGCTTGACTTGGTTTGACCCAATTTGATTGATTGATCATCTCATGATGATTGTTGATCATGATGAAAGGCAAATATGAGTTTGGTTCAATCCAATTTGGTTAGGATCAAAAGTTGGCTCATAAGGGCATTTTAGGTCACTTTGGGTGAAGTGAGCCTAAGTAGGTTAAATGGCTTGGTCAAAGCTTGATTTGAAGTTGATTGATCTTGTATATGGACTTATGATTGAAATATAAATCCATTTAGAAGAAGTTTGAAGTCAAAATGGATTTTGATCCATTTGAAAATTTCATATTCAAAGGAAGAATATGAAGGAGTGTTGGGTTTGATTTTTGATTTGGGTTTTGATTGTTTGATTGAGATTTAGAATTATATATGAGCTCATGATTGTAGGATTGATTGAACCATGAGAGAAAATCAAGAGTTTGGCTTGATTTGAATTGGATTGGGCTAAGTTCAAGATTTTGACTTGAAAGGTTTAGATTTGATTTTGATTTGATTTGAGTTTGATTTTTGGAGTGGGTTTTGATTGTTTGAATTTATATTTCATTTATATATGTGAATATAAATGAGAATATAAATTGATCATGCAAAAATTTCAAGAATGTGAAAGAGTTTGGTCATGCTTTAGGCTAAAATCCATTAAAAGGAATTTAAAGGATTTAAGGGAATTTTTAATTAGAAATTTAATTTTTGGATTGGATATGATTGATTTATATTTATATTTTATTTACATATGAGAATATAATCATAATAAAAATATTTTTGAGAAAATCCCATGAGTTTGAGATGGATTGATCAAAGTTTAGGTTAAATCCTTTAATGAAAGATTAATGGATTTAAGGGAATTTCAATAATTTTTAATTTGGAATTTAATTTTTGGGTTTATTCGATTGATTTATATTTATATTTCATTTATATATGAAAATATAAATGAGAATACAAATATGTTTTGAGAAAATCCCATGAATTTGAATAGGTTTGATCAAAGTTTAGAGTTGATTTTGGCTAAGTCCTTTAATGGAAAATTAAAAGAACTTAAGAAAATTTCATGAATTGACTTTGAATTTTTAGTTTGATTTGATGGGTTTGAATTTATATCTCATTTATATATGTGAATATAAATGAGATTATAAATGGATCATGGAAAGATCTCAAAGATTTGAATAGGTTTGAATCATGATTTTGGTTAAGTCCTTAAGGGAAGAATTGAGGACTTAGGGGAAAAATTTGGACTTAGGAATTTTTGATGGATTTTTGATCATGGGTTTCAATAAAAAGTTTCAATCATGGATTTGATTTATATTTGGAGAAAATAAAATAGGATTGATTTGGAGTTTTGACTTGAAATAAGGAAAGGTGAGGAATGGTGCAAGCTAAGGGTAGTCAAATTTCCTAACACCCAAAGGCATGAATTATTCCTATGGATAAACCCTTCTAAGTCTTCTAGGGCTAGGGGATGCCTACTTAATCACTAGATGTGTCTTAAGACTAAGGAACTCTTAAATTCTAAGGGGAATCCTATGCCTGAGATGGAGGTGTTGAGAGCTCATTCTAAAAATGAAGTCAATAGCCGAGAGGGCCTTAGGCTCCATAGTATTGCCATTGGATATAAATGATTGGAAGATTGAAGCCAAGTTTCACATTATTGACTCGAATATATCTTTCAATGCTTTGCTTGGGAGGCTATTGATACAGAGAATAACACAGTTCCATCCTCTCTACATCGGTGTATGAAATTTGTGAGAGGTGGGATCGTCTATTGTGTCAAGAAAGATCTTAAACCGTTTATCATTCACGAGGTCAGGATATATGAGAATGCAGCCTACTACCTCCCCTAAAATTAAGAAGTCTATTCTCGCAAACTTAGTCAAAATCCCCATGTGGAACAAAAAGAAAATGAAAAGAAACATAAAAATAGAAGAAAAAAGAGAAAGAAAAAAAAAAAGAAAGGGGCGAAAATTATGATGTAGAGCCTGATTAGATTCCACCCAGTTCTTACTCCATTGAACACATGGGTAGATGACCCACCTCCACCCGGCGGAAGAAGGTTCAAAGGCAAGGTGAAAAACTTCCTTATTGGCAACCCAATGAGATATGTCCATGCAGATTCCTGCTATATAAACTTAAAATCTAGTTCAGAGGATGATTCTTATATGGTTAGCACACCAGCCAGCTCTTCTCAGCAGAAGACTCCTTTAGAGTTGACACTGGAACTGGACAACGATGAAGATCGGGCTCCAAAGCATAGCATAAGTGTATCAAAGTCTATATTTAAAACAGTTAAGCATCTGTTGGGAACCTTAGCTCTAGCCCCACTTTTCTTACAAAAAGTTGAGGGTTTGGTAGTTAGGGAAGCCCATAAATCATCCACAGATGTGAAGACTCCGAGATTCTTTTTGGGAGCTTCATGCTTAAGTCAAGAAGTCGATGTAGAACTTGAAGATGATTCATATATAGATTTAATATCTTTTGATTGATACTCACCTTGTGCTCATAATTTAGAAATGGTTAATCCCACATACTTAGTCCAAACACCAGACTACTTCAAAAGATATGAAACAACAAATGCAAGAACTCTCAATCAAGACCAGGACTAAGATTCGATATAGTGGATCCAGTCGATGATGAAAATTATTTATTAGTCATCACTAATCATTTGGAATTTGATTGATTCTTTTCAAATCACATTAACTACTATGAGGATGTGTGCTTATAAACTTCAGATGATTCAGATGATTTTGAAGTCAAAGATGCACCGCTAGAGTTCAAAGAGGATATCAGGTCAACCATTGACGAGCTCAAAGAAATCAACTTCATGACTGAAGACAATCCATGTTAGACTTACATCAGTTCTTTGTTGAATGAAATTGAAACCAATGTCTTAGTTAGGCAACTCATTAAGTTTAAGGACTGCTTTACATGGAATTATGAATATATGGCTGGATTGACTCCTGACATAACGGTTCATAAACTAGCAATAGAGCCTAGTGCTAACCCTATCAAGCAAGCTCCTAGATGCATGCAATTAGACATTGAACAACATGTCATTTCTAAAGTCAAGAAACTAATCGATGCTAGTTTCATCCGGGAAGAAAAATTCCTTACCTAGTTGGCCAGTGTCATCCCAGTTAAGAAGAAGAATGGCCAAATTTGTATATGCGTTGATTTTAGGGATCTAAATAAGGCATGTCCAAAAGATGGATTTCCACTTCTTATGGTGGATATTGCCTCATCTCAAGCAGTCTTCTCTTTCATAGATGGGTTATCTGGATATAACCAAATAAAGATGGCCTTGAGGATGAGAAAAATGCTACTTTTAGAATCTCGATCAAAATCTATTGCTATAAGGTCAATCCTTTAGGCCTTAAAAATACTGGTTCTACCTACTAGCGGGCCAAGATTCGAATCTTTGATGAACTCATTCATCATCAAGTCGAATATTATGTCGATGATATCATAGTCAAAAGTAAAGAAAAGGAAGACCCTCTTTGACCTAAGAGTAGTTTTTGAACGGTTACGATAATTTAACCACAAAATGAACCCCTAAAGTGTGCATTTCACTTGAAAATTGTTGTTGTCCACACCTATCAAAATTGATCCGAGAAGATCAAAAGAAAGAAATATCTAGAGTTTAACTCTAATTGATCATTCCAAGGGTGGTTGGCATATCTAAGATGCTTTATATCTAACCTATCAGGGAGATGCCAGCCATTCTAAGCAATTGTCAAAAAGGACACCAATTTTAAGTGAGATGATAAGTGTCAGCACACCTTTAAATACATCAAGCATTACGATTGGTTAGACTCTCGAGCAAGCCTTTGATACTCTACACTGCTGCATTAGATGACTCCCTTGGCACTTTGTTGGCTCAAGCCAATGATGAAGGAAAGGAAAATGCACTCTATTATCTCAATCATCATCTAATTCCTACTGAGGCAAGTTATCCACCCATTGAGAAGCATTGCCTAGCTTTAATATTTGTATCCCAAAAGCTACGACACTACATGCTTTCTCATAAGGTGAACTTGATCTCTAAGATTAATCTGTTGTAGTACCTCATGACCCAACTGACACTATCTGGACGGTTGGCATGATGGTCCAGGATTCTATCATAATTTGATATCACTTTCATACCCCTCAGTGCGGTGAAAGGACAAGAACTTATGGATTTCTTAGTATCACACCCACTTCTTCGACTCTCTTTAGTGACCTCCGATGAATTCATGAACTTAGAGATACTAGCATTCATTTGCTAGAAGATGTACTTTGATGGTGCGGCTTCCTCAAAGAGAAGAAAACACTAATATTCCAAGAAAGCGGTAGAATAGTTCTCTTAACTCTGGACTGCAATGTGATGAGATTTTCATACCATATGTCCAATCCTTGCACCAAGAACGAAGCCAAATACGAGGCTCTAATTACCGATCTAAAGTTAACTGTTACTCTAAACATCCAAAATATCAACATCTTCGGAGATTCTCAGTTAGTCATCATTCAAATCGTTGGGTCCTATAAAGTTCTCAAGCCTAAACTCCATCACTACCATAAGTACACCATAAAGTTATTGGCCCAAATCCCATAAGTTACCATTTATAAGATCCCTCGGGGAGAAAACACTATAGCGGATGCTTTAACCAAGCTTGCCAAGGAGTTGGCATGTCCAGAAGATGAGTCCATATCAATAAAGGTCCAAAATAGATAAGTCTTATCTCTTATTAATATCAAACTCATCAAAAAAAAATGCTATTGAAGGGGAGGTTGTCATTGCCAAAAAGGACAAGGAGCTAGATTAGAGGCAACCATTCATGGATTACCTAAATAAAGGCAAACTAGCTCAAGAGAAGTCATAAGCTCATCAGATGAAGAAAATGACACTTTCCTACGCCCTCGTGGATGGTGTCTTGTACCGGCGGTCCTACGATCATATATGGTTGCGCAGTTTAGAAAAACACAAAGCCCATAAGATCATGGCCTAGGTGCACTCCAGACTATGTGGGGCTCATTAATCTGGTATGAAGATGAAAGCCAAGATCAAGAGACTAGGATACTATTGGCCATCGATGATTACAGACTACATGGATGTAGCTAGGCGATGCCACCAATGTCAAGTACATGGTGTGGTCCTACACCAACCACCCAATATTCTACATCCAACATTGGCCTCGTGGCCATTCGAATGTTAGGGTACTGACATAGTGGGTCCGATTGATCCTCCTTTTTCCAAAGGTCATCGGTTCATCCTAGCTGCCACTGATTACTTTTCTAAGTGGACATAGACTATTCTACTCAGAGAGGTCACAGGTCAACATGTGCTTTAGTTTTTCAGGAATCATAATGTATATAGATTCGGGGTGCCTCAATGAATTATATCTAATAATGGTACTGCATTCAAGAGCACCAAAATTAACATCTTTGCCTGGAGACACCGCATAGATTGAAGATACTGTAGAATTTACTACCCGAGGACAAACGGACTAGCAAAAGCCTTTGACAAAACTCTCAATCAAATATTAAAGAAGATGCTCAATGATAACAAGTTATAGTGGCATGAGCAGTTAGTTGAAGCCATGTGGGCTTACCGCACCACATACAGAACCCCAACTCAGTCCACCCCCATTCTCCTTAGTGTATGGGTCTAAAGCCATTCTACTTTTAGAAATCTAACTCTCATCACTAAGGATAGTTGTGGGTAGCAAGATTACAATAGAGCAGACTGCTAAGTTATGGTTAGAAGAGCTCAAAGGTTTGGAGGAGAGACGCCTACGGGCATGCCAAAACTTTGAGTTGTACAAAGCTAAAATAATTCAAGCTCACAATAAGTTAGTCCATCCTAGAACTTTTTAAGTAGGAGAGCTTATTTTAGTTATAAAGAGACCGATTGTTGCCCGTTGTAAGATGGGAGGCAAGTTTGAACCCAGTTGGGAAAGCCATTTTGTCACAGAAAAGGTCTACCAAGGAGGATCTTATCAACTCATTAATCATAAAAGGGAGCGCCCGATGCTTCTAATCAATGGGCTCTACTTAAATAAGTATTATCCATAAAATTATGTTTGAAATCAATCATTATCATCAATGAAAATTCTATTTCAAATTCATTTTCTTCTATGTCGAAAGCATTCTTATTTGCGAATCTGCCACGATGCATTTATGATAGGTGTAAGGAACCCGAGTGGCATCCTATCCTTCATCAACACAACAAAAATACAAACTACACACAAACACATAAAATAAACATATATCTTTTGTTTTGGGCTACTTTGAGTTGAGATAATGCTCCAGTGTCCCTCACTCAGTAGTTGCCCTATGTCGGGCTGATGTGCTACTCTGCTAGTGCGTCACCCTCAATAGTTCCTTATTCAGAAGGATGTAAGTCTACTATGCTTTCTCGCCGACTTGACCATTGCACATCGATGAGCCTTATTAGTTTTGTAGGCTTTACCTTGCGGTTGGCAAGCTATTTCATATTGGCTTTATTTAAGAGGATGTAAGTCTACTATGCTTTCTTCTTGAACTAGCCATCGTACACTAATTGGGTCGAGTATATTTGAGATTTAGGATAAGTCCTCCAGTGGCTCCTTTCCTCCTAACTACTTCAAGTCTGGGTCCAGTCCTCCTCGTGGGACTCCCTGCTTGGTAGTCATCCTAGGTCGGATAGTCCCTGTCTAGCCAACAAAAGGCTGTCTCGACGATCAGTTTTACTAAGAAAGTTGTAAGTCTACATGCTTTCTTTACATATTGATCATTGCACATCGACGGGCACCTTGGGTTGGTTGGTTCCCACTATGCTGACAGTGACCTACCTGGTGGATACACCACTCATGGTAGATGTAAGTCTGCTACGCTTTCTCCTTGAGTTGGCCACCGTATACCTATAGGCCTCTTTTCAGGGTTTAGGATAATGCCCTTAGCGACACCTCCCCTGTGGGCACTCTAGTTAGATCACATCCTTTGTAACTCCATCTAGACACTACCGGGTTACTATCGATTTGGACAATTCCCCTTCTATAGTAACCACCCCATTGGTTGGAGAATATGTCATGCGGATCTACAAATTCTTCATTAGTCTAGTAAATCTGAGATAGGTCAAAGCCAACATAGCCCCTTCTCAGTGTGGTCCCTCACACACTAATAGGGTCCATTAAAATATATAAACAAACAAAATATATTTTCGCATATGGATTGGGAGAACGCTCCCAGTGGCACCTCTTCCCAAGCATGCACCCTATCTTTAAGGCAGAGTCAGCAAAACTCCCATTAGGAATCGCTTGACTGCTCTTGAGTTGATATAAGCCCATAACGACATTCACTCAGTAGTCACCCTAGGTTGGGTTTGACTTGTTGCGCATCCAACAGGCCACCCACCGGTGATTGTTCTACTTTGGAAGATGTAAGTCCTCATGCTTTCTTCCAAGCACAATCGTTGCACATCGAAATGCAACCCTTAGGTCGGATAGCCTCACCCTTCGATTGGTAGACTACCACTTTGGATTGGTAAATCTAAGATAGGCCAAGGCCGATATAGCCCTTCTCAATGGATTCATCGCACACCGACAAAGTCCATCAAATTAAAATGAAATTAATTCTAACTACTTTTGAGATGACATAAGTCCCCAACGGCATTCACTCAATAGTCGCCTTAGGTTGGGTTTGATTTATTATGCATTCAACAGGTCACCCCAGAGATTGTTCCTCACTTTAAAAGATATAAGTCCGCTATGCTTTCTTCCTAGCATAGCCGTTGCATACAGAAAGGCAACCCTTAGGTTGGTTAGCTCCACCCCGTAGCTGGTAGACTACCCCTTTGGATTTATAAACCTAAAGGCCAAGGTTGATATAGCCCCTTCTCAGTGGATCCATCACACACTAACATGGTCCATAAATTAAATCAAACTAAATCCAATTCACACAAACCATACCAAATCAAATGAAATTAAGATAAAATTAACTCTGACTACTTTTGAGTTGACATAAGTCCCTAACGACATTCACTCAGTAATCACCCTAGGTCGGGTTCAACTTGTTGTGCATCTAACAGATCACCCCAGCGATTATTTCTCACTTTAGGAGATGTAAGTCAGCTATGATTTCTTCCTAGCACAACCAATGCACACCGAAAGATAACCTTTAGGTTGGATAGCTCTACCACGCAGTTGATAGACTACCCTTTTGGATTTGTAAACTTGAGATAGGCCAAGGCAGAAATAGCCCCTTCTTAGTGTGTCCATCGCACACCGATAGGGTCCATCTCAAAATTTAAATAAATTGAACCAACTCCCCTAGTGGAGTTTAAATTGAAATAATCCAAACCCATTTCTCTAGCGGAGATGATCAAACAAATCAAAGAAATTCAATCAAACTCTTATCCCCAGATACCCTCTTTAAAACAAATTAAATTAAATCCAATTCCAAACTTCCTGTTGGAGCCAAATCACATTCCTCCCCCAGTAGAGCTCATAATAAAATAAGTAGTCAAACAATCATATTTAAAATCAAATTCAAATTCAAATCCTTATATTCCCCAATGAATACACCCCTAAACAATCAATGTGATCAAACTCAAATCCATATCCTAGTGGATAGCTCAAACATACTTCCCTAGTGGAAAGTTCATGTACTCAATCCCCAATGGATTTCTCCTTTTATGCCCTCAGCATAAACCTCACACATGTCATGTCTAATGCATGTGTGATCCCCTAGTGATCTTCCTTCTTATCTTTGACATGAAATTTCAACCAAATCCTTCTGACTCTCTTATGTACTTGGCATAAGTTGAGTTGCATTGCACTAAGATTGTGATTCAATCCACCTTTTGTGTTTAGGATTTGATGGTTTTTGTTAGTATTTTCCATATTTTGGACATTGTTGATCATCTTGGTCAACGCCAATATGTGCGGTGTGCCTTATCAGTTACACCACACCTATTAGGGGTCCTTTTGTTGAGTTCACTTTTGGAGTGAATTCTCATCCCCTTCTTCTTAGACCTAGGAGTCTTCTAGACACTAAGGCATCCTTAGTCATAAGACACTTCTAGCAATTAGGTGAACACTCAACCTAAGCCTAGAGACTTAAAAGAGTTAATCATAAGATTTGGCTAGCCTTAGGACTGAGGGAGATCCACCTACCCTATAGCCTAAGCCCAATCCATGTTCACCTTCCTAAGCTAAAACCAAACCTCAAATTCAAATCATATCCAAATCAAATACAATCTAAACCTAAGTCCTTTGAGCCAATTTCATGAACTTAGCCAAAATCCATTCAAATCAAATCAAACTGAATTGATTCTCTCATGGATCAATTATTCCATAAATTATCTTCCCAAATATATAATCAAATCATCAAAACTAAATCAAACTAAATCAAGCTCTTCCCCTAAGTCCTATGGCCCCATCCTATGGACCTAATCAAACTCTCCAAATAGAAACATCAGATTCAATTGATTTTCACATGAATCAATAGTTCCTTCAATCATCATTCTAAAGATAAATGAAATCTATAATCATCAAGTCAAACTAAATGAAGCCAACTCAAACCCAACTTAGCCCTTTTGACTTGGAATATTTAAATGAACTAAAACTCATCCAAACCCAAATAAATTGCAATTGAATTTATATATCAACCCCAAATACATATATAAACTCAACTAAGCTCAACTCAACCCAAAATCATGCTAACTAAGCCCAATTGGTCCACTTGGCCCAAAGTGGCCAATTTGACCTATTTAATCCAAGTTCAAATCCTACCCAAATTAGATTGAACTGAGCCCACAAAGACCTCCTATCATGATTTTTGATCACTCTAAGTTGATTAATTATCATAAATTAGGTCAAACCAAGTCAACTTGGTCCTTTGACCAAGTCAGCACTCTTAACCCATATGAACCAAACTAACCAAATTGTAACCTAAGACAAATCCCTTGAAACTAATGATTCATACCAACTTAAAATTGATATTTGAACATGACTTGACTTTCAGTTAAGCCAAACCAAACCCAATTGACCCTCTTGATCCATGTTGACCCAAATTGGGTCAATTCAAAATAAAACCAAATTGATTGCAACCAATGGATCAAGTTCATTCCAAATTGATTGTTGAACTTGATCAAAGCCCCAATTGAACCCAATTGACCTATCTAACCCAAATTGACCTAAAGTGTTAATTTGGTCTAAGCCTTAACCAAAGCCTATAATCATCATCAATTGGTCAACCAAACCCAAACCAACACCAAACCCAAGTCAATTTGGCCAATTTGGTCAAATTGCTCAAATTGACCCATTTGACCTAAATGAACTCAAATGAGCCAAAATCAAATCTAAGCCAAACTAAACCAAACCAATGATACCAAATCATCCTAAATGATCATATGAACTTGAACCAACCCTTGGTTTGACTCAATTAGACTAATTGGTTAACTTGACCTAATGTGGTGTTTATTTTGAATGTATGGGGACACCACTGTGACGGGGTCCTTATTGAAGTGATCGTACAACATTGAGATATTATGTACTATCTTGAAAGATAGAGACATCACCCTTCAATGGACCTAATTACCTAATAAGGACTCCTACGACATGATAGGTCTTCGAATATACCAGAGATTTTTCCCTACTTTACATGGATGAATAAAGTAGGGTTTATATTAAATCGGGTTCTAAAGTTCCCTATAAAGTCTAGCTTCCATAGTTAATTACATCTTAGGGAATGAAATCCCCTAAGAATACTCTCAATTAAAGTAGACAATTAGGACTACAAAGATTTCAAGGTTAGACTATCAAAGGATATGTAAAATCAAATGGGAAAGTTCAAAGAGAAGACTTATTTTTGGAAGTTAAGGGGATGAGTAGGGAATGGCCATGGTACTAGGAAGCCTTATGAGAATTCTAATCTATCCTATAATTGGGCTTTATATATTTAAAATTTAAGAGAATTATTTTGTTTGAGTTGAATTTTATTAGATTGATAAGGCTTATAATCCACCAACACAAGGTTGTGGAAATGCCTAAGAGGTGAGGATTTATGCTTGTTGCCCGAAGGAAATAACAACCTCAGATTTTAAACCTAGGGAGCTATAGCACAAACTAAAGCGTGATCTAAATCTAAGCGATAGGAGGACAAAATGTTCACCTCCATAAGAGAGGATGAACTGTCTAACTTCTGGACTTATAACTGCCTAGAGTGGTCGCCAGCTAACTCCTTGTGGTGTTTATTTTTGGATGTATGGGGGGACACCACGCAGATCGTAGGGGGTACTTATTGAAGTGATCGGGTATGACATTAAGGAATGATGCACTATATCGAAAGATAGAAATCATCACCCTATAATGGACCTAATCACCTAATAAAGACTCCTAAGGTATGATGGGTCTTCGAATGTACCAATGATTTTTCCCTTACTTTACATGGATGAATAAAGCAAGGTTTATATTAAATTGGGTTCTAAATTTTCCTATAGAGCCAAGCCTCTATAGTTAATTACATCTTAGAAAATAAAATTTTCTAAAAATACTCTCGATTAAAGTAGACAATTATCATCTCCAAAGAATTCAAGGTTAGACTATCAAATGATTAGTTATGTTTTGGATAATCAATTAGGAAAGTTCAAGGAGAAGACTTCTTTTTGGAAGTTAAAGAGAATAAGTAGGAAATGCTCATGATACTAGGAAGCTTAGTGAGTATTCCAATCTATCCTCTGGTTGGGCTTTATAATTTTGAAGTTGAAGAGATTTATGAGTTGAAATTTTATTAGATTACTAGGGCCTATAATCCAACAACATAAGATTGTAGAAATGCATAAGAGGTGAGGATTTATGCTTATAGTTTGAAGAAAATAGTAATCTCAGATCCTAAATCTAGGGAGCTTTAGCATGAGCAAAAGAATGACTTAAATCTAAGTGAAGAAGGGCATAAGGTTTACCTAGACAAGAGAGGGTAAACCACCCGACTTCTGGACTTACAACCACCTGGAGTGGCCGCCAGCTAACTCCTTATACAATTCAAATCCATGTGGTCCGGTCATATGAAATTGCAAGATAGTTGGGCTGCTATTTATTTAGAAAGAGACTAAAGTCCTCAAATCCACTCCCTAAGAAACTAGAGCATGAGTGGTATGAATAATGACTTAATCTAATGCTAAATCTTTTCAAATTTTATTTCCTTTTTAACACTTTATTTGGACAAAGGCTTTTGAATTTTGATGCCTACATGAATGATGAAATAAAGTTGTTGGCCAAATCAAGAGAGAAAGAGGGTGAAGCTCCGTCAATAGGGGTTGGTCTCACAGGTCAAGCAGTCCCTATGAGTGTAAGGATGGATGCCCTCATTTTGTAAGAGTGACTCAAGATGCATGCATGATGTGAAACATACAATCATATAGATGAGGAGTTGCTAAATCTTTTAATTATCTTGATTTATGTCCTAGAATTTATTATGAGGTTATGAGTTATAGAAAATTTTAGTTATGAGTGATTACTAGGTAGAAAATTTATTTTTATCCTAAGAGCCTAATCACATCCTGGCCATACATTAAAGCATCATTCATTTAAGAAACTATGAAAAACATGCCATTTATAATTCATAATTTAAACATACATCAATCAATTTTATAAAACAAATGTAAAAGAATAAGAGGTCGATACGGCCGGGTACCGCCGTACAACCTAAAAAGAAAATATGGGTAGTTGAGCTCGACTATTATACAACCCAATTTTATAAAATAATAATTAAAATTTATAAAATGCTATGGGGGTCTTCTTTCCTTCATTCCTCATGTCTTCATTTCTTTCCTTCTCACTTCTTTGATTTGGTAGGTTTCAAGGCATCACATGGCACCCAAGGACAAAGCCTTATGGCCATGCTCATCTTAGACCTCCATATCACCAATCCTAATTACTAATGCACAATTACATTAAAAATTGGAAAAGTAAATCTAACTACACATGCAAAACAATCATTAGCTAAACACATATATAATCCCGAGTAGTTATATGTATAATTTGGACTTAGCACCCCGTACATGGGTAACTAAGCCCACAAGTCATAACTTGGATTATGCTTATGGGTGTAAGCAACCTGCTAAAAGAGCATTTGTATTTATTTTTAAGCATCGCCTTAAGCACAATCCCCTGTAGAAAATATGATTAGGCTAAGAGCGGCCTACAATCTAGTCTATGAAACATACACCCTAACATCCAGTCTAAAATAGTACATCACAAAACAAAACATACACCATACATATGTTGTCCTAACTTAGGACTAGAAGTGGTGACTTAACTCTAATGTGTGTGTTAAGAATTATGTGGTATGTTTCAATGAAGCATTAGTGTTGTATTTTCTAAGTGTGAGAAGATTCAATTTAACATAAGAGGTTGGTTTCACTTGAAATTGTTTAATTGATTTAAGAATTTTAATTTATGCTTTCTTTAATTTCATATGATTACACTTAGCAACTAAGTGTTGTAAAGAGAAGAAATAGGATTGCCCTCTTTCATCCATGCCTTAAACCACTTTCTAAAGCACATTATTTTGATTTAGTTCTCTTTAGTGAATGGCTTATTAAATGATTTAATTAATCCTAAGTTTATGTTAACTTTAAATAATTCTGTCCAATGTGAAAGGCATCTTAAGATTAATCTAATTGAATTACTATCACATGACACATGCTAAATCATTCCTTTTCATCACATATAACATGCATATGATTTAATCCTAAGTGTATCTATACATTCAATATGTTTTGGCACACTTATATAATGAATGCATACATGTATTTGAAGTTTATATCATTTTATGTGATTGAATTATTTAATCATGTTAGTTTAAAGCTCTATGTAAATTCTTATATAAAAATACATAGGGATGAAATTAAATAGGTATGTGTCATTGTTAACCAAGGAAGTGAGATAATCAAATGACCTTCTTAAGGCTAACTAAAGTCTCATATTTCTGGGATGTCCAAACTATATATCCATTTGCATTCAAACATATGTAAATTTGTATGCATGAATGTAAGAAAGAAAGCTCCAAATCACATGACCAAGTAACTCAATTACTTAGTCAATTATGAATACATGTATCTATGGTGTTTATTTTTAGATGTGTATAGGGGACACCATGCAGATAAGAGGGGGTACTTATTAAAGTGATCGAGTATGACATTGAAGTATGATGTACTATCTTGAAAGATAGAGGCATCACCCTTCAATGGACTTAATCATGTAATAAGGACTCCTGAGGCATGATGGGTCTTCAGATATACCAAAGATTTTTCTCCTACTTTACATGGATGAATAAAGTAGAGTTTATATTAAATTGAGTTCTAAATTGCCTATGGGAAAGCCCCCATTGTAATTACATCATAAGGATGGTGAATTTCTTATGAATACTCTCAATTAAAGTAGGCAATTGTTGTCTCCAAAGATTTCAAGGATAAGACTATCAATAAATAGGCTATGTTTGGAAAATCAAATGGGAAAGATCAAGGAGAAGAATTATTATCAAGGCCAAAGAAATTGAGTAGGGAATGCTCATAATACTAGAAAACCTAGTGAGCACTCCAATCTATCTCATGGTTGGACTTTATATATTTGAAATTGAAGAGGATTATATGTTTGTGTTGAAATTTTATTAGATTACTAGGGCTTATAATCTACCAACATAAGGTTATGAAAAGGCCTAAGAGGTGAGAATTTATGCTGGTATCCCAAAAGAAATAGCTACCTCGGATCCTAAATCTAAGGAGCTTTGACATTAGCTAAAGCACGATCTAAATCTAAGCGAAAGTGAGTATATGGTTTACCTCCATAAGAGAGAGTAAACCACCCGATTACTGAACTTATAATATCTTGAAGTTGTAGCCAGCTAACTCTTCCTATGCCTTAAAACCATGTAGGCAAGTCATATGATTTTGCAAGATGGTTAGGTTGTTATTATTTAAAAAGAGACTAAAGTCCTTAAAAACACTCCCTAAGAGACTAGAGCATGAGTGGTACGAATAATGACTTAATCTAATGCAAATCTTTTCAATTTTTATTTGATTTTGACACTTCATTTTGACAAAGATCATAGGATTTTGTATGCCTAAATGCATGTTGAAATGAGTTACGGGCTAAATTAAAAGAGAAGAGGGTAACGCTTCATCAGTAGGAGTTGCTCTCATAGGTCAAGCGGTTCCCATATGTGTAAGGATGGAGGCCCTCATTTTGCAAAAGTGATATAATATGATATGCATGGTGTGAGACATACAACATTTAGCTAAGGGGTTGCTAAATATTTTAATTATCTTGATTTAATGCCTAGGCTTTATATGAGGTTGTGAGTTCAAGAAAAATTTAATTATGAATTATAGTTGGGGTAGAAAATTTAATTTTTCTCTAAGAGCATAATCGCATCCATGCCATACAAGAAACACCAATCATGAAGAAACTATAAAGAGGATACTTCGCCATTGTTAAACTAGGGGAGTGAGGTAAAGACCTCTTTAAGGCTACTTAAAGCCTTACATCCCCAGAATGTCCAGACTAGATATACCCTCTATTCTTGAATACAGATGAATGTATAATTGACTACAAGAATGAAAAATCATGCAAAAGTTATATTTTTTTTACTTGACTGAAACATTTATGCATATGGAGTAAAGTCTTATTCAAATTCTAATGTAGAAATACATGTAAACGAAATCAAATAAGTACTTATCACTATTAACCAATGAAGTGAGGTAATCAAATGACCTCATTGGGGCAAACTAAAGCCTTGTATTCTCGAGATGTACGGGCTATATAACTATTAACATTCAAATGCATGTAAAGCTACAAATGAATCAAAGAAAAGAAACCTTCAATCCATAAACTTAAAGTATAAGAACATACATTTCCTATATATTTATAACTAGCATTTGTAGCATATATAATCATTCATTTATAAGCTTTGGAAAAATACATTTGAATTTTATAGTGACAATAGCCACACATATATCAAATTAAATCAACACATGCAAGCTTGACATAAAGGAAACCATTTATTTTAATTAATTTTGCAAAAGATGAATGCATGAATCAAATGTCATACAATATTTAATATGATTGGAGAGGAATAAATAAACATAAATATGTGATTTCATTCAACCAAACTAATTCTTAAGGACAATCATATCCAATACAATTATTTAAAGCAAACCAAAGCTTTTTTAATATCATTTTTTAATTTGATGTTTAACATGATTTAAGGAAAGAGAGAAAGAGATTTGCTAATCCTAATCCCATCCCATTTTTGTAAATTAATTTGATTTAATAGGAGATAATTAGGTTGATTTTATGGATTAATTAAGTTAAGGTATGAATTAACTCAATTAATTAACCCTTACCTATGTTACCTTAAAGTAATTATCCAAATAATTATGAGGCAATATAATATGCAAATGAATTAAAAAGTAAATTAGCAATGGTCCTATGAATTGAAAGGGCCTAATGCAATTGGCTTACAATTAAAGGTTAATTAAGTTTAAGGAACTTAATTACTTTTATGATTTTCTCACACATATGAACAAAACATAATTTCATTAAATCTCTTTAGGTTATTGAACACCCAAAGACCTACCCATAAATTAATTAGATTCAGATGTATTTTAAGATTTAATTAAACTAATTAAGTAACTAATTAATTCATTAATCCTTAATTAATTTCTCTCAAAAATATAAAGGAAACTTAGGGAAAAGATTAGGAGAGAAGCTCCAATCCAATTCCCTAAGCCTCCTCACTGTTAAAAAGTGATAGATGACCCAATTAATTAAGTAAATTACTGATCATATGGTTAATTATCACTTAATTAAGTTAAGAAGATAATTAGGACTTAATTAATCAATTTTCTCAATTAACCAACCAATAAATTCCAAGAAAAATAGGTAAGGCAGAGGTCATCCCCTAAATAATCTCAGAAAGTTTGAAGTTAATTGGTGAATTAATTAAAGTGTAAATTAGGTAATTAACTTTTTAATTAAATTTTAATTAAGCCTAAATTACTATTTAAAATCAATTAAGGATAATTTTAATGGATTCCCCTCTAAAATACCTTTAAAATGAGCTTTTTTGTATTTTTATGATTTTTCTACAATTAGTTATGAATTATAGAAGTATCAGCCTTAAAAACCATTAAATTAACCTTAATTAAGCCTAATCCCATAGACGCCACATGGCGCGCTAATGCAGCATGCTTTCGATGTGGTGCTATGGGATTGGCTATTTAAGTAGGCACATTTGCGGTGACTCTGATGGCAGTGGGATGCTTTCTTATGGGTTATCCGATCAGAGATTGGATGACCACGATCAAACTCATAGTAAAGGAGAATTAATCAATCAGATCTAGCGTGATTTGATCACGGTCGTCCATTCTAATCACATAGAACGCATAACCTGTGATCTCGCTTCTCACGAGGGATGAACACCGGAGCCTGTCCGGCATGGATTGCTCGATTCAAGCTCACCCGAGCTCAGACTCACTCCAAAATGACCCTACACCTTTGCGCGAGGGATCCATGAAGATCCATGGCTAGGATTGGCTCACATGCAACTTTTCTTTAAAAAGCTCTAACCCATTTTCTCCCTAGAGCTCGGTTTGAAGCAATTACCTCATTGGAGCTAAGACAGGAAGTTCACATGCTTGAGGAAGGCTCGTTTAGTTGAGATGAAGCCTTATTGAGTAGCAATTGGATTGGTTCCAAGTGGATCACTCGATTGGACAAGAACGGTGCTTTGGAGCTTCGGTCTTGATTGAAGTAGACCCCCTGATTGATTTGGATCTTGGGAAATGGCTTGCTTGGCTTCAACGATGTGTGTGGAAAGTGCATGCAAGAGTAATTGAGATTTTATTGAGAAATGGAGAAGTTGGAATCGAATCGAGCTCCACTATTTTGTCTTAGCATGGGAAGAGAAAATTTATAGTGGGGAAGGCTTGGAAATGCTTTAGGGAGTGCTAGGGAGTTTCATAAATGTCTTGGGAGCTTTCATGAAGTAAAAATGGTATGATTTTCAGTGAGAATTGAGGGGGTAAACCCCTCAATTGGCTGAGGTGGACGGACAGATTGCTTCCCCAATTTTGGCCAGCCAACCACGAGTGCTTGAGGGGTCACAATTGAGTCCACTTGGCATGCCATGAGTGGAGGAAGGCATGAGAGGTAGTTTGAGGCTTGATGTGGGCTAATTTCTTCTTCATTTGTCCTTTGGTTTCTCGGCTTAGGATGGAGATGAGTTAGCTCACCTCCCTTTGGTCCATGGAAAGCCTAGCCCACATAGGGTGCGTTAGGTGGCTTAGGTGATACCCCATTTGGGTGCTTGATGGATGCCAAGGATGATAGGAGAATGGACATCATCAATTTTGGTAAAATCTCACATGGGGAGGCATATTCAAGGGGGATTTATCTTGGGTTTGGCTCTAATTTGGTTTCGGCTGATTTTGGACTGACCTAAGGTGAGTTTGGGTCAGGTTAGGTCAGGTTGCAAAGTCTCATGGGTTGGTTTTATGGGTTTTGGCTCAATTTTGTCAAATGGGTTAATTTGGGTCATGTTGGGTTTGGTTGATGAATTGGTCAAATTGGGTCAAACCAAGGTTAGGTTAGGTTCAAATAATGTTTTAAAAATTTTTAGTTCAAGTAGTTTCAATCAATTTGGTCAAAGTTTTATTTTGGCTCATTTGGATTCATATAGGTCAAATGGGTCAAGTTGACCAATTTGACCAAATTGGTCAAAGTGGCTTGGGTTGATTGTTGATTCAAGTTTAATTGGTTAATTGAAAATGATTGTATACTTTAGTTTGAATCAATTGAATTTTGGCCAATTTGACCCTTTAGGTCAATTTGGGCTAGGTTGGATTGGGTAGACCAATTAGTCAAATTGAGCTTTATTATGTCTTTGGTCAAGTTCAATAATCAATTTGGAATGAAGTTGAGCCATTGGTTGCAATCAATTTGGGTTGGATCATGATTTGACTCATTTTATCCTTTTAGGCCAATTTGGGTCAACTTGGGTCAAATGGCCAATTGGGATCGGTTTAGCTCAATTAAGGGTCAAGTCATGTTCAATCATTGATTATGAGTTGGTGTGAATCAATGGTTTCAATCAATTTGGTGTATGGTGAGTTTTGGCTAATTTGGGATTCATATGAGCTAAGGGTTGACTTGGTCAAATGACCAAGTTGACGTGGTTTGACCTAATTCTGGTATGAGGTTTGGATCAATGATCATGGTATGAGGTTTGGATGAGCTTGGTTCAATCCAATTTGGGTTGGATTAGAACTTGGCTCATACGGGTTCTTTAGGCCACTTTGGGTCAAGTGGACCTAAATGCATCAATTGGCTTGGTTTTGGCTTAATTAAGATTTAGTTGAATCTATATATGACCTTAGGGTTGAAATATAAATCCAACTTCAAACAATTTGGGCTATGATGGGTTTTGGTTCATAAGAAATTTTCAAGTCAAAAGGGCTAAGTTGGGCTTGACTTTAGTTGATTTCAATTTGGCTAGATGATTGTAGGTTTTATTTTTATTTGGATAGATGATTGAAGGAATGACTGATTCAAGAGAGAATTCATTGATTTTGGCTTGATTTAGATAGGTTTTGGCCAAGTTCAAGAAATTGGCTTAAAGGGCTTGAATTGGGGTTTGATTTCATTTTGGATTTGGTTTTGGCTATTTGTATCTTTCATTTATATTTGTGAATATAAATGAAGATATAAATGACTTATGAGAAAATCACTTGAGTTTGGCATGATTTGGAAGCAAATTTGTCTATGCTCATGGAGGTAAGTTATAAGGGCTTAGAAGGAAATCGATTTAGTTTGATTTGGTTTTGATCCGGGAATGTGGGTTCCATTTATATTTGTCAATATAATTGATTTATAAAGAAATTGATTGATTTTGGGCTGATTTGGGTTGAGATTTGGTTAAGCTCATGGAGGTAGATCCATATGGCTTAAGAAAGGTCTTGGTTTGGTTTGATTTAGTTTAATTCAGTTTTGATCATGGGGGTTTATATTTCATTTATATTTTTGAATATAAATGATGGAGTAATTAATTTATAAAGAAATCAATTGATTTTGATTTGATTTAAATTGGATTTTGGCTAAGTTCATGGGAGTGGATCATAAGGCTTAAGAGGGATTTTGGAGCTTGAATTTGATTTTGGGTTTCAATCATTCAGAATTGAGTTTGGGCTTGAGTTTGATAAATGATTGATGGAATGAATTAATCTTGGAGAAGATCAATAGAATTTGGATTAAATTGGACTTGGCTAAGAGTAAGACCATGGAATTCAATCATAAGATTTAAGAAGGGTTTTGATTTTAGATTTGATTATGGGTTTCAATCAAATTATTTGGAATTTTGATTTGGATTTGGTATTTGAATTGAATTTGAGGTTTGATTTGAGAAGGAAAGCATGGATTGAGTTTAGGCTACAAGGTAGGAAAGTCTCCCTAAATCCCTAAGGCATAACATACTCCTATGACTAACTCTTTTAACTCGCTAAGCTTAGGTTAAGTGTTTTCCTAATCATTAGAAGTGTCTTAAGGCTAAGGAACTCTTAGTTTCTATAAGAGTCCTAGATCTATGATGAGGAGATTGAGAACTCACTCCAAAAGTGAGGTCAACAATATCCTTGATAAAAGAAAATGGGTTCTAATTCTATAATTAAATACACACACACATGCATAAGAAACATAAGCTAGTACATGTCATTGTTAACCAAGGAAGTGAGGTAATCAAATGACCCCCATGGGGCTACTTAAAGCTCATATTCTGGGATGTCCAAACTAAACACTTGCTTTTCTTAAATACATATGGATGTATACATAAATAAGGAAAACCATGCAAATGTTGGATTTTTATTTCATCGAAACATTCATGCATATGGAGTAAAGCTCTATCCAAATTCTAATATAGAAAGCCTAACTAAAGCCTTGTGTTCCCGGGATGTCTGGACTATATACTTATTAACATTCAAATATATGTAAAATTACATACGAATTAAGGAAAAGAAATCTTTATTTCACATATCTAAGTTATAAGCACATGTGAAACTATGTATATATGTTCACAGCTATTATCACTCTAATCAATATAATTGATTCATAAATTAAAAAAAAACAATTTGAATTTATTAGTGATAATAGCCACACATATTGTAAGTTAGTCCAACACATGCACACTTACATAAAGAAAAATCATTTGATTTAATTAACTTAGAAAAGATGAATGCATGATTTTAAATGACATACAACATTTAGCATGAATGGAAATGAATAAATAAGCATAAACACATGATTTTATTTGATCATATTAATTACTAAGGACAATCATATCAAATAAAATTATTTAAAATAAACCAAAGTTTCTTTAATGCCATTTTTAATTTCATATTTTTATTTGATTTAAGGATGTGAGAAAAGGTTTGCTAATCCTAACCCATTCCCATGTTTGCTAATTAATTTGGTTTAAAGAAATATAATTAAGTGGATTTTATGAGTTAATTAAGTTGTGGTATGCATTAAATATATTAATTAACCATTTCCTATGTTGCCTTAGCATAATTACCCAAATAATTATGAGCCAACATGATAGGCACATACATTGGAAATTAAATTAGCAATGATCCTAAGAAATGAAATGGGCCAAATGCAATTGGCTCATAATTAATGGTTAATTAAGTTAAGGAACTTAACTAGGTACTCTCATAGGTCCCCCACACATGTGGGATAACTATAATTTTCTTAGGATTTTCTTAGGTTGTTGAACACCTAAGGGTCTGCCCAAGACTTAATTAATCAAGTTCTAGTGTGATTATGATTTCAATTTAATTAATTAAGTAATTTAATTAATTAATTAAACCTTAACTAATTTAATTGGTGAAATGAACTTAGGGAAATGAATTAAGAAGGAGGCCTCAATCCCATTCCATTAATCCCTTCAATGTTGGATAGTGATTAACCACTTAATTAACAGACATTTTACTATTCATGTGATTAATTAATGATCAATTAACTTAGAAGGGTAATTAAAACTTAATTAGTCAATTTCCCCAATTAATTAAGCAACAAATCCCATGAAAATTATGGGAGGCAAAAGTCATCCAATTGAATTAACCCATAAACTTTGGGATGAATTACTTAAGTATTAGAGAGTAATTAAGCTAATTAATTTCTTAATTAAACTTTAATTAAGCTCTAATTAGTATTCAAAATTAATTAAGAATATTTTTAATGAATTCTCCTTTGAAATACCTTTAAAATGAGTATTTATTCATATTTTTATGATTTTTTTACAATTAGTTATGGTTTTCACAAGTTTCAGCCATTAAAATAAATTAATTTGGCCTAATTAACCATTAATCCTATCAGCGTCACGTGGCACACTGACGCAATGCGATTTCCACATGGCACCACAAGATTGTATATTTAAACTTATCCTAATCAGTGCTTGCGTAGCGATGGCAGAACGTGCTTTCTCATGTGCCATCCAATCCATGATCGAATGACCATGATTAATCCCACAGTGCTAAAGGATTAAAATGGATAATTCTATCATATTTAATCACGACCGTCCATTCCAATCACACAAAATGGATAGTGCGTGATCCCCCGTCTATTGATCGACAGAAGACGGACACCGTCTGCCTTCCTTTGATTGATTCGAGCCCACCCGAGATCTCAAATCGATCCCACACCTTCACAAAGGGGATTCGAAGGGATCCAACGGCCAATATCATGTGGGGTGAAAGCTTTATTCAAAAAGATCTAATGCATTTTCATATAAAGATCAATTTTAATGGCAAACCTCACCAGAGCTCAAGACTGGTGCCAAATCTGATTGAGGAAGCTTCATCTAGTGGAGATGAAGCTCTACTGATCAACATGAGCTCCAATTTGAGGTACTTCATTCAGAAGGCCAACACATGAGATGTAGGTGGTCGGTGTTGATTGAAGTCCACCCTTCGACTATCAGAAAGCTAGGGAGGTGATTCTTTCTTGCTTAACTACCTCCAAGGATGGTGTGTGCAAAGTTAATTATACTTTGGTCAAGCCTTGAGCCAATGGGATCAAGAGAATGGCTCCCCGAGTGGGGAATGTCGGATGAGCTTAGGAGCCTGAGGAATGCCTCTGGCGGCTCATCTTGGGTAGGTAGGTCTTTGAGGAATGCAAGTGTGTGGATTGAGTGGAAATGAGGAGGTGTATACCCCCCTTCCCTTGGATTGGATGGTTCAGGCTAGTTTGGCTTCTTATGGATGCTTAGCCATAGGTGGTGGCTAGGAATGGTAGGGATTCACCTTATGTGGCTCAATTTGAGTGGCCAAGGCATGGAAGGTGGCTATCAAGGGGGATAGTGGGTGTCTTTGGTGGTTTCAAATGTTCCAATGGGGGAGATGAGGTAATTTTACCTCCCCTTGGGTCATGGTCAACCTAACCACCTTTGGGCTAGGTTAGTCAGTGTCCTAAAAGCCTAGGTGGACCTCTGGGAGAGTGGTAAGTGGTCAAGGAATGGAAATGACCACTTACAGGGGTGATTTATCTTAATCATTTGGGATTGGATTTGAATGGGGCAGATTTGAAATGAGTCAAAAGTGGGTTATCCAAAATTTTATATGATTTGGAGTTCATTTGGTTAGGTTTGGCTCAATTTAACCCATATGGGTCAATTTGTATCAAATTCAGTCAAAATGGGTTAAGTTGACCAATTGGTCAAATTAGGTCAAACCAAGAGTTGGGTCAAGTTCACATGACCATTTAGAGTGTATTGGTGTCATTGGTTTGGTCCAATTTGGTTTAGATTTGGTTTTTGTTCATTTCATTTCATTTGGGTCAAATGGGTCAAGTTTACCAATTTGACCCAATTGGCCAAATTAACTTGGGTCATGGCTTGGTTTGGGTTTGGTTGATCATTTAGAGTATGTTGTAGGCTTTAGTTGAGTTTAATTTGGATTTGATTGAGTTTTAGGTTGGTTTGACCCTTTAGGTCAAGTTGGGTTCAATATGTCAATTGGGTCTGGTGAGTCAATTGGGCTCAATTGAGGCTTTGGTCAAGTTCAATGATCAATTTGAAATGAACTTGAGCCATTTCTTGCAATCAATTTGATTTAGATTTTTATTTGACCCATTTTGGCATTTAGGTCAATTTGGGTCAACTTGGGTTGAGAGGGCCAATTGGGTTTGGTTTGGCTCAATTGAAGGTCAAGTCATGTTCAAATGTTGATTTTGGGTTGGTATAAATCATTGGTTTCAAGAGAGACTTTACTTCATACACTAAGCTTATATTCACATGCACCTCCTATGTATACATAACTAAAGTCACAATATATTTTATCATTCATTAATAAGCTTTTGAAAATACATTTGCAATTGAATAGTGATAATAGCCACACATATTTTTAATTAAGCCAGCACATGCAAATTAACATAAAGGAAATCATCTTCATTTAATTAATTCGGAAGAAGTGAATGCTTGAATACAAGTAGCATACAACATTTTAACATGATTGAAAAGAAATAAAGCAATATATGCATGTAATTTCATTCAATTCAACTAATTCCTAAGGACAATCACATTAAATAAGCTTATTTAAAATAAACTAGTGTTTCTTAAAGCCATTTTAATTTCATGTTTGATTTGATTTAAAGGATGTAAAAGAGGTTTGCTAATCCTAATCACATTCCCCATATGTGTGAGGAAATTTGATTTAATGAAATACAATTAGGTTAATTTTATGAATTGATGAAGTTAAGCATGGATTAAGTCAATTAATTAACCCTTACTTATGTCACCTTAAGGTAATTAATTAAATAATTATGAGCTAATATGATATGAAACCACATGAAAAGTAAATTAGCAATGCTCCTATGAAATGAAGGTGGCCTAATGCAATTAGCTCATAATTATTAATTAATTAAGCTTAAGGGACTTACTTAATTACTTTTATATTTTCTTACACATATAAGCTAACCATAATTTCATTAGCTCTCTCTTTAGGTTATTGAACACCCTAAGAGCTACCCAAGAATTAATTAGGGAAAACAATATGAAATGGACTTAGGGAAAGAGACAAAGAAGGAAGCCTAAGTCTCAATCCCTAAATCTTTTCAAATAGTTGATTAAATTTCAGATATAATTTGTGTTTTCATTTATTTAATTAATTGATTAATTAATGAGTCTTAATTAATCAATTTTAAAGAGGGAATGAAGAAAACTTAAAGAAAAGATTTGAGGAGGGGTCCCAATCCATTTCCTTAAGTTTCTCCACTATTAACAGAGGCTAATGAACTTAATTAATTGATTAATTCACTATTCATTTGATTAATTATCATTAATTATGGTGGAAGAGTAATTAAGACTTAATCAATCAATTTTCCTAATTAACTATCTAATAAATTCCAAGAAAAATAGGGAGGTAGAGGTCATCCCCCTAAATATCTCTGAAAAGTTTGAAATTAATTGGATAAGAGTAATTATTAAATTTTAATTAAATCTTAACTAAATAGAAATCCTTTCAAAATTAATTAATAATTTTTTTGGATTCTCCTCAAATACCTTTAAAATGAGTGCATTTATATTTTTTTAGATTTTCTAGAATTATGAATTTTGGAATTTTCTTAAAATAGATTAATTAATTTAACTCTAATCTAACTCCGCCCACATGGTTGACGCAAGCGCTTTCAAGATTCCTAAGATCGATGGTCATTAAATCTCATGATTAAGGAGAAAATTGATAGATCTATGTTTGATCAGATCAGGACTGTTTGTTTCGATCACGTGGAACGGACGGCCCGTGATATGTCTCCTTCTCAAATGGTAAAAGACGGATATTATCCATCTTTCTCTGTTTGATCCGAGCTCACTAAAGCTTGGATAGGGATCAAATTGATCCCACACCACTATGAGGAGGAGACAAACACATCCAATGGTCAAGATTGACTCACATGAAAGTTTTCTTCACAAAGGCCCACAAAAAATTCACCTAAACTATAGTTTTGAGGAATTACCTCACCGGAGCTAATGTCCAACAGTGGGATCGATGGAGGTAGTTTCGCCTAGTTGAGGTGAACCTCTGTTGAGAATCTTGGACCTTAATTTAAAGTGAGCCACTTGGATGACCAATCCACGCACGTAGGAGATTCGACTTGAATCAAACTTGGACCTCCGGTGGCTTGGAAGCTTGGGAAATTACTTGGAATCACTCGAAGAGGTATGGTGATGGTGTGTGCAAGGTTGATTGAGGTATGTTGGAAGATTGAGCAAACGGGGCATCAGATTGGCCTCCCTTATTTCGACTGCACACGATAGAAGGAAATGCGAGCTTAGGAGGTTTTGGATTACTCTAAGGAGGGTAGTGGGATTTCGTTTCTCACTTTGGTGTTTAGTGTGTATGAATGGTGCCAAATCCCTTTTGAGTTGAGGGGGTATACCCCTTAATTGGCATAGAAGGACAAACAGGATAGACTTGCTCCTTTCAGCCAACAGGCCGCCATCAGGGCACCAGAGAGGTCACACTCACATCCACGTGGCTCGTGTGAGTGGAGGAAGTAATGGGAGGCTACCCAAGAGATGATGTGCGATGGTTCCTTGGCATGGGAGGTGAGTTCTCACTTCCCATTGGTCCATGACAGACCTAGGGGGTGGGTTAAGTGGGTTAGGTGGAGCCTTACTTGAGTGTTTTGAGGGCTGCCATGGTGATGGGAAAGTTGACCTTGCTTCTTAAAGGGAGAATCCAATGGAAAGAGGGCTTGTCCAATGGTTAATCCCCTTAGGGTGGGGTCCACTTTGCTTTGGACTGATTTGGGAATGATCTAGTACTAGTTTGGGTCAGGTTTGGCCGCCCCAAGGGTTAGTTTGGCTTCATTTAGTCAAATGAGGTCATATGAGTTCATGTTGGGTTGGGTTGACCAATTGGTCAAGTTGGGTCAAACCAAGGCTTGGGTTGGGTTCAAATGATCTTTTGGGGTGTTTTGGTTCAAGTGATTTTGATTAATTTGGCTTAGGTTTAATTTTGGCTCATTTGGATTCAAATAGGTCAAACGGGCTAAGTTGGCCAGTTTGGCCAATTTGACCAAATTGGGTTAGGTTAGGTGTTGGCTCATGTTCAGTTGGCTAATTGAAAATGATTGTAGATTTAGTTTGGTTTAATTTGGAATCAATTAGATTTTGGCCAATTTGACCCTTCAGGTCAATTTGGGCTATGTTGGGTCAAGTTGTCCAATTGGTCAAATTGGGCTCAATTATGGCTTTGCTCAAGTTCAATAAATGATTTCGAATAAACTTGAGCCATTGGTTACAATCAATTTGGGTTAAATCATGATTTGACCCATTTTGGCTATTTAGGCCATTTTGGGTCAACTTAGGTCAAATGATCAATTGGACTTGGTTTGGCTCAATTAAGGGTTTGATCATGTTCAATCATTGATTATGAATGGTTTGAATCAATGGTTTCAATCAATTTGGGTATATGGTGGTTTTTGAATAATTTGGGTTTCATTTGGGCTAAAGGTTGACTTGGTTTGACCTAATTCAAGGTAGTTGATCACCCTAGGATGGTTGTTGATCAGGGTATGAGGTTTGGATGGGCTCGGTTCAATCTAATTTGGGTTAGATTCGAACTTGGCTCAAAAGGGATCTTTAGGTCACTCTAGGTCTAGTGGACCTAAATGGATCAATTTGTTTGGTTTTAACTTAGTTTAAATTTAATTGAACTCTTACATGGACTTGGATGAAAATATAAATCCAAATGCAATTGGTTTGAAGTCAATTGGATTTTAATTTATATGATAATTTCAAGTCAAAAGGGGTCAACATAGGCTTGACTTGAGTTGACTTGGATTTGGTTTGATAATTGTAATTTATGTTTATATTTAGATGAGTGATTGAAGGAAAGATTGATTCATGAAGAAATCCATGGGTTCTGAATTAATTTTGATATCATTTAACCAAGTTTAAGAAATTGGCTAAAAGGCTAAAATTAGAGATTTAATTTGATTTGGGTTTTATTTTGGCTATTTGGAATTATAGATCATTTATATTTGTGAATATGAATGAAGGTATAAATGAATCATGAGAAAATCACTTGAGTTTGGAGTGATTTGGAAGCAGATTTGACCAAGCTTAATGATGTAGGTCAAAAGGGCTTAAGTAAGAAATTGATTTAGTTTAATTTATTTTTTTCTCATTGGAGGGTGAGTTTCATTTATATTTGTGAATATAAATGAAGTAATAACTGATTTATAAAGAAATCAATTGAGTTTGGGTTGAGATTTGATTAAGCTTATGGAGGTAGGTCCATATGGCTTAAAAAAGTCTTGATTAGGTTTGATTTAGTTTGATTTGATTTGGCTAATTTGAATTTGGATTTCATTTATACTTGTCAATATAAATAAAGGAATGATTGATTTATAAAGAAATCAACCAAGTTTGATTTAGTTTAAAGGGGATTTTCACTAAGCATATGAAGGTGGTTCGTATGGCTTAGGAAGGGATTTTGAAATTTGGATTTAGTCATGGGTCTTGATTATAGGTCTTGGAAATTTGGTTTGGTATGAATTTGAGGTTTGGTTTGAGGAGGAAGGCATGGGTTGGGTTTAGGTTATAGGGTATGCAAGTTTTCCTAAGTCCCTAAGGCATAACATATTCTTATGGCTAACCCTTCTAAGTCTCTAGGCTTTGGTTAAGTGTTCACCTAATCACTAGAAGTGTCGTAAGACTAATAATCTCTTAGTATCTACAAGAGTCCTAGGTCTATGATGAGGAAGTTGAGAACTCACTCTAAAAGTGAGGTTAATAAGGGGTGCCCAATAGGTGTGGTGTAACTGATGAGGCGCACCGTACGTATTGGTGTTGACCGAGACGATCAACAATGTTTGAAGGATCACAAGCACTAATAGAAATGATATACTCCTAAACTCGAGATGTAGAAGGAATCAAGATCTTAGTGCAATGCAACTCAACTTATGCCAAGGGCATAATAGAAGAAGAAAGGATCCACTGAGGGATCAAGCATGTGAACCTTCCACTAGGGAATTAGGTTCAGGTTGTCCATAGGGGATAGAGTTTGAGTTTAAGCTAGTTGAATATGATTTTGGAAGAGAAGCTATGTTGTGGATTAGGATATGATTTGCGCCTCACTGTGGAGAAATTTGATTTGATGTAATTGGTGGGGCATCCACTAGGATTAGAATCTCATTTGTTTGCTTATGATTTAAGGCTCCACTAAGGAGAGAATGTGATTTGGTTTTGAGGGCACATCTACTTGAGATATGGGCTTAGGTCCGCTGAGGATAAAGTGGACTTAATATATGGTTTTCTTTAGTTTGTGTATCCTCTAGGGATAGGAGTGGATGGATTGAATTGGACTCCACTGGAGGGAGGATGGTGAATTTAATAAAATGGACCCTATCAGTGTGCGATGGATCAACTAAGAAGGGGCTAATATCAACCTAGACCTATCTTAGATTTAAAAATCCAAAGAGAAAGTCTACCAGCCATCAGGTAGGGCTAACCAAACTAAGGGGTGCCTTTTGGTGTGCAATGGTCAAGTTAGGAAGGAATCTTGTAGACTTACAACTTCTTAAACAAGGAACCATGGGGTGATCGGTTGATAGCTCAATAAATCAAACCCGACCTAAGGAGACTATTGAGAGAATGCCACTGTGGACTCATATCGACTCAAGAATAGTTAGAATTAATTTAATTTTGGATAGACCTTATTGGTGTGCGATGGATCTACTAAGAAGGGGTTAATATCAGCGTAGTCCTACCTCTAGTTTGCAAATCCAAAGGGATAGTCTACCAGCCACGGGGTAAGGCTAACTAACTTAAGGGGTACCTTTCAGTGTGCAATGAACAAGTTAGGAAGAAAGCTTGTAGACTTACAACTTCCTAAATAAGGAACCATTGCGGTGATCGGTTGATAGCACAACAAATCAAACTCGACCTAAGGCTGCTCGTCGGTGTGCAATGATCATGTTGGAGAGAATGTGTGATAGACTTATATCTTCCAAAACAAGGACGACCGGGGTGACCTGTTGGTGGCTCAACAAGTCGAACCTGACCTAAGGGGGACTACTGAGAGAGTGCCGACCTGGGGACTTATCTCAACTCAAAAGTAGTTATGCAATTCCTATAGGGAGTTTTGCTGACACTGTCCTAAATATATGATGCTTGCTTGGGAAAAGGTACCACTTTTTCTAATCCAGCAAGATATATATATATATATATATATATATATATTTGTTTTGTTTATATGTTTGCATTAATCCTATTAGTGTGTGAGGGAGCACACTGAGAAGGAGCTTATATCAGCCTAGTCCTATCTTGGACTTACTGGACCAAAGGAGAATCTGCATATTGGCAAGACAAATTCTCCAACCACAGGGGTGGCTACTAGGAAAGGGGGACTGTCTAAGAGTAACCGGGGTAGTGTCTAAATGGGGTTAGTAAGGATGTGATCCAAATAAAGTATCTTGTGTCTTTATCCAGGACCCTATAAAAGAAAGCCTATACATATATGGTGGCCAACTCTAGGAGAAAGCTTGTAGACTTACATCTGCCATGAGTGATGTATCCACCAGGTGGGTCACCGTCAGTATGGCGATAACCAACCTAAGGTGCTCATCGGTGTTTGAAAATTAGTCTAGAGAGAAGGCGTATAGACTTATATCTCCCTAAAGAGGGACTGATTATTGGGATAGCCTATCGTTGGCAAGATAGATGCTATCTGATCTAGGGAAACTACTAAGTGGGGAGTCCCGTGTAAGGGCTGGACTCATACTTGAAGTAGTTAGGAGGAAGTGAGCCATTAGGGGACTTATCCTAAGCCTTAAATATACTCGACCCAGTCAGTGCAAGATGGCTAGTTCAAGAAGAAAGTATGTCGGCTTACATCCTCTTAAACAAAGTCAACATAGGGTAGCTTACAGGCTGCATAGTAAGGCCTACCAAACTAATAAGGCACTCATCAGTTTGCAATGGTCAAGTTACGAAGAAAGCTTGTAGACTTACATCCGCTAGACAAGTAACCACTGTGGTGACACACTGGTAAGGTCGCATGTCAACCCGACCTAGAGCAGTTAATGAATGAGTGCCATAGGGGGCTTTATCCCACATCAAAATAGTTTGAGAAAAAAGGTATTTGTTTGTTTTATGAGGTTGTGCATAGTTTATGTTGGTGCTATGTCACTAAAGGATAGGACGCCACTTGGGTTCCTTACACCTACCTTAAACACATCGTGACAGATTCGTAAGCAAAGATATTCCTAACCAATATGAAGAGATGGAGTTTGAGATGAAAGAAATTTTATTGATAATTATTTTCGAAACAAGATTTATGGATAATAATTCTTTAGATAGAGCCCGTTGATTAGAAGCATATGGTGCTCTCCCTTACAGTTTATAAGCTGATAAGATCATCCTTGGTAGGCTTTCTCTATGGAAAAAGGGCCTTCCCAAGTGGGTTCAAACTTGCCTCCCATCTTTCGACGGGCAATAATTGGTCTCCTTAGAATTAAAATAAGCTCTCCAACTTGAAAAGCTTTAGGGCAGAATAACTTATTATGAACTTGAACATTTTGGCTTTGTACAACTCGAGGTTCTGGCATGCCTGGAGGTGTCTCTCCTCCAAACCTTCAAGCTCTTCTAATTGTAACTTGGTGCTATGCTTCATTGTGATTTTACTACCCACAGCTATCCTTAATGATGGAAGTTGGACTTCTAATGGTAGGACAGCTTCAGACCCATACACTAAAGAGAAAGGGGTAGATTGAGTTGGAGTCCTGTGTGTGGTGCAGTAAGCCCACAAGGCCTCAACTAACTGCTCATGCCATTACCGCTTATTATCATCGAGTGTCTTTTTTAATATTTAGATGATAGTTTTGTTGAAGGCTTCTACTAAGCCATTTTCTCTCGGGTAATAGATGATTGAGTATCTCTAATCTATGTTGTGTCTTCGAGCAAAGCTGTTAATTTTGGTGCTCTTCAATGCAGTACCATTATTGGATAAAATTTATCGAGGCACCCCAAACCCCACAATATGGTTCAAAACCGATGCCTGAAAGAGATCTCTGAGTATGACAGAAGAGGACACTTGAAATGAAGATGTATGGGGATGGTAGTGGTGTAAAATATTGCATTATTAACTCCCAGAGACATTTTAGCTGATGCTCAAGTAGGTATCTAGTCTCTCTTGATCTGGCTTTCATCTTTGGACTAAATTGATGTGCTGTATACCTCAATCACAATCTTATCATGTTTTCAAACAATAAAACCTTATTATGAATGTAAATAGAGCATAGGAAAGGGCTTTCTTTTTCACCTGATGGGCTAATGACTTCTCTTGAGGAAGTTTGTTTGTATTTAAATAATCCATGAATGGTGCCTCCAATTTGACTCATCATTTTTTTTGGCAACGATAACCTCCCCTCTAAGAGAGATTCTCTGGATGAGTTCATCATCAACAAGGGATAAGACTTGCCTATTTTGGACTCTTATTGGTATATACTCAGCTTCTGGACATGCCAACTCCTTGGCAAGTTTAACAAATGCATCTGCTATGGTGTTTTCTCCTCGAGGAATCTTATAGTTGGTAACTTCAAGGATTTGGTCCAACAAATCCATGGTATACTTATGATATTGATGGAGTTTATGCTTTAGAACTTTGTAAGTCCCATCAATTTGGTTGATAACTAATTGAGAATCCCCGAAGATGTTGATGCTCTGGACGCATAGCATAATGGCTAACTCTAGACTGGTAATAAGAGCCTCATATTTCACTTCATTGTTGGTGGATATATTGGACATATGATATGAGAATCTCATCACATCATGATCTGGAGTTAAGAGAACTATTCCTACCCCTATCTTTCCTCGAAGAGCAGATCAAGGTTCTTCTCCCTTTTGAAAGGAAGTCACACCATCAAGATACATCTCCAAGTGATGAATGCTAGTGTCCCCTAAGTTCATGATTTATTTATCAGGGAGGTCATCACTAAGTGGGGAATCAGCAAGAAGTGGGTGTCCTACTAAGAAATTCACTAGTGCTTGTCCTTTCACCACATAGAGGGGTACAAAAGTAATGTCAAACTACGACAAAATCATGGACCAATGTGCCAACCGTCCAGATAGCATCGGCCGTGCAATAAGATATTGCAGTGGATTGATTCTAGAGATCAAATTCACCTTATGAGAAAGCATGTAATGTCATAGCTTTTGGATGCAAAGATTAAAGCCAGGTAGTGCTTTTTAATAGGTGGATAGTTTGCCTCAACAGGGATCAGATGATGAATAAGATAGTGGAGTGCATTCTCCTTTCCTTCATCATTGGTTTAGGCCAACAAAGCATCAAGGGAGTCATCTAATGCATTAGTATATAGTTTTAGTGGCTTGCCCGAGATAGGGGCTGCTAGAATTAGCGGCATCATCAGGTAGTGCTTGATGTCTTTGAAAGCATGCTGACACTTGTCATCCCACTTGAACATAGCATCTTTTTTGACAAGTGTTGAAAATAGTTTGCATCTCCCTAATAGGTTGGAAATGAAGCATCTTAGATATGCTAACTGCTCTTGAAATGATCTAAGTTGAGTTAGACTCATAGGGGGTGGCATTTCTATGATAGCCTTTATCTTCTTTGGATCAATTTCTATTCCACGCTGCCGGACAATGAACCCAAGGAATTTACCTGAAGCTACTTTGAATGCATACTCCAGGTTAAATTATCTTAACCATAGAGAAGGTATTCCTTTTCTATTCTTTTGACTACAAGATCATCAACATAACATTCAGCCTGATGATGAATGAGTTCATTAAAGACCTAATTCATGGCTCGCTGGTATGTAGCGCCGACATTTTTAAGGCTGAAAGGCATGTCGCTATAATAATAGATTCTGATTGGGGTTTGAAAAGCAATATTTTTCTAATCCTTGGGGGCCATCTTAATTTGGTTATAACCAGATGAGCCATCCATGAAAGAAAAGACTGCATGAGATAAGGCAATGTTCACCATCAGTTTTGGGATTGGTAGTAGAAATTCATCTTTAGGACATGCCTTATTCAGGTCCCTAAAATCAACGCATATGTGAATCCGACCATTCTTTTTTTAACTAGAATGACACTAACCAACCAGGTAGGAGATTTTTATTCCCTGATAAAGCCAGCATCGATCAATTTCTTGACTTCAAAAATGACCTGCTGCTCAATGTCTAATCACATGTGTCTAGGAGCTTCCTTGATAGGGTTAACATTATGATCTATTGCTTGTTTGTGGATTGCTATGCCAGAAGATAGACCAAACATTTCTTTATAACTCCAAGCAAAGTAGTCCTAAAACTCAGTCAATAGCCTAATTAAGTTATTAGTTTCTTCTTCATTCAACAAGGAACTAATGTATATCGGGCGTGGGTCTTCTTTTGTCCCTAAGTTGATTTCTTTGAGTTCATCGATGGTTGATCTAAGCTCTTCTTCAAACTCTGGTGGTGCATCTTTGACTTCAAAATCATTTGAATCATCTAAAGTTTCTAAACACACCTCCTCATATGAGTTAGCATGATTTGAAAAGAACCTATCAGACTCCAAATGATTCTTGATGATTAGGCAATGATTATCATCATCAACTGGGCTCACTGTGCCAAATCCTAGTCCTGGTCTTGATTGAGGATGTATTCTTTGGTTGTCCCATAATATTTTAAAGTAATCTGGCCTGTGTTTAGACCAAGTATGTGAGATTAATCCTTTTTTTAAATTAAGAACACAAGATGAATACCAATCAAAAGATAATTATATTAAATCTTTATATGAATCATCCTCAAGTTCTACATCGGCTTCCTGACTTGAGGATGATGCTCCCAACAAAAATCTTTTTGGCTTGACATATGTAAATGACTTGGGGGCCTCCTTAATTACCAAACCCACAATTTTTTGAGAGGAAAGTGGGGTTAGAGATAAGGTTCCCAACTACTGCCTCACTATTTTACATAATAGTGACTCGGATACATTCATGCTTTGCTTCAAGGCCTGGTCTTCATCACTGTCTGGCTCAAGTGTCACCTCTAATGGGACCGACTGAGAGGGGTTGATTAACATGCTAACCACATGAGACTCATCCTCTGAACTGGATTCCAAGTCTATATGGATAGCAGGGGTAATCTTATGAGCTAGAACATAGCTCCTACTGACTGGCCACCAACAAGGAGGTCTTCCACCTCTGGAACTGCCCTTGGATATGTCCCTTCCTCTACCTGTGGGGGTCGAGCAATCCTACCCATTGTTTGTATGGAGGAATGAACTGTGGGTGAAATCTAACTTCAGGGTCTACTTCTTCCTTAATGTCCACTTCTCTCTCACTTGCATTTTTATTTTATTTTTCTTTTTCTTCTTTTTCTTTTTTTGTTTTTTTAAGTTTGATCAAGTTCACGAGAATATAAATTCTAATTTTGAGAAAGATAGTAGGTTGTGTCCTCATATATCTCAACCTCTCTAACTAAAAATGGCTTTAAGTCTTCTTTGACACAATATTCGATTCCACCGCTTCAAAACTTGATGCACTAATGTAGAGAGGATGGAACCATCTTGTTCTCATGTATCCAAGGCCTACCAAGCAAAGCAGTGAAAGATGTATCCAAATTGATTATGTAGAACTTGGCCTCTATTTTTTAGTCATGTATCTCCAATGGAAACACTATAGAGCCTAAAGCCCTCTCACCTTGCTCATTGAATCCTCTCAATATTATCCGATCTCCTTGAAGTTCAGAGATGTCAATCCTCAGGCAGGCACAGGTCTTTAGACTCATAATATTTATTGATGCACCTAGATCAACTAATACCCTAGAGAGTCTGAATCTACCTATATCCACTATGATGAAGAGGGGACGGTTGTGTTCGATTGTCCCCAAAAGAAGGTCTTCGTCGATGAATGTAACTCCATAGGCATCTCTTGAATAACATGCCTCCTCTCCAGTAGACATCAACTGAGCTAAGCATATTTTTGGATCAAGAAGGGCCTTGATCAATGACTCCCTCATCTCTTGGATAGGATAAGGGTATCATATATGCTTAGCTCAGTTAGCAACTTTCTTAGGTAAGTGAGGACATTGTAGTCAACTTTGAGCTGGTCCTCCACAAATATATCCATAGGTGGAGCATCCTATGGAGGGGCTATTTGTTCACTTAAACCAATGACTTGCTTACCCTTATTCTGAGGTATTATCCTAAGAGGGAGAACTTTTCCACTACAGAGTTTGACTTAAGTGACTTCATGAGATGATTTAGTGGAAAGTTCTAAGTTCACCTATAGCTTCTCCTATGGGATCATCAGAGTGGGATGTCTCCAAATCAATATTAATGGGCGAACCTGAGTGATTCAGGATTTAGTAATCCATTTTTAAATCAGAAGAGGATTGATTGGAACTAGAATTATTATTAATTAGACTCAAAGAGCTTTCTAGAAGAATAAACTCTAGCATACCATCAAAAGTGACATAAATGTAAGTGAACTTAGCTTTCTTTATTGACTTCTTAGATTTGGATGGAGGTACAATGTAGAAATCAAGTAAAGTAAGTGGAGTAAGGGGTTTTGCACCTCCACTGATATAATATGGCTATTGGAAGAAGAGCTGACTGGAGGAACTATAATTGCAATTGTGGAAAGAGTCCTGGAATCGGTTGATGGTTGTGCTACTATATTATCCCGGGCAAGTGGAGGCTATTGCTGCTACTTCTGAGCTCCTACCTCCCTCAAGTTGTCCTTAGTAATTTGCAAACCTTCTTTGGAGTTGGAGGTTTGAGCTACCTCAGGCACCTACAAGGGTAGTTTCTTTATCTTAGAAATGATTTTCTTGGAGGTTCGAGATAGGGATATATCCCAACCTTCCTTTGTCTTAAGAGGATCGCATGTATCCCCAAGGATTACCCTAACAAAATTAGAAGGTTGTTTAATAGGTATTCCTTAGGGATAATGATGGCACCCGACTTGTAGCTACGCTCATGCCAGTCCTTAAAGGTAATGCAATTTTCTAAGACATGGCCTAACATGTGATGGTAGGGGTAATAGTTTGGGTCATGACTGTTGCCCACTTCGTCCAGCCTCATAGGCTCTGGTAGCTAGAAATTAGGCTTCTTTAAGAGATTCTTAAATATTTTCCTGATTATCTCCCTCTTGAATGAATAAGGCTTATTCAATCTATCGGCAAGAGTAGGTAAGTAATAACTACTTGGTGCCGGGTAGGAATACTGTTGTTGTGGATGCTGATGAGGAGGTGGTTGTGGTGGCCATTGTGGCAACTAAGGTGGCAGGTATGATGGTGGAGGTTGTGGCAGAGGAGGTGGCAAAAAAGGCTACAGAGCTCGAGGCCTATCTGACTGAACCCTAACTGGCTGCTTCCCCTTATCAACTTCCATGACTACCCTTGGCTTCTTCTCAAATGCCTTCTAAGATTTGGGCTTGGCTAATTGGTCTTGGAAAGGCAACTTGGCTTCCTCTTATAGACTAGCTGCCTTGTTGATTAATTTCTTGAAGGTCTTGATTGTAAATCCCTTGAGCATGAAAGATGCTGGGCCATGGATATTCTTGAGGAGAATCTCTATGGTGTGTTATTCAGATAAATGTAGTTCACATTTTATACTCAAGTTTTACCACCTGAGAATGTAATCAATAAAAGACTCATTGGGATTTTACTTTGCTACAATAAGGTCGCCTACAGTAATCCTCTACTGAGCTCCAATAAACATCTTGATGAAGAGGAGCTCCAACTCAGTAAATATCTTTATCGAACCGTTGGGCAATTCGGCATACTAATCAAATGCAACACCCGCTAAACTGTTAACCAACAATCTGAAAAGAAGGGTATCACTACCTCTGACATTGCAACAACTGACACTGAAATGTGCAATATGTTGGCGTGGGTTCCCACTACCATCAAAGATTTTGAAAGAAGGTGGCGCAGAACCCTTAGGATATTGGACCGCATCAAATTTCTTTAGGTAGGGTCTACCCTTTGGAATAAATGAGCCACCTCAGGCTTGCACTAGCGCTTCCCTCATATGTTATTCCACCAAGTACTTGATATCCCTCTCATGCATGGAGGTACTATCCATCACCTTCATATGCAAGCTACCACTATCCGAATCTACTGGAGAATGTTCTTGGGCTGATCTAGGATGTGTGCTGACTCTGGATGATCTACCTCTATCTATATATGTTACAGGGCTAAGGCCTAGTTTTGGAGTGCATGGACGGCTGCTAACAAGTCTTCCATCTTCTTCTCCATCTAGCTGATATGATCATCCTTCTATATAATCTGCTGAAGGAGATGCTGGGTTGAATGGATGGCATCATCCTCTTCAATCATAATGCATTCCTGACTCTACTGGTCTCTATAAAGGGAGCTCTTGGTACCGACCATGTGGACTTCGATCGAGTCCTCCAGTAAATCATCCTCATTGTGGTTAAAACTAATCCTTTCTTCCTCATAATTTGACAGATCACTTCCTAGGATTTCTCCCTTTTTCATAAAACTGTGCTAGAATATCATCCAAGGAATGATCTAACTGTGCTGGTACAAACACTCGTTGTTGACCAGTAGTAGGACTATGCTCACTGATAGAAATGCATCTGACATTGCGTGCCATTGGAGTGCCATCTCTAGGAGGACTATGCTCACTGGAAGATACATGCTCATGGCTGACTATTGGTGGAGTGTTGTCTTTGGGGGGATCTATTATCATAAGACTGTGAAACCATCGCCTTCCTCCTCTGCTAATTGCTACTACTGCCAACTACGGTGGGGGTGGTGGAATGACTATGGCGTTCTTGGGTAGGCATTCCTTCTTCACCAAAATTAAAGTGGAAGGTCGAGAAGGAGAGCTCGATCTAACTTCAACGAGTTGAGTAGATGGAATGGGACTCTCAGGCCGCAATCGGATCACCAATGGGACTTTCTTTCTCCCTCGATAACTTCTCTGGCTCGCACGTTTAATGCTAGAACATGTACCGGGTGAAAGGATGAAGCTGTGGTGGGTGGAGACATCAGGTATCACCGCCAGGGCTCTCCTCCTACAATTGACTATGCTCATGAGCTCTATACTATCGGTATAGTCGGCTCTAGTAGCTCACACTGGAAATCCACAAGAGTGAGGCCGCCCACTTCCTCCTCCTCTCCCTCCTATCTACCTACACTACTATTTGAGCCTCTATGCATCTAACTCTATGTATTTGATCCCTAATGCTCCTAGGGATCAAAGACCTCGGGTCAAATAATGCACCAGACTCCGAGCATCCATGGACTCTATCTATCTCAATAATTGATCATCACTGTAGGCCTCCCCTCTCCCAGCCCCTCATAATAAGTTGGTGGAGGCATGCACAATCCCAGCCCTCCTCCATCTAATCCTGAGAGGGGATGGAATCTACTACCACTGAGTAAGGGGGAGACCTCCCGGGGTGGATCCTCCTCTCCAACATGGGATGCTACCTCTACCCTCCAGCCGCCGGATATCGCTTAACCCTCGGACTCAATGTGGAGTGCCGCAGGCTGAGTTGGACCTTCCTTAAAGGAAGGGAGACTATCTCCAAGACCAAGATAGTCTTCCCCTTTGATGGGACCAACAAGGATGTCACCGCCGGCAAAACAGACTAATAACAATTAATGGGGAACCACCGACATCGCCGCTACCACTGGAATAGAAATTGATCATGCCAAGGCTACTCCGTGGGAGCTACGCGGGAGGGAACCGAGTCAAAAGGCATGTCAAAGCGTATAAGTGGCATCTATCCCACCACCTCCTCCCTACTGAATATTGTGAGGACTATCCCCTCACAAGTAACTCGCATAGCCTTGAATCTATGACCAAACCTAATGTGACGGGGTGAGAGGTGAGCTTGGCCCCATCCGTACCAACTCAACACCGATGGAAGGAGAACATAAACTTGCTAGGAGCCATGTGTACTAAACTGAGCTGAATAGAAACTAACTGAGCTGAAACTTTGCATTTGTTGAAAACATAACTGAATCAGTCCCTTGCTTTGGTATTCACCTTTAGAAATAACTTCTAGACTTGATTTGGAAATTTGAACCCACACCCAACAAATTTAGTTATGTTAAGTGGGGCTCATTGGAGAGATTTTGATATGTAAGGAGAGTTTTTGCCATTTGATTTTGATATAGAACCCATACTCAACAAATTTAAGTAGGTTGAGCGAGGTTTAAATATTTGGAGAGACCCTTGAAGATATTTGTGTTGTATATCTTGTTTGAAAATTTTGATTTTGAAAACCTTTACTTAGCAAATTTAGGTATGCTAAGGAAAGGTTTTGATTATTTATTTTGAAAATTTTGTGAACGTATCTTTGCTTGTGATGATGGCTTATGCGTGTGATAAATGTTGATTTGATTTGAAAGTGGGGCTTCTTACTTAAAAATATTGGAATGTTAAGTAGAGGCCAAATGTGTTTGATATGAGTTTGCTTGATTTGAAAATAAGGCTCTTACTTAATAAATTTGGTATGCTAAGTAAGAACCAAATGTGATTTAATTTGTGCTTGAAAATGAGACTCTCACTTAACAAATTTGGTATGTTAAGTGCGAGTCAAATGTGACATGACTTATGTTTTGAAAATGAGACTCTCACTTAATAAATTTGGTATGTTAAGTGGGAGCCAAGTGTGATATGATTTGTGTTTTGTTTGTTTTTGAAAATGAGACTTTCATTTAACAAATTTGGTATGTTAAGTGGAAGCCAAATGTGATATGATTTATATTTTGAAAATGAACACTCATTTAACAAATTTGGTATGTTAAATGGGAATCAAATCTGATATGATTTGAAAATGAGATTCTTACTTAATAAATTTGGTTAAGTAGGAATCAAATGTGATTATGATTTGAAAATGAGATTCTTACTTAACAAATTTGGATTACTAAGTATGAATCAAATGTGATATGATTTGAAAAATGGGATTCTTAACAAATTTGGTATGTTAAGTAGGAATCAAATATGATATGATTTGAAAAATGGGATTCTTACTTAACAAATTTGGCATGTTAAGTAGGAATCAAATATGATATGATTTGAAAAATGGGATTCTTACTTAACAAATTTGGTTTGTTAAGTAGGAATCAAATGTGATATGATTTGAAAAATGGGATTCTCACTTAACAATTTTGGTATGTTAAGTAGAAATCAAATATGATCATGATTTGTTTGAATGAGGAGAAATATATTTAACAAATTTGGGTATGTTAAATAGAGCTCAATTTGTTTTTGTGATTTTTAAAAAAATGGGACTCTCATTTGACAAATTTGAGTATGCCAAATGGAGTCCAAAATATGTCTCTATTTTATGTGTGTGATTTCTTGCTTTTGAAAAGATAGAAACTTCAACTCTAGTATATGTGAAATATGTTGAGTGAAGTTTCAATTTTCTACTATGATTTTATTTGAAGATAGAATCTTCATTCAATAAATTTGAGTATGTTTAATGGAGATATCTATTTTTAAAAGGATGCTTTTGAAAAATGATTTTGATTTTGATTTTGAAAAAAAACCTCCATGTAATAATCATGGGGATTGTTAGATGAGGTTTGGTTATATGAGTTTTTTACTTTTTGAAAATTTCATAAGAATTTTGTGCAAAATCTTTTGTTATGTGAATTTAGAAAAGTGCTTTTGGAAAGTAACATTTTGAAAAAGAGTTTATTTTCTTAAATGTTGGAATGAGCCTTGCCACACCAAGCTAGTGGTAAGGAGGTTCTAAATTTTTGTCATCTCCTTTTATTAGTTAATTTTATTTTTCACCTATTGGAATTCTAAGACCTACAAGGAGTGAGGTCCTAAAACCTAATGGATGTTGGCTAAATTTGCTTAAGAATGAAATCAGTGCCAAATAAAGATAGATAGTTGAATTATATGAAATACAAGTCCAATTACATCGATGCTTCAAGATATATAAAGATAGAAATCACTACCCTATGATGGACTTAATCACCTAATAAGAACTCCTAAGGCATGATGAGTCTTCAAATGTACCAGAGATTTTTTTCCCTACTTTATTTGGATGAATAAAGTAGGGTTTATTTAAATCAGGTTTATTTACATCCTAAGAAAGGTGAGTTCCCTAGGAATACTCTAGATTAAAGTAGGCAATAGTTGTCTCCAAAGATTTCAAAGATAGGACTATCAATAAATTGGCTATGTTTGGAAAATTACATGGTATATATCAAAAGGAGAGACTTATTATCAAAGCCAAAAGGAGATAAGTAGGGGATGCCCATAATACTAGGAAGCCTAGTGAGCATCCCAAACTATCCTATGGTTAGGCTTTATATATTTAAAATTGAAGAGAATTATATATTTATGTTGAAATTTTATAAAAAGCTAGGGCTTATAATTCCACAACACAAGGTTGTGGAAATACCTAAGAGGTGAGGATTTATGCTTGTAGCCCAAGGAGAAATAATAATCTCAGATCCTAAATCTAGGGAGCTTTAGCGAGGGCCAAAGAACGTCCTAAATCTAAGGCAAAAATAGGTATATTATTTACCTCCACAAGAGAGGGCAAATCACTTGACTACTGGACTTATAACCGTCTGGAGTTGCAGCCAGCTAACTCCTACGTTTTAAAACCATGTAGTCAATCATATGTTTTGCAAGATGGTTATGTTGTTATTATTTAGAAAGAAACTAAAGTCCTTAAACCCATTCCCTAAGAGACTAGAGCATGAGTGGTATGAATAATGACTTAGTTTAATGCAAATTTTATGAAATTTTATTTGATTTTGGGCTCTTTATTTTGACACAGGCCATAAGATTTTTATATTCCTAAATGCATGATGAAGTAGGTTATGGGACAAATCAAGAAAGAAGAGGGTGAAGCCCCGTCAGTAGGAGTTGCTCTCATAGGTCAAATATTTCCCATGTGTGCATGAAGGAGGGCCTTCATTTTATAAGAGTGGTAGAAGATGCATGTATGATATTAGACATACAACATTCAGCAAAGGTGTTGCTAAATATTTTAATTATCTTGATTTAATACTTAGTATTTAAATGAGGTTATGAGTTGCTTAAAAAAATAGATTATGAGTTGTGATTGGGGTAAAAAGTTTATTTTTCCCTAAGAGTCTAAACGGATCCAGGCCACACATTAAACCATCATATATAAAGAAACTAGGAAAATAAATGCCATTTCTATTGCACAATGTAAATAAATTATCAAACAATTTATAAACTCGACGTGAAAGAATAACAGGTCGGTGTGGTTGGGTACTGCCATACAACCCAAAAAGGAAAATGGGTAGTCGAGCTCTACCCTTATGCAACCTGGTAAATGAAAGAATAATTACAAATTATAAATGATAAGTGGTATGGGGGGTCTTCAAGTCTTCATGCTTCTTTCATTTCTTCATTTGATTTGGTCAGTTTCTAGGCATCACATGACACCCTAGGATTAAACCTTGTGGCCAATTTTCATCCTTAACCCCCATAACACTTAACCAAATTCCTAAAATAAAATAACATCAAAAATAGGAAAAGTAAATCTAACTATACCTGCAAAATAAGTGTTAGCTAAGCACACCATACAACCCAAGCAGTTATATGAATAATTTGGATGTAGCACCCTACACATGGGTAACCAAGTCCGCTTATCCTAATTTAGATTATGCTTAGGGGTTAAGCAACCTGCAAAAGAGAGTACTTATATTTATTTTAAGTGCCCCTTAAGCAGAATCTCCTGCGAAAAATATGATTAGGATAATCATAGCCTAACATCCAATCTACGAAGCATATACCCTAACATTTAGTCTACAATAATACATCACAAAGAAAACATACAAGAAGCCATGCACCGCTCTAACATAAATCTAGAAGTGGTGACTTAATCAAATGTGTGTGTATTAAGGCTTGTGTGCTATGTTCTAACTAGGCTTTAGAGTTTTCATTCTCTAGGTATGAAGGGCATTTAATTATAAAAGATGGTTTTAATTTAAATGGTTTAATTGATTTGTAAATTTACTTAATGTTTTTTTTTCATTTGATCTATGTTAAACAACAAAGTGTTTTAAAGAGAAGGAAAGAGAGGATTACTCTCTTTTACCCCTACCTTGAGTCACATCTATAGCAAATTAATTAATCAATTCTCTTTAGTGAATGGTACATATTTTAAATTAATCCTTAGTTTAGGTTCACTTTAAATAAACTCATTCAGTAAGAAAGGCATCTTAAGATTAATTAGAATTAATTACTATCACATAGTACATGTTTGTTGATTTCTTTCCATCAAATATAACATGCATATGATTAAGTCCTAAACATAACTATACATGCAATTTATATCTTAGTACATTAAATGATGACTGTAAGCACATATACTTGGAATTGATGTTTCATTTGGTTGAATTATTTTGTAATATTAATTTAAAGCTCTATCAAAATTCTTATACAAAAGCATAAGAAAAGAACTCTAAATTATATGATTAATCAATCCAACCACTTGAACAAAATATGGATGCATATATTTTTAATAGAAAAAGAGGGTTTTCATTCATTAAGTAAATACACATTCAAATGTATGAAAATTTTAAGCATGTACGTCACAATTATTCTGCACCAGGGGAGTGAGGTAAGAACCTCCTTGGGGCTACTTAAAGCCATGCGTCCCCGGAATGTCCAGATAATATACTCGCTATTCTTAAATACATATAGATGTATAAACAACTATAAAAATAGAAAACCATGCAAAAGTAGAATTTGACTTATTTAATTTATTTGTGTAAATGAATTAATGCTCTATCTAAATTCTAATGTCAAAGTGCATAAGAATTAAATCAAATAGGTACGTCACCATTGTTCTGCAGCAGGGGTGTGAGGTAGAAACCTCCTTGGGGCTACTTAAAGTCGTGCATCCTTGAAATGTCCAGACTAATTTACCCATGAACATTCAAACTTATGCAAATCAACATATGAATGTAAGAAAGAGACTTCACTTCATACAGTAAGCTTATATTCACAGACACCTACTATGTATACATAATTAAAGTCACAATATATTTTATCATTCATTAATATGCTTTTGAAAATATATTTGTAATTTAATAGTGATAATAGCCACACATATTTTTAATTAAGCCAACACATGCAAATTGACATAAAGGAAATTGTCTTCATTTAATTAATTTGGAAGAAGTGAATGCGTAAATACAAGTGGCATACAACATTTTAATATGATTGAAAAGAAATAAAGCAACATAAGCATGTATTTTTATTTAATCCAACTAATTCCTGAGGACAATCATATTAAATAAGCTTATCTAAAATAAACCAAAGTTTCTTAAAGCCATTTTAATTTCATGTTTGATTTGATTTAAGGGATGTGAAAGAGGTTTGCTAATCCTAATCCCATTCCCCATATGTGTGAGTTAATTTGATTTAATGAAAAGCAATTAGGTTAATTTTATGAATTGATTAAGTTAAGCATAGATTAAGTCAATTAATTAACCCTTACCCATGTCACCTTAAGGTAATTAATTAACTATTATGAGATAATATGATATGCAATCACATGAAAAGTAAATTAGCAATGCTTCTATAAAATGAAAGAGGCCTAATGCAATTAGCTCATAATTATTAATTAATTAAGCTTAAGGGACTCACTTAATTACTTTTATGGTTTTCTCGCACATTTGAGCTAACCATAATTTTATTATCTATCTCTTTAAGTTATTGAACACCCAAATAGCTACCAAAAAATAAATTGGGGAAAGCAAATTTAATCAAGTTAATTAAGTTTATTAATTATCTAATTAAATCCTAATTATCATTATTCAACAATATGAAATGGACTTAAGGAAAGAGAGAAAGAAGGAAGCCTAAGTCTCAATCCCTAAAACTTTTCAAATAGTTGATTAAATTTTAAATATAATTTGGGTTTTGATAGATTTAATTAATTAATTAATTAATGAGTCTTAATTAATCAATTTTAAAGAGGGAATAAAGAAAACTTAAAGAAAATATTGGAAGAGGGGTCCCAATCCATTTCCCTAAGTTTCTCCACTGTTAAAAGAGGCTAATGAACTTAATTAATGGATTAATTCACTATTCATTTGATTAATTATCATTAATTAAGGTAGGAGAGTAATTAAGGCTTAATCAATCAATTTTCCTAATTAACTATCCAATAAATTCAAAGAAAAATAGGGGAGGCAAAGGTCATCTCATAAACATCTCTGGAAAGTTTCAAATTAATTGGATAATTAATTAGAGAGTAATTAGACTAATTAAATTTTTAATTAAGTATAAATTACTATTCAAAATTAATTAAAAAATAATTTTCTTGGATTCCCCTCTGAAATACCTTTAAAATGCACCCACATTTATTTTTTTTAGATTTCTCTAGTATTAGTTATGAATTTTAAAAGTTTCAGCCTTAAAAATAGATTAATTAAGCCTAATTAACTATCTAGTCCCATTGGTGCCACATGGCTACTGGCGCAGTGCACTTTCCACATGGTACGACGGGATAGGCTATTTAAGTTATCAAATCGAAATGCTGACTCGGATTGCGGCAGACTCGTTATCCTATGGACCATCTGATCTAGGACAGGATGGCCATGATTAAATCCCGCAGTTAAGGAGAAAATCAGTGGATCTAAGGGTAATCAAATCAAGACCATCCATTTTGATCATACGGAATGGACGGCCCATGATCTATCTCCTTTGTGAATGGTGAAAGATGGATACTATCCATCTTTCTCCATTCAATCAGCTCACCAGAGCTCGGATTGGGATCATTGATCCCACGCCATTAGGAGGAGGAGATGAACACATCCAATGGTCAAGATTTACCCGAATGAAAGTTTTCTTCATAATGGCCCACAAAAAATTCAGCTAAACTACTATTTTGAGGAATTACCACACTGGAGCTAATATACAGTGGTGGGATCAATGGAGGTAGCTTCACCTAATTGAGGTGAAGCTTTGTTGAGAATCTTGGACCTCAAGTTGAAGTGAGTCACTCAGATGACCAATCCACGCACGTAAGAGCTTCTACTTCAATCAAACTTGGACCTCTGATGGCTTGGAAGCTTGGGAAATGACATGGTATCACTCAATGAGGTATGGTGATGGTGTGTGTGGTTGATTGAGGTTTGGTGGAAGATTGAGAAAATGGGCATCTAATTGGCCTCCCCTATTTTGACTGCGTACGGGAGAAGTAAATGCAAGCTCGGGAGGCTTTGGAATGTTTTAAGGAAGGCAGTGGGATTTCATTTCTCACTTGGGGGGCTCAGTGTGTTTGAATGGTGCCAAATCTTATTTGAATTGAGGGGGTATACCCCTCAATTGGAAGAGCGACGGATGGGCTTACCTTTCCAATAAAGCGTCAAGTGCGAAGAGGTCACACTCACATCCACATGGCTCGATGTGGGTGGAAGAAGTAATGGGAGACTGTCCAAGGGTTGGTGTGCAATGGTTCCTTGGCTTGAATCTAAGGGGTGCTTGATTTGCATTGGAGGTGAGTCAATGCACCTCCCATTGGTCCATGGCCGACCTAGGGTGGGTTAGGTGAGCTAGGTGGGTCAAGTGGAGCCTCACTTGAGTGTTTTGAGGGCTTCCATGGTGATGGGGGAGTTGACCTTGCTTCTTAAAGGGAGAATCCAATAGAAAGAGCACTTGTCCAATAGTTAATTCCCTTGGGTGGGGTCCACTTTGCTTTGGGCTGATTTTGGAGTGATCTAGGACTGGTCTGGGTCAAGTTTGGCCAGCCCCTAGGGTCCCATGGATTGGTTTGGGGTGTTTGGCTTCATTTGGTCAAATTGGTTCATGTTGGGTTGGGTTGACCAATTTGCCAAATTGGGTCAAACCAAGGCTTGGGTTAGGTTCAAATGATTATTTGGAGTATTTTGGTTCAAGTGCTTTGATTAATTTGGCTTAGGTTTGATTTTGACTCATTTGGATTCAAATAGGTCAAATGGGCTAAGTTGGCCAATTTGTCCAATTTGACTAAATTGGATTGGGTTAAGTATTGGTTCATATTCAATTGGCTAATTAAAAATGATTGTAGGCTTTGGTTTGATTTAATTTGGAATCAATTTGGATTTTGGCCAATTTGACCCTTTAGATCAATTTGGGCTAGGTTGGGTCAAGTTGACCAATTGGTCAAATTGGGAACAATTATGGCTTCGGACAAGTTCAATAAATGATTTGGAATTAACTTGATCCATTGGTTGCAATCAATTTGGGTTAAATCATGATTCGACCCATTTTGGCTATTTAGGCCAATTTGGGTCAACTTAGGTCAAATGGTCAATTGGACTTGGTTTGGCTCAATTAAGGGTTTGGTCATGTTCGATCATTGATTATGAATTGGTTTGAATCAATGGTTTCAATCAATTTGGTTATATGATGAGTTTTGGATAAATTGGGTTTCATTTGGGCCTAAAGGTTGACTTGGTTTGACCCAATTAAAGGTAGTTGATCACCCTAGGATGATTGTTGATCATGGTATGAGGTTTGGATAGGCTTGGTTAAGTCCAATTTGGGTTGGATTAGAACTTGGATCAAAAGTGGTCTTTAGGTCAATTTGGGTCAGTGGACCTAAATGGGTTAATTGGTTTGGTTTTAACTTAGGTCAAGTTTAGCCGAATTCATACATGGATTTAGGATGGAAATATAAATCTAATTGTAATTGATTTGGAGTAAAATAGATTTTGGTTCATATGATAATTTCAAGTCAAAAGGGGTCAACATGGGCTTGACTTGGATTTGGTTTGATAATTATAATTTATGTTTATATTTGGATGAGTGATTGAAGGAAAGATTGATTCATGATGAAATCCATGAGTTTTGAGTTGATTTCGATATCATTTAGCCAAGAACAAGGAATTGGCTAAAAAGGAAAAAATTGGAGATTTGATTTGATTTGGGTTTTATTTTGGCTATTTGGATTTATATTTCATTTATATTTGTGAATATAAATGAACGTATAAATGATTCATTAGAAAATCACTTGAGTTTGGAGTGATTTGGAAGCAAATTTGACCAAGCTTAAGGATGTAAGTCAAAAGGGTTAAGTAGGGAATTGATTTAGTTTGATTTATTTTTTGGTAATTGGAGGGTGGGTTTCATTTATATTTGTGAATATAAATGAAGGAATAACTGATTTATGAAGAAATCAATTGATTTTGGGTTGATTTGGGTTGAGATTTGATTAAGCTTATGAAGGTAGGTCCATATGGCTTAAGAAAAGGCTTGATTTAGTTTGATTTAGTTTGATTTGATTTAGCTCATTTGAATTTGGATTTCATTTATATTTGTGAATATAAATAAAGAATGATTGGTTTATAAAGAAATCAACCAAGTTTGATTTAGTTTAAAGGGGGTTTTGGCTAAGCATATGGAGGTGGTTTATATGGCTTAGGAAGGGATTTTGAAACTTGAATTTAATCATTGGTCTTGATTATAGGTCTTGGAAATTTGGTTTGGTATGAATTTGAGGTTTGGTTTGAGGAGGAAGGCATTGGTTGGGTTTAGGCTATAGGGTAGGCAAGTTTTCCTAAGTCCCTAAGGCATAACCTAATCCTATGACTAACCCTTCTAAGTCTCTAGGCTTATGTTAAGTGTTCACCTAATCACTAGAAGTGTCTTAAGACTAAGGAGCTCTTAGTGTCTACAGGAGTCATAGATCTATGATGAGGAAGTTGAGAACTCACACCAAAAGTGAGGCCAACACCTAGTTTAAATAAACCTTGCTTTATTCATCCATGTAAAGCATGAGAAAAATTTCTAGTATATACAAATACCCATCATGCCTTAGGAGTCCTTATTAGGAGATTAGGTCCATCATAAGGTAGTAATTTTTATCTTTCAAGATAGTGCACTAATCATTGATGTCATGCCCGATCACCTTAATAAGTACACCCTCAGATCTGCATAGTATCCCCCATATACATATGTAAAAATAAACACCATAGATTTTTCTGGGGACTCTGTTAGGGATGGTTCCTCTCTCCATCTCTAGTAGACAATTGTTGTCTCCAAGTATTAATAGTGGAGCTGTATTTTGTATGAGTCCAAGACTATCTTTACTTCCATTGACACTTTGCTTATTTCATTCCTAAGCAAAGCTAGCCACATCTTTTAGGTTTTAAGACCTCACTCCTTGTAGGTCTTACAACCCCTATTGGGTTTCCCAATAGGTGAAAAATAAAATCAACTAATGAAAAGAGATGACAAAAATTTAGAACCTCCTTACCACTAGCTTAGTGTGGCAAAGTTCATTCCAATATTTAAGAAAATAAAATGTAACTTTTTCAAAATTCACATAACAAAAGATCTTGCACATAATTCATAAGAAATATTCAAAAAGCACAAAACTCATATGACCAAACCTCATCTAACAATCCTCGTGATTGTTACATGGAGGTTCTTTTCAAAATCAAAATCAAAATCATTTTTTCAAAAGCATCTTGTTGAAAAAGTCATTTCGCTCAACATACTCAAATTTGTTAAATGAAGATTCTATTTTCAAAAATCATAGTATTGAAACTCCACTTAACATATTTCACATATGCTAGAGTTGGAGTTTCTCTCTTTTTCAAAAGTACACTTTTGAAGATAACCACCTTCATTCAACATGCTCAAATTTGTTGAATGAAGATCCTATCTTTAAATAAAATCATAGCATAAAATTGAAACTTTACTTAACATATTTTACATATGCTAGAGTTGAAGTTTCCATCTTTTCAAAAGCAAGAGATCACATGTGTGGAATCATGACACATTTTGGACTCCATTTGACATACCCAAATTTATCAAATGAGAGTCCCATCTCCAAAATTTACAAAAAAAAATTGAACTTTATTTAACATACCCAAATTTGTTAAATAGATTTCCTCTCTTTCAAACAAAACATAATCACATTTGATTCCTACTTAACATACCAAATTTGTTATGTAAGAATCCCATTTTTCAAATCATATCATATTTGATTCCTACTTAACATACCAAGTTTGTTAAGTAAGAGTCTCATTTTCAAAAATCATATCACATTTTATTCCTACTTAACATGCCAAATTTGTTAAGTGAGAGTCTCATTTTCAAAATATAAATCAAAACACATTTGGCTTCCACTTAACATACCAATTTTGTTAAATGGAAGTCTCATTTTTAAAAGAAAATAAACACAAATCGAAACACACTTGGCTCCCACTTAACATACAAAATTTGTTAAGTGAGAGTCTCATTTTCAAAACACAAATCAAAACACCCTTGGCTCCCACTTAACATACCAAACTTATTAAGTGAAAGTCTCATTTTCAAAACACAAATCATAATCACACTTTGCTCCCACTTAACATGCCAAATTTGTTAAGTGAGAGTCTCATTTTCAAAACACAAATCAATACAAACTTGACAAAAACATCCTTGGTTCCCACTTAACATACCAAATTTGTTAAGTGAGAGTCTCATTTTCACAATAAAAATCATAATCTCACTTAGCTCCCACTTAACATGCCAAATTTGTTAAGTGAGAGTCACATTTTAAAAACACAAATCAAAACACACTTGGCTCCCACATAACATACCAAATTTGTTAAGTGCGAGTCTCATTTTTAAAACACAAATCAAAACACACTTGGCTCCCACTTAACCTACTAAATTTGTTAAGTGTGAGTCTCATTTTCAAAACACAAATCAAAACACACTTGGCTCCCACTTAACCTACCAAATTTGTTAAGTGAGAGTCTCATTTTCAAAACACAAATCATAATCACATTTGGTTCCTATTTAACATATCAAATTTGTTAAGTGAGTGCCTCATTCTCAAAACATAAATCATAATCACACTTGGTTCCTACTTAACATACCAAATTTGTTAAGTGAGAATCTCATTTTCAAATCATATCACACTTGATTCCTACTTAACATACCAAATTTGTTAAGTAAGAGTCTCATTTTTAAATCATAAATACAGTTGACTCCCACCTAACATATCAAATTTTTTAAGTGAGAGTCTCATTCTCAAACACATTTGACCTCTACGTAACATACCAAATTTGTTAAGTAAGAAGCATCATTCTCAAATCAATATATATCACACACATAATCCAGCATCATAAGCAAAGATACTTTCACAAAATTTTCAAAACACACAATCAAAACCTCTTCTTAGCATATTGAAATTTGCTAAGTAAAAGTGCTTCCAAATCAAAATTTTTAAACAAGATACATAACACAAATATCTTTAAAAGTCTCTCCCAATATTTAAACCCTGCCCAACCTACTTAAATTGGTTGAGTATGGGTTCTAAATCAAAATCATTAGACAAAGTCACTCCTCCAAATATCTAAAATCTCTCCAAAATTCAATGAACCCTACTTAGCATACCTAAATTTGTTAAATATGGGTATTAATTCTATAAATGTCAATGATTGAAGATAAGCATCAAGGCAAGAGTCTGACTTAATTATATTTTAGTAAATGTAGTGATTTCAGTACAGTCAGTTAGTCAAGCTTCCAATCAGTGCAGTGATCATGGATCCTAAGTTCATCTTCCCTTTCCCATCTAGTGTAGACTTAGCCTTGGATCAAGCCAATCTCACCACGATTGATGCCACCAACCTGATCTATTTTGGTTGTGGCTTTAAGGGGGTCTGTATTACTTGTAAGGGGGTAGTCATCACAATCGTTAGTATGGAGGAGGTGGCGGGATAGATGCCATTCATCCGCTTAGATATCTCATCTTACTCTGAGTTTTCCTCATTGAAGATGAAGGCCATAGTGGTTTCCATGCCCCATTCAATGTCAGTTTCAGCGCTTGCCCATTCAGTTGCCATTGCCATAGCTCCATTGAGAGCTGCTACCTCCTCGTTGGTCACCCTAAAGGGGAAGGCTGTCTTAGCCTCTGAGATAGTCTCCTCCACTTTCAAGGTAGGTGTTTGTTCTTGCTCTGCCTTTCTCACTCGCACTCAACGTCGCAATAAAAATCAGAAGATTAAGCAAGGTGACGAGCCAGCAGCTAGAGAGCTTGAAGCTACTTCCCATATAGTTGAGGAGGGTACTCCCCATGAGACCTCTCCACTTCTGAGTGGTAGTAGGTTCCACCCCCTCTTGGCCTCAGATGGGGAGGAGGATTACCAGAGGAACGCTACTTCTCCTCCACTACCAGCATACCATGAGACCTTGACTAGGGAGCATAGGAGGCCCTACGCCAGACTTAGGACTGTTCTACACCAGGTCATCAGAGCTTATGAATGCTCATAGTTTTGTACCTTATTTGACTTACGATCCATGATCCCTAGGAGTGTTACGGGTCAAATCCATAGAGAGAGAGAGAGAGCCATGGAGGCTCGAGTATCTACTCAGGTAGCAAGAGAGAGCAACGGAGGTATGCCAGGCAGTCGACAGCCTCCACTTTGATGGATTTTCTTGATCATCGCCCAGTCAGAGACGATCATTCAGATAGGATTATTCTTACCGGCATATTTTACTACAGACATAGATCCGTAGTTGAGGTGTAGTCTATTTTCCACACATCTCCCCTCACCGTCCACCATCTCCACTTTAGCTCGCAACATCTACCACTCCCGCCAAGGTTCAGAAACCCCAATTTGGGGAGAGACCTTCCCCTCTAGTGATCCGACTATGGCCTAAGGATCCCGCTCCATCCATTCCACCCGTTGAGGTGAGATCGAGCTCCCCTGCTCAACCCTCTACCTCAACTGTGGTTAAGAAGGAGTGGCGACCCAAGAGCATCATCGTCACATCACCACCACTGCAGCATACAGAGATAGAGAGGGGAGTGGACATAGACATGATCCCCATGACAGTTTATCCTCCCAGCCAGGAAGTTTTGATAGTAGGTAGTGTCCATTGCATCTAGGTAGAGGAGCACAGTCCTACAGCTAGCAGTCAGAGGGTATTTATCCTGGTCCAACTAGGCATAGTAGACTGATCGGTAGATGGCGTATTAGCAGACTACTTTGTTGAGAAGAGGCAAATTCTCAGGAGTGATCACTCTAATCAAGAGTATGATAGAGTCAACTTTGATCCTGATGAGGATGACATGTTGGATGATATAACTGAGGTCCACATGATTGACACTCGGGGATCTTACAGCAGGATCGGACCAGCCAAGAAGGTGATGTGCTCGTGGAGGGTGACACTTCTCACTCGACTCATCACCTTCTTTACCAGCTCAGACAGAGAGATGATCATATTAATGAGATGGGGAAAAAGAATGAGGAGTTGATGGCAGTAGTTGCAACATTTCAGAACTCAACTCCAGTTTCACAGCCTTCTCCCATGACATCCGATCATCCAGAGTTATAACATACCCTAGAGCATCCTAGGTGCACTCCTGCAGCGAATGACATTGGTAGCTTGCATAGGAAGGTTACAGATGGCATCTCCATGCATGAGAAAGATATCAAGCATATGGTAGAGCAGCAGGTGAAGGAAGCGATGGTGCAAGCTCAGGGGAGCTCATCTATTCCAAAAGGTAGGCCATACCTGGAAGAATTTGATGTAGTTCAATACCCTAAGGGTTTTGTACCTCCTTCCTTCAAAATAGTGATATGGTGGAGCCCTCATTAGCATATTATACATTTCAGAGCCGGTTGCTGTAGCGCTAGTGGTAGTGACTCATTATTATTTAGACTTTTTGTCAACAACCTAGCAAAGGTTGCATTTTATTGGTATGTCAAACTGCCTAATAGTTCGGTAGGGGCTTTTGCTGAGTTGGAGCACCTCTTCTTTAATTAGTTTGCTGAAGCTCATCAAGGAGTTATTGTAGGTGATCTTGTTGTAGTGACAAAAGTCCCCAATAAGTCCCTTGTTGATTATATTCTCAGGTGGCGCAACCTGAGCATGAAATGCGAGTCGCAGCTGTCCGAACAACATGCCATTGAGATTCTCCTCAAGAATATTTATGGCCCGACCACCTTCATGCTTAAGTGCTTTACCATCCATACATTTAAGAAACTAATTAACATGGCGGCTAGCCTATCAGAGGAAGCCAAACATCATCAGCCATAATAGCCATTCTCGCCATATCAGCAGCCTACCTAGCAGTGATGCAGTGATATTCTTACATCACCCCCCACCTCGTAGCTATTACTCACCCACTCTTGTTGATAGATTGAATAAGCTATATTCATTCAAGAGGGAGGTAATTAGGAAAATCTTAAAAAATCTCTTAAAGAAACCTAACTTTCAGCTACCAGAGCCCAAGAGGCTGGAGGATGTGGGCAAGAATAATGATTCTAACTATTGCCCCTACCATCGCATGATTAGTCATGTCTTAGAGGATTGTATCACATTTAAAGACTAGCTTGAGCATAGCTATAAGTTAGGTGTCGTGGTTATCCCCAAAGAATACTTATTAGAATAACCTTCTAATTCAATTAGGGTAATTCTTAGAGAAACCTACGATCCTCTTAAGACCAAAGAAGATTAGGATATAGCCTTATCCCAAACCTCTCAAAAAATAGTTTCTAAAATTAAGAAACTCTCTTTACAGGTGCCTAAGATAGCTCAAACCTCCAACACCAAGGAATATTTATAAGTTGCCAAAGACAACTTGAAGAAGGTGATAGCCCAACAGTAATAGCAGTCCACCTTACTTGCATAGGATAGTTCAGTAGTGCAGCCACCATCCGAGTCCAGCACTCCATCCATAGTCGTAGCTACTAAAGAATGGCCAAATTCGCATATGCGTTGATTTTAGGGATCTGAATAAGGCATGTCCTAAAGATTAATTTCCACTACCAATCCCAAAACTGATGGTGGACATCGCCTCATCTCATGCAGTCTTCTCTTTCATGGAAGGCTCATCTGGTTATAACCAAATAAAGATGGCCCTTGAGGATGAAAATAACACTGCATTTGAATCTTTTGCTATAAGGTCATGCCTTTCAGCCTTAAAAATGCTGGTGCTACATATAAGCGGACCATGACTCAGATCTTTGACGAACTCATTCATCATCAAGTTGAATGTTATGTCGATGATCTTATAGTAAAGAGTAAAGAAAAAGAAGACCACCTCTTTGACTTGAGAGTAGTTTTTGAACGGTAAGACAATTTAACCTTTAAATGAATCCCTTAAAGTGTGCATTCGGAGTTTCTTTAGGAAAATTTCTTGGGTTTGTTGTCCGGTACCGTGGAATAAAAATTGATATGGAGAAGATCAAAGTGATATTAGAAATGTCACCCCCTAAAAGCCTAACTCAACTCAGATCATTTCAAGGGCAATTGGCATATCTAAGATGCTTCATTTATAACCTATCAAGGAGATACCAACCATTCTCAACACTTGTTAAAAAGGATGCTAAGTTCAAGTGAGATGACAAGTGCCAGCATGCTTTTCAAGACATCAAGCACTACCTAATGATGCTAATAATTCTAGCAGCCCCTATCATGGGCAAGCCACTAATACTATATACTGCTGCATCTGACAACCCTCTTGGTGCTTTGTCGGCCCAAACCAATAATGAAGGGAAAGAGAATGCACTCTACTATCTTAGTCATCGTCTAATCCCTACTGAGGCAAACTATCCACCTATTGAAAAGCACTGTCTAGATTTAATCTTTACATTCCAAAAGCTATGACACTACATGATTTCTCATAAGGTGAACCTAATCTCTAGAATTAACCCACTATAATATCTTATGACACAGCTGACACAATCAGGATGGTTGGCGTGTTGGTCCATGATTTGGTCATAGTTTGACATTACTTTCACACCCCTCCGTATAGTGAAAGGAAAAGCACTAGCAGACTTCATAGCACACCCACATCCTGTTGATTCTCCACTTAGTGATGATCTCCCTGTTGAACAAATCATGAACTCAGGGGGCACTAGCATTTACTATTGGGAGATGTATTTTGATGGTGCAACTTCCTTTCAAAAGGGAGAAGAATCACGATCTACTCTTCTAAGGAAGGCAAGGGTAAGAATATTTCTCCTAACTCCGGACCGCAATGTGATGAGATTCTCATATCATCTGTCCAATCTATGCACCAACAACGAATCTGAATATGCGGCTCTGATTGTCAATCTAGAGTTAACCATTACACTATGCCTCTAGAGCATCAATATCTTCGGGGATACTCAATTAGTTATCAACCAAATCACTGAGTCTTATAAGATTCTAGAGCCTAAGCTCCATCACTATCACAAGTACACTATCGAACTGTTGACCCAAATCCCAAAGGTTACCATCTACAAGATTTTTCGAGGAGAAAACACAGTAGTAGATGCATTAGGCAAGCTTGCCAAAGAGTTGGCATGTCCGGAAGATGAGTCTATACCAATAAGGGTCTAAAATAGACAAGTCTTATCTCTTGTTGGCGCTGAACTCATCGAGAGACTCTCTCTTAAAGGAGAGGTTTCCATTGCCAAAAAGGATGAGGAGCTAGATTAGAGGAAATCATTCATAGATTATCTAAATATAGGCAAACTACCTCAACATAAGTCACTAACACATTAAGTGAAGCAGAGGGCCCTTTCTTACTCTCTCATAGATGACACCTTATATCAGTGGTCCTTCGATCATATGTGGTTACATTGTTTGGACAAACATGAAGCCCGAAAGATCATGACTGAGGTACACTCAGGCTGATGCGGAGCACATCAATCCGTTTCAAAGATGAAAGCCAAGATCAAGAGACTAGGATACTACTAGCCTTCGATAATCACAGACTGCATGGACGTAGCTAGGAAATGCCACCAATGTCAAGTACACGTTGTGGTCTTATACCAACCACCCAACATTTTACATCATACATTGGCCTCATGGCCATTTGAGTGTTTGGGTACCAACATAGTGGGTCTGATCGATCCTCCTTCTTTTAAGAGTCATCGGTTCATTCTAGCTGCCACCGACTACTTTTCTAAGTGGGCGGAGGAAATCCCACTCAAAGAGGTCACAACTCAGCATGTGCTCTAGTTTTTCAAAAACCATATCGTATCTTGGTTTGGGATGCCTCGATGAATTATATCCGATCATGGTACTGCATTCAAGAGCATCAAGATCAACAGCTTTGCCTGAAAAAACATCATAGATTGGAGACACTCTACCATCTATTACCCAAGGGCAAATGGCTTAGTAGAAGCGTTCAATAAAACTCTAATCCAGATATTAAAAAAAACACTCGATGACAATAAGCGATAGTGGCATGAGCAATTAGTTGAAGCCTTATGGGCTTATCGCACCACATACATAACTCCAACTCAATCTACCCCATTCTCCTTAGTGTATGGGTCTGAAGCAACTCAATCTACCTCATTCTCCTTAGTGTATGGGTCTGAAGCAGTAATACCATTAGAAGTCCAACTCCCATCATTAAGGGTAGTTGTGAGTAGTAAAATCATAATGGAATAGAATGCCAAGTTGCAGTTAGAAGAGCTTGAAGGTTTGGAGGAGCGATGCCTTCGGGCATGCCAGAACCTCGACTTGTACAAAGCCAAAATGATTCAAGCTCATAACAAGTTGGTCCATCCTAGAGCTTTTCAAGTAGGAGAGCTTATTTTAGTTCTAAGGAGACCAATTGTTGCCCGTCAAAATATGGGAGGCAAGTTTGAACCCACTTAGGAAGGCTTTTTTGCCATAGAGATGGCCTACCAAGGAGGATCTTATCAGCTTATAAATTATAAGGGAGAGCCACTTATGCTTCCAATCAAAGGGCTCTACCTGAAGAAATATAATCCATAAATCTTATTTCAAAATAATTATCAATAAAATTTCTTTCATCTCAAGTTCTATCTCTTCCATGTAGAGAAATATCTTTGCTTGTGAATCCACCATGATGTGTTTAGGGTAGGTGTAAGGAACCCAAGCAGCGTCCTATCCTTTAGTGACACAGCACCAACACAAACTACATATAACCACATATGAAATAAATACATATATTTTGTCTCGAGCTATTTTGTTGTGGGATAAAGCTCCTTGTGGCACTAACTCATTAGTTACACAAGGTTGGGCTGACATGCTACTTTGTTTGTGTGTCACCCCAATGGTTACTTATCTGGCGGATGTAAGTCTACAAGCTTTCTTCCTAACTTGACCATTACAAACTAACGAGCGCCTTGTTAGTTTGGTAAGCCTTACTGTGTGGCCGGTAAGCTACCTCATGTTGATTTTGTTTAAGAGGATGTAAGCCTACATGCTTTCTTCTTGAACTAGCCATCATGCACTGACTAGGTCATGTATATTTGAGTTTAGGATAAGTCCTCTAGTGGCTCCATTCCTTCTGACTACTTCAAGTTTGGGTCCAGTCCTTACATGGAACTCCCCACTTGGTAGTCGCCCTTGGTTGGATAGCATTTGTCTCACCAATGATAGATTATCCTGATGATCATTTATGTCTATGAAGATGTAAGTCTACAAGCCTTCTTCTTAGATTAATCATCGTAAATCGACGGGTATCTTAGGTTGGTTGGTTATCGTCACACTGACGGAAACCCACCCGGTGGATACACTACTCATGGCAAAAGTAAGTCTACAAGCTTTCTCCCAGAGTTGGCCACCATAAACCTATAGGCTTTCTTTTACATGGTCTTGGATAAAGCCCCTAGCGGCACCTCCCCTATGGGCACTCTATTTGGATCACTCCTTAGCGACCTCATCTAGACACTACCCCGGTTACTTTGGATTGGATAATCTCCCTTTCCTAGTAGTCATCCCTGTGATTGGAGAATTTGTCTCACGGATATGCAGATTCTCCTTTAGTCCAGTAAGTTTGAGATAAGACTAGGCTGATATGAGCCCCTTCTTTCTGTGGTTCCTCGCACACCAACAGGGTTCACACAAATATATAAACAAATATATATATATATATATATATATATATATATATATATATATAAATTAGGGCAAAACCCCAAATCTTTTACCAAGCAAGCATCCTACCTTTAGAGTTGTGTTAGCAAAACTCCTTATAGGAATAGCCTGACTGCTTTTGAGTTGAGATAAATCCCTGGGTCAGCACTCTATTAGTAGTTGCCCTTAGGTCATATTCAACTTGTTGTGCCACCAACAGGTCACCCCGTTGGTCATCCTTGCTTTGACAGATATAAGTCTATCCGCATTCATTGACGATCATTACACCGGGTGACCTTAGGTTGGGTTCAATTTATTGTGCTATCAACCTATCACCCTAGTGATCCCTTGTTCAGGAAGTTGTAAGTCTACAAGATTTTTTCCTAACTTGACCATTGCGCACCGAAAGACACCCCTTAGGTTAGTTAGCTCTGCCCCGTGGCCGATATACTGTCCATTTGGATTTATAAATCTAAGATAGGACTAAGTTGATATTAGCCCCTTCTTAGTAGATCTATCACACATCAACTGGGTCCGTCTAAACTTAAATTAATTCTTATTATTTTTTAGTTGATATGAGTTCATAGCGACATTCTCTCAATAGTTGCCTTAGCTCAGGTTTGATTTATTTTGCTATCAACCAATCACCCCAGTGGTTCCTTGTTTAGGAGGATGTATGTCTACAAGCTTTCTTCCTAACTTGACCATTGCATACCGAAAGGCACCCCAAAAGTTGCTTAGCTCTACCCCGAGATCGATAGATAATTCCTTTGGATTTGTAAATTTAAGATAAAACTAGTGATATTAGCCCCTTCTTAGTAGATACATACACACCGATAGGGTCTATCTAAAAATGAAATTAATTCTGACTATTTTTTAGCCGATATGAGTCCACAATGACATTCACTCAATAGTCACCTTAGATCGGGTTTGATTTATTGTGCTATCAACTGATCACCCTAGTGGTTCCTTATTTAAGAGGATGTAAGTCTACAAAGTTTCTTCCTAACTTGACCATTGCACACCAAAAGGCAACCCTTGGGTAGGTTAACTCTACCCCACAATCGATAGAATATCCCTTTGAATTTGTAAATCTAAGATAAGACTAGGCTGATATTAGCCCCTTCTTAGTCGATCCATCACACATCGGCAAGGTCCATCTAAAAATGAAGTTAATTCTAACTATTCTTGAGTCGATATGAGTCCACAGTGACATTTTCTCAATAGTTGCCTTAGGTAGGGTTTGATTTGTTGTGCTAGCAACTGATAACCCCAGTGGTTCCTTATTTAGGGAGTTGTAACTCTACAAGCTTTCTTCTTGACTTGATCATTGCACATCGAATGACAAACCTTAGGTTCGTTAGCTCTACCCCACGACCAGTAGACTATCCCTTTGGATTTGTAAATCTAAGATAGGACTAGGCTAATATTAGCCCCTTCTTAGTAGATCCATCACACACTGATAGGGTCCATCTAAAAAAGAAATTAATTCTGACTATTCTTGATTCGATATGAGTCCACAGCATCATTCACTCAATAGTTTCCTTAGGTCGGGTTTGATTTATTGTACTAGCAACCAATCGCCCCAATGGTTTCTTATTTAGGGAGTTATAAGTCTACAAGCTTTCTTCCTGACTTGACCATTACACATTGAAAGGCAACCCTTAGGTTGGTTAGTCCTACTTGATGGCTGGTAGATTATCCCTTTGGATTTATAAATCTAAAATAGGACTGGGCTGATATTAGCCCCTTCTTAGTGAATCCATCACACACCAGTAGAGTCCATTTTATTAAACCACCATCCTTCCCTAGTAGAATCTAAATTAAATCCATATACTTCTATCCCTAAGTGATACATAAAACAAAGAAATCCATATGTTGAACCCATCTTATCCCTAGCAGATCCGAGCTCATATCTCAAGCAGATGTTCCCTCAAAACCAAGTCACATCCTCTCCCTAGTGGAGATTCAAATCATAAGCCAACAAATCAAATCAAATTCTTATCCCTAATGGATGCCCCACCAATTAAATTAATTCAAATTTCTCCCCAGTTAGGCATAAATCATATCCTCTCTCCAGTGGAGCTCTCATAAAATCAAGCCAAATCAAGTCCCTATCCCTAGTAGATAATCTGAACCTACTTCGCTAGTGGATGACTCATGCTCTCATCCCCAGTGGGTTATAAATCCTAATCCCCAATAGATCTTTTCTCCCCAAATCAACCTTGGTAGATCCCAATGCCGAACATTAGCTCCGGTGAGGTAATTTCTCAAAATTGATCCTTGTATGAAAATGGGCTGGCCTTTTGTGAAGAAAAGTTCCATGTCATGAGATCTCCACCATTGGATCTCTTTGTTTTGCCTCTCGAATGTGTGGGATTGATTTTATCTCTATTCAAGCTCGGGTGAGCTCCGATCGAGCAACGAATGATGTACGACCTCTGTCTCTCGCCACTCAGGAGGAAATAGATCATGGGTCATCGATTCTTCCTGATCAAAATGGATGGCTCTGATTAGATCATACATAGATTCCTCTCTATTTTCCCCTTAATTGCGGGATTTAATTATTATCGTCCAATCTTAGATTGGACGGTCCACGGGAAAGCGCATTCACCAGCCTACGGATGATGTACTTAAAACCAATCCTGCCATGTGAAAAGTGCACCATGTAGCATCGGAGGGATTAAGGTTTAATTTGGGCTGTTTAATGAATTTTTAAGACTAAAACTTTCAAAATTTAAAACTATTTGTAGAAAAATCCAAAATATATAAATGTGGGCTCATTTTTAAGGTATTTTAGAGGAGAATTCAAAATAATTATTATTAATTAATTTTGAGTAGTAATTTCAGCATAAAAAAATTTAATTTTCCTAATTACTCTTTGATTAATTATCCAATTAATTTCAAACTTTTCAAGGATGTTTAGGGGGATGACCTCTACCTCCTCTATTTTTCTTGGAATTTATTGAATAATTAATTAGGAAAATTGATTGATTAAGCCTTAATTACTCTCCTACCTTAATTAATGATAATTAAGCAAATGCATAGTGAATTAATTAATTAAGCTTATTACCATCTTCTAATAGTGAAAAGTCTTTGGGAAATGGGTTAGGTTTACTCTTTATGACCATTTCATTAAACCTCTTCATTTGTTTCAAATTAATCAAAGTTTAAGTAATTAATTAGCCACTTAATTAATCAATTAAAAGAAAAGGGAGTCTAATTACTTCAGAGCCTAATTGATTATTTGGAATGCCTTAGGGATTGGGATTAATGCCTCTTCCTTTATCTCTTTCCCTAAGTTAACTTCATTATCCTAATTAAAATATAATCAAAGGAGTTAATTAACCAATTAAGGGCTTAATTTATTTAATTTAAAATCTAATTCATTCTTAACTTTGATTAATCAACTTTGGGTAGTTCTTTAAATGTTTAATAGTCTAAAGAAATTTAATTAAATTATGATTAGCTTATATGTGTGAGAAAATCATAAAAGTAATTAAACAAATCCCTTAAGCTTAATTAACAATTATTTATGAGCCAATTGCATTAGACCTTTTCATTTCTTAGTAGCATTGCTAATTTACTTTTCTATATGGTTGCATCTCATGTTGGCTCATCATTATTTAGTTAATTAACTTAAGGTGATGTAGGTAAGGGTTTAGTTAATTGATTTAATTCATACCTCAGCCTAATTAAGCCATAAAATCAATCTAATTGCTTTTCATTAAATAAAATTGACTCACACATGGGGAATGGGTTTAGGATTAACAACCCTCTTTCACATCCTTTAAATCAAATCAAACATAAAGATCAAAAATGGTTATAAGAAAATTTGACTTATTTTAAATAAGCTTATTTAATGTGGTTGTCCTTAGGAATTAGTTGGATTGAATGAAATTACATGTTTGTGTTATTTTATTTCTTTTCAATCATGTTAAAATGTTGTATGCCACTTGTAGTCATGCAATCATTTCTTTCAAAAATTAATTAAATAAAATAATTTTCTTTATGCCAAATTTGCATGTGTTGACTTAATCAAAAATATGTGTGGCTATTATCACTATTAAATCCCAATTGTATTTTCAAAAGCTTATTAATGAATAATAATATATATTGTGACTTTAGTTACATATACATAGGAGGTGCATGTGAATATAAGCTTAGTGTATGAAGTGAAGTCTCTTTCTTATATCCATATGTTGATTTGCATAAGTTTGAATGTTAATGGGTATATTAGTCTAGACATTTCGGGGATGCACAGCTTTAAGTAGCCCTAAGGAATTTCCTACCTCACTCCCCTGGTCCAAAACAATGGCGACGTACCCGTTTGATTTCATTCTTATGCACCTTGAAATTAGAATTTGGATAGATCTTTAATTCAATCACACACAAAAATCAATTAAATCAAACACTACTTTCACATGATTTTCTATTCTTATAGTTTTTTATACATCCATATGTATTTAAGAATAGCAAGTATATTATTCTAGACATTTCGGGGATGCACAGCTTTAAGTAGCCCCAAGGAGGTTCCTACCTCACTCTCCTGGTGCAGAATAATGGCGACGTACTTACTTAAAACTTTCATACATTTGAATGTGTATTTAGTTAATGAATAAAAACCCCGCTCTTTCTATTAAAAAGACATGCATTCATATTTTCTTCAAGTGATTGGATTGATTGGTCATATGATTTAGAGTTCTCTTCTTATGCTTTTGTATAAGAATTTAGATAGAGCTTTAAATTAATATAGCAACATAATTCAACCAAATTAAACATCAATTCCAAACACATTTGCTCACATTCATCATTTAAGTGTGCTAAGATATAAATTGCATGTATAGTTATGTTTAGGACTTAATCATTTGCATGCTATATATGATGGAAAGAAATGAACAAACATGTGTTATGTGATAGTAATTAATTCTAATTAATCTTAAGATGTCTTTCTTATTGAATGAGATTATTTAAAGTGAACCTAAACCTAGGACTAATTAAAATATGTAATAAGCCATTCATTAAAGGGAATTCATTTAATTAATTTACTTTAGAGGTGACTTAAGGTAGGGATAAAAGAGAGTAATCCTCACTTTCCTTCTCTTTAAAACACTTAGTTATTTAGTGTAGGTCAAATAAAACAAAAGAAAATATTAAGTAAAATTTACAAATCAATTAAACCATTTAAATTGAAACCACCCTTTATAATTAAATGTCCTTCATACTTACAGATCGATAACTCTAGAGCCTAGCTGGAACATACCACACAAGTCTTAATACACACACATTAGATTAAATCACCATTTCTATTTTTATGTTAGGGTGGTGCATGGGTTGATGTATGTTTGTTTTATGATGTATTATTATAGACTGGATATTAAGGTGTATGCTTTGTAGACTTGATGTTATGTTTTGATTATCCTAATTATGTTTTCTGCAGGAGATTGTGCTTAAGGAGTGGTTAAAAAATAAATATAAATGCTCTTTTTGCAAATTACTTAACCCTTAAGCATAATCTAAGTTAAGATAGGTGGACTTGGTTACCCATGTGCAGGGTGCTAAGTCCAAATTATGCATATAATTGCTTAGGTTGTATGGTGTGCCTAGCAAACACTTGTCTTGCAGGTATAATTAGATTTACTTTTTCTATTTTTGTTGTAATTTTTCATTAGGAACTAGGATTAGTGTGATGGGGGAGTTAGGATGAGTGGAGGCTAGAAGGCTTTGTCTTGGAAGGCTCCCATGATGCCTTTGAAGCAAGCAAATCTAAAGGAAGCATGAAGACTGGAAGTCCCTTCCCCTCCCATACCACTTATCATGTATAACTTGTAATTATTCTTTCATATACAGGGTTGTATAAGGGTAGAGCTCGACTACCCATTTTTTTTTCAGGTTATATGGTGGTATCCGACCGCACCGGCCTATTATTCTTTTACATTGGATTTATAAATTATTTGATGATTTATTTATATTGTGCAATAGAAATGACATGTGTTTTCCTAGTTTCTTCATATATGATGATTTAAAGTGTAGCCTGGATCCGATTATGCTCTTAGAAAAAAATTAATATTTCTATCCCAACTACAACTCATAACTAATTTTATAAATAACTCATGTACTCATTTAAAGCTTAGGTATTAAATCAAGATAATTAAAAGATTTAGCAACCCTTAGCTGAATGATGTATGCTTAATATCATGCATATCATCTTGTTTCATTCTTGCTAAGAGAGAGTTTCCATCCTTGCACGATAGGGTAAGACTTGACCTTTGAGGGTCTCCCTTGTGGTGAAAACACCTCTTTCTCTCTGATTTAGCCAATAACCATATTTCATCATGCATTTAGATATATAAAATCATATAGCCTTTGTCAAAATGAAGAATCAAAAATTAAATAAAATTTGATAAAATTTGCATTAAACAAAGTCATTATTCATACCACTCATGCTCTAGTCTCTTAGGGAGTGGATTTAAGGACTTTAGTTTCTTTCTAAATAATAACAACCTAATCATCTTGTGAAATATATGGCTTGACCAAATGGTTTTAAAATGTAGAAAGAGTTAACTGGCTACCACACCAGACAGTAATAAGTCCAGCAGTCGGGTTGTTTACCCTTTCTTGTGGAGGTAAATAATATACCTATTTTTTGACTTAGATTTAAGACGTGCTTTGTCCCTCGCTAAAGTTCCCTAGATTTAGGATCTGAGGTTGTTATTTTCCCTTGGGCAACAACCATAAATCCTCACCTCTTAAGCATTTCCATAATCTTATGTTGTGAAATTACAAGTCCTAGTTTTCTAATAAAATTTCAACTCAAATATATAATTCTCTCCAATTTAAAATATATAAAGCCCAACCATAGGATAATTTGGGATGCTTACTAGGCTTCCTAGTATCATGAGCATCCCCTACTCATCTCATTTTGGCTTTGATAATAAGTCTCTCCTTTTGATCTATCCCACTTAATTTTCTAAACATAGCTAATTTATTCATACTCCTATCTTTGAAATCTTTTGAGATAATAATTGTCTACTTTAATCGGGAGTATTCCTAAGAAACTCACCTTCCTTAAGATGTAATTAACTATGGGGGCTTGCCCCCTTAGGGAACTTTAGAACCCAGTTTAAATATACCTCACTTTATTCATCCATGTACATTAGAGAAAAAATCTCTAGTATATTTGAAGACCCATCATGCCTTAGGGGTTCTTATTAGATGATTAGGTCCATCATAGGGTAGGGATGTCTATCTTTCAAGATAGTGCACTATACCTTGATGTCGTACCCGATCACCTCAATAAGTACACCCTCATATCTGCATGGTGTCCCCCATATACATATATTTAAAAATAAATACCACAAACACACATACAATCCCAAGCAGTTACATATAATTTGGACTTAGCACTCTGCACATGGGTAATGAAGTCCACTTGTCCTAACTTGGATTATGCTTAAGGGTTTAAGCAACCTACAAAGAGAACATTTATATTTATTTTTAACCAACCCTTTAAGCACAATCCCCTACAGAAAACATGATTAGGCTAAGAACGACCTAACATCTAGTCTATGAAGCATACACCATAACATACAGTATACAATACTACATCACAAAATAAAACATACACCATACATATGTCATCTTAACTTAGGACTAGAAGTGGTGACTTAATCCTAATGTGTGTGTTAAGGCTTTGTATGTCTCAACTAAGCATTAGTGTTATATTTTCTAAGTTTAGAAAGATTTAATTTAACATGAAGGGTTGATTTCATTTAGAGTTATTTAATGGATTTGAGAATTTCAATTTGTGTTTTCTTTTGTTTCATTTGATTATACTTAGCAACTAAGTGTTATAAAGAGAAGAAAGAGGATTTCCCTCTTTCATCCCTACCTTAAGCCACTTTCTAAAGCATGTTAATTTGATTTAATTCTCTTTAGTGAATATATTTTTAAATATTTTAATTAATCTTGAGTTTAGGTTCACCTTAAATACCTCTATTCAATGTAAAAGGCATCTTAAGATTAATCTAATTGAATTACTATCACATGACACATGTTAAATCATTCATTTCCATCACATGTAACATGCATATGATTTAAATCTAAGTGTAGCTATACATATAATATGCTTTATCACACTTATTTGGTGAATGTAGGCATATATTTGGAGTTTATATTCTTTTATTTGATTGAATTTTTTTAATCATATTAATTTAAAGCTCTATCCAATTTCTTATACAAAATTACATAAGGATGAAATTATATAGGTATCAACCAAGGAAGTGATGTATTCAAATGACATCCTTGGGGCTAACTAAAGCCTCGTATTCCTGAGATATCCAAACTATATACCTATTTGCATTCAAACACATGTAAATTTATATATATGAATATCAGAAAGAAAGCTCCAAATCAGATGGCTAGTTACTGCAATCACTTAGGCAATTATGAATGCATGTATTTTTGAAAAAAGAAAAAGAAAAGGGGTTCTAATTCCATGATTAAGTACACACACACATGTATAAGAGACATAAGTTAGTACATGCCATTATTAACCAAGGAAGTGAGGTAATCAAATGACCTCCTTAGGGCTACTTAGAGCCTCGTATTTCTGGGATGTTCAGACTAAACACTTACTTTTCCCAAATACATATGGATGTATACATAAATAAAGGTAAGAAAATCATGTAAAGATTATATTTTTATTTGATTGAAGCATTTATACATGTGGATTAAGATTTTATCCAAATCCTAATGTAGGAACACATGTAAATGAAATCAAATAAGTACGTGTTGTTGTTAATCAGGAAAGTGAGGTAATGAAGTGATCTCATTGGGTCCAGCTAAAGCCTCGTATTCCCAGGATGTTCGGACTATATATTTATTAACATTCAAATGCATGTAAAACTACATATGAATTAAAGAAAAGAAAGCTTTAGTTCACATGTCTAAACTATAAGCACACACATATTATAATTTAGTCCAACAAATGCAAGCTTACATAAAAAGATAACCATTTGATTCAATTAACTTTGAAAAGATGAATGTATGATTTCAAATGGTATATAATATTTAACATGATTGGAAAGAAATAAATAAACATAAACACATGGTCTCATTCAATCAAATTAATTCCTAAGGACAATCATATCTAATAAAACCATTTAATGTAAACCAAAGCTTCCTTAATGTCATTTTTAATTTCATGTTTTGATTTGATTTAAGGATGTAAGCAAAGATTTACTGATCCTAATCTATTCCCATGTTTATTAATTAATTTGATTTAATAAAATATGATTAAGTTGATTTTATGAGTTAATTAGGTTGTAATATGCATTAAATCCATTAATTAACCCTTCCCTATGTTACCTTAATATAATTGCTCAAATAATTATGAGCCAACATGATATGCACATACATTAGAAATTAAATTAGCAATGACTTTAAGAGATGAAATGGGTTTAATGCAATTGGCCCACAATTAATAGTTAATTAAGTTAAGGAATTTGATTAAGTACTTTTATAACTCCCCCACATATGTGGGCAAATTATAATTTTTATATGATTCCCTTAGGTTGTTGAACACCTAAGGGTCTACCCAAGATCTCATCAATTAAGTTCTGGCATGATTATTATTTTAATTTAGTTAATTAAGTAATTTAATTAATTTATTGAGCCTTGATTAGTTTAATTAATGAAATGAACTTAAGAAAATAGATTTGGGAGGATGCCTCAATCCCATTCCATTAGTCCATTCCTTGTTGGATGGTGATTAACCACTTAATTAACTAACATTTTACTGTTCATGTGATTAATTAATGATTAATTAACTTAGGAGGGTAATTAAAGCTTAATTAATCAATTTCTCCAACTAATTAAGCAACAAATCCCAAGAAAATTATGTGAGGTAGAGGTCATCTCATTGAATTAATCCACAAAGTTTGAGATTAATTACTTAAGTAATTAAAGAGTAATTAAGCTAATTATTTTCTAAATTAAAACTTAATTAAGCTCTAATCACTATTCAAAATTAATTAAGAATATTTTAAATAAATTTTCCTCTAAAATACCTTTAAAATGAGTATTTATTTGTATTTTTATGATTTTTCTATAATTAGTTATGATTTTTACAAGCTTCATCCATTAAAACACATTAATTATGCCTAATTAACCCTTAATCTCGTCGATGCCAGATGGCACACTGAGGCAGTGCGCTTTCCACATGGCACCGTGTGATTGATTACTTAAACTTAATCATAGTTAGTGCATTCATGGTGGCGACAGACGCTCTTTCTCTTGCATCGTCCAATCTAAGATCGGATGGCCACAATTAAACCCTCAACGTAGAAGGATAAAATAGGGTAATTTTAACAGATCTAATCATCCATTCTGATCACGTGGAATGGACGGTGTGTCTTTATGGTCACACGAGCGAGGGGGAACGGAGTCCCTCTACCATTGATCGCGTGATTCGAGCTCACCCATGCTCGGATCAACTCCAAATTAACCCCACCTTCGTGCAAAGGATCCAAGGGGATCCAACATCTAAGATCACATGGGGTAGAAGTTTTCTTCAAAAAGCATTAATGTATTTTCATACAAGGATTAGTTTCAATGGCATCCCTCACTGGAGCTCAAGACAAGTGCCAAATCAAATTGAAGAAGCTTCGTCAAGGAATGGAAATGACCACTAACATGGGTGATTTGCCTCATGTAATACTCTTATCCCAAAGATATAATGGTCATTTGGCATTGGTTTTGATTTAGGCAGATTTGAAATGAGTCAAAAGTGGGTTGGGCCAAATTTCATGTAATTTGGAGTTCATTTGGTTTGATTTGGCTTGGGTCAAGTTGACCAATTGGTCAAATTAGGTCAAACCAAGGGTTGGGTCAAGTTCATATGATCGTTTGGAGTGTATTGGTGTCATTGGTTTGGTTCAATTTGATTTAGATTTGGTTTTAGTTCATTTGAGTTCATTTGGGTCAAATCGGTCAAGTTAACTAATTTGACCCAATTGAGCAAATTGGCTTAAGTCATGGCTTGGTATAGGTTTGGTTGATCATTTGGAATATGTTGTGGGATTTAGTTGAGTTTAATTTGGCATTGATTGAGTTTTAGGTTGTTTTGACTCTTTAGGTCAAGTTAGGTTCAATAGGTCATTTGGGTCTAGTGGGTTAATTGGGTTCAATTAAGGCTTTGGTCAAGTTAAACAATCAATTTGGAATGAACTTGAGCCATTGGTTGCAATCAATTTGATTTAGATTTTTATTTGACCCATTTTAGCCATTTAGGTCAAATTGGGTCAACTTGGGTCAAGAGGGCCAATTGGGTTCGGTTTGGCTCAATTGGATGTCAAGTCATGTTCAAGTATTGATTTTGAGTTGGTATGAATCATTGGTTTCAATGGGTTTGGCTTAGGTTGCAATTTGATAGTTTGGGTTCATATGGGTTAAGAAGTTTGACTTGGTCAAAGGGCTAGGTTGACTTAGTTTGACCCAATTTATGATAATTGATCAACCTAGGATGATCAAAAATCATGTCATGTAGTTTGGTTGGCTTAATTCACTTTAGTTTAGCTTGAATTGGATTTTAGTTCAAATAGGTCAAATCGATCACTTTGGGTCAAGCGAGCCAACTAGGTTTATTTTGCTTGATTTTGGGTTGAGTTTGATTTAGTTGAGTTTATATATAGATTTGGGATTGATATATAAATTCAATTGCAATTGGTTTGGGTTTAAAAGAGTTTTGGTTCATTTGAATATTTCAAGTCAAATGGGCTAAGTTGGGTTTGACTTGGGTTGATTTTGATTTGGCTTGATAATTGTAGATTTCAATTACATTTAGAATGGTGATTGATGGAATGATTGATTTCTGACAAAATCAATTGAATTTGGTTTGAATTTGAATGGAATTTGGCTAAGTCCTTGAAGTTGACTTGAAGGGTTTAGATTTGGATTTTGATTTAGTTTGATTTAGTTTTGATGATTTAAATGTGTATTTTATTTATATTTGTGGAGATGATTGAACATATGATTAATTCATGAGAAAATCAATTGAATTGGAAGTGATTTGGCTAAGCTCATGAAGGTTGATTCATACGGCTTAGGAAGAGTTTTGATTTAATTTGACTTAGTTTGATTTTGTTTTGATCACTTGAATGTAGATTTCATTTATATTTGGGATGGTAATTGAAGATATAAATTGATTATGAGAAATTCAATTGATTTTGAATTGATTTGACTTTGGCTATGGCAAAGTCCATAAGATAAAATCATAGGGCGTAGGTTGGTTTTGAATTTGGATTTGATCATGGGCTACATCATTTGGTTTGGAGTTTGGAGTTTGAATTTGGATTTAGTATTTGAATTGAATTTGAGATTTAGTTTGATAAGGTGAATATGGAATGGGTTTAGGCTATAGGGCAGGTGGATCTCTCTAAGTCCTAAGGCATGGCCTAATCCTATGATTAACCCTTCTAAGTCTCTTGGCTTAGGTTAAGTGTTTACCTAATTTCTAGAGTGTCTTATGACTAAGAAAATTTTAGTGACTAGAAGTATCCTAAGTCTAAGATGAGGAGATTGAGAACTCACTCCAAAAGTGTGGTCAATAAAAGACCTAACCTAATTTAACCCATTTGAGCCAAATTGAGCCAAACTTAACCAAATCAACTCCAAATCACTGAAATTTGGGTTGACCCACTTTTAACTCATTTCAAATCTGCCCAAATCAAATCCAATACCAAATGATTATTCTACCCTTGAGTCAAGGGTATCTCATGAGACAAATCACCCATGTAAGTGATTATTTCCATTCCTTGGTCACTTGGCACTCTCCCAATTGTCCACTTAGGAACTAAGGACACTGTCCAACCTGACCCAAGGGGTGGTTTGGTTGGCCATGACCTATGGGAGGTGAACTTACCTCACCTTCCCCATTGGAGCTCTTGGCTTGCATAGGACACCTACTAATCCCTCTTAGCAGCCACCTCCCAAGCTTTGGCCAACTAAATCGAGCCACCTAGGATGATTCCCTACCATCCTCAACCACCACCGGTGGCCGGACATCCACAAAGCTCCAAATAAAGCCGAGTCATTCCATCTTTGGAATGAGGGGGTATAGCTCCCTCACTTTAATCCAAATCAAGCATAGAGCCTAGAGAGACCTCAGTGAGGCCCATAGCACCTTCAAGTGAGCATCCTAGAGCTTTTTCAAAGTTTCCCAAGCTCCCCATTGCCAGCTTCATCTAAGCCGAAATAGGGCACCCCTTTTCTGACCTAACTTTCTCAAACCTCCATAAAAATCAAATTAACATTATACACACCTTCCCTAGGGCTCATCAAGAAAGAAAGAATCTTTTCCTAAGCTTCCCGACCACCAGAGGGTATACTTCGATCAACACTGGCCTCCCAAGCTTTGGGTGTTGGTCTTCCGAGCAAACGATAAGGAATCAAAGCTCATACCAATCAGCAGGGCTTCATCTCCACTAGACGAAGCTTCCTCAATCATTTGCACTGTCGGGCTTGAGTTTTATGCGAGGTATGCTTCCAAAACTAAGCTTTTGGTAAAAAAATGGGTTAGAGCTTTGTGAAGGAAATGTGCTTCTCATGTGATCTTGACCATTCGATCCCCTCCAATCCACATCGTGAAGGTGTGGGATCCTTTAAGAGTTGATCCGAGCTTGTGTAAGCTTGGATCAAGCGAGTAATGGAGGATGGACTCCTTCTCTCATCGCTCGTGGGATGGTAGATCACGCACCATCTGTTTTGCGTGATCAGAATGGACTATGGTGTTTATTTTTGGATATGGGGACACCACACAGATCTTAAGGCGTACTTATTGAAGTGATCAGGTATATCATTACATTATGATGTACTATCTCGAAAGATAGAAATATCGCCCTACAATAGACCTAATCATCTGATAAGGACTCCTAAGGCAGATGGGTGTCTTCGAATATACTAGAGATCTTTCCCCTACTTTATATAGAAAAGTAAAGCAGAGTTTATTTTAAACCAAGTTCTTTAATTCCCTATAGAGATAAGCCTCCATTGTTAATTACATCATAGGAAATAAAATTTCCTAAGAACATTTTTCATTAAAGTAGACAATTATTGTCTCCAAAGATTTCAAGGTTAAGACTATCAAAGGATTGGCTATTTTGGAAAATCAATCAAGAAAGTTTAATTGGAAAGGTTAATTTGGAATCCAAAGGAAATAAGTAGAAAATACTCATGATGCTAGCAAGCCTAATAAGCATTCTAATATATCTTATGGCTGGGCTTTATATTTTTAAAAAAGAAGAGATTTTATTCATTAAAGTTGAAATTTTATTAGATTGTTAGGGATTATAATCCATCAACACAAGATTGTGAAAATGCTTGAGAGGTAATAATTTATGCTTGTAGCCCAATGGAAATAGCTACCTCAGATCCTAAATCTAGAGAGCTCTAGCACAATGCCAAAACATGACCTAAATCTAAGCAAAGAATGGACATAATGGTTTACCTCCACAAGAGAGAATAAACAGTCCAACTTCTAGACTTACAACCTCCTGAAGTGGTCGCCAACTAACACCTCCTATGCTTTAAATCCGCATAGTCCGATCTTATGTATTGTAAGATAGCTCAGGTAGTAATTTAATTTGAAAGAGACTAAAATCCTAAACCCACTCCCTAAGATACTAGAGCATGAGTGGTATGAGTATATGACTTAGTCTAAAATGCATATCTTTTCAAATTTTATTATTTTTGACTCATTCATTTTGATAAAGGCTTGAAATTTCTTTATGCCTAAATGCATGATGAAAGTTGATTATTGGCTAAATCAGTGAGAAGGGGGTGTTCTCCACCACAAGGGATGCCCACAAGTCAATCATTCCCCTATCGTGCAAGGATGGAGATCCATCATATTCAAGAAAGAAGGAATATGATATGCATGATGTGAGACATATAATCATACAGCTAAGAGGTTGCTAAATCTTTTAATTATCTTATTTAAAATCTAGGCTTTATGATGAGATTTTGAGTTAATTAAAATTTAATTATGAGTGATTAGTTGGGTAGAAAAATTAATTTTATCCTAAAAGTCTACTGTATCTAAGCCACACATTCGAACATCAAACATTAAGAAACTATGGAAAATGTGATGTTCTAATGCGCAATATAAACACAACATCAATCAAACATGCATAAATTGCATGAAAGAATAAAAGGTCAGTGTGGTCGGGTTCTGTCATACACCCCGAAAAGAGAAAAGATGGGTAGTCGAGCTCTACGCTTATACAACCCAGATTAAAAAATAATGCATGTTATGGGGGTCTTCTTTTCTTCATTTTTCATTTTCTCCTTTTCTTCCTTTTGATTTGATTTGCTCCAAAGGCATCACAGGGCACCCTAGGGACTAAGCGTTCTGACTACTGCTCATCCTAATCCCCCATAGCACTAATCCTAATTCCTATTACAAAAATATATTTTTATAGGAAAAAGTAAATCTAACTAAACCTACAAAATAAAGGTTAGCTAAACATGCATACATCCTAAGCATTTACATTTATAATTTAGACTTAGCACCCTGCACATGGGTAACCAAGCCCACCTGTCCTAACTTGGATTATGCTTAGAGGCATAAGCAATATGCAAGAAAAACATTTATATTTTACTTTTAGAGTGGCCCTTTAATCAAAATCCCTTATAGAAAATATTTTAGACTACCAATAGCCTAACATCTAATCTACGATCCACATTCCTAGCATCCAGTCTAAAATATTACATCACAAAACAAAACACAACATCATACATCACAATCAATACATCGACCTAACCTAATTCTAGTGTGAAAAGAAGGCTTGTGTGGCAAGACTTTATTAGGCTTCTTTAGTTTAAGTTTCAATTTGGAGTTTGAATTTGTTATAATTTTACCTTTGGGTGATTTCAATTCAAATGATTTAATGATTTATTTTTAACTTTTATTTCACTTTTATTTGGTTAAAGTGATGTTTAGGTTTTCAAGAATGAAGAGTAGAATGAATTTCATTTTTGGATGGAACTCGCCCTATTCTACATCCTAACTTCTAATGAAATGAAATCTTCATCCTAAGGTGAAGATTCATCCTAAAAAGTCTAACTAAGGTCCTTAAGTATCTTAACTATCTCATTTAAATTTATGTAATTGATTTGATTTGATTAATGTTTGTCCGATTTGATTTAGAATTTCTTTTTTAATTTGAGTTTATTTAATCTGCATGTATTTTTGATTGACAAGTTTTAGATTAGATGTTTTGATTTAATTAAATTTTGATAATTCAATATCCTTTAAATAAAAATCTGATTCTTTTCTTTTGGGTTTTAATTTAAGATTTTATATGACTAATATCATTTCGATGTTATTTAGATTCATTTATTTTATTATTCCATTTAAGTTTGGTTTAGATTAGTGAATATATTCCAATTAACTTATGATTTATTTGAAGTTTAGTGTGCTCTTTTATTTGAATTCCAATTAACATTTTGATTTCTTAAATTTAGTCATTTAGTTTATATATTGATCATTTTTTGGTTTGATACAAATATTTAATTTAATTGATTGACTTAATTAAGGTTTAATTGTAGGTTGATTAATCTTTTCATCAAGCTGAGAAGAGTTTGATTCGATTTAAGTTATCTATTTGTTGAAATTTTTAATTTGATTTCATGTTTGTTTAGATTAATGATGCAATTAATGATTTGATGAATTAGGTTAAATTTAAGAATTAATTGACACTTAATTGCAATTTAACTAAGTTAATTTTTTGTTTGATTAAGCTTGGGCTTAATATGATTAACTTAATTATATAATTAGCTTAATTAAGAGGTGTGATTAAATTAATTACTAGATTAATTAAGGATTTATTATCATTATCATGTTGATTAAAATTTGATAATAAATTTAATTAAGTGTTTGATTTAAGTTTGATTTAAGAATTTGTTCTAATTTGATTTATTTAAATCAATTTGATTTATTTAAATCAATTTGATTTATTAAAATTATGAGTTAATTTATTAAGTTTGCATTAATTAGATGCTTAATTAATTAGATTTGATTAAGGATACTTCAATTTTAAATTATTAGATTAATTAAAGATTTATTTAATTAGAAATTAATGACTTAATTGTCCACATGTAATTGATTTGATTTAATAGGTTTAATTAAGTATTTTACTTAAATTTGATTAATTAAAAAATTATTATTATTATTATTATTATTATTATTATTATTATTGTATTATTATTATTATTATTATTATTATTATTATTATTATTATTATTATTATTATTATTATTATTATTATTGTTGTTGTTGTTGTTGTTTGATTAGATTAAGTGAATTAATTTTTATTTTTATTTCAATTAAGCTTGATTATTTATAATTAGAGTTTCATTTGATTTCATTCATTTATTATATTCATTGAATTATATTTAATACCTTAATTATGGGTTCATGTTTAATTTAGTTATTAGGTTCATGTACTTAATGATTAATTAGTTATCTTATTCCAAATAGACTGAATTACGTCTGATTTAGTTATATATTAATTTGATTAAGTATACCTTAACTTTATTTGATTTAATTTGATTGGATAATTAGCATAAGATTTGTGATTAACTAAGTCTTTATCTTATTAAGCAATTAATTTGATTAAGGGCTTAATTAAAGAGCTTAATTTATTGAATGATCAATTAAATTAATCCCAATTATATGGTTATTTATTGGATTAATTATATGTCCATCTTACCTAATTAAGTTAACATAAACAAAATCTAATTAATGATTGGTCCAATTAATAATATTTGATTTGATTAAAAGGTTGGTTTATTTAGGATTAGTTTAATGATTGATTAATGTTTAGTTTATTTAATGGCTAATTAAGGTTTTAATTAACTATAATTTTAATCTGTTGTAATTGATTTTATTAAGTGTGTAGCTTAGATGATTAACCTAATTAAAGATCAACCATAATTTGTTTAGTTTAGGTTAAATAAAATGGATAATTGCATCTTAATCAAGTTCATTAATGATTTTTATTATCTATTATTATTTTTATTATCATTATTTTTAGCTCTCTAATGTTAATTGAAGTTTTCTTGAACCATTTTGATAAATTTTTTTTATAATTTTTAAAATATTTATTAATTTATTTTACTAAAATAGATAATTTGAGCTTCAAAATTTAATATCTCCTAATCTAGAAGTTATTTTGACTCAAATTTTTATGGTTGGTGAAATTTTAACCTTGGTTTCAATCACTAATAATTTTAGATCAATTTGATGTGTAATTTTAGATTTATTAATTAAATTTTATTTTCATTAAAATCTAAATTAAACTTAAAATACCCAATAGAAATCAAGGATTTTGGACTTGTTGGATTCCTCTCAAAAAGATGAATCCAATGAGCCCTTGTTTGCAATTTGTCATTGAGCATTTTATTTTTTTTAGGAATTTTTGAATTTTTAGGCCATTTAAAAAAAAATTAAAATAAAAAAAATCTGATTTTCTCACTTAACCCAGGCAATGCAATGCGGTGCTGACTGGACCACACGGTTCCCGTGTGTCGATGCCCGATTGGGTTGCACAGTTCCACGTGGTAAATGAGCGGGAAATCGCGGGTTTTGATTGGATGGACTAGATCGAATCCTGTGATCTAAAGGTCCAAATCAGCTCTGATCTTCTTCTAATCTCAGTCGTCCATCCCTATTAATAGGGGATCAGATAGCTACTGCTTTTCTTCTTCCCAGAACAGGTGAACCGAGGCTATGAATGGAAAAAACCGTGCTGTAGGTCCATCTGAACCTGATTTTTTGGTGAATATCATCGGAAAACTCCCCAACCTCGCATTAGGATCATTCAAAGTGAAAAAGCAAAGGATGTCTAAGGGATTTTCCTAAAATTGTGCAAGCATCATCATAATAAGAGATCTTATGGCCAGCTATAGTATTTGGAAATTACCTCATCAGGGATGGTTTCTAGAGGCAGAGTTGATTCGAACACGCTGGATGTGAGATGAAGCTTTGGAATGAATCTGGACTCTTGCCTTGCCTTGGAACGTCATAGTCACCAACCTCCACCGCACTTCGCCAAAATCCACTTGGATTGGGTTGTTTTCACTTCGAAAAGAAGTGGGGAGGGGTTTATTTTGCTCATAAGAGTTCTTGGAGCTTCCCTAATGCAAAGTCATATCTCAATGGGGTCTATTTTCCTCCCCTCTTAATGGTAGCCAAAAATCACCATTAATGGTGATGGGAAGTGGCTGGGTGGCCATGGGTGATTGGAGACTTTGGATTTAGCTCCCAAAGTCTCCTTCTTCAGTTGTAGGATTAGTCTCATTAAATGCAAGAGGTGGGGAGGAGTGGATGAGTGGGGATTTTGCAAGATTTGGTTTTCTCCCTCTCTTTCTTTCTATTTCTCTCTCTCTCTCTCTCTCAGTTTCACCCAATCATACAAGTTGAATTTCAACTTTTACAATATGATTTAAGTGTTATTATCCCATTTGGACTTGATTTGGGATTGGGTCAACTCATGTTGACCCAAATAAGTTGGGTTGGGTTCAAGTAGCTCAATTTGACTCAATGGCTTTGGATTTGCTTTAATTATGTTTGATTAATCATTTATGATAGTTTTGATTGATTAATTTTGTTTAATTTGGATTAATTTTGAATTTGACCAAGTTTGACTAAAGTTTAACCAACTTTGAGCAAAATTGGTTAATTTGATTTATGTGATTCAATTTGTTATTTAGATTATGTTTCAATTATGTTTCAATTATGTTTTATGAATTATTTGGAATATTTTTGGTCAATTATTTGGATAAATTTGGCTTGGATTTGGATTTGACCCATTTTGAGTTTAAATGGGTCAAATTGGGTTCAATTGAGTTAAATATTTTGTTTGATTCAACCAAGATGTGTTTAAGCTTTAATCATGTTTGATTAAGTAATCTTTATGATTTAGAGTAATTGGTTTCATTTGATTGATATTAATTTTGATTTGAATTTGTTTTAACTTAGATTGGAATTAATGGGTTAAATGATACAATTAATTCATTTGAGATCTTATTTGATTTAGATTTGTTTAGTTTTATGTTTAAGCATGTTCATTTGATGATTTTGTGCCTTCAGGGTGATTTAATTTAGGCAATTTTTGGTTTGTTGACCTTTAACTTAATGGGGCCCATATGGGTCAACTTTAGGTCAAATAACCTATTTGCAACTTTGAACCTCAATTGAATTTATTTTTGAGTTCATTTATGTTTAGGGTATTGATTCTATGCTTTTGATTTGATTTAATTAAGTTTAATTTTGATTTAATTTAATTTTATTTGGACTTAGATGATTTTGAGCTTAAAATGGTTAATTGAGTTAATCAACCAAATTAACTCAACCCAAGCTCAATTGGATTAAGATTTCAATTAAAATATGTTTGATTTAGATTTCTATTGAGTTTCATTAAATTTGGGTTTAATCTGGGTTTTGGCTAAGGAGGTAGGCATGAGCTTGTTTAGGCCATATGATGGGTAAGTCACCTTTGGTCCTAAGGCTTAGCATAATCCTATGGCAAACCCTCCTAAAGTCTCTAAGTTTAGGTTAAGTGTTCACTTAGGCACTAAGGAGCTCTTAGTGTCTAGAAGACTCCTAAACCTATGATGGGAAGATTGAATCCTCACTCCAAAAGTGAGGTCAACACGGACGGTCGTGACTAGATCCGTTAGTTTAATCTGATTTTATTTTAATGTGCCACAAGATTAATCATAGTCGTTCGATCTTAGATCAGATGACAGATGAGAAAAGAGTCCCGGCGCTGCCACGTAAGCACTGAGTTGGATAATTTTAAGTAGCCAATCCTGTGGTGCCACGTGGAAAGCGCGTCGCGTCAACGCGCCACGTGGTGTCGATGGGATTCGGCTTTGATTAGGCTTACTTAATCATTTTTAATGGTTGAAACTTCTAAAAATTATAACAAATTATAGAAAAATCAAAAAATATAAATAAATACTCATTTCAAAGGTATTTTAGAGGAGAATTAATTAAAAATGATCTTAACTAATTTTAAATAGTAATTAAGGCTTAATTAGGATTTAATTACAAAATTAATTAGCTTAATTACTCCTTAATTACTTGAGCAATTAATCCCAAATTTTGTGGATTAATTTAATGGGATGGCCTCTGCCTCTCCTGATTTTATTGAGATTTATTGCTCACTTAATTAGGAAAATTAACTAATTAAACTCGAATTACTCTTTTAAGTTAATTAATGATTAATTAATCCCATGAATAGTAATAAATTGATTAATTGAGTTTATTAATCATTGCTCAATAGTAAATGAACTAACGAATAGGTATGGGACCTCTTTCCTAACCTATTCCCCTAAGTTCATTTCACTTTTTCAAAATGAAATTAATCAAGATTTATTTAATTAATTAAATCACTTAATTAATTAAATTAAAATCATAATCATATTAAACCTTAATTAATCAATTATTATGTAGAGCTTTAGGTGTTCAATAACCAAAAGATATCTTAAGAAAATTATGGTTAACCCACATATGTGAGGAGGCCATAAGAGTACTTAAATTAAGTTCCTTAACTTAATTAACTATTAATTATGAGCTAATTGTATTAGACCCTTTTATTTCTTAGGATCATTGCTAATTTAATTTCCAATTCATGTGCATATCATATTGGCTCATAATTATTTGGGTAATTAAGTTAAGATAACATAGGAAAGGGTTAATTAATGTATTCAACTCATATTACAACCTAATCAACTCATAAAATCAACTTAATTACATTTCATTAAACCAAATTAATTAACAAATATGGTAATGATTTAGGATCAGCAAACCTTCTTCTCACATCCTCAAATCAAATCAAAACAAGAAATTAAAAATGATATTAAGAAAGCTTTGGTTTACTTTAAATGGCTTTATTTAATATGATTGTCCTTAGGAATTAATTTGATTGAATGAAATCATGTGTTTATGTCTATTCATTCCTTTCCAATCATGTTATTTGAAATCATACATTAATCTTTTCAAAATTAATTAAATCAAATGATTTTCTTTTATGTAAGCTTGTATGTGTTGGACTAATTTATAATATGTGTGGTTATTATCACTAATAAATTCAAATTATTTTTCCAAAGTTTATAAATCAATTACATTGATTAGAGTGATAATAGTTATGAATATATATAGGCTTTGCATGTGCTTATAGCTTAGGTATGTGAAGTAAAGCTTCTTTTTTCTTAATTCATATATGGTTTTACATGTATTTGAATGATAATAAGTATATAGTTTGGACATCCTAGGAATATGAGGCTTTAGCTAGCCTGAAGGAGGTCATTTGATTACCTCGCTTCCCTGGTTAACAAAGACATGTACTTATTTGATTTCATTCATATGTGTTTCTACATTAGCATTGGATGGAACTTTGTTTCACATACATAAATATTTTAATCAAATAGAAATGTAATTTTTGCATGATTTTCTTCTTCTTATTTACATATACATTCATGTGTAATGAGATAGTAAAGTATATAGTCTGGACATCCCGGGAATACCAGGCTTTAGTAAGGGTGTGTGTTTGGTTGATTTGGATGGATTGGATGATAAATTTTTAAAACCGATTGGTTTTGGATTCACAAAAATATTGAACCAAATCGACCAAATAAAATGCTAAACTAAACAAACCAAATAATAATTTGGTTCGATTATTTTGGTTTGGTTTGGATAAATTGAAGTTGGCTATATTTAAAAATTATTTGCATAGTTTTTTTATTGTATAATGAACAAGGAATAAGCAAAACAATATAATTATAATCAAAATGTAATTAACTACTTCATGCGCTAAAAAAGTATTTAAAACTAATTTTTACTTACCGGAATGATGTTTTGAACTTAAAAGTTGATGGAATCATATTACCATATTATGAGACCAAAATATTTTAGAAAATTGGATAATGATCCTTCAAGAAAGCACCTATTAAGTATTCAAAAATAAATAAAAATAAGTGTATAATAGATAAGCCTATTATACATAAATTAATAATATCGTATTACATATAATTACTTTGGTTTATTTGGTTCCATCCAAAATTTTATTTAACAAACCAATCCAAAAACCAAAAACCAAAGTTTTCATTAATCAAAACCAAAATCCAAATTACTAAGTTCAAAATCGAACTAAATTACTCGAAAACTTTGGTTTGATTTGGTTTTTTTGGTTAAAACCAAATAATGCACACCCCTAGGCTTTAGCTAGCCCCAAGGAGGTCATTTAATTACCTCACTTTCTTGGTTAATAAAGGCATGTACTTGCTCATTTCTCTTTACATGTGTATGTATGTGTAGCTAAAGGATAAAAATCTCTCTTTTCCACTAAGAATGCATGCATCCATAATTGATTAAGTGCTCAGATTAATTAGTCATGTGATTTGAAGCTTTCTTTCTTATATTCATGCATATAAATTTACATATGTTTGAATGCAAATGGGTATATATTTTGGAATCCTGGGAACATGAGGCTTTAGCTAGCCTCAAGGAGGTCATTTGATTACCTCACTTCTCTGGTTAACAATGACTCGTACCTATTTAACTTCTTCCCTATGTATTTTTGTATAAGAATTTGGATAGAGTTTTAAATTAATATAATTAAATAATTCAATCAAATGAAAGAATATAAACTTTAAATATACATATCTATATTCATCATTTAAGTGTGCTAAAATATGTTGCATGAATAGATACACTTAGGATTAAATCATATGTGTGTTATATGTTGTAGACAGGAAAGATTTGATATATGTCATGTGATAGTAATTCAATGAAATTAATCTTAAGATGTCTTTCATATTGAATGAAGTTATTTAAAGTGAACCTAAACTTAGGATTAATTTAAAATATTAAGCCATTCACTATAAAGGACTAAATCAAATTAATGTACTTTAGAAACTTGCTTAAGATATGGATGAAAGGGAATGATACCCTTTCTTCTCTTTATAACACTTAGTTGCTAAGTGTATGTTGTATGAAACAAAAGAAAATACAAATTAAAATTCTCAAATCAATTAAACAACTTGAAGCGAAACTAACCTTTCATGTTAAATTAAATCTTCTTACACTTAGAAAGATATACTAATGCTTAGTTGAGACACACCACACAAGCCTCAACACACACATTAGAATTAAATCACCACTTCTAGCTTTATGTTATGATAGTGCATAGTGTGATGTATGTTTTATTTTGTGATGTATTATTTTAGACTGGATGTCAGGGTGTATCTTTTGTAAACTGGATGGTATGCCGATATAAGCCTAATCTCATTTTCTATAGGGTATTATGCTTAAGGTAGGCTAGAAATAAATGTAAATGCTCTCTTTGTATGTTACTTAAACTCTTAAGCATAATCTCTATTAGGACAGGTGGGCTTGGTTACCCATGTGCAGGGTGCTAAGTCCAAATTATATATAACTGCTTGGGATTGTATGTGTGTTTAGATAACCTCTATTTTGCAGGTGTAGTTAGATTTACTTTTCCCTATACAAATGTAATTTTTGTAATAGGAATTAGGATTAGTGTTATGGGGGATTAGGATGAGTAGTGGCCAGAAGGCTTTGTCTTGGGGTGCCCTGTGATGCCTTTGAAGCAAGCACATCCAAATTAAAGGAGTGAAGAATGAAGACCTCCATAGCATTTAAATTAAATTATAATTATTTTTTCATATATTGGGTTGTATAAGGTAGAGCTCGACTGCCCATCTTTTCTTTTTGGGTTCTACGGTGGTACCCGATCGCACCGGCCTGTTATTCTTTTATGGTAGTTATAAAATTGATTGATATTATGTTTACATTGTGTAGTAGGATACATGATTTTCATAATTTCTTAAATGGTTGATGCTTTAATGTGTGAGCTAGATGTGTTAGGCTCTTAGGATAAAATTAATTTTTCTACCCCAACTGATTATTCATAACTAAAATTTTCTAAATCTCATAACCTCACCATAAAGCCTAAGTCCTACATAAGATAATTAAAATATTTAGCAACCTCTTAGATGAATGGTTGCATGTTTCACATCATGCATGCATATTTTTTTTTTTTTTTGAAAATAAGGGATTTCCACCCTTGCATGACAGGAGAATGCCTGACCTGTGAGGGCATCCCTTGTGGTGAAAAATATCCCTTACTGCTGATTTTGCCAATAGTCTATCTTCATCATGCATCTAGGCATAAGAAATCCCAAACCTTTGTCCAAACTGAAGTGTCAAAAATGACATAAAACTTATATGATTTTGCATTTATAGATTAAGTCATATGCTTAAACCACTCATGTTCTAGTCTCTTAGGGAGTGCGTTTAGGACTTTAATCTCTTTCTAATTAAATAACTACCCTAGCTATCTTATAATTCATAAGACTAGACTATATGATTTTAAAATTGTATGAGGAGTTAGCTGGAGGACACTCCAGGCAATTGCAAGTCTAGAGGTCGGATGATTTATTCTCTCTTGTGGAGGTAAATCATCATGTCCATTCTCTGCCTAGATTTTGGTCGTGCTTTAGCTTGTACTAAAGCTCTAGATTTAGGATCGGAGGTAGCTGTTTTCTTCAAGTTACAAGCATAAATCCTCACCTCTTAGGAATTCTCATAACTTTGTGTTAGTGGATTATAAGTCTTAGCAATCTAATAAAATTCAACTCAAATAAATAAATCTCTTCACTTTCAAATATATAAATCCAAATTATAGGATAGAATGAAATGCTCACTAGGCTTTCTAGTATCATGAGCATTTCTTACTTCCTCCCTTTGAATTCTAAAAATAAGTCTTCTCCTTGAACTTTCCCAATTGATTTCCTAACAATAACTAATCCTTTGATAGTCTAACCTGAAATCTTTAAAGATGATAATTGTCTACTTCAATCGAGAGTATTCTTAAGGAATTTCATTCCCTATGATGTAATTAATTATGGGGGCTTGCCTCCATGGGAAACTTAAGAACTCAATTTAATATAAATCCTATTTTATTCATTCATGTAAATCAAGGAAAAAATCTTTGGTATATTCAAAGACCCATCATGCCTTAGGAGTCCTTATTAGGTGATTAGGTCCATTGTAAGGTGATGCCTCTATCTTTTGAGATAGTACATCATATCTCAATGTTGTACTCGATCACTTCAATAACTACCCCCTACGATCTGCATGGTGTCCCCCATACATCCGAAAATAAACACCACAAACTTCTAAACTTAGTAACCCAAGGCAAGGTGTTAAGCCCAACTGTATGAAATATAACTACTTAGTGTGAATGTGTGTTAAGCTAACTTTTGTCTTACAAGTTTAGCTAGATTTTTCATTTTTCAAAAGAATATTATTTCTATAATAGGCCTAAGGTTAGAGCAATGAGAGCAGTGGCTAGAAGGCTTACCCTAGGAGGCTCTGTGATGCCTGACGTGCTCAATCAATAAAGCAAAGATGAAGATGAAGATTGAAGACTCTTGTAGCTTTATTTTCATTATAAATTAATTATAATCTGGGATGTATAAGGGTAGAGCTTGGTTATCTATCTCTTTTCTTTACTGGGGAGTACAATAGTACTCAGCCACACTGACCTCTTATTCTTTCAATCGAAGATGTTTGCTTGATTTTTTTACATTGATTATGCAATAGAAATGATATGGTTTTCATAGGTTTCTTAAAGCTTGATTATTTGTTGTACAGGTTGGATGCGGTAGGATCTTTACTAAATTAAATTTTTGACTCAAAATAAATAACTTTGATCAAATTTTAATAATTCATAATCTCACATTAAAGACTAAGAATTCAATTATAGAAATAAAGGATTGAGTATATAGTATGCTATAACACCATGCAAGAATCTTATTTTCTTCCTTGCAAATAGGGGATCTTCACTCTTGCATGATAAAAGACAAGGCTTGGCCTTTGAGAGTAGTCCCTTGTAGTGGAGAACACTCATTCCCGTTGATTTAGCCCATGATTTTATTTCATCATGCATGTAGGCATAAAACTTTCCCAAGCCCAAGTCAAAATTATGAGTAAAAAATAAATAAAAATGTGTAATTTTTATTGCATTAGTTTAAGACATAATTTTCATATTAGTCATAATCTAGTCTTTTAAGGAGTGAGTGTGGGACTCTAGATTCATTCTTAATAAATAACAGCCAAGCCATCTTACATTTACGTAAGACTGATCACATAGTTTTAAATCATAGGAGGTGTTAGTTGTTAACCACTTTAAGTGATTATTAGTCCAGAAGAGTCAAGATCAGTTCACTCTCTCCAGTGAAAGTGAACCAATATATCTTACTTCCCTGAGTATAATCAGGTCGAGATCTTAGCTCATGCTGGATCAATTTAGATATAGGTTATGAGGGTACTTGTTTCTCACTTGCTACAAATATAAGTTCTCATCTCTTGGGTAATTTCACAATCTTGTATTATCAAAATATAAATCCTACTCTTCAAATAAAATGCTAACTCAAATAAATATAATTTTCTTCTTCAAAAATATAAAGCCTCATTATATGATAGATTGAAGCACTCACTAGGATTCCTAGTATCATGAGTGCGTCCTACTTATCATCCTTTGAAATCCATTAAGAACTCTCTCTAGTTGAGCTTTCTCACTTGATTTTCAACATTTACCAATCCTTTGATATCAAAATTTAAAATTAATGGAGATGTTAGCCAATCACTTTAATTAAGAGTTTTTTTAAAGGGACATATATCCCCTAAGATGTAATTAACTGTGGGGACTTGCCCTTATAGGGAAGTTAAGAACCCGACTTAAAATGAACCTTACTTAATTTCAACCATGTGGCGTAGGGAAAAAGTCTCTGGTTTACATTGACTCATCAGCCTTAGGAGTTCTTATTAAATGATTAAGTCCATTGTATAGTGATATCTCTAACTCTTGAGGTAGTATATCATTCGTTGATGTCGTACTCTATCATTTCAATAAGTACCTCCTAAAATCTACATGGTATCCCTCATCACATTTCTAAACACCACAACAATGCTATACACCAGAAACAAATTGAAGGTTGAGTAGACAATATATCTCCAATTGATCGGCGCAATCAGATTCCATAAAATAACAAATCTCCATTCAATCCACGCCATCACTTTTTAAATATTTTAATTTAACAATTAGAAATGCCTACAATAACATAATTTATGAGCACATTTATAAGTGAGCCACGCAAACTCATGAGCTGACTCAACCTCAACCCAATAAATAACAAATAAATTATGCTCAATGAACAAACAAATCTTGTTTAAACTAAGTCTAATTTGACTCGTTTGCTTATAAGTTTGCTCATTTTAAAGATATTGATATAAAATATATTTAAATGTATTATCGTTCAAAAGTTTAAGTGAAAAAACATTACAAAATTTTAAAATTATATTTTAATTACTTATATCACCTAAAATTTTTATTATTTTTTTTAAAAAAATTTATTCTTTTATTATTTTAATACAATACTTTCTTATATCAAAATCAATTTCTCTCTTAGATAAGAAATAAGTCAGCTCGTGTGCTGATTCACACTGATAGAGTTAAACATGAGCTTGAATATTTTTAATTAATGAAGTCCAAGTTCAAGTCACCAATGTTCAAATTAGATTCAATTGATTTGCACCCATACCTATTCACATGTTGTGTCTCTTATGATGTATTCAAATTATCTTTCGGTTAGGTCATTGATGCAACATTCATTTGATATACCTTAGTCATGTGCATGTCTTGAAAAAGAGATAATATATAAGATAATTATAATCATGTGATATCAATTATTCAATTATTTTTAGGGAGATTTACAAACATACCACACAATTCTTATGTATTTATATATCTAACACCTAAAGTTAGATATTTACTTTTCTAACACTTTCTTATGCTTAAAAAGGTGCATTTCACTTTTAAAAAGTGAGTTATGATGGTATTTTTGATGTAATATTGAAGATTTGGGTGTTATTTATGTAAAAATTAAAGTTTAGGTGTTAGATATGTAAATACATAAAAATTTTGTGGTATGTATGTATATCCCCCTATTTTTTGTTAGTAGAAAAATTATACTTAAAAGTTAAGGTGCATATGGGTGCACTAGCTTAGAGTAGTCTAATTAATTAGTGGACGAAAACACAAAGCCTAACGAGGTTGAGCTATCACTTGCCAACAAGATGTGTTTAGACAAAGTGCAAGGGATTTCATGGAAGCGTGCATATGAGTTTGATATTCCAACATCATATCCAAATAACTTCGATGAATCTAATGTTCATAATTACTAGGGTTATTAAAGTTTATAATTTATTATTACAAAATATTTTTTTATTGTCTATAATATTTTTAATTATTATAATTATTTATTATCCTCTTCACACTCACTACTATATTAACATATTATTTAATTAAGTAAAATTATTGGAATTCTAATACTTTAAAAAAATGAAATATATAAGTTTAATGACTTATGCAAGCAACTTTAGCCTAGTAGTTGAAAACTTAGGCTTTCAAGCAAGAGGTCTTGGGTCATTGCCTTCATATGTATTATGTGTGTGAATTTATCATTAAATTAGTTCAAATGTAAAAAAAAATTAGTGACACATACAAATTGAGATTTCAAAATAACTATTAATAGATTGTGTTGTGTATTAATTATAATGTTGGGTGCAAATAAAAAAACTTTAAAAGGGATATTAATAAATGGTTTATTAATCATAAACTAGTAGATGAGAATGCACTTACTTTAATTATGATGCTCATGGAGATTTAATGAAATAAATTAAAGGAAATTGATTGAGCAAGAACATTGATTGATAGGGGCCCTATATATCCAAATGTCTAGTCATAGATGATGGGAGTTATCAAATATCAATACCTACCAAATTTTGTTAGTATGCTTATCCTTCCACAATGCTCACATGTAGTTAAATGAGAGGCATGTAAGTTTTAGATGATATGTAAAATTTTGATTTTGTATTGTAATTGTACATAATGATCTCATACAAATAAATGAATAAAGAGAGCATAAAGATAAACAAGTTTTTGCATGAAAAATTAAAGAGGGAAAATATGAGGCCTTACTTAGTCAAAATAATTCCACCATGTAAGCATAAGTTGTAAAGCTTCATTCATCTCTTGATAAAGAGATGGCGTATTTACAATATGGATTATCAATTTTGGCCTCTTGTGATAGTAATGAAAAATGCTAGTTAGGTGGTGAAGAATGAAGAGTGGATAGATGATTGATCAATAGTGGTAGCCAAGCCATGGTGATTTGATAGAGAAGTTGAAGTGCATAGAAAACAATTGAAAATGAAACACAAATGCATTGTGTTCAAACTTTATGTCAAATCATTGAGAAGATTTAGTTGGATGCGTGTCTGAATCATTGAAAAATAGATACAATATTTTTAACCTTCCACATCTAAACTATGTTTTTAAGGGAGAGAGCTTTCTTTTCACTTAAGATGAGATGCGAGAAAAAAAAAAGAGAATTACCTTTTAGATTAAAGACTATAAATCTTTTATACTTAAAATGTATTTTATTATATTTTAATCCATCATAAACATAAAATAAAATATATGATCTCTACTTATAATAAATTCCATATAAAATTAATAAGATGCCATAAAGCTAAAATAATTAACTATTATTTGTTCATAATTTTAATATACATATAAATAATATAGCGCCTAATATATAATTAATATATATAAGCTCACATCCAAAAAATTTTATTACTCTCCCACTTAGGTCATATATATTGTTTGATAATTATAAATTGTTAAATACTTTAAAAGTTTAATAATTACTATCTTCATGTTGTAATATCTTTAAGCAATCTATTCTATCAATTATATAATATAGAATCAAAATGATATTACAATCTTATCATAACAAAACCATTATTGATCACTATATCAATATAATCAACAACAATATTAAGTATAAATGTGTAGCATAAAAATCTCATATAACATGATCTCATAACATGCCTATTTACAATTAATCATATGCTATAGCTTAAAAGAGTTATCAATATAGTTTACTTTATTTATACCAAAATACAATCAAAATTGTGTAACTTCATTTTAGAGTTCTCAATAAATGAGATCAAAATAATATTTTAGTTTGCTAAAAAAATATGTTTATATTAATTAAACATCATAAATAAATGCTCTTTATGATAAGATATCATCAAGATAAATAACAATCATATGAGTCATATGCACATGAAACACTTTAAGTGATAAACTTTTTTTAAAGTGAAACTATAGTCATAAAACTTGTATTAATATATTAAATAGATATCTTACAACTCTGTACACTTTCATTTGCAAAATTAAATTGTATATTTATATACTTTGATTTTGATGAGCTCTTGTTGAAATTTGAATACAATTCAATGCTCTATTATCATAATTTATTTTTAATGGTATTTCAATATCATCAAATATATTTAGTCTAATGATAAAATTACAGTCCTATTCATTAATTTGATACCTCATAATAATTTATAAGTTATATTTTCATAAAAGAAGTAGCTATACATGATTATTTAACACTCTTCCATGACACAACACTTTCAACAAATAAAAAAAAATTATAATCTAAAGTAAATCTTCTACTATCAAGAAAATCAACAAAATTAAAGTTGCAATATCCCATGATCTCTAAATGATCAGGTCTTCGATATATAAGCTTGAAATATTTTGCTCTATTTAGCTCATAACTTAACAAACTGCTTTCCAATTATCCATTCCTAGGTTATGTAATTGTTTACCAAGCATGCAATGATGTATACAATATCTAAGCGCATACAAACTTGTTCATATATATGACTTCCAACTACATATGCATAATGGAGTCTTTCCATCTCATTCTTTTTAATTTCATTTTTTGGGTATTGAATCATACTAAATTTATCGACATATCTCTTAGTGTACAATATTTTATGACAATCTAGCACTTTATTAATATCCATCGTTTATAATAAGTCAAGTATACCATGATAATGATCTTGATGAATTTGTATACACAACATAAATAATGCATTCCGAAAATTTGTTTAACTTACAATTACTTAAAAAAAAATCTCTTAATTTCATGCCAAAAGCATATATCACTATTTACGAGGTAAATATCATCAATAAATATCATAAAGATGATAAATTTACTTATACTAATCTCATAATAAATATATTGATGAATATTATTTTTGAAATTAAAAGAAGTAGTTATTTGATCAAATTTTAAATATTATTGAAAAGATACTTGCTTTAAGCTATAGTTAATTTTTTTTTATTTACATACCAGAAGTTTTAAATCCAATGATTATAAATTTTCTTGTTACATCATAAACATAATTTCTTCAATATCACCATTGAAAATACAATCTTCATATTCACATGATATAACTCTAAATTATAATGAATTACTATATCATACTAATTATAATAGATTCATTCGAAGAAATTAAAAAGAAAGCTTTTTATAATTAATGCCTATAATTTGAGTAAAATCTTTGGTGAGTAGATGTACCTTATACCTTCAACATTATCATTGGAACCTCATTTTGTTCTAAAAATTCATTTACAATCAAGTAGTTTCACTGATTTAGATAATTCGACATGGCCTTTATACATTTATGTGAGTTCACACTTTATTTAATTTAACTAAAAGGGATTAGTTCACTTTCCAATCCAATATTAAATTCATGTTCTTTTAGAAATATGATATAATTATCTAAAATCATTATTTTTATTAAGTCTCGTTTTCTTTATTAAGCTTATGCTGCCTAGTCTTAGCTAGACATCCCCAAACATATAAATCCCTTCTGTTAGCACTTATTTTTTGACATTTATTTAATTTTCTTGATAAGTTTAATACAAAATTAAGAATTTTAAAAGGTTAAGAGTATTAATAATTTCCAGTGATACAAGCCTTTCAATTTTTAATTTAGAAAAATGTAATAAACACTTATGTCATATGACACAAAAAAATTTTAATTATTAATTTTTATTTTGAACTAAATTTATAACATGGAGTATTTCATTGATCTGTGAAATAAAATTATTTAATTTATATAGATTATCATTAAAGAATTAGTGCCAAATTTTTTTAAATACTTAAATAGACTAATTTTTTTAAATGAATAAGAGTAACCAAATTTATCCAAATAAAAAATAAAAATAAGTTTTCATCCGAATGAAGATACATAAAAAGTCTCATACAAATTTAAAATACAATTATATTGTATACATAGTTTATATAAGTATATTGCCTATAAGGGATTCTTGAGGTCATTTCTGATATGGATAAATATTTTAGTATTAATAGATATTCAATTCCTCAGACAATCATATATAGTCACACTTAGTAATTACATATGTATCTATCTATTAAGTAAGATTTTATAACTAAGAATAAATTAACTCTAGAATAAATAAAGTTAAGAATTTAATCTATTTTGTGAGCTAATTAGCAAACTTAGGATAATCCTTATTCATATGATTCATTTTTTTATAATATAAACAAATGATAATATTATCTTATTTTGTTATACCTTATTATGCGAAGTCTCTTTATCTGTAGCTCATCTTCCTTTATAATTTCTCTTTTTAGCAATAATGCCATAAGACATAATAGCTAAAAAGCATTTTCAATTTTATCGTTAATCAATCTCTCTTTTTCTTGCACATACTAAGCAATAAGCTCATTTAAAACCTATTTTTCTTTTGAGTATCATAACTTATTATAAATAAAATAAAATTATATAATAAGAAAGATTTAGATTAAGTGGATGATAATGTTATCAGATAACTTTAGCTTTAATACAGTTTAAATTAATAATAAAATTAGACATTTTCATAATATATACTCTTATATTTCTATTACTTTCTCTATTACATTGAAATGTTTTACTAACAATAGTACCCATTTTAACATTTTAGAATCAACAAAATGATCTCTTATTTGGCATAAATTTTTTTAAACATATTTCTTTTCAAAAATTATATCTTTGCAGTTTCTAAAATATAATGCTTTATGATCATAAGATTTGTGGTTAGAATGCTTCAACTTCTTAACGTTAGTATTTTTCTTCAATAGTACTTTTAGTCATAAGAGCAAGAAGATGTTTAGTTTAAATCGCATAGTCAAGATTAATACAATAAAAAATTATAATTATATGCAATTTTCATCTCTTAAAGTTAATATTGTTAAGCACTTAAATATTATTTAAATTGACAAATATATAAAAAACATTGACTAAAAGGAACGAAATAAACTCGCAATTAATAACACAGTCATTTCTTTATGCATAAATTATGTAAAACAAAATATCAATAATATATATGCTTGATATGAAATAATTAAGATGAGTTTTCATAAAATACATAGTGCAATATTATAATTTAGTCTTTAGAGAAAAATAATAATTCGTAAATGATATTTTTAAAATTATGATTAACAAATATTGATAGCAGATTTTGTCAATAATGTGTCTTCTTTTGTCAATATTATATATATGATTAACATAATAATTATCACACATTTGTTATTACATATTTATAAAATATAGTAAAAAATATTGATATCATTTGAAGAATGTCATTTCAAATTTCCAAAGAAGAGCTGTATCATCTTTTTGAAATAAATGCATTCATAAAATGAATTGGCTTTCCAAAAAAAAAAGAAGAAGAAAAATTATATTAGAAGAAGACAAATTACATTAAATAAATCTTGATTGGAAAATTTACATACATACCACACAATTCTTATGTATTTATATATCTAACATCTAAAATTAAATAGTTATTTATCTAATACTTTCCTATGCATTAAAATGCATATTTCACTTTTAAAAAAATAAATGGTGATGATATTTTTGATATGATATTAAATATTTGAGTGTTATATATGTAAAAATTAAAATTTAGATGTTACATATATAATTACATAAGAATTATGTGGTATGTATGTAAATCTCCCATCTTGATTAACTCTTATTACATGAAATCAAGAGCAGAAGATCAGTGTAAAGATGCTTAATTTCTATACCCAAAGTCAAAATTTCAAAAGTTAATTATATTGATTGAAAATTCATAAATAATTCAATCGAAAAATTGAAAGAAATATATTTCTTAACTATTTAACATGATAAATCCAACAGATACACTTGTAGGAAATAATTGAAGATGAAAATTAAATTTATCGTACTCAAATCTCATTTAAAATTAAGAATATCTACCTCAAAACATACTTGAATTCATTGAAAAGAAAATATAAGATTTACAACCTTACATATCTAAAGTTATGTACTTTAGAGAGAGAAAAAGAGAGATAAAGACTTTTTTTCTCTCAAGATAAGATGTCGGTAAAAATATGAATCAACCTTTTAGACTTTAGATCATAACTCTATTTATATGTTTGATATGACACTGAAAATTCTACTAGTCGAAGCATGAATCTTGACGTTAAAAGCAAACTAATCCTAAGTTGAACCGGTAAATCAAGAACTTAAAATATCATTGAAACTTTGGGATATTAGTTAAACCCCAAAAGCTCTCAAACATGGAGTGTTTATAGTCAAATCGTCTCGACGAGCCAGATCTAACAAGCCTAAGATCTTAAAATTCTGACTTCATTTGAGCATTCAAATATTTAGAATACATCAAATGATTAAAGGGATTATTTGGAGCCGTCTAATGAAGTGGAGTGGCACGGGTTTTGCATGTATTTACAGAGACGTCACTCCTCCAATCTATAAATATGAGGGGAGCCAAGCAGGAGAGAGGAGAGAGCCCTAAAGCTTGAAGATCCCCAAGCACAATCGTTACCACTGACGGTCGTCAACCACCGCCGTCGCCGATCCGCCGATCTCGCCACACCACCGTCGTCATCATCGGGACATCATCAACATCATCAACATCGATCAACATCGTCACATCGCCAACATCGTTTCAACATCGCCTTACTGTTGTTCCTTCTTACATACTATTATAATCCCGTATCGGAAGATCTGTACTCAAAATAAATATATAGGAAGCTTTTATGGGCTAGCCTCATGGTTTTCCCTCTTTCGAGGTTTTCACGTAAAAGTGAGTTTTCTTGTTCCTCTTTAAATACGTGTGTGTTTGGACTCCCAAAGAAGCTAAGGCATAAACTTTTACTCAATCAACTGGTTTAGCAATAGTTTGGCCGTCGTGGAAAAGACCCTTCAATCACAATTCTGAATACCCTCGTTATGGATAGGTACTTTGTAACCTGAGCCTCCCGCAACTCCTCACTCTAAATCAATCCTTGAACCAAGGATGCCAACCTTCGCCACTTCCTCGAGCGTGACTTCGGTGAAGGCGCAGAATCTCTTTAGAAGATCGTGCGTCAAATGGAAGAGTTTCAAAATGAGATGATCCGACTTTTACGAGGAACACAACAGCCACTACCATGGAAAACACACCTCCCCCAAGATCGATCGTTAGTCGGGGGAGGTCAAAATGCTAATCTCCCGATGTCAAGTTCCTCCGTGATGTGATCTAATCTCCGTGACACCGCTAGTTCTACTCATCCATCACATGCAACTCAACCGACTGCTAATCCATAAATTATTATTGGTATCTTGACACATTCTCATCCTGTTGACCCTACTCGTCATGTTATACATACAGAATTATGACGCTTAATGCAAGACAAATTTCACCTTCAAGACATAAATCATCTTCCCCCTCACCGCTATGAGGAATCCTCACCTTTAGCTGAAGCTATTCTTCAACATCCTATTCCCGTGGGTTTCAAGCTCAACATTGATTCTATGATGGACACCCACATGAACACATCAACCATTAGGGACTATCATGCATATCCAACGAGCTCGACACACTTGTCGCTTTCTTACCAAGCTCACACTTGGTTCTACTCCCTTCCAAGGGAATCCATCCATACCTTTGACGAACTCGCCAAGATTTTTGTAACAGTTCATTTCAAACCGGAGGATCATTAAAGATTCCTCCCATCTCTGACATTCAAAATGAGGAATCACTTAAGAATACTTCGAGGTTCTCCTTAGAAGCGCCAAATATGAGTAGATGAACTATTAAGAGGAGTTTTCCTTGGAGGACTCCATCCGTGGCCTTTTACTCCTTACTCAGAGACACGGTCCGCTCATATAATTGGTTGTGGAAGCACAAATCTCGCGATGAGGCTATTGCCCATCATAAATAATTTGAGCAATCTAGGAAAACATAAAAGCACCCGGGAATGCGACTAACACCCCTATCAAAAGAAGCAAGCGCGTGATCTCCTCCATACCCCATATCAACGACGCGTGAACCATGGCCAAAAGGAATACGCGCCAACACATCTCGTTAACCTCCTAATGGCTATTCGAGATGAAGAAAATATCAAGTGGTGCATCCATAAACCAAATTCAAGAAATCAAGAGCAATATTGTCACTTCCATCGAAATCGTGGACATACTACTGAGGCATGCAAATAACTCAAAGAAGAAATTAAAAGGCTCCAAATGGGGGGCAACTAGGACAATCATCACAGAAATAATAAAATAATCATCAAACAATTGGAGAAATTGAAACAATCGCAGGAGGACTAATACTATCTAATCAAGTTCTCATTACCATCTCTGAAGAGCCGGAGTTAAAGAAGTCTCGTATTGATCATTTCATCACTTTTAATGACTCTTAGAAGAAATACATGTTCCTCATCAAGATCCACTTAGCAGGATCGGTGACCCATGCTATAATGTTAAGAGAATTTTGATTGACAATGGGAGTTCTTGATGTCTTATTTTACTCCACATTTCTTAACATGGGCCTAGTTAGGAAAAAGATCCAACCCACTACAGGACCATTGTACGGGTTTGATAATCGCCCTGTACGAGTAGAAGGGACAATCACCCTTCTTGTTGTCCTTGGTGAATTTTCTTGGCAAGTGGCTCATTTAATCCAATTCATGGTGGTCAAGTCAGATTCATCATATAACGCTATCTTTGGAAGGCCCCTCCAATTAATTTTTGATACAGTCACTTTAGTATCTCATCTTAAGATGAAATTTCCAACCCTCGTTGGAGTTGGAGTGGTCTGTGGAAATCAATAGATAGCACAATCATGTTATCTGAGATAAGCTCAACCACGCCCTTCTGTGACCTTCATCATCGAAGATTTTAATTTTTGAGATGAAGAAGTACCCCAGAAAGCTTCGCCTGTAAAAGATTTACTCTCTATTGCATTATCGGATGACCAACCACTACTAACAAAGGTGTGGGATCTGATGAACAAAGGAAAAATACAGACTTCTCACAGAAATCAAGACATCTTTACTTGGAGAGATATGGGGTCGATCCCAATGTAATCATGCACTCCCTCAAGATTGATCCAACATTCAAACCAATCATCCAAAAGAAACAGTTTTGCACGATCTTCTCGAAACAAGAAGTTAACAAGCTCATAGAAGGATTCATACGAGGTACATTACCCTACATGGCTAGCAAATGTTATCATGAAAGAAAATAAATGGAACATGGAGAATGTGTACGATTACAGACCTTAAAGGCTTTCCGAAAGATAGTTTTTCTCTTCCTCGAATTGATCAATTGGTTGATGCTACGTCTGGACATCAAATGCTCGCTTTGGATGCTTACTTTACAACCAATAAAAATGGACCCAACGGATGAAGAAGCTATAGTATTTCAAACATATAAAGGTTTATATTACCAAGTTATGTCATTTGGGTTAAAAAATGCTACCTAAATGACTTATGAATAAGGTTTTAAAGATTTATTAGGTCGCAAATGGAGGTATATGTGGATGACATATTAGTTCAAAGCTTGAAAGAATCACAGCATATTTCTAACCTAGAAATATGCTTTAATCTTCTTCAACGTTACAACATGTGACTTAACCCAACCAAGTGTGCTTTTAGGGTCAGAAAAATTTCTTGGATTCATGGTAACCCACCATGGGATAGAGGCCAACCCCAAGAAAATTAAAGCCCTCAAAGATATGACTCCTCCAAAAAATATCAAAGAAGTTCAACATTTGAATGGACAATATCGCTTATCACTGCTCCGGGATAAATACTGTCATTCTTTAAAATATTAAAGGGAGCTAAAATAATAATTTTCAATGGATTGATGAATGTCACCGCTTTTGAGCGACTGGAGTATTTAGCATCTCCACCCCTACTATCCAAGCCTATTCAAGGAGAGATGTTATACTTATATCTCGCAGTCTCTTCCCACATGATAAGCTCAATTTTAGTGCGAGAAGAAAGTGGGATACAACGACCAATTTATTATGTCAATAAAATTCTCTCTGATATAGAAAGTTGTTATCCACTTGCCGATAAGGTGGCTCTAGCTTTAGTTTTCTCAGCACAAAAATTACGTCCATACTTCCAAACTCACACTATCAGCGTTTACACTCATTCACCATTAGGCCATCTATAAAACCAAGCATCCGGGAGGTTAATCAAGTGGTAGAATTGGGAGAGTTTGATATAAATTTTCTATCGCCCGCTATAAAGTCTCAAGTACTAGACTTTAGTGGAATGGAATGCCCAACTCTAAAGAGTTATCGTTACATGCCTTTCATCTCCTCAATGGACCCTCATGTTGATGGAGCTTCAGAAGTACCGGTGTCGGAATCTTACTTATTTCCCCAGAATACCTTAGAGTATGGACTTCGCCTAAAATTTCCTGTAACTAATAATATGGCTAAATATGAGGCTCTTATAGCAAGAGTTGAGACTTTCCATTGACTGCGAAGCTCAAGGCTTAGTGATCCACACTGACTCTCAACTTGTCGCCTCCCAAGTTGAGGAAACTTTAATACTCATAATCCTCCCGACAATATCTCCACTTGGTGAAGTCTCTTCTTGCCCATTTCAAGACACATCAAATCATTTGCATACTGAGAGAAGAATACCGATGCTCTTGCCAAGCTTGCTTCATCTGCTTCTAGGGATCTATTTAAGAGAAGGCATGTTGAAGAAATACATTTTCCTAATATCCAAGGGTCATGGGTAATTCAAGCAATTAATGAGATAAAGGAACATTCATGGATGGACCCCATCTCTTTTCTACAAGAAGGAACCCTTCTTGAAGACCCAACTTCGCAGAACTCATCTCAAGACAAGCTTCAAACTTTACTATTGTGAGGTGAACTATACAAACGAGCTTTCTGACAGACATCAAATGCCTCTCACCTTGTGAGGCCAATTATGCATTAAGAAAGGTTCACTCGGGGATATGTGGAGAACACCTAGGAGGAAGGGCACTAACCCTTAAAATTATAAGGCAAGGGTTCTATTGGTCTACGATGAAACAAGATGCCCTAGAGTTCACAAAAAAATATGCAATTTGTCAGTTGCACTCTAACCTCTCTCACATGCCGCATACAGAGCTCTCATCCCTTCAAAGCCCATGCCCTTTTGCTCAGTGGGGAATTGATATCATGGGACCTTTTCCGATAGCATCAGGGCAACAAAAGTTTATTATTTTAGCCATTGACTACTTCACTAAATGGGTTGAAGCTGAACCACTCGCTAAAATTATGGAGGCAAATGCTAAACAATTTATTTGAAAAAACATAGTATGTCGATTCGGTCTTCCTGCAAAGATTATCACTGACAACGAAACTCAATTTACTAGAAAAGTCTTTACGTCCTTTTGTAAAGATCTTCACATTCATCGCATGCAGTAGCACATCCTCAAACTAATGGGCTAAAGCTACCAAGACTATACTCAAAGGACTAAAACATATCTTGAGAAGGTCAGGGGCAATGGGTTGATGAGCTTTCTAATGTTCTTTGGGCACCGCACTACACGCACCCACGGTGAGACACCATATAACTTGTGTTTCAAGAAGCTATTATACCAAGATATTGGGGTTCCAAGTCAAAGAGTTCAATTATTCAATCATAATAGTAATGAAGAAAATCTCCGACACCACCTGGACCTACTCCCCAAAACTAGTGGCAGGGCCATACTTCGGACTATTTTCTATCACCAAAGGGTAGCTCGTCACTTCAACAGAAGAGTAAAACCTCATCCCATATTTGTCGGTGACTTGGTCCTAAGTCTCGTCTGCAAAGCGTAAAGCTATGTAAAAGCTAGGAACATTCAAGCTCAAGGATCAGAGGGAAAAACTTTACCCGAACTTGGAACACCGAGAATCTTCAAAATATTATATTATTCTAATGCATAATTTACAACTTTTATTTTGTCTCGTTTGTCATTTCCTCTTCATGTTGCCGACCAACTTAATAGGATAAAGACTTGTTATTATTATCATCATTTCTTCTTGAAACTCTTATTCGTGTTAAAATCATCTTATGATTGTACCACCAAACTTATCAGAGTAATGAATTTATAGCTTTTTTCTTACAAGCTTGTTTCTTCTTCATTTAATCCTTCCACTTGAGAAATATGTAACTCACGTTGTATCTCAATCAGGGCATAATCAATCCCAAGGAGACTTGATCGGACCTCTTCCATACAGGTAAGAAGTCAATTTACACTTTGGATAACACTTAGGATAGGTCAAAAGGTCCTTGGTGGATATCCCACGACCTCTTCCATGTTAACGTTAATCAACGCTTTGACAAACAACCTCGGATAGGTCAATAATCCTCGGATTCAATTCAACCTCTTCCATACAGGTTAACGTCATCAAGTAAAGCTTTGACAAACAACCTCTGATAGGTCAATAATTCTCGGATTCAATTCAACCTCATCCATAGGTTAGCATGTCAATAATATTCACCAATATGTAAAAACAAAACAATAGCATATCATCTAAAAAAAATGATGACAACATATTAACATGATGATATAAGAAAGAATCAAGATTCTGATACACACTAATAATAATACATATAAAAAAATGCATCCTCAATGCTACATCATATCGGTGATATCAACATCCTCCTCACCATTAGGAGATGCTCTCGGACTCACTCTCAACTCCTTCATCTCCTCGATGAAGTCTTCAAACACTTGGGAGATAGATCCTCAACACTAGCTCCGGCCTTGACGCACTAAGCGATTCCTTTTAGGAACCTGGATGAAGCCCTCCTCTAAACATTGGTGCTCCAAGTCCTTCACTTCAACATCAAGAATATGATTACGAGCTTTCTGAACATGGTCCTCAATTATACCGTGATAAGCCAGAGAGCTCTTAAAGTCTTCCACTACCTTCAAGGAGATTTCATTTACTTTCACTTCTGACATTATATGTTCCCTCTCAGAAAGACGATCCTGTAATGCTTTCTTCTCCAATTCGAGAGCTCCCTTCGTAGTGCCTTGAGTCTTTTCTCTCGGTGAGTCTGCCCTCACCTCAATCAGCTCATCATGAGTGCGCTCCACCTCCTGATGGAGAGAAAGAGAAGTCAATATGTTCGCTAGCTTCGACCCTTAGCGATCCTCCAAAGTCACCACTTCTTTAGCACTCATCTTTCGCTCATACTCGCCTTGCAGATATTTTACCTTCACAAATTCAGTATTCCACTCATCTAAAGAGACACCCAAATGAGCCATCAGCCCTAATATTTGAGTTACCTATAAATAAAAAAAATCATCACAAATATTACACAAAAGAAAAGAAGGAGGAAAATAAGAAAAGAAGAAAGAAGGGAAGACAACGTACCAATTCATCTACCGTTGACCCAATGCATATATGTGATTTAACACCTCTTGAGAATGTGCAGAAACAAACTCCCCATCGTGAGTTGAAATAACTAAACTCTTAGATGCCAACTGGGGGCAAACATTTTCTTCACAAATATCTGACGTAGTCACTTCAGCACATGTCTTCTTTTTTTTTAGGGAAGAAACATTGCCACCACCCTGATTTCATGACGGACTTCTTGAAAGAACCTTATGAATATGAGAAGACCCTTCATCACCTTTACTTGACCTCTTTAGTGGAAAAGAATGAGATCTCCTACCTGGATGGAAAGGCCAACCTTGAACATTCTATCTTCAACTATATATTTGTCAATATGACGCAACTCATGTTGTAAGCTTTCTACATCAGGAACATTAAGAGTTGCCAAGATCTCATTCTCTTCAATTAGTAATGGATCTGGAAGGTCATCTTCCCCATCTCTCAGGAAGGCCCCACTCATTTTTTACAAAGAAGAATCCATTAAACCAATTTTTAGATGGATCCTGCTAAAAAATTCTATCCAATTCTTTATAGCAATAAATATGTCCTTGAGCATCACATGTGAATCTACACATTCGGCATAAGTTTGTGATGTTCAAAGTAACACCACGCTCTCAAGAAGACAAACGACCACTAAAGCCCAAAATAAAAATTGTGAGAAAGCTACACCACATATTTTGAAGATCTCAATTAGCACGAGAGCTAAAGAGAATTGCAGTCCAGCACAAAGAATCATCTCAAAAATAGTGAAGTATCCTAATGGAGGTGAACGAGCTCGATCAGACCTCTTGGCAATAATAGCCACCAACTTATTAAGGAAATAAAATTTCTTACGGAACACTATTAAACTATCTCGTGATAAAGGGATGGTATATCGTCATGCCAAGCTATGGGTTATCCGCCATCACCTGTGAAAATACATAATAATAAGTAAAGAGGGGAGAAATGACAAAATTTGAAAAATCAAAATTTGTGAAGCTACTCACTCACCCCAATACTTAGGCATACCCTTTTCTGACTCTACTGCTCATGGACAGCATGGGCTAGAATTTTTGACCGACTGCATACATATGAGATCAAAATGAAAAGGGGGAGAGAGACAGAGAAGATACTCCCCTCTAATGATGCTCAGAAATTACCTGCCAAACTTTCGGAATCGTTTGAACGATGGTTCCTAGCTAACGCTTCTCCACCACCTTGGCGGTTATCAACTGCTGAACCATCCATTGAAGACTCAAGAAGTCCAATTTCCTACAAGAAGAAGTAGAAACTACGGGTCTTGATCACCTCCAAACCTGGTCGGTCCGATGAGGTCAATAAACACCTCTTTCGAGAGAAAATTGGAGTCTTATCGTATGAATTACGGGTCTTGATCGCCTCCAAACCTGGTCGGTCCGACGAGGTCAGTTGACACCTCTTTCGAGGGAAAACTGGAGCCTTGCCGTATGAACTACGGGCCTTGATCGCCTCCGAATGACCCTCACTCAAGAAGAAGAGAACCACTAGAGCGTTGAAGAAGTGCGCCTCCTCCTTTGGCCCTAGGGGGTTTTTGTAGACCCCTTCTAGAAGCAAAAGGGTAAAAATCACCCAAACTATCAAACCGCCTCAAACTATCAAAACCGCCATTTGGACCACTGAACGTCATCATGCTTGGCGCTCCATCGCGGCGCCATCTCACTCGCGCGCTGCGCTTCGACGTGGCTCAGACACGCAACCGCCTCATGGCCGCCCACCCATCGCGCCTCAGACCACGCCACGCCGAGACCCGCATCCATTCGCGGACTGCCGAGACCCGCCAGACTGCGCCTACCAAGCCGCCCGCACCACAGGGGCGCCCGCTGTTCAGCGCACGCCGCCACAAAGCTCCGTAGGGGGATGACTCATAACCTTGAAATCTCATGCTCTGTATACACACATTCATTTTCAAGATTCGCTATAGCCATAATTTGTGCTCCCATAAAGATCTGTTCTCTCAAATTATGTGGTTAAAGGACTCTCAAATTTCATTGAAGAATTTATTATTTTTAAGTATATGACATATATATTTTTAGATGATTGAGATAATGTCATCCAAAAATAGGGGGGAAACTGATATGATACTGAAAATTCTGCTAGTCGAAGCACGAATCTTGACGTTAAAAGCAAACTAATCCGAAGTTGAAACTGGTCGAAATCAAGAACTTAAAATATCATTAAAAACTTTGGGATTTCAGTTAAACCCCTAAAAAGCTCTCAAACAAGGAGTGTTTATAGTCAAATTGAGCATCTCAACAAGCCGGATCTAACAAGCCCAAGATCTCAAAATTACGAATTCATTTGAGCATTCAAATATTTGAAATACATCAAATAATCAAAGGGATCATTTGGAGTCGTCCGATGAAGTGGAGTGGTACGGGTTTTGCATGTATTTATAGAGATGTCACTCCTCCAATCTATAAATAGCCTCTCATTTCTCATATAAGGGGAGCCAAGCAGGAGAGAGGAGAGAGCCCTAAAGCTTGAAGATCCTCCAAGCACAATCGTGCCACCACTTGACGGTCGTCAACCACCGCCGTTTCGCCGCCGCTGATCCTCACCGTCGTCGACCACTGCTGCTGGTCATCATCGTCGACCACTACCGTCGGTCATCGTCATCAACATCATCATCAACATCATTATCAACATCATCATCAACATCATCTATTACTAGCAACTGTTGTTCCCTTCTTACATACTATTCTGTAATCCCATCATCGGGAAGATCTTGTACTTCAAAATAAATATTTAGTGAAAGCTTTTCGCTGGGCTAGGCCTCGTGGTTTTTCCCTCTTTTTGAGATTTTTCATGTAAAAATTCTGGAGTTTTTTGTTCGCTCTTTAAATATCTGTGTGTGTACTAGACTCCCCAAAGAAGCAAAGGTGTAAACTTGTACTCTACCACAACTGGTTTTCTAGCATGCAACAATGTTAATGAATTTTATTTTATTTTAGCCTATCATAAAAATAAAAGAAAATATTTTATCTTCATAGATAATAAATTCTAAATAAAATTAATAGGATGCCTCGAAAACCAAAATAATTGAATTTTATTATTAAGTTGATGTGTGGGATTTATTTCTTTTGGGGAGACAAGAGAGCAATAATTAGGAAATATAAGATATTAATAAATATATTTGTTCCCTAAATATTTTTTCCCCGTAATGATTTTAAATTTTTTTAAAAAAATCTAATTAAAAGGTCTAGCTCTAAAGGCTACTACCAAATCTATTCTTTGATGTAGATTTTATATATATGTTCACTAATATAATTACTTCCTTGAAAACCCACTATTTCTAAAGCTTTTTATAAGTCAAGCGGGTCTATTTGATTCTTTGTAGAGTGGAAGGCAAGGGCCCTTCCTTGAGAGAAAATATTATGTGCGGAGTCCATATGTAGCTCGGCATCTAGAAGCCAATCCTATCTAAACACATATCCATTAATAAAAAATTAATCTTTTACTTTACCACGTGATAGTGCCACTCCGGATGATGTTAATGTTATTCGGTCCCAACCCGGCCCAGCCTGTTAAAACAACTAGAGTGAACATGATGGATACCATGAATGCCATTTCAGATTTCGAGCGTGAGGTAAATTTAGGTATTTTCATTTTGAGTTGTCATTCAAAATTATACTCAACTCTCCTCCTGCATCGCATGGTAGCATCCAACCTTCCTCCAGAGTTGTGCTAATTTTTGGGCATTAAAATTCGAGGTATTATCTCATCTTCTCTGTAGGTGACTCCATAAGGTATTTCTTTTTGCATTCTTGAACTTTAGAGATTTATGGTTTTCACATTTATTCTTATTGTTACCAGCTCACCAATTTGCAAGAAGATTTGGATGATTTTTATGCAATTTTTCATGTGTATACTTTGGACATTCTAGAGTGTACACCATTTTTTCAATTTTAAACAACTGAGGGGCTTGTTATATCTTTCCTACATGCTATTATAAGTTTGAGTTATTTCTTGGGAAATTTGGGTGATTTTACTGTGCTATTTTTTATGTGTACATTCTAGAGTTTACACCCTTTTTTCCAATTTAAACAACTAATGGACTTGTTATATCTTTCCTACAAGCTATTATAAGCTGGTTTGAGTTATTTCCTGGAGAATTTGGGCAATTTTGGTGCATTTTTTCATGTGTACACTCTGTACACTATTTTTTTCAATTTTAAACCACTGTGGGGCTTGCTATATCCTCTCTACATGTTATTATAACCTGGTTTGAGTTATTTCCTAGAAAATTTGGGTGATTTTGATGTAGTTTTTCATGTGTACACTCAAGAGTGTACACCCTATTTTCATTTTTAAATCATTGTGGGGTTTGTTATATCCTCTCTACATGTTATTATAAGCTAGTTTAAGTTATTTCTTGAGAGATTTGGGTGATTTTAGTATAGTTTTTCATGTGTACACTCTATAGACTCTACAGTGTACACCATTTTTTTTAATTTCAAACTACCGTGGGGCTTCCTATAACCTCTCTACATGCAATTATAAGATGGTTTGAGTTATTTCCTGTGGAATTTGGCTGATTTTGGTGCTTTTTTTCATGTGTATATTTTGTATACTCATGAGTGTACACCTTTTTTTAAAATTTTAAACCACTGTGTGGGATTGCTATATCCTCTCTACATGCTATTATAAGATGTTTTGAGTTGTATCCTGGGAAATTTGGGTGATTTTTGTGCATTTTTCATGTGTACACTATGTACACCCTTTTTTTTCAATTTTAAACTACTGTGGGGCTTGTTATATCTTTTGTACATGTTATTGAAAGCTATTTGGAGTTCTTTCCAATAGGATTTAGGGGGCTTTCGAGTAGTTTTCCATGTGTATACTCTGTACACTATGAAATGTACACTCTTTTTTCAATTTTAAACTACCGTGGGGCTTGCTATATCTTTTGTATATGCTATTATAAGCTATTTGGAATTCTTTCGAAGAGGATTTGGGGGTATTTGGAGCAATTTTTATATGTATACTTTAAAGTGTACACACTTTTTTCAATTTTAAACCACTGTGGGGCTTACTATATGTTTTGTACATACTATTGTAAGCTATTTGGAGTTCTTTCTGAGAGGATTTTGAGGTTTTTAAAGTAATTTTTCATGTGTACATTTTGTACACTTTATAGTGTACACCCTCTTTAATTAATTTTAACCCACTGGGGGACTTCCAATTATGGATCCAATGGTATTATATGTTGTATGGAGTGCCTTTCAATAAGAATTGAGGTGATTTTGGAGCTAATTTAGCAGAATATCCATTTTGTACACTCCAGAGTGTACACTCTGAGTGTACACCCTTCTATTTAAATTTTAGGCATGGGGACTTCCATTCTAAAGATAATGTTCTCATTAATTCACTTTTTATTTGAAGCTTAAAATATTTGGGAAACGGATAACTTTCAGATGTAGATCATCCACTATTAGAGCAATGATTGATTCTATTTCAGGCTGCTTTACTGATGAAGTAGTTGTACTTTTAAGGAGGCAACATGTGCATCAATTCACTAGAATGCCTACAATTCAGCAAGATTCGGCTACCATCACTTCAATCACGTCCTGATGGAATATAGAAAGGTGGGCTTTCTACATTGGTGGCCACTACCTTCCTTTCACAGCAAATGAAGTTGCTTTACTTGTAGGGATGCCAAACATAGGGGAGAAGGTTATATGGTAGAAATCCCTATTGTTGAAGTCCAATTCAATTGATTTTAAGAATAAAATTGAGAAGTTGGATCGCCCGTTGACCTCAGCATAGTTTGTGCAGTTATACATACAATTTTTGCTTTCAAATATTTTTTTATTTATCATAATTATAGAGTGGCGTCGGACCCGGTCTCCTACACTAACGACATAGAAAAATTTATTGGATGCAATTGGCCAGAAGCCATTTGGAGCTTCCTAGTTTCACAATTTGATGTTATTACATCAAAAAATTTGACGCAAAAGGTAGCAGGGCATATGAGTAATTTTATCACTCTTCTGATGGTACATTTTACATTTTAAGATTTATATTGTGTTATACACTAAAGCTAAATTATGTAAATCTTTACTACATATTTGGGCTTCATAGCACACAAGAATTTTAAGGCCAGTCGGTCCTTCTGCAAAGCGACGTATGTTACGGTGGCCAAAAATAAAATTTATAGAGGATTCTTTTAGTGGTTTGCAAGAACACCAGATAATGCTAATTAGATTTACTTCATTTACATCAAAATTGACTTATTCCTATTATAAATTATTACACTTTCTTATTGGTGTAACACATGCCTTCCTATCATTTGAAGACATAGCAGAAGAGGAGACCTGACTCCTTGAAATAGTGCTCCCACAACCAACCCATAGCGAGCCCCATTCGAAGTCCAAGGAGTGAAGCCCCAAGTGGATCTCCTTACATCTCTCCTAGATATTCTCCTTCTTCTTATTCATCTAGCCTGCCATGTGCTACTACCCCTCCAAAAAACATTGAGAAATATAAGATACTTTCAGCTATCAAGGCCTTGGGGATAGACTATCATTTTTTGAAGCTTTAATAACTGAAAGAGTATATGGTATTGCTTCACGACTAGCTATTATTGAGGCAATGGTTGCTGGATAAGAGGGTTCAAGCATGGGGAAGCTCCTAAGGAGGTTACTATAGGGGTAGCCACCCAGGACACACATCCAGAGGGGCCTTTAGAAACTACCTTAGTAAAGGATGGGTAGTTGATCGTACAAGTAGGCCCCATATTAGGTAAAGATATTGCTCAGCCTTTATTGGTAGCATAGAACGTGGTGTGAAGGTAAGATAGCTTATAAAGAGGAAAGTTATCTCATCCCCATTCACACAAGTGTATAGGAAGACGCATAGCATGCAAATCTAGCCTTTGTTGCCACACAAGATGTAGAGAGAGCAGAGGAGGTATTTCATGTCTTTCTTACCACTTTAATCTAATAAAGTTGATTCCAATAATTTATTATGTAGGTTAAGAGAGAGGTTCCTACAATAGAGGAACAACCAGCAACTATAGTAATAGTGGTTAAGGAACATCAAGAGGATGTATTCTTCATTTTAGAAGTTTCTACTTTAGTTCATATTGAATACAGCTCTTAAACCTTCTTGATTTATTACAACCAGCTGAGGCACATAAGACCATAGGCTTCTCAACACGAGATGTTCTACCCAAGCCAATGTTGTAGCTCATTGACACATCTTGCGCCCGATTTAGGGACAAGTAAGTCATTGCTTAGTCTATTTCATTTAGTTTCCATAAAATCACCTTTTCATTTAAATTGCTCACATGCCCATGATGCTTGCATACATGAGTGATAGAGGCCAAAAATATCATTATTGCCATAAGCCAAATTGATGAATTACTAACATCAGTATTTATCAGATGCATATGTTGATGCCTTTGCTTATTTGTTGGCTGAGAAGAATAATATTTATCATGGGCTATATGTCCCTTATCTATATGTCTCATGTCTGCACTTGGTGAGTTCATGCAAGGAAGATTGGGTTATAAGATGCCTTCCAAATTTTTGTTAGTTATAAGCTAGTTAATTTAACTTTTCTTTGAATTCTTGCAGAATTATGCTAAATATGGCCTATCAAAGGAAAGCAAAATGTACATCTAATATATTACTGCAAATAGTATTTCAAAGGCTAATTTACTCTTACTTCCAATCATCAATAATCAACATTTGACACTATTAGTATGGCATATTAAGAAAGAGTCATGGTTCTTCTATGACTCACTGTCAAACCCAACCCATAAGGCTATTCTTCCTGATATTATAAGAATTCTTATCATTTTTAGTTTTTCCTAAATGCATAATTCATAACGAACTTATTGGCTTTGTTTGGTGCTTATGTAGATTAAATTTATTGTTGAAGATGCTGGCCAAGCTTTGAGAGCAACCCTCAGGAATGGCCAATCAAAGTGAACGTTATACAAGTCCAATAGAATAGTGTTGATGGAATGTTTGTGTGTAAATATATGGAGGCAGTGGTTAGCAGACCTCTAGTGGACTGGGCTGAGCACCAAGATTGGCCAAAGAAGATGAACCTTAGTTTGCTTACACTATTTTTTGTTTAACTATGAAATAACTGAGTTGTAGAATATTGATTGCCATATGGTTGATGTACATATTAAATGTTAGGCTTCTTTATGACACCAAAGGACTTTTTTGTCATCACTCAATTAGGGATGAAGAGGTGAAGGTATGTTCTTCTTATGTGTATTTGAAACATCATTTATATGTTTAGCTATGACTCTAAGATGGACTTGATATGGTTAATCCTGATATCTGGTTGTGTGGTTGATGTATTTATAATGTTTGAAATTAGTAATAAATTTATGATATTACTAGTAAACACTCCGTTTATATGGAAACAAATAACAAAAATCTTATGGAAGCTCATTAATAAGTAAAAACCTTTCTTATTAATGACATCATACTTTTTATCTTATTAATACACACTGAAGTTTGATTTTTGAGGGTTCAATTGATCTTACTTCTATATTTGGTGGGTATTGTGGATAGTAAAACTTTAGACTATAATAAATTAGGAATCATTAAGATGCAGTGATGAAGTTAACACATTTCTAAGAAAGATATAGCTTGTATATATGGCTAACACCTCCATAGTGTTGCTCCTTTGAAGGAAATTATTGATGCATCCTATAACTCTTAACTTATGCTATATATGTATATTTAATTTTTTTGGAAATATCTACAACACTAGAAACAATACATAAAATTGTATAGGAAGTCGTTACATAATTCTAAATGGAAAAAAAATTGATCCCAGGGAAAAACAAATGTTGACTTTGTAGAATTTGATAATTTGGAGGTTTTTTGAGCAATTATCCATGTGTACACTCTATATACTCTAGGGAGTCCACCATTTTTTTATTTTTAAATCACTGTGAGGCTTGCTATATCTTTTGTACATGATATTAGAAGCTGATTTGAGTTATTTTCATGAAGATTTCTGTGATTTTGGTGCAGTTTTTCATGTGTACACTCTATACACTCTGGATTGTACACCCTCATTCTTTAGTTTTAAATCACTATAAGGCTTGCTATATCTTTTGTACATGCTATTAAAAGTTAGTTTGAGTTATTTCCAGAAATATTTCTATGATTTTGGAGCAATTTTCTATGTATACACTCTAGAGTGTACACCCCTTTTTTTAGTTTTAAACCACTGTAGGGCTTGTTATATCTTTTCTACATGATATTAGAAGCTGGTTTGAGTTATTTCCATAAATATTTAAGTGATTTTGGTGCAGTTTTTCATGTGTACACTTTCTACACTATGGAGTGTACCCCACTTTTTTTAGTTTTAAACCACTGTGGGGCTTGCTATATCTTTTGTACATGATATTAGAAGCTGATTTGAGTTATTTTCAAGAAGATTTCTATGATTTTGGTGCAATTTTTTATGTGTACACTCTGTACACTCTGGAGTATATGCCTTATTCTTTAATTTTAAACCACTGTGGGTCTTGCTATATCTTTTGTACATGCTATTATAAGCTGTTTTAAGTTATTTCTAGGAAGATTTTGTGATTTTGGTGTAGTTTTTTATATGCACACTATGTGTACTCTGGAGTGTGCACCCATTTTTTAGTTTTAAACCACTATCAGACTTGCTATATCCTTTGTACATCCTCTAGAGTGTACATTCTATATACTCTGTACACTGTATACACTATGTGCACTTTGTACATTATGTAGACTTTGTGCACTGGAGTGTACGCTCTATACACTGAATGTATGTCTCAGACACTCGAGTGTACAGCACTGGAATGTACACTCTGTACACTAATTTGAAAATCAATTTTGATAACATTTTATTGAAAATTTAATGCACACATCATGAAAAATTGTATATATTTATATAATTAATATATAAATGTTTATATTTATTTATATAATACTTTAATACCTAGATTTTATCAAAAATATATAGTTTATTTAAGATAAATTAATATTAATAGTATTTTATTTAAATTTGAAATTATTATATAAGTAAATAAAAAATTTAGATAATATACATAACTTATAGTATGTATGTTAATCTACCAAATACTTCAAAATGATGAGGGAGCTTATCATAAATAAGTTATCTAAAAAATTATATTTAGGAAATCTTAATAAATTTTATTTTTTATTTAAAAACTATAAAAAATAAATCATTTATTTTGAATATATATTAAAACATAACAAGAGATAAAATTTTATACAAAGTTTTAAAAGACATGGAAATTTTATTCTAAGACATGTTCACTTTTTTTTTAAATAGTGATATTAAAATTTAAAAATTTTGTGATTTATACAATTCTCAACCAATACTAATGCCTATTACAATTATTATTTCTCTAATAAAATTTTCCTTCTCTAATGGGGATGAGTGAACTTTCATAACACATCTTGCATTTGTGGATTTTTTTTCAATTGGCCTAACCCTAGAGAATGTTTAGGTAAACCTTTTCATCCATTTTATCTTAAAATTCCAATTTTTCAACTACATATAATGATTATTAATTTACATATTGATTTTTTCATGTATTTGATTTTTTATATAAAAATATAACATGAATTTCTCGCATTTATATTTAAACTATAGGTTCATAAAAATTAATATGGGTGATAAAATATTTTACATATTAAAATAAGAATTCAAATCAACTATGCGTATAAATTGGTGCGGAGACCCATTTATCTATTTCGTAGTTCGAGCCTTCTATTCTTTAGATTATTTGTCTAAAGTTTGTTTATATAGATTGAATATGCAACTCAAATTTTTGATCAAAATAAATTTCAAAATTATTCAATTTATTTTAAAATAAATATATCATCCAAAATTTTAAATAAATTTTATATTATGCTTATATGAAAATTAATCTAATAATATTGAAGAAAAAAAATCTTCGATAATTTATGTTCACCCATCTTGAAAGAAACATGTGTTGGATAATATTTTTAAGGCTCATTTTTTGTGTTTTAACACCTATTTAAGTGTCTTTTATTCTTAATATTTCATAATATTAATTAATTATAAAATATCTTAATCAATATATGAATATGTATGTATCTGTGTACAGAGTGTACACATAAAAAATTACACCCAAATCACCCAAATTCCCCAGGAAATAACTAAAACTAGCTTATATTGCATGTAAAGAGGATATACCAAGCCCCACAGTAATTTAAAATTGGAAAAAGTGTACACTCCAAAGTGTACAGAGTGTACACGTGAAAAACTGCACCAACATACCCCAAATCCTCTTAGAAAGAACTCCAAACAGCTTACAATAGTATGTACAAAAGAGATAACAAGCCTATAGTAGTTTAAAATTGAAAAAAAATGGTGTACACTCTTGAGTGTATAGAGTGTACACATAAAAAAGCGCACCAAAATCACCCAAATTCTCCTAGAAATAACTCAAATCAACTTCTAATAACATGTAAAGAGGATATACCAAGGCCCACATTGGTTTAAAATAGTAAGAATAGATTAAAATACTTTCAATCAAATATAACTGAAAAGTCAGATCTTTATATGAGCATATAAAATTTTGGGCCTAAAATAAACATGAAAAGTTGTCATTGAAAGATAGTTGGATCTCTATTTCACGTATTATAATGTGTCCCTGTAATGATATCCATCATCAACTTGGTGTATGCTTCTGCTGGCTGACTTAATGTTGAGCTAGAATAAAATTCCTGGTATATAAGAACATTATATCAGTTGATGATATCTAACAACAAAAATAAAGTATTATACTTGCATATCTCTGAAAAGCACTCTAGCATTACAAAAAAATGTTATAATGGGTGACTCTTTCTGCTCTCCACCTATTCCAACTTGTTCATTCTTCTCTGTAACATTAAAAATAGATTGGTTAAATTTTGAAAGTAATAATTGAAGAGTACAATTTAGAAACAGATAGAAAAATACTCTTGGCTCTCTTATTTTTCTCTCAATATCCTTTCAACCTTGCATTGGAAACACCCTTTGGCTGCATCTTAGTTGGATCATTTAGTAAGTCAAGAGTACATCCTAAATCTCTTATAGTAAACTTCTTTTTTTTTGTGTCAGTTGGAGGTACATTCCCACATAATATAGAATCAACATTATCAGATAATTTCTTTAAGGAATCCAACATATACTACTCCACCTCCTTATTACCTTATGCTCTATTGTTTATCTGATATGAATATCTACTGATGTGGTTCCAAAAAATAATTCTAGTAGAATTTTATTAGTACCTTGTAAATCTTTCAAGTCCTTGTAAGCACTATCAAAGTAGATATCCTTCTTTGCTCTGGATGACCATCGCTTGAGAAGATACTTCTCCGAAATCTACACATCTGCACAATATCTTCCTGACTCAAAACTCTAATACAGTTAGCACAAAGTATTCCCATCATCTCAAATTTTTTACAACTATAAGTTATATCCAGACATGTCTTGAATAATTGAACAGTCCATGTCTTGGAGATGGTCTTATCCTCTAAGTTTCTTATCAAATACTCCATGGGATTGTCATCTGAGACAATTGCTGCTAATCCACCAACTTCATGCAAAAACTCTTCTTCAAAAAATTTATAAAGCTTTCTTATGTAAAATATGGTAGCTTGTTTCAGATAAGATTGGTTCTAACAACTGGAACAATAGCTGACTGGCTACACTTTAAATCTTCATCATGCTCATTCCGTCACCATGTGTCTATAACCTTCTCCAATCACAAAAAAAAATTGATGATAGAGCTTGTTGGCTTAAAGACTCCATGACAAAATTCTTTGTAGACTCACTACATTGCATTGATAAAATACCCATGCATAATGAATCTTTACTGAATGTACTGGACCACATGGTCTTAATTCTATATAGTTCAGCTAGCCAAGCATGATCATGCAAATTGTCTTCTTCTAGCATGTTAGATCAATCATGTTCAAACTCTTCCTCATAATAACATTTACTCATGTATGTATAAAATAGACTTTGTACAATTTTATTACTATTAAAGCAATGTACCTTCGAATGAGCTTTCTTAGAGATATATCATTGGCATAACCTATGACGAGTATGAGGCAATGTAATTTTGATGACTCTCGCCATTGCTTGATCTTGATCAGTGAATATTATTGTAGGATGCCACTCGTTCATTAACCAGAGAAGTATTTTGAATAACCATGTGAATGACTCGGTTGTCTCTTTAGATAGAAAGGCTACTTTAAATAGAATATTTTGCCAATGATGATTCACTCCAAAAAATGGTGCACAAATAAGATTATATTTATTGAGTCGATAACTTGTATCAAAAACTATGACATCCCCAAAACAGTCATAGTCTATCTTTGACATGTCATCGCTAAAAAAAAAATAACCAAGCTATCTAACTCATCAACTTGGACATCTCATGCAAGCATTCTGTCCTCCGCTTGCCTTTCCTTGAACAGTTGTATTAATGCATTAGTATCACCATTCACAATCCTAGATCTTCTTTCTTTTTGAGTGTAATGAAAGCATCTCTTTTTATAAAGCCAACATTCTCCACGCCACCAACTTCATTAAGATAGCTGAATGCATCAGCTACTTTAATTCAGCTCCTATCATTGACTTTAATATAGTCGCATTCTCTTCGCTAATGCCTCTATAAGATCTTAGAAGATGTAGGTCACCCAGCTTTGCCAATGAATGATTATGACTTTCTGTAAATTTCTTAACCTTCCAAATTCCCATCTAAATTAATAAAAAATCTAATCATGGTAGGATAATCATTCAAAGTATCAAATTTCAGAAATTTGACTGGGCAGTTTAGTTTGACACCTTTTTTCAAACCTGCTTTTACACATAAAAAATTCTTTATTTTCAAGTTCTTCGAGTTCGACCAACAACTCGCATGATCATTTTGAACGCTAAATCCAGTTGATGTACATACTCACAATAGAGTTCATATGCCTCATTTTCATTACGAACAATAGTGTCAAACAGTTTGTCTACAATTGGTTCATGAGACATAATAACTTCATCATCGCACCTTTGATTTACCTCATTCACCTGCACATAAAACTCCAAACAGCTCAGAATAGAATGCAGAAGGGATATAGAAAGACCCATAGTGATTTAAAATTAAAAATAATGGTGTACACTCCAGAGTGTACACATAGAAAACTCATCCAAAATCACCCAAAACCTGTTGGAATGAACTCCAAGCAGCTCAGAATAGCATGTAGAAGGGATATAAAAGCTCCATAGTGGTTTAAAATTAAAAATGAGGATGTACACTCCATAGTGTACAAAGTATACACATAGAAAACTCATCCAAAATCACCCAAATCCTGCTGGAAAGAACTCAAAGCAGCTTAGAATAGCATGTAGAAAGGATATAGAAAGTCCCATGGAGATTTAAAATAAAAAAAGATGTACACTCCAGAGTGTACACATGAAAAACTCATCCAAAATCACCCAAATCCTACTAGAAAGAAATCCAAGCACTTTAGAATAGCATGTAAGAGATATAGAAAGCCTCACAGTGGTTTAAAATTTTTTTAAAAAAAAAGAGTATACACTTTAGAATGTACAGAATGTACACATGAAAAATTCATCTAAAATCACCCAAAATCTACTGGAAATAACTCCAAGTAGCTCAAAATAGCATATATAAGAGATATAGAAAGCCCTATAGTGGTTTAAAATTAAAAATAAGGGTATACACTCCATACCGTACAAAGTGTACACATAAAAAACTCATCCAAAATCACCCAATTCTCACTGGAAAGAACTCCAAGCAGCTCAGAATAACATGTATAAGGGATATATAAAGTCACACAATAGTTTAAAATAAAAAAAAAGTGTACACATGGAAAACTCATCCAAAATCACCAAAATCCTACTGGAAAGAACTCCAAGCACCTCAGAATAGTATGTACAAAGTATATAAAAAGCATGACAAGTGGTTTAAAATTTTTTTAAAAAAAAGGTGTATACTCTAGAGTGTACAGAGTGTACACATGCAAAACTCATCCAAAATCACCCAAAACCTGCTGGAAAGAATTTCAAGCAGCTCAGAATAATATATAGAAGAGATATAGAAAGCCCCACAGTGATTTAAAATTAAAAATAATGGTGTATACTCTATAGTGTACACATAGAAAACTTATCCAAAATCCCCCAAATCTTGGTGGAAAGAACTCCAAGCAGCTCAGAATAACATATATAAGGGATATAGAAAGCCTCACCGTGATTTAAAATTAAAACAATGGTGTGCACTCAAGAGTGTACAGAGTATACATAAAATATAATCCAAAATCCTCTTCAAAAGAACTCCAAATAGAGCAAAAAATATATATTTCAAACAAGAATTTCAAAGAAGATCACTGAGTGTTTTAAAATAACTTTATATATATATAATACTGTGTAGGAAATTTATCGATACATTGATATTTATGATATCATCCACTAAATTGGTAACCATATGAAGTCTACTATTTTCAAATTCATTCTCCATCTTTACAGTTTTTTCAAAAATTGAAATGAGAGATTTCTGGTTATCTTCTCTCCAGTTCGTCTGAAAAAATCAAATTTATGCCCTAAATCCACTTATACATTGCTTAGGACCTTTCACCCGCACACTCAAATGGTGTTCGAAATAGTGTCCAAAGATCATTCACCCGAAGTGGTCAATAACGATACATCCTGAGGTGTTACTGCATGATAAAGTAAAAATAAATATTTTATTAATGGACATGTGTTCATATACGATTGGCATCCAGACAAAGAGCTACATCTAGCAATGCATGCGAAAATATCGTCCAGCAAGTGCAATCCCGTCAACTTAACGGGCCAGGTCGGGCCCCCATCACAGAAACAACATCCTGTCTCGCCATTACCGCATGGTAAAGTCAAAAAGCAATAAAATAAGAGTGGACACGTGTCCAGTTCTGATTGGAGTTCGGATGCATAGTTGCATCTGGACTCCACGCATAATATTTTCTCCTTCCTTGAAGCATTTAATAACCCACGCATTTTCTTGAAAGAACTAATTTCCATTTTTCTATATATTTTATACATGGCCCTAATCTCATGAAAAATTTGACTTTATTTGCCACATAGTATGTCTATTTAATTAAATATATTATATATATTTTTTACATAAAGAAATATTTCCAAAATTTTAATTTTAATGAAATTATTTTTTCATTGAAATATAAGGGATGTTCTCTCTTGTATTTACACAAATATTTGAATAAAAATGTTGTTTGAACTTTTCTCTTTAAAGCATCTTCTCTTAAGGTCTCAGAGCTCGATTAAATGGAGCTTTCAACAAAGTATTATTATTGATAGTGTTCTACGCAACTATAAGAAGTATAATATTATTTTCATTGAGATATTAGTAATTATTGTGTGCTAGAAACCACCATGAGAGTGAAAGTTGCCTTTTGTTTTGTGAAATCCAGATACACACTATTTAAAGAAATGAAGAAAACTCTAGCATTTCTACATGAAAAATCTCAAAAAGAGGGAAAACCATCGCCCAAAAAAGCTTCCACTATATATTTATTTTGAGTACAAGTTTTTCCAGAGGATTACAAAGTGTATATGAGAAGGGTCGACATGGGAATCCCAAAATCGACAAAAGCCATATAGTCACATTCAGTTGTTTGTTGCGGTAGAGATGATGGTGAACAGGGAACAACTATCGATGAAGGCCATGATGGAGACGACGGAGATTAACGACGCACGTGGTGGCGTATGGCCCGTCAGTGGTGGGATGATTGTGCTTTGAGGATTTTCAAGCTTTAGACCTCTCCTCTCTTGCTTGCTGAAGAATGAAGCTATTTATAGAGGAGGAGTGGCGCTATAGATACATGCAAAATCTGAACGACTCCACTTCATTGGAAGGTTCAAAATGATTCCTTTGATCATTTGATGTATTTTAAGTATTTGAATGCTCAAATGAAGTCGAAATTGTGAGATATTGGGCTTGTTAGATCCGGCTCATCAAGATGCTTGATTTGACTATAAAACACTTTATATTTGAGAGTTATTTAGGGATTTAACTGATATCTCAAAGTTTTCAATGATATTTTAAGTGCTTGATCTCAACTAGTTTCAACTGTGGATCCACTTGACTTCGACTAGTAGAATTTTCAATGTCATATCACTTGCCCCCTATTTTTGGATGACATTATCTCAATCATCCAAAAATATATATGCCATATACTTGAAAATAACAAATTCTTCAATGAAATTTGTGGGTCCATTAACCATACATTTTGAGAGAACAGATCTTCATGAAAGCACAAGATTGATTACCACTTTTAAGAGGCGCCACCTGATGTGTGCCGATGCGACAAGATTTGAGTTATGGACCCATCTGGGCACTTACGGGCGGCGCCCATGGATGGTCGCGGACACGTCGCCGTATACGGCCTCGGGGGGACGGTGGAGTCCCAAGTCGGTCCCAGACGAGTCAAAGTCGTGATGGTGCACGATACACGCGCCCGCATGTAGCCAGACGCCACGCTACGCCAGCGAAGACATGCCACGCTAGCCCGCGGTAGCGCATACCGCCACGACGGGTGGGAGGTTACCGTAGCCATGTTAGCGGACAGGCGATGGGTCGGTGAGAGCTGCCAGCACATGAAGCAACAACGCTTTTTAGTGATTTTTAATGATTTTTTGTAGTTTTTGATACTTTTTTACCTTTTTGCCCCTATAGAGGGTCTATAAAATCTTCCAGAAAGGAAGGCACACTCCTCATGCTTGAGTGTCCCCTTTTCTTGAGAGAAGGTCGTAGGTAATCAAGACTCAGATTTCATAATGGCAAGGCTCTCCTCAAAGAGGTGTCGACCTCGTCAAACGATCGGGTTTGGAGGTGATCAAGACCATAGCATACAGCTCCAATTTTCCCTCAAAAGAGGTGTCAACTGGCCTCGTCGGATGAACCAGGTTTGGAGGCTATCAAGACCCATAGTTCATATGGCAATGCTCTAATTTTCTCTCGAAAGAGGTGTCAACTAACCTTGTCGGACCGACCGGGTTCGAAGGAGATCAAGACTCGTAGTTCATACGACAAGACTCCATTTTTCCCTAGAAAGAGGTATCAATTGACCTCGTCGGGCCGACCGAGTTCGGAGGTGATCAAGACCCGTAGTTCATACGGTAAAGCTCTAGTTTTTCCTTGAAAGATTTGTCAACTGACCTTGTCGGACCAACCGGATTTGGAGGCGATCAAGGTCCATGGTACATACGTCGTTGTTCTGGTTTTCCCTCGAAAGAGACATCAACTGCCGCCGATCACCGTTCTGAGGCGATCCGCGCGTACATATCGCGGTCATAAGTTTTCCTCGAGGCCTCAATCACTCGCCGATCGACCGGGTTTGGAGGCGATCAGACAAAATTGAGACGGCGACGCGATGCCCGGCGGTGCCGGGCCGGCCGGTGAACGATAATGCCTCGCGACGGTGGTCAACGAGGATAATCAACGATGATGGTGGCAACCGGCAGATATGGCCGGTGATGGTCGAACGCAGCGGTCGCAGGATGCACAACGGCCGGCGTGGTGACCAGCGATAGGTTAGCGCCAAGGTGGTGGTCGGCAATGCGGCATTAGTCGGCGGGTGAGTCGGCGGGATGACCGGCAATGGCGTGGTGACCGGCGAGATTGCTAGCGATGGTCGGCGACGGTGATCAATTAACCGACGGGTGGTCGGCAGATAACCGCAATGGCCGTAGTTCCTACTTCATCTTATAGTGGATTTCTTGAAACTTCAAATGGATGGTTCAACTGATAATCGATCGTTAACTTGCATGTGAGGGTAGAATCGAACCGTGAGGATTTTGACCTATCAGGTTGTTTGTCAAAGTGTGATGACATTAACTGCAAGGTTGAATCAATGGAGAATTTGGACCCATCTGAGGTTGTTTATCAGAGTGTTACCCAATGGCGTTAACCTGTATGGAAGATGTTGAATTGGGTCCGTTGAGGATTTTTGACCTATTTGAGGTTGTTTGTCAGAGTGTTACCCAATGACGTTAACTTGTATGGAAGATGTTGAATCGAATCCGCCAAAGATTTTTGACCTATCCGAGGTTGTTTGTCGAGTTACGATGATGTTAACTCGTATGGAAGAGGTTGAATTGAATCCGCCAAGATTTTGACCTATCCGGTTGTTTGTCGATTACCCGGCGACGCAACATGGAAAGAGGTAATTGGAGTTGAGGATTTTGACCTATCCGAGGTTGTCGAGTGAGACATTAAATGTGGAGTAGGTGAGTTTTGATCTATCCGGGTTATTTGTCGAGTCTTGGCGACGCAACCTCAGATGTGGGATCGAATGAATCCGAGGATTTTAACCTCACCGATGTTGTTTGTCGAGTGTGACTCAATTAACGTATGGAAGAGGTTGAATTGAATGGAGGATTTTGACCCATCCGAGGTTATTTATCGAGTATTACGATGGCGTTAACTTGTGGAAGAGGTTGAATTAAATCTGAGGATTTTGACCCATCCGGGTTGTTGTTTATCGATGGCGACGCACTTGTGAAGAGGTTGAATTGAATCCGAGGATTTTGAGGTTGTTTGTCGAGTGTTACCCGATGTTAAGAGGTTGGTTGAATTGACCGGCCGGAATTTTGACCCATCCGGGTAGTTTATTAGTGTTACAGATGGCGTTAACTTGTATGGAAGAGGTCGAATCAAGTGAGATTTTGACCTATCCGAGGTTGTTTGTCAGAGTGTTACCCGATGACATTAACCTGTATGGAAGAGGTCGAATTAAATCCGAGGATTTTGACATATCCGAGGTTGTTTGTCAGAGTGTTACCGATGACGTTAACTGATGGAAGAAATCAATGCCGAGGATTTTGACCTATCCGAGGTTGTTTGTCAAAGTATTACTTTGATGACGTTAACCTGTGTGGAGTAGGTGCGAAGTTTTGATCTATCCGAGGTTGTTTGTCAGAGTCTTTTCTTGATGATGTTAACCTGTATGGAAGAGATCGAATTGAATCCGCTGAGGATTTTTGACTTATCTGAGGTTGTTTGTCAAAGTATTACTTGATGACGTTAACTTGCATGGAAGAGGTCGAATTAAAACATATGTTTGTGGTTGTATCCAAAGTTGCTCCTTAACCTTGATCTTGTTTTTCGATGAGTATGATTGAAAAATCATAATTTGTAAAGCTATATATCTTCTCAATATTAAAATATCCCTCAACTTTGACTTGTTTCTTGGGATGGTAATCGATTAGATGCTTAATACATTAACATGGGCGATCTTCTGAGATTAAGAGTTGCCTCCAATTTTCGACAAAATCTGAAAGAATGAAGTTTGATGAATCTTCATTCTTCGTTTGCGCTTCTTAAAAGCTTGAAATGCTCCACCTCGATGGTGGTTTTGATCTTGTTGGAAAACTTGGTCGACATACAAGATGAAATAATGAGAATCAGTTTCCCACAAATGGTGCCAAATTGTTGTGTGCTAGAAAACCAGTTGCGGTAGAGTGAAAGTTTACGCCTTAGCCTTGTTGTGAAATCCAGCACACACACAAGTATTTAAAGAGTGAACAAGAAAACTCCAATTTTACATAAAATCTCGAAAAGAGGGAAACCACCCAGCCCAAGAAATGATTCCACTATATATTTATTTTGAGTACAAGTTTTCGATAACGTGATTACATAATTGTATATGAGAAGGCGACAATGGGAATCCCAAAATCGCAACAACAACATATAGTCAGCTCGGGTTGTAAATAGCTAGATGATGGTGAACAACGAGGAACGCGCCGACGATGAAGGTCGTCATGATGGAGACCAACTGAATTGACGAGCACAAGGACGGCGAGTGGTCGCGAAGTTGACAACCGCCAGTGGCATGATTGTGCTTTGAGGATTTTCAAGCTTTAGAGCTCTCTCCTCTATCTTGCTTGAGCCCCCCTCATGTAAAAAATGAAGGGCTATTTATAGATTGGAGGAGTGACATTTCTGTAGATAAATGCAAAATCCGAACCACTCCACTTCATCAGACGGCTCAAAATGATTCCTTTGATCATTTTATGTATTTTAAGTATTTGAATGCTCAAATAAAGTCGAAATTGTGAGATATTGAGCTTGTTAGATCCACCGGTGACGCTCAATGACTATAAACACTCCATATTTGAGAGTTATTTAGGGATTTAATTGATTCCAAAGTTTAATGATATTTTAAATGCTGATGACTTGGGTTCAACCGAGGATCCATTTGCTTATCAAGATTCGTCTTTTAGAATTTTAGTGTCATATCCGTAATGATTGAACACAAAGAAGAATATCTTGAATACTCATGAAAATGACTATTATCAAATAAAATATTTGATAAATAATCAAGAATATGGTCTACATTAAAGCAAATATCCTAAAAGTTTAAATAGAAAGTGAAATAAACCATATTATTTTAATACTAACCTTATCAATCCACCTCAAAATTAGGGAAGTCATATGTTGAGTTCTTTTAAAAAAAAAAAAGCTTCCAAGATGTTGAGCCGGAACAAGCAAAAATATTTTACCACTAGTAATAAATAAAGATAAAGATAAAGCAATTATTGTATTTTAAATGTTAGCTATCAGTAGCAATTGCATTTAAATGTTACATTGAATTATTTTGTTTATAAGGGATTGTTGGCTTTATATCGGTGCACATAATTAATGAAATAGATTTTTATAAGTCTATGTACATATTATCTTATCAATCTCTTCCAATTAAAAATTGAAGAATTAAAAAAATGATCTTTGAGCCAACTAACTCTAATAAATGGATTAAGTTTTTTTTTAATTTTTTATTATTTTATTTATTTATTTTTTTTTTGCTATTTTTTGTTCTTCTTCTTGTAAAACATGACAATTGAATAAGTTGTTCTTCCTTCAGCTAAACCTATAAGTGGAATAAGATTTGAAGAAAATCTTTGGAAAAGATGATCTTCTTGCATTTTGATATTCTAGTGAATTACAAAGCATTACATTGTACTTAATCATGCACTTGAAGAATATGAATTAATTGATTGAATCAATAATTTGGCTCCCCATATAATTACAAGAAATAATTAAGTATTTATAATCCATGATCACTTGTTATTATTATAGTAACAAAATTAACTAATGTAACCAAGTGATTGTCTATTTGTCTTGCTCTTAATTTCATTGCAATTCCATTAACTCGAGCAATAAAAAAACTCTTTAATGGCATCTACCAACTCTTTAGCTCCATGATTTGGAAGGTCAATGATGAGTGCAATATCAATTGTAACAAATTTATATTAGATGAATATTATTTAATCAACTTTGATACACTAATAAATGGAGTGATTAACAAAAAAAAAATCAATAAAATCGATTAAAAATCCCAATATTTCTTATATCATTTTCTTTCAAATAATTCTTTTATGTTGAATTAATATATTTTTGATATTAATTAAAGGAAATTGTTTCTCATCTAAAATCAATTAAAAATTAACTTTCAATTTTTAATGAATATTATTGATAAAATGTTTTCAACGAATTAGATGAAAATTTTGGCTGTCGCTCATAAGGTTTAGATGCATGTGCGAATTTATGATTGAATTTATTTATTATTTAAAAAATATTTTCAGCGTTTGACTAGCAAACTCAAAAATAGATTTATTTGAGAAAAAAACCGAACTAGACGGGTTTAAAGGTTTAAAATTAGCTCGTTGTCGTCACTCGTCACGATCGGACGATTCTGATCAGCCCATCGACCGGGGTTGGGCCCTGCGGGTATCTTATGACTTACCCCACCCTGATGAGCCAATGAAGCTGAAACCAGGTCGGGTCAGCGGGTCCCACACTCCCACCCCATCCGGCAGGCATGCGTCCTTGGCCCCCTAAGATTTTTTGAAAAAGAGTTTGGCCCGCCGGAAAAGAGAGAGATAGAGAGAGGGTAGGGGGAGAGACAGGAGAGAGAAACAGAGGAAGGTCCGGGAGGACGGAGGAGGCGTTCTAGGTTTTGAGACTGCCGCCGGAGGATACCGACGATCATTTTACAAATAGGAGCTGAGAGTTTCTTCCATGTTATTCTTTGGAGTTCATTTCGAGTTGGATTTGTCTTCGAATTGACTTTGTTATGTGAATGATCTGGTTTTTCTGTTTTTGTTGCAGTTGGAGCTTCTGAAGTCAAATATGACACTGGATCCGACCGATTGGTGCAGCTTTGGGCCGGGATAGAGAAAGGAAGAGTGATGTCACATTGCAACGGATACGAGGTATTTTTCTTCGTTTTTCTTTTATCTTTTCTTTTTCCTCTTCTATTTGGGCTTCTTTGAATTGGTTGATGGTATCGATTGGCTGCTCTGCATATGACGTGATTATATGAATGATCAGTCGCCTTGGTTTATAGTTTTGTGCTATTTTACTGAGAGGGGGAAACGTTTATTGTGAAATCGGAGACTTCAACTGCTAATTTTCTCCATTTCTTCCATCACTTCACTTGTTTGGAAATATAGGATCTTCTTCGGAACGTTCAACTTCTTTGTGTGATTTCAGGGAGAGGAAGAAATATCATGTTGTGATTGTTTGATGCACTTTATGAATCAATTTGGAGTAAAACCAAGAGGAAGGTTCTCACAGTTTGAATTTAGTGCCAAGACGTAGTTTACATCTATCTTGGACAGCATGATAAAGAAATTTGCATCAGTTCCTAAAGATATTTAAGCAACTAGTTAAGAAAATGACGAACACGCTAAGATTTGTGTTGATAAAAATCGATCTTATTTTTTTTATCTTCATTTAAAAAGAGAGCTAAGAGTTCTGATTGGATTGTCTAAAAAAAGTGAATATAAAGAGAAAGATAAAGATGGATAACATTGATTGAACACTAGTTTCAAATTCTATGGAAGGATAGTATCGGATATCATTATATCCCATGTATCAATTTAATTGGTTTGCAGCTTTTTCAAATAATCAGCCTGAACTACCTATGGCGCCTGCCTTTAAAATAGGAACTTGAAAATTGAATAAACAACATGCAAGACGTAGATGGAAGAGTCCTAACTTTAGGATTCTTCAATGTATTAGCAAATTAATTGTTGGAAATTTAAGGTGAGATGAAGCAATTTAAAACTATAGTGCAAGATGTCAGAGATCGGTAGCTTTCGGATTACTTAAATTAAGACGATTCTGATTATGAATTTGAAGGCAGCATCCTCTGTAAATAAGCTAAAAAGCTACCTAACAAATCAAAATTGAGAGCTTAAGTCCATCTAAAGTGGGTGCGGTGCAATAACAAATTCTCTTGCAATCCAGAGGATCGATGGCTTAGTGCCTCCGAAATGGTAACCTGCGCTGTCCAGAATTAAATACGTGATTTTTAAGTCCACAAACAACAATGTTACAGTAGAGCAAACTGTAAAGCAAATGAGGAATATAAGCATAAAACAAGTTAATGTATGACGGAAGATAATGAAGACTGAAAAGGTGGAATGATGGATAAAACTAAAGAGATGAGATTAAGGAAAATAATTAGATTGAGTCTCCCATAAGTTTTAGATCATGCACTTGACTAATGATTGAAATTCCATAGTTGATGAAGAAGACATTAGGATAGTAAAAATCTTTGAGCAAACATTAAATAAAAATAAAAGAATAAACAATATAAAGATCAAAAATACAAAACACATTAGTTTGTATGGTTCAATAGGATTCACTTATGAAAAGGATAAATATATCATTGTGCTTATGTCTATGATTGGAAAAAAAATGTAATTACCTATTGCCAAGATGATAGCTATATGTAGAGAATAAGACATTATTGTTGTTGCTATTACGCTTTTACCTTCTCTGTTGTAGGACCAAATGACAGATTCACCCTATTACACCTTATATAAAGTTAAAGACAAGGATAAACATGTCATTGTGCTTATGTCAATGATTATGAAAAAATGCAATTACCTATTGCAAGGATGATAGTTGGATGTAGAGAATAAGACATTATTGTTATTGTTATTGCTATTGCACTTTTACCTTCTCTATTATAGTAGTCCAAACGAGAGATTCACCCTACTATGACATAAATATTCAACTTTTGATGGAACCAAAACTAGCAGACCCTTCTTTTTTCGAAGAAGCAAAAAACCTCCCTCTTGCAAGCACTTAAAAATCTCTTTTGTTCCTTGTCAATGTGCAAAACCTAACCCTTTCTCTCCTCTTCTCTCTATTTATTGAAATTCCAGCCTCTTTCTTCTAAAATTCTATGTATAGCAGTAACAGAGAAAGAATTTGGAGATATTGAATTTATTATAAGATCCCACTAGATATTATAAGATCTCCTGAAGTCAATAAAAGATCTCCCAAGATCTTTCAAACTCAATAAACAATCTCTTCAAAATCCTAATACATGATCTCCAAAATATTTTTAGAGCCCGCAAAATTGATTAATCAAAAAATTACATTTAAAGAGGAAGTTCAAGAGCTTCAACCATGTATTGTAAAGATTTTATTATAAGAAAATTTGGCTCTATAATTCCATCCATTTCCATTCAAAGACATATGCATATATTTAATGTTGTGTTTAAACACTTTTCTTTGCAATACCTCCTTCCATCAATCATAGAGGGTAATGCACATGACTTTAGCAAGCATATCAATAAGGTTTTGGCTCTTAGAGTTTGTTTAACTGCAAAGTAAAGTCTCACTTTATCTATGAGGATGACTCTAACAAACTACAATTAAAGTGATATGTTAGTTGCATATCTTTTGTCAAAAGTGGAAGGTAGAATCCTATGCTAAGTAAACTGCACTTTGGTTATGCCAAGGTTATGGCATCCTCATATCTTCTTCCTGTTCTTCCCATGAAACACGTAAACTAAATAATCTTTTTACTAGCTTTATTAATTGCTACATATTATATGTCTATTGTTGACAATGCTTTTATTTTCTTAGTTATCACACTCGGCTAATTGTGGTGCCACCTGGAGTGCAAATATAGCATGTGGTACTTCTTAATGTTTTCAGGTTTCCTTAGATATTTTATTAGCAGAAAACAAAATATATTATCATTTATTTAGGGAAGAACAAATGAAGCAATAACAAACTATTATTAGATGAAAAAAGAGCCAAGGATGATATATCAAAAGGGCTAAACTAAAGCCAGTAAGAGCCCCAAAAATGCCTAACTATGAGCCTACCATATCTTGGAAACTAATGATAAAGTTTTTTTTATTATTATTATTCCTTCATCTCTGAGCATATAGAATTTGAAACTTCTTGTTCATTACCTTCTATGTGCTTGAAATGCTAACATCAGAGGCAACCAAAGAGAGAAATAAGCTCACCCAACTCTTTAGCAATAAGGAGAACATCAAAAACAATAACTTTAAAGGGGACAACAGCACTAATCATAAGAGTAGGATTAGATATTGGGAAAGCAAATAGAGTAAGTTCTAAGCCATTGATATGATCCAAAGTTGACAACAAATTTTGAGTAAAAGGCAAGTAAGAAGAAGATATGATAATCAACATATCAATAAAAGATAGGATTTTATTTGTGATTGCACCTCAATCTATAATTACTAGGTTTTTATAGCTTTTTGGGTATGCCATAAGACAATATGAGAAGTTAATGTCACCGTCATTTTGAACCTTCTAGGTTAAGCATAAGACATGGCAGAGGCAATCAACTAAGTCAAATATATTTTCACGCATGCTCGTCTTGGCTCTTACTAATTAGGATCAGGTGGGTAAAAATTTGTTTATATAGATGGTAAAAAAAATTTATATATTTCATAATCATCAAATAGATTTATCACAACCATCATATGAAAGGTTATATATTTAAAGTCTTTAAAATAAACTACAGAACTTCTAATAAATTTTAAAGAAAATTAACGTACACCAAATACCTTTATTATATATTATAAACACTCTTTTTTTAGTATATCAAAATTATGCATTAAAACACTAAAACAAATGATAAATTTGATCACCTTATTATGTGGCCCAACTTGGTCTTTTTCTTTACCTAAAATAATAGCCATAATAATTTCTGGTGAGAGATAAACTTCAATGGGATGAGTAACTCTAATGCAAAGTTTAAAATACAAGGAAAAGATAATAATATACTATGTTGATTGTTTGAATTAATGAGTATTAGTAATTATAAATATACCTAATTAAGTGTAATACAACTTAAATTAAGATGTGTTTGATAATTAATTTAATGAAAACAGTCATAAAGAATAATTATAAATATCTGTAAGAAATAAAATTTAACTACCAAGTATCCAATATTCTATACACCATTCTAGTCCAATGCTAGTATTAAAATATTAATTTATTTTTATTTTCCCTTTTCATTCTTACTTGGTCATAGTCTTAAGAAAAATTATATAACGGCTATCTAGATTTTGACATATTTAAATATCATATGACACCTAACTTGTCAGCTTATTATAATTGTGATAATGGTTAGACTTGTTCCAACATACTTGATAAAGGTTGTACTACTCCAATATAACTATTATCGAGAGTTGGGAATCCCTTTTGGCCCATATTTGTAAGAAATTTTCTCTCCCTAAATTGGCTATCATATTTGTCAACCTAATTCATATGACTTGACCTTTCATAAACTTTCTTTTTTGCATCAATATCATAAGCATTTAAAATAAACTTCCTATTGCTATTCATATACTATTATTAATCTGCATTGACTTATATCTAAGGCATAAATATGCAACATGTAAATAAAATATGAATTCTTGAATATACATAGTAGGCCATGAAACTTGCATAATATAAAATTAATAAGTAATTATTTTTAAAAGGTGAACATCTAGACTGCATTAGGCTTCTTAATAGTATCAAATATTATAAAGATGCTCAATGTGAAAATAAATCTACAAGTATACACATAAAAATGTAGTGTAATCATAGGAATTAAAAAACATGATATTTGATAATATTTTACTCCATGCCTCCATATACTAGAGATTGAGTATCTCACTACAAATAATAGTATAATGTATTTTCTTGCTTTTATAGTCTTTAAATACTGTTCTTTAATATACAACCTAATAAAAATATCATATTTTACTTTAAATTAATTAATTAATAATTTATTGACAGATCTTAATCAAATAACCTTGTCTTTATTGGCCTCTATTTGCAACTAAGCTTAGCTTTGTGTGTGTGTCTATAATTAGTCGATGCATGATATGCTAAATAGACTTGAGGAAAATCTACTATAATAGATTAATCCTTTGTACAATGACCTGAATGAATGAACACTAAAATAGATAAGACTTAAGAAAATTAATTGAATTATTACATTAATTTCATAAAGGTTCTCGTGTGGCCTAAGTAAACTCCACTTTCCCTCGATTTATATTCTTGAATTCCTTCCTAGATATTATGTTTCCATCATGAGATACGGTATTTATTTTTCCCACCTTCTCATATGATCTATATTTTCTGGTTTTCAAACATGTTTTAAACTAAAAGATGCAGGAAGTATTCTTTGATTTGTGACTTAATGGAATATATACTTATAATGTGTTCCTAAAGTCTCTGCATGTAGTATCAGATATTTTAGCTACTTTTGCCTCACATTAATAAATGCCACGTGCCTAATAAATCACCATGTATAATTACCTGATGTTTCAGATACTGAATATTTTTGGCGATGAAGACAATAGTTTCAATCATTTTCTTCCTTCTAAAGATGAAGGACAGACTCTTGAATCTGTAACATTTACTGATTCTCATAAGAAGCCACGATATGAGGTAGTAAATGATGTCAAAACAAGTATATACTGTAAAGATCCTGCAAATGTACCTTCTCCACCAAGAAAAGATGGAAGAGTTCTACCGTCTGCTTTGAAAGAGGGAAATTTCAATATACTGGACCATTCATGGTCTCTTCTAACTGAAAAAACAGATCAAGCATTATGCCACACAAAGTGCAGTACAGGCAGCACCATTTTAGATTGCCAAGATGCTAAAATCTCCACTGGTTCTTTTAGAGAGGATGAAAAAGGCTCAAGAAACATCACATTATGTTCAGATTATCCTTTCCCAGAGAAAAAGGGTATTGTACATCACAAAAAACTTGGTGATATTTCCTCAGCCAAAGCTTTCATTAGTGTAATGACGAAGGAGCAAAGGGATGGAGAGGATGATCAGCAGTTTTATGATTGTCCTATTATTGGAGAATTTGAGGATTTTGACAGAATGATAAGGTAACTCTGCAACTTTTCTTCTACTTACAAATTACAATGTCATTACCTTTATTAGCTTGCATGCTTTCTACTTTAACTTAACATTTGTCTTTGGAGAAACCTTGGTTCCACGTTTGCACAAAGGAGCACTGTCACCGAAGATGAGATACCGTGGTTTTCATCTACTTCACATGGCATTCATGGTATGGATGATACACTGCAATCAGTCGTACTATCTTCAGTTTCAGAGTCGAGTGCTTTTAACAATACATCAAGTTCTCATGGTTTGCCGGCAATTGTAACATCGGCCATTAATACTGAGACTCCCTCTGGTACCCGTTGCAGTCCTTTACCAACGTATTCTGATATTGAAAGGAAGGGCAAATCACCACTATCTGAACCGGTTAGTAGAAATGTGTATTATTAAACTTACTGGCATCATTACTTCCCATTGTTTTGTCATACTACCTTTTAGCATATTCCGTATTTCTCAGGCAACTGTTCATGCTGGGATTGTTGAGAAAAGTTCGGCACTTGAGAATATTGGCTACGGGAATGAATATATAGATCCTAACATGGTAAGAAATAATGTTTATAGTTCTGATAAAACAAGGACAAATTGCTATTTTCCTGCATTTAATGCATAAAAAGAATCCAAAGCTTATTTCTTGAGTGTTCAACTTATGATTTGAGTTCTAATTATATCAGAGTTTCTGCTTTACGTAAGGTGCCAAAAAGTAAACCATCTAAAAACTACAACCAGAGCATATTGTCATTTGATAGAAGCAAATGGAGCTGTTTATACCGTTTCAATATATCTTTCCTTAGATACGTAAGATATATATTATAATTTGCAGTTAATATTAGCAACAGGTTAGGCTAGCTTCTGCATTTTGTTGACACTGTCTATTTCGTCGATTTTAAATTTTGGAATGTTAGCCTTTGTTAGTTAATACTGAAGATTCTGCAGGCCAAGGAAGATATGAAGTTGATTGTAGCACTTTCTACACTGAGGATTGGTTTACATTGACATGTTAAGTAGCATATGTTATTGAAGTTTTGGAGTACAGTTTTTGTGTTCAACCCACAACATCTTAATTAGAGGACAAGAACAATGACCCCCTGATATAGTGTACCTTGTTTCTTACCCCGTAGGTCATCTTACATGAATCTATTCAACTAGTCCTCAATCCAACAAACATAAATTTCCCGTATTCATTAACCAACTTAACATGTACTTCACTGCAAAGTTTGACAAATTAGAATGTAGTATTACGATTTTAGTCTGTCTCAATTTTAACTTGGAGGATGGCGAAGTCAGCGCACAAGTATTCCTGAATAGAGGACAAATGGCCCCATAATATCGTACAGGCGTTGTTAAGTGAAGAGCTTTCATCTCTTATTTTAGATATAGAATCCATTTAGAACCTAGGAGACAAACGGACGCACCTCAGCCTTCAAACACTAAATGAATTACTATCCAAAAACATATTTTTGCTGATTTCTCAAGGCTTATATGTGTAGAATTCTATTGCATTAAATTGAGAGAGAGAGAGAGTACCAAAATGTGTGATTAAAATAATCACAAGTATTATTAGTCAGAAAAAAATTTGATATCATAGTTGAATTGAATTTTTATCATGGCAATGAATATAGAGAATATAATACTAATATCTGATTTTTTTTTTAATGAAATATACACGTCATTTAAATATAGTCATTATTAAAGTTAAAAAAAAAAATCAAAGGCTCTAGAGATATCAAAAATTTTAGAAGGTCCTCATATCAAAATCAATCAACACAAAAATTTTAGAGGATCTAAGGTTGCTTTCAAGAAAAAAAAAACACGATGATATTTTAGTAATTTATTTAAGTTTAATAATGAAAATCTTTAACATTTATATTTATGAAAAAGAAGAAAATATATACTGAAGATTTTTAAAAGAAATACATCTATAAAATGTGTTTATATAATATGAATGATGTGAGAGATGAAAGAGTATGACAACTAATCTCGGTCTTCAAAAAAAACATCTTTTTCTAGTTTGTCCAATTTTTTGCCTCATAGTGAGGTCCTAAAAAACATGAAAATCATTAAAGAAAATAATTTTGTAATTGTGATAATTGATAAATTTATGAATAGATAACAGATTAATTGCAGTATATGGAACATGCAATATATTATTAAAATTTAAGTTGAGACAAATTAAGATGCCTTCTTATCCTACAACATTTGATGATGATTTATTTACTTCTATTTTCCTATTACTAGAATATGGTTTGTAAGTTGAAATATATGTGTAAAATTTATCATATAATTAGCAACCTTTGAATCTAGGATCAAGAAATGAAAAGGATTATTTAAGTCACTAAAAAAATATTAAAAATCATACCATTTTGAGCAAAAAAGCAAGATCCGAATAGCTTTTTCGAGGAACTAAGAAAATCCTTAATTTGCAAATTTTTTAGCTTAGTTCTTCTAACTCAACTAATCATGCTTGTCTTTTTAATTTTCATCTTTATTTCTTCCATAGTCTTGGAGCTTTTCATTGAGCTTCCAACATTTATTTATGGCATGCCTCTTCTTTTATAATAATTGCACTAGAGATTATCTTTAAAAGAAGATTTTCGTCCTTTTTTTGAAAAAAGCTTTACAACAGAAAGTCCCTTACATTGAAATTCAGAAGTTATCATGATAGATATTTTGAAGGCTTGACTATTGAATATTGCCATCAGTGTTATCTCTTTAGCCCACACAAGAGAATACTTCCTTTAGAGAAGGAAAATTTTCTCTACTTAAGATTTAAACCTGAATTTAGTCAAAATCATTATTGAGTGCTGTAGGGAACTCAAAGATTATCTCTCGCATGAATTATTTGAGGATCATATCCTCATTGCATGACATCTTAAGATCATGGTAGTAATCTAACCCTGTAAACCTTCATGGCATTAAAGTATTTAATGACATGAAGGTTCTTATTTCATTGTGGTGAGTTTTATATTGCATTTGAAAAGAAGTGTAACATCTTTCACTTTTGAGTAGGTTTGTTTAAATGAATATAAAATCTCTTTTGTGATGGAAAGAAACATAAAAGGCCTACTAATCCCCAATAGTATGGTGTCCCACAATTACATCATGATCATGGAATAAGCTTCACCTCAAAGTACGACCTTTAAGTGTGTAGGCTCTAGAGGTAAATCCACAAGATTTTGAATCTTTCAATTTTTTTAAGAAAGATCTTCACAATTTGAGATCATTTAAGGTAGCTTTTCTCATTCAATGAACAATAAGATGCTTGAAATCCTTGAAATTTTTTAATCTAATTTCTATCATTAATCATGTGCAACTCTTTTGAAAGAAATTCAAAGAACCAAAATATATTTGAATAGAAGAAGAATATGATAATATGAATCTAAAAATATGAACAACTTAATTAAAATTTTCGTTATCATAGAAGTGTTAATATCAATTGGACTACATCAAGGATCGACTTTAAGCCCATATCAGTTTGCCTTAGTTATGGATGTTCTTGCTAAATATTTACAAGAGGATGTACCTTAGTATACTTTTTACAGATGATATTCTTTTTATCAATAAAACTAGAGAGGAAGTTCAATAAAAAATTGAATTATGAAAGACAACCTTAAATTCTAAAGGCTTTCATTTGAGTAGATCTAAAATTGAATAAATAAAGTGTAATTTTAGTAGTAGTAGATCTATTGGTGGGGTGGTAACAATGTGTGATCAAGCCAATTAAAAAAGTAAACATTTTAGATATCTTGGTTTTGTTGTTCAACTAATGGTGAAATAGATGGTCATTAGTAGAATTCATGTTGGATGATTGAGGTGGAGATATGCATTGGGCTTATTGTGTGATAAAAAAATAATTGCTTAGATTTAAGGAAAAAATTTATAAGATGTTGCTGAGACCTACAATGCTTTATGGTGCAAAATTTTGGCCAATAAAGAGAAGCATAAAATTAGGTGTTGTAAGGATGAGTGGCATTGTACTTAGAGACAAAAATGAGAGATGAATATATATGTGAAAAGGTTGGAGTAGCTCTAGTAGCACATGAGATTAGAGAGAGTTGTCTTAAATGATTTGGTCACATAATAGTTGATTGCCCGATGAATCAATTAGGAAAATAAATGTATTAAATTTGGCTTATGTTAAAAAGGCAGATAGACTTAAAAAGACTTGATTAGAAAGTATAAAAATGACCTTATTTTATTAGAATCATATTTAATAAGACAAATATAGACAACTCCATGTAGTAGGAAAAACCAAAAAAGGTTAGTTGTTGTATAAAAGTGTTGGCATACAACTTGAAGCAACACATGCCATACAATAATCATTTAAATCAACCCAAGCATAACAAAGAAAAATAATGAACACCTCATATTGACATATAGACGTAGAGGAAAAGAAAAATTACTCCAAGCTAGAAATGAGATTACCCACATTAAGTTCATGATTCTTAACTAACACCTCCATTTCAATTTTGACACACCTTAATCAACTCATGTAAACAAAACATAATGTCATGTAATATATACACACACACACTAATAAACCACTTAGATTTCCTTTAAATCAAATGTAGCTTATCATTCCTTCTTAGCTATCACTGTAATTATATTATATCACTAAAGTTACATAACACAAATTGATTCAATAATCTAATATTGAATAAGATTATAGGGAACTTATCTTGTAACTCTATTTAAATCTAACTCTTGAAATCACTAATTCAAGTAAATGTTTCTTAAGAGACAAAACTAATTATTTACTAAATTTACTAAATAGAACCAACCTTAAGCTTTATAATCACATGTTATAGCATATATTCTATAATTGAATTTCCATATTATAACTATGATTCCAATCGATTAAGCCCAATATAACCATAATGTTAATCATAACCATAAGATTTCAATAATAATCCTTGAAAACTTACAGCTTAAAATTTTCATGCACCACATTATATACTCATAAACTCATATAATTAAAAAATAGTACTTAATGTCTTAGAACCTTTTTCAAAACATAACCTAAGGTTTTACATGGGATTGGCAAAACTTAACCTAAGATTTTACATGAAATTGGGATTGGTTGCACATTAAAAATAAATTCCTGTCCTTATGATCTAAGATTCCATATTAACATTCCCTTGAAATCCTAGCATGAATTTCTTTCAAATCACTTTACTTCAAGAAGAAAAGGAAAGCTAGATTATGTTTATATTTACTTTCAATTCAAGTCCAAGATATAAAAAAAAAAAAGAGAAATGAGTTTCCAATTCCTAGAATTGACCTCTTATTCAATTGTATGAGCCCGCAAGCTTCACCCAACCTCTCACTTTCTCACTCTCTTGCATATGTCACTGCCCATTCTCTATCTCTCTTGATCTCACTCTCTTACTCACTGATTTCTCTTTATCCCTATGTTCATCTCCTGTTCACTCTCCCTCTCTCGCTCTCAGCCTTTCACCTCCTGAAAAGAGGAATAACTGACCCTCTTTGGGTAGGTTCAATTGAAGTAATCCAATGGTTCACCCCCCTTTTTTTTATTTTTTTTCCTAATTTTATACACAAAACTATATTCTTACATACATAAAAGTAATAACTTAATTATTTTGAATAATTAATCAAATTTTTTTAATCTCAATCTCAATGACACCATTAAATCTTAAGTTAGTAATAATATTTTAATAAGTTAAAATTTTACAATTAACGTTTTTAATTAAATAAATGTTTTTTGGGCCATTATAAAACTAACCACATTAAAGATGTCAAGAGTGAAGCTTGTTTTTTCAGAGCGCATCAATATACTTTCTTGCATTCTCTCTCCATCCTAGTATACATAAGTTGAAACTTATTCACAGCTCTTTTATATTTGAAATAGAAACAAGGGAAAGAGAGATTTAGAATCACCCATGGCCCTCCTAGTAGAATCAAGAAGAAATACCCCCGAGTATGGAACATAAATCATGTGAGTAGGTGTGGAGTTATTCAAAATTGTTGGCAAGCAACACGTTAACGCATTACTGCCAAAATTGGATCCAAACATGATTCACAATTTAAACACAAACCATTCGGATCAACCACCGATTCATTAGAGCAAATTGGAAAGGTATATATCATATGGAAGATCCTTATTGCCATATTGTTTTTGCAGCTCTGGATATGCCTTGAAGCATTCTGAGAAGTTCAGCAAAATACTTACAAAGGGAACAGTAAAGAGGAATGCCTTCAAATACCATTATCGATAAGATGAGGAGCAAATCCAAATTTCTTTTTCAAGTAGGGAAGTAACATCCAATTTAGCTAAAATCTAAGCCATGAATAATAGATAGCCTCGCAGTATAAAATAGATCTACTTTATACTCTCTTGCTTTAATTCACCAAAAATTAAAGCAAGAGAGTATAAAATAGATTTATTTAAGTAGTGAATCTAAAGATACGAGAAAACTCCCAAACCAAAGTAACTATGGCGCCATCGGAGGCGCAGAGGCTAAAACAGTATCATGCCCCTTAGCAGAGACGTAAATGATGGATCAGCTTCCAGGTGCACGTCGAGCTAGAAGAAGGGCAGCCCATAAGCCAAACAACGTTGAGAACAATGGAGTTGCATAACAGGACAAAGTGCCAAATGCACGTGGATAGAGGGGCGCCATAACCGCAGGGATCAATCGCTATGGCATGGGCCGAGCGCGAGTGCGTGAAGAACATTCGAGCACAGTTGAGCGCATCAAGATGCGAGCGACATGCGAATAACACACGCACAGTACAAGCGTGCGAAGACAAAGACTCGTGAGAGCGCAACGAGCACATACTAGCTGGTAAGGCACAGAAGCCACGAAGACAAGGGGGTGCGGGTGCGGGCGGTCCGCAGGTCAGGAAGCAGGTCAGGAAGACGCGCGGCCGACAGTTAGGGTTTTATTTTCTTTAATATTATTTAAGTACAAAATAAGTATTATTATTAGTTAAATAAAAGTGTATTAATATATGATGGATGAATCAATAGCTAGGAAAGAGAGCTCTAAGGGATCACTTTAAGATCTCTTAGACTTAAAAAATTTTGTATTATTATGAAGAATGATATATATAAATAATTTTTTCCCTCCTAGCATATTGCAGGTCAGGAAGATAGTTAGGGTTTTATTTTCTTTTATATTATTTAAGTAAAAAATAAGTATTATTATTAGTTAAATAAAGAGTATTAATATATGATGGATGAATCAATAAAAGAGAGCTCTAAGGGATCACTTTAATATATATATATATATATATATATATATATATATATATATATATATAATATCTCCTAACATATTGAAATTAAATCTTCTTATCCACAAGCATCTTATATGCTTGAAATGCTAACATTAGAAGCAATGAAAAGAGATTGAGCTAAGATCACCCATGAATCTTCTTAGATATAATAGGATGCCAGGTGACTTAAGAACAAGAATCATGAGAGTTGGTGCAAAGTAGATCAAAATCATTAGGATTGCACAATTGGAGACATTGATTCTAAGGCAATATTCAAGGACGATTTACAATTATGTGTATAAACTAGATCAAATGTAATTGAAATAGCCACCAATTCATTGGAAGATAGTTTAGCGCTAAATGTGTCCAAAAGCATGCGAAAAAATTATAATAAAATATCATATAAGTAGAATAATAAAGAGTAATTCCTTCAAACTCAACTTTTTAACAATACTATAAGATCTGGATTTCTCAAGTAGGGATGTAATATCCAATTTGACCAAAATAACTAACGGACTAGATAGCCTAATAATAATTGTATCCACTAAAGTGTTCTACCAAAATTTGAGGCGAGAGAAAATAGATTGGATTGGTTGAAATAGTGAAACCATAGATACTAGAAAATCATCCAAATTAGAGTAACATACAATCGCACTTAACAATTAGATTTGGAGATTACTTCAATATGTGCATAAGAAATACATTCACATAGCACATCTAAGATTATTGTGAAAGCTTAATAATAATATGATGTGTATCAATAAGTTCAACAAAATTAAACTCTATGAACAATGTCTATACTAGTATAGCCTCAAAAAAACTTTCCAATAAGAATAAGAGCAAAAGGCATAACCAACTTGGGTATCTCTTCGTTAAATAATATAAGAACTGACTTACATTGAAAGGAGGAAGGCAAGTTATCAGCTCTAGTCCTTTAATGAAAATGTACGAGCCTCAAGAAAAGAGCAGGGAGAGCATGATAAGGTTGCAAGGAAGGAGCTTAAGAAATCTGAGTAGCCATGGGTGAATCCTCAATTTATCAAAGGAATAGTTGGAGATCTAAATGGAGCAATTTTTAATAAGAGATCTAGGGTGAGAAAGAATGATGTGGCATGATGCCAAATTTTAGTGGAATAGAAATGGATGAGAGGCAATCTAGATTGAAATAGCAATAATACCACCATAGTTGTCAAGATCAAAGATGACATCATGGTCAATAGTACAGGTGCGAATTAAATTAGCTCCCATACACACCAAGCTAGAATGAGGGCAACTTGTAGCCCAACAAGCGTATTAGAAGTACACAACAAAGTGAAGCAACAAACATATGCGACAGACGACACATAAATGAAACTTTTCGAATGTATGGACTATGAGCACAGGATCGTAATAGCGTGTGATAGAGGCAAACCTAAGCTGATCACAAGAAGGGATGAGTGAAAGTAAAAAAGTGACACTTGTAATGATTAAATGTGAAATGTTAGAGGCCAAAAATGAGCATCCAACATAAGAAATAGTTCAATAACATAACCAAGATATAACAATTTAAGGAATATGGTGTGGCTTAAGATTGGGGCTAATTAGTTGAACTACACCCTTCAGAGTTGTAAGCTCTAAGAACTATTAGTGTTAGTACACTAAAACCCTAAAGTTAGAATTAATGTTTTCTAGATTCTAGGCTATTTTGTGTTGGCTGATCAATTGGTGACCCCTAACTCTAATTCATCTTGCTAATTCACCCCATTAGCCGAAGTCTCATACATAGTCCTCTTATGAAGATCGCTAAGCCTTAATTGGCCCCCATCAGGAGAACAAGCCATAGACCACTCTAATTTGATATCCTTAGGTATTAAAAAATTTGTATCAAGTTATCACATTTTGAAATGTTAGAGAGGAATCATTTATGAACTTATTATTATTGGCTTGTCATATTTTTATTTGGCCAATTAACTTCTTATACTAATTCCTCTTAAAAATTTTTAATTACCATCTTTCTAATTTTTCTAAAGCATAATATCTTATTTGACCAATTAACACTGTCATTGTCAAGTCTCAAGTCCCAAATGAGAAAAGTGGGTGCTTGCATTAGGTAGTCAAAAAATCATGGCATGAATTCTTTCATACATTGTCTCAATGCTAGAGCATTCTCTAGAAGCGATGAGCTATATGGCTTGAATGCCATAAAAATGTGTAAGGGCCACTATATCGGCACATGGATGTAGTACTAAATAAGCAAGCCTTTTCACATTAAGGAAGGATACTGGTGAAGGAACTAGTCCATAAAATTAGAATTAGGGTAGGAACTTGAAATATAGGTACTCTTATAAGTAAATTAATGAATTAATGATATTATGGATTATAGGAAGATAAATATCTTATGTATTCAAGAAACTAAATGAGTTGAGAAAAATGTCAAGGAGATTGATAGTTTAGGTTTTAAACTTTAGTATTCAGGTAGGATTCTTACTAGAAAGGAGATAGGTGTGATTATATATAAGAATTTAAAGATTAATGTTGTAGTAATTAATAGAATTAAAGATAAAATTATAACTTTAAATATTATTATTGATGTTAAGATTATTAATGTTGTAAGTGTTTATACTTCTCAAATAGGTTTGAAGGTATATTAAAAAGAAATTTTTTGAAAAGATCTAAAAGAATTAATATAAAAGATGCCTCTTTAAGAAAAGTATTTAATGGAGGAGATTTAAATGGACATATTGGTAGAGTGATAAAAGATTTTAAAAGTATTTATAGTAGCCTATGAGCATGGAGTAACTAATGAAGAAGGTAGGATCATATTGTATTTTTCTTTAGCTTATGATTTCATAATTGATAATAATTTATTTAAGAGAGAAGTATATCATCACTTAGAAGAATGGGCTCAGTAAAATACAAATTGATTGTTTTCTTATAAAAAAAATAGATCATTAAATTGTAAATATTTTATGATCATTCCACGTGAAATTTATTGACTAATGGCTTTGTATTTTAAGATGAAAGGTATGAAAATAAAAAATTAATTAAAATATTATCTTAAGATTAGATAAGGGTACTTAAGACAACAACAACAGCAAGCCTTAATCCCACTTAGGTGTTACATGAATCCTTCATCTCCATTGTGTCCTATTATGTGTTTCTCATTTAATTCAAGTATACTAAGATCATTTTTATACATCTTAACCAAGTTTTTTTAGGTCTACCTCTTCCTTTCTTAACATAAGCAAATCTAATCATCTCTCTCTGTCATTGTACGGACGCTTTATGTGGCCAAACCATCTAAGGCAACTCCACTTCTTATCTACGAGCTACTCCAACTTTTTCTCGAACATACTCATGTTGCATTCTATCTCTAAGAGTAAATCCACTCATCCACCTGAGCATCCTCATCTCTGTAACACTTAACTTAGTCTTATGCTTCTCTTTTATTGGCCAACATTCTGCACCATAAGATAAGGGTACTTAAGAATGCTAATAAAAATATTTTTAACAATAAGCTACAATATTCTAGAATTTGGGGTGTTCATGAGGAAATTAATATTATGTAGAAAAATGTAGCAAGTGATGTTAGCAAGTTGCATAAAATGTTCTTAGAGAATTAAAATAAAAAACTCATATTAATAAAAATATTTGGTGGTGTAGTCAAAATGAGCAAGAATAAATCAAAAATAAGAAGTTTATTATAAAAATTGTTTAATTGTAAAAGTTTTGAGAATTATGAAAGATATAAAGTGGCCTGTAAGGATTCTAAGTAATATATAATGCAAAAATTCAGCATTTTGTGATTTATATAGTAGATTAGATACATTTGGTGATTTATATAATAGGTTGTGAGAATATGATTGACTTTAGCGATCTTAGTAGCTTAAATAAAAATAGAGATTTTTGCCTTTATCGCCGTATTAATAAAATTAAAGTTGGAAAGGCTTTAAAGAAAATGAAGTGCAGAAAATTAGTAGGTTCTGATGATATTCTAATAAAAGTGTGAAAATGCTAAGGAGATTAAGGAATTTTTTAGCTTACTAAATTTTTTTGAAATTATTTTAATGACTTAAAAATGCTAGATGAATGGTGAAAGAGTTTATTGGTTCTTATTTTTAAGAATAAAGGTGATGCACAAAAGTGTGCAAATTATAGAAAAATTAAGTTAATGTGTCATACATTAAAATTATCGGAGAGTAATTGAACAAAGGTTACGACGTGATACAAAAGTTTCTTAAAATTAGTTTGGATTTACACCAGGAAGGCGTATTATGGATGTTATACATTTGTTGAGAGGTTTGATGAAGAAGTATATAGAGAGCTAGGAGCATCTACATATGATATTTGTTATCTAGAGAAACCATATTATAAAGTTTTAAGACAAGTGATTTGGAGGGTTCTCGAAAGAAAGGAATTTATATTGCTTATATTCAAACCATTAAGGATATATATGCTAAAGTTGTTACGTATGTTTATACACAAAAAAGATTGGCCAAGTAGTTTCCTATTTCAGTTGGATAACATCAAGGGTTGGCTTTAAGCCCATATCCTTTTATTTTAGTTATGGATGTTCATACTAGACATTTACAAAAGGATGTGTCTTAGTGTATGATTTTGTTGATCATATTCTTCTTGTTGATAAAACTAAAGAACGAGTTCAAAAAATTTTGAATTATGGAGGTCAACCTTAGAGTCTGAAGGCTTTCACTTGAGTAGATCTAAAATTGAATACTTTGAGTGCAATTTTAGTTGTAGAAGATCTAATGATGGAGTGCTGACAATAGGTGATCAAGTCATTAAAAAGAGAGAACATTTCAGATATATTGAGTCTATTATTCAAAGTGGTGGTAATAGATGGGGATGTTATTAGTAGAGTTCAAGTTGGATGGTTGAAGTGGAGGAATGAATCGGGTCTATTTTGTGATAGGAAAGTATTGCTTAGACTCTAGAGAAAATTTTATAAAATATTAGTAAGACCTACAATACTTTATGGAGTATAATGTTGACCAGTAAAAGAGAAACAAAATATGAACGGTTTTACTCTTAAAGACACAATGGATGAGTGGCATTACTCTTAAAATTAAGTGTTACAGAGATGAGGATGCTTAGATGGATGAGCGTCTTTCCTGTTAAAAAAAAAATGCGAAGTAAATATATACGTGAAAAGGTTATAGTAGCTCTAATGGAAGAAAATATTAGAGAGAGTCACCTTAGATAGTTTTGTCACATAAAATGTCAGCTGTACGATGACCTTGTTAGGAGAGTAGATGTATTAGATTCAACTATGTTAAAAAGGTAAAGGTAGGTTTGGTAGGTTTAAAAAGACTTCATTAGAAAGTATAAAAATGATATTATTTTATTAGGATTAATTGAGAATATGAGACTTATTAGGACACATTGGACAAAAAGGATTCATGTAGCCAACCCCATGTAGTGGGATAAAGGCTTTGTTATTGTTGTTGTTGTTGTTGTTGTTGTTTATAATATTTTAGTGATATGTTTCCTTCGCTATATGATATCATAATTCAACTGCAATTTGTGAAAGAGATGATATCACAAAATAAATTTAATAAAAAATGAAGAAAATTTGGAATTCATTGAATACTTTAATGTACCAGTTGTCAAATCATAATCCCTGTGAGCTAATAAAAAATAATATAGATTTTAAATCACATGAAGCAAATCTTGAAACAACATAAAAGTTATTTAGTTGTCATCAACATAACTCTTACATCTGTTATATTATTTTTAACAACCTTCCACCCACTTTTAATTACCTTTTAATAACTCTATGCGGTTAATATTTTTATTGATGGTGGTGGGACATTTTTTTTCTTTTTTGTGGGATTGTTAAATGAAAATGGATGTAAGGTTTTAGTTTAAGATCTTGAGGAGTAATTGAGAAATTTCAGTTAAGAGGTGATATGTTTATATGGATTTAGTGGAAAGAATTGGCAAGACAAGCTAATCTTAGGCTAATTTGAGGTTTAATTGAAACATCAATTTAAGACAAGACTTTTAAGTTGTGTAAATGACAAGAACTTATGATTAGGGTTAGCTTATGATGTTAACTTGTGATTTGAAATTTTTGGATAAAAGATGCAGGTTTTTAAGTGATTTAGTAGAGAGAACACCAAAACTAGTCTAGATGGGCTAGTTTGGGCTGATTTGAATTTTCTATTTTTGGGAAAAAGGCTTAAGGTAGTCTAAATAGGGGAAAATGATCGTGGAGTGGTTAATTTAAAATATAAACTTATATTTTGGGATATTTGGTGGAGTTTGATAATGTTTAAGGTGTTGTAATAGTCAAAAGAGTAAAACTAGGTAATTGTCCACCTAATTTAGGGTGTGAGCCTTAAAGAAGCTTTTGGAGTGGATTTGAAGACTTGGATGATGAATGGGTTGGTTTAAAGGGTAATTAAGATACAGGAGTAGATGTGAGAATGATTTAAGAGAAGTCTTGAGGAGCGGTTACAGAGCACTTACAAGATAAAAATTAATCCCTTCAAAAAAAGGCTAAGCTAGGCCACCAATTATTAACACAGAGAAAATTTTTTTCCAAAATAATTTTATCATCTCCAAGATAAAAATTCTTTTTTTTTTAATTGAGCTTTTGTCATGGATCTTGGTTGGGCTCTTGCTTGGGTACTTTCTTGAGCTTTTGCTTTAGCTCTTATAACCCAACCTTTAGCTCTAATTTTTTGGTACACATGATATTTTACACCACTCATATAATTATTCTAATAATAGTATGAGTTAGCAAATAGTTTAGTTAGCAAATGCTTTCAAGCTAACCCATTTATAGGAAGTTAAAGATATTTTATCAATAGCACCACATGATAGTTTTCAAACATTTATAAACACTTCACCACTTATTGCATGACACTTCAATTCCTCAAAAAAGAGTTCTGAGGCTCAAGGAAAATATTATGGCATAAAGTGCAAATGCAGAAAGGAAGAGATCCATCTCTAGAGTTTAAAGCAAGATGCATATTACAGCTAGTCAAGAGCCAATAATTAGAGCAACTTGAAGGCTTTTAATTAGAATTTACTTAGAATTTATATGTTTTATGATTCTATGTAAGAATATGTATTTGTATTATCAAATGTAGTCATATGTCAAATTTTGAAAATATAAACTTCAAAATGTAAAATTTGAAGTTTGTATTTTAAAATATTGACAGAAAATTAATTAAAATTACATAAAAAATATTATTTGCATAAAATAAATGCAAATAATTATTTTGCACACATGTATGATTGACCAAAACAAAAGGAGGGTAAATACATGGTGTTATCCCTCTTCAAATTTCAAAATAAGTGTCCCTTTGATAATTCCTTCTCCCTTTATTTTAATTAGATTTCGATTATGGTAAAATTATTTAAATACTTTTTTTTCCTTGGAAAGAAGGGATTGATGTATTTTGGAAGACAAATTAAAGTTTTATTTAAGCTATGGAGGGACTTGGTGGCCGACCAAATAAGAAAAGTGATATGGTGATTTCTCCTAATTAACTTACATTTTTTATTTGTAAATTGTAAATTATAATGCATCTTGTTATTATATCTTCTTCTACAATCTTCACTCTACCTATTAAGTATTTTTTGTTATTTTTTTAGTCCACAAAGGTTCACTTAAAGGGTTAACCTAGGGTTTTCAACTATAATATCTCATCTTGTTATAGTGCTCAATAGGTGATCTTGAATTAATTAGAATTGAGTGCAAATTTTTAGATCATAACTAAAAATCCTAATGTACAATTTCTCGGAGTTTTAACTTAATTACTTTAGCCTAAACCTATTTCCCAAAAGCCAACTTCCAAATTTGATGTTATAAGCCATTGTGTGATCCTTTTTTTTTTTTTTTTTTCTTCTAGAGTTTCAAGTCCAAATTTGATGTTCTAAGCCATTATGCCATCTAAGATTGGCCCTCTTGATGAGGAATAATTAGGGTTGGAAATCTTCCTAAAAGTGATAGGAAAAAGACCTAAGCCTTGTGTAGTAAATTAGTTAGTGACAATAGAGTTCGGAACAACAAGAAGGTCAACCAACACAAGACAACCCAAAACCAAAAAAACACTAGTTTTAACTTTATTAGTGTGACAAAACCACTAATTTTTTGGGCTCGAAACTCTTGAAGATGTTAATTCAAAGTGTTTAGAAATTTTTTGGAGAGCTTCATGATTGTTGGAGAGGTTTTAATATTTTTTGAGATTTTTTTATAAAACAAGGTAAGGAGAATTCCTCTCTAGCTAGACATAGATTTACTTTTGTAATTCAAAGAAATAAAATTTGATGTGGCCTATAGTTGGCCCACTTGATGGGTGCAATTATGGCTTAAAACTCTCCCCAAGTGGCCTAGGAAGGGTATATATCATTGGTGGGGTTGAGTTTGATTTGGAGTTAGGAATTAAGACAACATAGAAGAACATATCCAACACGAGAGCACTATTTTTCACTTTAAATTTACAGTGTGGAAAAATAAGACAACTCCATATCTTGGGATTACTTAGAAATGTTAAGTTAATGGGTCTATATGTAAGCTAAAATGTTCCAAGTTTTAACCAAAATTATTTTTGTTGTTTGTCATTGTCATCATGTTCAATTGACTCAATCCTGAGCGCCCCTTTCTTGATAATTTGATGATCTAAATACATCAGTGTAGTATTTTATGAATGGGAGATGATTGAGTGATCTTTCATTCAAGCCAAATGTTTTGAAGCCAGGTTAAATGATACAATATATGTTGCCCACCATGTTTGTCACAATCAGTCTATTTGGATTTTGGAGCAGATGTAGAGATCAACATCACTATCCATTCTTGCACATGCTTTTATGTTAGAATCTAATTATGCATGAACAAAAAATGTGATATTACATGTTCTACATTTCTATTAATATATGGTTGAAATGAGTGTAATGATTGAAAAGAATGAGGGGCAGTGTAATGAACCAATGATTATTATGGCTTGCTAGAGTAACTAATATCATGCAAATTGATCAATATTAAATAAACCTGCATAACTACGTGAATAAATTTTCTAGAATAGCTTATGCATTTAATAGATTTAGTCATGACTAAAAAATATTGTGATTATTCATAGTTTGTGATATAATAGTGAAAGGAAAATGAAAAGGAAAACTTCAAAGTACTCTATTGACAAATCTGCAACTTATACATAAATAAGCATTGTAAGTTTTATCATCGATGGCATGTGTAGCAATAAAAATACCATTAATTAAAAGAAGATATAATCGGTTAATAATATAAGATGGCTTATGTCTATTTCTAGTACATCTATTAATGATTATATTAAAATTATAATTTTCTAAATAAGATAACTTATATCATGATTCTGCCTGAGAGCTTGGAGTTATCAAGGCAGGAACAAAAAAGTCAAACAGTATATACATACTTTTTATTAATAATTAGTAAAAAAACTCTAAAATGTCTTTCAACATCCAAATATATAAGAGCCACTAAACATCAAAACATTTGTTCACATCTAACTCATACGTCATTCATGTATGATATTGACAAATTTAGTAAAGACCTTCAAAATAAAATACAATCATTCTTTGATACCCGATTTCATTTGTCCTCATCTTCGATGTATATATTTTATTCTATCTATCATTTAATTTAAAGGAGCTTTTCTTGACATGAATATTAAACAACATGTTGAGTAATATAATAACTAAATGAATAATTACATTTTTATAGTATAGTGAAATGAAGAAATAAATTTAATATACATTTTTATAGTATAGTTGGGATCACCAGTTAGCATTTATATACATTTTTGATAGGTAGAAATAAATTTAATATACATTTTTTTCTTGAATATTTTCCCAAATCTACCTATCAAAATTTAAAATTTTGATAGGTAGATTTGGGAAAATATTCAAGAAAAAAAAATGAATTTGGGATCACCAGTTAGCATTTATATATAAATTAAGCTTATCTTAACATTCTAAACAAACACTCTTTTGAAGGAGCATCATCAATTTATTGGTACTATTTCTAGTATATCCATTTCCATTCTAATTTTCAAATCTTTCCCAATTAATGCAAGTACAATAGTGTCTCCAAATCGTATCATAAGGGAGTGAATCCTTCATTATCATGCTCATATTTTTCATTTTGATAATTATTTCATTTATAGTATATTATGTATACAATTAAAACTCATCAATCTTAAAATACATTTCTCAGTCACTCATTTTAGCATATATAGTTTAATAGAACAAAAATAAATATCCGTTTTCTCATACAATTAAAACATTAGCATGATTCAACAAGCATATAATAAAACATATCATTACATATTCTTTTGAAATAAGAATTGTAAATTGCTATAAAATATAAAATGTATTTAGTCACCTCAAGCTCGATAGATTTATGTAATCACTTAATCTTTAGCCTCCGCCACCTTTGATTTAGCACTTATAAACATAAACCATTTCTTTACTTTCTAACTTAATGTTATACTAAGTTTCTAATTATATGTATAGGGGGGTCAAACCACTAATTTCTCTTTCTAATTAAATCGTTACATATATAACCCATCGTGCATGACATCACCAATATTAGAGTTTATTCACTGCAATTTATGTCTACTATATTATATCAACGCCTCTAGTTATGGAGAAGGGCATCATTTGTTTTATCTACGTATATTGATGGAACTATTTTAATTGGGTCAAGCCCCCTGATTTTCCTCTTTTAAATTTTTTTTTACATAAAACTCATATATCTCTTATAATCATTCTCTTTATGTGTGCAATGATCTTCTTATAGAGCTAATATGTTGAAGGCCTTTTATTTACTATCATGAATGTTCAGATATGCAATAATTTAACACCATATGTTGGAAACAATCCTTGGTTGGGGGTAACTCATATTATAACTTTGAAAGGTCGCTCAAATCAATGTCTTGGGTATGATTATAGTAGGTGATTCCTTTTTTCCATCCACTAGATTATTAGCTTTAGAAGTAATAAGTCAAGATTGAGGGATAACTTTTGTCATAACAATAAATGGGCACAGTAACATAATTGTAGTCAGAAAACTCTTCCCTCCTATAATCCATTTTTACATCAATTCCATGGGAAGCAAACTAAGATAGAGGAACGACCTTAGTTACAACCTTAAAAAGATGCATGTGTTAACATGTTGGTTATAGTTGTAATCAATTAGGTCCCTTCATCCAATATTTTTTTCATGCATCGAAGGAAATTTTATTAACAAGTATTTTTTTTTTAAGTCTTTCTATAAATATAGGAAATCTCATAAGAACGCTTAGACGAGATCTAAATTCTACATATAGCCCCCAACTAGACTTCTACTCTTTAGGTAAGATCATGATTGTGACTTTAAAAGAGCAATAACAATCTAAATACAGACTAGTTTTTACCTTTTTTTTGGATATATATGGCATTCTCCTCATTTCAATCATAGTGTAATCAATCCTAATAGGATTTGATTTGACCTTTTTCTTGTGGTTAAAGTCATCGAGTAACACTCTAGTAAATAACATTAGATGAGTAAGAAATTCTTAGAGAATTTTTTGTGACCTCTTTCATACAAATTATGTCATTGAGTAACATTCTAACAACTTTGGATAAGTCTAAAATCCTTATTGAATTTTTTTCTGACCTCTTACATATAAGTTAACATTATTGAATAATGCTCTCACAAACAATCTCGAATAGGTAAAAAAACTCTTGGTATATTTTTTTAAGTCACTTCTATACAAGTTAATGAGCAACACTCTAATAAATAATCTTAAATAGGTCAATAAATTTTTAGTAGATTTCTTCTAGCCTCTTTCATGTATGATAAATATCATCGAGTAACACCCTGATCCAAAATCTCAATTAAATCAAATCATTAGTAGATTTTTATGGCCTCTTCCATACTGACTAACATCATTAAGTAATATTTTGACAAACAATTTTGGATAGTCCAAAAGTCTTTGGTGGATTACTTTTGAACTCTTCCACATAAGTTAGCATCATTAAGTAACACTTTGACAAGCAACCATAAATAGTTCAAACATTCTTGGTAGATTTCTCTTGACCTCTTACACATAGGTTACTTCGATAAATAACTTGGATAAGTCAAACATCCTTGGGAGATTTCTCTCGACTTTTTTTTGCAAAATTAACATCCTTGAGTAATGCTTTGACAAGCAACCTTGAATACATCAAACATCATTAATGGATTTTTCTTGTCCTCTTCCGCATTAGTTAATATTGTCAAGCAATACTCCAATAAACAATATTTGAAAGATGGACTTCTCTCGATCTCTTCTGCATTGTTTAACATTATTGAATCACACTTTAACAAATAACATTGGATAAATCTAATGTCTTTGATAGATTTCTTTTAACCTCTTTCACCCAGGTGAATATTGAGAGAAACACTAACAAATAACCCTAAGTAGGTCTACAATTTTCAATTGACTTCTCTTCACTTTTTCCATATAAAATAGTATCATTGATTCATACTTTGGCAAACAACTTCATATAAGCTAAAAAATTTGTGCATGTTACTCTCAATATCTTTCACGTGGGTAGCATCTCACAATGATATCAGAACCCTTCATGATCTTTTTTTTAAAGCAAATAAGAAGCCTGAATTAAATGATGACATCAACTCATCACATCAACATCATGGCAAAGCTCTAATCATTTTTGTTTGAAGAAGAAAATATAAGTAGAAATTTAAAAGTTTCATCTACTATGGAGACAATTGTTCGAGTTAATCATATACAAAGATGGAGAGTAAGTCAATTTTTAGCATTAAATTTTACACCTTTTTTTAAAAATCAATCATGCACACTTACATTCATAAGCCATAAAAAGAACATCAAGGATGAAATATTTGCTAAATATTACACATCTCAAGTGATTCCAATATAATCAAGGCCAATGTTAATACTTATACTTCTATTGTTGGCGTTCAATGAGTGATCTTTTATTGAATTTAGTTCTTAAAAAGTATCCTCTGCTTCAGCTACATCATATCTTAAATTATTTCAATGCATCAAACCCATTGTCAATGCTTAACATTACTAATCTTGTCATTCAACATCAATATCAAGCTAAAAATCTAGTCCATCAAAAAATTTAGCCTTGTTGTTGAAATTATGGGTATTAATTACTTTCAAATCTAGTTCATCCAACGAGAACAATTAACCCCTCTTTCAAGAGAAAATTGATGCCTTATTGTAAAAATTGTGGGTCTTGATCACTTTGAAGGCAATATGTCCAACAAAGATAGTTAATGCCTCTTTTAAGAGAAAACAAGAGCCTCATCATAGTAATTGTGAGTCTTTTTTCCATTCAAACTCGATCCGCCCAATAAGGACAGCCAATGCCTTTCTTAAGAGAAAATTGGAGCATCACTATAGAAACTATGGGTCTTGATCACCTTTAAATTATGTTAGATTGATGAAATTAGTCAATGCCTCTTTCAAAGAAAATCTAAGTATAACCATAAAACTACGGTTCTTAATCACCTTCAAATTCGATCTATTTGACATGGATAATTATTGCTTTTCTTAAGAAAAAAATTAATGTTTTTCTATATATGCTACAAGTCTTAATCATCTAGTTCGTCTAACAAATACAATCAATCGTCTCTCAAAAGAAATCAAAGTTCTATCATCAAAAATACTTATATTATATGTCCCTAGCACTTGAACTCCCGCCAAAAAAAATTTCATCCATTGTTGGAGAAAATTATATCCTATGGGGGAGAATCATGCCTCCTCCCTAAAGGAGCATTTATAAATCCACATAAAAATGAAAAGGAAAGAAAAATCTATAGAAAATTATATATTTTTGAATGATTTTTAAAATGGAGTCATATAAGAATTTTCTTTTAAATAGTAAAAAAAAGAAAAGAAATTCTAAAAAATTGTTGAAATTTGAAAAATTAAATTAAAATTTCTTCCCATTAGCACCCACAAGCATGTGTCTGCACATATTGGTGCGCACTATGCTCACCACTATGCATGCAGCATTATACTTTCTGCTATTGGCTCATGTTGGTATACACAGTTGGGTGCGGTGCACACACTTGTGTGTAACATGAAACCTACTCATATAATTGTTGTTCTTTGGGCCGACACATCCCAGCCCCCGAGCCCAATTTTGGTATTATTTGATGCCTAAGACTCTTCATCGATATCTTGGACCTATTTTTGATATTTTTGAAACAAAACAAAATCTTTGCATTCAACTTGAGAGTCCTTGAGGAGTTTGAAAAGAAATTTTCTAGTAATTATTGCTCTAATTTATACGCAAACTATAGCTGACATCTAAGGAGTGATTAGCTTCGTAATTTCTTTGGAATTGTAATTTTATCTTGCAGAATTCTTTAATAACTTGAGATACATTTTTGAATGATAATTTATGATGTTTAAAAATAGTGGCAACTAATATGTCATCAAAAAATTCATTTGTTCGAGCACAAAACTGTTGTATGCAAAATTGGATAACTTCTGAAATTAAATTATTTTGATCCAAACTCTAATTCTAAAGAACTTGTATAGCTGACAATCTCAAAAAAAAACTTTTGAAAGTAACTTTATGATGTATCAAATACTTTAAGAATAATTGAAAATTTTTTAACATCATTTGGATTACCAACTAAACTCCAAATTTGGTATATTTATAGTCAAATTGAGTGTGTTAACGAAATGAACTTAACAAACCTAGAAGCACTAATCATTGAGGCACTCAAATATTCAAAAAATACCCAATGATTTGGGGGATCATTTTGGGCCTTCCGGTGGAATGCATAAGATTTTAGCCTTATTTGTAGGGAATGTCAATCTCAAAATTTATATATCGTCCTTAATTCTTTGCATAGAAGGGGCTAAGAGCTTGAGATCCAAGAGCGCTAAAGAATCTCGAGCACCATTGTTAAACCATCACCATCATTGGGTTGTTGCCCAACCGCAATCATCAAACTATTGCCCAACTGTCCGACTATTGATCGACCATCGTTGCCAAGATGCCTCTCAACTATTGTCATTGGGCCATTACTTAGACCAACCATTCTTATCAACATGTGGCCATGTTGACGGCCGTTGAAGCTCGCTTTATTATCAAATTGCCAACCAGGTGTTGTTCGATCACCACTATCGAACCATTGTCGCAACTTGACAACCATTGTTGGACTGACCCCTCCAACCATCAGACCATTGTTGCCCAGCCATCACTATTGGGTTATATCCACCCAACCATCATTATCGTATATCATCGTTATCCAATTACCACCTTAAGTTTATTGCAACTTGATCTTTCATCCTTTCACTAAGGCTTAGCTAAAATTGCTCAACCTCTAGCAATTGACTATGGCTTATGTCGTCTACGATTAAGCTAACCTCTTGACTATAATCGGTCGATTCTCATCTCTCGACTTTGTAGTACATTTTTCATCACTTGACTATAATCATCTAACTTTTGTTGTTGAACTACAACCTCCTGTCCTTTGACAAATGACTATGGTTTCCCATTCTTTAATGTCTAGTTATATTTGTCTATTCTTTGTTGCTTGACTACAATCATCTGACTTTCGATGACCGACTATGGTCTTTCGACTGCAGACACTTAGCCATAGTCATCTAACTACAATCACTAAATTACAATCGGCCAATTATCATTGCCCAATCACCATCATCGACTATCATCTCTTTACCACTACACCTAACTATAGTGGTCTGTTGCATTCTTTTGACCAGTCACCATTTTAAACCAACACCTACTAAATTTGACATTCACCACTACTAGTAATATTAATATATGTTATCGTTTATATGGTAAATGTGGTAAATGCATACTATTGACACACTATCGCTATTATATTGTATCAACACATTTCCTAGTTATGAGGAAGGGAGTCATTTTTAATTGACAACATACACTAGTGAAATTATTTCAATTGGGCCATAACCTATGATTTTTTTTTCAATTTTCTGGGCTTTCCACATAAAAACCCGTGTGTCATTTGCAACATTCTACAAAACTAAGACATTAAGCTCCTTTTTCTCTACTGTCGTGAATATTCTAACTCACAACAATTATCAACTCCTTCAATTTATGAGATTATTTTTAATTTTTGGAAAGAATAAGGTTAATTTTGACCTACAATTTGTGTTTAGTCAACTTAATGCAAGTGGTAGATCTATCACCTAATCTAATAATTAAAAAGAACTTCTCATGTAATTATATGTTAACTCAAAAAAACTTTTGTAACAAATAGAGCTTATGTAGTTCACTATAAAAAATTAAACAATTAAAACTTACCTACTTAATTTGTTAATCTTGAAGTCTTAATCTTAAACATTTAACACAACATTTGAGAATGAGAAGAGAATAAAAAGTGAGTTGAATGTAACAAAATGTTATGTATTTATACCAAAGATTAGCATTAGTTGCTCCTCCATCAGATTCCATGTGCATTCCCACTTGTCAACTAAATAATATTTTCTTATTGAGTGGTTGATCAATGGTTAGGTGAGGGTTGTCATAGAAAGTGCCCTATGGATGGGTGTTATCATGAAAATGCTCATATAAAGGGTCTTTCCAATAAAAATGTCAATAATTAAAAGCATCCACTTTAAAAGCATTTTTGTTCTTCTTTAAATATTTTTACTATGATTCTATTGCTGATGAGGAGTTACACATGCTACTTGAAATTTTGTTGTAGGAAAATTTTTGCAAAACTTTTTTAAAAAAATTTAATTTAAGTAATTGTGGTGAAAATTTTCTATAAGGGAGTCGCCTTCAAATCTGTGGGGAGAAATGAAAGAGGCAACATATAAAATTCTTGGTAAAACACGGATCCATGAGATGTACTTATTCAAATGATGATGCGTCATGAGGTATAGTGTCTATTTGAAACTACACTTTAATGGAACCAATCACCAAGATTTTTAAGGATGATGGGTGGATATGTAGAGATTTTTTTTACATGAAAAAGTAAAGCGGGGTTTATTTTAAAGGTTCGTTAAATTCCTAAGAGAAACCCCATAGTTAATTACATCCAAAGGATCCCAGGAAAACTCTCGATTAAGATAAATGATCGTTGTCTCAGATTTAATAGGAATTATCATCGATTGGTTTATGTTTGAAGATCAAATGAGATTGATCAAGAGGAGTTATTATCGAAGCCAAATGGGGAATAAGTGAAGATGCTCACGATCTTAGGAAACTTGAGCATCTCAAACTATCCATAGTTGGGCTTTACATTTTAAATTGATTTAGTTTGTTTGGTTGTATTTTTCATTAGAATTTTAGAACTTAAGATTCCTTAACACAAGATTAAGGAAATGCATAGGAGCACAAAGGGAAAAAGCAACCTCGAGAACTCATCCCAGGAGGAGCAACCTGCTCAGGTGAAAATTGGGTAGTGGTTTCTAGAGAGGACAAATCAAACGACTTGGACCAACCAGGGGGTAACTCTGATTTTAAATACATATAAAGTCTTTATGCTTATGCAAGATAGACTTTTTTTATTTAGAAAGAGGCAGTTCTTAAACTCTCCCAAAGTAGATCATGTAAAGGGACATGCTTTATGAAATCTAATGCAATTCAAATTTATTTTATTTTTACTTTTGGACAATCATTTTCACTCAATAGGATTTTTTTATGACTGAGAAATCAAATTATCGGCCAAAATCAAAGGAGGAGGTGAGTTTCCACCACCAATTCAGTCGGGTTCTCGGCAAGGTGGAAGCCCTCCAATCAAGAGTTAAATAAGTTGCATTTGTGCATGATATTATAAAGAAATGCTCATCCAGCTAAGGGGTTGTTAATTCTTTTATCTTGATTTTAATTCTAGCTTTAGGTGAAATTATGAGTTGTTTAATTTTAATTTGAATTGTTAAGTTGGGTGAAAGATTTATTTTTTTCTAAAAAGCCTAATTCACATCCAGGTCATACATAAAACAAGGAAGAAACTAGGAAAAGCATGTCACTTAATGCAAAAGCTAAACAAATCATCAATTAATTTACAAAGCTAATCACAAAAAGAATAAATGGTTTGTGGTGGTACGCCAATCCATATCAAATGTGGGTGGCCTACCTTTTACAACCCGGATTACAAATGAATTAAATTTCAATTTAAGCAAAGGAATTCATTGTTATGGGGGTCTTTAAGCTTTATTCTTTTTTCGTATTTCTTTCTTCTTTCTTTCTTCTTCTTCTTTCTTCTTCTTCTTTGGTTCCTCCTTGGATGGTTGGAAGGTGGATGCTCCCAATGCTCCTAATCCCCATAACAAATCATTCTAAAATCCTATTTATACAAATTTTTACATGAAAAGGAAAAGTATAAATGTAATTAACACCTGCAAAATAAAGGTTAGTTAAATCACACCAAATCTCAAGTTGTATATTGGACTTATCACCCACACATGGACTAAGTTCACGGTATGGATTATGCTTATGGGTTTAAAGCACTACAAGCAAAATATTTATATTTTTTATTTATGATACAGCCCAGCACAATCGAAAAAGAATAGTTAATAAGCGTCCTATTATTCATTCTATCAACATCGTCTAAAATATATATCACAAAATAAAACATAACATCAAATCGTACACCAACCAACTAAATTTAGAAGTGATGACTTAGGTAATGTGTGTGCTTTGAAGGCTGGTATGCTTAGTTATCTTTTAGTTTAAATTTCTAAGTGTGAAGACATGTTCAACTTGTGAGGAGAGTTTCATTTAAGTTGTTTAAGTATTTTTGGGTTGATTTATTTCATGTTTTAATTTGGTTTAAGTGAAACCTACAATTAATTACTAAGTTAAGAGAAAAGAGAAGATAACTTTTCTTTCCTCTCCTAACCTTAAGTAATTTCTAAAGTAAGTTCATATTTTTAGTTTCATTTAGGTGAATGTTTTGATTACATCTTTAATCAATCCTACGTTTAGATAAACCGTAGACAAATTTATTCAAAAAGCATTTAAAGATTAAATAACATAAATCAAAATTCACATTACACATATTACTTCATTTCTTTCCCAACATATATAACATGCATATGGATGAACCCTAAGCATATCTATACATGCAAATGAGAATAGTTAACATACTTTATGATGCATGCTAAGTAATCCATTTAAGAAAATTCAGAAGTTGAATATGCATGATTTTTCTTAAGTAGAAAAGGTTTTCCTTATCTATTTCACATACATGCATAAAAGTAAGAAAAGCATAAGTGAGTACAACACCATTGTTAACCAGAGGTGTAAGGTACGAGACCTACAGGCTAAGCCTCGAACCTGGGTTATCCAGACTAATATACTACTTTCCTTAAATACAAACATGCATATAAAAGAAATGAAATAGAAAATGAATATGCAAAAGTTGTTTAATGGATTCATTTTTATTTATGCAATTTATGCTGCAAGTAGAGGTAAACTTTCTTAAGTGATAGCATAGGCATGAATAGGGTATGAGATTAAATAAGTGTTGAGTTCTTTTCAAATGAACCATACATCTTACTAACTCCTATTCAAAATTATACCAACATAAGAAAGAAAAGAAACCTATGCTAAACATTCTTTTATAGACTATCACATGCAACCTTATAATTAAAGCATAAGTAGCACACTTTCACATTTGATATTTCATTTATAAGTTTTGAAAATATTTTGGATTTAGTAGTGATACTAGCTACTCATATTTTACTTTAGCCAACACATGCACATTTGACATAAAGTAAATAATTTCATTTTAAAATTTGAAACATAAAATTATGAATGCATGAATCACATGACATACAACTTAACATGTTGGGAAAGATTCAAAACAATGAAAGCATGTAAACAAACTCACTTTACTTAAATCCTAAAGACATTCTTTAAAGAATAAGAAAATTTTAGAATAAATCAAAGTGAATTTCAAAATAATTTTTGTTTAGTTTGAAGTTTGATTTAATTTTAAAAATGTGAGATGAGTTTATTATTCCTAACCAATTCCCACATGTGTTTGATATTTTTGTTTAATTTTAGATAATTAAATCCACTTTTAAGTATTGATTAGGTTAAGATATAAATTAAGTGGCTTAATTAACTCTTAACTACACCACCTTAGAAAAATTAACTAAGTAATTATGAGCCAATGAGATGACATAAAACTCACAAGAAATTTAAATTTGCAATGCACCTAATAATGAAAAGGCCTAATCCAATTTGGCTCACAATTAAAAGTTAATTAGGCTAAGTGGTTTAGCTTAAGTACTTTTAAAACACTCTTTTACTCATGTGAGTTGGGTTTTAATTTTCTTAATTAAACTTAGGCTATTAAACACCTAAGAATCTACCCAAAGTAGATTAATTAAGTTCCGGAATATTTTAGAATTTTTGAAAATTGATTAAAGGGATGATTAATGAGTTAACCCTTAATTAAGAGGGGATTAAGGAGAAAAAAGGGGGTTTAGAGAATAGCTTAAGGGAAATGCCCCAAAATTATTCCATAAACCCCTACTCAGTAGATCTGACCTTAATCAAACCTAATCATGGGGTAAATCCACTAATCACACCTTAATTACCCTTAATTATATTAAAGGGGTAATTAGGGAATGAAATAGGAATTTTCCCAATTGAGCCTCAATAAATCTCAAGAAAATTAGGGGAGGTAGAGTCATCCCTAATATAAACCCTAGAAATTTGAGATCAATTGATGTCCTAATTAAAGGATAATTAGCTAATTAAGATTCCCAAAGAAATCCAAATTCAGAGAAAAGAGTAATTCAAAATTCATTGAAATCATTTTTAAAATATTCTAGATGAAATTATCTTTACATAGCATTTTCCCTTTAACTTCTCTGATTTTTCTAAAGGGAATTATGAATTTTAGAAGTTTTCTGAATTAATTAGGAATTAATTAATTGCTTAACTAATCTCTACTTAATACTCACTCACACGACGGCGACGCACAAGATTTACACGCAGACGCGCAGGGGACTTAAACATCACATCCCAAATGGCGGCTTAGCTTATTTTCCCGTCCGATCAAAGATCGACGGCCAAGGATTCACCCACGGTTTAAAGGGAATTTCTAAAATGAATAAGCCCATCTAAAATGCGGATGGATGAGATTAGCCAAGTTCTTCCCTGAGGATCAATGGAGACCGTCCATGGTCTAAGGGGAGATCTGAACCCGATCTAGCATGGAATCATACAAAAATCAACCCACACTATCTAAACACAATTACAAACCTATCCAACTGTGGATTTCACATGCCATGGATATTTCTTTCACAAAGGACCAACACCACCTAAGCTAAGTGGTCGGAAAATTCCATACCTCGCCGGAGGTGATCACTGGCACTCGAGATCGATGAGGTAGCTTCGTCTGGTGGAAACGAAGTCTTGTTGAAATTCCTAGGCCTTGAGATTGAGTGGATCAATGGATGGACCAACGCCACTTCACTTAAGCTTCGGCTTTGATTGAAGTGATCCTCTCCTTGCTATGGGAACTCCAATGTGAGCTTGAGTGAGCTCGGATTGGTCCTTAGAAGAAGTGTGTAGGAGGAATTGGAAGGAGATCAAGTGTAGAGGAAGCTAGCAATTTACTCCACCTCCCCTGTTTTTGCACTGTGCAAAACCGAGAAGGAAGAATTCTAATCCTCTCTCAAGACCTTGGGAATGCTCTCTGATGATTGCTAAAGGTTCCTAGCTTCAATCGATGTGAGAATCAATTGAAATTTCAATTGTGAGTATATCTCCCCATGGCATGGATGACCGACACCTCCTTTGCCGTTTTGATCCAATTGCTGAGATTGGAGAGGTTGTTTTGATGGTTTTGAGTGTGCACATGGTCGGTTTGATCCAAGGAAGGGATTGCCAACTTCCCATGTGCTGAATTTGAGCTTAAGGGGGAATTTGAAAATTCAATTTCAAGCTATGTGGTCGGGTTTGGTTTATGGGCCAAATGGGCTGACCTAAACCCATTGGGTTGGGTGCACCACTCATCACTAAGTCTTGAGCCTTTAGGAAAGCCTCAAGTGATTGTGAAGAGGGTATGACCAAAATACCCATGGGCTATGCCAAAATTTATTCTATGACCTAGGGATAGAATGGTCATTTTGCTATTTTTCCACTTTGGATATGTATGGAAAACTACCAAGTTTCATTAGATTTGGAATCCATTTGATAGGGTTTGGCTCATGTTGACCCATTTAGGTCAAAATGAGTCAACTTGGGTCAAGTTGACCATCAAATTGGGTCAAACCAAAGGGTCAAGTTCATATGACATTTGAAATGTTTTGGTGGCTTTGGTTTGATTCAATTTGATAGATTTTGCCTCATATGACTTCATTTAGATCAAATGGGTCAAGTTGACCTATTTGACCCATTTGAGGTCAAGTTGTTTAGGTTAGGTTAGTCATATGGAGTGGATTGTTATCTTTGTTTCCAATCAATTTGGGTTAAGTTCAAGTTTGGCTCAACATGACCCCTTTAGGTCATGTTGGGTCTAATGTTAATTAGGCTAGGTTAGGTCTAATTGGTCAATTGAGGCTTTGGTCAAGTTCCACAACTGATTTGGGATGAACTTGACCCATTGGTTTTAATCAATTTGGCTTAGATCAAGTTTTGACACATTTTGACCATTTAGGTCAAAATGGGTCAACTTGGTCAATTGGGCTAGGTTAGGCTCAAATGTTAGCTTGGTCAAATTTAAAAATAAGTCATGAGTGAACTTAGATCAATGGTTTCAATCAATTTAGCCTATGGTGGAATTTGGCTATGTAAGATTTCATTTTAGTTTAAGTGTTGACTTGGTCAACCCCAGTTGATTTTTTTAATTGATTGATTGATCATCCCATGATAATTGTTGATCATGATGAGAGGCAAATATGAGTTTGGTTCAATCCAATTTGGTTAGGATCAAAAGTTGGCTCATAAGGATACTTTAGGTCACTTTGGATCAAGTGAGCTGGGTCAAATGGTCAAAGCTTGATTTGAAGTTGATTGATCTTGTATATGGACTCATGATTGAAATATAAATCCATTTACAAGTTTGAAGTCAAATGGTTTTAATCCATTTGAAAATTTCATATTCAAGGAAGAATATGAAGGAGTCTGTTTGATTTTTTATTTGGGTTTTGATTGTTTGATTGAGGTTTGGATTTATATATAAAGCTCGTGATTGTAGGTTGATTGAACCATGAGAGAAAATCAAGAGTTTGGCTTGATTTGGAATTGATTTGGCTAAGTTCAAGATTTTGGCTTGAAAGGCTTAGATTTGATTTTGAGTGGATTTGAGTTTGATTTTTGGATTTGGTTTTGATTGTTTGCATTTATATTTTATTTATATATGAGAATATAAATTGATCATGAGAAAATTTCAAGAATTTGAAAGAGTTTAATCATGATTTAGGTTAAATCCATTAATGGGAATTTAAAGGATTTAAGGAAATTTTTAATTTGAAATTTAATTTTTAGATTGGATTGGATTGATTTATATTTGTATTTCATTTATATATGAGAATATAAATGAGAATACAAATAAGTTTTGAGAAAATCCCATGAGTTTGAATAGGTTTGATCAAAGTTTAGGTTAAATCCATTAATGAAAAATTAAGAGATTTAAGGGAATTTCAAGAATTTTAAATTTTGAATTTAATTTTATATTTATATTTCATTTATATATGAGAATATAAACAAGGATACAAATAAGTTTTGAGAAAATATCATGAGTTTGAATAGATTTGATCAATGTTTAGGATTGATTTTGGCTAAGTCCTTTAATGAAAAATTAAAGGGACTTAGGAAAACTTTCATGAATTGATTTGGAATTTTGAATTTAATTTGATGGGTTTAAATTTATATTTCATTTATATATTGGAATATAAATGAGAATATAAATTTGTCATGAGAAAATCTCAAATATTTGAGTAAGTTTAGATCATAATTTTGACTAAGTCCTTAAGAAAGGGTTAAGGACTTAGGAAATTTGAACTTAGGAATTTTTGATGGATTTTGATCATGGGTTTCAATCATATATTTCAATCATGGATTTCAATCATATGAAATTGATTTGAGTTAGGAGAAAATCAAATAGAATTGATTTGAGGTTTGACTTGAAAGAAGGAAAGTGAGGAATAGTTTAAGCTAAGGGTAGGAAATTTTCCTAACACCCTTAAGGCATGATCTATTCCTATGGCTAACTCTTCTAAGTCTTCTAGGGCTAGGGGAGTATCTACCAAATCACTAGATATGTCTTAAGACTAAGAAACTTTTAAAATCTAATAGAAGTCATAAGCCTAAGATGGAGGGGTTGAGAGCTCATCCTAAAAATGAGATCAACAAAGGGTGTCCAATAGTGGTGTGTGACCGAACACCGCACGAAGGGTGTTGACAAACGATCAACAACACGAGATCACAAGTACTAACAAAAATAATCTATCCTTAACCCGGAAAAAAAAAGAATCAGAGGATCTGCAAAATGCTCTACTTATGTCCAAGACATAAGAGAGAGGAAAGAAATCCATAGGGAGTGTGAACCTTCCACTAGGGAAGTAGGTTCAAGTCATCTATAAGGAGATGAAAGGTTTGATTTGATTTGAATCTCTCGTATGGAGAGATCTCCACTGGGGGAGAGGGTTGGATTTATTTCAATTTTTGTTAGGTTTATATTTTGAGATGAATCTTGTTTGTTTGCAATGGGTTATACTGAATAGGAGCTATGGAAGCCAAGACCTAACTCAGATTTACCAATCCAAAGGAGTAGTCTACTAAAGATAAAGTAGGACTAATCAACCAAAGGGATGTCTTTCGGTATGCAGCAGCTGCACTAGGAAGAAAGCGTAGTAGACTTACATCCTCAAGTAAGACCGTTGGGTAATCTATTGCAAGACAATGATTGAACTCCAACTCTGTGGTCGCATTGAGTGAATGTCACCGGGGGACTTAGATCAGCTCAAAGATAGTCAAGATTGATTTCCTTTTTAAATTTGTTTATTTTGATTATGATGGATCCCATAAGTTTGCGATGAACTGCACTGAGTAGAGGCCATGGAAGCCTAGATCTAACTCAGATTTATCAATTCAAAGGGAGCAGTCTATCAACCACAAGGTAGGACTATCCGACCAAGAAGAAATGTCTTTTGGTATACAATAGTCAAGTCTTAAGAAGAAAGCACTGAGACTCACATCTTCTAGAGGCAAGAAATCATTGGGGTGATTAGTTGCTTTGGGCAATAGATCGGACCCGACTTAGGGTTGACTATTGAGTAAATGCCACTGGGGTACTTAGATCAGCTCAAAGATAGTCAAGGATTAATTTTCATTTTTAATTTGTTTTAATAGATTATGTCGGTTGCGATGGATCAAACTGAGAAGGAGCTTATAGAAGCCTAGACCTATCTCAAATTTACTGAACCAAAGGGAGTAACTTCCTGGCTGATGGGAGAACTATCTGACCAAAGGAGTGTCTTTTAGGTTTGCAATGATCAATTAAAGGGAAGAAAGCTCGGGGACTCACATCTTCCACTAGAAAATATCACTGGGGTGATTGGTTGCTTTGGGCAACAAATCGAACCCGGCCTAAGGCTGCCCGTCGGTTTGCTACAATCATGCTAGAAAGAATGCATCATAATCTTACATCTTTCAAAGCGGAATGACTATCGAGGTAACCTGCTTGTGGAAAAACAGATTGAACCCTACTAAGGGCGACTACGGAGTGAGTACCGACCCGGGGATTTATCTCAACTCAGATAGTCAGGCAATTCCTATAAGGAGTTCTGCTGACACTGCCCTAAATATAGGATGTCTGCTTAAGAGAAGGGGCCTTTGTGGGCTTGAATTCCTAATCCACAAGCGAATTAATTTGTTATTTGTTTTAGTTGTTTTAGTTATTTGTTTATCGTGGACCCTATTAGTTTGTGAGGGATCAAATTGAGAATGTGCTTATATCAGCCTAGACCTATCTCAGATTTACTGAACCAAGAAAAAATCTATGCATCCGCTAAACAAATTTTCCAACCAAGGGGTGGCTACTATGAAAGGGGAACTGTCCAATCCAAAAATAACCCGGGTAGCGTCTAAATGGAGTCACAATGGACTTGATACAAATAGAGTGCCCACAGGGGATGGGGCCGGTAAGGGCTTAATCCAACACCCTAAAGAAGATGACATGGCTAGCCTTAAATTCAATAAGTATTCGGTGTCCAACTCAAGGAGAAAGTATGGGGACTCATATCTGCCAAGAGTGGTGTATTTATCGGGTGAGTTGTTGTCACCATAGTGAACATCAACCAACCTAAGGTGCTCATCGGTTTGCAACAATCAGCCTAGGAAGAAAGCTCGGGGACTCACATCCTCTTATAGAATCACGGATAGTCTGTTTTGTCTCGATAGCTATCCAGATCTTACCGAGTGAATGTCAATGGGGCCTTTGGGATCAACTCAAAAGTAGTCATGAGGAAAGGAGCCTGGGACTTATCCTAAACCTCAACATACACTTGGTAAAGCATGATGGCTTCAAGAAGAAAGCACGGGACTCACATCTTCTTAAGCAAAGTCAACATGAGGTGGCCAGGTGAAGCGCATATACCAACAACAAAGCACTTAGTTTGCAATGGCCATGTTAGAAGAAAGCGGGGACTCACATCCTCCAATCAAGTGACCATCGACATACTAGCTATAGGCTAGACCGACTTAAAGCTAATGAGTGAGTACCACAGGGGGCTTACTCCCACGTCAAGTAGCTCGAGACAAAAGATTTGTGTTTGTTGTGTGCATGTGTTAAAAGGAATAGGACGCCTCTCGGGGACTCTTACACTTACCTTAAAACACGTTGGAGAATTATGAAATGATGTCACGGATGGCAACAAGAATTCCCACTAAGAAAGGATGTCGCTTGGATTCTCTTACACCTATTCTAAAAGCATCGGGAGATTGTGTTTGTGTTGTGGAAGAGTGATAGGATGCCACTGGGGGACTCTTACACTTAACCTAAATACGTCACGGTGGATTCGCAAGACAAGCAAACAACACTTAGAAAAGAAGAGAAGATTTGATGAATGGAATCAGATTTTGTTCTTTTTATTAATGATAGTTTTCAAACATGTTTTGTTTCATCGGTAATATTTCTTTAGATAGAGCCAATTAATTAGAAGCAGCGGGTGTTCCCTTTACAATCAATAAGCTGATATGATCCTCCTTGGTAGGCCTTCTCTATGACATAAGGGCCTTCCCAAGTGGGTTCAAACTTGCCTCTCATCTTTCGACGGGCCCAAGTTCGAATCCTCCCTCATAAGGCGCCAAAAGCTCGTTCATGAACAAATTATCGTTAACTAAACGAAATAACACAAAGACGCTTCAAGTTCGATATATAAACTAGTCGAACAAACAAACAAATTTCAAACGAAATAATTTAACAAGAGTTCTATTCGCTCAAGCTCGGCTCGTTTACACCCCTATCAACTACTACGCTTCTATACCAAGATTAACTAATCATGAATCTAAACATATAATTAATTTCCTAAAAATCAAGATGTTAGTCAAAGACATGAGAAAGATGTAGCCTAGCAGGACGCATGATTTTGTCATTAAAGCTGACACATGCTACCCATCTAGTTATGCTCGTCATAGCTGATGTAATAGATCAACTTCATTAACATATGATGTTCAGTACTAGTATTTGTTTGTAGTCATTTGTATACTTCATCCGTATGTTTCTTTTTTAGCAATTTAAATTTTCATTTGTTGTGAAGAACTAAGTAAATGTTTCTTCATATGACTATTTATTCGAAAGCTTTTTTTACTATGTTTTTGAACTATGCAGATAAATATGAAACTTAAGGAGTTATACACAACCACAGGGAAGAAAGTCAATTCAACATTAGGATCCACTGAACAAAGCTTGTTATGTGGTTGTGTCTTGACACACAATGTCCAAAATCAGGAACTTCTTTCTTCTGTCCTGTCAGCTCCTTACCCTTGTTCTCTTCAAGCTATTTCAAAGCAGAACCTTTTCTCAGAGTCTTACGCTTCAAATTGCCTACATTCCTACAATCCTCAAGCACAGATTAGCGGCATCCTTAAACTGCAACATGTTCGTCCAACACTTACTTCATCAGTTATTGAATCCAATGCTCTGCCTGATCATACAACCATAGATAATCTGTTGAGCAATGCCCGTCAATCAATAGAGATTCAAACTGGGCCTTTTTCCTTGCCGCCAATGCCAATAGTGAAAAACGAAGAAGTACATGCACGTCAGAAGTTTGCAGCTGCCTTGGTAATGGATAAACCTCTAGAGCAACATGCTACATCAAGTGATGGTTCAGTTCAAAGAAAATTTACATTTGAAGATAAAGTTGAAGATGGCAAAAAACCGGTCTATACAAGTGGAAATATACCAGCAGTTAATATAAGCTCCTCAGGTTTACAGGGCAATTCTCGCATGACTAGTACTTTTCTTGATGATGTGTCTCAAAAAGTAGCTAATTTCCAGCAGCTTCAGATGATTACTGATCAGGTATTTCTACTTCTTGCTGCTTACAGTTCAAATATGGAATGTTTTTACAGCTTTTTGGTGTAAATCGATCACCATTTGTGCGAGTATCAAGTCATATTCTTACACTATTGCACCTCTTTATTAAAAATCTTATGTCGTCCAAGTAAATCACTCTTCCCACTAAATTTGTTCCTTTAGAAGCGGTGCTTTATGCACGCCAGGAACTACGATATGGGTGGTAGCTTACGTATTTCATGGATTTATTCTACAAAACTTTGCATCTCAGATGGGGAGACTGTTCATTTTAAATTTATTCTAATATCAATAATGGATTTATTCTACAAAACTTATGCACCAACACCAGGAACTACGATATGGATTTATTCTACAAAACTTATGCACCAACTGTTTACTTTCTTGTATATTGATGTTTCAGTTCCTGGTGGACAGCTAAAAGTCCTCCATACATCTATTGGTTGCGCTGAAGTTGCCTTTCTCATCTTTTTATCAGCTAGGTTGTACAACTAAGCTGTGCATAAGAGACAGTCTATATCGTTTGGCTAGAAGTGCTGAACAAAGCCATTACTATGGCACTGAAAACAATGTCAGCAGTGGAAGCTGCCCTATGATAGGGCTTCAGGGTGCCAATGATTCAAAGAGGTATGCTGACCCCAACGTTTCCAGATGGTACTGAAATTTTGTTCACAAATTATTTGTCTTAGTTGACTACTTTCTAAGTAGCAGACTTATTTATAAGGTCAGATGCCTCATCTTGTTTTTATGGTTATCATATCTGAATAATCGTTATAAGACTCCTGCTGTCTTATTATAGATTCCACAAATCAAAACAGTTAGTTCTAACATTGCTAAACTAATTAGTATTAGCAATCCGTTAAGATGCACAAAAATAGTAATTAATTCATCACCATCATCGCTATCATTAGATTTATCTCAATTATCTGAGATTGGGTAAAAAAATTTAATAAATTTAGTATTATCACTGTAAGATACTTACGTGTTCCCTCAGGTTCAATATAAATCTTGAATCTGTTGAATTAAATACACCTGAATGTCTCTACTCCATCATAGTCGATGTTCTTGTATGGTAAGTGAGCTAGGGTGGAGGATGGTAAGTCAGTCGTGCATAGGTTGTGTGGTAGTAGGGAGATGGCCCAATGAAGATGGCAGAATGGTGGGCATGACGAATATAAAGGAAATGGTTAAAATGGGATAATTTTTGCAGGATTTGATGAGTGATTGGCTGGACTAGGCTCTGGTAGAGTGGTACAAGTGGAGGTGGTTACAATGTTGGTAGTCGAAGGTGTTGTAGGCTGGACTATGCCCACGTTGACCTGATATAGTCTTCTTCTTCATACTGAATATAACAAAAAATAATTTACGAGGAGGCTTATCTTCACCTCCAGAAGCTATTTGCAAGAAATAGATAGAAAAATATTAGTTTATGCCATAAGATAATATGAAAAAAAATATAATGAAGTTAAAGTAATGCAAAAAAAAAAAAAATCTAGTGCTAGCGAGTCAATCTATTTCTTCCTCTGACTCTTATCAAATGTCCCTAAGTTTTCTTCATCTTCAATTTCTTTAATTTTATTATCAATATTCTCCTCAACAAAAAATTCATGTTTCTCATATGAAGCATTCATATTAGCCAAGCTAGTCATCAGTTCAATATCAATAATAGATTGTAAAAATCCTAACATTTCTTTTTCTTGATGAAAGTCTTCCATAATATTTCTATTTTTTTCTACCTTTTAACTTAGTTTTGATAATTATAGACCAGTCCATCTTATCTTTTACCCTACATAAATACCTTGTATAATACACTTGACGAGCTTGTTAGGCTAGTATGACATATCTCATGTTCTTTTTTATTTCAATTATCTGATACATCTTATGTCTTTTATACCTCAATTGGTAATATGATCAAAACAATCAAAATTTAATAGGAACAAAGTACTCTCAAACTTATCAAGATATTACAACTGCATTATTTCTTGCAAAACTATGTAGTTATCCCCTTCATTCTTTGCATGAGTTTTTTGTTTAACACATACTTCATTATTCTTATTTTTCTCCATTTAGCCATGAACTAGTATAAATCTAAATTCATTATTCAGAAATATAGGCCACGTTATAGTTGATCACATGGTTCTCCACATCAGATCATATAATTCCTGATTTTCAATTGCATTAAATGAATCATGAATTTGAAAATGAATAATTACATTAAAATACTTCCAATATAATCTTCTAATTAACCTGAAATTTTAAGGAATTGAACTTACATATGGCTTAAACCAAGCAAAAAATTCTTGTGTCGCTATTAAATATTCCCAGCGTGCTAACTAATAATTTATAAATACGTATTAGATAAATTTAAAGATCCCAAAGTTTCATGATGTCAATGTACTTTTCATAGTATAGAGACTAACTCTAAAAAGACTTGACTTCCTGAAAATTAAGTAGAACGTATAATGTTGTTACAGTAAGCTCTTTATCATAAAATTTTTTAGCATCAATGTTAGGAGCCTCCTTATAAGTTTTATGAAATTGTTGGTCAGCAACATCGACAATTAGTTCTTTATATCTGTCTATTTTGATCCTAACTAGGTGGTGTATAACTAGCTGATGCAACATAACGAGTGTTGACGAGTAACGTGTACTCGCAATTTGATGTCTAAATTTAATAATTAGTTGAAATTCCTTCCAATACAAATTAACTCTAACTTCATCTAGCTTTAAAAATGTCTAATTTTTGTGTTTTGCACATGGATATCTAATTTTTCATAGTTAAAAGATCATTGTTGACAAGTAGCAAAGACAAAATATTCACCCTCTTCAATAGATTTTTTAGTTAATTCCTTTTGTCTAGGAAGAAGTCTATTATCCTTGATCATTAGTCTCTAATATTCATTTACTATATATAACATGAATAATAATTTAATGTCATTGGCATACAAAAATTATTGTGAACTACAAGAACTTAAATGTGAATGTGTGTATATTGATGTGTCAATTATTTTACACACCAATCAAAATAGAAATATCAGTAAGCGACTCGACATGATAATTGGATGTAAATACATCTTTGATACATTAAATTTTGGCCTACAAGCTCAAATTTAAAATGAATTTTACAAGATTTTGGCCCATTCTAAATTGTGTATCAAATCTGATTAATCTGGTTGTGTTTAAGTCAACCTGGTTGTCTGTGAGTCAAGATCTAATGTAGTTACATATTCTAGTTGGGTCAGATCTAAATCAAGGAATACTTAAACTTGCCATGCTGACCCAAAATTGATAGCCCAAACTCAAATCAATTTAAGTTTCAGCTTAAATAATTATTTTCATATTTTATTAAACACAAGTTGAACTTCAACAAATTTATTTTGCTACCACTCAAATTAGAAAATATCTATATCTTCTAATTTTAACAATTGAAATTTATATAAATATTATAAACTTAATAAAATATAATCACATATATATAATAATCATGCAAATTCAACAATAAATATATATAACAATAAAGTGAACATGTTAAAGCAGAACTTATACTTTTAAAATAAAATTAAAGAAAAAAACTTTAAAATTAAGCTAAACTTTTAAGCAAAAACAAAAAAGTTAAACATACGATAAACTCTCAAATTTAAGGTAATAGAAAGTAGAGAATAAGATCTGCCTTTAAACTCAAAAAAAAAAATATTGCAAAAATAAATAAATTGTGAGCTCCAAAAATTCACGCTCGGCCTCTCGATGAAAGAGAATGTAGATTTATGCCGGTGAAATTTTTAGAAGCCACAGTTTTTTTTAAGATAAATAAGGCACTACCTAGAGATTTCGCCCTCATGTGGTATGGACTTTAGATCTATTTCTAAGTTTCCTATAAGAGCTAACACCTATAGTTAATTACCCCTTCTTAATAATGATGAGGGAAAACTTTCATTTAAGGCTAATCATTAGATATTTAATTGCTTAATGTTTAGTAGCAAAAAATTAATTTGAAATTTATGATTGAAATTCATCATTATCGACTTAAAATATATGTTGGGGGCAATGATGAGAACCCGATCAAAAAACCCCTCAGCTCTGTCAACCTGAGTGTCTTCGTCCTTAGTCCCTTAGAGGAAGTGGTCAACCCAACCTGATTGAAAGATTCTTATCAATAGTCATGAGTTGCTTTGTTTAAGAAGATTTTATGATCCTAGATTAATATTTTTCTAAGAGGATAATCTCAAGTCCACCCTAACTAATAACCTTTGTGCCTTATTAGATATTGTAATAACCGAAATCCAAAAGAAAAAAATAATAAAAAAATAACCGACGCAGTGATAGAAAAAATCAAGGGGCTCGGTTTCAAACCGAACTTCCAAAAGCACACGAGAGAGGAAGAGAGGAAGAGAGGGAGAAAGAGAGAAGGAGATTGTAGTGACTCACCTTGTGTGCCGCATACATCGAGGGAAGGAGAGAAGAAGGAAATTTTGAATCTTGTGTCGTCAGAGGAAGAAGGAGTCGTCTAGAAAGTGAGGGCCTCACTGCTGGGTCACCTGAGCTAATGACGACCGAGAGGAGGAGGGAGCCTCAGATGCTAACCTGAGCCTCAGTGCATGGGAGGGAGCCAAAGCCAGGTGCACTGGGAGTGCATGTCGGGCATAAGAGGAGAGGAAGTAAGTAAATAAGATATATAGTTATTTTAATTGAAATTTTATGTTAATATTAGTATCTCAAATCTTTTTAATTTAGGTCTCATACTCAATTTGACTTGGTTTATAAATTTCAAAGAATAAATGTAAATTGGGAATATATATGATGAATCAAAGTTAAGTAATTTAAGTATTAAACCCTCACATATAAATATGATTTCAAATTTAATAAAACTTTGAACCCATGCCAAGTTATATTATCGCTAATTACAAAAAAATCATTTTAGTGGAAATGCTAAACACTAAATGAGAATAAAATTTATCGATAAGACGTTAATTAAATTAATCATTTTGCGGGTAATGATAATCATTTAATCTGGAATATATTAAGTCACTTTAACACTTAATATTTTATTTATAAATTTCACTCATTTAGAGAAACAAGAAAGGAGTTCAAGAGAAAATATAAATTAAAGTGGTAATTAATGTTCTTACATTTATGGTAAAAAATGCCTTTAATTTTTGTTAAATGACATGTATATGATTTGACTTTTCCTATACCACAAGCTATGATAATTCTTGTTGCTTCTTCATAAAAGCATATACGCTTTACTATTTTCTTCGCCGATAATAACTCAACGCTAGATCATATTTGTACCGCCATCATGTTATAAAGTTAACTCGATGCATCAATTATGAATTAATGCGCATACATAATCAGACGCCATGAACGCTGCGATCGAAAAGCTGAGTTCACCTTTACTGGCATCACGGACGCGAATGTAATTCTGCCGCGAACATTAATGAAAAAAGGCCAATGATTCGGCAAACAGAATGGTAATCTGGCCACTTGTCCTTCGGACAAAGATTTGGTAAAGCGTTTGACCTCAAGACTCCAAGACGGCCGAAACGTAAACGTAGTTAGCTCATATTTAAAAGTTTATGATACCTACCTTTCACATATATCGGTTCGAAAGAATTTCCTTTACGTATACGCTGACAACAAAAATCGCAGGATGCATACTGCTTTACCTTCTTGCTTACTATAAATAGAAGAAGATAATCAATCTAATCGAATTATATTATTTTGTTGCTTAAATTTTTTTCGCAATCATCCTGTTAAATGGGTTACCGAAAGGAAAAGCTAATATATACTGTGGCGAAAATTGCTAAATAGAGCACAGAATTCATGATGAAGACGAAAAGAATTTTGTGATTTCAGAAGGATATGGAGCAATATGTAATTATTAAAGAGATAGAAGGTTTAGACAATCCACTATAAATTTTACCAGTCCATTATATGTTCTCGCTGCCAAAACTAACCATAGAGTATGTTATTCATGCCTAAAAAGTATAAGTAGAAGTTTATTACTTAACATATATAGTAGCTCAAGCCACATCTTTACTAAGGTGAAATCGCTTGGAAGTGAACGTAAGAAGTATTAACTTAATACGACATTACGGCTAAAGTTAACATCAAACTTATCACATTCAATAAATAGTTGTGAAAGACAGATTAAATAGATTTTAGTTTAAGTTTTTAAAAGATGAATTTCATTTAAGTGGTTTTTTTATTTTATACTTTATCTAATATTTATAACCGCTTAATAATGATTTTAAATTCTTAAGATATCACTTGCTATTAAAATTAGGCTGAGTGTGGACTATCATAAATTACTTTGTTTAAAATTTTAACCCTCACGATTGAACATTCAATCAACACAATCTATCAGTTAATCGCCATTAAAATTGTATTGCAAGATATAATACACTAACTTTAAAATCATATTATTAAACACTCCCGTCTACCCTATAATATTCAACCCTATGCAGGAGCAATCAGATGCTATTGGATTTGAAACTAAATGTTTCTAGCATTACTAAGAAATTTTTTTATTAGCAGATTAGGTGAAAGAATTGAATTGATGGAATCTAGTTAGAAAATATAAATTCAAATCAAGTTTTATCTTTATTTTATTGATGTTTATCACCGCACTCAATGACACTAAGATAGTTGACTTTAATTTATAGAGGAATGGCCCTGCAGTGGGATTTATAACCTAACTTGTGAGAGTCACGATAATCCCTAAATCATGAGATGACAAGAATGGGAAATGAAGACTAAAAGACATGCGATCTTCGCTTCACTATAATTAATAATTGGGCTAGGCTGGATTGGGCGGTCCATTAGTTATAATGAAAATCTATGTTACAAAATTTTGATCCAATCGGTTTAATTGATTTAAGAAATATAGAATTGATCTAAAAATAAAAAATCAAATATTCTCAAATTGAAAATCTAAATCTAAATAACAAATATGAAACCGACCCAAACTAAAAAATTTGATTCGATTCGGTTTGGATTTTAGATTTTAACCAAGAAATGCACACTCCTAGTGTTAAATTTCACTTTGAAGTTATATGTGCGTACTTCAGTGCATCTGAGTTGGATATGAAATTGCCTCTTGATTCATGTAATATTCATTTTAAACACAAATTACACACATTTTAATGCACTTGATTTGGAGGATTAGTCACTTTGTATGTGCAAATTTTAATTTTTGTCACCTTATGTTTGCATATACAAAAATGTTGCAGATCCAATAGAGAATTTAGAGTAGATTTAGGTTGGATTACATCCCTTAGGAATGTTGGTTGTGCTTGCATTGCAAGCACATGTTGGACCTACATCTATTAGAAAACCATTAATTGGGCTTACATCCATTAGGAATGCCAACTTTAAATGATATTCGCATGGCGAACACATATGATTAAACTTACATCCCTTTGGAATGCCATAAGGATGATGTTCGTATGGCGAACATATAAATTAGACCTACATTCCTTTGGAATGTCAGATAGAGTTTAAAAGTTCGTATAATGAACATATGAATTGGACTCACATCCTTTTGGAATGTCAAATAGGTTTAGAGTTCGCATAGCGAACATATTGATTGGGCTTACATTCCTTTGGAATGTCAGATATGGTTTAGAAGTTCGCATAGCGAATATATGGATTAAACTTACATTCCTTTGAAATGTCAGATAGTGTTTAGAGTTCGCATAGTGAACATATGGATTAGGCTTACATTCCTTTGGAATGCAAGATAAGGTTATGTTCGCAATGGTGAACATATAGATTAGACTTACATCCTCCTGCAGATTAATTGGTACATATGTGATTTACATCTATTAGAAATTTGTTAGATTAGACTTACATATCTTTGAAATGTCAGCTTTAATATATAGTATTTGATTTTTATCTCTAGAGGCCTACGAAGAAGAAATACAGCTAGAGGTAGTGCCACAAAGATCGAAAAATCAACGCCTCGACGCTAGAAGGTGGAAATTGGGCTTCAAAATCAAAGGATGGATGTTTCTGCTGCAGGTAAGGCTGAAGTGGAAATTACCAAAATCGAGGATGCGCTTTATCAAGATTGTATGATAGTGCCGCTACATTGGAAGTCAGAATTGAACTTCAAAATCAGAGGCAACACCGCGACGCTAGAAGACAGGGCTGTAATGTTGGAAGTGAAGCATCCATAGCCAAAAAACCAGGGCTCCTGTGTAGAAGGATTGAAGGTTAGTGGCGCCAGTGCCTAGTTGCCAAGATTGCAGTGTCATGGTGCTGCAAGTCGGGGAACTTCATTTTAGGCCATTTTTTGTGTAGTTCATTAGGGTTTTTAAGTTCAATGATTTTTTTTACGAAATTTTGGCTAGATAATAGCTTAGCAATGCTATATTTGGTAATTTTTTAGTACGATGTGCACTCTTCTCACTTACTTCGGACCAAGATCAACAGAAGGATGTAATCTGGTCTCGCACCAGAACCAAGTTCGACGACGGTAGTCTTTGTTAATTTTTTGACCAGATCCATAACCAACGGATGCGAATTTTCTAATTTTTAGGTCTTATAATTGACTTAATTTCAAATTATTTTAATTTCAAGTCAATTATTTTTTATTTTGACAAGGCATTGGTTTAATTATTGTTCAATTTTATGAAATTATAATTTCATCTTCTCCTTTACTCCGGATCCAAGATTAATGGAGAGATGTGATCTCATCTCACATCGGAACAAGGTCAACGGCGGAGGTCTTCACTTTACCCTGTAAAGCAAGAAATTAATTATAAATAGTTCGTTTCAAATGGTTTACCTAAAATTGAACTACAAAGGCTTTCTTTTTCTTTCTGTTGGATTGGAATGCCCTTGCTCACTTTTGATTTAGGCTTATGAGAGAGGGGTTGTTTGGGAGGGGATCGACTAGGGCTTGTGTTTGGCCAATCCACATGAGAACAGGGGAGGCACTTGAGAATGAGGGAGAGGGATCGACGGCATGGTTATGTCGCAGTGGCTAGGAATGACGATGGTTCTCCTATTTTCTCTCCTCTCTCAATCTCTCTCTTCTCTCTCACTGTGCACACACAAGCGTATGTGTCAATCGCTTTTCCTCTTTTATAGTGGAACCGCTTCTAACCGCTTTCTCTTTATTTTGTATGTTGTGGTTTACATCTTTTTTTCTTCTTTTACTTTTTAATTTTTATTGTAAATAAATTGCCCCCCAACGAATGTTTCATGTCAATTCGACATGGTGCCTTTGTTGCCTTTTAGTAATTATAATTAAAAGCAAAAAAGAGAGAAAGGGCAAAGCATTTGAGAAGTCACTAATCATAATATTCATATATAATACATCTTGAAATGATAAAGAGATTGTCACAACCGCCCGAGCTCGGGAATACCTGCATGAAATGTAATTTTGATAAAAGAAAAACTTACATAACACTTCCAATCTTAAATAAAATCTTCATTCATACAAGAGCCACTACATTCCACAAATGATTTAATAATTTGTCCACGCATATATACTAATAAAGTTCATATGACTTACAATTTAAACATAATTCAACATAACTGACATAATTACCTATTCTCAAGCCTTTCTACTGATAAACATATCTCTCCTTCTCTCCGCCATTTAAGCAGATAAGCATGGTGAAAAAATTAAATAACTAAAGAATTAAATAAAATTCAGTCAATTATATTATATATAATTATAAGAAATGAAGTTAGAACTAAGATGATACAAGCACTTTGTTTTCACACGTATATAAGAAATTGCTTCAAACAATCAAACATATGAGGTAGTGACAGATAAATATTTCGGAACTTTTATTTATATTTATCGACGAATAGTCATCCAAACCTTTATCAGAAAAAATTTATCAATACTCATCCAAAGGAGAATATATATTTACCAATTTTAACTGCGCATATCAAGGCCCCCAACCATAACCATATCGAATCCCACTTTCAATACACATTCATAAGATACAATTATACAAATACGCATATTAATCCATAACTAACAAGAATCGCTTAACTTTATAAACGACGTAAGAATAATACGATCTAAAGATTCAAGTTATTATCTAACACGTAAGAACAAGAACTACATCACAATTTACGTAAGCAAGTTGTGTTAATCACAACTCAATCATAAGAAAGTCATAATCATCATACAAAGAAATTAAAGATATTTTATCATAAAAAGAATATAATTACCCACCTTGCTTTTTCAATCTCTTTTCTTTAACGCTTTTCCTTAATCGAAATTCCTATAAAATAAAATATCAGCCGATCAATTAAAAGTTAATTTATTTTATTTTATTTATACGATACTTATAAATACTTTTATTATTCGACGCTTATATTCATCAATATTCATCGTTTATTTTAATTAAATTAAATTAACCTTTAATTCATTTAATATAACGATAATTTGTCATATAATACTTCTAAATCATATTAATCCTATTATTTTTCTTAATATAAAATACTAAGTGATTTAATTAATATATTTCATTTAATTTTATCATCATTCTTAAAATGATTCTAAATTAATTAACATGCTATGTATAATTTTAATTTAATATTTCCCTTAAGATAATTTTAAATTAATTAACCATAATATAACTTAAAGATGATTTAAGGTTTTATTAAATTTGCATATTTCATATTTAATAATTTAACTAAACTTACATATTCCCAAATTATATTTTATTAAAATATAAAATTATAAATCAAATTATAAATCTAGATAATACTGAGATAATTAACATCGATTTCAATTAAACATATAATTATATACATTATTTATTTACTTACCTCTTTCGTCCTTCCCTAATTCTGTCCCTAACCCGCCGCTTCGGACACACGCACGCACGGTCTTCCCTTCCTCCAAGCACGCAAGAGCTCATTCCTTCTCATCTAAGACACGAGCTCCCACTGACTGGGAGAGGCTTCACCCGGCTAGGTACAGACGCGACGAAGTTGTCGCTTTCTCGATTTGCCGACGATGAAACACGCATCTCCTTTCTTCCCCCATCGACATAAGATTCACACGCACAACTTTCCTTCTTCTCTTTCTCTTTTCTATTTCCTCTTGTTCGGCTGATAAACCGAAATCGAAGCTTTCCTTTTTGACTTTTCAACTGGCCAACCGTCATTGTATCGATTTTTTCATTTTGACTTTCTATTACAATCTCTCCTTATAAAATTTTATCCTCGAATTAAATGATAATAATAAATAAACATACTTTTAATTAAACACGATAAAAGTCCTCGTGATTTCTAATTCCTTCTCCCACGTAGCTTTTCGATAAGATCCATGTTTCCACAAGACACCTTAATAAATGGAATTTTCCTATTCCAGATGTTTAACATCATAATCTATAATTCTTCCTACCCTCCACAAATGTGAGATCCAAATAGAATATCAATAGATCCGCATAATTTTGTTGGTTTCATACATATATTTTCAAGAGAAATATGAAACACATTGTGCACTCAGAAGGTAAAAACCAGCTATAAGCCACTTTCCCAATTCTTTCCAAGATTATGTAATACAATATAACGTACTCAACTTTCCACTTTTGCCAAATCGCTTTTATACCTTCATATGATTTTAAGAAATACAAATTCTCCCATTTCAAATTCTAATGGCTAAGATCATAAGATTTTCTCCGCTTTTTCTGACAATGACCTATCGATCTGATCTTTTTCATCTACATACATTTACTACATTTATTTTTTCTTTTGCGGTGTTTTTCCTCCATACAAGCTTAGTGCCATACCAAGTTAAAGTTATATTATCAATATTCAAATGAATTTCCCAATTTCTCCCAAAATCCAAAATCAGCCAAAAAAAAAAATCTTCAAGTGTTTGAATTGTTCTTTCAATCAAGACGGAAAACGTGCGACTAGCTTCATACCTAAAGCTTCTTGAATTTTTCACATTCTAGATGTAAATCGCCATCCCAGACACTAGATTTCGGCACACCATGTAATCTTCACAATTTCATCAATATACTTCATAGCTTTTCAATAATATCAGATTTGATGTATAAATGTGAAGATTTATTCAACCTATCAATAATAACTCAAATAAGATCGATCCTCTTCCTGATCTAAAGCCAATTACAAAATCTATAAAGAATATCATCTCATTTCCACCTCGACAAGGCTAAAAGTCCACTCGGCTTCGATATTCAACCTTAACCATCGACATTGACATTTATAGAAAAATTCAACTACACATTCTCGCCAAAAATATTTTAAGATATATTGTGACAAATATCAATTTAATGATGTTTCATGTAAAGATGCCTTTTCAAATCTCTAACATCCTGAATGCAAACCCTACCATGATATACTTCGCATCTTCATCGATTTCAAAATCTTACTGCTACCTACCAAATCTAACATTTCTAAAAGTCATCATCTTCATAAAGCAAGCCACCACTCATCAACAACAAAAATCATTTAATCAATTCTTCTTTAATCAACTCTTCCAATAGCTCTATTGTGATCAACCAAAAGAATTAGTATTACTTTAAAGAAGAGTCTTTGGATGATATCAATATCCAAATTATAATCTTTTAATGAGTTCCAACCATCTCCTTTGCCTTTAAATTTAGCTCCTTCTAAGTAAAGATATATTTCATATATTACTTATCACCAAAAACTTCACACCTTACTTTATATAAATAATACCTCCAAATTTTAATGCAAATACCAATCCGCTTTCTGATCACATGATAATTTTTTCATGATTTTTCAATTACTCAAGATAAGCAATCAAGCTTCCATTCTCGCATAAGACACATTCCAAGCTCTTAATGAAAATTGAAATCCCGATAAATAGTTAATATTGATGCAATCATTAAACAATTTTTTTAATTTTTTTACATTTCACATCATCCCACCATTCTTTGACTGATCCGAAGCTCGACATAATGGCATGGCAATCTATGAAAATCCTTCAACTAATCTCCGTAATATCCTCAATCCTAAGAAACTTCACACGCCATTCAAATATCAAGCCTCGACTTTACTCAACTACAAACACTTTCACTACTAATCATGCCCCAAGAATATGATATTATTTAACCAAAATTACATTTTAAATTTTGCATATAATTCATTTCGAGCTTACAAAATAATGTGGAGATGGTTTTCATGAGCTGCTTCATCTCTATAATAAATTAGAATATCATCTATGAATACAATCACAAATGAATCTAAAAGGGGTTTAAATATTCTATTCATGAGATCCATAAATACAACAGCATTTAGTTAAGCCAAAAGCACCACAAACTCATAAGTTTGTCTCATACTGAATGCGCCTCGTATATCTTTCTTTCAACCGACGATAACCTCGATCTTAAATCAATCTTGAAACCATCCTTCTGGTTATCAAAAAAGATCATCAATGCGGATATTTATTTTTCAATATGAAGCTCATAAGTTTCTATAATCTATGCATAACTTTAAGCTCTCATCTTTCTCTTCACAAATAATACGAGCTTCCCAAGCGAGATGTATAGCTCGAAATCCTTATTCTAATAATTGTAGAATAATTCTTCAACTCTTGTAATTATTTGATTCATATTGCATTTTCTATATGGTTACAGTGACCTTTCAATTAAATCAATAGAAATCTATCTCCTCCACTGAGAGAACTTGGTAAATCATCCAAAAAAACTTGGATACTTTTACTACTAATATATCCTTTAACTTCTTTACTTTTAATAACATCAAGAACAGCAAGAAAACCTTCCCCAAGATCTTTTGAACGGCACACCATCAATACCCTTACTCCACAAATTTGAATTATTCTTCTCCGAATATTGAATTTGACTATCTTTTACAACAATCTATAAGAAGATAATATTTGGGATAAATAATCCATTCCTAAAATCACATCGAATTCATATATCGACAGTGTATTTATTCTACATACAAGCCTTCACTATAAACATTTTTAAAGATTCATTCGATACCCATTTATCAAGCACGAAAGCTACAAATATATTCATAACTGCAATCCCTTAAAATTCTCACACATTCCTCGATATAAATGAATGCTGACGCCTAAAGATCAAATAAAACTCTAACCCATTTACTTTCACAAAGATGAATATAAATGAGTAGATATATAAAACAATTATTCCAAAATATAAAATTGTAATAATGTTAATTTAAATAAAGGCATACCCGTAATAACATCGTAGTCTTTGCTTCTGCTGAGTGCATAATGATCGTGGTGCCGTTTGCTGAGTTTGAGATAGAACCGATGCCGATTCTACCACCCTTGTCTACCAACTGGGAAATACCGCCTGATTCATCAAGATTTTCACTCAAGATAGTGATTTTGATACGTCCGGCCGCATCAACAAGGTCAGGTCCGGAGGCACTCTCCTTTATGTGTTCTTCCACATGTAATACCGGCACACGCCGGCATTCAGATGACTTGCTTCTTCCGCTTGATTTTTTCAATAGATGCATTGGCCTATCATAAATATTGAGTAGTCTTCATCTATCCCTTCTACCCTTTTCACTAGTACAACATACGATTTCCACCACTTCCATTAGCTTGAGTCTGTTGATTTCGTATCATCTGAGTCATTGCTTTCATCATTTGAGCAAATGCATCAAGTGATGGGGTTGTATCAAATTCTGCTGCTCAATAATTTGTGCCTTTCTATTATCACCCATAACATTTTCCTAAATTGATTTCATAGGCCTGAGAAGCACAATTTATTTATAGCCATTATGCATCAATTAACATAATCATATATAAATCTCTTCATAAAATTTATCATTTTCCTAATGGCTCTTTGATTATGATCATACTTATATCACTAAATATAAAATCTCACTCTAATACCACTCTTATCATGACCCAACCGTTCGGAATATCATGGAACGGATGATAAATAACAACAACAACAACAACAGTTCTTAATCCCACTAGGTCTACATGAATCCTTTCTTCGTCTCCATCAGGTCCATTATGTCAAATTTTCATTTAATGAGTATACTAAGATCATTTTTTTATACATCTTAACCCTTTTGAATTCTACCTCTACCTTCTTAACATGAAAATCTAATGCATCTACTCTCCACTCATCTGACACCGACGCTTTTATGTAAACCATCTAAGCGACTCTCCTAATCTTATCTATCACCTGAGCTACTCCAACTTTTTTTCCAACATACTATTTTGTATTCTATCTCTGGGTAAAGCCACTCATCCACCTGAGCATCCTCATCTCGTAATACTTAACTTACTTTATTTTCTTTCTCGGCCAACATTCATAAGTCATCAGGTGTCTTACCACCATCTTATAAAATTTTTCCTTAAGTGGAACTTATCTATAATAAAGCCGATGTATTCCTCCACTTCAACCATCCAACTTCAATTTCTACTAATAATATCTATCTATTTCACCATCATTTTGAACAACAATGAGCCTAAATATTCAATCGCCACTCTTATTAATGACTTGATTACCAAAGTCACAACACTACCACTAAAATTTCTCAAAATAAAATTACACTATATACAGGATTTCGCTAAAAAAACCTTGCACTCTAAAGTTGACTCCATAATTCAAGCTCGGACTCTCTAGCCTTATCAACAAGAAGAATGTCATCAAAAAGCATACACCGTGTACATCTTCTTGTAAATGCCTCGTAAGAACATCCATAACTAAAGTAAAAAGATAAGGGCTTAATGTTGATCCTGATGTAATCCAATCCAATCAGAAAAATAGTTTGTCAATCCTGTTTCAGGACACAAGTGATAGATATATCCTTAATGATTGAATATAACCAATATATTTCTTTTGTTTTAACTCTCGAGACTTTATCATTAAGTTTCTAAATCAATAAATATCATATGTAGATCCTTTTATTTTCTCTATGCTTCCATCAAACCTCTTAACAAATGTATAAAGATCCATAGAGATCTACCTGCATGAAACCAAACTGACAGGAGAAACTCATCACATCATAATCTATGCTCAATTACTCTTCTCCCATAATTTTAATGTATGGCACATTAACTTAATTCTCTAATTTGTACACCTTGCATCACCTTTATTCTTAAATATAGAACCAACAAACTTTTTTTCTCCACTCATCTGCATCTTTTAGCCTTTTAAAATAAAAAGATTTGAAGCAAGAAATTCCTCGATCTCCTAAACATTTCCACACTTCTATCGAATATTATCCTGCCCTATGCTTTTCCACATTTCATTTTCTTTAAAGCTTCACTAACTTGCATTTACTAATAATGACAATAAAATGAAATTTCTATTTTGTTTAGGTATAAGGTGCTAAAATCAATCGTAGATTTTATCCTTCATTAAAATATTTATTTTTCAATATCTTTTCTAAGAAAAACCCTTTATTATTTTCATCCTTAACTACGTCTTTACTTCTCCTATCTCTTTCGGCTAACTTATACATACATCTTTCACCTTCGTGATCTAATCTATCAGATAAATCACTAAAGCCTAAATTTTCAGATCATATATCGCTTTCTTTAATCTCTACAGCCATTTTATATCTTTCTTCCCGAAGTTTTACATCTAAACCAAGTTTTATAACAACGCTTCTTATTTCTTATCTTTTCAGACACTGACTCCACCACCAACTATTCAAAAGTTTTGATTTTCAAAGATTACTTTTAAAGAACTTGTTTAATAAAGACTTGATACATTTTTCCCACATAACGTAAATTTCCTTATGAACATCCCAAACTTTAATTTCTTTCAGAAATTGCTCTTAAAAATATTTTATTTTCATGTTTTAAGTGTCCCCATCTAATCCTGCAGACAATAATTAAGTTTATTTTTCTCTTACAACCTTTCATCTTAAAATCTAAAATCTATAATACTGATTGGGTAATTTTAAAATTTCACTTAATGACCTTACATTACAATCTAAACGATCTATTTTTCTTATCAAAAAATAATCAATGTTTTACTAGATCCATTTTATAATAATATGTCATCTTTTTCTTAAATAAAGATAAGAACTACAAAATCATGTTAGAAAATCTAATATACCCTACCTTCTTCATTACTACCCAAATCCATAACCACCATAAATACTTTAAAATCTTCTACCACTCTACCAACACGCCCATTTAAATCTCCCCAATAAATACTTTTCTTCAAGATATCTTAATCCTCTAATTCATTCCAAAATTTTTCTTTTCAACTTACCTCCAAACCTGAGGAAGCATAAACACTTATAACATTGATAATCTTAAGACAACAATAATCTTTCCTATAATTCTATCTCCACATCTATTAATACTTATAACATTATCCTTCAAACTTTTATCTATAATCACACCTACACCATTTTTGGCTGACTTTTACCAATACCAAAGCCTAAAGTTTAAAACCTAAACTACCTTCTCCTACTTTTCCCCAACCCATAACACATAAAATATTTATCTTTCTATGAACCATAATATCTATTAATTCCATTAATCCTAAGAGTACCTATATTCCAAGATCCTAACCTAATTCTAGTTTCATGGACTAACTTGCCCGATCCGTCCACGGAACTTAACTGATAATAAAAAAATAAAAAAAATAAAATTTACTTAAACACATCTAATAGAAATATAAACTATATAATATTTTTCAAATCATATATTATAAATCCAGACCATATTTAATAAATTTATCTACACATTTTAATTATCCAGCAACTGAAGTTATATAAAACACAAGTTAAAACATAAACTAACATAAGTACCTATCTTTTCAAGTCTCTCTAATTGATCAGAAACATATATTCCTTATATCTATTTAGTTAAAGGTACCTAAAAAAAAATATAAATTAACTTGCAAATCAATAATATTATCAATGGATAAATTATATCTTTATATTTTAATAAAATAAGAAAATAGAAATAATATGCATGATTGATCTACTATAAATATAAACATTATGTAAAATGTGTTTAAACAATCCAATATATAAGAGGTAAATGAAAATAAACATTTCTTAGAAATTTTATTTCTAATTTATCGATCATTTTAGGAGTCACCGTTTAAAACTTTTTTCAAAAGAAAATATTTTCCAAAACCATCCAAAGCGACAAAGAACTATTTATTTTTACCTTGCATAAAGATATCAGATCTCCAACCAGCATATGGATGAACTCCATTTTAGATACACATTCATAACATGTAATTTACGTTTATCAATATCAATATTACCAAATCAAAAAAATCAATTAATTTTATATAATAACATAAGTAATAATAGGATCTAACATTCAGACTGTTCATTCAATATGGAGAAAATGAGCAAATAAATCACAATTTAAATACGTAGACAATTTATAACTATGTACTAATGCATTTCATCATATGAAAAATAAGTAAACTTTTATTATAAGAATATATTAATTTACTTTCCTTCTTCTTCTCTTAATCTTTCATTTTAAAACTTCTTTCTTTAATTTGAGTACCTTTAGAATAAATATATTAATTTGATCAATATTTGAAAGCAAATTATTTATTTTCTACATTTTCTTGTCTATAATATTAGTGTATGTATTTTGTTATTTAACGCTCACATTTGTCAAAATTTCATTGTTTATGTAACATACACAATATCTTCTATTTATTTTAAATTAATATCTACTCTTCCTATTTTAACTTAAATTAAAGATTTTTCATAATTTTTTTTTATTGTCACTTGATTCTAGTATTTCCCTCCCATTACCATAGGTCGCCTCCCTCTTATTGCCCAACTTATTGTCTAGACAATCTATTATCTTATATTTTAACTTAGCCTCTAACTACTTCTGCATGACACCCTCTCCACTTAGAGGAAATCCTTTTTCTTTAAACCGAAAATATTTTTCATATCAAAATCTATCAAAATGTCAAATGGTCTTAATCAATCTTCATAAATTAAATGATAAAAATTATTTTATTTGAACTTAGATTATAAAAACCTTTCTCAAAGAAAATGAAAAAGCTTAGCTACCTTGTTGGACCCATACTGAGTGAAGGTGATCTAGATTTTGCGATATGGGATATAAAGGATTCTTATATTAAACTTATAAGTTCTAGATCATAACCAAAGATATATGGGATGTTGTAAAGAAAGCATATTCCAAACTGTGATGTCATCAAAATAAATGAGAATGAAATAACATTTCATACCACCAAATAAGGGTGTAAATGATTTGACAATTGCTTTGTTCGTGTTCGACTGTTCGAAATGGCTTCAAATTTCAGTGTTCGTGTTCGACTCGAATTATTCGAAATGGCTCAAAATGTAATAATTCAAAAAATCTGTAAGAGGGAAGATTTGAACCAGGGTCAATTTTTTATATAACAAAAACTCTAACTTCTAAGTCATACTTACAACTGTGATATATATATATATAATTTATTTATTTATTTATTTATTTTGAGCTAAATCGAGCCGAACACGATCGAACGAATGATTATTCATGTCCGGCTCGTTTATAAATCAAGTTTGAAATATTTGTTTGTGTTCGCTAAGAATAACTAACAATATTTATTCACCAAAGTGATATAAATGAAATAAGATATATTTACTACTACCAAGATATCAAAATGAAATACGTTTGTTGTTACTACCAAGATATCAAATGAAATATATATGAATTTGCTACAAACTTTAAATGAATATGAATATGAATTAAAATTAAAATGACCAAGTGTCTGTCCATTCAAATACATGTTAAAACACCCTTTTCAACTTTAATGAAGTATTCTCTACCATTAAAAGTTAAGAAGTAGTAGAAATGAAGAAGGGAGATAAAATATAAAGTTTAAAACACCATCCATTGGTGAAAATGTTGCTTTCCTTGTCCACTCACCAAATGCAACCAAAAATGAGCAATGCAAACCTAAATCGGATTTGCTAAGGCCCAATAATCAAGAAGGGTTTGTTTTACAAATATTTAAGAAGGCAGGACATGCAAAATACATCTGTTAAAAACGCCAACAGAAACCTCCATATAATAGAAATTAGTCTTTATATAAGTTAGTCCAAACACCATCAAGCAGACACTTCCCTGCAAGAAAAAACAGCCACAAACATAAGACTAAAGTAAGACTATAAAAGAAACCCCGCACCCTCTTGACGGTAGTTGATAAACCAATGGATACTAATCTTTGGTTCAATTAAGTGAATTTTTTATTTCATACTTTTTTTTGTTCTTTTAAAGTTTGTTCAAATGAAATATAAATAATAAAACCCAGGGCTACTGATCACATGATCAATTGTACCGCTAAATTATGTTCCTTTATACTCTGCCCGTAAAACTAGAAAATATAAATAGCTTGCGGAACCCTTATCACTGAAATTTTTGTATCATCAATCAAGCCATGGATTTCAACAACCCAAAGAAAAAATTATGATGATTTTATGTTCTTCATATGATTTGTCACCCATTTTCCATAGGTTTAACCTTTTAAATGGAAAAGAATTTGATTATGAAATATTAGGGCCCATACCCCCTAAAAAGCTGCTCGAACTTCAATTTTGGGTCAACTTGGAATACCTGAAAAACCAAAATCCATTTAGTATTGGAATATCAACCAACCAAATGCACGCCTTCTTAGTAAATAGTTTCCTTTATAGCGCATTATAACTAGATAAAAATAAATAAAAACAATTGTTTAGTGATGGTCATGTTCGTTAGGTTGTAACAACTGGACTAGCCTGTGGGGAATAATGGACACATTATTAAAAGAATAATAAGGATGCAACAGCCAAAAATTCTTGTGCAAACAAAAAAAGCTATAAGCAGCTATTGAATCGATTCGTCTATGCTACTCACCATTAAATTAAATCATAATCACACACTGACATATATGTGCAAATGACAAGCATAATTGCACATATGGCTTACAAAATTATATTTAGAGAGAATTAACAACTGTCCAGTAAGTTTTTTTTTCTAGCATTTCATACTAATATGCATTTACATATCTAACCTTAAATTTGATATTTACAAATATAACACTTTTCATATGCATGAAAAGATGTATTTGACTTCAAAAAATTAATGATGGTGCTATTTTCAATGTAGTATTAAAGATTTAGATATTATTTATATAAATATGAAAATTTAAATGTTACATATATCAATGTGTAAGATCTGCATGCTATGTATGTAATACCCCAATTTATAATCAAGCTTTTCAACGTATGACATGCACTTCTGATGGAAGATTCTTCTATTAACTTTTCATGACTTGTCATTTGATGTTTATATCTAACCCCCTTCTGCAGGCCCCCAGAAATTTTAGGCGTCTCGACTAGCACGAATGCAATAGAACGTTCTGTAGCATACCTACTCTTTCACAAGTACTTGAACTCTGGTACTGGAACTACAGAAGATGGCATATCGTTCAAATAACCTATACATGTATTTAGCTCTTTCAAACCCTAAAACACATAATTAAACCTCATTTATGCACAAAATCCTACTTGCTAACACTCATTTATCAAGAACAGATCAATTGTCCTCTCCGCAATTCTGAAGAACCAGTCTACCTGCTTGATGAAGGATCACTTAATGGTACTGGAAATACAGATACGTGAATAACTTGCAGTGCAATAAGGAACTTATTCAAACAACCATTGTAATAACAGCAATAATATTTCTTTTATTTCGCCGTATATTGTATTTGAATTCTTGAAGGAGATTTACAGTACCTATATTTTACAAAAACATCGCATTCATTTTCCCTTCTGTAACGCACGGAAAGAAAACAAGTGCATGAATATCTTATGCATCACTTGAATTTATGTGTATAAATAAAATGTTCTGATTCTGCGTAGCCATCTTCGTAGCTATTTTTTGATTTGTGTCACATACTATTATATTGTTATACATAGTATTGGAGATTTGGAGTAACGGCTAATTGTTCTCTTATAATCTGAAAGGAAATTGTGACTGAAATCAGGTCTGCTGGACTAGCTTATCTAGGCTGGTGAAGCAACCAAGAATAGCCAAATAATGCTCCATCAGGTACCAGCTTTTTTATGCATTCTTTTTTCATTTATAGATGCCAACCCTCTCAAGCATCTGGGACATTACTGTTCCTTTTTTTTTATTAATTGTATATAAGGTTTATCATAACTTTGTACTTAAGAAAATGCCCTTAAGAATTGTCATTTAATCATATTCTATATTATATTGAAATACCAAAGTGCAAATCCAGAAAGGTAATTTAGGCAAAAAAGTTTGCTCTTAAGGAATTGAACATTTGATATTCATCAAGAAAATTTGAGCATAAATGCATAAAATAATCTATGAATCATCACAAAAGTTGGTTCATCAAACTAGTGTAAGATATCTTTGAGATTCACTTTCATTAGTGGATACAATCTCATCATTAAGAATAGCTTTTGTAGCAAAAGAATAAAAAGTAAACAAAATGATGTCACATTAACCAAGGTACCAAATGAAATGATGTAACCAACCCAAAACGCCAACATTTCAAAATGCGTAGATAACGAATCCAAATACACGATAGATAGATGATTTTAATTCGATGGAATTAACCAATACATTAAATGAAATGCGACGGTTGCATGTGGTAAGCTTGCCAGCCGCCACCGCCGTATCGGTTGCCGCTGACGGCCGCCAGCCGCCAAAACTTTTACACACATTTTATCAACCAAATAAAAAAAAAAAATCACGAATTCAGAAAGTTTCCTCAACCAAACAATTATAAAACAATCTTTTACATCAATTTCCTTTACAGATTCTTTACATATTCAAATACAAAGAACAAATCCTTAAGGTTTCTCACAAAAGTAGATGAATCATTGGGATTTTCAGCCGTCAATAATAAAAATTTAACATTAAATTTCAATCCTGACATTGAAAATAGCATTAGATCCTCTGTTCTTATAGCATGCAAATTGAATATAACAGAGAACTTCATCGTTGGATCATCCATCACATCGAAATTTTTTCTGTTTGGAAGTATTGATCATGGATATCAATTAATTTCATTTGATTGATAAGAATCATTTTCAAGATTTTAAATTGAATCTCATTTATAACTCCGATCTTATAGGCTTAATTGGAACAAAGACTGGTGAATTGGTTGGTCTTTAAGCATTACACTCAACATAAAGGATCCGAGTTTTGTTTGAGAAAGAGAATGATTGAATTTTTTTTTTTTTTACAATTATTAGCATTGATAACCTAAACTATTAAATTACATTATATAAGGCGATATAAATGTCACTTTCAACTCAATCTCGAATAGAGTTCATAGAACTGATAAAAAAAAAGCGTAAAGCATTTAGTTGTTGAATTAATATATACAGGACTTATATGTGCCGAAAAGAGAATTTTATGGCTACTTTTCTCTTAACTTCGTTTCATACCAAAATAGTAGTCGAACAAAAATAGTATAATTTAAAAAGCTAGACATCTGCTCGGAACTATGAAGCACACTGACTAAATTTTGCACAGTAGCGAGTCAATTCATTCCTCCTGCTGCAACCCAGAGCATTTAAATGGCTTGGAAGAAGCGTTCTTTAATTCAATTGGCCACCATAAGAATACCTGTAAGAGAATTAAAGAAGAAAAAAAAAATTAGGCATTTGCGTTTATTTTGTTTAGTTTAATTAACTGGTGCAGTCTGTTTTGAATTAGTGGAGGCTAAGAAAAGAAACAATAAATTAGCCATTATCTGCCTTCCAATAGGTGGCAATGATGCAAATCCCTTAAAAAGAAAATAATAATAATAATAATGGAACACCTCGATTGAAGCTCAAGAAGGGACATGACACAATTTTACACCCAAACTTCAAAATCAACCCACCAAACCCAACCTAAAAAATCAATCAAAATTTTCCACTCAAAAATTAAACGCTTAAATACCGGCCCGCTTGTTCTATAATTAATCAATGGATTTTCAATTATAATTTTTTATCCTCCCAAATTTTTTTCCATAACCCCATCCTCACTCATCTTATTTTAATTCAATACATATAAATATCATTCCCGTGTCGAACAATTTAAAAGTTCAAATTGAGATATTGCTTAATAAATGTCTTCAAATTAACATACTATATTTTTTACTATTGACGAATCCTAACCCACAGAATACTAATATTTTTATAATCATTCACCTTTTAATGCACATTTTTAAATATAAGAAAATATTCATATATAAAGTAGATACATGAATTATATGACATATATATAAATCTAAATACAAAAATAAAATTTTATTAAAATATTTGTTGTGAAATATATAACACAAACTACTACTAAAGATATTTTTGTTGTCATACAATTCCATATAGTATTAAAAATTCTATCACATTTCAGTTTGTAGAGCTCATCTTGACCAGAATTAAATCATATCTTCAGCCAATTTTTACCCAAAGCTTTATATTCATATTACAATTCATAGAATGACATGATTCTACCAATCTATGATACTAAATTTTTACTTTTTTTAAAAAATAACGACCCTTACAAATTTTAATATTTACATGAATAATATCTAAATTTTTAATATAACATCAAAAATATCAATTCTGATTAAATTTAAATAATTCAATTATCAAATTCTGCATACAAATACTAAAAAATTAAAATATCTAATTTCTTTCATTATAAAATTATTTTTTCAAATTTATCAAAGATTATGTATGTAATAAATATCACTACAATATAAAAAAAAATATCTTATTTTCTTAAAATTCCATTTATAATATTATATCTCTTATTAAAATTTAATTATACAAAAGAATTTTTCTAAAACATAAATTAATCAATTTAGAATATTACATTTTCAATATATAAAATTTTCAAATATCTTTTTATTATATATATATATATATATATTTTTATTCAATAAATTTAATATTTTAATTTTATCTATAATTTTTATATTTAACATATTTTCAAAAGATCAATAAAATATATTTTATATTTATATTAGCAATAAATTTTATTTAAACAATAAAGTTTTATATATATTTTTAATAAATAAAATGTTTTAAAAAATTAAATAATAATATAAGGCAAACAATCAAAATTAAACCAAATTTTATTAAACTAATTTTCAAAATTAAACCAAAATAATTAAACATAATATTTTCAAAACAATCAATTCAAATATAATTTAGATTACAACAATTAAAGCAAATAAAAAAATTTAAAAGCTAATGAGGCATTTGACCTTACTTTTAACTTTCTATACATTATGTAATTATTAAATTTTATTAAAAAAATAAAAGCAAATGAAATATATAATGAAAATAAGAATATACTTAGAAAAATAATAGAAAGTAAATAAAATTAATATACTTATAAAAAATGATATAAAATAACAAGATTAAATTACTTTAAGATCAATGTAATACGTGAGTATCAATCAAAGCTTATATTGCTCTAATCACAAAGCAAATCAAATGAATTTGAAACTTCTTGTCTAAAAATTTGGTAATCTGTCTCTGACTGCAAAAAAACAGCACAAAAACCTTAAAAGGAAGGGGGATTTACATACATACCACGCAATTCTTATGCATTTACGTATTTCACATCCAAATTTTAATTTTTACTTAAATAGCACCTAAATCTTTATTATTACATCAAAAATACCACCCTTATTATTTTTTTTAAGTGAAATGCACTTTTTTTGCGTAGTGCTAAGAATATTCAAGCCAAAGCCAAATACGTAAATAACAAGGCATATGTAAATTTCCTTAAAAGGAAATGCGCAATTAAATTACCATATTCCTGAGGTGGCACAGCAATAAAGCTTCGACATAGGGTCATAATAATAGCCCAAGGAGCCACTGTAATAGTAACTGTAAGGAAAATGAGAAACGAGTTAACTCACTGCTATCCAGTATACAATCTCTTTGTAGGTGTGACTGAGCGTGTGACACTATTATATCACACTAAATGGAAACAAATCATATAATCCATGAAAGAACAAAATAAATACAGAAATAAAACTGCTTTCAAATCACCAATAGTAAGTTATGCAATTATGATTAGCATAAATCAATCACCTTTTAGGCCTTTTAAAGTCATTTCATTTCCAAATTTCAAATCAAATTTTGTGCAAAGACAATATTAGCAGTAAAAAAATATAAAATGTAAGCTAATGTTAAGCTGTTGTTTGCTATAAAGAAATGTGACCTACACATGAAATTAGGAGGGAAACAATAAGAAATGATGAAATTAAAGAGAAGGCAAGAGAAACTTCTATTGAAAATAACTGTAAAAAATGTGCGTAATGAAAATAAACACTAAGACAAGCTGCTAGAATTCTGTGAAATGGTGACATGAGTAGAAGTAGAAATTTGCATAAAATAAATTCAGTCATATGTAGCACTTAATAAGAATGAATGCATAAAGATCCAAAACAATTATTAAATTAAAATTTTAAAAATATATATATTTTGGAAGAGCAAAACGAGCAATAGAATACAGTATATTCAAAAAAAATTAAAAGTTAGCTCTCAAGAAAACGCATAAAGATAAGGGTTTATGTCTAGATAGAAACTTTAATGAGATTTAGAGACTTGTGAGAGATTCTAGGATGGTTTGGTTAATAAGAATCTTTAATGAAACTTTAAAGGCTAAAATGTCATTAAATAATCAAAGGAAAAACTTTAGCACTAATATTTAAAAACAAAGGACATATTCCAGTTTGCTAATCATAGATGAACTAAACTTATGAATGATATGATGAAGCCAAGTGAGTGAGTTATAAAACATAGATTTAGAAAAATTCCAGCAATTTTGGAGAACTAATTTCAATTCACTTTAGAAAAATCAACTATATAACTGATTTTTGTATTAGGACAATTAATTGAAATATATAGATAGCACAAAAAATATTCACATAAATTTTATTCATTTTGGACCGGCTACCATGATAATTAATTAAATTTACATTTGGGTAAAAAGTTTGTGTCAAAGATAAGTTTAAATCATTATCGATATATAAAGGTGCGCTAATTAGTATCAAAAATGACTGTAGAATGATCAAAGAGTTTTAAACAACAATATATATCCAAAATCAATAGTCAGTATATCATTTTTAATATAGGATATGTAGATGCTTACAAAGAATGTTCAAAGTGAAGTAACTTAGTGGGTTCTTTTTATATAAACACTAAAACAAGTGAAAAAAAAATGAGAAAAATATTTAGAAGATAGAGAAATTGCAATTAGTAGAAAAAGAAAGAAGTATTTTTAGTGGGTGTAATCCTAACAAATTATTAATCAACATTGTTATATATATATATATAAAACATATATAAGCATTTTAGAGCTATACAAAAAAATTGAGATACATAAGAGAATATAATTTCTAGGGTACATGACACTAGAAAAAGTTCCTCAAGAGAATTTTCATAAGAAGAGATCATGTAAATGTAAAAGTAAATTTTGTTAAACTACAATTAAGTTAGTATTAATGTATAGATTTGAGTGTTCAGTAAGTCAAAAGTCATTGACATTTTAAGCTGAGCATTGCAAAAAATGAGAATGTTAGGATAAATATATTTAAAAAAATTATAAAAAAAATAAATTAAGGAATGCTTATATTAAAGGAACAGTTGGAGTGACATCTATTGAAGATGATTTAATTTAAAAAAAATATTTAAGTGGTTTAGACATGTACAATAAAAGTGAAAAATCTATCCATTGAAGGAATAGAAAGAAGCGAGAATAGAACTAAGATACATAATTAATTTTGTTCAAAATAATTTATAAATAATAGGTTTAACAACTCATGCAATACTCACTAAGAATATATAATAAATAAAATGCATAAAGCCAACTCTTAAAAAATAGGATAAGGCTAATCAAGATGATGATAATATGATGCTCTACTCGTCAATATGACAATTATAATAAGTCATACTACAACATAAATATAATGAGACATATTATAATCATGACTATGTCAATCATTCCAATCAACATTAGTTTAATAAATATTCATACATGATCTTCAAACTATACCAATGTTGATGCACATGATCATTAGCAACATTTCTTTGATAATAGAGTGACTAACGAAGAATACATAGTAATTAGTATAAATCTTACAATAACTACACATGATTGTCCCATTCATTTGCATCTAAAACTATAATTTTCATAAGAACAAATCATATCATACATCAATTTCTTGAACTCCAAAGTTCTAGAAATTCAATCATATGATCATCCCATTCATTTGCATCCAAAACTATATTTTTCATGAGGATAAATCTTACAAAAACTACACATGATCGTCCCATTCATTTGCATCCAAAAGTAAAAACAAATCATATCATACATCAATTTCTTGAACTCCAAAGTTCCATAAATAATACTGATTCCAAAACTTTATGCACTATGTCAACTCCACTAATTCATAGACATGAAAAAAATCTATTAGCTTCTTATGATAATCGGGTCGTTCAAAATTACGATTGCGATGATTTGGACTCTATAGAACTTGAGAATAATGATGATCAATTATCACTAATCGAGGCCATTGTTGAGCCTAAACACGATGTTGTGCCTGAATCAATTGCTAATCCTAAGTATGAGATTATGTCTAACTCTATTTTTTACTGTGCTCAAGCTTATTATTGTTGTGCGTAAGATTAAAATACCATGTCACTATTATTATTAAAAAATGACTTGAGATGAACCTCGTTGAGAGACATTGAGGGAACAAAGTGAACCAGGAAGACAAACCAAAAGAGTAAATGATAGAGAGAGACAGAAATTGACAATGATGAATGAGGGAGAGATTGAATGCCAAGATAAGAGAGAAAAATAGGTTAGGCTAGAGATCAACTGATGATTGAACAACCTTGAGGTCGAACAGAACAAGAATAGCATCAAAGATTTAGAGTTTTTCTTCTTTTTCTTCCTCTTTGGTTCAAAGCAAGGCAAACCTAATCTAGATATTCTATCCTTTTTTAATTTCTATGCATACGAAAATGAAAGGAAATTTTATTATCAGATTTACTAGGTTTTAATATTTGATTTGTGGAGGAGAAAATTTTTGAAACTTTTGAATGAATGTTTCAAAGAATAATGTTTAAAACAAAAATTAACTAAAATAAAATGAAGATGATTGGTATTAACTTCTATGGCTTAGTACTTTGGATTAAATAAAAGATGAAAACATAAAATTTTATTCAACAAAACAAGAATGAAAATTGTTAAAATTGAAAAATCAATAAACTTAAAATCCATAGATTTAATATATCTTTGATAATTTTAATATTACAACTTGCAATTGAAAAATGATTAAATGAAATATTTTCTCTCTTTGCATAGATGTCTTCATATTGTTATAAATGTCAAATAAATTATTTTATTTCAATCTCATGAATTAATTTTTTTTAGAAGCATATGTATGAAAAGATGAATGCAAGGAATATGATAAGAAGCAAACGTGTGTGATGAATGATAGAGCATGGTAGTAGTTGGGAGCACTAATACACCGGCACGTAAAATGACTGCCCATTCTCAAATTTGAAAAAGAATATGAAAATGAGTGTATCTTAAGTGGAACAAATTAATGGATGTATAATATTAAATAATAAGTTATTTTATGTTAAAATCAAGTTACTATAAATATTCTTTTTCTATTATTAAATAGGTTGCAAAGGTTCATATTTAAAACTCCCATCCAAAATAAAATGTTAAGACTTACTTGTGATGACCTACATGTATATTATTTTTATCTTAAAATTATGATTACATAGAACTGGAATTAAGGGTTGTGTTGTCATGTGACTCACCCAATTAGATGATCTTTATTTTTAGAAAATGCTCTTTTAAACTAAATATTGGTTATATTCAAGTCATTAAGGATATGTGTACTAGAGCTGTTATTTGTGTCCAAATACAAAGAGGATTGACAAAATATTTTCCTATTTCAATTGGATTACATCAACGATCAACTTTAAGCCCTCATCTTTTTGCTTTAGTTATGGATGTTCTTACTAGGCATGTACAGGAAGATGTACCTTGGTGTATGCGGTTTGCTGATGACATTCTTCTTGTTGATAAGACTAGAGAGGGAGTCTAAGAGAAACTTGAATTATGGAGGTCAACCTTAGAGTCTAAAGGTTTTTACTTAAGTAGATCTAAAACTGAATATATGGAGTGTAATTTTAGTTGTAGAAGTTCTAGTGGTAGTGTTGTGATATTAGGTGAACAAGTCATTAAAAAGATTGAGCGATTTAGATATTTAGGCTCTATTGTTCAAAATTATGGTGAAATAGATGGAGATGTTATTAATAGAATTCAAGTTGGATGGCTGAAGTGGAGGAATGCATCTGGCCTGTTGTGTGATAGAAAAGTACCGCTTAAACTTAAAGGAAAATTTTATAAAATGGTGGTAAGACCTGCAATGAATTATGGTGTAAAATGTTGGCCAATAAAGAGAAGCATAAGACTAAGTTAAGTATTGCAGAGATGAGGATGCTCAGGTGGATGAGTGACTTTACTCTTAGAGATAAAATGTGAAATAAGTATGTTCGGGAAAAAGTTGGAGTAGTTCCAATGGCAAATAAGATTAGAGAGAGTCACCTTAGATGGTTTGGCCACATAAAGCGTTTAATATGACCCGTTAGAGATCGGCATTAGATTTGCCTTATGTTAAGAAAGATAGAGGGAGACCTAAAAAAGCTTCGTTAAGATGTATAGAAAATGACCTTAGTATACTTGAATTAAATGAGAATTTGACACATAATAAAACACAATGGAGACGAAGAATTCATGTAGTTGAGCTCACTTAGTGGGATAGAGGCTTCTTGTTGTTGTTGTTGCTCTTTTAAACTAAATGAGTAAAAGAAGAGAACTTATATACAGTAGAACAAAAACAACTTATGATATGTACGATTAAAAAATATAAATATCAATTTATAAAACAAATGATTTATATTATAACTTGGAATGAACAAAATTAAATGGTTTTGTGGCTTCTCTTATTTTAGAAGTATTCCCTCTGGAAAATTCATAACATGAGTAGAAAGAAAATATACTACTATTCAATTGTATGTTCTCATCTCAATATTCCAAGCTCCCAAACTAAGTCGTGATGTGCATCCTCATATATAACACTAATCTAACAAAGTTATATAAAGATGTATGTGTACAAATTCAAAGTCTTTAGATTCTAAAACTTGTTTATAGAAAATACAATATAAATATTTAAGAGGTGTTCATGAGCTAGTGTTACTATCACCTTCATAAAAATTAGACCTCCAAGGAGAAGGCTTTTAGTTGACTATTCATACGAAAAGTTACATTGATCTCAAAAAACATGATGTAATACAAAATTGCATCAATAATATTTAGTATTTAGTAGATCATTTCTAATACTTAATTTTGAAATTATCACCTTCTTATATTAAATATAAATTTTTAAGGACTTGTCAAGATCTAGATTTTAAATAACCTTGGATGTATTATGTAACCTTATTGTTATAAATAAGGTTTTGAGTGCTTACAATTTTTATTATCAATTATGATGAAATTTGAATCAAGATTACCTATTTTTTCTCTCTATTAATAAATCTCTCTGTCCTAACACGAATATGATTCATGAGGTGCAACCACATCCAAATAAAGAAAAATTCAAGAGGAAGAGGAAGATGATGAAGGAAAGTACCATCACCAAGGCTCATTATCAATAATTTACCACCAGAACAATCTTCACCTACATTAAATTGGTGTTAGAAGATTATTTTTACATAAGTTTATCTCGGAGTGATCCTGGTTACATTGATTACAATTAAAGTAAACATCTTTACATCAACCCTACACCTCTCTTGGTTGTTCTCTCCAAACTTTTTATAGTGTCCCATATCCTCTCTACCCCCCACAAATTTTGTTGTTAGCGGATACAAAACAATTGATAATACATCACTGAAAAATTGCTTATCAGGACTCTCCTTCCTCCTAGCCCATTCCACCCCTACACCACCCCACCCTTCTTCCTAACAATCCTACCTCATCTCTTTCTCAACAATGATTACAGTCAAACGGAGGTGAGAAATGGTCTAGTATACCTTGCACAGCCTACCCTTCCTGTCATCACGTCCTCTCACCTCCCCCTTCCTCCCTTCCCAATTTCTTCCTTTTCTCCATCTCAATCGCTTCTTTTTTATTGCAACAAATAGAGGTGAACAATGTCCTTGGAAGCTTAGCAAACACCTCTCCCCCCCATAAAGATGAGAAACGGGCAAGTAAACCTCCCTCCCTCTCACATCCAAATTATCATCCATCTCTTTCTCCACATATGTATCTGCCTTGTTAGTAGCGACCAATATACCAGCACCTCAGGTCAAACTTTCTGCTATTTTTCTACCTCTTTAAGTTCTCCAATCTACATGCCTTCACCACGCCTCCCCCTCCCACATACATACACAGGTTTGGAATATTTCACTGGTTTGGACCTTTAAGTCATCATTTGTAGCAAAAAAAATTGTTTCTCAAGTTCATTATAAGTAAAATATCGCACTCTACAAATTGTTTACCCTGATGATGGATCATATACATAATCAGATTCAGATTCTCCTGTCAGAGCTTCTGCACATTGACAAGCAAAAGAAAGTTATCAAAAAAATAAAAAATATTGTAGTTATGAACATTCAGAGGTAACATCAAGAACTCAACAAAAGTAAAAAAATCCAGGTTTTCAAAAAGAAGAGAATACTTGTAGAATCAAAATTTTCTGAAGCCTCCTGCCTATCGGTTGCAGAATGATTATTTTGACCAGAAGCAAAAGTAGAACCCAAAGTAGCTTCATCTAACTGCATGATTCCATCACCACCATCATCGTCGTCATCCCCGAACATGTCAAATTTATCATCATCCTTGCTAGCTTCAACATTGTCACATTCCCAACATGTCAGGTTCATCACTCAACACATTAGGATCTATAATAACATGAATAAGAGAAACTACAACAATAGAATCGCCAAGAAGTAGCAGAGTTGACCTAACCATGTGTCATTTAAAATTAAGTAAATGACATGAGGTTAAATGCCTAATCATAATCGAAATCAATTAAATTCATTCGATTTGAAAATTCGACTTCATAATGCTAAAAAGCATCAAATTTAATTAAAAGAGAAAGTATCAAATCAATTAAGGATCAATCAAATTAAAATCAAATTTTAATAAAATTACATATCGAGTCGAGAAGCCCGACGACGTCTAAACGACCTCCGTCAGAAATTGATCGGCCATCGCTTCCCACAAAAGTTTTAAGTTAAAATAACAAATTTCATAAGTTCTAAACTCCACTCATCGAATTATATACTGTTATTTAACGATTCATCGACTTTTAATTTCTCTCAAGAGGAGGTAATTAACTATGGCTTGCTATGAAACCCAACCAGATATAAAAGTTCTCACCAAATGAGAACGAATCTCTGGTATCTTATCTACTATTCATCTCCAAATTATCACCGACACTTAAACAACTCTTTCTTTCCTTTTATCGAAAGATGTCGGAATTTTCTGATCCCACGATTTCATGACTCACTGGGACGTTTCTTCTTCCATCTTCAATAAATCTAAGTTATAAGTTATAAGGAGTAAAAAAAAAAAAAGAAAAGATAAATGAAATATGAAATTGAAATGAAATAGAAACGATAAGTTAAACTTAACAACTTAGTTTGCTACTCAAAAATCTTAAGTTATATGAGATTTTATTTAGTCATGCTTAGTATGCTTTATCTTATCGATCCATATTTTGGAAGTAAGGTGATAGTGCTTATCTTAATTGCTAATTTTTTTACCTTTAAACCTGAATGGCATTACGTAACACAAATGCCATCGTTTCCTACGCCAACATCCGCTTGGCAACGCCGCCATTAATCGGAAGCACCGAGCTACCATCCGCAGAATGCGGGATTTCCTACCATCTTGAACGAAAGTAAGTTGTTGTGCCTCGACTTGTCAAGAAAACCGCCCCGCACGCCATGTGCGCACTAAAAGGTCGTTGAGGTTGTGACCCCTACTGCTGTAGGGTCACTTCAAAAGAAACAATCGCCAGAGCCGCCCCTCGAGACACCAATCAGGGTTGGTCAGCACGCTGACGGCCTCTTTGTCCCTCGACAATACACCACAAATTAACCATCCCGGATGATGATCAAGCTTCATCCGAGTAGCTTACCGGAGGAAGAAAAGAAATCTGAAATGATGCTCAACACTTAATCAGGTACCAAATCAGGTAAACCAATTGGAACCAAGATGTTCCACCCATAATCGCTTGATAACCTTAAGTGGGTTAAACGAATGTTCTACTGGTCACCAAACCCTTCTGACCACAACATCGTTCCAGCCTCCCGCGAGGAAACCCGAAACTATATCTGCACGAGTGCATCTTCTCCAAGTAGGACCGATGAAAAGAAAATACCAAGGCCTCGCATTAAGGATGCTAGATCGCTTCCTCCAAGGAGACCTCATCCCGAACTCAAATGGCAGACGCCAACATATTCATGTCCCACACTATGAACATCGGTGTGACACTTGGACAAGGTCAGAATCCACCACCAAAGGTCCTGGAAGGGTAAGCAGATCCTGAGGCTCAGCCTCAAAAAGAAATCAGAGCAAAGGCATGGCGTGACATCCGTGAATTCCAGATCCCCTCAACTCAAATTTATCAAGATGGGAGCCTAAAAAGAGGGCCCCATATGATAAAGATATACGAGACACCTTGAGAATCCTCCGTGGATCCCGCCATCAATCAACTCCATCACATCGAAGAGGTTAACTTCGATCAAGCCTCTAACTGAAGAAATTTCATTCCACACTTGGAATCAAGTTCATCGAGACGCCGAAAATTCATGTCCAAGAGAAGAAGAAGAAGAGGAGGCAACGATGAAGTAGTGTATATGGTGCAAAGTGCAGCCATCTGCCAATATCAACCTAAAGGCTCAACAATACTCCCTCAACCAAGAACAACAAATGTTCAAATAGGAAGCATCCTCGAAGTCTTCGTGAGAGGAACAACAAGAAGAAGAAGAAGAAAGGAAGAAAATCCCACCTTCACCGATACTACCACTTCGTAAGCACAGACACCCGATGAAAGCCAAAGATAAAGAAATCGCCAATGAAAATGAGAAATGATGATGAGATGACCGCGATGACGCAATGCAGAGAATATCGGCAGTCCAACACTGCCCCCCAAATAATCATCAAGCCTCCAAAGAATGCCAATGACAATCCTCCACAATTTGATCTCACATGCTTCAAGGGTCCAAATTGAGCTCAAGGTGATTGAAATAAATGAGTCGCTCAACTCGCTTCGTAATATACAAACTATATTCAAGCCGCGATGCCTCTCAACTTGATATTATATTGAATGAGAAGATCAAAGTTTATAGCTGGCAAAAGTGTAAAAATTGGTGAGCAAAGGTCGCCCATATCCCGGAGTATGATCAAATTCCATATCCAAAGGGATATTCAATGCCAAAGTTCAATCTATTCGACGGAATGGTAATCCCAAAGATCTCTCTAAAGCATCCCGCAGAATACGGGGAATGATGCATTATTATTCCGCCAGTCAAGAGCTTAACTGACCGCCAATGGTATGCCGAAGTTGTCAAATGACTCGATTAAAACTTTTCAACTTGAAAATATGTTCGTAAAAGATTCGCCAGCCAAGAAAACAACATCAGCCGATCTCACCTCGAGAAGAGGAAGAAAGATGAGTCAAGACCCGATATATTACGCGGCAAATATGAGTATGAAATGTGAACAATCTAGAAGAAGAGCATGCAATCCAACTTTGATGGGCAACATCGATGATAAGATGGCTATCTTGCATGGCTTCAATTACCACATTTCAAGAGCTACTGATGGTGGCTAAATTTGAGAAATTAAATTTATCCCGCCTGATGGCCAGAAGATAAATCCAAAAGAGCAAAAGCTCATCAAAGAAGGTGAAACACATTTCACCTCATACAAGAAGGATACGCGTTAATCTATAACGTAAAAGAAAAGCTACCTGATCAAGAAGCCGTTCAATCCGCCCACAACCCAAGCTCATACTTGAGGTAATGATCTCGAGGTCGCTTCTGAAGTGACCAAGACAAACAAAGGAGCGAATGACTCAATGGCCACCCTAAAAGAAAAGCAACAAAGAGTATTCTTTAAGAGGAAAGTGTGGCCAAATTGTTTTAAACATGCACTCAAAGTAGTCTCCAACTACCGGAGTGTAAAGACAAGAGGACAAGCGATAATCCTAACTATTGTCCATATCATCGCGCCATCCTGAAGATTGCTACATATTCAAAGATCGGCTGAAAAATACGTAAATGGTGAATTCACATTGTGACAAAAGAAAGAATCCAAAAAGTAATCACCTCATCTCCAAGACAAGCAATGAGCAAAGAAAGAGAAGCGGTCGATGATGAAGGATGGCGTCAGCCTCTAAAAAGATCAGAAAAAAAAGAATTGGTGTCTCTGTGTATTAAGTGGAAATCACCACTTGAGCCAGATTGAGCCGGAGACAAAACCTGTTATGGGCTAGTCATTCATCTAAAAGACGCCTCTAGCCAAATACCGCAAGGAAGGCTAAGAAACCCGCCAAATAAAAAAAAAATAAACTAAATAAAAAGAAGAAGGCAGTAGCACAAAATGTTACTACTATTATGGATGGTCGCAACGTAACACGAAAGATCATCAATAATATGGAAGATTACATACAATCAGCAAGACGACCTATCACGCTTGCAGAATTCGTTTCAAATCTTCAGATCAATGAAGAAGCAGGGGAAGAAGCTGAAGAACTTCCTACTGAGTCTTGCTTGATGATGCATGAAGTTGACAAGAAATTGGGAACTTCCAATGAAGATGAACCGAGCTCACCATATCAACAAACATGAAAAATATAAAGCAAGGATTCTCAATCTTCTATTATCGACGGGGCGTAGATGAAGAATCGAAGTCATCCAAGATTCATGAAATGAAGTAGCGGAGTTGAGAGTCGAGTGCTACCATCTCAACAGAAAAGAGCCAATGAATAAAGATAAAGGAAAAGAAAGTCAAAAAGTTATCCCTAAGGATTCAAATAAGAATTTTCATCAAAAGGGATCGACTACAATATTCTATCCCATCTAAGAAAATTCACAGTTTTAGATAAGCACTTCTAATGTCAAGATCTACCTTAATTGAAGCTCTCAAAGAGTCGAAAATTTGAAGCATATTTTGTCAACGCCTAACTGAGACCTTGCATGTTCAAGAGCCTCCACCGTCACATTTTCGTAAGATGATCTAATGTCGGACCGCAGAGCACAATCGCCTCAGATGTTATACCGAAAGTGATGAAATTATAATACCACGGATCTTAATTGATCCTTCCGTATCTCTTATGAACTTGAGGGAACTCTTAGATGGCTATCTCTAGATGTACAACATGAGGACGAGATAAAGTCATGGTTCAAGGTTTCAATGAGAGGAATGAGCTATTGGGTCATTAGTCCTTCTTCTTAAATTTGGAGACCTCTACTAAATTTCATGTGATGCGTCGAATGCTTCATTTGAGCTACTTACGGGTCGACCATGGCATAAGTATGGCATTGTCCATCTTGTGTATGTATGAAATATACAAAGGATGGAGAAGAATGCCAAATTGTGGGTGTGTGCAACACTTTTCGGTGCATGAAATGAAGATTTATCAAGATGCGGTTATTTCCTTAGAGAATCAAAGCTAACAAAAAGCGAAATCAACTTTAAAACCCATAAGAACAAGTTAAGAAGAAGGAGAAGATAAAATGAATAAAGGAAAAGAGGTTGTTCCAAATATTCCTAGGGATATAAAGAACAGTCCAAAATCAATAACTTGTCATCGCAGGTGATCTTGAAGATGAATGTGTTCCTTCTAAATCCAAAGGTCCATGACTCTTGAGTAAAGCTCGAAGAACATTTGACTCGATTATGAGTTGAATGCTTTTGAAGGTAGGTGCTGATACACTCTTTTAGATCAAAATGGCCATCCTGCTCACTCCCCCATTTTAAAGAAATCACCCTCGAGAAACTCACAAAGTCGAGGCGGTGACCTTCTATGTACCTCCTCTCCACGGAAAACCGGGCGGGGAAGCTGTTTTATAAATCGAGGGGTGCAGAAGAGGATCTGATTGGGTAATCTATCGAAGAAGAAGAAGCCCACAAGGATACCAAAATATTACTCTCAAAGATGCATAACTTAATGCATAAACATGGGGTCAGTGGCAGTAAGCAAGGACTAAGCTCTTTGAAATGATGTGTGGTACCCAAGGTTCTCAAACCATTGGTAAGAGAAATAAATACACTACCAGGCCTTGGTTTCATCAAGACAAGCGGTCCAATATACATTTATGCGGGAATAGAAGTTGAGTGATGATGAAGATGAGAATTTATTCTTAATGTTAGTCTCACAAATAATGAAGAAGTAGAAGCGGACGAAGAGCTTGAAGATGGTGGGGAGGCACTCTTATGGATGAACAAAGAAATTAATTTGGGAGGAGGATCCTGCGTTCATCGGTCTCTACTTCGAAGATAAAGTGGAAGAATTAAAAACCTTGCTGTGAATTGATTGCTTTGCTTGGACATATCTTTGAAATGCGCTTATCCCCGATATAGCGGTTCACAAACTAGCAATTAAGCGGATCGACACCGTCAAGCAAGAGAATGAGATTGGAGGTTGAAGTAATTGCGAAACCAGAAGCTCATTGAAGCGGTTTTATTCGAAGAAAAAATCTTGGATAGCTAATATTGTCCCGTGAAAAGAAAATTGAATTAGTATCGACTTGAGGATTTAAATAAAACATGTCAAGGATGACTTTCCCTCGAAGCTGTTGGTGGATAACACTTCAAACCGACATGTTCTCATTTATGGACGGATCGTCGAGTTACAATCAAATCAGATGGCTCACGAAGATGAAACATATTCGGGGCCATGATTATATTTTCTACAGTCATGCGCCGGCGAAGAATCTTTGGAGCTACATACCAAGCTATGACACGAATCTTTGTGAGTTGATTCATCAAAAGTAGAGTCTATGTTGATGATCTTAGTTGTATGTCGATAGATCGATGATTTAAGTGTCTTTGAAAGAATCGAAAATATGATCTCAGATGAATCCTCTCAAATGCGCTTTTGGAGTCTCTTCTGGAAAGTTCCTTGGATATGTTGTGCCGTGGAGGGATTGAAATCGATCCCAACAAAATCAAAGCGATTGTCGAAATGCCTCCTCCAGGAGTCTTCAAGCTCCATCTGAGGACATCGCATTCATTAGAAGATTTATATCAAATCAGATGTCTGCAAAATTAATGAAGAAGATATACTTTCAAGTGGGATGAAGAATGTCAAGGCGGACGATATCTCTGTTGAATCCATTCTTGCGACTCAATCCGGAAAGCCTCTCATCTTGTACAGTGACCTTGGAGGAATCTCAGGTGCTTTGTTGGCACATAATGAGGAAGGAAAGGAGAATGCTCATCTTACATTAGTCGAAGACTAATAGGGCGGAAGCGTTATTCTCAATTGAAGCATTGTTTGGCGTTAATTTTCTTTGCTATCTCATAAAATTACCCTTATCTCGAGGATCGATCCGTTGAAGTTCTTGATGACAAGATAGCGTTGGTTCAGCACGATGGCGTCTTACTACTGATTGATATTACATATGTTCCCGAAGCGGTGAAGGGCGATTTTCTTGCTCATCCCATCATCAGCATCATTTTAACGATGATCTTCACGATGAGCAAATCATGCATATATGAAAAGCAACAAATAGAATTGTATTTTGATGGAGCTCGTCCATAGATACACTCAACCCTCAAATCTCCCAAAGGCTCAGCGGTATCGGTCTCATCTTGATCACACCCGAAGGTGAGACATTCTTATATAACTCAACAACCAACAACGAAGCGAGAATATGAAGCGTTGGTGGCGGGTTTAGAAGCCATTTCCATGGGAGTCGAATCTGCAAATTTATGGCGATTCTCAACTCGTCATTAATCAAGTGTTGGGCCTTTACAAAATCAACAAGCTTGAATTGGCTACTTATCACAAGCGAGTTCTCGAGCTTATGAAGCAAATTCAAATGTCATTATGACTCGAGTCTCGAGCTAGGAATATAGCAATTGCTTAAATTAGCTAAAGAAATGGCAGTATGGATGGCGACTATATTAGTGTGTGTGCTCGTCGAGTCTAGAGCCGATAAGTTTAAGATCCCATTTGGAAGAGGGGTCATCAAACACAATCGCAGTGCGACTCATGTTACACTCCCCTTACAAATTATTTCTTTGAGACAAGCTTGAAATTCAAGAAAAGCCTCAACTGCGGGGCACACAATGATGAAATTATAGTAGAGAAGGAAGGCAGGCTTTCGACTACTTCAAGGAAGGCAAATTGCCAAGTAATAATAAGTCGATATGCACAACTTGAAAAAGCGAATATATGCTTATGTTGGCAATACTACGTATCGTAGATCCTTGACAGATGTTGCGATGTTTGGGAATAGAAGAAGCCAACAAAGTAATTGTTGAAATCCATCGAGGACTTTGGTGCACCAATCGAGGTCTAAATGGCTTTCAAAATTAAAAGAATTGGATCTTATTGGCGTCATGGTAAAGATTGTATCAATCATGCGAAGATGCCATGAATGCAGTCCATGGTAACATAATTCATCTCCAAATCCGTTGCATCAATCTCTAGTTTGAGGTGGGGACGGATAATTGGACCAATTGATCCATCATCATTTGTCATCGCCACCATTACTTTTTCGATTTTTGAAGACACCATTTAAAGTTCTGGTGAACAAATTGACTTCTTTCTCCCATATATTGTTTATAGATTTGGTGTACCGCCGAATCATTTGATTGACCTTCAAAAGCTAAAGTTTATAAATTCTTGATCGACATAAGATTGATTGGCGATATTCATATCTATAATCAGAGAAATGGCCGAGGCATTTAATAAAACACTAGTCAAATTGCTTAGAAAAATTCTCACAAGAAATAAAGGGAGTGGCATACCAAACTTGTGGCGATGGGCTTCTGGGACCACTTACAAAACTCTACAAAGTCACTATGCTTGGTGTTTGGGTGAGTTTACCACTTTCGAAGTTGAACTACCTTAGCTCAGTAGCCATTCAATCTCACCCAAGATGAGAATGCGTCTGGATGGAAGAGCTTGGCAACGGAGGTCGGGCTCAAGCTCGACAAAATCTAGAAGTCTATCGGATGTCGAGCATTCATCTGATGCGATCCTCGAGCTTTTCGGAAGGAGAGTTGGTCACAGTGTGAGAAGGCCAATCATCCCTCATCATTGGTGTAAATTTGAACCTAATTGGGAAGGACCTTTTGTTATTGAAAGGTCGAGAACGTATCGGACTCGGTGAAAGGCCGTCATGCTCAACGATTCGGCATTTAAAGAAATATTACACATGAAAGTGTGATTGGACAAATCTGCATTTGAAAATCTTTATTGTCGAACACTTATGAAAATTTTCATTGGAAATTCTCTTGTAGAATGCATTTCCAAATAAAATAAAATCCTGTTGAGGGGCATTTTAAATTTTATAGTAAAGTATCGCTGGTAAGGCAGGGCCTTTCTTTCTCTTTGGGTTGACATCGTTACTAGTCGAGATCCCCATATGCATACTCAAAATTATGTGTTCAAAGCTCAAATTTAAAGTCTTCTTGGAAAACTTTCAAGTCTGCAAACTTCAACAAACCAAGTTGGAAGGACATTTTCCATCCCACATCAAATCTAAAGGCTCGGTGTATTGGCTGACTAAATTGGCCTTATCATCGACAGATTTTACTCAACACCAGCGTAGTAAGGATCCTCCTACGTTAGTTCAAGACAAGAGCATCCAAATCCTCAAATCTCTCCAACTTGGTGAGTTCAAGTGGCAGATTGGGAAATTATCCCTATTGGTAGGTCATCTTTCAAAATTCTACAACAAACAAAGATATCACTCGAGGCCTTGCAGTTTGGAATCAAATACAAATGAAATCTCAACTCCTTGATAGTCTATCAAAGCGAAGCGAAGGAAATTCTTCTTAAGTCAATAAAGCAAAAGCGAAGCTATCCCAATGTTGCTAAATGCCGAACTAAGGAGTTTTGTCATCGAGGTTCATTACATGTGCAAAACAGGATGATGACTCTTTGCCATTGATCAACACAAGCTCGAGGCGTTTGCATTTATCCTTACAAGCTGAAAGCGGCGGAAGGTAATTCGTATCGCGACAAATCTCTATGTTGAGGACTTTCTCCCATCAATCCATCAGGCATGAAGCCGGATAAAGGAGGCACAAGATGATCCAGTTAGTCTTCAACAAGTCAAAAGCACAAAGCGGGGAGACATTTTCATCTCATCAACATTAAAAGCGCGAGCGAGGAGGAAAATACAAATCCCAAATTTTGAGATGAAATCTTCAACAAGTCAAGCACAAAGCATGGGGAGAGACATTTCGCTCACATAAACTCCATCAACAGTCAAGGCAAAGCCGAGGAGGAAATCAAATCCCAAAGTTCGAGATGAAGTCTTCAACAAGTCAGCCAAAGCATAAAGCACAGGTGAGGATGTTCTCATCTCATCATCAAGTCCACCAAGGCACAAAGCCGGAGAGGAAATTACAAATTCCAAATTCTTGAGGCTGAAGTCTTCAACAAGTCCAAAACACAAAGCAGAGACCAAGACATTCTCATCCTCCTCATCAAGCCAAAGCAGCCGACAAGAGAAAATATAAATTTTAAATTCTGAGGAAATCTTCAACAAGTCCGTTAAAGCACAGCAGACTGAAGATGCTTCATCTCAAAGAATAAATCATCGACTCCATCAAGAATGCACAAAGCCGGGCAGAGGAGAAAATATAAATTTCAAACTTTAAGAGGAAATCTTCAAGTCGCCAAACAAAGCGTTGACTAACGATAACAAATCTGCTCAACAAGCTATTGTCAGATGAAATATGCTTGTCCAACCCGAGTTATACTTTCTATCGAGACAGAAAGTTGTTGAAATTATAACTTATTGGCATCCAAGAAAATCTCTTGGAGATCCATGAGTCGTATGTAATACCAACAAACACCTATGCATGCAGCACCATATGTTTGTTAGACGTGTTGACTTCTGTTATATAAATTTAAATTAAGTAAATGACATAGAGGTTAAATCTACTGTCATAATCGAAATCAATTAAATTGATTCGATTTGAAAATTACTTCATGTCGTAGAAAAGCATCAAATTTAATTAAAAGAGAAAGTATCAAATCAATTAAGGATCAATCAAATAATTAAAATCAAATTTTTAATAAAATTATGCGATATCGAAGTCGAAGCCTCGACGTCTAAACGACTCTCCAATGATCGATCGCGTCGCGTTCACAAAAAGTTTTAAGTTAAAATAACAAATTTCATAAGTTCTAAACTCCACTGATTATATACTCGTTATTTAACGATTCATTAGTAGCCTTAATCGAAGTGCTCTCTCTATTGGGAGGTAATTAACTATAGCTTGCATAGGAAACCCTAACAGGATATAAAAGTTCTCACCAAATGAGCGAAATCTCTGGTAGTGTCTTATATCTATTCATCTCATTCAAATTATCACACTTAAACAACTCTTTCTTTCCTTTTTTATCGAAAGATGTCGTGGCGAATCGATCCCACAACAAGATAGTATAAAATGTGTAATAATATTAGTCATACTTAGTAGCCACGGAAAAAACAGAAATGACGGCCACATAACCAAACCACAAGACATAAGTATTGCTAGTGATGGTAGAACCAGCCACAGCAATCTATGAGAAACATAATCCATATCTGATGTGCACTGAACTTTATAATGCTGAAAGATAGTAATAAACAATGTTAAAAAGTTCATCCAATTGTAAAATTAAAAAAAAAAATTATTCAGAAAGATTCCAGTGTACCAATAGGATAATTCAGAGATGCAGTGAGTTCGTGTGGCTTCTTACTCTATAACAAGACAATAATCATGATCAGGTGCATTGCAGTGCACAAGTCCACTTCAGCAACTTAAACCCATCACAAACACGGTTCAGTGAGCTCAAATTTATGTAAATCAGGCTCAAATGATATATAAAACATGCCCATAAGACACAAGGCAACTAGGATGAACGTTATGAGGAAGGCAGATAGAATCTTAGTGAGAAAATTAAAGTGCTTGAACATTTCAATGAATTCACTAATAAAAAGTATTAAAAATTGGAAGTAAAGATTCCATTGATATAGTCAAACATATGAGTATAAAATTCATTAAATTACTTTCGTTTAATTGTTAAACCATTATGGTTAGCTTTCTAGGGGATTTTTGGTTAATTTTGTCATCAATAAAAGGTGATTGAACATTTTTTTATTGTAATTGAGACGTCTTGAATTTGTCTTGTGCAATAGTTGCTTTAGTTTGATGTCTTCATTGTCATGAATCTGTCTTGTGCAATAGTGCATTCGTTTTATGTCTTCATTGTCACATTTAAATGTATTAAGTCACAAAGTGAGTATCAAGATCAGCAAATATCCCCCAATAAATATGATGTGTGTATAATGCAAATCATATTCATTGTCCCCCTTCAAGTAAATCTGTGTTTTTAATATATGATGTCTTTATTTCATTTTTTTGTGTTATTTGCAAGATAGGTTAATTTGGAAGTAAACAATAGATATGCCATTTAGTGAGACTAGCGAGGAGCCATTTGGGCCACCATCGACAGGCATGATCCTTTAGAGACTACTGAGATTGGTGACTTGCTTAAGCAGTATAGGGAGATGCATAAGGGGCATGATAGTTACCATAACTTCTTCACATGCTTCTCCCCTGCTTCCAAATTGTACACTTAACCCTTCCATTTATGAAGATTTCTATAGAATGGGTTGCCACCACTAAATTAAAATGCAAAGAGTAGAATCCCTTGGGCAGATTTATGGATCCAATCAACCATGAATTTTGTGACATTTAATAATTGGTCATTGATATTGTTGAGCAAATGAGGAAATCGAGACTATTAACTCACAACTAGCTACAATATAGTTTATTAAATTGCCCTCAAGGCTCACCTATGAGCCAAGCTCCCAAACTAACCGTGAAAACATGACATGGGCTAAAAAAATCTTGCAAATGCACAAGAATATAATAGAAGGAATTACAGCTTATGAGATAGTGTATGCATTTATGTTTGACTTTGAGAGCATCCCTCCTTCAGGGGTTCACAAAGTGGCAGAGTTCTAGAATTATGGTAGTAACTTCTGTTGGGTTGGACCTAAGGTATCCATGATTACATTGTGGGTGCTGCAAGCTGAAGGAAGATTTCCAATCTATAATTATTGCTATGAGTACATTAATCCTAATGTGAACCTCTTTAATAGACCACTGTCAATTGATGGAAACTATTTTGGGGATAGATTTGCCAACAATATATCCTGAGAGCCTATTTGAAATCAATTTTATTTTATGTTTTTTATTTTTGATTTTATATTATATTTAAATGCAGGCTTGTTTAGTACATTTTTAAGTATTTTTTATTTTAAAAATAAATTTAATTATTTTAACAACATTCAAAATAACTTCTGAGTGTTTTAATTTTTTTCAAAAACAACTATCAGTACTAAACTTATTTTATTTCGAATCAAAATATAAACAAAAAAAAAAATAAAAGTCATCAACCATCAAACTTATAAAGCAGTGGATTTGTTAATGTATTTCTAGCCAGCATCCTTCCTTAAAATATCTGGATTTATTGTTTTGTACAAGAGGATAGCCTATGTCGACATATTTGACATTAAATGACTCTTTTGAGTTGGCTTGTAGAATGTCAGTTAATTATTAGAAGAGACTACCGAGTCATATTTGCCCATCTATAACAATATCGATGAAAGATGACTTATTTCTAACTTGATTTTTAAATGCTTGAGTTTACATATGTAATCTGTACGATCCAATGCTCCATCAAGAGCCAACTGAATATCTCAAAACAATGATCTTTCTTTAGCTTTTGGAGTGCTTATTAGATGTGCAGAGTTTTGAGAATTATTTCAGAGACTAGCTCTAATGGGCTATAAAAGTTTAATTCACCCTAACATTATATGTACACATGGATTTATTTTTATATTCATGGAACTTTTGAGAGAGAATATTCCATAATTATCCAACCATCACAAGTATTGTCCACTTTGAAGCAAGAGTAAATATGCCTCTTTTTCTTTATTCTTCATTTGGTTATAAATAGATTTTCATTAGTTCATTAGCCAAAACAACTCAGATAGGCTTAATCAAAGAATCAAAAATACAATGCACCATGGTGGATGGACTTTAAAAAGTGCTAAATACTAAATTAGTATGTGAACAACCTAGATATGCTACTCTTTTGGCACGCGACTATTTTAGAAGGATATTAGCCCAACTAAGTCATCAATTTGGATATTCTCGAGAAATCCCTCATAATGAGAGATCATATATTTAATGAATAGTTTATGGGAGATATATATAGTAAGAACCTATTAAAACTTGATTTTATGAACTTCCATGATATCGATATACTAATTGAGACTTGGTTTTAGATCCATATTTTGGGTGGTTCCTCTCTACAATAAAAAATTTCAACTAAAATTGCTAAAATCCCTCTGCAAAAAAAGGGGGGTTAAAAGCCTTTACGATTTTCTTCACAACCTAGCAAGAGTGGAGATAGTATTATTGCCTTCTTTCTTTTCTATTGTTTTACATTGTCATTTTCATTCTTATCATTTCACATGTATGCAAGTTTTAATCAATTTGATTAAAGGCAGTGGGATAATTATCAAGCTATGACATGAGAAGGTATTATTTTAGCTAGAATGCAAGCCAAAGAGCCATTTCCAAACTATGTTGAGGAATAGTCCCCAACACATAGATTTAAGTGTCCTCTACAAACAATGCAACCTCTTGCTTCAGTGAATTAATCAGCGAAGTCAGTTCCACTACAACTTTTATTCACGAAAAAAGTGATATTTGAACCTTTAAAAATGTCTGTTGATGTAGGACCAGTTGATTTTGAAAATTTAGATTCCCTTAATATGCATTTACTCAACCATATCGCTCTAGAACTTACCCATCTTTTTCTATGGACACATTTTTCTGTTTCCTAGCAAAGGAAACATCTAAATGAGGAAACTAACGTATACCAAAGCCTTTGATGTACTTGTAGCTCTTCATATTGTAGATTTTATGGGCTTCTATCGGGCAATCCTTTGACTCATATTAGAACATCCAACTCAAGTACAATCTATTTCTTCTTTTTTGTTTCTTTTAATTTATGTTATTTTTACTTATGTAATAATTTTTTGTTACTTCATACATTAACCAAACAAACAAGTAAAATATTAGTTTGAAATTTATTGCAAACACCCTTCAGTTATTGATCTGTGATAGAGGGAGATGCAGGACTACAATTTGATGTCCTTGTAAAACTTAATCTTTGAAATTGGACTCATCAGTGATTGAGTCTCTGAGTGGTCTCAAAGTTGATGTTGGCTCATTTAATATTAAAGGATGTTAATCTAGGATATAAGGAGGTATGATGTCGAAAGAATTTTTGATCCAGCAACTCACAGCATTAATATTGTTTAGATAAGTCATCATTATCTGATTTTTATGACCATGTTAGAATCCGTCAAGAGAGTATTGATTTAGTGCAAAATGAATTTGGAAAAGAGCGTTGAGGCCATGAGAAAACATTGTTACAGTGCAATTATCATTACAAAAATTGGAAACAATCCTCCAAAATAAAGAATCTCAGAAAAAAGATTAAAAGCTTGGTATCTTATAGGATGAATATTAAGATGAAGATCAATAAACAGGCTTGAATGATAGAACAGGAACAATAGCAATATCGAATTTGCATCTGTTGGAGAGAATAGATCGAAGGGCAAGACAAATTTGACATGCTATGATGAAGCCATGAGGAGGAATTGTCGTGAATAAGAGAGAACGGAGGAAGAGAGAGCTCTGTTTGATGGCTGCCTGAATCAGAACTTGTTGTCCATGGCTGAATGAGAAAGTCATTACGTTATTTTCATTATTCTTTCTTTTGTCGTTTCCTATGAAGGTTGGGATGAGATAATGGGTAAGGAAGGATAACGTGGAGAATTGCTATTGAAATAGGTTTTGGGTATGAGACGGGATGATTCTGGAAACACAAATTTTATAATTAACTTTAATTAATTTAATTACAAATTAAAACTAATTAAAGTTAATTAATTTTTTTTGGATATATATATATATATATAATCATTATTTTAAAGTATGTAATTAATTTTGAAATAATAGATGTACAACTTGACTAAAAATAATAGTTTTAATTTGATTCAATCTAAATCTTTATCATTTTTTATATCATTTTTATTCTCACATCTTGATTTATGTGTCATCATCCTCATGAATAAGCATCGTTTAAGTGGTTTTCACATTTCACAACCGTTCGCATCTTTCGAAATATATTGTCAGGCTCGAGCGTGAGTAGATTTTGTGATTCGCATTCATGTGATGATTAGTAAGTAAAGTCATTTTTTGGTGCTTTCGATGCTTTGAATGTGTCGGCATAGTTTGTTTTGCGATCGGGTAAATATTCAATAAATTTCAAGGATGTTTGAAGCAATTTTAGTCTGATTCACACTACGATCATCTATAATTTGTTATCCTCATTTTGCTTTATGCAATTAGCTATGAGATGCTTCTCTTAATAGATTTTGATGCTTTGTACTCATTGGCAAACTCCATTTCATGAACAGACGATGTTTAAACAACTTTGGCAAGGATCAAAGTGTTTCATCTCCAATTTATATGACGCTACATCTATCGAGCGTCTTCTTTCTTTGAGTCAATCAAAAGATAATCCCCTTGTTAATTTCATTATTTCAAATGAACTACTGAAGTCGATTTTGTGAATAGATGACATTTAAGCGACTTCGATTGCAGTTGAGGGGGGTTTCGAGCTCAATCTGCTTGATGACACATTCATCATTAATCAATCTTGTTGCTTGATTCAACTTATGAAAATAGTGTGAAGGTCAATAGTGTCAACCCATGCTGGACTCCAAGGCTACATTGACTCAATCTATTGTAGACTTAAGAATTGTTGAAAATGAACATCAATCACTTGTCGTAATTATATCTCAACTTTATGATTTACATGCTCGCCTTTTTTGAAGTGATTCATCTTTATTCCTTGATGCAAATTTTAAACTTATCCAACAACAACAAGCCTTTATCCACTATATGAGGTCGACTATATGAATCTTTTTCTCTAATATATCCTATTAAGTATCATATTCTCATTTACTCCTAATAAATTAAGGTTATTTTTTATACTTCCTAACCAAGTCTTTTTAGGTCTACCTCTATCTCTTTTAACATGGGTCAAATCTAATACATCTACTCTCCTAATTAGGTCATCGAACAACTAATGTTTAATGTGACCAAACTATCTAGGCAACTCTCTCTTATCTTTTCTACCACTGGAGCTACTCCAACTTTATCATGTATATATTCATTTTCCATTTTGTTTCTAAGCGTAAAGCCACTCATCCACCTGAGCATCCTCATCTCTATAATACTTAATTTTATGCTTCTCTTTTATTGACCAACACTCTGCGCCATATAGCATTGCAGTCTCACCACCATCTTATAAAATTTTCCTTGATATCACACAATAGGCTCGATGTATTCCTTCACTTCAACCATCCAACTTGAATTCTACTAATAACATCCTCATCTATATCACCATCACTTTCAACAATAGACCCAAGAAATCAAGAACATTCACTCTTTTTAATGACTTGATCACCCATTATCACTACTCCACCACTAGATATTCTATAACTAAAATTATACTCCATGTATTTGGTTTCAAATCTGCTCAAACGAAAGCCTTTAAACACTAAGATTAACCACCATATTTCAAGTATTTTTCTTGAACACCCTTTCTAGTTTTATAAACAAGAAGAATATCATCAGCAAAAAGCATACACCAAGGTACATCCTCTTGTAAATATCTAGTAAGAATATCCATAATTAAAGCAAAAAGATATGAGCTTTAAAGCCGATCCTCAATGTAATCCAACTGAAATAGAAAAATACTTAATCAAATCTCCTTATGTTTGAACACAAGTAATAGCTCCATAATACATATCTTTAATGGCTTGAATATAAGCAAAGATTAAATCCTTTTGTTTTCAAGAACTCTCCAAAATACTTCTCTTTGAATTTTATCATATGCTTTCTATAGGTCCACAAATATCATATGCAAATCTTCCTTACTCTTTACATACTTCTCCATCAAACCTCTCAACAAATGTATACATGAAACCAAATTGATTTTGAGAAACTTTTGTATCACGTTGTAACATATGCTCAATTAATGTATGATACAATAACTTAATTCTTCTATAATTTGCACACTCTTGTGCATCACCTTTATTCTTGAAAATATGAACCAACAAACTCTTTCTCAACTCATCTAGCATCTTTTTAGAATTTAAATACTATTAAAAAGATTAGTAGGCCAAAAAATTCCTTAATCGACTAAGCATTTTAACACTACTATTGAAATATTATTAGTACCTACTGCTTTTTCACACTTAATTTTCTTTAAAGTCTCTCCAACTTTGATTTTGCTAATCCAATGATAAAAATACAAATCTTCATTTTCATTTGAGGTATTAAGGTCACTACAGTCAATCATAATCTCACAACTTTCATTCAAAAATTTATCAAAATATCTCATCCACCTATTGAATATCCTCTGCTAAAAAAAGCACTTTTTGATCTTAATCCTTGATGCACTTCACGTAAACTAAATCTTTATTTCTCCTATCCCTTTGATTGACTAACTTATACATCTTTCGCCTTAAGATTCAATAAAATCATTATATAAATGATAATGCATTTCTATAAACTTTAATAAATTTGTTGATTAAATTTTAAATAGAAATATGCATTTGACTGTTACAATTTAGTTAAACTCACGACCATCTGACTAAATCGCAAGAGCTTGTTGAGTCATTTTTAAATGATTTTGAGCACGAAATATTGAGTTCTTTCTATTGAATACCTTAACTATGATTTGTTCATCTTGCTACCTCCTTTTCAAAAATTTATAAATATTCCATACTTAAAATTAGCCAAAAATAAAATAAAAACATCCCAATCTTCGTCAATGCAACCTGAGTCATGAAAAAAATTTAAAACTCTCAAATAACATTTGTGATTATTTTCATAGATCTCAAGGAGAAGATATGCATTCCTATCTAGAACAGATTACCATCTCCAAAAAAGTAAAAAAAAAAGGAGAGGCGTTGAAAGAGAAACACAAAATGACTTATTATGGCGGCGCTCGAGAGAGGAGCTTGTTGTGATTGTCAAAATGATGTTGGGATGTCATGCGAAAGGCCACAGAGTAATTCTCGAGATCCCAAGCACAACTAATTGATGGGCATATATATTAAATCATAAAAAAATAATTTAGCGCAATCCATGAAGGCAATGCGCCTTGCATCATTGCTCATGCTTGGTAAAAATAGTGCACAACATTTTTTTTATTTTTATTTTTATTTTTTTGCATCATGTCATGCAAATGAGGCTAAGGATGCGCCATGACAAGCATCATTTTGCTCCATTGACATATATGATTGGCAAATGTCCAAGACAACCCATAATAATAGAATCATCATATTGATTGGATTCTTTGTCGTTCCCCACCACAACTCTAAGCTAAAGACTAAGGTTTTTCTCTATCCTAAGCTAAACAGCTACTACTTTAAATATTTAGTACATGCTAACTAACCTTAAGCACAATTTCTATCTTGACTGAGAGTGATAACCATAAGAGCATATGCCTATGAGAAACCTCGAACGGGATAATAAAGCCCTCACAAAATCTCTTCGTAATGTTTCATCTATTATTCAATGTTTCCGAAAAGCATGGCTTGAAAACATCTCTCATAGAAGACTTGGGGGTAAATTTTTTGAGCCTGCATCTTATAACTAATTTCTGCAAGTGATTGAGATTAGATTAAGTTTTTTACATATCAAATTTCATTTTTATTGTGTGGATTTTATTTATTGTCAATTTTATTTGTTCTCAAATTTATTGTACAATTTCAAATGTTGGATACTTTTATATTATTATTTAGAATGAACGGAAATATTTTTAAAAAATTTGCATCAAAATAAACTAGTCTTTGCCTAAACTAAAATTTGGTTTAATAATGATTTGTAAACTTTCACTTGTTTTTTATGCATCTGATCTCACATTTGCATTAGTAAACCCTATACCCTAAGACATAGCTCCATAGAGCATTTTAGATTTGGTCAATTTCACATGTAAAAAGCAAGAAATCATCAGACATCAGGAGCAAAGAATGAATTCATTAAACCTGTAGACAAGCTTATTTCCCTTCTAGGTATGAAGAGAGATGATGGAGGATATTAAAGAAGAGAGTACCAAGGAACAACATTGAACAGTGATGATGATGAAACACTATTGACAATGAATGATTTTCTCAAGGAATTAAAACATAAGGAAAACAAAACAAAAAAGCTGACCTGTTTCACGTTCAAAGGTCTCCCGTTCTTGATAGTAAACATCTATAAAAATAAAATTAAAAATAAAATAAGTCAACGATAGAGAGCCATTCGCACAAGATTGGTGATGAAATATAGAATATACTAAAAAAATCAGAAATTATAATAAATGATTCCTACCATTCAATAACTTATCAGTCACTCTCTGCTATGGAAATAAACTAGGTATATAAATAAACAGAGAAAAGATTATGAAAGGGGAACGCCTTCAGATATCTTGAAAATAAATTCACACAATATATCACAAACAACCATTACATTAGGAAAATGAAAGCCTCAACTAAGAATCAGATCATATCGATAACTCCAAACATAAGCATATCCAGAAAGAAAAATTAAGAAACAATATACAACATTAAACGCAATTTCTTAAATATTTGGTTTCTATCATAGACAACCCTGAAATATTTTCTGCCAAACCTTTAACTCGTAGCCTTCATAATGAACAGCATATGAAATCACTATCACATAAAGATTACACGAAGCAAACATGCTTAACTGTACTCTCCATTCTCCATGAGCTTCATAGCATCCTCAGTAAGTTGATCAAACATGAGCTTGGTACTCTCAGACATCTTTGCTCTCTTGTCATTTGAATCACCTTTTAAGCGTTTTAATGCATGTATAATCTGCAAGAAAAATTCAAAGACTTCTATATGACACCCATAACAAACTTTTATACAATTCTTATCAAATTGACTGTACAGAAATAACTTGATCTCATGGACATTGATAAAACAAAACAAAATAAGTGGGTAAATTCCTTTGGCTGAGTGGTAAGATCAAGCTGACTATAATGGATGAAGTTTGATTTTAAATTATTTGTTGTGATTTTGCTTATAAATAAGCTTAGAAATCTTGTAATAAAATTCCAACAAGTCTCACTCTCCTCTACCTTACCGCCTGCTATGCAAGTAAAAGGCAACAAGGTATGTTTAACTTGGTCGCAGAACATTAGGACTTCTATGAGAAAAAAAAACCTTAAAATTAAGGCAATCAAATTGAAATACAATGAGGTGAGTAGCAATCCATGACCCTATTCACGAATGATACATAAAGGAAAAAATAATCAAAACGATCAAAATTATGAAAATCATCAACATGGTGTTATGCAAGACACGCCTCAAGATGCACTTTGCCTCAATTTTGATAAGGCATGCGCTTTCAGATCTAATTTTAAAAAAATCAAATATAAGATTTAATTACCCAAATAATACTCACATCTGAAAGCACATGCAACTGATATCGAGATAGTCGTTACCCAAGGCCTCTCATATCATGCCTTCTCCCCTCCTCATGTATGGCATCGACCACTGCCACCACCATTGTTGCTTGTGATGTTCTTACTTTGATGTTGGATGATAGAAGTGGAAAAGAAAAACATATTGCATTAAACTTTTTTTGAATCATAAATTATTACCTGAAATATTTTATATTACTTTGATGTTTGTATAACACTTCCTATTTCATGATTTGATGTCGAGATCTTAATATGTTAATTGATATTTTGTACAATTTGTTACTTTTTTTTTATTATATATAAAGCCATATCGCGTCCTCGATGGCTTAGGAGAGTAGATGCATTAGATTTGTCTTATGTTAAGAAAAATAGAGGTAGACCTAAAAAGATTTGGTTAAGATGTATAAAAAATGACTCTAGTATACTTGAATTAAATGAGAATTTGACGCATAATAGAACACAATGGAGACAAAGAATTCATGTAGTCGACTCCACTTAGCGATAAAGGTTTGTTGTTGTTGCTGTTGTTGTTACTTTCTATTATATTAGTATGTTAATGTGTTATATTTTAATATGTCAATAAATTAGGATATTAATATAATATTTTTTCCTTTGCACTTTGAATGTGTATAATACTTTTTAGTTTATGCAATTTGTTAATTCTTAAGCTTACTTCAACATTGAAAAAGGCTTATGTCTCACCTCATAAGATTAAAATACATCTCAATATCCAATTGATCAATTTTAAATCTTGATTTGTGCACTTTTCAACCATCCCCATTCTTAATCTCTCCCTAACCATAACTTTACGGGTCATGGGGATGGCCACCGCCCGCTACCTTCACTCATTTGCTACCCCAACTCTCTTCCCACTCCAACCACCTGTCGTTCAACCCACCCAACAATTTGTATAGGTAAATCCACCAAAAGAAGCACTGGGAAACAGAATACCAATCAGTTAACTCTGATCATCCCTGCCTACAAAACTCTCCTTTGGGCCACATCCCTTCGTTGTCCCGCCCATCAATTCTCAAATAAGTAGCAAAGTAGATAGTAATGCCATATTGTCATAATAGTATATTTGATACCAAAAAGAAAATTCTAAAGACAAAAAAATTGGAAAATGCGTTAAGGCTTCAAACCTTGGAGACTCCAAATAATATCATACATAGCACTCAAATTTTGTATTTACAGAACTAGCCCCATATCATTTTTTAACTATCAAACCCATATAATTATGCATGTCACAATCAAACTAATAGAAATTTGATAGAAGCTAAAAACACAGGTTAGGGTTTTATTGTGAATTTCGATATTTGGTTGACAAATTGAAAAACATATACAAAAGAGTATTAATTTCATAAATAGTAATATTTCGAATGCTATGAATGTAATTTGCTCCAATATATATATATATATATATATATATATATATATATATATATAAAGGAAAAAATCACTCTAGAAAAAACAAAGAACAATGAGGAATCTGAATAATTTCACTTCGATAACATTAAGCAATCCAAATAACAGTGCACGGCAAACAACTACAGAGAAAAGGAGGAAAGGCAGAAATCAAATAGAAGAACTATCATTGACTACCAAAGGTTAAGATTGAAAATTTGTAAGAGCCAAGCAGTTCGTTCATTATAACTATGGAGGCCTATGAAAGATGTTCTTTGACATAACTACCAATCAAATAAAAAAAATGGCCATTAAGTCTCACAGACAACCTAAAATCCTTAAAACTAAAAGAATCCCAGAAAATGGATGATTGGATATACTTCGTAACACATGCGTACGCAGGCATCTAGGATCTGACATCATCAAGTAAAAATGAAAAGTGAACATGTAATAGTTAAGGTTCAGAGGATATGATCAATAGTAAAATACAATACGAACTCTAATTGGCAGAACTTACAGTTTCTCCAGGCTGAAGAATGTCGATGATTCTCCTCTTCAGCATCCATATCTCCTCTGAGGAAAGGTCATCATATTCTTCCTCCAAAACCTGCCTATCTGGAATCTTTTCTGTAAACCTCAATTCAGCAGAAACACTATCTAACCAAGCATCCTGAATCAATCATCAGAAACACATCAATCAAGATTGGAAGAATAGGTGAAAAGAAAGTTGAAGAATGAAAATAACCTTTATCTCCTGCTCATGTCTATATTCAACATAGTTTCCATTTTCATCAAAATATCCCTCCTCTCTCTCTTGCTGTAAATTAAAAGGCTCTATTTCAACGCCATCAACCTCAAAGTTAGAATCCTCCTGCAAAACAAATTCCTCATACTCAACTTCCTTTACGCAGCAATTGGATCAAAAAGCTTCTTCTTTTTTATGGCAACAAAAATAAAGGATCAAATTCATTTTTTAATCAGTGAAAGCATTTTCTTGAAAGAAACAAAAAACTTAAATTTTATTGTAGACAGCCAGAAGTTCAAAAAAAAAATCATCATAATATATTTTCAAAAATCTAGAAGTTTAAAAGAAAATAATGTAATACCCAAAAATGCACAAAAAGATAATTCAAATTTATTTTAAAAATATACTCAATTTTTACATTCCTTGAAAATAGTACGAATCATTTATATAAAATTCTATATCTATTTCTAATTAATATGATATATATATATATATATATTTGTAATTATTTTATTTCCCGTGTATAGCACTGTAGGATATCCACTTAACTCGGCATGCAGGACCGGGGGAAGGCTGATTAGCATCTGGGATTAGGATTTAAGGTATATTTATATATATTGAATTTTAATGAAACCCATTTCCCCCACATAGTCCCCATTTTTCTCCTCTACTTCTCGCATCTTCTGCTCCTGTGCCAAAACTTAGTGGAACGAACTCGGTTTGTCCCCATAATGCCGAGACTACTTAGTGGTTGGGATGGCATGAACCCAGCTAAGGAAGTGGTTACTGCCCTGCTGAGCTGAGGGGAGCCAAGTTGCTGGAGTGTTTCTAAGCTTGGGAAGAACGAAACCAGTATTGACTGATAAATTGAAATTTTTGGGAGACAATCCACCTATAAATTGAAAAGAATTTTACGTGGAGGAGTCAAATTCAAGTAAAGATGTAAATTGAGATTATGAATATGTTAAATTAAGTTCAATTTCAAAATTTCATGAATTCAAATGGAGAACTGTATTTTAGGTTGTTACTTAAATAGAAAACAAGCACATCACTGAGATGAAATATTTAATCACTAAATTAAGAATCAGATCTTCTGTAGGATTGATGTTCGCAATTGTTTACTTGATTTACTATTAATTATATGATACACTTAGAACTTGAGCATATTGATATAATAAGCTAGATTTAATGATGCAATTAACCACATGTATAGGTCTTTTGATTATGTTTCATTGAATTACAAGGTTAAAGACAAATTTTGATTTTACTATCAAACGATATTTCTTATGCATATTAACAAGTGACTGATTGCATGTGCTTGCAAATGTTAAAGGAATGTATGTGAAAATGAAATGAATGGTAATGATACGTAAGGAAACATGATAAAAGTTATGATAAGTAAACAGCTTAATGATACCATAGACAGGAAAACAAAAGTTCTGACAAGATGAGCCTTTGACAGGAAATTCTTAAATTCCTGACTCTTAATTTTAAGTTGAAACAGACCAACTGATAGTATGGGGGGCCATTGGCATGCATGATATTGAGATGACTAACCTCATCAGCAACTTGGTTGAGGGGCCAAGTGATAACCATCATGACATGATATGAGTCAAAACCTATGTAATTATAAATCACATTTCTAAGATAAGAAAAATAACTAAAAATTAAAATAAAAATACAAGAAAATGAAATGTAGATATGTCATTGCATATATAGGGTAGTTGTAGACTACCACATATAAACTGCTATTACTGACCACATATATAAGGGGGAATGAGAAATTGCAATCATTGGACTTGATTCCTTTTGGCGGCGACTGGAAGCCGAGAGCCAGAGGATGATCCCGCAACTACTTAGTGGGTGGGACAACATGAAGGGCTCAGTTAGAGGAGTGGTTACTGCTTTAGGGGAGCCAAGCTACTGGAGTGGCTTCTAAGCTTAGGAAGAACGAAACCAGCATTGGGTGATAAATTGAAAATTTTGGGAGACAATACAACTATAAATTAAAGAGAATTTCATGTGGAGGAACCAAATTCAAGTAAAGGTGTAAATTGAGATTACGAATATGTTAAATTAAGTTCATTTTAAGAACTTCATGAACTAAAAAAGAAAATTTGTTTTCTAGGTTGTTTATTCAGGGAGATGTCAAGAACGTCATATCACTGGCCCAATTACTGATAATATTAAATTGATAAATTAAGAATCAGATTTACCGTAGGATTGATGTTCGCTACTATTTACTTGATTTACTATTAATTATATGATATACTTAGAACTTCTCCATGTTGAGCATATTGATATAATAAGCCTAATTTAATGAAGCAATTGAACACAAGTATAAGTTTTTTTACTATGTTTCATTGAATTACAAGATTAAATACAAATTCTGATTTTACTATCAAACGATGCTTCTTATGCATAATAATAAGTGATTCATTGTAGGTGCTAGCAAATGTGAAAGGAATGCAAATGAAAATGAAATGAATAGTAATGATAGGTAAGGAAACATTGTAAAAGTTATGATGAGTAAATAGTTTTATGATGACATGCACAATAAGACAAAAGTTCTAATAAGATAAATCTTTGACAGGGAATCTTTGAATTCCCGACTCTTGATATTCATATTAGAATGGACCAATTGACATCATGGGGGGCATTGGTATGCATGGTATGCATAATGTTAAGACAACCAGCGTTAATCAACAACTTGGCCGCCAGTCATGTGACAACCACCATAAAATGATATCAATCAAACCTATATAATTATAAATGATATTTTGAAAATAAGAAAAAAAACCGAAAATACAAGAAAATGAAATGCACGTATGTCATGCATATATAGGGTAGTGAAAGACTATCATATATAAACTGCTATTACTAACCACTATTTAATATTGCATTTAAGTATATTTACTATTCGATTATTACATTACATATAAAAGCATATTATTTTTCATAGTGTTGATATTATGTTAATATTAATTGGCATGCACATTGCTTCTTTCTTTGTGTAATGAATCGTATTTTAGTACTGTTTATCTCACTGGGTATCAAGCCTATACATAATTGAAATATTAGTTTTCAGACAAAAATAAGAAGCCAGATAACTATTAATTGGGTGTTTTGACTTGTATAGCTATTGATGTACAATTTTGGAATATTATAAAGACTTTTTTGGGTACATAAAATTTTATATTTAAGTGTTTTTAGATGCTCTATATTTTCTTTGGAGTTTATTTTTACAGGCTTCCGATTTATATTTAAATATGTAAGAATCATTTAATAAATTCAAAATGAAAAAGTTTGCTTGCGATTATTTAGTAAGACTGATTTTCATCCTCTCAATGCTAATGAATGCCCATCAAAATGAGTGTCAATGGAAATTAAGTCTAACCAGATCATCCTCTTTTGTTACATCTCAGGATGAACTAAGTGGAGTCTTCTACTATGTGACAAGTAATTGGACTATACTATCAAAATTTACATGGAAAAGAATGCAAGCATTTTTCACATCTCTCATAGGTCATGAAGATGCTGCAGGGAACATGCCAACGAGAAATGTAGACTTTTTGAAGGTCAGCTTCTACACGATTGGAAAAAAATGAGATTATTCTCCAAACCAAACGAGGTGAACGTACAAGAATTAGCTAAGCGGATATTTGTTTGGATGTAAAAAACTTTAGTTTGCAGAAAAAAGTCCCTGCAAAGAAAATGGAAATGGTGACATTTGATTTGGTGTAAAATCCAAACATCTCAAATAAATTCCTTGCAAAGAAAGCGCTAATTGCATTTTATTTTCACCTAAAAAAAGAAGGATGTAGCCTAATGTTGGTTCCGGTGTAAAGGAAAAAAATATTAATTAAAAAACTTTGGAATAAACAACAATAAGTTATTTGCCAAAACGCAATCCCAAGTGAACATACGTCCTTAAGATATGCTCCATCAAAGAACCTGCAAAATCAAAAGAAAAAAAAAAAAAAAGAAGCATGGTGCTCTAACAAGTTCTCATGGTGATTGTTAACACATCTCAAACACCGAAGTATGGGATAAACCTGGAAGTGAATTGAGTTACATGAACCCAATATGAAAAACAAGCTTTCAAATGACCCATGCAGAGTTTGGAAAATGTTCAGCACTTCAGCCCAAAATCTGGGGACCCATAAATATTATAGTTCAGTCTAGGTTATTCAACAACCTCAAAACAGCCTAATATATAGAATATACTAGCAAATAAAATAAAATACAATCTATACAAACCCTTATCCAATACATAACAACTTAAACAGTGCATTTATTATATAGCCCAGCATGCCTTAACCCCCTGGTACCGATGCAACTCTTTGAGGCTCTTAGCAGCAATGGCATAAAAATTTTGCCCTGATGCTTCTCCCATCGAATATCCCATAAACGACAGCACCAATTATTATCTTCAGCTCCCCTAAGCTCGTAACCATAATGCCATTGAACTTGGCTTATCAGCCATTGCAAATGCTCATGACATACTCGCACAACAGAAAGCACCAACAACAGTCAACCTCAACCATCCTCTTCCTCCCTTCTTACCCCCAATTCCATTTGCTCAATGATTTTGGGAAATCAACAATAGCAGCAACTTACCATCCTCTTCATTCATACCCAGAACCAATTATTTTAAATTCTAAGATTTTGGGAGATCAACAACAGCACCAACACATAATAAACTATGTTTATGTTGAATAAAATCTGAAACACTGGATTAATGTAGTAAATGGTGTTCAAATGTTGCTAAAAGCACAGTGAAGTGTGCACATTAAGTATAGTGTTGAACGAAGTCATAGGGTTGTGCAAACCCACCCTTTGAATACATTTTGCAGAGCATGCAACGGTCCTCCACCTTGATCTGAGAAGAATATTGGTTCAATGATGCATTAGCATAGATTGATCATCACAACATTTACATGCCCCTACTGCTTTCTAATTGATAAAAAACCTTTTTCTTGTTAATATTTGAATTAAAATGCCATAAATCATTTCATAATTTTAATTTGGATGTAAGTTGTTAAATAATATAATATCATACAATGTTGCTTATGATAAATATGTCTCAATTAAATGAAGCGAGTACTCCATTTTCGCTTCATGTTCTAAAAAAAAAAAATTTGCTCATTGCATTGCACATTGATAACCTTGTATTGGAAAAGTGTTTTAACTCCAAAGATAATTATTAATTGTTTGAAATAAAATCTAACAATATACACAAAAGAGACAATTCAGATATTCTTAGTGGCATAAGGATATCCTATGAACCTGTCATTGATACAATCCTGTAAATCAAATAATTTTATCAATTGTTATTGAAGTTGCTACTGGCCCAATGTAAGATGCAAGCCTATTTAAAATTATTTCTTCTAAAGAAATCCTATTTCATCATCCTCCACTGAAACAACATTATGCTACCCATACTATGATATTGCCAGCATTTCTACACCAATAAGAACAACGAAAAACCCTAACACAAGACAAGTAAGAAAACACATCACCAAATCATAGTTAAGGGATTTAGTGGTTGTTATTTTTATCCTTTATGTACTCAAGCAGGCATGAATAACTTTGGAGGGAGATTTTTAAGTGTTTTAGAAAATATTTGTTTTGTTGAAAAAGAAACGTAATAAGAATGCAGTGAAAAATAGATGTATTGTTTTGAAAAGTAAATATAGTTATTTAAATGAACACACTACAAATTCAAGAATTTATTTTTTTGTGTTTAGATGAGTACACTACAAATGCAATGTAAAACCTAGTACAGCCAGCAATGACGAGCAATGACAAGTGACAATGGTGTGTGGCAGCCAGCGATAGTGAGTAGCAGCAACCCCTAGTGACACGGACAATGACGGGTATAAGTCTGAGGCAACGGACATCGACTAGTGACGGCGAGTGGAGATGACAGCCAACATCCGATGGAGGCGGTGATGGGCAGTGATATGTGGAATTAAGCAGTTATAGCCAACACTTTACATAAGCGATATATTTGAAATTTACCCAAATCAGACAAATTATAAATATATTAAAATTACATTGGAGAGAGAATTCTAAATGCATTCAAATTTACATTGCATTTGTTTTTCCTCTGACCAACTAATATCTATGAACCTGTCATTGATACAATCCCATAAATCAAATAGTTTTATCTATTGTTCTTGAAATTGTTACTAGCCCAATGTAAGATGCAAGCCTATTTACAATTATTTCTTCTAAAGAAACCCTATTTCATCGTCCTCCACTGAAACAAACTTATGTTACACATATTATGATATTACCAACATTTCTACACTGATAAGAACAACGAAAAACCCTAACACAAGACAAGTAAGAAAACACATCACCAAATCATAGTTTAGGGATTTAGTGGTTGTTATTTTATTCTTTATATACTCAAGCGGGCAAAAATAACTTTGGAGGAAGATTTTCAAATGTTTTAGAAAATATTTGTTTTGTTGAAAAAGAAACGTAATAAGAATGTAGTGAAAAATAGATGTATTGTTTTAAAAAGTAAATATAGTTATTTAAATGAACACACTGCAAATTCAAGAATTTATTTTCTTGTGTTTAGACGAGTACACTACAAATGCAATGTAAAACCCAGTACAGCCAGCGATGGCAAGCAACGACAAGTGATAATGGTGTGTGGCGACCTGCAATAGCAAGTAGCATGTAACCGGACAATGACAGTCTGGTCCGAGACATCAACGGTGACGATGGCAATGACAACCAACATCCGATGGAGGCTGTGATGGGCAGTGATGGGTGTAGCGTCAAGCAGTTATAGCCAACACTTTACAGAAGCGATATATTTGAAATTCGTTCAAATCAGATAAATTATAAATATATTAAAATTACATTGGAGAGAGAATTCTAAATACATTCAAATTTACATTGCATTTGTTTTTCCTCTGACCAACAAATAGAAGTTTTAAAAGCCATGCATTCTTTTTATAATACACCCATAATACTTGCAACCAAACTATCTATGAATTATTTTGAAAGATTGTTAATCAACCTAAATTGAGGATATTTAATTTAATCATGAATTACATTGGATCTTAAAAAATTTGTGTAGCATGCTTTCCAAAATAGGAGGGAGCCAAAGAGTAGAAAAGGAGAGCTAACTAGGCGGGTGCATTTTAGTATTTGGAGGGGATTTTTTTATGAAGATTCAAAGTGCATTCATGACTGTGCATATTTCTCCTTTTTCTATAGCTCTTCATTTATTAGTTATACCCCATTGTTTGCAAAATTTTATGTGTTAAAAGTGGTTGTGTGCTGCTAGCTTTCAAATTAGTTTGTGAATTAACTATAGTTAAAGCTTGCAAGTCCTAACATACATCTCTCTGTATTTTCACTTATTCGCTTACATGTTGCTCATGTCTCTTCGGCCCAGTGGATAAAGTGCTTAGGCCTCTTATGTGAGGCGTGGGGAGTTTTCAGGAGGGGGGTTGTGGGGGTGGCCACTTTGGGGTTATCACCCTTTATAAAAACTAAAAAAATTATAAAAATTATAAAAATTATAAAAAAAAAGTTTATTCACTTGCATCCACTCCACTTACCCAAGACCTTAAAATATTTCAGCCCCTCACAAAACTAAGCCAAACAACCATTACGAGCTATCTAGACATGGCAATCATTGCAATTTCATCTTTTTTTTTACTTAGGTGCACTTAAACTTCGAATCAACTTCAGACCCTACCTAAGAATTTATGTCTTCCATAATTGTTTGCACAATCCCCATGCCTTCTCACAAGATTTGTGAACCTATCCTTTGTGGGGTTATTGCTTACAATGCTCTCCTAGATAATGGAAATATAAATAATCCAAAGTCTCTTTCCGTTGTCTCTAATGCTAGCAATTCTACCACTAAGGAGCTTTTGGACAAGAAGTTTCAAATTCCATATCCCCGGAGAGGAAGAATTAGCCAAAAAAATTGCCAACACTTTCCAAATATACCAGGTCCAAGTTAGGCAATTTTGATGTGGCCATTAGGGTCATTTGGAATAATCGATATATTTGATTGTTGGTACTTTTCATCTAGTAATATCATGTTTTGTTGCAAAAATTTTAAAAATCCCAATTAGATATGCATTTTCTCACCCTTCCAAAGAAAAGAACCTATTCAACCATAATAAGAAAGTTTTAGGCCTAAATTTGTTCATTATACCTAAATTAGTCACCAATTTTCTAGCATTCCATTAACCATAATACATCTGCCGCCATTTCACCAAATCTAGAATCCTAGCCACCACCTCCACATCATTTGGTATAAAAGCAAAAGTGATCCAACACTGCCACATGTGACAATTTTCCCCCAAACTTTCTCACCAAGATTTTCTTCCACCAAAACACATTTGTTTCAAGAGTGAATCTTCATCGTCACCAAAAGATAAAACACATTAAGTTTGGCGACAAATCAAGCAAGATCTTGAACAATTGGCTTTCATAAATCTTCACTAAATCTTGCATCAATTATAGCAACCTAAAATCTAACCCCATCCTCATCATTTCAGCATTTACCACTAAACCTTGCATCAATCATAATATCATATTTTTCAGTTCTCCGCTAACTTCACTCAAAAATCTAAGTTAAAATAACAAAAAAAAATGAATCTTTTAAACAATCCTTCCTTTGGACAGAGAGAGGAAACATCATTGTTTAATTGAGAATCATATGTATATATATATATATATATATATATTAGGCTGTAAAAAAAATTTGTTCAACTTAACTACCCCTCATAATTAATCACTAGTTAAGTTAGCAATGTTTTAATGGCATACAACTATCCTTAAACACTTCTTCTGATATTCCTAAACCATTACCTATTGGCATGTCAATTTTGCCCACTCCATTAGATGATACATCTCCTAGCGCTCCCTTTAAAGAATTTATCCTTCTCATAAAGGATATTGTATATTTGCCTTCTAAAGAACACATATAATTCTAATTAACTACTTGAAGAGCTTGCTCTTCTAATGAAGGATAATATATCTTTGACACAGAGGCATGCATATCTATTATGGTCTCAAGCATTAACAGAGGCGTGCATATCTATTATGGTCTCAAGCATTAAGCATACTTTGAATTTCAACCTTATGTCATCTTGTCTACGTTGATGTATACCAAAAATTGCATTAAGTTGCATAATACTAAAAATGATTTATTTTAAGACCCCCCCAACAAGGTTGATCTAATGTAACATTTATTGCATATTGTTGTCTTATCTTCTGCACAGCATTTTCATAATCTTCACTTATATGCGCTACAACCATCTATATAAATGATAATAAGTATATCATGGCTATTTTTTAAAAGAACTCAGCTGTGTGGAAACCAATAGTACTTATACTTTATTTCAAACTATACGAAAATTCCAAAATGCTACAGAACACATAGAACCATAGATTGAATGATTGCTCTCTAAGTTTGCCTTTGAGCATGTTGTCTAATTATATATTCAATAAAACTAGAATAATATCATCTAAAGATTTATAAAGCATTGGGATAATGACTTGCAAGAGATATGGTTTGACTTCTGCAAGTATTATTGTTATCAATTACCTCAAAAGTTAAAGATATCTTACCAAATTATGCATCAAAAACTGCAAACACTCTGCCACTTATACAAACAATATTATTCCTCTCACTTCACTATAATACTTCCAAATCTCCAGAGCAAAGTTCATTAAGTGTAGAATAGTTGATGTAGGACAAGCAAAAAGTGTTATCACCGAATCACAAATTATATATATACTTTTTTTTTATGTAATCAAGTGGGTATGTGTTATTTAGGGAAAGATTTTAAATGTTTTAATTATTTTTAGTCCAACCTAATTTTAGGATCCTTATTTCAAATAGCGAATTATATTAGATATTGAAAATTTGGAACTGTTTACTTACTTTCTAAAATAAGATGGAGACAAAAGAGCTGGAGGCACTCAAATCCTTTGTAGAAAATTTTTATGAGGGAAATTCAAAGTGCTTCTGTGTATATTTACCTCTTTTATTACTCTACACAAATAATCTATACCTTGTGATTTAATAAAAAAGAGGGTTTTTATTGCTTGCAAAATTATGTGTTAAAGATGGTTATCTGAGATCTTTTAGATTGATTTGTGCATCAACCACAATTAAGGTTCATGAACCCTAATATAACTCTCTTCACTTGTTCTCCTGCATCCACTCCATCTTTCTAAGGCCTTAAACCACTTCAACCATCATAAAATCAAGCCAAACAACCCTTCCAAAATCATAACTCCTATTATCCACCTATTACGAACAATCCATATAAGAAATTTATAACTTACGACCCACATAATCAATTGACCTCATATCACTACTATTCTTTTACTAATATCCAAAAATTCAGATATAGAGGTCCTCAATCTTCCCAACCAAAAAAATCACGCTAAAGCATTCAAATCTAAATATGTCCATTAAACCTAAAGCAATCAACACATTACTAAGTATTCATCAACTATAACATATCACCCCCAACACTCATCTCCTCCCTCAAACTTAACAAACTTTCATATTAAGCAATATCTTCTTCTTATCCTTCATATCCCAAAACTCCATCAATTATCTATTAACTTTTTATAATCTTTTGATATCCATCCTCCACATTCTTAGAATGTTTCTCCCTCCCTCTCTTCACAACTTTGAATCCATATCTATAATTTCCCACACCTCATTCTTTTTCTTTTTTATTGCCAACCTCAATTCCCCAATGAATTCCAATTTAATTGATATATGCTTGTCCTTATTCTTCCTATTCCCAACTCCACTAATTACCTCTTTAACTTTTTCTAATATTTTCAAATGTCATCTTCACATTCTTAGAATACTTCTAATTTCCTATCTTAATAAATTGTATTCACATCTCTATTTTTTCATCTCTATTCTCTTTTTTTTTTCCTTCTTTCTATCTCTAAATTTCTTTATCCTTCCCCCCACCTATCTCTATGCATAAATATCCCTCCATCCAACCTTATAGCAAAAAAAACTATATACTAAATGACCTTTAACTCTATCCCCACCTACTAGTTGGCTCCCCTCTCATCTATTGTGCCTTTTTTATGCTTCTTATCCCATATCTATCTTTGAGAATCTCCAATCTTCCCTTCTTCTATTCCTGTCTCCCTCTGCTTTCCCCAATAAAGTATATCATGTAGGCATCCATAAAAGCATATAGTCACAAAATAGGAACAGATTATGGATTCAGATCAGTTCACATTGTCAACAAGTCAGAGAAGGTTTCACATTGACGTTCTGAAAATGGCTAGGGACAAAAAAAAAAGTCCCTAAACAAGTCACGCCCATTCTTTGTTTCCAATAGTCCAAGTACTTCAATCTAAGACAAAATATATTTTTTTCTTCTAGAAACAAGACCGGTTCACAAAGAAGGTCTAAAACATCAACAATAATTTTTCATTTCTTTGACTGTCAGTCAGAATCCCTCAAATGATTTCTTGTTATCCTCTACAAGTAAAATAAGTTAAACAAACATCTAGCAATTCAAGAGTAGGCTTTCATAAAAATAAATCAACCTTATACTACGAAAAAAAAAACAATAAAAACATACGTAGCATGCTTTAGGAAGAAAGGGCTTCACAGCACGAATTTTCAGCACATCCCGTTTACCACCTTTCATCAAGTCCAAAGATGATTTAAATAGAAAATCAATGTCCAGAAAACGTTTCATTTTATCTTCGATGAAACCAAGCAACGAAACAAGCCCTAAGGAAGAGATATTTCAACTGGAACAAAAGAGACTTCCACGTATATAAAAACGGGAAGACGATATACTAAAAATACCTCGTAATCAACTTCGAAAACTGTGGTGTCGGCCGTGCTCCCGAAGAGGTCCTTCTCCTTTGTCTCAATCCTGCGTTTAACTCGCTCCTTCGCCGCGAAATTAGTGTCAATCTGAACATTCAAAACCCCATCGTCTCCATCTTCGAAACACAGACGGTCTTGCACCTTCGATTTTTTTCCTTTAGGAAACCTCGGTTTCTTCTGCTGCCTGTATTCATTATCAAATGCATGATTAAAAGAAAATATTCACCAAAACCCTACCATCTCAACTTAATGCAGCGGAAAAAAAAAGGTTTAGAAAGTAGGCCAGAAGGCGTACGGATGAAGCTTATCACCGTCGTCTCCGACGATACGGCGCTTGAGTCCTCTACCTCCTTCCATTCTTTGAGCCTGAGGGCAGCAGCTTGGGTTCCTTCGCAACGTCAACTCGGGAGCGGGCTTCGTTCAACGGCCTCAAAAATGCGTATGATCTGGCCGTACGGTCAAAAATAATAATAATAATATATAGGTGATCATTCGATTCTTATATATTTATAAATCAATCATTTTTATTTTTAATTTTTCAAATTAATATTTATATATCTAAATTCAGAACAAAAGTGAAACTCATATATTTTTTTATTTTTATAAAATTTCTAATAATTTAATAATGATACGCAAAAATATATAAATTTGATATTTGAAAAAATAAAAAATAAATAAGATAATTAAATTATAAGTATATATATATATATATATGAATCAAATGACTTATAAAAAAATCACAAAAAAATAAAATATATATATATATATTATTGTATTTCCTATAAAACTTGACTTTATATATCACTCTTAATAGCTAATAATTATAATTAAAAATTTATATTCACTTATTATTTTTAAGAATAAATATAAAAAAATAATTTAAATTAAAATGATCATCTAGCACCCACAATTATTCAAATTCTTTATTAGTGAAATAAGTTCCAATTGATTAGAATTTAAACCTCATTTAAAACTTTGCTTTGATGTGATTTGAATTCGGTTCAAATAACATTTCAATAATATTCAAACATCATTTTAAAAATTATTAGAATTATGGTCAAGGATCATTGCACTCTTATAACCATATTGAAGAAGATTTGAGTAAAGTTTCGAGGCTCAAGTAAATTATAAATTAGGTTTAAATGAGTTCTGAAAAAGAGAGTTGAAAAAAAAAATATTATTTAAAATGGGTTCTTAGCATTCAAACAAAATATAGACTTTTTTTAAATTAGGTTCGAATAAGGCACTTAAGTATTTTGAATGTTTTAAACTTTAACATAAGCAATGTATTATCACAATACCAAGCATAACAACATTGAGTAAAACTAATAAGTGATATTAACACAATAATTATATTAAATGTGGCCCTCATTAAATTATATTGCATATGAAACTTTACATAGATCATCCAAGAGTGAAATAAAAGATTTTTAATATCAAATATAAATACAATTTTGAAACTATGTTTAAAAAAATATTTATAGTAAAATCTATCATGAAAGAAGCAATCACTTAAACCTAGTAAGCATAAACAATCTATGATGCGGTACTTTGTATTACATCCTTTCCCAATTTATAGGTCTTATTTCTTCTTTGGATGACTAAAATCTAACATCACAATTAAGCATAACATGCAACACTCATTAGGCCATATAAAATCCCTCATGAGAATGATTTTTAAGCGAATATACATTTTTAGTGTATGCACCTAACCATAATTCTTACACACGAAATTTTGAGCGTAAGTTATAATGACTGAAGCCTTGATCCTAAGCTACACAATTGGAATTTAGATAAGCTAATCAGATAGGCATGAATAAGTTTATCTTCATTGCATATAGATATAATAGCCTCAAAAGGTTGTCTAACTTCTAATACTAAAACAAGCTTAAATATGAGGCTATTAAATCAATAAGCATTGAATTAGTTGTAATTTTAGGTACTGACCCTTATAGTATTGAAGTTATTCATACATCATTCTTATCATAAATTATTATTTAAAACCCTAAGGAATATGAAAAATCAAAAGATCTTACTAACTTATTAGTTTCAAGTATATAACAAAGTGATGTTATACTTTTTAATTAATAGTTGAGCTTTAAATAAAATACTATAAAATATTAATATTTCATTATTTAATTAGATGATTTATTTGATCAATTACAGAGGGTGCTTTTCTTTCCTAAGATTGATCTACATAATAGATATCACCAAGTATGAATGAAATTAAGACATGAATGGACCATGGCTTTTAAGTTACAAGAAAGATTGTGTAAGTGGATAGTGATGCCATTTGATCTATTTTTAATATTTATGCATTTTACTTGAGTGTGTAAACCATTCATGGATAATTTTGATTATATATTTTAATAATATACTAGTACATAACTATACTCTAGATGATCATTTACATCTTTCATTATAACTTCTTAGAGTCTTATAATGAGAACAATTATATACCAATTTGAGTAAATCTAAATTTTTTGCAAACCAAAATAACATGAAAAGATATGTAATATCTAGTTTAAAGATAAAAATGAATAAGGAGAAGATTTAGGCCATCATGTAATGGCCCATACCTTCACTAATTTTGTAGTTTCCATGGATTGATGTCTTCTTATCAATATTTTAGTAAAAATTATACCTCTATGGTTACTCCATTATGCGAGATTCTTAAAGGAGAAAAGTTTATTCAAACACTAATAGTCCAACCTAGTTTTAAAAGATTTAAATAAACAGTAATTAATGCTCTAGTTCTAGTTCTTCATTCTTTTTATTGTATTTTGCAAAAGACTACGGTACATCAAATGTGGGCATTGGTGCTACTTTGAGTCATAATGGGCATCTAATTATCTATTTTAGAAAAAAATTGAATGAGACCTTACATAAATAATGTACGCATAATAAAGAATTATGTTATAATCTATTCTTAAAACGTTGAAATCATTTTCGATTGTCAAATGAACTTATTTCATATTCAAATCTTAAAGCATTAAAATAACTCTATAATTAGAAAATTCATAAAGGAATACATGCTAGGTGGGTTAAATTTTTTCCATCCTTCCGATATATTATATAATATAAGTCAAATATTAAAAATAAAATAGATGATACCCTCAAATACTAATACTCTCTTCTTAGCATCGTTCAGTCCAAGGTTAATGGGTTCAAAATTATTAAAATATCTTTGTTTCGAGAATTTAGATTTTGGGAAGAAATAAAATTTATGTCAAATTAAAACACGTACATTCTTTGAAATTCAATATGAGTATTTATTTATTTTAATAATCATGTTTGTTTTGTCTAATATTTCTAGCGACAAACTATTTTTATCTAAATGTCATAAATGGGGATTAGAGAAACATTCTATGTGTGATAAAACCATCATCTTAATTTAAGAAGAATTTTATTAGTCTTCTATTTAGCAAGATGTTGATTGATTCCTTAGAAAATGCTAAATTTGTTATACATCAAAAATAAAAATTCATAAAACATGATTGTGCACTCTTTTGCTTGTGCTTTAGTCACCTTGTATAGGTGTGGATATATCTCCCAAATACCCAATAATAAAAAAAAAAATTATCATGTTCGCTATGGGCTAATTTTTTGAGATGATACATTTCATCTGTTAACTAAAACTACTTATGCTTCTTACATCACAAATCTCAATTTTCGTAACATTGTTTGCTTATATGACATAGGAAAAACTATTACTACCTATCAAGACATGTGTTTCCTAAATCATTTCTAAAGAATTTTATAAAGAAATTTGGGTGCCATACTTCAATTTAGTTTAACATATGATCATCAATTTGACAAACAAATAAAAGCTACCAATCAACGTATAAGAAGCTCACTATGATATTTTATAAGAAAAAAAATATAAAATAATGAGATCTTTTTTTCCAATAATGAACTTGCTTAATTAAATCATAGGTAGCCATCATTCTAATTTTTTTTTTATGAATGTAAGCCCATCACACATTTAGATTTACCTTTATAATTATAACTTTTAAAGTTAATATCGGTACAGGTAAATGGATCAATGAAGTTAAAATTTTATAATTATAAGTTCAATAAATGATTACAAGAAAATTTGCATCATATCAAATGCAATCCAATAAATATCAAATTGCAATGTCCTTGAAAGAAGACCATTAGGTATGAATTCATTTACCAAAAAAGTATTAACTTAATGGTCATATTGCAAAACTTAAACTTAAAGTTGATTTATAGATACGTTAGGTGTTAATAGAATAAATTAGGAGTTCTTGTCCTAAGAATTTCAACCAAAGCTATTTTCATTAAAAAAAACAACATATGACCTTTAATTTTATTATATCCAAATTTTTATCATTAAGTTCTTTGTTTCTTAAGCTCATTATTATTCTAAATTATTCACATTCAAACAATTAACTATCATATGTGCATAGTAAACACACCTAGGATGACCAAAAATGCTAGCCATGATGTAGTCCAAAGTAAGTTTTCTAGTGATGTGAAATTATTTTTTTCTCATAGCTCATTCTTCTTGGGTTCAAGGCTTTTACCTATAAATACAAGTTCTTTTATATTAGCTTATTTGTTGTTAAATTATTATTTAGATTTAAACATTATTTTCTTTTATTTGACATTTGATCACCTACTTTGTTTTTATGAAATCTTAAGGTGGTCGAAACAAATAATCAAAAATCTTGAAAGAAATTCTTTTATCCCATTAGAGGAAAAATTATGATTGGCAAGCAAAGGATATCCTTAATGAAGGAAGTAGAATTATGGTTGAAGGAACTTGAGAACAAGCACTAATATATTTTAATTGCATGTTCTTCTTCATTTATAACCCTTTGATAGGGTCCATCTTATATGTAAGAGTTCTTGATAATCCTTAGACTTATATTTATTTATTGTGCTAGCAAAGTGTTTAAATGTTAAAATTTGTCAGTATCTTAATATATAAACGTGACTAACATCATAACAACTTATTTGACCTTTTATTTATTTATTTATGGATAACGACCTCTTCCACATTACATTAGTGACATGTGATATCTATATCCAAACTCCGGTCATAACTTCTAAACAACTAACCAAGTAGAACTAAACAAAAATCCCTTGGTTGTATTAAGGTTGAAATGATCGATTTGCTACTATATTCTTTGGCATTAATATCAATATTAACAAGTTTAAGTAACTTGTCCAATGTTCTCGACTTATACATGGCAAGTGCAGATTTGAATGGTCCACCCCTTCGACCTAGAGAGAGTTGCCATGTCAATCCTAAATCTTGTACTTCTAAAATCTATCATAGCATCTTACATTAACTTTTCTCAATGATTCATCCTACTTTGCTTTACTTTTTTTTAGCAAAGCTTGAGAAGTTTTTAGTAGACTTTGGATACTTATAAAATGGGTGATAAATTGCCTTTTGAATTTAACAGGTGAAGTAACTTTCATATGGATGATGAGAAAACCACATTAGTACAATTTCTTCAAAAGTAGTAAAATAATTTGCACCTTGGTGCATTATTGATGCTTCTATAATGAGGTGGCAAACTCAATGATGGCAACATGGCTAGCCAAATTTATATTTTCACTAAATGACACCAAATATGAAATTTTAAACTTAGATAGAGGCTACACCCTAATATACTCTTTAACATGTTAATTAGTTATGAATGATGATTCTTGTCCTTTTAGAGTGGAGTGTAGCCAAGTGTAGCCAATTCTACACTACTCTATAGAGAATAAACCTTATCTCCACATAGGATCAAAGCTAGTGCCTTTATGCTTAATGGTGGTCGACGGATGGAGTCATAAGATTTGTCCTTAGGAACTTCTACTCGTGGAATGGTTTTGGCAACGTGATCCAAAACTATTTGGATAATTCTAGTGAGTTTTTTCTCTATTTGAATAAGTTGTCTACCCACGACAAAGTCTTTGTTCTCTATCTAAATAATTTATTTTTTCTTGTTGTTCTCTATCTTGAAACTCTATTGCATGTCATGAGGATCTTGCCTTTTGTTAATTTTTACTACACATAAAAGGATGTTGGCTTCAAATTCATAAATGAAAACAACCAATGTCTTATTAATATGATTATATAAAAGAAAAAAGGGAGAAGAGAGAAAGATAATCTAGATAGGAAAGCCATAAATTTCAATTTATTGATAAAAAGGCACAAAATTGTAATAGTGAGTATAGGGAGGGGATTCCCCATGGCTCATCATTTGATTTTTTTATTTATAGGTAGTATTATGCTGCATAAAAGACTACACAAATACAATTACATTACAAGTTATAAATTATACAAAATAATTATAATTAAATAAACCTAACTAGTCTATAATTATTTTGATATATAAAGAACATCTTTGGGTTCGATGCATGGCACCACTTCATGTAAAGTCAATTGTTGTCTTTGCATGGCTTATTAAGTTTTTAGTGAGCTTTGGTGATGATTTTGTTAAGTCAATATTTTGGTCGAGTACTCAAAGTAAATTTCATTAATTGGTCATGATACTTGACAACAACTTCTAGTTGACACAAAAATTAAGCATACTTATTTTAAGATTTTGAAAATTGAACCCAATATTGAACAAAAGGAAAGAGGTGTTAAAAGTTAAATGATCCAATTGAGGTTGAATCGAATGACAATAAATGTTAAAATCATTTAAATAACTTAAATAAACTAATAATGATACAATCATATGCAAATATTTGACAAAAAATAAACAATATTATAATATAAAATATATAATATAAAAAGGAATGTATTTAATAATTTTAAAATCAATGCCTTCAATCTTTAAGTGATTTGCTGCTTTTTTAGCTACATAAAAATAGATGTTTCTTTGAGATCTTATATTTTATTTCTTCATTTGCAATTTATTATTTCATTTTATTAATACCACCACTTATATATATATATAAATTTACAATGTAGATACTTATATCGTTCATTTTCATTAAGACTTTTAATATCACTAAAATAATTATGTGCTATTTTTTTTTCACTAGCATTATGTATCAAATTAACTAATTAACATTCAAATGACTCAATTGTAATTTTTGACCTCATATTTGGATGAGGTTAACATTTCTTTCAAAGGCATTCATTAGGACTCCTAATCCTAAATTAAAAGTCTTTTAACTAAGTACCTAGGTCATCACACTTAGTGATCTAGTGCACTTTATTTTGATTAATCTAACTTAATGGGTTTAGTTAGATTCAATCCAAATCTTCAGCCTAAATAAACACTACTCTAAATGTAAAATTAATTAAGCCTAGGTTAGGATTTAATTAGGGAACTCAACCTAATTACCTTAATTAAGCTTATTACCACATAAACCTAAGGAAATTAAAATTAAACCCAAGACAAATCCAAATCAAATGAAATCATAAACATAAAATCATAACATAAAATTGAATGAATCCAAATCCAATCCCAAGGTCAAAGGTTGGTCAACCCTTTTACATGGGTTTGACTTATGTGGGTCCCACCAAGTCAAATGTCAACCCACCAAAATTTGATCAAATAAAATCATTCTAAATGATTATAATGATAATATGAGCATACTTAAGCATGAAATTGAAAGAATATAAGTCTAATGTGATCTTGATTAGAATAATTAAGTTATTTTACCTAAAAAGACCTAAATGGGTCATATTGGACTTAAACCCAAATTAAATTCAAATAAACTCAAATCAAATAGCCAAATTCATTTGAATATGAATGTTGACCATAAACCAACCCATTATTGGGTCTACATTAACCAATTTGATCATTTGACCCAAATGAACCCAAACTTAACTCATTTAAGCCCAATTTGGGTCAAATGGGTTCCAAATGAAATAAAATTGGGATTATTTGATCCAATGCTTTTCAAATTATTTAGATTAACCCAGTGAAAACTTAAACACATTATGATTAAGCCAAATGAGTTATTTGAATTAATTAAAAAGTAACCATGATGTTTATTTTTGGATGTATGAGGGACATCACGTAGATTGTGGGGGGGGTACTTATTAAAGTGATCGGGTACGACTTTGAGGTATGATGTACTATCTCAAAAGATATAGGCATCACCCTTCAATGAACCTAATTACCTAATAAGGACTCTTATGGCATGATGCGTTTTCAAATATACTAGAGATTTTTTTCCTACTTTACATGGATGAATAGGGTTTATATTAAACCGGGTTCTAAAGTTCTCTATGGAGGCAAGCCTCCATAATTAATTACATCTTAGAGAATGAAATTCCCTAAGAATACTCTCAATTAAAGTAGACAATTATCATCTCCAAAGATTTCAAGGCTAGACTATCAAATGATCGGTTATGTTTGAAAAATTAATTGAGAAAGTTCAAGGAGAAGACTTATTTTTGGAAGCCAAAGGGAATAAGTAGAGAAGGCTCATGATACTAAGAAATCTAGTGAGTATTCCAATCTACCCTATGGTAGGGCTTTATATATTTGAATTGAAGAGATTTATTTGTTTGAGTTGAATTTTTATTAGATTTCCAGGGCTTATAATTCACAAACACAAGATTATGAAAATGCCTAAGGGGTAAGGATTTATGTTTGTAGCCTGAAGGAAATAACTACATCTGATTTTAAATCTAGAGAACTTTAGTATGAGCTAAAGAGTGACCTAAATCTAAGTGACAGGTGGACATGATGGTTTATCTCCACAAGAGAGAGTAAACCCATTTGACTTCTGGACTTATAACTACCTGGAGTGGCCGCCAGCTAACTCCTCCTATGATTTTAAAATCATGTAGTCTGATCTTATGAATTGCAAGTTAGTTAGGGTAGTTATTTGATTTGAAAGTGACTAAAGTCTTGAACACACTCCCTAAGATACTAGAGCATGAGTGGTATGACATATGACTTAATATACAAATGTAAAATCTTTTCAAATTTTATTTCATTTTGGACACATCATTTTAGACAAATATTTTAGAATTTTTATATGCCTAAATGCATGATGAAATAGATTATTGGTCAAATCAAAAGAGAAAGGGTGAAGCTTAGTCAGTAGAGGTTGCTTTCATAGGTCAAGCGATCCTTATGCATGTACAGACGGAGGCCCTCATTTTACAAGAGTGATTTAAGATGATTTGTATGATGTGAGACATATAACCATACGGCTAAGGGATTGCTAAATCTTTTAATTATCTTATTTATGTCTTAAGCTTTATAGTGAGGTTATGAGTTATTTATAATTTAATTATGAGTGATTAATTGGGTAGAAAATTTATTTGTATACTAAGAACCTATCGCATCTAGGCCAAACATTAAAGCATCAATCGTAAAAAAACTATAAAGAGTGTGCCATCCTAATGCACAATTTAAACATAATACCAATCAATTTTATAAACTATCATAAAGAATAAGAGGCTAGTGCGATCGGGCTCCCCCGCACTACTCAAAAAAAGAAAAGATGGGTAGCCTAGCTCTACACTTATAGAACTCGATATATGAAAGAATAATTATACTTTTATTAAAGTCTATGGGGGTATTCATTCTTCACTTCTTCTTTGATTTGGATGTGCTTACTTCAAAGGCATCACAGGAAATCCCAAGACAAAGCCTTCTGGCCACTGCTCATTCTAATTCCCATAGCACTAATCTTAATTCCCAATGCAAAATTACATTTTATATGAAAAACTAAATCTAACTACACCTATAAAATAGAGGTTAGCTAAACATACATATAATCCAAGCAGTTATATTTATAATTTGGGCTTATCACCCTACACATGGGTAACTATGCCCACCTGTCCTAACTTGGATTATGCTTAGGGATTTAAACAACTTACAAATAGAACATTTATATTTATTTTAAACATCCCCTTTAGCACAATCCCCTATAAAAATATGATTAGACTAAGAATGACCTAACATCCATTCTATGAAGTATATACCCTAACATCCAGTCTAAATAATACATCATAAAACAAAATATTCATCACATCATGCACCGTCCTAACTTAGGATTTGAAGTGGTGACTTAATTCTAATGTATGTGTTAAGGCTTCTGTGGTATGTCATACTGAGCATTAGAGTTATATCTTTCAAAGTGTGGAGGGATTTAATTTAACATAGAGTGTTGGTTTCACTTTAAGTTATTTAGTTGATTTGAGAATTTTTTAATTTATATTTTCTTTTGTTTCATATGATTATACTTAGTAATTAAGTGTTATAAAGAGAAGAAAGAGGACTACCCCCTTTCATCCTTACCTAAAGCTACTTTCTAAAGCATGTTAATTTGGTTTAGTTCTCTTTAGTGAATGACTTATTAAATGATTTAATTAATCTTAAGTTTAGGTTTACTTTAGATAATCCTATTCAAGATGAAAGGCATCTTAAGATTAATTTAATTGAACTACTACCATATGACATATTTTAAACCATTCCTTTCCATCACATATGTCATGCATATGATTCAATCCTAAATGTATCTATACATGCAACCTATTTTAGCATACTTAATTGATGAATGTACATATATGTTTTTTTTAGAGTTTATATTTTCATTTGATTGAGTTACTTGATATATATAAATTTAGAGTTTTATCCAATTTCTAATACCAAAATACATAGGGATGGAATCACATTCCAAACCTATGTAAATCTATACATGAATAAGGAAAAGAGAGCACTAATTTATATATAGCATATGTCAATCACTTGGGTGAATATGGATGCATGCATTTTTAGTAGAAAGGGAGGGTCCTAACTCCTTAATTAAATACACACATATATGTATAAAAGATCTAAGCAAGTAAGTGTCATTGTTAATAATGGAAGTGAGATAATCAAATGACCTCCTTAGGGCTAACTAAAATCTTGTATTCCCGAGATGTCGAGATGATATACTTGCTTTCTTAGATACATAGAGATGTATACATAACTAAAGGAAGGAGAATCATGCAAAGTTGTATTTTTATTTTATTGAATTATTTATGTATGTGAACTAAAGTTCTATCCAAATCCTAGTGTAGAAATACATGGAAATCAAATCAAATAAGTATGTGTCATTGTTAACCAATATAATGAAATAAATGACCTATGAATACATAAAAGAAAATATTTATTTATTAATTTTAAAAGATGAATATATGATTTAAATACATATAATATTTAAGCATAAAAAGAATAATAAAGATAAACATATTTTGTTCATTAAATTAATTGAACAATGATTAAATAAAATTTATAAAAAAGCATTTCTAATATCATTTTTTTAATTTATGATTTTGATTTATTTAAGAATTTAAAAAAAAAAGGTTTTAATCAACCATTCATATTGTTAATTAATTTAGTTTAATGAAATATAATTATGTTGATTTTATGAGTTAATTAAATTATAGTATGCATTAAATACATTAATTAACCCTTTCCTATGTTACCTGAACATAATTACCCAAATAATTGTGAGCTAATATGATATGCACATGAATTAAAAATTAAATTAGTAATAATCCTAAGAAATAAATTGGGCCTAATGTAACTGGCTCATAATTAGTGGTTAATTAAGTCAAGGAACTTAATTAAGTACTCTTATGGCCTCCCCACACATGTGGGTTAAACATAATTTTCTGAAGATATTTTTTTGGTTATTAAACACCTAAAGGTCTACCCAAGAATTGATTAATTGAGATATGATGTGATTATGATTTTAATTTAATTAATTAAGCCATTTAACTAATTAATTAAACCTTAATTGATTTGATTTTAATTAATGGAATGAGCTTAGAGAAGAGGCTAAAAAATAGGTCTTAATTCTATTCCCTTAGTCCATTCACCGTTGAATAATGATTAATAAACTTAAATAATTAATTTATTATTGTTTATAGGATTAATTAATCATTAATTAGCTTAAAAGAGTAATTAAGGTTTAATTAGTTAATTTTCTTAATTAAGTAAGCAATAAATCTCAAGAAAATTATGGGAGGCAGAGAAAATCCCATTAAATTAACCCACAAATTTTAGAATTAATTGCTCAAGTAATTAAAGAGTAATTAAGCTAATTAATTTTATAATTAAACCGTAATTAACCCTTAATTATTATTCAAAATTATTTAAGATTATTTTTAATTAATTCTCTTCTGAAATACCTTTAAAATGAGTATTTATTTGTATCTTTATGATTTTTTTATGATTTGTTATGATTTTTAGAAGTTTCAACCATTAAAAAAAATTAATTTAAAGCCAAATCACACCCATACGTGGCCTGATGCGCTCTTTCCGCATTGGCAGGGTTTGGCTACTTAAAACTTATCATTCGGACTACATGGCGGCGCAGACGCTTTCGTCGCCTTCGATCTTAGATCGCGGCACGATTAATCACACGGCTTAATAGGATTAAATTAGATCGATCTAATGGATCTAATCACGACTGTCCATTTGATCACGCAGAATGGACGGTGCATGATCTATCATCACATGAGCGAGGGAGAACGGAGTCCATCTACCATTGCTTGCTTGATCTGAGTTCACCCAAGCTAGGATCGACTCCAAACAGATCCCACACCTTCGCACAAAGGATCCAAAGGGATCCAACGGCTAAGATCACACAACGTGCAAGTTTCCTTCGAAAAGCTTTAACAAATTTTTTCCTAAGCTCAATTTTAATGACATACCTCACCGGAGCTCAAGATCGGTGGTAAATTCAATTTTGGAAGCTTCGTCTAGTGGAGATGAAGCCTTACTATCAACATGAGCCTTGATTTGTTGAAGTTTGCTCAAAAGACCAACACTCAAAGCTTGGGAGGCCGGCGTTGATCGACGTCCTATCTTCAGTGGTCGGGGAGCTCGGGAGAAGATTCGTTCTTTCTTGACGGGATCTAGGAATGGTGTGTGTGAAGTTAATTTGATTTCAATGGAGGTTTGAACAAGTTGGGATTGAATGAGGAATGTCCTATTTCTACTTTAGGTGAAATCAGCAATGGGGAGCTTGGGGAACTTGGAAATGGCTTTGGAATGCTCACTTTGGTGTGTTAGGGTTCTCACTAAGGTTTAATGCTTGGTTTGAAACAAATTTGAGGGGGGTATACCCATTATTGTGTTTATTTTTTTGGTTCAAGTGTATGTGTGTGTATGGGGGGGGGACACTACGCAGATCTAAATATGTACTTATTGAGGTGATTGAGTACGACATAGAAATCACTACCCTACGATGGGCCTAATCACCTAATAAGGACTCATAAGGTATGATGGATCTTCGAATATACTAGAGATTTTTCTCCTACTTTATATGGATGAATAAAGTAGAGTTTATTTAAACCGAGTTCTAAAGTTTTCTATGGAGGCAAACCCCCATAGTTAATTACATCATAAGTAAGGTGAATTCTTTAGGAATACTCTTAATTAAAGTAGGCAATTGTTATCTCCAAAGAATTCAAAGATAGGACTATCAATAAATTAATTATATTTGGAAGATCAAATGGGATAGATCGAAAGAAAAGACTTATTATCAAGATCAAAAGGAGATGAGTGGAGGATGCTTATGATACTAGAAAATCTAGTGAGCATCCCAAACTATCCTATGGTTGGGTTTTATATGTTTGAAATTGAAGAGATTTATATATTTGAGTTAAAGTTTTATTAGAAATCTAGGACTTATAATTTCATAATATAAGATTGTAGAAATACCTAAGAGATGAGAATTTATGCTTATAGCTTCGATTGGAAATAACAATATTAGATCCTAAATCTAGGGAGCTCTGATGAGGGCCAAAGCACGACCTGAATCTAAGGCGAAAGTAGGTATATTATTTACCTCCACAAGAAAGGATAAACACCCCGACTACTGAACTTATAATTGCCTGGAGTGGCAGCCAGCTAACTCCTCCTACGTTTAAAATCATGTGGCCAAGTCATATGATTTTGCAAGATGACTAAGCTGTTATTATTTAGAAAAAAAAAACTAAAGTTCTTAAACCCACCTCCTAAGAGAATAGAGCATGAGTTGTATGAATAATGACTTAGTCTAATGCAAATCTTATCAAATTTTATTTAATTTTGGACTCTTTATTTTATCACAAACTATAGGATTTTGTATGTCTAAATGCATGGTGAAGTTGATTATGGGCCAAATCAAAAGGGAAAGAGGTGTTTTTTCATCATAGGCTCTGAAAGGTTAAGCCTTTTTACTATCTAGCAAAGATGAAAACCCTCTCTTAGTAAGAGTGAAACAAAATGACATGCATGATATTAAGCATTCAACATCTAGCTAAGAGGTTGCAAAATATTTTATTATCTTGATTTAATGCCTAGGCTTTATGTGAGGTTATGAGTTATTTTAGAAAATTTAGTTATAAGTTGTAGTTGGGGTAGAAAATTTATTTTATCCTAAGAGCCTAATCGCATCTAGGCCGCACATTAAATCAACAATCATAAACAAACTATAAAGAGATATATTTTTTTTATGCACAAGCTAAACAAAACATCAAACAATGTTATAAAGCTAACATAAAAGAATATGAAGTCGGTGCAATCAGGAACCACCGTACAACCCGAAAAAGAAATGGGTAGAAGAGCTTTGTCATTATACAACCTGGTAATGTAAAAGAATAATTACAAATTATAAAATGATAAGTGTTATGGGGGACCTTCAAGTCTTCATGCTCCTGCCATCTCTTCATTTGATTTGCTGCATTTGATTTGGTAGGCTTCTAGGAATCATATGATACCCCAGGATCAAACCTTCTGGCTAATGTTCATCCTTAACCCCCATAATACTTAACCAAATTCCTAATGCACAATTACATTAAATGAATGGAAAAGTAAATCTAACTACACCTACAAAATAAGTGTTAGCTAAATGCACCATATAACTCAAATAGTTAATGAATAATTTGGACTTAGCACTCTACATATGGGTAGCCAAGTCTACCTATCCTAATGTAGATTATGCTTAGGGGTTAAGCAACTTGTACAACAAAATATTTATATTTATTTTAAGCACACCTTAAGCATAATCTCCTACAAAAAAATATAATTAGGCTAACCACTGCCTAACATCTAGTCTACGCACGTACACTCTAACATCCAGTCTACAACATTACATCACAAAATAAAATATATATCAAATCATGCACCGCCCTAACATAAAGCTAGAAGTAATGACTTAATCTAATGCATGTATTAAGGCTTGTATGGTATGTCCTAACTAGGCTTTAAAGTTAAGATCTTCTAAGTATGAAAGACATTTAATTATTAAGGGTGATTTCACTTTAAATGGTTTAATTAATTTGTAAATTTTATGTAATATTTTCCTTTGTTTTATTTGACCTACACAGAACAACTAAGTGTTATGAAGAGAAAGAAAGAGAGGACCACTCTCTTTTATTCATACCTTAAGTCACATTTAAAGCAAATTAATTTATCAATTCCCTTTGGTGTGAATGACTTATTATATATTTTAATTAATCCTAAGTTTAGGTTTACTTTAAATAAACTCATTCAATAAGAAAGGCATCTTAAGGTTAGTTGGGATGAATTGCTATCACATAACACATGTTTATTCATTTCTTTATATCATGTATATCATACATATGATTAAATCCTAAGCATATCTATACATGTAATTTATATCTTAGCACACTTAAATGATGAATGCGAGTAAATATATTTAAAATTGACATTTTATTTGGTTGAATAATTTTGTCATATTAATTTAAAATTTAATCTAAATTTTTATGCAAAAGCATAAGGAAAGAACCGTAAATTACATGACCAATCAACTCAAGCAAATAAATAAAGTATGAACGCGTGTCTTTTTAATAAAAAGAGGGGTTTTCATTCTTTAGTTAAGTACAAATCCACATGTATAAAAATTTTAAGTAAGTATGTCACCATTGTTCTACACTAAGGGAATGAGGTAAGAACCTCCTTGGGGCTACTTAAAGCAGTGCGTCCCTGGAATGTCCAGACTAATACACCATTATCCTTAGATACATGAGATGTATAAACAACTACAAGAATAGAAAGTCATACAAAAATTGTATTTTGATTTGATTGATTTATTTTGTTTAAATGAATTAAAGCTCTATCTAGATTCTAATGCCCAAATGCATAAAAATGAAATCAAGTAGGTACATCGCCATTGTTTTGTACTAAGGGAATGAGGTAGGAACCTCCTTGGGGCTACTTAAAGCCGCATGCACCTAGAATGTCGAGACTAATATACCACTAACATTCTTACTTATGCAAATCAACACTTGAATGTGAGGAAGAGACTTTATTTCATACACTAAATTTATATTCACTTGCATTTCCTATGTATATGTAACTAAAATTACAATACATATGTATATTCATTCATTAATAAACTTTTGAAAATATATCTGAGATTTAATAGTGATACTAGTCACACATATTTTTAATTTAAATCAACACATGCAATTTGACATAAAGGAAATTATTTTCATTTGATTACTTTGAAAGAGATGAATGCATGAGTATAAGTGACATACAATATTTAACATAATTAGAAGGAAATAAAATAACACAAGCATGTGATTTCATTCAAATCAATTAACTCCCAAGGACAATCAAACTAAATAAAATTATTTAAAATAAATCAAAGTTCTTTACTATCATTTCATTTTCATGTTTGATTTGATTTAAAGAAATATGAAAGAGGTTTGCTAATCCTAATCCCATTCCCCATGTGTGAGTTAATTTAGTTTAATGAAGAATAATTAGGTTGATTTTATGTCTTAATTAGGTTAAGATATAAATTAAGTCAATTAATTAACCCTTACCTACATCACCTTAAGTTAATTAACTAATTAATAATGAGCCAATATGACATGCAACCACATGAAAAGTAAATTTGTAATGCTCCTAAGAAATGAAAGGGGCCTAATGCAAATAGCTCATGATTAATAGTCAATTAGGCTTAAGGGATTTCACTTAACTACTTTTATGGTTCTCTTATACATGTAAGCTAATCATAATTTCATTAAATTTCTTTAGGCTGTTAAACATGTAAAGGGCTACCCAAAGTTGATTAAAGGTGATTAGATGTGAATGAATGGATTTTAAATTAAGTTTCATTTTAATCAAGTCATTAATTGATTAATTAAATCTTTTAATTTTATCTCTTAATTAGGATGATAAAATTAACTTAGGGAAAGGGATCAAGAGATGGGTCTCAATCTCAATCATTAAGTCATTCGAATGAACAAAGCTCTGAAATAGCTCACATCTTAATTAAGTTAATTAATCAAAAGGTTAATTAATGACTTAATCTTTAATTAATTGAAATGGATAAAGAGGCTTAATGAAATGGCCATAAGGAATAAAGCTAAACCATTTCTCTAAGACTCTTCACTATTGATAGAGGGCCATAAATTTCTTATATGGATTAAGTTACTGTTCATCCACTAATTATCACTAATTAAATTAAGAGACTGATAAAGGCTTAATCAATTATTTTTTTTAATTAAGTGACCAATTAAATCCCAGAAAAATAGAGGAGGCAGAGGTCATCCCCCTAAACATCAATAGAAAATTTGAGATCAATTGAGTGATTAATCAAGGAATAATTAAGCTAATTAAAATTTTAATTAAACCTTAATTAAGCCAAAATCACTGTTCAAAATTAATTAATAATAATTTTTCTAAATTTTACTCTAAAATATTTTTAAAATGAGCCCAAGTTTGTATTTTTTTTATTTTTCTAGGATTAGTTATGATTTTTAGAAGTTTCAAGCTTAAAAATATATTATTTAAGCTTAATTAAAGCCTTAATCCCATCGGGCCACATGGCGGCTCACACGGTGAGCTTTCTGCATGGCACGACAGGATTGACAATTTAAGTTGTCACATCTACCACTGACTCGGATTGCGGTAGGCGCACTAACTCTGTGAACCATCCGATCTAAGATCAGACGGACACGATTCGATCCGCAATTTAGGAAAGGAATCATGGGATATAATGCGAGATTAGATCATGGCCGTCTATTTCAATAACGTGGAATGGACGGTCCGTAATCCATCCCATTCACGAGGGATAAAAGACGAATACTGCCCTTCTTTCCCCATTTGATCCGAGCTCACCCGAGCTCGGATTGCCTCCAATTTGATCCCACACCTTTGGGGAGGGGAGGCGCACACATCCAACGGCTAAAAATGAATGACATTTGAATTTACTTCACATAAGACCAAACAATTTTTCATACAAGGCTCGATTTTATAAAATTATCTCACTAGAGCTAATGTCTGGCAGTGGGATCGATAGAGGTAGCTTCGACTAGTTGAGGTAGTGTAGAGCTCTCGGTTGACTAATCCATGTGCGTAAAGGCTTCTACTCCATTTGAACTCCAGTCTCCGGTGGTTGGGAAGGCTCGGGGATGGTTCAATTGGCTTCAACGAAATATGAGGATGGTGTGGGTTCAAGGAATTGATGTTTGATTGAGTAGAGGAGGAATATTGCTCGGATGGAGGTTGTCTTATTTCGGTTTTGCTCAGGGAGGAGGAATGCTGATCAAGGAAGCTCCGAGAATGCTCTTGGGAAGTCTCTCGGATTTCAAAAATGCCTTAGAGACAAACACAAAGCAATTGGTGATGAATCCCGCTCAAATTGAGGGGGTATACGCCTCAATTGGGCTTGATGGGTGGACGAGATGGATTTAATTGAGCTTGATGGATGGACGAGATGGCGGGAATGCTCTTGGGAAGTCTCTCAGCTGATTCACCACCATCGAGTTGTCGGAGGGGTCACAGTCAGCTCCAAGTGGCATGCCAAGAGTGGAGGAAGTGGTGGCAGGAGTCTCAAGGTTTTATATGGGGAGATTATGTGGGATTGATCTTTGCTTTAGTCTGTTAGGTTCGACCATGAGAGGGCGGCTATTTTTGCTTCCCTTGGTCCATGAAAACTGCTAAGATGGCTCAGGGTGGGCTAAGGTGGCAAAGGATTTCCTCATTAGGAAGTTTGATGGTTGCTATGGAGATGAGAGAGTAGACTTTGCCTCTTAAGGCAAGAATCCAATACAAAGAGGGGTGTCCATTTGTTAATCCCTTTCGATTGGATCCCACTTAGATTTGGGCTAGCTTGGGGCTGACCTAGGGGTAATTTGGGTCAGGTTATGTCAGCCACCAAGGTTCCATAAAGTGGCTTTGGGTGATTTGGTTTCATATGATCAAAATAGGTTCAATTGGGTTAGGTTGAGTTGGGTTGACCAATTGGTTAAATTGGGTCAAACCAAGACTTGGGCTAAGTTCATATGATGATATAGGATATTTTGGCTTAATTGGTTTTGATTAATTTGACCTAGGTTTGAATTTGACTCATTTGAATTCAAATAGGTAAAATGGGCTAAGTTGACCAATTTGACCAAATTAGGTTAGGTTAGGTGTTAAGTCAAGTTCAATTAGTTAATTAAAAATTATTATAGGCTTTGGTTTGGTTTAATTTGAATTTAATTTGGATTTTAGCCAGTTTGACCCTATACTAGAGATTCTTCTCCTACTTTACATGAAAAAGTAAAGCAGTGTTTATTTTAAACCGGGTTCGTTAAGTTCCCTATAGGGGTAAGCCTCCACAATTAATTACATCCTAAGGAGCAGAATTCCTTAGAAATACTCTCGATTGAGGTAAATGATTATTGTCTCCAAAGATTTTAAAATGGTTGAACTATCAATCGATTGGTTTATTTTTAGAAAGTCAAGTGAGATTGATCAAGAGGAGGGAGTTCTTATCAAAGTTAAATAAAAATAAGTAGGGGATGTTTAAGATACTAGGAAGCCTAGTAAGCATCCCAAACTACCTTATGGTTGGGCTTTATATTTTTGACATTGAATTAATTTACTTTGAGTTGAATTTTTATTAGAAATGTAGGGCTTACAATTCCATACTACAAGGTTATGAAAAATGCCTAAGAGATGATGATTTATGCTTAGGGCCCACAAAGGGGAGGAGCAACCTCTGAAACTAAATCTAGGGAGCTTTGGTGAGAGCCAAAATCATGACCTAAATATAACGCAAAAAATGGGTATTTGGTTTACCTCCATAAGAGAGGATAAAGCACGACTTACGCCGATGTGGCCAACTAACTCCTCCTACGATTTTAAAATATTTAGGGAAGTCTTATGTTTATGCAAGATAGCATGACTATTATTTATTTAGAATAAAACTAAGTCCATAAACACACTTTCTAAAAGACTAGATCATGTAGGACATACTTTAATGACTTAAATCTAATGCAAATTTTGTTACATTTTTTTTGGACAATCAATTTGACGTAGGCTTTAGGATTTTGTATGTCTAATGCATGAGAAATTAGCTTATGGGCCAAAATCAGCAAGATAAGGAGGTGTGTTTTCATCATGGCTCTCATAGGTCAAGCGAAGTTCTCTGGCAAAGGTGGAAGCCCTCCAAAATAAGAATGAACTATATCCTTTTATGCATGATGTTAGGAAAGAAAAGATAACATCTAGCTAAGGGATTACTAATTCATTTATATTGATTTTTAGCCTAAGCTTTTAGGTGAGTTTATGAATTATTTATTTTTAATTTTGAGTTGATTAATTTGGTAGAAGATTATTTTTTCCTAAGAGCTTAATCATCTTCCAGGCCATACGTGGAACAAGGAAGAATTAAGAAAATATGTCATTTCTAATGCACAAGCTAAACAAAACATCAAACATTTTATAAAGTTAACGTAAAAGAATAAAAGGCCATTTGTGGTTGGGCACCACTGCACAAACTTGAAAGAAAATTGGGTAGCCGAGCTCTACTCATATACAATCCGGATTATAAATAAAAAAATTTATAATCAAGTAAGGAAATTCATGTTATAAGGGTCTTCATTCTTCATTTGTTCTTTCTTCTTTCTTCTTTTCTTCTTCCTTTTCTTTCTTCTCTTCTTTCTTCTTTGGTTCCGTCTTTTGGATGGCTGGAATGTGGATGCTCCAAAGGCTTCACATGGTACATAAGATGAGATCTTATGACCAATTTTCATCCTAATTATAAAAATTACATGAAAAAGAAAAGTAAATCTAACTAATACCTGCAAAATAGAGATTAGTTAAATAAAATATATAAATTCCGCAGACTTAGCACTCACATGGTTAACCTTTATTGGATTATGCTTAGGGGTATAAGCACTTGCACGACAAAAGTAATTATATTTTTTTATTACAACGCCTCTTAAGCACAATCCCTACAAAAAATAATAATTAGACTAAATCATCCTACCATTCAATCTACGCACATTCACCCTAACCTCCAGACTAAAATAAAATATCACAAAATAAAAGCCAACATCAAACTTTGCAACGCCCTAACCTAAAGCTAGAAATGGTGACTTAGTCTAATGTGTGTGCTTTAAAAAGTTTGTGTGATATGCTTAGCTATGGTTTTAAGGTTTAGATTTTCTAAATATGAAGATGTTCAACTTTGATGGGTTGTTTCATTTAAGTGTTTAATTGATTTGGGTTGATTTTATTTGATGATTTGTTTAGGTTTGAATGAACCTACAATTAATTACTAAGTTATAAAGAGAGGAAAAAGAGAAGAAAACTTCTCTTTCCTTCCCTACCTTAAGTAATTTTTAAAGTAGATTCATGTTTGATTTTGTTTAATGAATGTTTTATTATGTGTTTTAATTAGTCATAAGTTTAGAATTTCCCTAAACAAACTTATTCAAAGAGAAAGAAATTTTAAGATTAAGTAAAATGAATTAATATTACAAAATACACAATACTTTATTTCTTTCCCAACATGTATATCATGCATATGGATGAATCCTAAGCATATCTATACATACAAATGCGGATGTTTAGCACACTTTCATGATGAATGCTAAGTGATATAATGTAAGAAAATTTAGATGCTTTATGATACATGATTTTTATTAAGTAGAAAAAGGTTATTCTTTTATTCATTTTTCATAGGCACATTTGTATGTATGAAAGGCATAAGTGCGTACGGCTCCATTGTTAGCACCAGGAGTGTAAGGTACAAGACCTACTTAGGGCTACTTAAAGCCTCGCAACCTCGAGGTTGTCTATACTACTATGCCACTTTCCTGAAATACATATGCATGTACAAAAGAAATAAATGGAAAAAAAGATGCAAAACTTTATATTTAATTGATTTTTGGTTTGGTTGTTTAATTTATATGTGTGATGTGAAATTCCTTCTTAAGTCATGACATAAGAGTGTATAGGGATGGATTTAAGCAAGTGTTGTGTCCCTTTCAAATGGACTATACACTTTGTAAATCCTATACAATTCTATGTTAAAAAAGAGAGGGAGAAGGAAAGCCGCATAATACATATCTTTATATTTCTCACATGCAAGCTCATAAATAATTATAAGTAGCATACCTTTCAGTTTTAATGTTTGACTTATAAATTTTGAAAATAATTTTGAATTTAATAGTGATAATAATCATTCATATTTTTTACTTTAGCCAAAATATGCAATTTGACATAAAAAATATTGATTTTTAAAAGAAATGAATGCATGATTTTTATATGACATACCATTTAGCATACTAGGAAAGAAATAAAGTGATGAAAGCAATGTAAATTCATTCACCCTAATTAATTCCTAAAGATAATCCTATGGAATAGAATTATTTAAAGCAAATAAAATTTAGTTTTAAAGAAATTTTGTTTGATTTTCAGTTTCATTTCAATTTGAGAATTGTGAAGAGGGTTTACTAGTCCTAACCCATTCCCACATATGTATATTATTTTTGTTTAATTTTTAGGTGATTAGATGATTTTTTATATTTTTATTAGGTTAAGGTGTACATTAAGTGTATTAATTACCCCATTACCTATACCACCTTAGCATATTTAACCAAATAATTATGAGCCAATGATATGACATAAAATCACATAAAGAATTTAAATCAACAATGCATCTAAAAGGACCTGATTAATAACATACTGTGAGTTTGATTTTGATTTCCTTAAGTTACTTAGGTTATTGAACACCTAAGCACCCACCCAAAGTGAATTAGTTAAGTTCTAGAATGTTTTGATTTTAAAACCAAGTTAATTAAGCAAGTGATTAGGGGATTAACCCTTAATTAAGTTTAAATCAAGGAAGAAAAGGAGTTTAGGGAATAGCTTAGGGAAAATTCCCCAAATACATTCCATAAACCTCTTCTCTAATTAAGCAAGACTTAATTAATTTAGTAATGGGATTAAACCATTATTCATGTGCTTAATTACCCTTAATTACATTAAGGGAGTGATTAAGGATTCAACACATAATTTCTCTAATTAACTCATCAATAAATCCCAAGAAAATTATGGGAGGCAGAGGTTATCCCACTAAATATACTAGAGAAATTTGAAATAAATTAATGAAATAATCAGGGAGTAATTAGGTTTATTAAAATTTAATTAACACTATAATTGAGGTAAATACACTATTTAAAATCCAGTAAAATTAATTTAGAATATTCTCTTCTGAATTATCTTTCCAATGCTTTTTTACCTTACATTTTTAAGATTTTTCTAAAATTAGTTATGCAATTATGAAGATTCATTAATTAAGAAGAATTAAATAAATCCCTAATTAAAATAGCTAATCCCGAGGTGTGGATTTTCTTCTATCCCAAGGTTAATTTATTTAAGCTTGTCAATTGTTGAATGGATCTCCTCTTCAAATTTTGGCAGTGCATCTTTGATTTGGAGATCATCTGGATCATCTGAGATTTCTAAATGCACATCCTCATAAGAGTTGGTTTGGTGTGAAAAGAACCTATCAGACTCTAGATGATTAGTGACCACTAAGCAGTAATCGTCGACATCGATTGGACCCGCTGTACCAAATCCTAGTCCTTATCTTGATTGTGCCTCCCTTCATGTGTTGTTCCATAGCTTTTCAAAGTATTCTAACTTATGCTTAGACATTATATAAAAAATCAAACCCTTCTTTGCAAGATTAAGGACACAAAGCAAATACCAATCAAAAGGCAATTCCATTAATTCTTTATATGAATTCTCCTCAAGTTCTACATCAAATTCAGGACTTGAGGAGGTTGATCCCAAAAAGAATCTCTTCGGCTTCATATCTTTGGAAGACTAAGGGGCTTCCTTAACTACTAAACCTTCAACTTTTTGAGATGAAAGTGAGGTTAGAGCTAAGGTTCCTAACTGTTGCTTGATAGTTTCACATGCATTTGATTCGAATACTTTATTAGGTCTAGAGGCTTGGTCTGCATCACTATCCGGCTTGAGTGTCACCTCCAATGAAACCGATTGAGTGGGGTTGGCTAGTATACTGATCACATTAGACTCATCCTCTGAGTTGGATTCCAAGTCTATGTGAATAGTAGGGGTACTCTTACAAACTAGAACATAACCCCGGTTGGCTAATGGCCAACTAGAGGGCCTTCCACCTCTGGAATTGCCTCTATTTCTGCCTCTTCCTCTGCCTGATGGAGGTTGAGTCATCCAACCCATATGTCCGTATGATGGAATGGACTGTGGGTGGAATGTTATATGCGGCTCTATTTCTTCTTCAATTTTACTTTTTTATTCACTTGAATTTTCATGTTTCTTTTCTTTTTCTTTTGCTTTTTTCTTTTTCTTTATTTTTTATTTTTTGAATTTGAATTTTTTCCAAGTTCACAAGAAAGGGTATTTTGAGAAAGATAGTAGGTCACATCCTCATATATCTTAATCTCTCTAACTGAAAATGACTTTTCATCTCCTTTGACATAATAATCAATCCCATCCTTCTTGAACTTGATGCATTGATGGAGAGAGGATGGAATCATCTTATTCTGATATTTCTAAAGCCTACCGAGCAAAGTGGTAAACGAAGTATTCGAATCAATGAAATAAAACTTGGCTTCAGTCTTCCAGTCACCTATCTCCAAAGGTAACACTATGGAACCTAAAGCCCTCTCTCTTTATTCATTGAATCCTCTCAACATCATCTGGTCTCCTCGGAGTGTGGGGATGTTGATCCTCAAGTAGGCAAGGATCTTTAGACTCATAATGTTCACCGATTCACCTGGATCGATGAGAACTCTGGCAAATCTGAATTTGTCCATGTCCACTGTAATATAGAGGGGATGGTTGTGCTCCGTGACTCCCAGAAGTAGGTCTTCATCTGTGAAGGTGATCCCCTGAGCTTCTCTGAAATAATGTGCCTCCTCAGCAATAGCGATAAGCTGAGCTAAGCATATTTCAGGATCAAGGAGAGCCTTGATTAATGATTCCCTCATCTCTTTGGATAAGATAAGGGTATTGTATATGCTTAGCTTAGATGATAACTTTTTTAGATGAGAGAGGACATTGTCGTCCACCTTGGGCTGATCCTCCATAAGCATATCCAAGGGTGGAGCATCCTGTGGAGGGGCTTCTTGATACTCTGAACCAATGACTTATTTCCTTCTATCTTGAGATACTGCCCTAAGAGGTAGAACCTTGCCACTATAGAGGTTGACTTCAGTGATCTCTTATGGTAGAGTAATGGAAGATTCTACCTCCACATTAGGCTCACCTACAGTTTCTCCTATGGGACCCTCAGAATCGGATGATTCCAAGTCTATCTCAAGAGGTGAACCTATAGTATTCATAGTAGGAAAATCCAACTTGGAATAAGAAAGAGGAAGATCAGAATTATTATTATTGTTGTTTAGACTTGAAGAATTATCATTAGGAATAGATTCAGACAACCCATCAGAAGTGACACAGATGTAATTCAAACTAGCTTCAATCTTCAATTTCTTAGATTTGATAAGAGGTACATACTAAAAATTGAGTAAAGAGAGGGGATGCCCTCATCCGTAATAAGATGTCTACTAGAAGAAAGCTAAGTGGAGGTAGTCCGATGTAGTAGCTGTAGAATTTGGAGATTGGACTCGATTGGTGGTTGCTACTACTATCCGGTGACATATCTTGTTGCTTTGTCTGAGCTTTCCCTAAGTTGGCTCTGGCAACTTGCAAACCTTCTTTGATGTTGGAAGTTTAAGCTGGCTCAGGCACCTGCAAGGAAAGTTTCTTGATTTTTGATATAATTTTCTTAGAGGTTTTGGATAAGGAGATATCCCAACCTTCTTTGGTTTTGGAAGGATCACAAGTATCCCCAAGGATTATCCTAATAAAATTTGATGGTTATTTCACAAGGTATTCTTTCAGGATGACTATATCACTGGCCTTGAAATTATGTTCAAGCTAGTCCTTAAATGTGAAACAATCTTTTAAAATATGACTTAGCATATGGTGGTGGGGGAAAAAGTTAGGATCATTATTTTTGCCCACTTCCTCCGATTTCCTAGGTTCGGGTAGCTAAAAATCAGGCTTCTTTAAGAGATTCTTAAAGATCTTCCTGATTACCTCCCTCTTAAATAAATAAGGCTTGTTAAGTTTATCCAAAAGAGTAGGTGGACCATAGCTACCTGGCGGTGGGTATGTGTACCGCTACTACTAATGCTGTGGATGAGGAGAAGGTGGTGTAGGCTGTGGAGGCTGTTGTGGAGGCTAGTAGGGCTGCCTCGATGGTGGTAAAGGAGGTGGAAACAATGGGTGTGGAGCATGAGGTCTCTCAAACTACTCTCTGGCTGGCTGTTTCTCCTTATCTACTACTCACTGCCCCTAGTTTTTCCTCATATACCTTCTACAGCTTCGCCTTTGTTGGTAGATCTGGAGAAGGCAACTGTTTGGCTTCTCTTTGCAAACTAGCCACCTTATCGATTAATTTCTCAAAAGATTTGATGGTGAAACTTTTGAGCATGAAGGAGATCGGGCCATGGATATTCTTTAGTAGAATCTCGATGACATGATGTTTAGACAGCTGAGGTTCATATTTCATACTCAAATTATGCCATTTGAGAATGTAATCATCAAGGGACTCACCATGGTTTTGTTGAGCCACAATGAGATCTCAACTTGACCCTTTCTTTGAGCTCGAAACCTCTTGATAAAGAGTTGCTCCAACTCAGCAAAAGTCTTCACTGAACTATTGAAAAGTTCAACACACAAATCAAAAGCTATCCTTGCAAAGCTACTGACGAAGAGACAGAAGAGTAAAGCATCACTTCCATCGTATTGTAATAATTAGCTCTGAAATGTGTAATATGCTGCCTCAGGTTCCTATTGCCATCAAAACTCTTGAAATAAAGTGGCACGAAACCCTTAGGGTATTGGATTGTATCAAATTTCTCTGGGTAGGGTCTACCCTTTAGAACTAATGATCCTCCTCGGGCTTGAGCCAACACTTCCCTCACTTGCTGCTCAACCATGAACTTAATGTCCTTTTTTTGTATAAAGGTATTATCCACTACTTTCCTATACAAACTGGTGTTGCTCTGCTCTACTGGAGGTAAAGTCTTGGCTGGATCCAAGACATGAACCAACTCTAGCTAAGCGGTCTAGTAAGATGATATGGGATTGATTACATGCGCTAAGATAGATCTTCAAGCCTCTTCTCCATCCTATCTATTTTTTAATATTTCTGCTTTATCTATGCTAGGAGGTGTTGGGTCGACTAGGCTGTGTCTTCCTGCTCAACCTCAACACCTTCCATAGTTTGCTACTCTCTAAGGAGGAATTCCCTAGTGTCTACCATTAACACCCCTGCTGAATCTCCTAATAAATCATCTTCATTAGGATCAAAGCTGATGTTCTCCTGATCAAACCCGTCATATCCTAGGATCTCTTTCTTCTTGATGAGATAATGGGCTACTATAGCATCTAAAGAATGATCTATCTGAACTAACACAAATGACTTTGGCTGACCGATGGTGGGATCATTATCATATACTGTGAGGCACTGGACCTCCCCTACTGTTGGAGAGTTAACCCTGTGAGGGCTACACTCGTTGGAAGAAATACACTCCTGACTATCACTAACTCTGTATGGGGTGACACTCCTAGGAGGATCTTTCATCGTAAGTGCAACAGAGCTGTCACCTTCAACCTCGGCAACTGCTATCTCCATCGTATGCTATGGTGGCGGTGGTGACGAGATGACTACGATACTTCAGGGTCGCCATTCCTTCCTCACCATGGGAAGGCGGCGGGAGAGCTCACCTGCGATGGCGTGTAGATGGAACAGGATCCCTTAGTCATAGCCAAATCACTAGTGGGGGTCTCTTCTCCCCAGATGCGGCCTTCATGGCCATAGGTGGAATTGGAGATACTGGAATGTGGACCGGAGATGGTGGACGGGGGGTAGAGCAGTGTGGTGGAGACACCATCGACTCTTTTGGGATAGGAGCTTCTCTCCTATGATGTGTAGTCCTCGTAAGTAGAATGTTGTCAGTATGATCAACGTGGGTAGCTCACTGATCAGGAAAGTCAACAAGTGTAGAGGTCGCTGACTGCTGGCTGAACCTTTGCCTCTCCCGGCTAGTAATGTGAACTGAAGTATGGGACTTCCTAGCCCTCTCTTATCTAATATGCTTCCCCATGCTACAGGGGATAATAGATCTCAAATCAAATTGAGCCCTATACTCAGATTGTCCATTAGCTCTACCAACCTGGCGAAGAACTATCCTCAGGCCGGTGTATGACCTCCTATTCTCAGTAATTGGAGCCTAGAAATGCACCGCTGGTGGAGGTGAAGTAGAAATCCTCCTGGCATCTTCTCTATCAAAACCAAAAAGGGGTTGAAACCTATTCTCTGTAATGAGAGGAGACACTATCCTAGGTGACTCCTCCACGACAGACTGAGCAACTGTCTCCAACTCTCTCACGATGTGAGTGTGATACCGCTTTTTATGTTCTCTTTTGGGTCCTGGTAGGGTGAGCAAAGTAAGAGCTAGACCCAACCTCAAAAGCAGGGGAGACAATCTTTGGGATCAGGGGAGCCTTCCCCTTGGAAGGTGCTAGTAAGTGGGTGCTGGCCCTAACTGAGGTAGCATGGAAAATAATCAGCATCACTAACTACTCTGTCAATTGGATCGCCACCTTCCTCTTGAGAGAATCTCGAATCGGCATGTCAACTGAATGGCGGGCTCTGCACTCCTATTAATCCTGAGGGAGGTCCCCTTACATGTAATACGGACCCCCTCAAAACCTCGACCAAAGTGGATGTGGTGGGCATAGTTAGAGAATGGGAGGTTGGCCTGATCCAGGGCCAGATCCATCCCGTGGGGAAAGGTAAACACATATCTTTGAGCAGCCATTGCTATCAATTAAAACTAAAATTGAAACTGATGCTGAATGAAAGTCTGCAATGTTAAAAATAAATTTGAATCAGATACCTATCGATTTTGAATTCGAATTTAGAATTTGAACCCATACCCAACATCTTCAAAGTGTTAAGTCAGGCTTAAATGGATTTGGAAGAGACTTTGAGATTTGATTGGAAAGAGAAATTTTTTTTTGAATATAGAATCCACTTTCAACAAATCTGGGTATGTTGAAAAATGGGTTTAAATATTTTTTTTTTAGAGAGATTCTTCCATAGGTTCATATTTGAATTCTGATTTTTATTTTAAATTTGTGATTTTTGGGGTTTACTCATTTAGCAAATTTGGGTATGCTAAATGAGATGTTTGAAAATATTTTTTTCTTTTTATTTATTTGCTTTGTTTTGTGAATCATTTGTGATTTGAAAATGGAATTCTCATTTAGCAAATTTAGGTATGCTAAATTAGGAATCCAAGTGTGTTTTGTTTTTGAAATTTTTTGAAAATAGGATTCTTAACAAATTTAGGTATGCTAAGGAAATCCTAATGTGTTTCTTTTATTTTTAGAGATTTTGATTTTGAAAAATAGGATCCTTAGAAAATTTGGGTATACTAAGGAAAACCTAATGTGTTTCTTTTTATTTTTAGAGATTTTGATTTAAAAAATAGGATCCTTAATAAATTTGAGTATGCTAAAGAAAGCCTAATGTGTTTTTTTTTTTTTTTTTTGGATTTTGTTTTGAAAATGGAGACTTCACTTTAGTAGCAAATGTGGTATGTTAAAATGAAGTTCCAATGTGTTTCTTTTGTTTTGAAAAATGGAGACTTCACTTTAGCAAATGCGATATGCCAAAATGAAGTTCCAATAGTGTTTCTTTTGTTTTGAATTTTATTTTGAAAATGGAGACTTCGCTTTAGCAAATGTGGTATGCTAAAATGAAATTCCAAAAGTGTTTTGAAATTTTTTTTATTTTAAAAAATGGAGACTTCACTTTAGCAAATGGGGTATGCCAAAATGAAGTTCAAATATATTTTGAAAAATTTTATTTTTTTGTTGATCTTAAAAAGAAAAATTTCCATTTAACAAATTTGGATATGTAAGATGGAAATCAATTATGTCTCATTTTTCAAAGATATATTTTTATGTGTGATTATTACTTTTTGAAAGAAGAAATTTCAACCTAATCATATCTGGAATATGTTAAGTGGAATTTCAAAATAGTGTCATTTTATTTGGAAATGAAATCTTCATTCAATAAATTTGAGTATATTGAATGGAGAAGTTTCATATGTGCTTTTTGAAAATTTATTTTTGATTTTTTTTTGTTGGAAATGAAACCTCCATTCAATAAATGTGGGTATATTTAATGAAGAGGTTTCATATGTGTTTTTTGGAAATTTATTTTTTTGATTTTTGTTAGAAATGAAACCTCCATTCAATAAATGTGGATATATTGAATGGAGAAGTTTCATGTGTGCTTTTTGAAAATTTATTTTTGATTTTGATTAAAAATGAAACCTCCATTCAATAAATGTGGGTATATTTAATGGAGAGGTTTCATATATGCTTTTTTTAAATTTGAAAATTCTAACTTAACACATGTGGAATGTGTTGAGTGGAATTTCAAAGTTGTGATTTTGGCTTGAAGATGTAACATCCATTCAACACATTCGGATGTATTGAATGGAAAAACCCATCTTCAAATTTTGTGCTTTTTTGAAAGTTTAGGAATGTTGGAATTTTATTATTTTTGGAAGTGAAGTCTTCATCAAAATGAATTGAGTGAAGAAATTCATTTGTGTTTTTTTTGGAAGTTTAGGATTGTTAGTTTTATTTTTGAATTGTTTCTACATGTAATAATTGTGAAAAATGTTAAATGTAGTACGAATAGTTTATTAAGTGTATTTTGAAAAAGTGCTTTTTCGAAATTATTGATTTTTTATAAAAGATTTATTTTTCTTTATATTTTGGAATGAATCTTACCTTACCATAAATATGATAAGGAGGAAGTCTTTAGTTAATTCTTTTTTTTTATTAAAATTTATTTTCACCCATTGGGGAACCCAACAGGGGTTTTAAGACCACAACGGGGTGAGGTCCTAAAACCTAAAGATGTTGGCTAGCATAACTTAAGGATGAAATAAGCTAAGTGCCAACAGAAAGAAAGATAGTCTTGAATTTATACAAAAGTATGAACCCACTATCGATACTTGGAGACAACAATCATTTACCAAAGATGGAGAGAGGAACCTTCCACAGTGGAGTACTTTAAAAATAGATAGGTTTACTCATAAGGATTAACAATTGTCATCTAACTATGATATATTTTTGGAATGTCCAATCTCACCCATGTAAATAGAATTTTCTCATCTTAAGGCTCACTTATTTAATAAAGGGGTGCTTAATTTGTTGAATTTTGAGTGTAAAATAAAGTAAATGTAGAGATTTTAAATTTAGGGAAAATGATTGTATATATCTGTGGGTTTAAAAATTTATATATATCTCCGCCTTCATCTATTCCCCTTTTCAGAAAAGAAGGATAAATAAATAAATAAATTTGACCTAGGTTTGAATTTGACTCATTTGAATTCAAATAGGTAAAATGGGCTAAGTTGACCAATTTGACCAAATTAGGTTAGGATAGGTGTTAAGTCAAGTTCAATTAGTTAATTGAAAATGATTATAGGCTTTGGTTTGGTTTACTTTGAATTTAATTTAGATTTTGGCCAGTTTGTCCCTTTAGGTCAATTTGGGCTAGGTTAGGTCAAGTTGACCAATTGGTCAAATTGGGCTCAATCATGGCTTTGGTCAAGTTCAATAAGTGATTTAGAATGAACTTGAGCCATTTGTTGTAATTGTGAGTTTAAAAATTTATATATATCCCCGCCTTCATATATTCCCCTTTTTGAAAAAGAAGGATAAATGAAAACAAATATATATATATATATATACATCTTGTTGGGATGCTACACAGATTTGCAGATGTTCTTATTTGCGAGATCATGTATGACATTGAGGAAATGTGTACTATCTCGAGAGATAGAAGCCACCACCTTACAATGGACCTAATCACCTCAATAATGACTCTTAAGGACTATGGGTCTTCGGAATGTACCAGAGATTCTTCCCCTACTTTACATGAAAAAGTAAAGCAATGTTTATTTTAAATCGGGTTTGTTAAGTTCCCTATAGGGGTAAGCCCCCATAGTTAATTACATCCCAAGGAGCAGAATTCCTTAGAAATACTCTCGATTAAGATAAATGATTGTTGTCTCCAAAGATTTCAAAATAGTTGAACTATCAATCGATTGGTTTATTTTTAGAAAGTCAAGTGAGATTGATCAAGAGGAGGGAGTTCTTATCAAAGCCAAATAAAAATAAGTAGGGGATGTTTAAGATACTAGGAAGCCTAGTAAGCATCCTAAATTACCTTATGGTTGGGCTTTACATTTTTGACATTGAATTAATTTACTTTGAGTTGAATTTTTATTAGAAATGTAGGGCTTACAATTCCATACTATAAGGTTATGAAAAATGCCTAAGAGGTGATGATTTATGCTAAGGGCCCACAAAGGGGAGGAGCAACCTTTAAAACTAAATCTAAGGAGCTTTGGCGAGAGCCAAAATCACGACCTAATTATAAGGCAAAAATGAATATTTGGTTTACCTCCATAAGAGAGGATAAACCGCCCGACTGTTGGACTTACAACCGCCTAGATGTGGCCGACAACTAACTCCTCCTACGATTTTAAAATATGTAGGCAAGTCTTATGTTTATGCAAGATAGCAAGACTATTATTTATTTAGAATAAAACTAAGTCCATAAACACACTTTCTAAAAGACTAGATCATGTAGGGCATGCTTTAATGACTTTAATCTAATGCAAATTTTGTTACATTTTTTTTTGGACAATCAATTTGACATAAGCTTTAGGATTTTTATGCCTAATGCATGAGAAATTAGATTATGGGCCAAAATCAGCAAGATAAGGAGGTGTGTTTCCACCATGGCTCTCATAGATAAAGCTAAGTTCTCTGGCAAAGGTGGAAGCCCTCCAAAATAAGAGTGAACTATATCCTTTTATGCATGATGTTAGGAAAGAAAAGACAACATCCAGCTAAGGGGTTACTAATTCTTTTATATTGATTTTTAGCCTAAGCTTTTAGATGAGTTTATGAATTATTTATTTTTAATTTTGAGTTAATTAATTTGGTAGAAGATTTATTTTTTCTTAAGAGCCTAATCGTCTTCCAGGCCATATGTAGAACAAGGAAGAAATTAGAAAAATATGTCATTTCTAATGCACAAGCTAAACAAAACATCAAACATTTTATAAAGTTAACGCAAAAGAATAAAAGGCCATTTATGATTGGGCACCACTACACAAACTCGAAAGCAAATTGGGTAGCCGAGCTCTACCCATATATAACCCGATTATAAATAAATTAATTTACAATAAAGTAAAAATTCATGTTATGAGGGTCTTCATTCTTCATTTGTTCTTTCTTCTTTCTTCTTTTCTTCTTCCTTTTCTTTCTTCTCTTCTTTCTTCTTTGGTTCCTTCTTTTGGATGGCTGGAATGTGGATGCTCCAAAGGCTTCACATGGTATATAAGATGAGATCTTATGACCAATGTTCATCCTAATCCCCCATAACAATCATTCTAAAATCCTAATTATAAAAATTACATGAAAAAGAAAAGTAAATCTAACTAACACCTGCAAAATAGAGATTAGTTAAATAAAACATATAAATCTCAAGCATGTATATTAGACTTAGCACTCCACACATGGGTAACCAGGTCCACCTAACCTATTGGATTATGCTTAGGGGTATAAGCACTTGCACGATAAAAATAATTATATTTTTATTACAACGCCCCTTAAGCACAATCCCCTACAAAAATAATAATTAGACGTGCTTTTAGATTATTCTCCTATGAATTATCTTTCCAATGCTTTTTACCTTATATTTTAAAGATTTTTCTAGAATTAGTTATGGTAATTAAGAAGAATTAAATAAATCCCTAATTAAAATAGCTAATCCCATCGGTTCCATGTGGAGGCTGACATGGCACGTGCTTTCCACGTGGTGTGACAGGAGAGGCTATTTAAGTTGTCACATCATAGTGCCATGTTAGTGGTAACACTACATGCTTTCTCACCATCTATCTGATCAAGGATCAGACGGCTTAGATTAGGCCTGCAGTATTAAAGGATTAAATCAAATATCCTACACGTCTTGCTCATGGCCGTCCTTCTAAAATGCATGGATGGACGACCCATTATCCATCCCTGATCTTCCCCATGGGAGATGGCCACTGTCCATCTTCTATGAGAAGATCCAAGCTCGATTGATCTTGGATTGAAACCAAATTCAACCCGCACCATCTAAGAGTAAAGGGGAACACATCCAACAACTAACTTTGCTTGGGGTGAAACTTTCCTTCACAAAGGACCAAGATAAAATGAAACTATGCTCGGTTTAATGACATACCTCGCTGGAGGCTATCACCGATGCTTGAATCCTTTGAAGTAGCTTCGTCTAGTGGAGACGAAGCATTATTGAAGGTTTAAGGTGTTGAGATTGAATGGATCTTCCTATGGACCAATTTCACCTTCAAATGCTCAAGACCTTGATCAAAGTCCCACCTCCCTTGCCTTTGGAGCTTGGAAGAAGCTTGGGATGAGTTCAACTAGGCCCTCTGAGGGTGCTCGAAGGAAGAATTGGATTGGTTTGGAGTATTGAGTGAGATTGAAATTGGCTTGAACTCCCTTATTTTCGGTTTAGAGAAGCCGATAAATGGAGAATTCTAACTCACTATAGGAAGCTTGGGGAGACTTGCAATGACTTGATCTGAGTTCCTTAAGCTTAATTGAATGTGTCCCCTATGAATTCAAGTGGAAATAGGGGGAGTATATCTCCCCCTAGGTGAGTCAAACGATCAAGCAAGGCTTTGCTATTTTGATCCAATTCACCTCCTTGAGTGGGTTTGTTAGGCCATTTAGGGTGGCATTGCATTTGGTTTTGGCCAGAGAAGGAGTGGAGGAGATAGCCATGTGCAAAACAAGGTGGGGGAAGGAATCCCATCTGCTCATTTTCATGGGGGTGCTCAGTTTTGACCTTGGGTTGGGTTTGGCTGACCCAAACCCATTGGGTCATGTGCACCATGTCCATTAGTGACCATTTGGTCCACTAAGAGGATGCCAATTGTCCATGAAAAATAATAGACCAAATTCAAAGTGGTTTTTATTTTAGGTTATCTTATTTCCTAGGGATAAAATGATCATTTGGCTTGGATTTCAATTTGAGTATGTTTGATATGATTAAAAAATGGGTTGGGCCAAGTTTCAATGAATTTGGAGTTGATTTGATATGATTTGGCTCATGTTGACCCATTTTGATCAAAATAGGTCAACTTGGGTCAAACTAAGGGTTGGGTTGAGTTCATATGACTATTTGAAACAAATTGGCAACTTTGGTTTAGTTCAATTTGGTTTAGATTTGGTTTTGGTTCATTTGATTTTATTTAGGTCAAATGAGTCAAGTTGATCAATTTGACTCATTTGACCTATTTAGGTTAGGTCATAGGTTGGTTTAGGTTTAGTTGGTCATTTGAAATGGATTGGTATCTTTATTTCCAATTAATTTTAGTTTAATTTGATTTTAATTCAAAATGACCTATTAGGTAAAGGTCGGTTCATGGTCGATTGGGCAAGGTTGAGTCTAGTTGGCAAATTGAGGCTTTGGTCAAGTTCAGCAATCATTTTAGAATGATTTTGACCCCTTAGTTTCAATCAATTTGGCTTAGATCAAGTTTTGACACATTTTGATTTTTTAGGTAAAGTTGGGTCAACTTGGGTCAATTGGCCAATTGGGTTAGGTTAGGCTCAAATGATGACTTGGTCAAGTTCAAGCATTGATCATGAATGAGCTTTGATCAATGGTTTCAATCAATTTGGCCTATGGTGAATTTTGGCTAATTTAGGTTTCATTTTGGCTAAGTGTTGACTTGGTCAACCCTTAAGTTTGACCTAATTTGGGTGATTGATCATCTCATGATAATGCTCACAATGTGAGGCTTAGTTAGGCTTAGTTCAATCCAATTTGGGTAGGATTATAATTTGGCTCAAAAAGAGTACTTTAGGTCACTTCGGGTCAAGTGAGCGTAAGTAGGTCAAATGGCTCAGTCAAAGCTTGATTTGAGTCTGATTGAACTCACATATGGACTTATGATTGAAATATAAATCCATTTGCAAGAGATTTGAAGTTAAATGGGTTTTTGATTCACTTGACAATTTCAAGTTCAAAGGGTGAATATGAGTTTGACTTGGGTTTGATTTTTGAATTTAGTTTTGGTTTGGTGATTGAAGTTTATGTTTATATTTGAATTCATGATTGTAGAATTGATTGAATCATGCAGAAAAATCAAGGGTTTGACTTGATTTGAAATTGATTTGGCTAAATTCAAGAGTTATACTTGAAAGGCTTAGGTTGAATTTTGATTGAATTTGAGTTTGATTTTTGTAGTTCGTTTTGGTTGTTTGAATTTATATTTCATTTATATATATGAATATAAATGAGAATATAAATGGGCTATGGAAAAAATTCATGAATTTGAAGTGATTTGAACTTGATTTGAGCTAAGTCCATGAGAGGGAATTAGAGGACTTGGGAAAGATTTTTGGATTTGATCATGGATCTTGGATTTGATTTTAGGTTTAATTTTGATTAATTTGAATTTATATTTCATTTATATATGTGAATTTAAATGAGAAAATTTCTTGAATTTGAAGTGATTTGAATTTGATTCAAGCTAAATCCATGAGAGGAAATCAAAGGACTTAGGAAATATTTTGGAATTTTGGATTTCAATCATAAGCTTCAATCACTTAGAACTTATTTGAGTTTGAGAAAATCAATTAAGTTGGAATTGATTTAAGTTTTGATGTTGATCTGATTTGGAATTTGGAGTTGGTTTAGACTTGATTTTTAATTTGACTTAAAGGAAGGAAGTGAGGAATTTGGTTCAAGCTATAGGGTATGAAAACTTTCCTAACACACCTAAGGCATGACCTATTCCTATGGCTAACTCTTATATGTCTCTAGGGTTAGGTTAAGTGTCCACCTAATCACTAGATGTGTCTTAAGACAAAAGAACTCTTAAAGTCTAAGAGAAGTCCTATGTCTAAGATGGAGGGGTTGAGAGCTCTTCTAAAATTGAGGTCAACAATAATCAATTTGGATCAAATCATGATTTGACCCATTTTGGCTTTTTAGGCCAATTTGGGTCAACTTAGGTCAAATGGCTAATTGGACTTGGTTTGGCTCAATTGAGGGTTTGGTCATGTTCAATCATTGATTATGAGTGGGTTTGAGTCAATGGTTTCAATCAATTTGGTATATGGTGGGTTTTGGTAAGTTTGGGTTTCATTTGGGCTAAAGGTTGACTTGGTCAAAGGTCCAAGTTGATCTGGTTTGACCCAATTCAAGATAATTGATTAACATAGGATGATTGTTGATCATGATATGGGGTTTGGATAGGCTTAGTTAATCTAATTTTGGTTGGATTAGGACTTCGCTCAAAAAAGTCTTTTAGGTCACTTTGGGTCAAGTGGACTTAAATGAGTCAATTGACTTGATCTTAGCATGATTCAAGTTTAATTGAATTCTCATATGGACTTATGATAAAAATATAAATCCAATTGCAAGTGGTTTGAAGCCCTATGGATTTTGGTTCATATGACAATTTTAAGTCAAAAGGGGTCAACATGGGTTTGACTTTGGTTGACTTGGATTTGGATTGATAATTGTAGTTTATGTTTATATTTGGAACAATGACCCAAGGAGTGATTGAATCATGAAGAAATCCATGAGTTTTGAGTTGATTTGGATATCATTTAATCAAGTTCAAAAAATTGGTTAAAAGGGTTAAGATTGTGAATTTGATTTGATTTGGGTTTGGTTTTAGCAATTTAGATTTATATTTCATTTATATTTATGAATATAAATGAAAATATAAATGATTCATGAGAAAATCATTTGATTTTGGAATGATTTGGAAGTAAATTTGACCAAATTGAGGGATGTAGGTCAAAAGGGCTTAAGTAGGGAATTGATTTAGTTTTGTTTAGTTTTATTTGATTTGAATGGTTTGAATTTAGATTTGATTTATATTTGTGAATAAAAATTAAATAATAAATAATTTATAAAGAAATCAACCAAATTTGATTTGGTTTGAAGGAGGTTTTGGCTAAGCATATGAGGATGGTTCATATGGCTTAGAAAAGAGTTTTGGAGTTTGAATTTGATCATGGGTTTCAATCATTTGGAGTTGGATTTGATTTATGATTTTGCATTTGAATTCGACTTTTGTTTGGAAGAAGGAAGCAAGGATTGGGTTTAAGGCTTATAGGGGTAGGCAAGTCTTCCTAAATCCCTAAGGCATAACCTATTCCTATGGCTAACTCTTCTAAGTCTCTAGGATTAGGTTAAGTGTTCACTTAATCACTAGAAGTGTCTTAAAATAAAAGAGCTCTTAGTGTCTACAAGAGCCTTAGATCTATGATGATGAAGTTGAGAGCACACTCCCAAAAGTGAGTTCAACAAAGGGCACCCAATAGGTGTGGTGTAACTGACTAGGCGCATCGCACGTATTGGTGTTGATCGAGATGATCAACAACGTCTGAAGGATTGCAACGACTAATAGAGATAATCTACCCCTAAACTCGAGATGTAGACAGAATCAAGATCTTAGTGCAATGCAACTTAACTTATGTCAATGACATAAGAGAAAAAGAAAGGATCCACTGAGGGATCAAGCATGTGAACCTTCCACTAGGGAAGCAGGTTTAGGTTATCCAAAGAGGATAAAAGTTGAGTTTGATAATGATTCTGGAAGAAAAGATCCACTGGGGATGAGTGCATGAACCTTCCACTAGGGAAGCAGGTTCAAATCATCACTAGGGATATGGATTTGATTAGGTTTTATTTTATGAGGGCTCCACTGGGGAGAGGATATGATCTGGTTTTGAGAGCACATCTGTTGGAGATATGAGCTCAAATTCACTGGGGATAAGATGCATTTAATATTTTGACTCCACTAGTGGGAGAATGGTGAATCAGATGAAATGGACCCTATCGGTGTGTGATGGATCCACTAAGAAGGGGCTAACATTAGCCTAATCCTATCTTAGATTTATAAATCCAAAGGGATAGCCTACCAGCCATCATGTAAGACTAACCAACCAAAGGGTTTCCTTTCAGTGTGCATTGGTCAAGCCAGGAAGAAAGCTTGTAGACTTACAACTTATTGAATAAGGGACCACTGGAGTGATTGCTCGATAGCACAACAAATCAAACCTGACCTAAGGTGACTATTTGAGGGAATGTCGTTGTGGACTCACATCTGCTCAATAATAGTCAGAATCAATTTAATTTAAATTTTAAGATGGACTTTGTCGGTGTGCGATGGATCCACTAAGAAGAGCTAATTTCAACCTAGTCCTATATTAGATTTACAAATCCAAAGGGATAGTATACCAGCAGCGAGGTAGAGCTAACCAACCTAAGGATTGCCTTTCGGTGCTCAATGGTCAAGCTAGGAAGAAAGCTTATAGACTTACAACTTCCTGAACATGGGACCACTGGGGTGATCAGTTGATAGCACAATAAATCAAACTCGACCTAAAGAAACTATTTAAGCGAATGTCGCTGTGGATTCACATCAACTCAAGAATAGTCAGAATCAATTTAATTTAAATTTTAAGATGAACCATGTCAGTGTGCGATAGATCCACTAAGAAGGGCCTATTATCAGCCTAGTCTTATTTTATATTTACAAATCCAAAGGGATAGTCTACCAGCCGCGAGATAGAGCTAACCAACCTAAAGGGTGCCTTTCGGCGTGCAATGGTCAAGTTAGGAAGAAAGCTTGTAGACTTATAACTTCTTAAATAAGGAACCACTGGAGTGATCAATTGATAACACAATAAATCAAACCCGACCTAAGGCTACCTGTCGGTGTGTAATGGTCATGTTAAAAAGAATGTGTGATAGACTTATATCTTCCAAAGCAAAGACGACCACCAGCATGACTCGTTGGTGGCACAACAAGTCAAACCCGACCTAAGGGTGACTATTGAGAGAGTGCTGACTCATGGACTTATCTCAACTCAAAATAGTCAAGTGATTCCGATAGAGAGTTTTCTTGACACTGCCCTGAAGATAGGATGCTTGATTGGGAAAAGGTATCGCTGGGGATTTTCCTCCTAATCCACAAGTGAAGATTTGTTTTGTTATTATGTTTACGTGGATTTTATTGGTGTGTGAGGGACCACACTAAGAAGGAGCTCATATCAGCCTAGTCCTATATCAGACTTACTGGGCCAAGGGAGAATATGTGTATCCGCAAAATAAATTCTCCAACCAAAGGGGTGGCTACTAGGAAAGGGGGACTGTCCAATCCAAGAGTAATTGGGGTAGTGTCTAGATGGGGTCACTAAGGACGTGATCCAAATAGAGTGCCCACAGGGGAGGTGCTGCTAAGGCCTTTATCCAGAACCATGTAAAAGAAAGCCTATAAGTATTTGGTGGCCAACTCATGGATAAAATGTAGCAGTCTTACATCTGCCAAGAGTGGTTTATCCATCGGGTGGGTCGACGTCAACATGGTGAACACCAACCAACCTGAGGTACCTGTCGATGTGCAACAATCAGTCTAGGAATAAAAAGTGTAGATTTACATCTCCATAAAGTGGAACTGATTGTCGGGATAGGGTGTCTTCGGCTCGATAGGTGCTATCCGACCTAAGGTGACTACCAAGTGGAGAGTCCCATTTAAGGACTAAACCCAGACTTGAAGTAGTCAAGTGGAAAGGAGCCGCTGTGGGACTTACCCTAATCCTCAAATATACTTGACCCAATCAGTACACGATGGCTATTTCAAGTAGAAAATATGTATGCTTATATCCTCTTAAACAAAGTCATCATGAGGTAGCTTACCGACTGCGTAGTAAGGCCTGCCAAACTAACAAGGCGCTCATCGGTGTGCAGTGGTCAAATCAGGAAAGAAAGTGTAGCAAACTTACATCTTCCTAAACAAGGGACTACTGGGGTGATACACTAGCAAGCTAGCATGTTAACCTGACCTAGAGTAGCTAATGAGTGGGTGCCACAGGAGGCTTGCTCCCACATCAAGGTAACTCGAGAGAAAAGATATGTATTTATGTGTTTGTCATATATACTCAACCAAATCAGTTCGTGATGGCTAGTTTAAGAAGAAGGTGTAGCAGACTTACATCCTCTTAAATGAAGCCAACAAGAGGGTAGCTTACCGACTACGTAGTAAGTCCTACCATACTAATAAGGTGCTCGTTAGTGTGCAGCGATCAAGTCAGGAAGGAAAGCTTAACAGACTTACATCCTCCTGAACAAGGAACCACTAGGGTGACACACTAGCAAGGTAGCATGTCAGCCTGACCTAGAGAAGCTAATGAGTGAGTACTACAAGGGGCTTGCTCCCACATCAAGGTAGCTTGAGACAAAAAATATGCATGTGTGTTTGTGTTGTGAGAGAAGGGATAGGATGCCACTTGGGTTCTCTTACACCTACCTTAAACACATCGTCGTAGATTCACAAGTAAAGATATTTCTAAACAACTATGAAGAGATGGAATTTGAAATGAAGAGAAGTTTTATTAATAATTATTTTTAAATAAGAATTATGGATAATATTTCTTCAAGTAGAGCCCATTGATTGAAATCGTAGGGCACTCTTTTTTATAATTTACAAGCTGATAAGATCCTCTTTGGTAAGCATTTTCTATGGCGAAAGGGCCTTCCCAAGTGGGTTCAAACTTTCCTCCCATCCTTCGACGAGCAATAATTGGTCTCCTTGGAACTAAAATAAACTCTCATACTTGAAAAACTCTAAGGTGGACCAGCTTGATATGAGGATGAATTATTTTGGCTTTATATAATTCGAGGTTCTGGCTTTCCCGGAGGCATCTCTTCTCTAAACCTTCAAGCTTGCCTAACCGCAACTTAGTGTTATGCTCCATTGTGATCTTACTACCCACAACTATCTTTAATAATGAGAGTTAGACTTCTAAAGATAGAACTGCTTCAGACTCATACACTAAGGAGAATGGGGTAGATTGAGTTGGAGTCTTGTATGTGGTGTGGTATGCCCACAAGGCTTCAACTAACTGCTCATGCCACTGCTGCTTATTGTCATCAAGTGTCTTCTTAATATCTAGATAAGAGTTTTGTTGAAAGCTTCTGCTAAGCCATTTTCCCTCGGGTAACAGATGGTGGAATATCTCCAATCCATGTTGTGTCTCCAGGCAAAGATATTGATTTTAGTGCTCTTAAATGCAGTACTATTATCAGATATAATTCATCGAGGCACCCTGAACCTATATATGATATGGTTCTTGAAAAATTGGAGCGCATGCTGAGCTATGACCTCTCTGAGTGGGATCGCCTCCGCCCATTTAAAAAAGTAGTCGGTGGTTGCTAGAATGAACCAGTGACCCTTGGAGGAAGAAGGATCGATCGAGCCCACTATGTCAGTACCCCAACACTCGAATGGCCATGAGGTCAATGTAGGATGTAGAATGTTAGGTGGTTGGTGTAGGAACACACCGTGCACCTGACATTGGTAGCATCTTCTAGCTATGTCCATACAGTCTGTGATCATCGAAGGCCAATAGTATCCTAGTCTCTTGATCTTGGCTTTCACCTTTGGACCAGATTGATGCACTCCACATAAATCTGAGTGTACCTCAGTCACGATCTTATGAGCTTCATGTTTGTCCAAACAGTGTAATCACATATGATCGAAAGACCGTCGGTGTAAAGTGTCATCCACGAGAGTGTATGAGAGAGCTCTTTGCTTCACTTGATCGACTAATGACTTCTCTTGAGGTAGTTTTCCTATATTTAGATAATCCATGAATGGTTGTCTCCAATATGACTCATCGTTCTTTTTGACACCAGTAACCTCCCCTTCAAGAGAAAGTCTCTCGATGAGTTTAGCATCAATAAGGGATAAGACTTGTCTATTTTAGACCCTTATTGCTATGAAATCATCTTCCGGACATGCCAGCTCTTTGTCAAGCTTGGTCAATGGATCTGCCATAGCATTTTCTCCTCAAGAGATCTTGTAGATGGTAACCTCTAGAATTTAGGCTAGCAATGCCATGGTATACTTGTGGTAATGATGGAGCTTAGCCTTCAAAACTTCATAAGACTCAGTGATTTGGTTGATAACTAATTAAGAATCCCCGAAGATGTTGATGCTTTGGATGCACAGTGTAATGGCTAACTCCAGACCAGCAATTAAAGCCTCATATTAAGCTTTGTTGTTGGTGCATGGATTAGATAGTTGATATGAGAATCTCATCACATCGTGGTCCGGAGTTAGGAGGACTATTCCATTTCTGGAAGAGTAGATCGTAGTTCTTCTCTTTTTTGAAAGGAAGCTGCACCATCAAAATACATCTCTCAATGGCGAATGTTAGTGTCCTCTAAGTTCATGATTTATTCATCGGGGAGGTCATCACTAAGAGGGGAATCAACAGGAAGTGGGTGTGCTGCTAAGAAATCCACTAGCGTATGTCCTTTCATCACGGAGGGATACGAATGTGATATCAAACTATGACAAAATTATAGACTAATGTGCCAACCATCTGGATAGCATCAGTCATGTCATAAGATATTGTAGTGAATTGATCATAGAGATTAGATTCACCTTATGATAAAGTATGTAATGTCATAGCTTTTGAGATGAAAAGATTAAAGATAGGCAGTGTTTTTCAATAGGTGGGTAGTTTTCCTTAGCAGGGATTAGATGATGACTGAGATAGTAGAGTGCATTCTCTTTCCCTTCATCATCGGTTTGAGCCAACAAAGCGCCAAGGGAGTCATCTAATGCAGTAGTATATAATATCAATGGCTCTCCCGGGATGGGGGCTGTTAGAACTGGTGGCATCATTAGGTAGTGCTTGATGCCTTCAAAAGCATGCTAGCACTTGTCATCCCACTTGAACTTAGTGTCTTTTTTGATAAGTGCTAAGAATGGTTGGCATCTTCCTGATAAGTTAGAAATGAAATGTCTTAGATACACAAACTGCCCTTGGAATGATCTGAGTTAAGTTAGATTTTTAGGGGTGGAATTTTTAAGATAGCCATGATCTTCTTTGGGTTGATTTCTATTCCCCGATGTCAGACAACAAACCAAAGAAATTTTTTTGAAGCTACTCTGAATACACACCTTAGGGGATTCATTTTAAGGTTAAATTATCTTAGCCGTTCAAATACTAATCTTAAGTTAAAGAGATGGTCTTCCTTTTCTTTACTTTTGACTACAAGATCATCAATGTAACATTCATCCTAATGATGAATGAGTTCATTGAAGATCCAAGTCATGGCCCTTTGGTATGTAGCACCAAAATTTTAAGGCTGAAAGGCATGATATTATAATAATAGATTTCTATCGAGGTTTGAAAAGCAATATTTTTCTCATCCTCCAGGGCTATCTTAATTTGGTTGTTGCCAGATGACCCATCCATGAAAGAGAATACTACATAAGATGAGGCAATGCGCACCATCAACTCTAGTATAGGAAGTAACAATTCATCCTTAGGACATGCCTTATTTAGATAGTTAAAATCAATGCATATGGATATTTGACCATTAGTTTTCTTAACTGGAATGACACTAGCAAACCAGGTGGGATATTTTTCTTCCCTAATAAAGCCAGCATCAATTAGATTTTTGATTTCAGAAATGACAGCTGCTCAATGTCTAATCGCATGCATCTAGGAGCTTGCTTGATATGGTTAGCATTATAATCTATTACTAGTTTGTAGACTACAACGTCAAAAGATAAACTAGGAATTTCTTCATAACTCTATGCAAAATAGTCCTTAAACTCAGTCAATAGCATAACTAAGTCATTGATTTCTTCTTCATTCAATAAAGAATTGATATATGTCAGGTGTGAACTTCTTTTCTTTCTAAGTTGATTTCTTTGAGTTCATTGATGGTTGATCTAATTTCTTCTTCAACCTTTGGTGGTGACATTTGAAGTTTCTAAACACACCTCCTCATAAGAGTTAACATGATTTGAAAAGAGCCTATCATACTCCAAATGATTGGTGATGACTAGGCAATGGTTGCCATCATTGACTGGACCCATTATGCCGAATCCTAGTGTTGGTCTTGATTGAGAATGTCTGATTTAGTTGTCCCATAATCTTTCAAAGTAATCTAACCTATGTTTGGACCAAGTATGTGGGATTAATCCCTACTTTGCCAAATTGATAACACAAGGCAAATATTAATCAAAAGGTAATTATATTAAATCTTTATATGAATCATTCTCAAGTTCTACATTAGCTTCCTGACTTGAGGATGATGCTCACAATATAAACCTCTTTGGCTTGGCATCTATGGATGATTTGGGGGCCTCTTTAACTACCAAACCCTCAACTTTCTGGGAAGAAAGTGGGGTTAGAGCTAAGGTTCCCAACTGTTACCTGACTGATCTACATAATATTGATTCTGATATATTCATGCTTTGTTTAGAGGCCTGATCTTTATTGCTATCTGGCTCAAATGTCACCTCCAAAGGGACTTGCAAAGAGGGGTTGGTTGGCATGCTAACCATATGAGACTCATTCTCTGAACTAGACTCTAAGTCTATGTGGATAGCGGGGATACTCCTGTGAGCTAAAACATAGCTCCTCTTGGCACACTAAGAAGTCTTCCACTCTGGAGCGCCTCTAGATTTTCTCTCTGGTGGGGGTTGAGTCATCCTACCCATGTGTTCATATGGAGAAACAAACAGTGGGTGGAATCTAACTTCAGGCTCTACTTCTTCCTCAATGTCTAATTCTCACTCACTTGCATTTTCATTTACTTTTTCATTTTTCTTTTCATTTTTTCTTCTTATTTTATTTTTGAACATTGACCAAGTTTGTCTGAATAGACTTTTTGATTTTGAGGAAGGTAGTAGGCTGTGTCCTCATATATCTTGACCTTCCTAACTCAAAATGGCTTCAAGTCTCCTTTGACATAATACTCAATTCCACCTCTTCAGAATTTGATGCATTGATGTAAATAGGATGGAACCATATTATTTCTATGTATCCAAGGCCTATCAAGCAAAGCAGTGAAAGATGTATCTGAATCAATTATGTAGAACTTAGCTTCTATCTTCCAGTCATCTATATCTAATGGCAACACTATGGATCCTAAAGCCCTCTCGCCTTGCTCATTGAATTCTCTCAATATCATTTGATCCTCTCAGAGTTTGGAGATGTCAATCCTCAGGTAGGCAAGAGTGTGTAGACTCATAATATTCACTGATGCACCTAGATCAACTAACACCTAGAGAGTTTGAATTTGCCCATGTCCATTATGATATAGAGGGGACGGTTGTGCTCGGTTGTCCCCAAAAGAAGGTCTTCATCGGTGAATGTAACTCAACAGGCTGCTCTTGAATGACATGCCTCCTCTCTAATAGCAGTCAACTGAGCTAAGCATATTTCTGGATCGAGAAGGGCTTTGATCAATGACTCGCTCATCTCTATGGATAAGACAAGGGCATCATATATGCTTAGCTTAGCTTGCAACTTTCTGAGGTGAGCGAGGACATTATAGTCAACTCTAGGTTGGTCCTCCACAAGCATATACATAGGCAGAGCATCTTGTGGAGAGGTTACTTGATTGCTAGAACCAATGACTTGCTTACCCTTATCTTGAGGTGCTACCCTAGGAGGCAGAACTTTGCCACTACGAAAGTTGACTTTGGTGACTTCATGAGATGGTTTAGTGGAAAGTTTTACCTGCTCATCAGGTTCACCTACAACTTCTCCTATAGGATCATCAGAGTCAGAAGACTCCAAATCAATCTCAATGGGCGAACCCGAGTGATTCAATAATGGATAATCCATTTCTATATCAAAAAAAGAAGAGTGATTGAAACTAGAGGTATTATTAATTAGACTTGGAGAGCTATCTATAAGAATACACTCAGAAAGATCATCAGAAGTCGCACAAATATAAGTGAAATCAGCTTTCTTCATTGATTTCTTAGATTTGGATGAGGTACAAAATAGAAATTAAGTAAAGTAAGTGGAGTGAGGGATTTGGCACCCTCCCTCTGCTGATACAACACAACTGCTAAAAGAAGAGCTGGCTGGAGGAACTGTAGCTACGACTATAGAAGGAGTACTGGAATCAATCGGTGGTTGCACTACTATGCTATCCCGGGCAAATAGAGGTTGTCCCTGCTATTGCTGGGCTCTTACCTCCCCCAAATTATCCTTAAAAACTTACAAACCTTCCTTTGATTTGGAGGTTTGAGCTACTTCAAGCACTTGCAAGGGTAATTTTCTGATATTAGAAATAATTTTCTTGGAGGTTTGGGATAGGGCAATATCCCAACCTTCCTTTGTCTTTAGAGGATCGCATGTATCCCCAAAGATTACTCTAACAGAACTAGAAGGTTGTTCTAATAGGTATTCCTTGGGGATGATAATGACACCTTACTTGAAGCTATGCTCAAGCTAGTCCTTAAAGGTAATGCAATCTTCTAAGATGTGTCCAAACATGCAATGATGGGGACAATAGTTTGGATCATGACACTTGCCCACTTCCTCCGGCCTCTTAGGCTCTGGTAATTAAAAATGAGGCTTCTTTAAAATATTCTTAAAGATTTTTTTGACTACCTCCCTCTTGAATGAATAAGGTCGGCAAGAGTATGCAAGTAATAGTTACCTGATGGAGGGTAGGAATAATGCTACTGATGATGCTGATGAGGAGGCAGTAGTGGCAGCCGTTGTGGCAACTGAGGTGGTCGGTATGATGCATGAGGTGGTGGCAGAGGATACTACTGAGCTTCAGGCCTATCTGACTGAACCCTAGCTGACTGCTTCCCATTGTCAACTACTGTGACTACCCCTGGTTTCTTCTCAAATGTCTTCTGAGGTCTGAGCTTGGCTGACTTGTCCTGGAAAGGCAACTATTTGGCCTCTTCTTGTAGACTAGCTGCCTTATTGATTAATTTCTTCAAGATTTTGATTATAAAACTCTTGAGCATGAAAGCAACCAAGCCATGGATGTTCTTCAAGATAATCTCTATGGCATGTTGTTCATACAGCTATGGTTCACATTTCATACTCAGGTTTTACCACCTGAGAATGTAATCAATAAGGGACTCATTGGGGACTTGTGTCACTACAACAAGATCGCCTATAGTAACCCTTTGATGAGCTCCAACAAACCTATTGATAAAGAGGTGCTCCAACTCAACAAATGTCTTTATTGAACCATTGGGTAATTTGGTATACCAGTCAAATGCAATACTTGCTAGACTACTAACAAATAATCTGAAAAGAAGGGCGTCACTACCTTCGGCATTGTAGCATCTGACCCTGAAATGTGCAATGTGTTGGCGAGGGTTCCCACTGTCGTTAAAAATCTTAAAGGAAGGAGGTACAAAGCCCTTAGGATACTGGACAACATCAAATTCCTCCGTGTATGGTCTACCCTTTGGAACAGATGAGCCACCTTGAGCTTGTGCTAATGTATCCTTCACCTGTTGCTCCACCAATTGCTTGATATCCTTCTCATGCATGGAGGTGATATCTACAACCTTCTTATGCAAGATATCACTATCTTCCTCTGTTGGATGCATCTAGGATGATCTGAGATATGTGTCAACTCTGCTCTGTCGACAACTATGGGAAAAGGTTGTGAAGCCGGGGCTGAATTCTGTAATGTTGACACCACTGCCATCAATTCCTCAATCTTCTTCCCTATTTTCTCAATATGATCATCCCTCTACCTAAGCTGGTGGATAAGGTGTTGAGTTGAATGGATGACATCGTCCTATTCAACTATAATACCTTCTTAGTTTTGCTTGTCTCTATGGAGGGAGCTCCTAGTATCGACTATGTGGACTTCAATCAAATCCTCAAGAAGGTTATCCTCATAAGGATTAAATGGTACCCTCTCATCCTATGAATTTGTGTGATCACTACCTATGAGTTTCCTCTTCTTGGCAAAGTAGGCTGCAACTATCTCATCCAAGGAATGATCTCCTACCTTGCTGGGCTGCACCGAAATAAAGGCTCTCGAATGACCAGTAGTAGGACTATGGTCACTAATAGAAATGCATCTAACACCACCTACTATTAGAGTGCTATCATTGGGAGGACTGTTCTTGCTAAAAGATATATGTTCATGACTGCCCACTATCAGGAGAGTGCTGTCTCTGGGGGATCTACTGCCATAAGGACTGTAGAACTATCTCCCTCCCCCTCTGCTACTACCGCTATCACTGGCTTTGATGGTGGTGGTGGTGGTTGTGGTGCTACCATGATGCTACGGGTCGCCACTTCTTCACTAAGATTGAAGTAGGAGGTTGAGTAGGGGAACTCGCCTTCACCTCAGTCGGTGAAGTAAATGGAGTGGGATCCTTTAGCCGTAGCTGGATCACCAAAGGGGCTTTCTTCTCCCTAGAAGCTGACTTCATGACTTTTGTGGGAATGGTGGATGGCAAGACCTGAACTGTTGATGGAGGGCGAGGAGTGAATTGGTGTGGTGGGGATGACACCAACTCCACCCTCACCAGGGCTTCCCCATGCGACTGGTGGTACCCGTCAACACTATGTTGATAGTCATGCTCGACCCCGATGGCCTGGGAAACCAACTAGAGGCAGGGTATTGCACGGAAAACCCTCATCACTCCCCTCTACTTCTGGCCTCGTTGCTCTATCCCCGTGGATCTGCCAGGTAACACTCCTAGGGATGATCGACCTCAAATCAAATAGTGTGAGAGACTTTGAGCATTTGTGGGCTCTACCAACCTAGTGTAATACCATCCATAGACCGGTATAAGACTTCCTCTTATCCCTAGCTGAAATCTCATGGTATGCAGGCGGTGGATACAATGCAACTATCCTCTTGTAGTCTTCCTCTCCATCTGATGTCGAGAGGGGGTAAAACCTATTCCAACTAAGAAATGGAGAGGTCTCATTGGGAAATCCTCCTCAACAACATGGGATGTTGTGTCTATATCTCAGACTGCACGTTTGTGGTGCTGCTTGATCTTGTGGCTTCTATTACAGTGCTGTGTACGGTATTGTGTGCGGTTGAGTAGGGCAGTGCAAGAACTAGATCCTACCTCGAAGGTTGGGGAGACTATCTCTGAAGTCAAGATAGCCTTTCCCTTAGAGGGGACCAACAAGGAGGTACAAGTACGCTGCGTGGGAACTAAACTAACTGGTGGAACTTCGACCGCCTTCCTCTTCAAGGAAGGATACTCAGTATTAGAAGGCAGGTCAATGCGGATGAATAGCTTACCACCACCTCATCCAGATTGGCGGTGGTGAGGTGGCTCCCTCTTGGCCAAAGAAAACCAAGTGGGTGGAATCAATTTGAGGGAGGCTGGCCTGATCCAAGGCCAAATCCATCCCAAACGAAAAGGTAAAGACAAACTTCTAAGAGGCCATGTATACTGACTGCAAAAAAAAAAAAAAAATTACACTGACTGGTTTGCACTGTATCTCTGCATATGTTGAAATATAACTTGAGTCAGATCTCCACTTTAATACTTGTCCTAGGAGAGTAATATAGATTTGGAGTTTTGAACCCACACTAAAAAATTCAAATATATTAAGTGGGGTTCATTGAAGAGATTTTGATGTGTGAGGAGAGTCTTTTTCATTTGACTTTGATTTATAACCCATACTCAACCAATTTAAGTAGGTTAGGTGGGGTTCAGATATTTAAAGATGTTTATATTGTTATCTTGTTTAAAAATATTTTGATTTTGAAAGACTTTACTTAACAAATTTAGGAATGCTAAGGAAATGTTGTGATTGTATGTTTTGAAAATTTTGTGAAAAATCTTTGCTTGTGGGGATTGATTATGTGTTTGTTTGATTTGAAAATGAGGTTCTCCACCTAACAAATTTGGTATGTTAAGTAAGAACCAAACGTGATATGATTTGAAAACATGATTCTTACTTAACAAATTTGGTATGTTAAGTGAAACCAAATGTGACATGATTTGAAAATATGGTCCCGACTTAATAAATTTGAAATGTTAAATGGAACCAAATGTATGTTTTGAAGATGAGACTCTCACTTAATAAATTGGGTATGTTAAGTGACAGCCAAATGCATGTTTTAAAAATGAGACCCTCACTTAACAAATTTAGAAAGTTAAGTGGAGGTCAAATTTATGTTTTGAAAATGAGACTCTCACTTAATAAATTGGGTATGTTAAGTGAAAGCTTAAATGTATATTTTGAAAATGAGACCCTCACTTAACAAATTTGATATGTTAAATGAAATTCAAATGCATGTTTTTAAAATGAGACCCTCACTTAACAAATTTGGTATGTTAAGTAGAGGTCAAATTTATGTTTTGAAAATGAGACTCTCACTTAACAAATTGGATATGTTAAGTGAAAGCCTAAATGTATGTTTTAAAAATGAGACCCTCACTTAACAAATTTGATATGTTAAGTTAAAGTCAAATGCATGTTTTGAAAATGAGACCCTCAATTAACAAATTTGGTATGTTAAGTAGAGGTCAAATTAATGTTTTGAAAATGAGACCCTCACTTAACAAATTGGATATGTTAAGTGAAAGCCTAAATGTATGTTTTGAAAATCACTTAACAAATTTGGTATGTTAAGTGAAAGTCAAATACATATTTTGAAAATTAGACCCTCACTTAACAAATTTGGTATATTAAGTAGAGGTCAAATTTATGTTTTGAAAATGAGACTCTCACTTAACAAATTCGGTATTGTTAAGTCAAAGTCAAATGCATGTTTTAAAAATGAGACCCGCACTTAACAAATTTGGTATGTTAAGTGGAGGTCAAATTTGTGTTATGAAAATGAGACTCTCACTTAACAAATTAGATATGTTAAGTGAAAGCCTAAATGTATGTTTTGAAAATGAGACCCTCACTTAACAAATTTGGTATGTTAAGTGAAAGTCAAATGCATGTTTTCAAAATGAGACTCTCACTTAGAAAATTGGATATGTTAAGTGAGAGCCAAATTTGTATTTTGAAAATGAGGTCCTCACTTAACAAATTTGGTATGTTAAGTGAAAGCCAAACTTGTATTTCATTTTTGAAAGAAGGGAAATTTATTTAACAATTTTATGTATGTTAGATAGAGTTTAATGATATGTCTTGCTTTCATGTGTAATTTCTTGCTTTTGAAAAGATGGAACTTCAACTTTAGCATCCATGAAATAAGTTAAGTAAAGTTTCAATTTTAATCTATGATTTTATTTGAAAATAGACTCCTCATTCAACAATTTTGAGTATGTTGAATGAATATGGCCATTTTCAAGAAAGTGTTTTTTTTTAAAGATGGAAACCCCAACTTTAACATATGTAAAATATGTTAAGTGAAGTTTCAATTTTATGTTATGATTTTATTTGAAAATAGACTCCTCATTCAATAATTTTGAGTATGTTGAATGAGTATGGTCATTTTCAAGAAAAAGTCTTTTTGAAAAGATGATTTTGATAAGAACCTCCATGTAATAATCATGGGGATTGTTAGGTGAGATTTAGTTATATGAGTCTCATGCTTTTTGAAAATTTTATGCAAAATTATTTGTTATGTGAATTTTGAAAGAGTGTTTTTGGAAAGAGGCACTTTGCAAAAGAGTTTGTTTTCTTAATCATTAAGATGAACCTTGCCTCACCAAGTTAGTGGTAAGGAGGTTCTAAATTTTTATCATTTCTTTTCATCAGTAAATTTTATTTTTTTACCTATTGGGAAACCCAATAGGGGTTCCAGGACCTACAAGGAGTGAGGTCCTAAAACCTAGAGGATGTTGGCTAGCTTTGCTTAAGAATGAAATAAGCTAAGTGCCAATGGAAGGAAAGATAGTCTTAGACTCATATGAAATACAAGTCCACTATCGATGCTTGGAGACAATAATTGTCTATTAGAGATGAAGAGAGGAACCATCCCCAGTGGAGTCGCCAGAAAAATCTATGGTGTTTATTTTTTGGTTCAAGTGTACGTGTGTGTATGGGGGAGGGGGGACACCATGCAGATCTGAGGATGTACTTATTGAGCTGATCAGGTACGACATCAAGGAATAGTACACTATCTCGAAAGACATAAATCACTACCCTACCATGGACCTAATCACCTAATAAGGACTCCTAAGACATGATGGGTCTTTGAATGTACTATAGATTTTCCCCTATTTTACATGGATGAATAAAGTAGGGTTTATTTAAAATGAGTTCTAAAGTTACCTATGGGGGTAGGACCCCATAGTTAATTACATCATAAGGAAGGATAATTCCTTAGGAATACTCTCGATTAAAATATGCAATTGTTGTATCCAAAGAATTCAAAGATAGGACTATCAATAAATTAGTTATATTTGGAAGATCAAATGGAATAGATCGAAAGGAAAGACTTATTATTGAGACCAAAAGAAGATGAGTAGGGGATGCTTATGATATTAGGAAACCTAGTGAGCATCCCAAACTGTCGTATGGTTGGGCGTTATATATTTGAAATTGAGGAGAATTATATATTTGAGTTGAAATTTTATTAAAAATCTAAGATTTGTAATTCCACAACACAAGATTGTAGAAATATCTTAGAGGTGAGGATTTAAGCTTATATCCCCCGTGGTGAAAATTTTTATTTTTGATCCTTCATTCTAATCTTTCTTAAGAGAGAAAGAAATAAAATGAAGAACCAAAAATAAAAATAGCTCAAAACACTTCTTGTTTTGGACACCACACATATCTGCAGATGTTCTTATTAGAGTGATCGGGTACAACATTAAGGAATAATGTACTATCTCGAGAGACAGATGTCATTATTCAATAAATGGACCTAATCACCTTAATAAAAACTCCTAAGAATTATGGATCTTTGGAATGTACTAGAGATTCTTCTCCTACTTTACATGAAAAAGTAAAGTAGGTTTATTTTTAATCGGGTTCATTAAGTTTCCTATGGAGGCAAGCCTCCATAGTTAATTACATCCTAAGGAATGAGATTCCTTAAGAATACTCTCGATTAAGGTAAATGATCATTGTCTCCAAAGATTTCAAAGATAGGATTATCAATTAATTGCTTTATTTTTAGAAGATCAAGTGGGATGATCAAGAGGAGGGAGTTATTATCAAAACCAAAGGAAGATAAATAGAAGATGCTTATGATACTAGGAAGCCTAATAAGCATCCCAAACTATCTTATGATTGGGATTTATATTTTTGAAAGTGAAGTGATTTATTTATTTGAGCAAAATTTTTATTAGAAATCTAGGGCTTACAATTTCATAACACAAGATCATGGAAATGCCTAAGAGGTGAGGATTTATGCTTATAACCCGTAAAGGGAAGTAGCAACCTTAGAACCTAAATCTAAGGAGCTTTGGCGAGGTCCAGAGCATAACCTCAACCTAGGGCAAAAATAGATATTTGGCTTACCTCCACAAGAGAGGATAAACCACCCGACTGTTGGACTTACAACCACCTAGAGGTGGCCACCAACTAACTCCTCCTATTTAAATACATGTAGGTAAGTCGTATGTTTTTGCAAGATAACTAGGCTGTTGCTTATTTAGGAAGAGACTAAGTTCTTAAACACACTCTCTAAGAGATTAGATCTTATAGGGCATGATTAATTATTTAAATATAATGCAAAATTTTGTTATATTTTATTTTCATTTTTGGACAATTGACTAGACACAGGCTTTATGATTCATATGCCTAATGCATGAGAATTTGGATTATGGGCCAAAATCAGCAAGAAAGGAGGTGTGTTTTCACCATGGCTCTCAAAGGTCAAACCAAATTCTCTAACAAAGGAGGAAGCCCTCCATAACAAGATTGAAACAAGATGCTTTTTATGCATGATGTGAAAACATACAACATCCAGCTAAGGGATTGCTAAATCTTTTATCTTATTTTTAACATAGGTTTTAGGTGAGGTTATAAGTTGTTTAATTTTAGTTTTGAGTTTGATTAATTGGAGAAAAATTTTATTTTTCTAAGAGCCTAATCGCATCCAGGCCATTCATTAAAGCAAAGAAGAAACTAGGAAAATATGCCACCTTAATGCACAAGCTAAAAAAATATCAAATAATTTATAAAGCTAGTGCAAAAGAATAAGAGGCCTTTTGTGGTCGGGCTCTACCGCACCAACTCAAAAATAAATTAGGTAGCTGAGCTCTACCCTTATACAACCCAAATTACAAATGAATTAATTACAATCAAGAAAGAATTCATGTTATGGGGGTCTTCATTCTTCATTCTTCATTTCTTCTTTCTTCTTTTCTTCTTTTCTTCTTTCTTCTTTTCTTCTTTTCTTCTTTCTTCTTTTCTTCTTTCTTTTTTTGGTTGTTTGGAATGTGGTTGCTCCAACGGCTTCACATGGTACATAAGACATAGTCTTATAACCAATGTTCATCCTAATTCCTCATAACAATCATTCCAAATCCTAATTGCAAATTACATGAAAACGGGAAAAGTAAATCTAATTAAAATCTGCAAAATAGAGATTAACTAAATAAACCACACAATCCCAAGAATATATATGGATAAATTGGACTTAGCACCCCACACATGGGTAACCAACTCTACCTGGCCTATTTTGGATTATGCTTAGGGGTATAATCAACCTACACATCAAAAGCATTTATATTTTTATTACAACGCCCCTTAAGCATAATCCCCTACAAAAGACATGTTTAGACTAATATACATCCTAACATCCAGACTAAAACATTACATCAAAAAATAAAATCAAGCATCAAACCATGCATTGCCCTAACATAGGACTATAAATGGCGACTTAGCCTAATGTGTGTGTCATTTAAGGCTTGTGTGGCATGTCTTAGCTAGGCTTTAAGGTTAAAATTTTCTAAGTGTGAAAGGTTCAACTTATAGGATTTTTTCATTTAAGTTATTTAGTTGATTTGGTTTAAATGAACCTACACTTAATTACTAAGTGTTGTAAAGCGAGGAAAAGAGAAGATAACTTCTCTTTTCTCCCTACTTTAAGTAATTTTTAAGGTGGATTCATTAATGATTTTTATTTAGTGAATATTTTATTATGTGTTTTAATTAATCTTAAGTTTATATTTTCCCTAAACAAACCTTTTCAAATAATAAAGGCATTTTAAGATTAATTAAAGTAAATTACTATCATAAAACACACAATACTTTATTTCTTTCTAACACGTGTAACATGCATATGGATGAATCCTAAGCATATATCTACATGCAAATGGAAATATTTAGCACACCTTAATGATGAATGCTAAGAGATGTTGTTTAAGAAAATTTTGGAATGTTTCATGTATGCATGGTTTTGATAAGTAAAAAAGAGGGGTTCTTTTATCCATTATTCATATGCACATTTACATGTATGAAAGACATAAGTGAGTACGGTGCCATTATTTTCTACATTAGGGGTGTAAGGTAGAAGACCTACTTGGGGTTACTTAAAGCCTCACATCCCCGGGATGTCCAGACTACTATACCACTTTTCTTAAATACATGTGTATATACAAAAAGAAATGAATGAAAAAAGAATCATGCAAAAAGTTTATGTTTGTTTGTTTGATTTGTTGGTTGTTTAATTTTTATGTACAAATATGAAGATCCTTCTTAAATGATAAGATATTAATGAATAGGAATGGATTTAAGCAAATGTTGTGTTCTTTTCAAATGAACTATACACTTTGCAAATCTTATTCAAAACTATATTAAAAGAGAAGAGAAGGAAAAGTCACATAATGCACATCTTATATTATACTCACATGCAAGCTCATAAGTAATTATAAGTAGCATATCTTTCATTTGTAATATTTTATTTACAAGTTTTAAAAATAATTTTGGATTTAGTAGTGATAATAGCCATTCATATTCTTACTTTAGCCAAAACATGTAATTTGACATAAAGGAAATATTTCATTTTAATTTGATTTTTCAAAAACATGAATGCATAGTTTTCATATGACATACACATTTAGTATGCCAGAAAAGAAATAAAGTGATGAAAGCATGTAAATTCATTCACCCTAATTAATTCCTAAAGACAATCCTATGAAATAATATTATTTAAAGTGAATCAAAATTATTTAAAGAAATTTTTAGTTTTATTTTGAGTTTGATTTGATTTTATGAAATTTGACAAATGTTTGATGGTCCTAACCCATTTTCCACATGTGTATGTTGTTTTAGTTTAATTTTTAGAACCATTAGATTGATTTTATATTTTGTTTAGGTTAAGGTGTAAACTAAGTTCATTAATTATCTCTTACCTCATTACCATAATTATTCAAATAATTATGAGCCAACATATGATATGGAACCACATTGAATTTAAATCAGCAATGCACCCTAAGAAAGAAAGGGCTTAATGCAATTGGCTCACAATTATTGATTAATTAAGCTAAGGGGTTTAATTAAGTACTTTCATAACCCTTCCCACACATGTAGGTTGGATTTGATTTCTTTAAGCTTACTTAAGTTATTGAACACCTAAGTATCTACCCAAGAAAGGATTGATTAAGTGATTACATTTTTGGATTAATTTTTGATTTTGAGTTTGGTTAATTAAGCTATTTAATGAAATTATTAAATTATTAATCAATTTGTAAATTAATTAAGTTTTCATTTAAATGAAATAGACTTAGGGGAAAAGATTTAGAAAAGGCATCATAATCCCATTCCCTAAGTCTATCCACTGTTCCAAGGTGATTAACAAATTTAATTAATGAATTCATCATCATTTAATAGGTTAATTAATCATTTAATTGATTAAGGGAGTGATTAGAAATGAAACAAGCAATTACTTAAATTAATCCAATAATAAATTCCAAGAAAATTATGGGAGGCAGAGGTCATCCCACTAATTAACCCAATAGAAAGTAGAATTAATTATTGGAATAATTAAGAAGTAATTAACATAATTACATCCCAAATAACTCAAATTAAGAAAATATCATCGTTCAAAATCAATTAAAATTAATTTTATATTATTCCCCTTTGAATTATCTTTAAAATGAAGTTGAATTTACATTTTTTAGATTTTTTTTATATTTAGTTATTTATTTTTGAAGTTATGGTGAATAATAGATCATTAAATTCTTAATTATATAACTAATCCCGTCGATGCCACGTGGACCGCTGACGCAGCGAGCGCTTTCCACATGGCGCAATGGGATTGGTTATTTAAGTTATTAAATTGACTGCATAGCCAAGTCGACCTGTCAAAATATAGATTATGCTTAGGGGTTAAGCAACCCGCATAGCAAAATATTATATTTATTTTAAGCACCCCTTAAGCATAACCTTCTACAAAAAAATATGATTAGACTAACCACGGCCTAACATCCAGTCTATGCAGATGCACCCTAACATCTAGTCTACAACATTACATCACAAAATAAAATATACATCAAACCATACACCACCCTAACATAAAGCTAGAAGTGATGACTTAATCTAATGTGTGTGTTAAGGCTTATGTGGTATGTCCTAACTAGACTTTAGAGTTAAGATTTTCTAAACATCAAAGATATTTAATTATCAAGGGTGGTTTCACTTTAAATGGTTTAATTAATTTACAAATTTTACTTAATGTTTTCTTTTATTTCATTTGACCTACACAAAATAATTAAGTGTTATGAAGAGAAAGAAAGAGAGGATCGCTCTCTTTTATCCCTATCTTAAGTCACATCTAAAGCAAATTAATTAATCAATTCATTTTAGTGAATGACTAATTACATATTTTAATTAATCTTAAGTTTAAGTTCACTTTAAATAAACTCATTCAATAAGAAAGGCATCTTAAAGTTAGTTGGGATGAATTACTATCACATAACACATGTTTATTTATATCTTTCCATCATGTATATCATGCATATGATTAAATCCTAAGCATAACTATACATACAATTTGTATCTTAGCACACTTAAATAATGAATGTGAGTAAATGTATTTGGAATAGACATTTCATTTGGTTGAATGATTTTGTCATATTAATTTAAAGCTCTATCTAAATTCTTATGCAAAAGTATATGGAAAAAACCTTAAATCACATGACCAACCAACTCAACCAAATAAACAAAGTATGAATGCATGTCTTTTTAATAGAAAAAGGGGGATTTTCATTCATTAGCTAAGTACACATCGACATGTATAAAAGTTTTAAGCAAGTACGTCACCATTATTCTGCGCCAAGGGAATGAGGTAGGAATCTCCTTGGGACTACTTAAAGCCGTGCATCCCTAGAATGTCCAAATTAATACACCGCTATCCTTAGATACATGTGAATGTATAAACAACTACAAGAATAGAAAGTCATGCAAAAATTATATTTTGATTTGATTGATTTAATTTGTATAAATGATTTAAAACTCTATCTAGATTCTAATGTCCAAATGCATAAGAATGAAATCAAGCAGGTACGTCGCCATTATTTTGTACCAAGGGAATGAGGTAGGAACCTCTTTGGGGCTATTAAAAGTCATGTGCCCCTAGAATGTCCAGACTAATATACCGCTAATATTCTTACTTATGCAAATCAACACATGAATGTAAAGAAGAGACTTCATTTCATGAACTAAATTTATATTCACTTGTATTTCCTATGTATATGTAACTAAAATTATAATGCATATGTATATTAATTCATTAATAAACTTTTGAAAATATATTTGAGATTTAATAGTGATACTAGCCACACATATTTTTTAATTTAAATCAACGCATGCAATTTGACAAAAAGAAACTCATTTTTATTTGATTAATTTGAAATACATGAATGCATGAGTACAAGTGGCATACAATATTTAGTATGATTGGAAGGAAATAAAATAACCCAAGCATGTGATTTCATTCAAATCAATTAACTCCCAAGGATAATCAAACTAAATAAGATTATTTAAAATAAACCAAAGTTCTTTAATGTCATTTCATTTTCATGTTTGATTTGATTTAAGGAAATATGAAAGAGGTTTGCTAATCCTAATCTCATTCCCTATGTGTGAGTTAATTTAGTTTAATGATGAATAATTAGGTTCATTTTATGTCTTAATTAGGTTAGTATATGAATTAAATCAATTAATCAACCCTTACCTACCTCACCTTAAGTTAATTAACTAATTAATAATGAGCCAAAATGAGATGCAACCACGTGAAAAATAAATTTGTAATGCTTCTAAGAAATGAAAGGGGCCTAATGCAATTCGCTCATGATTAATAGTCAGTTAAGCTTAAAGGATTTCACTTAACTACTATTATGTTTCTCTTACACATGTAAGCTAATCATAATTTTATTAAATTCCTTTAAAATGTTAAACATCTAAAGGGCTACCCAAAGTTGATTAAAGGTGATTAGATCTGAATGAATGGATTTTAAATTAAGTTTCATTTTAATCAAGTAATTAATTGATTAATTAAATCTTTTGATTATATCTCTTAACTAGGATGATAAAATTAACTTAGGGAAAGCGAGCAAGAGATGGGTCTCATTCCCAATCACTAAGTCATTCCAATTAACAAAGCTCTGAAATAGCTCACATCTTAATTGAGTTAATTAATCAAAGTGTTCATTAATCCTTTAATCTTTAATTAATTGAAATGGATAAAGAGGCTTAATGAAATGGTCATAAGGAATAAACTTAAACCATTTCTCTAAGACTTTTGAATTTAAATTTTTTCCAAGTTCACAAGAAAGGGTATTTTGAGAAAGATAGTAGGTCGCATCCTCATATATCTCAATCTCTCTAACTGAAAATGACTTTTCATCTCCTTCAACATAGTACTCAATCCCATCCTTCCTGAACTTGATGCATTGACGGAGGGAGGATAGAATCATTTTATTATGATATTTCTAAGGCCTATCGAGCAAAGTGGTAAACGAAGTATTCGAATCAATGAAATAAAACTTGGCTTCAGTCTTCCAGTCACCTATCTCCAAAGGTAACACTATAGAACCTAAAGCCCTCTCGCCTTGTTCATTGAATCCTCTCAACATCATCTGGTCTCCTCGGAGTGTGGGGATGTCAGTCCTCAAGTAGGCAAGGATCTTTAGACTCATAATGTTCACCGATGCACCTGGATCGATGAGAACTCTGGCAAGTCTGAATTTGTCCATGTCCACTGTAATGTAGAGGGGATGGTTGTGCTCCATGTCTCCCAGAAGTAGGTCTTCATCTGTGAAAGTGATCCTCAGAGCTTCTCTGAAATAATGTGCCTACTCAGCAATAGGGGTTAGCTGAGCTAAGCATATTTCAGGATCAAGGAGAGCCTTGATTAATGATTCTCTCATCTCTTTAGATAAGAAAAGGGTATTGTATATGCTTAGCTTAGATGACAACTTTTTTAGATGAGAGAGAACATTGTCGTCCATCTTGGGCTGATCCTCCATAAGCATATCCAAGGGTGGAGCATCCTGTGGAGGGGCTTCTCGATCCTCTGAACCAATGAATTATTTCCTTCTATCTTGAGGTGTTGCCTTAGGAGGTAGAACCTTGCCACTATAGAGGTTGACTTCGGTGATCTCTTATGGCAGGGTAATGGAAGATTCTACCTCCACGTTAGGCTCACCTACAGCTTCTCCTATGGGACCCTCAGAATCGGATGATTCCAAGTCTATCTCAAGAGGCGAACCTATAGTATTCATAGTAGAAAAATCTAACTCTGAATAAGAAAGAGGAAGATCAGAATTATTATTATTGTTGTTTAGACTTAAAGAGTTATTATTAGGAATAGATTCAGACAACCCATCAGAAGTGACACAGATGTAATTCAAACTAGCTTCATTCTTCAATTTCTTAGATTTGATAAGAGGTACATAATAAAAATTGAGTAAAGTAAGAGGACTGAGGGATTTGATGCCCTCATCCGCTAATACAAGATGTCTACTAGAAGAAGAAGAGAGCTAGCAAGTGGAGGTAGTCAGCGATGTAAATGGTGGGGGAGGTTGGACTCGATTGGTGGTTATTCTTGTCTATCCGGTGACATATCTTGTTGTCTTCTTTGAGCTCCCCTTTCCTTAAGTTGGCTCTGGCAACTTGCAAACCTTCCTTGATGTTGGAAGTTTAAGTTGGCTCAGGCACCTGCAAGGAAAGTTTCTTGATTTTTGAGATAATTTTCTTAGAGGTTTTGGATAAGGAGATATCCCAACCTTCTTTGGTTTTGGAAGGATCACAAGTATCCCTAAGGATTATCTTAATGAAACTAGATGGTTATTCCACAAGGTATTCTTTCAGGATGACTATAGCACCGGTCTTGAAATTATGTTCAAGCTAGTCCTTAAATGCGAAGTAATCTTTTAAAATATGACTTAGCATATGGTGGTGGGGGAAAAAGTTAGGATCATTATTTTTGCCCACTTCCTCCAATTTCTTAGATTCGGGTAGCTGAAAATCAGGCTTCTTAAAGAGATTCTTAAAGATCTTCCTGATTACCTCCCTCTTAAATAAATAAGGCTTGTTAAGTTTATCCAAAAGAGTAGGTGGGACATAGCTACCTGACGACGAGTATGTGTACCGCTGCTACTGATGATGTGGATGAGGAGAAGGTGGTGTAGGTTGTGGAGGCTGTGGCAGTAGAGGTACCTCGATGGTAGAGGAGGTGGAAACAACGGGTGTGGAGCATGAGGTCTCTCAAACTACTCTCTGGCTGGCTGTTTCTCCTTATTTACTGCTCACTGCCCCTAGTTTCTTCTCATATACCTTCTACGACTTCGGCTTTGTTGGTAGATCTGGAGAAGGTAACTGTTTGGCTTCTCTTTGCAAGATAGACACTTTGTTGATTAATTTCTCAAAAGGTTTGATGGTGAAACCTTTGAGCATGAAGGAGATCGGGCCATGAATATTCTTAAGCAGAATCTGATGGCATGATGTTTAGATAGCTGAAGTTCGCATTTCATACTCAAATTATGCTATCTGAGAATGTAATCATCAAGGGACTCACCATAGTTTTGTTGAGCCATAATGAGATCTCCAACAGTGACCCTTTGCCGAGCTCCATCAAACCTCTTGATAAAGAGTTGCTCCAACTCAACAAAAGTCTTCACTGAACTATTGGAAAGTTCAACACACAAATCAAAAGCTATCCCTGCAAAGCTATTGACAAAGAGACGGAAGAGTAAAGCATCACTTCCATCAGCATTGTAATAATTATCTCTGAAATGCGCAATATGCTGCCTCAGGTTCCTATTTCCAACAAAACTCTTGAAATAAAGTGGCACGAAACCCTTAGGATATTGGATTGTATCAAATTTCTCTGGGTAGGGTCTACCCTTTGGAACTAATGATCCTCCTTAAGCTTGAGCCAATGCTTCTCTCACTTGCTGCTCAACCATGAACTTGATGTCCTTTTTTTGTATAAAGGTACTATCCACTATCTTCCTATACAAACTGGTGTTGCCCTGCTCTACTGGAGGTAAAATCTTGGCTGGATCCAAGACATGCACCAACTCTAGCTAACTGGTCTTAGCTATAGTACGATGAACTACCAGGGATTGATTATGTACTACTAAGATAGCTTCTAACAGATCTTTGAGCCTCTTCTCCATCCTATCTATTTTTTCATCTTTCTGCTTTATTTATGCTAGGAGGTGTTGGGTCGAGTAGGTTGTCTTCCTGCTCAGCCTCAACACCTTCCATAGTTTGCTGCTCTCTAAGGAGAAATCCCCTAGTGTCTACCATTCAAACCCCTGCTGAATCTCCTAATAAATCATCTTCATTAAGATCAAAGCTGATCTTCTCCTGATCAAACCAGTCATATCCTAGGATCTCTTTCTTCTTGATCAGATAATGGGCTACTATAGCATCTAAAGAATGATTTATCTGAACTAACACAAATGACTTTGGTTGACTGATGGTGGGATCACTGTCATGTACTGTGAGGCAGTGGACCTCCCCCGTTATTGGAGAGTTAACCCTGTGAGGGCTATACTTGTTGGAAGAAATACACTCCTGGCTGTCACTAACTCTATATGGGGTGACACTCCTAGGAGGATCTTTCATCATAAGTGTAACTGAGCTGTCACCTTCAATCTCGACAACTGCTATCTCCATCGTATGATGTAATGGCGGTGGTGACGGGATGACTACGATACTTCAGGGATGTCATTCCTTTCTCACAGTGATTGGGGCAGAAGGTCAAGCAGGAGAGCTCGACCTCGCCACAGTAGGTGGTGTAGATGGAACAGGATCCCTTGGTCATAGCCAGATCACTAGTGGGGGTCTCTTCTCCCCAGATGCGGCCTTCATGGCCTTAGGTGGAACTGGAGATACTGGAATATGGACTGGAGATGGTGGACGGGGGGTAGAGCGGTTTGGTGGAGACACCACCAACTCTTTCGGGATAGGAGCTGCTCTTTTATGATGTGTAGTCCTCGTAAGTAGAATATTGTCGGTATGATCAATGTGGGTAGCTCGCCGATCAGGAAAGTCAACAAGTATAGAGGTCGCTGATTACTGGCTGAACCTTTGCCTCTCCCAGTTGGTAATGTGAACTGAAGTATGGGACTTCCTAGCCCTCTCTTATATAATATGCTTCCCCATGCTACGGGGGATAATAGATCTCAAATCAAATTGAGCCATATACTCAGATCGTCCATTGGCTCTGCCAACCTGGCGAAGAACTATCCTCGGGGTTATGCGACCTCCTATTCTCGATTGGAGCACGGAAATGCCGTAGGCAGTAGAAATCCTCTTGTCATCTTCTCTATCAAAACCAAAAAGGGGTTGAAACTTATTCTCTGTAATGAGAGGAGACACTATCCTAGGTGACTCCTCCACGACAGACTGAGCAACTGTCTCCAACTCTCTCACTATGTGAGTGTGATACCGCTTAACTATGCGGTTCTTATTTCTCCTTTGGGTCCTGGTAGGGTGAGCAAAGTAAGAGCTAGACCCAACCTCAAAAGCAGGGGAGAAAATCCTTGGGATCAGGGGAGCCTTCCCCTTGGAAGGTGCTAGTAAGTGGGTGCTGTCCCTAAGTGAGGTAGCATGGAAAACAACCGGGCGCACTGGCACTGTCACTAACACTACTACTGTCATTGTGGGAATCACTACTGCCTTCCTCTTCAGGAATAATTAAGAAAAAATTTGAGATCAATTAGGTGATTAATTAAGGAATAATTAAGCTAATTAAATTTTTAATTAAAACTTAATTAATCCAAAATTACTATTCAAAATAAATTAATAATAATTTTCCTAGATTTTACTCTGAAATATCATTAAAAGGAGCCCAAGTTTGTATTTTTTTTATTTTTTTTAGAATTAGTTATGATTTTTAGAAGTTTCAGGCTTAAAAATAGATTATTTAAGCTTAATCAAAGCCTTAATCCCGTCGCACGATGCACTAACGTGGGACATTGACACGGAACGCTTTCCATGTGGTGCGATAGGATTAGCTATTTAAGTTGTCACATCGACACTGACTCGGATTACGATAGACGCTCTAACTCCATGGACCGTCTGATCTAAGATCAAACAGCCACGATTTGATCTGCAGTTTAGGAAAGGAATCAGGGGATCTAATGCGGGATTAGATCATGACCATCCATTCCAATCATGCGGAACGGGCGGTCTGTGACCCATCCCTTTCGCAAGCGGTGAAAGGCAGATGCTGTCCATCTTTCCCCGTTCAATCTGAGCTCACCCAAGCTCGGATTACCTCCAAATTTATCTCACACCTTTGGGGAGGGGAGGCGCACACATCCAACAGCTAAAAATGCATGATATTTGAATTTGCTTCACAAAAGACAATAATTTTCCATACAAGGCTCGATTTTGCAAAATTATCTCACCGGAGCTAATGTCCAGTGGTGGGATTGACGAAGGTAGCTTCGCCTAGTTGAGGCGAGGTCCTATTGTGAAGCCTGGCGTTTGATTTGGTGTAGAGCTCTCGGTCGACCAATCCACGTGTGTAAAGACTTCGGCTCCAATCAAACTCCAATCTCTGATGGTCCGGAAGGCTCGGGGATGGTTCAGTTGGCTTCGATGAAGTATGATGATGGTGTGTGTGCAAGAAATTGAAGTTTAATTTAGTAGAGGAAGAGTATTGCTCGGAAAGAGTTTATCTTATTTCAGCTGTGCTCGGGGAGGAGGAATGTCGATCGAGGAAGCTCGGGAACCACAATATAATTGGTGATGAATCCCGCTCGAATTGAAGGGGGTATACCCCTCAATCGGGTTTGATGGATGGATGGGATGGCTTCCAAAAATTCATTTGATTTGTCACAGTCGAGTCTTCACCATCAGCTCCAAGTGGCACGCCAAGAGTGGAGGAAGTGGTGGCAGGAGTCTTAATGCTTGATATGGGGAGATTGTGTGGGATTGATATTTGCCTTTGCCCACGGGGTTCGGCCATGAGAGGGACTATTTTTGCTTCCCTTGGTCCATGGCAAGTGCTAGGATGGCTTAGGGTGGGCTAAGGTGGCTTAGGAGTTCCTCATTAGGAAGTTTGATGGCTGTCATGGAGATGGGAGAGTGGACTTTGCCTCTTAAGGAAAGAATTCAATGCAAAGAGGGGTGTCCATTGGTTAATCCCCTTGGATTGGGTCCCACTTAGATTTGGGCTGGCTTGGGGCTGACCTAGGGTTAATTTGGGTCGGGTTAAGTCAGCCACCAAGGTTCCATAAAGTGGCTTTGGGTGATTTGGCTTCATATGGTCAAAATAGGTTCATCTGGGTTGGGTTGGGTTGGGTTGGTTGGGTTGACCAATTGGTCATCAAACTAAGACTTGGGTTAAGTTCATATGATACTTTGGGATGTTCTGGCTCAACTGGTTTTGATTAATTTGACCTAAGTTTGAATTTGACTCATTTAGATTCAAATAGGTCAAATGAGCTAAGTTGTCCAATTTGACCAAACTGGGTTGGGTTAGGTGTTGAGTCAAGTTCAATTGGTTAATTGAAAATGATTTAGGCATTAGTTTGGTTTAATTTAAATTTAATTTAGATTTTGGCCAATTTGACCCTTTAGGTCAATTTGGGCTAGGATAGATCAAGTTGATCGATTGGTCAAATTGGGCTCAATCATAGCTTTGGTCAAGTTCAATAAGTAATTTGGAATGAACTTGAGACATTGGTTGAAATCAATTTGGATCAAATCATAATTTGACATATTTTAGCTTTTTAGGCCAATTTGGGTCAACTTAGGTGAAATGACCAATTAGACTTGGTTTGGCTCAATTAAAGGTTTAGTTAAGTTCAATCATTGATTATGAGTGGGTTTGAGTCAATGGTTTTAATCAATTTGGTATATTATGGGTTTTGGCTAGTTTGAGTTTTATTTGTGCTAAAGGTTGACTTAGTCAAAGGGCCAAGTTGACTTGGTTTGACCTAATTCAAGACAATTGATTAACCTTGGATGATTGTTGATCATGATATGGGGTTTGGATGCACTTAGTTCAATCCAATTTGGGTTAGATTAGGACTTGGCTCAAAAAGATCTTTTAGGTCACTTTGGGTCAAGTGGACCTAAATGGGTCAATTGGCTTGATTCAAGTTTAATTGAATTCACATATGGACTTAAGATGGAAATATAAATCCAATTGCAAGTGGTTTGAATCCCTATGGATTTTGGTTCATATGATAATTTAGAGTCAAAAGGGGTCAACATGGGATTGACTTGGGTTGACTTGAATTTGGATTGATAATTATAGTTTATGTTTATATTTTAAACAATGATTGAAGGAATGATTGAGGTTTTGAGTCGATTTGGATATCATTTAGCCAAGTTCAAGAAATTGGCTAAAAGGGCTAAAATTAGGAATTTGATTTGATTTATGTTTGGTTTTTGCTATTTGGATTTATATTTCATTTATATTTGTGAATATAAATGAGAAAATCACTTGAGTTTGGAGTGATCTCGAAGCTAATTTGACTAAATTGAGGGATGTAGGTCAAAAGGGCTTAAGTAGAGAATTGATTTGGATTGGTTTAGTTTGATTTGATTTGAATGGTTTGAATTTAGATTTCATTTATATTTGTAAATATAAATGAAGGAATGATTGATTTATCAAGAAATCAATCAAATTTGATTTGGTTTGAAAGAGGTTTTCGCTAAGCATATGAAGATGGTTCATATGGCTTAGAAAGGGGTTTTGGAGTTTGAATTCAATCATGCATTTCAATCATTTGGAGTTGGATTTGATATATGATTTTAGATTTGAATTTGATGTTTTGTTTAGAAGGAGGCAAGGATTGTGTTTAAGGATTATAGGGTAGGCAAGTCTTCCTAAATCTCTAAAGTATAATATATTCCTATGGCTAACTCTTCTAAGTCACAAGGCTTAGGTTAAGTGTTCACCTAATCACTAGAAGTGTCTTAAGATTAAGGAGCTTTTAGTGTCTACAAGAGCCCTAGATCTATGATGAGGAAGTTGAGAGCTCACTCCTAAAAGTGAGGTCAACACCCCCTCATTCCCTTGATCGGACGGTCCGATCGAATTTGGCTCCTAGTGGCCATCCGGCCACCTCAGAGGGTCGTAGGTGGCATGGAGTGGATGAGATGGCTCGGTTTGAGTGGGTGAAGGTGTGGACGTGGCTGTCAAGGAGGAATCATATGTGTCATATGGGTTTCAAGGCTTCAATGGGAAGGGTGAGTTGATTTCACCTAGCATGGGTCATGGCTAACCCAACCACCCTTGGGTCAGGTTGGACAGTGTCCTAGGTGACCAATGGGAGAGTGTCAAGTGGTCAAGGAATGAAAATGACCACTTACATAGGTGATTTATCTCATGTGATACCCTTGACCCAATTATATAATGGTCATTTGACATCAAATTTGATTTGGGCAAATTTGAAATGAGTCAAAAGTGGGTTAACCCTAATTTCAAGTCAAATGAAGTTGATTTTGGTTAGGTTTAGCTCAATTTGGCTCAAATGGCTTAAATTAGTAGGTTATGTCAAGTTGACCAATTGGTCAAATTGGGTCAAACCAAGGGTTGGGTCAGGCTCATATGATCATTTGGGATGTATTGGTGTTATTGGTTTGGTTTGATTTAGTTTAGGTTTGATTTTGACTCATTTGAGTTCAAATAGGTCAAATGGGTTAAGTTGACTAATTTGACTAAATTGGCCAAATTGGCTTGGGTTAGCTATTGGTTTGGGATTGGTTAACCAATTAAAGATGATTATAGATTTTGGTTTCAATTAATTTGGATTTGGTTTTGATTTAAGCCAACTTGACCCTTTGGATCAATTTGGGCTAAGTAGGTCAATTGGGTTCAATTGAGTGAATTGGGTCAAATCATGACTTTGGTCAAGTTCAACAATCAACTTGGAATGAACTTGAGCCATTAGTTGCAATCAATTAGGTTCATATTTTGATTTGACCCAATTTAGTCTTTTAGGTCAATTTGGGTCAACTTGGGTCAAGAGGGCCAATTGGGTTCAGTTTAGCTCAATTGAATATCAAATCATGTTCAAATATTGATTTTGAGTTGATATGAATCATTGGTTTCAATGGATTTATCTTAGGTTACAATTTGGCTAATTTGAGTTCATATGAGTTAAGAGAGTTGACTTGGTTTGACCCAATTTGTGATAATTGATCAACCTAGGGTGATCAATAATCATGATAGAAGATTTAGGTAGGTTTGGTTCAATCTAATTTGGGTAGGATTGGAACTTGGCTCAAATAGATCAAATTAGCCACTTTGGGTCAAGTGGACCAATTGGGTTTAGTTGGCTTGATTTTAAGTTAAGTTTGATTTAATTGAGTTTATATATTGATTTGGGATTGATATATAAATAAAATTGCAATTGATTTGAGTTTGGATGAGTTTTGGTTCATTTGAATAATTCAAGTCAAATGTGTTATGTTAGGTTTGAATTGGGTTGATTTAGGTTGGCATGATGATTGTATATTTCATTTATATTTGGGATGATAATTGAAGGAATAATTGATTCATGAGAAAATAAATTGAATTTGGGTTTTGGAATGAAGGAATTTGGCTAAGTCCATGGAGTTGGGTCATATGGCTTAGGTTTGGATTTTGATTTAGTTTGATTTAGTTTTTATGATTTAAATCCATATTTCATTTATAATTGTGAAGATGATTTAAGATATTAATTGATTATAAAAAAATCATTTGAGTTTGGATTGATTTGAGTAAATATTTAGCTAAACCCTTGGGATTGATTCATAGGGCTTAGGAAGGATCTTGATTTAATTTGATTTAGTTTTGATCATTTGAATATAGATTTGATTTATATCTAGGAAGATGATTGAAGAAATAAATTGATTATGGGAAAAGTAATTGATTTTGGATTGGTTTGGATGGGATTTTGGCTAGGTTCATGAAATTGATTCAAAGGACTTAAGAAAGATTTCAAGTTTGGATTTCATCATGGGCTTCAATCATTTGTTTTAGAATTTGGGTTTGGATTTGATATTTGAATTGAACTTAAGGTTTGGTTTGAGAGGGTGAATGTGGATTGGATTTGGGTTATAAGGTAAGTAGATTATTCTAATCCCTAAGGCATAACCTAATCTTATGGTTAACCCTTCTAAGTCTCTAGGCTTAGATTAAGTGTTCACATAATTGCTAGAAGTGTCTTATAACTAGGAAGTCTTAATGTCTAGAAGATTCCTAAGTCTAAGATGGGAGGATTGAATCCTCACTCAAATAGTGAGGTCAACAGTAACCTAAACTCAATTACCTTAAATGAGCTAAACCTAAAGCAAAAACTTTAAAACTCTTAAAATCCTTTAAGTTTTTTTTATCAAAAGGTTTATTAGTGATTAAAATAGACATATACTAAGCATTAAACCAAGACCAATCCATTAAGTGGGGTGACCTAAATTAAACTAATGCAAAGAATAGTTAAGTGAATTAATCCAAAAAGATTTCAATCTCATCTTCTACTAATTCACTTAGGATGTTTGTAAAACATTCATAGACTTAGTTAATGATAATTCCCAGCCCAAACTAAATCATTTAAGCATCCTTCATATAAATCCAAAGCAAGGAATGTCATGACAAGGTCTAATGATGAAAAGCCAAATTCCATTTACATAACCCAATTCCCTCTCCACCTCTTCGTCCTAGATAAGTGTAAGATGGCTGAGAAGCATGACAACAACTCCCAAGAGTTGCAATTAACTCAGCCAACCAAAGGGAGGAGAGAAGAAATCTAAAAATGCACGACCAAGTGGGGATACACATATAGAGCATTTCTGAAGTGCAAGAGACATTTACATCACCTTCATGATCTCACATGAAGTTGAAACGAACTTTTCCCCACTTCCCTCGTCGCCGGGAGGCTGGAGAACATCCAACGCTGCCTGAATTCAAACCGAGGTTGGTTTAGGGAGCAATCAAGAGGGAGGCAATCCAATTCCTTTGGCACATGAGCTTCCCACACCATTCCACAGCTATTAAAGTCAACCCCATTACCGGAGATCGTCGAGACCGAGGTATGCTATTAACGACCTCTTTAAGCTTTTGGACTTGGTGCTTTTCAAAGAGAATTTGATCTCAAGTGAGATCAAATCGTTTAGATCCCTTCATTTTCATTCACTGATGGATTTATAATCAAAATCGTGCGATTTCAACAGTCGGATGGCCGAAAATCACGCAAAAGTGATGAATAGCTCTCAGTCTTCGCCGTCGGCGTAGGAGACGTAATCTCCGCCATCCATTTCTTTAAAAAGGAACGGATGATCGAGATCTAGCCGAATCTTTGATTAAATCAGATATGGGAAATCACGACTCTAATCACGATCGTCTGATAATCAAATCGCATGCACCGCCTCTTACACATGGATCCACGTCAGATTTCGTGTGACGCAATGACACGACGCCGCGTGTAAAGCGTGCCAGGTCTGATCCATGTGGAATGACACACCAAAATAGAAAAACCCGATTTTATTTAATTAAAAATTAAGGAAAAATACAAGAAACTTCAATAAATTATAAAAAAAATTAAATATAAATCCAATAATTATAAACTTGGGCTCTATGGATTCATCTTAATGAGAGAAATCTATTAAAATTAAAATTCATAAATTATTTTTTGGGTATTTTGATCTTAATTTAGGTTTGAATAAAAAATTTTAAACCTTAATTACTCTCAAACCATGATCCAATCCAAATGAAACTTTGGGGGATTAAAATTGATGTTAAGACACACATCATAAAGAATGCATTTTGGGCTACTTTGTAGTTGCTTTACTTTTTATAAAGTAATTACAGTTATATTTGGCTTTTAGTTTCATAGTTATTTTTCAGAAAGTTTTGTAGTGAAAAGCTGCATTTGAGAACCAGAGTTATTAAAATATAGTGATTATTAGAAAACTAATATTTGATTTTTTTAAAAGATAAAATATTTATAACACGCACAATAGCATTCGAAAAAGTCGATGTCCATAATAGCTTTTCAACTCTCTTTTTAGAAAGTTATAATTGCTTTCAAATAGATAAAAAATCTAAAAAAAGAACTAAAAAAAGGAGGAGATGAAGTAGGACTCATAGTTTTTGGTTGGAAGAAGAGGAGTAGAGAGGAGTATGTCGGCTGTTGTAGAAGGAGATTGAGATGGAAAAGAGAGGGATTAAACCGTTAGTGTTGTTGAGCGAGAGGAAGGTTCCAAGGATCGAGAGTTATTGAGCGAGAGAGAAGCTTAGGAGTCAGGTGCTTGTGTGTGAGTAAGGGTGAAGTGGTGACTACAAAAGCAGTAGCACGCTTGAATTTGGCTCGCGAAAGGGAGATGGGGTGTGTGTGCGTGAGATGGAAGCGACAGAGGTAGAAATCAGCCCGTGAATCAGGCCGATTCCATTTTAACTTTTTATATGATAAGAGCCTCTATAATTTGAATACAAATATTATTTATTATGTATTTCAAAATTATTTAATATAGTTTGAGTTAAGTGTAATATATAAACGATAAATTAAAATTTATATTCAATCAATTTCAAAATAAATCAAATAAATTAAAAAAAAAAATTCTAAAAAAAACTATCTTTTTCTTTTCCCAGTATTTTTAAATTGATCGAGAATGTGGTTGGCATGCTGGGACTAGCTTTGGTGGGAGTTATATTAACTATTTGATTAGGTTAAGGGGAACTCGTTATTTTACTATGTTTTTAAATCAAAAGTATTAGATTCTTTAGAAAAACGTGCGCTTGCCATGTGTGATTGACCACGCATAGGTATCGGCTATTCGGCTTCCTGGCTAGCCTGAACAAAGCCAGCGAAAGTTCGAACGCGACGGCCGCGAGAAGTGGCACTCCTCTGAAGCGGCAATGGCTCCTGCTGTTCCCGGGGAGCAGCGCGACCAAATTAGCTCGAGGGTTTGGATTTATCTGTTGCTCCTCACGCTACAGTACGGTGCTCAACCGCTGTTCTCCAAGCGATTTGTCGGGTGCTGCTCTATCCCTTCAAAACTTCCCATCCTTTTTTCTTTGCTGTTTTTTTTCTTTGAATCATTTTTTGATTTATTTAGTCTTATGCTAGCGTTTGAAGAAATACAGGGTAAATTGATATGTGACTAAGTTCGTTCTTTCTATGGCAAAATTTTATTAATTTGGCAGCTCTGGTCTCAATGGATTTCATAAATAATTCGTTTACAGGGAACCCATCCGAACACCTCTGAGTAGAAAGTGTGAGAATTGTGCTACAGAGAAATAATTTGAATTGCGAGAGATTTAACAGAGAATTCTAGCTTAATTTCATGTGTTTTCCTCGTGTGATTTTCTTGTTAGATTTTTAATATACTTGTGCTCGAGTGGTGACCACCTATGTATAGGTGATGATCAAGATCAATGTTATAAAATTGGCTAAATAATATAATTACATAGAGATTGTGTAGGTTGAACTCATTTTAGGTAATAATTTGAGGATGAGTTTGCTCTGAAATGTGCTTTTAACCAGGGGAATTCTGAATAAGTTTTGGACCTTAGGGTGAGTTATTTCGGGAAAATAGTCTTGATTAGTGGGCGATTTCGTGAATACTTCAAACAAATTCAATAACTTAGTACTGAGGGCCTAGTTAGAGCTAACTTTTGGGCAATTTATTTGATGTATAGTTTAGGGTGACTTGAGGCTTTAGAAATTTATAGAATTTGCAAGTTCTGAGTTGTAAACCATTTAAGTTGGTTCTCAATCTACAACTTCTTGAACTCTATTTAGGTTCTTACAATGACTTGATTAACCTGATCCTACAAAATAAGGGTGTACATTGTGGCTATAGGAAATGTTGATTACCCATGTTTTCAATTTATGGAAATGCCTAAGTTTAAGAAGATTAATTCATTCTATTGTAAACAAATGGATTTAGAGGACTGAATAACTATATGAATGATAATATTAAATTATTAGAGAAGTTAACACTTTTGATGAGTTTCATGGGTGCATTAAGATGGAGTTAATTGTGTTATCATGAATTGCTTCGAGGATTCCAAGAAAAATCTTCAAGGATTTGGAGTCTTTTTCTTAGGTTTGCTTTTATTTGTTATTGGTTAAAATAAGACTCCATTGGCCAAATGCATGCCAATTAAAGTACCCTTGTGCTTTTCCTCGATGGTATTTAAAGAAAACTTTAGTTCACATGCATTTACTTGAGGTTGACACCTTAATTTAGAAGTAGTTTGTTCTTATTCCTAAACCCTTCTATTATCAATTATATAGTTTTTCTTTTTTGGCATCACCTTCAAATATAAGTAAGATTTCACCTTCTAGATCTATATTTCATGCTAGCACTTGAAAATAACTTGAGCTTTCTTTGTACAATTCAACTTTGATTGTTCCGCATTGGTTGATGGCCTTTTGCCAATATAAGAAGACAAGTACAAAAAAATTGTGTACAAAATGCACAAAGTAATTGCAAATGTCGGGTATGTTCAAGGGTTTATGGATGCAACTTTATCTCATTATTTACATGGATGCTATTTTCATTACTATACACATTGATGTCAATCATATTGAAATCAATCTAACCACAACTATAGGTCGAAGGGTAGGAAGAATGAATTTACAAACTTTCATTCTTGATGCATGCTTATTTCAAAAATTAGGCAAAGAAAAAATTAATTTGCTAGCATTAACACAAAAAATAATGTGAAAGTAGGAAGAATGGATGTACTAACTCATGCTCTCTCGCACTATTCAGTATTTTCTTTTAAATCTTTCACTCTCTTATTCTGTCATCCTCCCTTTCAAGTTCTAACTCACTTAATCAGAGGTTATGGTGTTCAAATCATCAAGAAATTATCTATGACCAAGGGAATTAATATGGACTATTCGATGGAGTGCTTTGAGATTTTGGCTAAAATTATTAAAATACCTCTCTCAAAATCTTATAAATAAGAATTCATTTTTATCTGAAGAGAAGGAAGAAAACTTGGGAAAAGGCTTGGAGAAAGCTTGGAGAGAGCGAAAGGAGGAGCTAAAAGCTCAAAGTCCATCACCATCATGGGCATCATCAAACCCCCAGCCATCTATTACCACCATATAGTTATCGCCACCATATAGTTATTGTTGTAATCTAAGGCTTTCACGTACAATCCTATAATTCTATTCTTAGGAAAATTAGAATTACAAAGAATATTGTAATTCAAATTTTATATAAGGGTTGTTTGGTTGGTATTTTGGGTGTAAAGTATTAACTTTTAGAGTGTTTGGTGTGGGACAAAGTAAAATTATAAGGCATTTATAGTGTATTTGGAATTCGTCCAATTTGGGTGAATTCCAAATACACCTATTAATAAAGTGAGAACCGCCTATCCGACACCGCCATACGCTCGCCGGCCACATCCTCTCGCCGCCGATCACCATTGTCGCCCGTTAATCGACCCCGTTAACATACGAATTGCCAGCGACCCACCATAACTATGGCTTAACCACTGCGCCGATGATAACCCTTACCAGGTTGCCACCACCACCATTCTTAGCCCCCAAAAAATACATTACATTACATTCATTTTAATAAATAAGAAAAAACAAACCTATGTATTTATAAAATTTTCAATCAAACAACTTTAAAGTAATCTAAATATATTACATTTATTTTACATTGCATTTTTTTTACACTGAACGCTTTTTTCAAGCAACCAAATAGCTCCATTGTGAAATATTTGTAGGCGAGTTTTTTTTCCTTTTCTGATTTTAAACATAAAAATTTTGATGTTATTCTTTTTTCAACTTTCTGTCTGTGTTGAACTTTCGTGCAAAACTAAGGCGTACGGATTTATTCTATCACTATGAATTTTCTGACACAACATATATAAAGAAAAAAAGGAAGAAAAATACATTATCCATGCGATCTAAAATCATGCAATTGCATTATGAAAATGCACTAAAAATGTGCATATGCACCAAAAATTGTGAAAGTGCATGATGTAGTTGTTTTGAAACTCATACTTGCATGTACTCCAACTTATGTGGTAAAATGTTGAAATATAAGAACTGAGAATACTGCACAGATGAAAAATAACTAAAATTTAATTTACCTCAAGGTGTGCATGTCGTTTAAATTGTTCACACATTTGCATTTGCTTCAACGAATGTTATTTTAAGGAGCTTAATTGTGTTGATCAATTGGGAATATCTTATTAACTTACCCACTTTCGCTGGGGTTGTAGCGGAGCCATCCTACTCCCAAAAATCTTTTTTTATGTATAGCGTCTTAGTGCTGTGATATGAAAGTTTTGACTTCAGAGATAGAAAAAAGATAGCGGCTCTAGAGGTCCGTGGGATTGATTATTGCATTAGGAAGGCTGAAAGCGCAGCAAACGAAAGCTGTATGCTTCTGGAACTAAAGCAAGAATTGGGGGACTGGCCCTAGGACCCGTGTAGAAGAGTAGAATGATAGAGTCTCATGTGCCTATGCTACGATTCAAAATAATATAGCCCTTAAACTGAGGCGGGTCACATCATGTCAAATGTGTAATAGGTACTACCCAAGATTTATTTAGAAGGAATTATATTCTTCTCTTTTTTTACACAAAGTCGTTAATATCATCAATAGAAATTATAAAATAAAAGTTATCAACTTCTATTCATTTCATATTAAAAACTATACAATCATAAAAAGACTGTACACAACAATCATGGTATACGTCCATATCCATCCAAGCAGTAACATTATGATTGCAAAAAAAAAAAAATATTCTAGCAAAAAACATACTTATAAATAGGAACCTGAAATTTCTCTTTCTCTAATCAACTTGGTCATTACTCTTTCTCTTTCCTGAAATTTATATATATAGATAAAATAGGAATGAGTATAAATACTCAGTGGATTATATGAAATCTACTCTAAATTTTCAACATACTACAATAAAACAATATCTAATATAAAAAAAAGTAATGAATTAACAGGTCTATTATAGTTCATATCAAGTGTAATATGTCAGAATAATTTTACTATTGAAAGCATATATCAAAAATTGCACTATATAATTCATGTGTAACATGACATTTGAATCATAGAAAAAAATACTGAAATAAATAACATTTTCAAATATTTCATATCATTTTTTCCCTCGGACTTTTATACCTCTCAAATATATCACATATATATATATATATATATATATATCATCAGACATTTATACCTCGTAACATGTTTACATCTGCATTTAAATATTCATTTAGGCTCTTATACCTCCCCATAAGTATATATGTTAATCAGACCCTTATGCCTCCTAATATATTTCACACATAAAATTCACAATTTATCTATAAATCAAACCATATTTATACAAATATTTGCAATGCATCAATACCAATGAATCAATATTTTGATAATAGGAATAATTCGTTGCAGTATATAAAAAATTTGCGAGTGAAAAATAACAGTAAAATTTGCAAGATTTAACATATATTAAATTCAATGTGCATGAATCACAAAACACTACTACAATCAATCTTTATAACACTAGTAGGATAGTCTCTACGATCTATAATAAATCTTACAAATTTTTAGATGTTTGCTAAAGTACCTAAATTATCAAAAAACCCAAAATACGGCAAAAACATAAAATAACTACATTATTATGTGTAAAATGACTAGAATAATAACATACTAAAAGTTACATGATGGAAATTTCCTAGATATCGAGATATCTCGATTTATATAAAGTTTATACAAACAAAATATCATAACTTTTACAAGAAAGCAAAATTTTGAAAATTTTAGTAGGGTCCCATCTCCAGACAGTTAATTTCTTCCAACTGGCCTGATGGACAAAATTGGGTCTAGGACCCCCAAACCTAGCTCTCTCTCCTTTTCTCTCTTTTCCTCTCCCTTTCTCTCTCTAGATCTCATGGCAAAAGAGAAAAAAATGGGGCTTTAGAATCCTGGAGTGGAGTGGTGGAGTGGTGGAGTGGAGGAAGATATTTATAATTTTTTTTAATATATAAAAGAATATAAATGTCATTATTGAATTTGTTTCATTTTATTAACATTTTTAATATAAATTCATTCAAATCTTAAAATCCAAAATTCCAAAAATTATGAAAATATTTAGTGAATACTAAAGTATGTCTAGATTGCTTTGGTAAGATGGTTTGAAACGGATGTTGAATTTCTCTCAAAAACTTATTTATACAAATATATATATACAACAACAACAAATAATTGACTTTTATTTACATGAATGCATCTCATTGAAAATATGTATATTCAATTCTTTAATTCAAGATACTAAGATCATTTTTTATACATCTTCAGTCTTTTACTACCTTTTTTTCTTTAAAGACAAATCTAAATCTACTCTCATGGTTCTGGTTGAGGCGTTTATGTTGTCAAACCATCTACTCTCTAATCTTATACTTTAATTTCACAACTTTTTTTTCCATACTCATTTTGCATTCTAGTAAAGTCATGAGCATCCTCATCTCTTGTGCTTAATCTTTTATATCTTTCTTGTACATTACTTTTTCATAATGATAGGTCTTACCATCTTATAAAATTTTTCCTTAAGTTTAAGAAATTTTTCTATCACATAATAGGATGCATTCTCCACTTCAACCATCCAACTTGAATTTACTAACATCTTCATCTATTTCACCATCATTTTGAACAATAGAGCCTAAATATCTCAATACTCTTCATTAATGACTTGATCACAAAGTCACATCACTAAAACTTATACAACTAAAATTACACTCCATATATTTTTAGATCTACTTAAACAAAACCTTAAGACTCTAAAGTTGACCTCCATAATTCAAGTTTACTTGGACTCTCTCAGTTTATCAAAGAAGAATGTCATCAGAAAAGCATACACACCAAGTCTTCTTGTAAATGCCTCGTAAAAATCCATAACTAAAGTAAAGATAAGGGCTTATTGTTGATTCTTGATGTAATACAATAGGAAAATATTTTGTCAATCCTCCTGTCTTTGGACACAAATTAACATTCTAATCATATGTAATGACTTGAATATAACCAATATTAACTCCTTCGTTCTAGAACTCTCCAAAGAACATCTCTTGAGACTTTATCATGCTTTCTCTAAATCAATAAATATCATATGTAGATCCTTCTTACTTTCTCTATGCTTCTCCATCAAACCTCTTAACAAATGTATAACATCCATAGTAGATCTACCATGAAACCAAAGCATTGTGAGAAACTTAATCATCGTAACCTATGCTCATTACTCTCTCTCATAATTTTAATGTATGACACATTAACTTAATTCCTCATAATTTGCACACTCTTATGGATCTATTCTTAAATATCAACAAACTCTTTTCTACTCATTCGACATCTTTAGTCTTTAAAATATTAAAAGATTTGTAAACCAAGAAATTTCTTGATCTCCTAAACATTTCCACACATCTATTGGAATATATATAGATTCCTTAAAATGTTCAAATCAAATAATTGACTTTTTATTTTTATATATGCAATGCTCATAAATATTGGAGAAAATATTTATAAAATAGTGTCAATTATTTTATAATAGTAAAGACTGTTTGAAGATTTAACTTATAATAAATTCAAAAAATATAAATTTGAATATTATATTTCATTTCTTTTTAATAATACTTTTAAGAAAATAATATCACTTTTTTCATAAAATATTTTTGTAAAATAGAACTGTATCTATGAGTATTTACTAGTTTAAATTCATTTTATTTATGAAGTGACAGAGTTAGTATTTAGTAGTTTTCTGCAATTTTGTGCAACTCTTTTATTTTTCTCTTGAGAAAAAGTGGAGAGTGAGTTCTCTAGAGAGAAAAATGTGGAGAGTCTTGTGTGAATTGTGAGTAGTACAATTATCCTAAGTTTTTCTTCATAGTGGATTTGCTGGTGTGGTATGATTTCATGACTTTTTTCGTTCTCATATTTTCTACGTAAATTTGGTATTCTTCATGCATTTTGTTGTAATTACTTATGTTCTAAGTTTTGATCTGGATTCTCTCGAATCATTTTGGTGCTTTATTTCTCCCAACAACGAATGTGCTAAACATATGAACTTAGCATCTGAGAAAGTTGCATAAATTAATATAAAATAAATTCAAACTAGTTTACTCTAAGATGTGTCTAAACATTCTTAAATATTTTTAAATCAAACTCAAACCTATCACGCTACTCATACTCCCGAGTATGCCTCTTTACTTACATGATAAAGTTGTAAATCCAATTTACAGATTTGATCCTCCTCCCAATGAGAATTGAAGTTGAGGAGACTATGTTCTTTAACAATATTTTAAGTCATAAGTTCCAACTAAATTGCAATGAAAAATAATTTTAACTCATACTCTCAACCTAGTTATGTCAATTTTGCCTTCCATTTGCATACGATTTATAATGGCCTTAACAAGAAAATTTTATTTTTAAAATGTGAAGGCATAATACATATAAGATACATTCATAAGTCCTAAATTCACAACTTGATCTTCTACTTGTGAGAGTTGAGTCAACAATTTTGCAAATACAATGAATATTCTTGATCAATTTAAATGATATACAAATAATAGTCTTGATTCCTTATATTGGAAATAGAATTGACAATGTCAATAGCGTGATAAATTTTGTAATAAGTTAAATCATATTACAAATCATCAGCCTAATCCTCTGCAAGGAAGTGGGCAAAGTCGAAAGATCTAAAATGACAAAATTGAATTATTTTAATACTAACCAGAGAAAATACTATCATTAAAATACTCTAAATCCTCATATAAATCATTTTAAGTTCAAATCCTCAATAAGAATATGAAAATTAAAGGAAAAAAAAAGTAAAGTATAAGTCAAGTTAATCACCTAAAAGCTCAAAGCAAAGTATAAGTGAAATTAATCACCTAAAAGGTCAAAGCTAAATTCATTCACCCTCTATAAAGGTCTCTTAGCATGACAAATTTATGCTTAATTTAAGCTCATAAAAAATCAATGTAATATCAAATATATTTCTGTTGTCACTTTCAAAAGATTTTGGCATAACATGACATCACAAAGTAGTAGTTATGATTAGAGCCTTATGATGGAATATTTTGTCACAAAATGATATCATTATAATCAGGGGCAGAACTTTATTTTAGGGTGAGCAAATTTTTTAAATAATTAAATAATATAATAATCAAAAGAAAAAATGCATTAAATTAATATTTCAGAAAAAATATAAATAATTAGTAAACTAATATCAATAAATTTATAAGAAAAAATATGACTGGGCAAGATTATTAAATTTATGAATTTTTATTTTAATTAATTTAATAGTTATTTGAGAGTAATAGTTAAATTTGTTTTTTTGGGGAGAGGTTAATTGTATAAAATATAATTTAGGATGGGAAAAATATAAAAACCTATTTTTTAAGAGAAAAAAGAATTTAAGGGTGGGAAAATGCTCATCCTCATGTTAAGGTAGGTCCACCCTTAATTATAGTATAGTCATTGTTGTAGTATGTATGTTCTCTAATAACTCGAGCTTTTGAATGTTGAATCATAAGGTACACTTGAGAGGGTAATGAATACAAAGCCCTTATTAACTAATTTTGACTTAGAAAAGTCTCTTTAGACAATCACTCACACTAGCACTAGAAGGTTCTCTCGGATGAACAACTCATGACTGCTGACAACATTCTTTTGGTTAGATTGAGTCGACCACGACAAATTGGGATGACAAAATCATAAAATCTTTTTCAGATCCGTCGCCATTTCCCCTACCATTCTCTCTAAGCTAAAAGTGGTTAATTTCTCTAGTTTAAAATCAATTATTGCTGCCATTTGCTAAACATTTAGCACTTAACAATTTGTCTTAATAGAAAGTTCTCTTGTGACCTAGAGGAATAATTAACTATAGGGTCTTGTTTCAATGAGATGCATAGAACCAACCTAAAGTTCTCTCAAAATAAGGGCAAAATCTCTCAGTAATATTTTATTAGTAATCTAATTTATGTTTAGAAAATTTGACCCAGAATAATACGAGACTCTCTCCTAAGAACTAAGCATGAATTTCTGGAACCCACAAAAGAAAAATTTTAAATGCCATCTTTGAATTATATTGTTTCAAATGCACCACGAAGAGCAATTAGTTTGTTTTATGGTGGGAAAGATATCGTACCTATTTGCGTACAATATCTAGAGGCCTGCAGAACCCACATCCTCTTTTGAAGATATCTGTATTGACATCACAAATATTTTAAATTAATGATTTATAATTAAGGGACATGAAATGGAGAGTGTGCTGTGATATTCTATGTGCTCTGTTGGTAAAGTAGACATATGCTTTCTCTCATTCCAATTTTCAGAGAATCTTTGGCACCTGTTATTGAGGTTGGGTTTCATCAGATTTCAAGGATAGGTACTTAGATGAAACAAAAATATCTACTATGCTTTATCAAAACATTACAAACCTACAATATATTTAAAGTTGAATCTACTAGTAGACTAATTTAATTCCACTTGATGCTTTATTTTTGTAGTTGGATCACTATGATCCCAATGAGTATTTAATTTTCAAGATTTTTTTCCTTTTTGTTTCTTTAAGCTAGATTGAGTGTTGAAGTTGGCAAAATGATATGGGTCCCACTTATTGTAAATTTACTCGAGGTTATTTGATGTACCTATGGTTTGCAAGTCCAATTAGGGGTTGTTTAGTTTCCTGAAAAAGAATGTTATGTAAAAGAAATGCATTGTCAAAAAATGTAATATATTTGGATTATTTTAGTTGTTTGGTTGAAAACCCCACAAATGCTGGAGTTCCTTTTTTCTTGTTTCATAAAGTAACATAAAGCGAAGTAAAATCATTTTGTTTCAGCGGCAACGGTGGTGATGGCCTGTGAGTGGTAGGGCAGCGCTGGTGATAGGTGGTAGTCGGTGGTCGGGAAGTGGCGGTTGGGGGCTTCAGGTGACAATTCTCACTCTATACCAAACAATATATTTGAAAATCACCTAAATTAGATGAATTCCAAATACACAAATTTTGAACTAAAGAGTGAATTTGAAATGCATCAAAATTCACATTGTATTCCAATTTCTTCCAACCAAACATCAAATTTTTCAAAATGGCTGCATTTGGAATGCAATGTATTTCTTTTTCAGGAAATCAAACAGCCCCTAAATATTACTGTATTTGATCACCAGTAATCAATTATATCAAGTCACAACCAAGAATTAAATAATATAATTTTGAAGCTGCTGTGCTTGACCTTAAAATCTCATCAACACCACATTGTTGGAATGAACAAATGCACAAAATCTTTATCTTGATGGACCCTTGAAAGCGATTCTAGATCAGAGCTAGGTCTTGAGAACACGAAGAAAATAACAATGGAATGTTGGATCATAGGTTGCATATGATATCTTCTAGAGGACTTATGTTTGTCTTGACTCTCCTAATACCTGTTTGGTATCAATTGTAAAGTAGGAAAATGAGTGGCGTCATTAACAAGGATAAGAAGTCACAAAGATCCTTAAATCATGACATGAGAGGCTTAGGGGTGGAGACCATGTGAAGGAAATTTTATAATTCCTTCCTGATAATCTCTATTTTTCCATCACAAGTTTTCAATATGTAGTTGTACCTTACAATCCACTAAATTTATTTGCCAGAAGAAATGGATAGAAGTACTATAGCCTCAAACCCAGAGCTAAGTTAGTCAAAATCTAAAGACGAATCTAAATTCTAATCAAAATCATCATCAAAGTCAGCGGACATCCATTCCAAATTAAATGTCATCGAATGCTTTAGGAATCTTGAATCATTTTATTGTTTCTTAGTGTTATCCAAAGCGTGAATGACCATCATCTCCCTCAATAAGTGTTTGAGTGGTATTGTTGCCTTAACAAGAAGGTGGACGAATGCATTTCCCTCAATAAGTTTTATGATACTGCTTGCTGATCTGCTAACTGATATCATCATGTAATGATGTGAATGCAGGAAAGAAGTTATTGTTACATCAGCTGTTTTGGCATGCGAGGTTGTAAAGGTGATGACAAACAGATTCATGTGGCTCAATTATAATATTTTTCTTCCATCTCTGTGAAGTATTGATGTTGCTGTCTTTAACATGCTTATGCATCATTCCTATTTAGGTCCTTTGTGCATTGATCCTTCTTGCGAAGGAAGGTAGCTTGAAGAAGTTATTCAATCAGTGGAGTTTAATTGGCTCACTGACTGCCTCAGGCCTTCCAGCAGCTATCTATGCATTGCAGAATAGTCTCTTGCAGATTTCCTACAGGAACCTGGATTCTCTGACTTTCTCTATTCTCAACCAGACAAAATTGTTCTTTACTGCCATTTTTACTTATCTCATTTTAGGGTATCTTCTCATAATTCATATTGTACACTTGTAATGATTTGTTATGAAATGTAGTAGCATTACTTGGTTAGCACTCATATTGTGCACCATGTAATAACTTGTTAAGAAATGTAGTAGCATTGCTTGATTAGCCTAAGGTCAAGTTAGTAGTCTAGTTTATGGATTAATATGCATGAGAACGTGCAATCTTTTTCCAAACGGATTATTTTAGGGCATTTAAATGGAGGTCAGGGCAGCGTATGCTTCATATAAAACTGAAACTGACCAGTGTAGTATTCTGGCAGGAGGTTGATTAGCAAACAAAATAAAGATAACATTCTAGTGCAGGGAGTGCATTGACGAATAATCTTTTGCTCCTGAGATCAAGGGATTACCTTGAAGGAGTTTGAAACGTTATACCTTTTTTCCACCCGTGCTTGCTCACCTAGACTGAGGAATCTGTCAATAGCTTTGGAGTATATTTGTTGATTTTTTTTAAACAAATGAAGCCTTAACTATGACCAGCAAAGCATAATAGCATTATAGTTTCCATTGGGCCTTAGAGGTCTGATATGTTTCATTATACTTCTTGTTGGTTGTATGGATTTGTAAACATCTGAAATAGAGATGCGCTGACAGTTCCTGGTTGCAAACAAATTGTACCTTTTTTGAATAATTTCCTGAAATGTGAAGCACGGGTAACATCATATCTAAGCTTTTTTCTCCCGTCGCTATTGGTGATTTTCCATTGTATGTAGACTAGAGTGATAACTGAATTGATGCAGACAGAAATCATAGTATAACAGAGGAACTAAGGTTTTCCTCTGTTGGATCCCTTGAATTATCGAGAGCATATCATGTGTTAAAGTGCTCATTACTGTGATCATTAAAAATCACATTAGTCATCTTACTTGGTTAATAATGAAGCAAATTACTATTCCCATCATATGTACGGTTTTTTTATGAAAAAGCTGATAGAGCTGCATTAAAAGCTATGGCTGTTACTCTTTGTTATCCTCTTTCTTTCTTTTTTTTGTGTGTTTGCAGCAAAAAACAGTCCGTTCAACAAGTTGGGGCCCTTACCTTACTAATCATTGCTGCCATTCTACTTAGTGTGGGAGAGGGATCTAGTAAGGGTTCTGGTGGGAAAAACACTGATCTGGTTTTCTTTTATGGAATAGTTCCAGTTATGGTTGCTTCAGTTTTATCTGGGTTGGCATCTTCTTTGTGCCAATGGGCTTCTCAGGTCAGATTTTCTTTAATCTTTGACCTGAGGAAAAACTTTCTGGCCAGCAATTTCCTTAACACCATTGTCATATCTTCTTCCACAGGTAAAAAGACACACGTCATATTTGATGACTATAGAAATGTCAGTTGTTGGAAGTCTATGTTTGTTAGCAAGCTTGTACAAGTCTCCAGATGGGGTGGCTATAAAAAAACATGGATTCTTTTATGGTTGGACGCCATGGACTTTGGTAATTTTCTATCGTCCCATATCACTAATTGTGTAGTGTATGATACTTTAAATTAACGCATATCTATCATTAGCTTAATGAACATGCAACAACTTATTTTTTCCCAGCCCCTCTCTTGTAAAGGGGATCACACAATTTACACCTATTTTGCCATTATCTAGGTCATAAGTTGGTTGAAAGTTGATTTCATATTCTAATTTATTACTCTGTTGTCATTTAAGTATTTAAGGGCCCTTAGAAGCTAGATTTGGTATGCATAATCTATTCTCTAGTGAAATTCTTGGTGATGAGATCTTGGCAATATGTTTCCAGTATCTGGGCATTCTAGTATCTAGTAAGTTTAACTCAACATCACAGCATAAAGTACTATTAGTTTTAATTTATTTGATAATTTGAATATCAGTAATGTATTAGATTCCAATCACCAGCACATTTTAAAACGCCACATATCCCATATTTGAACCATATATCAGAATTCAGATTCATGGACAACAACTATGTAAGATATTTTCGTTCATCCCAGAACCTTAATTACTGCTGTTTAGCCGTTCTCACTTTGTTTTAATCGAGAAGCAATTGTTCTCTGGAACAACTGATCCTTTTTCATATTTATGTGGTCTCAGATCTCAGTGTAGTTTTATTAAAACAGGTTATCCAAGCGAACTTTTAAATCAAGCAAAATCCATGTGCTATGACTCATTGATTTTGTCATTTAGATAAATGATAATGGAACTCTTAAAGAAAAGCCAATCTTTGAAAGTTTTCCATCAAAAGAACCCAATTTTCATTCGCTTGATTAGAAACAACTTATTTTGCTATCAATCAAATGGCTAGTTTGTCATCTGCTGCTCCCATTGATATTTGATCAATTCAATGGTTAAACTCAACACAATCCCCTGAAACTACTCTGCAGATTCCAGTCATCTCCAATGCTGTTGGAGGAATCCTTGTGGGGCTTGTCACAGCACATGCCGGTGGTGTGCGGAAGGCAAGCAGTTGACAATTCTCTTGCTTCTTCTTTTTCTTCTTCTTCGTCGTCTTCTTCTTCTTCTTCTTCTTGCTCTCAATGGTTTCTACTGACATCATTTTTGCAACTATGCAGGGTTTTGTTATAGTCTCCGCACTCTTAGTTACAGCTCTGCTGCAATTTATTTTCGATAGCAAGCCACCATCTCTTTACTGCCTTGCTGCGTTGCCACTTGTTATGTGCAGTATTTTCATATATCAGAAGTATCCATACGTTGCTAGGAAGAAGAAAGACTAACTTGTTGCAGAAGTCAAGCTGTAAGTGCTTGAGTCATACTTTACATGTTATAGTTAATTGGAAGCACATTGGAAAGTCACTGAACGTTGCTTCATTGTGCTTATTTGATATATATATAATTAATTACTGTACTATACAGTGGAATTTGAATTGTAGTTGACATACTAACGGATTTTTTCCAATGGAAATTCATATGCAGCTCGGAATTCCCCTGTGATTTAGGCAGGCTTGTAAGTTAGGGTTTGTTTGCAGAACAGCTGTGGGAAAAGTTGATTTTTTTCTTAAATTGTTGTGGGTGCTATCAATTTTTTAGTCTGAATCTGATGTTAGACTGTGTGGAGGTGCATGATTGCATTTTTAAGTGAACGTTAGGTTTACTTTTAGGAGCATTTACATATAAAACACATAATTCTTACACATTTATATATCTAACATCTAAATTTATATAAATATTAATATAAAAATATTAAGTGGTTGGCTTCTTGGCTCTTAACTAATATGTTGGTATGTCCACCAAACATGATAATGAAAAAATTAATGAACTGAGCTCAAAAAAAGCTTTGTTCATTTATGTTCACATCAAGACAGTATTGAGGGCAAGCCTTTGCTCCCTTTACTTCTTGAAGATCACCAAACAAAAACATCCCTTTCATTATTTTTTAAAAAAAACATAAAATTTAGTTATAAATACATGTTTATGATAATATAATCAAGAGAGAGGTATATGGAACTAACCACATAGAAGCAGCACAAAGGCCTGAGAGAGTTTAGGGAGACCCATTTGCCTTCTCTGGTTCTTAGCTGGTTGGTCTGCTTCTTAAAGTTATAGGCTGATTCTAATTATTTCAACAAAGAATTTTATTTTTAATTTTTAGTTTTTTTTTTTTTTGTTTTAAAGTGTAGAGTGGGTTACTAGTGAATGGAATTTTATGGAAGTAACAGTTAAGTTTCAAAAATTTGGCTTTTTCCTTACAATCTGTTAGTCAAATCAGGGACAAATTTTAAAATTGAGCAAAATTAGGAGCACGAGTACACTTAAAAATAAAATTGGGGCATTTACATACATAGCATAGAATTTTTATATATTTACATATTCAACATCTAAAATTTTATATTTATAAAATAGCATTCAAATCTTTAATATTATATCAATAATAATATCATTAATTTTTTTAAAGTGAAATGCACCATTTCAAGCATAGAAAAATTATTATCTTTGTAATTTTTAAACTCAAGGTGTTGGATATTGATATGACACTGAAAATTTATAATCAAGATCTAATCGCCGAAAATACGACATGAATGACTAACTCAAAAATATAATTAAAAAAATTTATGAGATCTCCTAAATACATATTATTTATCAAATCGAGCGTCTGACAGCGATCTAACAATTCTAAGATCTCCGATTCGAATTTCATTTTGAGCATTCAAATACTTAAAATATATCGATGATCGAATGAATCATTTCGCCGTTGGAGTTTTTGAATTTTATATATTTATATAAACGCCACTTCTCTAATTTATAAATAACTTCATTCTTCACATGAGTAGCAGGGAAGAAGAGAGCCATGGCAAGATCTTCTAAGATAATCGTGTTAATTACGACGGCCGCACCACCGTCGTCCGCCAACCACCGCGCCGCCATCAAACCACTGCCGCTGGTCAAATCACATTCGGCCACGCATCGGCCATACCATCGACATCATTGCACAACCATCGTCGGTTATCACTGCTGACCACTGCCGCCGGTTACATTCGGTCGCTGCAACTATCGCTTGCTGCCATAGCTGACCATCGCTTGCCGTTATCAACCACGATATCGATCATCAATCAACCATGCAAGGGTCATATTAATTACCGAAATGCTTGAGATTCTGGCTATCATAGAATTGCCGCCATCGCTGGATCGTTTTCAATCATCAACTTACCAATAATCAAAACAAATAGCCAGATATTGTTCCGATTCTGGATTCTATCAGATTTCTCATATACAGAATCCCAGATCAAAACTTTGATTCAAACATATATATAGTGAAAAATTTTCGAAGAGGTGATTTTTCCTCCTATTTTTGGGGTTTTTCCACATACAAATCCTGTAGTTTCTTGTTCAGTCTTCAAATATTTGTGTGTGTTAGATTTCATAATAAGGCTAAAGCATAAATTTTTATTTTACCTCAACTAGTTATTTAGCATGCAACATATATGAAAATGCTTAAGAATTGTGTGCTATGAATATAAATTTTCATTAAAAGTTTTATTTATAAAGTAGAAAACGCTATTTATATTACCGCTTTAAGAAACGCCATTTATATTGCTGCTTTCGGAAAACGCCATTTGCGTCAGCGTTTTCAGTGAATTGCTCTGGCCCCGCCTGCAGGCTTGCAGCGCATGAATCAGCTCAGGCCCACCTGCCGCACTGCGTGAATCGTTCTGGCCCCGCCCCTCATAAACCACGTCTGCGTGAAACAGCCTCGCCAGGCCGGGTCCAAGGATACTGTTTTTTTTTTTTCGATTTATAAATATGTTAATTTAATTTAAACATTTATCAATAAATTAAATAATAAAAATTTATGCATGTATAGATTTGTATTTTTAATATATTATATTTATAATTAAATGTAAATATAGGATCCAATATTACATAGAAATAAAATTATTTCGTATAAAATCTCAGAAATAAAATGAATTAAAATTTACTATGAATTATCAAAATATTAAGTTAAGATAAGTATTACATAAGTTGATTAAAAGAGTTAGAAGTCAATTGATTCGCACCTAATTTATGATTAAATTAAATAACTATAATTATTAATGATAAATTATTAAATTATTAAGAAGTTGCATATTAAAAAAATAATAAAATTTGAGTGGCATATTAAAATGGCGATAGAGTTGGAACAGAAATATGCTTTATATATGAATAAATATAAATGTGGGATCTAATATTTTATATTATATTTTAAAAACGAGATTCTAATATTTAAGATTAGGTAGAAGGAGCGTGCTTAAGAGTAATTTACAAATGGCAAAGACAGGATTTTTGATCCTGTTTATTGAAAACATAAAATTGAATTGTCTTTCTATGAAAAGTACAAAAAAAGTTTTGTTTGGATTGAAAAAACAAACTTGAATTGCACTTTCAGTAAAAATGCAATTAAAATTGTGTTTTAGTGAGGCAGTAATTTTATTTGGTATTTTTTTATCAAATATAAATAGTTTTTTAAAAATGATTAAACAAGTTTTTAAAGATTTTTTTATTTTTTTTGAAGTTTTAATTAATCATACTTAAAAAATGAATTAGACAAAAAAAGTGTATTAGTTAACTATATGTATGATTGATTAGAGATTAAGATATTAATGAGATAGTATAATATTTAATAATTTTGATTATTATATAAGATTACTATCTTCTATTAATCAAATAATTTGATGTTAGATGAATTAAAATTTGAATTTTGATTCAATTTTTTGAAATTATTTATTAATAATCTGCCAAACTAAATAACATTAATATATATATATATATATATATATATGCTAATTTAAAATTTTTTATATGTCATTCCTAATTTTAAAATATAACTTCTCATATTTTTCTTAATTTTTTATGTTAATTTTACATAACATTTGAAATGTAATTTAATACATAAAAATATGTGCAAGTTATAGACTATTAACTTCTCCTACAATATAGTGGAATCTTAGTAACCAGTGCTCTAGGTGTGCAAAAGGATAAAATTTTATGAAAATGTAGTGTTAATTTTACAAAAAAAAAAAGAAAAAAAAGAAAAAAAAAGAGGTTATTCACTTTATACACACAAATATGAATTAAAATAGAAGAAAATTATGATTTAATATATACTTTCATGAAACTAAAAATTTAATCCTTAGATTAATATATATATATATATATATATATATATATATATATATATATATATATATAATGAAACTTCTTAATTGGACAAGCAATGAAAAAATATTTACATCAGTTAATCCAAGATTCGATTTGACTAAACATAAACATTATTTTAATTCGTGATATGTCATGTCACTTAAATGAAGAAAATAATTGAGTTTATCCAATTTAAACACAATTATATAGAACAAGATATGAAAAGTTTATGATTTAATATATACTTCCCATGAAAGTAAAAATTTGGTCTTGCGTGTAAAAAGTTTTTAGAAGTGTGGTCATGAGAATGTTTATATATTGGGAAGCCCATTTTTCATGTACCTTTCTTAAGCGACATCATTGGAAAACCACTTAGATTTAGGTATATGCTTACAAAATCTCATAAGTCCTTGTAATTTAATTATTTATAATAATTATATTTTAATTTTAAAATTTATATATGGAATGAAGGGCAAATCGTAGAAGTGCCTATTGGTAATATGAGAATGTATATGGATGAAATTGATGGGATTTGATAACTCTAGGTATAAGCTTAATATTATATTATATTAAATAGAAGTAGATGTTATGCGAAGTTTTTAAATGAGATTATTAAAATTTTAAAAATAGATTAACTAGATATCATACTTCGATGGCATAATGCCATGCTTGCCCATAATCTATTTTAAAGGGACATATATTTGGGCAGGGACATATATTTGGACAGTTTGAGCATCTCTTATCACTCGGAAGCGTGTGAAGTGACACCTTCTAAATCAAATAATCTCATAGTTTGATAACATCCAATCCACAATAATTGAGCCAATTGAAAGAACATTCAAAAAGGTAGATAGGCTTGACAGGGTAGATATTGATTTGATATATTACTATTATAATTATATTGAGTTATGGAAAAATCACCGAGCATATATAACATAAATCACTATTGCAGATGGGGATGAAAACAGAAGAGCTGGTAGTTTATATGAGATGTGTGGGCTCCAAAAATTTGCCACTGACCTCTCGATGAAGAGGGTGATTTAAAATATTGGTGAAATTTTCAGAAGGCAGATGGAATAGATCGCTAAATGCGTAGCATATACTAGCTGCATATGGAGTTCTGGAATTTAGAATTTATGAAATTCATCATCATTAGCTTAAAGAGGATGGTTGGGGGAACGATGACGCGCCCGATCAATATCTCAATCATATCCGTAGTGGTCCTATTTACTTAGTGTGGAGGTAGACCCAACCTAAGAAGGATCCTCGCCACCATGGGTTGCATCGTCCAAGGAGACCTTATAGACTTGGGATAATTTTTTCTAAGAAGATAAACTTAAGTCTACCTTAGCTGGCAGATGACTTTTTGCCCTATCAAGTATACCTTATGGTTCACAACTCAAAGGCATTGGGAAGCATCTACGCCGTGATCATAATATAATTGTCGACGCAAACCCGAATCTACGGTCGTGAATCACATCATATGGAAGCCGCCCAATGAAGACAGCGCCACATCCTTATCGTAGAAATTAATCGAGAATATAGTGATTTGATTAGACATTGGAGACATTGGCTCCTTTGTGAGCTAGAATTTTTTTAATTTGTCACCTTCGACAAATAGTTGTCGAAGGTGGATTAATTGAATTTTGCTTTAAGTCTTTTAACTTGATGATTTTCATTTAGCCATTTTGAGCTTAATAATTTATCAGAATTCTCATTTGGATTGATATTTAACTTATATTAATTTTATTTGAAATAACAATCACGTTTTGATGAAAATATCCCCTCTGGTTAAAATCTTCATTCAACACAACCATCATCGGGGTATATATATTATTTGATCTAATTTGTTGTTTCAGATCTTATCGACTCTATTAGTTCAATAATAGGATCGACCTACATTAGTAATTACTACCGATATTTTATTAAGTTGAAAATATTATAATAGATCATTAGATTTTAGGTTTTGTTAACGGCCCAAGACCCAAGGAATCAAGGCATAACATCCTCGCATTACCCAAGTTCAAGCATTTAACATAGTGTGAGGGCCCATGAGGATGTATTTAAGAATGCTTGCATAATTTAAGCATTGAATTTGAATTTTAATTCTACTTCATAATATGTGCAAGGGTTCAATTGAAGTCTTAATTAATGTCTTCTGTTCACTTATACGATGTGTTGCGAATCTAGTGACATTAGTTGTATGTTTCATTCATATCCAACTTTAAATCTTTTGAATGTTTCATTGCACAGTATATTTTTTATTCATTCAAATATTTTGCTTGCATTGGGTAGACACCTAACTTGTTGTAGACTAGTCAGTCAAATAATTGTAAGCTTAATTTTGTCTTAACATTTAGTCATTATATTTAGTTCAATTATTGACCTTGTTATTCATTTAAGATTTAAATATTATTCTTTAACTATTTAATTTTCATTAATATCAATTTCTATTTTTAATAAAATTTTGGCAGCCTCTCGGCATCATCCCCACATAAGTGGCTGCTTTGGGAGTGCTAGAGTCTTCTTACCATGCTTAAGAGGTATAGTGTCTTGCAACACCGCTGGGTGGAGTCTTAAACCCACCACGCTTAAGCGTGCATGTACCTTCAATATCTATATTTGGAATGAAATTTGACCTCCCATCATCCCCACGTGAGCTACTGGAGTGCTTCCCACCACGCTTAAGAAAGCGTGCATGGTAGGTGTCTTGTGACACCGCGGCCGAGTGATTTTCTTGCATAAACCGCACTTATGAAAAGCGTCACATAGACCTTCAAACCTGTGTGAAAACCATCCTGATTTCCTCGACATGCTGAAGCAGCATGCACGAGTACTTATATCTAGCAAATATTTATAATTATATTGAAATAGTAAGCACATAAATTTAATATGCTAGGAAAACATATGCACAAGCATTTAAAATGAAATTCGGCACCCGATCATTCTGTAGGGCTACATCGAGAATCGAGGTCTTCACCACGCCATGGAAAGCATGGTGTCTTTGGACAGAATAATTTTCTTGCACCTATTGCGCTTATGAAAAGAATCGCATAAGCCTTCAAACCACCAATGCTCTTTGCTGCATCTTTCAGACTGCCAGCAAAGTATTGTCGGAGAACTTGTATGCTCACAATTTTCTCCATCTTCATCTACTTCTTTTCATTTGCTTTTCTAAAACCTAAAGTAGTGTGTTCACTAGGAAAATTATATTTACGATCAGCAATCTCATCTGCCAAACCTTGCTTTAATTCTCAGAACTTCCCTACAGAGATTACCACTTCTGTTTCAAGTTGTTGACCTGAAGATCTTGATTCCTTAGTTTTAGTATTGAATTCCAGCCCCTGCTAACAGGAGGTGAACCGCTTGCTTCCTCAGGATCGATCTCAAGTATGCTAGTGCTATAAGATGGTTCAGTCTCAATAAACCCTTCCATGGGAGCTTCAACTGATTTAATATCACTACCATACAAAGGGATTGGCATGTTAACATGCAAGTGATTCTCTTCATCTAGCTCCTTTACAGATATCACCCTTAAACTCTAGCAAACTTGGTGTACGGTGATTAGCAATGAGTCCAGCATCAGTGTTCGTTCATCGGGTTCTCTGCAACTAGCAGGTAGGAAGAATTCCAGCACAAAGTCTATCATACCAGTGTGATTACTTCGCAAGTGGATGGCCACTGCAGCCCGTAGATCAAATATTTTGGCATGGTGTGATAGAGGATACTCTATCTTGCAGAAAGCTGTTACATCTGGCGAGAAGCATGGTTGATTTGTTATGAACGCTTTACCAGCAATGCCTTGGCCTCTTAACAGATGGTGCTCAGAGCATGCTTCATGAAAACCCAAAACTGAAGAATCATTCACATAACAAGCTTCATCAATGGTGGATACACAATCTCTACAATTCTCTTCAGTATGGCGGCTACCCCTTTTGCCTTGTTGAACACATGGAATCTAAGTTTGTGCTAGCGGCAACCTGTGTTTCTCACAAACAAACTTCAGACTTCCAGGATCTCTGGTAAAGCATTATAACTACATTCTTTAAGGGATCAAGTGTTGGATTCTCTACAGACTTTAAAACATATACACCATGTATACGCACAACAACCTGATCTACTAGAGCTCTTCTACGGGGGCAGAGACAACATATGTTGTAGTATTGATTTGGGATATTCCCTTGGACCATATGACTTGTAAAGAAGGCCCAATTCCCGTAATCCTCGAACAATTGATTGAAGGCAGGGAAAATCACGACGTATGACATTGTTCATGAACGTCAAACAAGAATCGAAGGAGAGCTTGTTTCTACGAGCGCTGAAGCAAGCCGCAGGCATAGTGCCAAGCCGTCGAGCCTGTTGCGACAAGGAGCGTGTGGTGTCTCAGGTAAGGAGTCGTATGTGCGTACCCTAGCCGAGGGGACGAAGTCACGGACCTTGTGTGCGGCCGTCGTGGTCGAAGCCAAGGAGTGGCTTATTCTTGTGAGAGAGAGGGAGGAGGGCTAGGAATAGAGTTCTCTAGGTTTAGATATTAAGAGGGTATATATAGGTAGGCTTTCATTTCTTATTTGGGATAAAATAAAGTCCAATTTTGACTTTTCATGATTTTATTCACACATAGGAAAATTGGATATCAACTTTAGGTTACTCTAAAGTTCGACGAACAACAACCGCTTCGCGATTTGACGCCATTTGGTTAGAAATGGCCAATCGATCATCGTCAAATTACCCGCTCCGACGCATTCGCTTGAGCGTGGATAGTCTCATTTGATGTTACTGGCGCTAACGACGTGATCAATTTCACCAACGGAGACCATTTGGCCATCGTCACAGCTTTCTAACTCTGATATGTACGTGGGCGCGTTGATAGATTTCCTTCTTAATGGGTCGATTGTCAAATTATGCAATATGTATATTATGATCAATTTTGACATTCTGAATGCGATGTCGAAGTCCATTTATTAATCGGAGGTCATTTCGACTGATTTTGGTGATATCCGGTGCATTTCAGCCTCGATTTGCATGTTATTGTATTCGAAACTGATCAACTTTGTCCATGTGAGCTCGACTCGGCTGATGTGACATACATGGAGGTCAAAAAATATCCCCCAATAAATGTGATTCACGTATTGAGCGAGTCATGTTTGTTGAAAACTAGTTGACCCTTTCGATTAGACATGAATCTCGAATTACTTCAACTTCAACGGTCTCGCTGAAAATCATCTTCCAGCATCTACTCTCAGCTTCAATAGGTTTGCTAAAGATCTCTTTCTTTTGTGTCATTGTAGATTTTGGTTTCCTTTGACCCTAGCTTCATACTTGATTTAGTTTGATGGAGGAATTAGTTTATTTATTTTGAGATTTGAAGTTCCTTCGTCCTAGCTTTAAGCTTCGCAAACTTAATGAAAGATTGACCTAATTTGTTTATATTAACTTGTCAGGAAGTGTATGTATGCCCTGAATCGCTTGCTATTTTGATAGATTCGTTGAAGGGTGCATACAGATGACCCAGTCTCCCGGTTTATGTTAGGTCAATGTTGAGTTATCAGTCTAGCAATGTGTGCTTTAACAGAATGAATAACTACTGAATTTCTTTAGTTCGACCATTGCCTTTGTATGAACTATGAAATTGCTTCCTCAATCATGTGTTTTCTGCTATGGCGGACTTGATGAGGGAATTGGATTTGATATATGCTCTGTGCTTGATCAGATCATTGAAAATAGTTTGCGATATTACCTCACAGGCAATATAAAGATTAATTTGAGCCAGCTCTAGGTTAAGAGTTGTTTCCTTAGATTATCCTGGTCTATCGATCAAGAAGAAAGATCTCTTGGATTCTGGTTGCTTGTAATCACTAAGCTGAATTTGGTTTGAGATTGAACAGCTATCATCATTGGACTGATGAGCAGGGGCTCTTTCACTATAGCCTTTTCTTGCGGCTTGTTGAGTGAGGAGAGAGTCAGCAACTCGACCATTTATGGGCTTGTTGAGTCCAACCTTTATAACTTACTTTGGTCTTCGACTTAAGTTGTGGTGGATTGGTGATTTGGTCATCAAACTAACGAACGGGGGCTCTTTCACTGCAGCCTTTTCTTGTGGCTTGTTGAGTGAAGAGAGCGTCAACAACTCGGCCATTTATGGGCATGTTGAGTCCGGCCTTTAGAACCCATCCGTATCCTAGACTTGAAGATGTAGAGGTTGATATTTTTCTAACTTAGTTGATTGAAGCTTTCAAAATTGGGAGTTCTTCTAACTTAATCTTGACATTTGATGAATATTGGAGAGAAACTTTTGATATTATGGCTGTCTTTTCTTGCACAGAATAGATTCTTTTTGCTTTTGCAAGAGTCTGTAATTTTAACAATAATAGTTATAGATATATTCAGGGATCTCAACATAAAGCCCGATGTCAACCTGAATATATACAAGAAGACCTCCTGTTTCATAGGAGAAGATTAAAAAATCTTGATCACAAAAATGATGCTCCCTATCTAACAAAGGGATTGCAAACTAGCTCTAAGATATATTACACAGCTTGATTTCAATCAGAATATATATCTATCTAATAATCTCGACTTAAAGCACGATATTGACTTATATAAATATATAAAAATACCCCATGTCTAATAGGAGGATTATGGACTTAGTTCAAAATATATCATAGGGCTTGATCTTCTTTAATATAAATATAGATAACTTATTCTGATCATCATGTATATTTATCTGAGGACCTCGGCTTCAAGCATGGTGTCGACTTAGATAAATATATAAAAATGCCCCATGTCTAACAGTGGGGATTTGCAGTAACTGTTGAGAGAATTTGAAATGCCATTGGCCATATGCTTTATGATTTCAGACTTGTTGAAGACTTACTCTTGAGAGTTTAAAATTTGTATTTTTCTCATGTCCTGGCTTTGTGTCTTGGTGGACTTAATGGAATTGATGATTTGTTGGCGAGATGAGAATACCATCGGTCCTATGTTTTATGCATTGACAAACTTGTTGAAGATTCAATCTCAAAGATTCCTATCATATATTTCCTTCTATCTTGGCTTCGTGCCTTGACAGATTTGATGGAAAAAAGTCCTGAATTATCTTGAAGACTTATCAGGTGATATGAAATTACCTTCTACCCAGCTTTCTTCTTTCGTGGACTTATAGAAGGATGTCCGCCGACGACCTAGCCCTTAGAGCTTGTGTTGGGTCAATGACAAATAGCCATCGGTCCTATGCTTTGCGCGTAATGGACATATTGATGACATAACTCACTTAATTCACCCTTTGGCTTTGTATGAATATTGGGATGACTTCTTCAGTCCTTTGATTTTTTGCTTGGTTGGACTTATTGAAGAAAAGTTTCCTTCAGTCTTTTCTTTCTGGTTGACAGACTTATTGAAGGAATTAAAATTTCATAATTTTCATTGATACCAAACTCGGCTTAGTGCCTTCTCAAGTAAGGATATTTATTGAATTTTGGAGATGACCTTACGACCGTTAGAGATGAACTCCCAATCGGGGTCACTTGAACTCACCAAGTTGAAGGGATTTGGAGATTTAGATGCTCTTGTCTTTGAACTAATGAAGGAGGATCTCGCTTTGTGGCATGTTAGTAAGTAACTGGCCGACTAAGTCATATTTCATAAGTTATCTTATGCACCTACTTGAGTCTTAGACTTGAGTAATTGATGAAGGATTTTATCATCGGGATAATGAGATGGGGGATCTCTTACTACGACCTTTGTTGCGTGTTGAGTAAGCAGACCTGTCAACAACTCAACCATATTTGGGCGTGTTGAGTCCGACATTATGCACCCACTCAAGCCCTAGATTTGATGTATGAATAGAAGATGTGTTTCCAACTTGATTTGTTACAATTTACAGACTTGAAAATTTCTCTTTTTGGTCGGAAAGACTTTGAGACTTGTGAACTTTGAATACATAATTTGAACATATACATGGGGATCTCGGCCTTAGGTGCGATGTCAACCCAAATACAACAGAAAAGCCCCCTGTTTCATAGGGAGAACTTGATATTTTACTGTAAAATTTAAAAAAATGCCCCCTATATGATAGGGGGATTTTTGCTTCATTTTATAAATGCATTCTTGTATTACAAGAGAATTTTTATGCAAAACTTACACATATAATGACAGTGAGGAATAATTAGTCTTCTCAGCACCATAACCAATTTCTCTTCTTGAAAAGCTCGAGGACGTACTGTATGATCGAATGCTTTGGACGTCCTTGCTCGGTAGACTTTTAAATTTTATTGAGCTTGGAACTTAGCTTTGTCAAGCGTATCAAGCTCTTCGATCCGTAGAATGGCATTCTATTCTTGAGTGAGATTGTGTTGAATGGCTACTCAGAGTGAAGGTAGTTTAACTTCAAGTAGCAAGACTGCTTTAGCTCCAAATACCATCGCATCATGAGTGAATTTTGTGGGAGTATAGTTTGGATGTCATGTCGTTGTCCTTCTTTAAGGCAGTTTCACTTCGAGACTTTGGACTCCAAATTTGCTTACCTTTTTGTCGGGACCTTTTGATGATGGATTCTTGGACCTGTGGTCCAAGTGTCACGCCTTGATGCTCACCGGGACTTGAATTGGTTGACATCCTGTCGGGGTTGTAGGAGGACTCCTTGGAGGAGCAACTCTATCCTCCCTGATGACGGGAATTTAATATTTTCTTTCATCAATCCCTTTCTCCTTAGCAACTTTGAGGACCGATTCACTATTGTATATACAATTTGAGTTCCTCACTGGAGAAGTTGGAACCTGATGTTGTCGAGTCCAAAAGGATCGTTTGATTTGACCAGCAGAGCTGTTCTGATTTACCCATGTTAAGCTGTCAAACTTGTTATGAGTTGGAACACTTGTTTCTGGTTCCACAGCTAGTTGTATAATTTTTTATTTGAATAATGGTTGTTAAGCACATAGTTCAACATTTCTCTTTCTCTATTGCCTCTTGGTTAGCTTGCTTCCAAATGAGGAAGCTTTTGTGATGCCACTTCTTCTTGAAGCTTCGGCCTCCATATATATTTTTTTTTTTACCGGGACCTTTCGATAGCGGATTCCTAAATGCGTGATTCAGGTGTCACGCCCAGATGCTCACGTGCAGAGCTTGTTTAGAACGATCTTGAGTTCTTACTACCACAGATAGTAGCTTCGATAGTTGATCATTCTCTGCTTCTCTGATAATTGGCCTTTAATAACTTTTATTCATAAGACCTTGTTCTTTTACAACTTTCAACACCCTGTGCACTTTAGAGGATAGAGTCTCAGGATGCCTCCATTATTGGGTTGGAGCTTGGTACCGTTGGTCCTAGGATGATTATTTAATATCACTAGTAGAGCTATTCCTTTTCATCCACTTAAGATTTTCAAACTTGTTATGGGTGAGAACACTCACTTTTGGCATCAAGTCTGGTTACATGGCTGCCAATTTTGATAGCAATTACTGAGCTCGTAGTTCAACATTTCTTCTCTTTCTTTACCTTTTGGTTAGTTTTCCTCCAGATGAAGAAGCTTCAACATCATATTGGCCTAGTATGAAAGATTCAACTAGCAGAGTGGTCGCATTCAAAAGTATGACTGACACTTTCTGCCCAGTGAAGGTTTATTTCATGACTGGCGCCTCAGAATGACCCAATCGTTCGAATATAAAGGCTCTTTTTTTAGGAACCTCACTAGTAGTAGTGGCCATTCCAATTGTCATCCTCCCTTGCATAGGTTGGTGGGCACAATATGCATGTGCTTCAGAAAGAGGATTGTTTGTAGCAGCAATAGCTAGAAAGTTTACACTACCAAATTAGATGGTAGTTCCAGCATCTCCAGTATTGATTACAGCATTAGCCAGACAGATGTTGGCTCCATGACCTAACTACATGATGAATTATGTGCTCTGAAGATCCATTAATATAAAGAGCAAATAGATTAGTCATAAGGATATGATTGGCTTAGATTTAGTTTCATTGATAATTGATTTTTTTTTTATTTTTTTTATACTCCACTATTACTATAGTTTAGATTTAACTATCTAAAGATGGAAAGAAACCATCCACAATGAGTTACCGAATTCATGCTCAAAATTTGCCACCAACCTCGATGAAGAGGGTGATTTAAAGGATCGGTGAAATTTTCAGAAAGCAGATGGAATAGTAGATAAGACGCTACCAAGAGATTTTGCCCACTATTACTATAGTTTAGATTCAACTAGCTAAAGATGGAAAGAGAAACCTACCCCCAATGGAGTTACCAGAAATCCGTGGGCTCCGAAAATTTGCCACCAACCTCTCGATGAAGAGGGTGATTTAAAGGATCGGTGAAATTTTCAGAAAGCAGATGGAATAGTAGATAAGACGCTACCAAGAGATTTTGCCCTCATATGCAGACTTTAGATATGGTTCAGGGTTTCTATAGAATCACCTATTAATTACCCTCCCAATCGAGAGATAACTTTCGATTAAGGTTAATCGTTAGATCACTAAATGCATAGCATATAATAACAGCATGTGGAGTTTTAGAATTTATGAAATTTATCATCATTAGCTTAAAACGGATGGTTGGGGGAATGATGACGCGTCTGATCAAGATCTCATGGTTCCATCATCCCAAGCTGTCGTGGTCCCTAGTTCTAACAGATAGTCGACCCAACCTGACCGAAGAATCCTTATAGAAGTCATGGGTTGCATCGTCCAAGGAGACCTTGTAGACCTGGGGTGGTGTTTGTCTAAGGAGATAAGCTTAAGACTACCTTAGCTGACAGATGACTTTTTCCCCTATCAAGTATACCCTATAGTTCACAACTTAAACGACAGAGTCATTGGGGAGTGTACGGGCTACAATCGTGACCGTAATATAATGATGTCATTTGGCAACCAATCGATCGGGACTCTACCGTGAATCGATCATATGCGAGCCCAAATGCCATGCAGCTAGGACATGCCACGCCCCACTGACATAAAGATTAATGAGAGTGAATATAGTTGTTGATTTAACTCATTGGGCAGAGTTTTCATAATTTGTCACCTCCAATAAATAGTTGCAAAAGATGGATTAATTGAATTTTGCTTTAAGTCTTTTAACTTGATGATTTTTATTTAGTTATTTTAAGCTTAATAATTCATCAGAATTCTCATTTGGATTGATATTTAACTTATATTAATTTTATTTGAAATAACAATCACGTTTTGATGAAAATATCTCCTACGGTTGAAATCTTCATTCAACACAGCCATCATCGGGGTATATATATTATTTGATCTAATTTATTATTTCAGATCCTATCGACTCTATTAGTTAAATAATAAAGGATCAGATCTACTGTCATATGATAGAATTAGCTTCTCAAATATTTTAATAAGTTGAAAATATTATAATAGCATCATTATATTTTTAGATTTTATTAACCCGAACTTGGTCCTAAGACTCAACTGGGAATCAACCCACATAGCATCCTCATACATTAAGTTCAATCATTTAGCATAATGTTGGGGCCCATACGAGTGTATTTAAGAATGCTTGCATAATTTTAAGGTATTAAATTTGAATTTTAATTCTACTTCATAATATATACAAGGGTTCAATTGAAGTCTTAATTAACGCATTATGTTCGCTTGTACGAAGTGTTGCGAATCCAGGACATTAGTTGTATGTTTCACTCATATCCAACATTAAATCTTTTGAATGTTTCATTGCACAATGTATTTTTTATTCATTCAAATATTTTGCTTGCATTGGATAGACACCTAACATGTTGTAGACTATTGTCAGTCAAATAATTATAAGCCCAATTTTGTCTCAATAGCTTAGTCGTTATATTTAGTTCAATTATTGACCTTGTTATTCATTTAAGATTTAAATATTATTCTTTAACTATTTCATTTTCATTAATATCAATTTTTATTTTTAATGAAATTTTGGCCTCTCGCTTGCCCCCACATAGAGACTGCTTTGTCTGAGCTTCCCACCATGCTTAAGAAAGATGATAGTCTTTACATCGCTTAGAGAGTCTTTTAAACCCACAATGCTTAAGAAAGCGTGTATAGACCTTCAATATTTATATTTGGAATGAAATTCGATAGCCTCTCGGCATCATCCCCGTGTAGGGGGCTGCTTCGAGAGTGTTGAGGCCTTTCCACCACGTTTAAGAAAGCGTGCATGGTAGGTGTCTTGTGATATCGCGACCGAGTGATTTTCTTACACCTATTGCGCTTATGAAAAGCGTCGTATAGGCCTTCAAACTTGTATGAAAACCATCATGATTTTAACATCAAGCGATGCAAGTACTTATATAGCAAATATTTGCAAACATTGAAATAAGTGTACATGAATTTAATATGCTAAAGCATATGCACATGCATTTGAAATGAAATCGACCTCCCAACGCCATCCTCGTGGTGTGGGTCGACGAGCACAGGCCTTCTCACCACGCTTATGGAAAGCGTGCATGACGTGTCTTATGCTTATGACCAGTGGATTTTCTCACACCTACCGCTTTATGAAAAGTATCGCATAGGCCTTTAAACCACAAATACTCTTTGCTGCATCTTTCAGGCTACCAGCAAAGTATTGCCGAAGAACTTGCATGCTCACAATTTCTCCATCTTCGTTCGCATCTTTTCATTTGCTTTTCTAAAACCTAAAGTAGTATGCTCACTAGAAAAGTTATATTTACGATCAATAATCTCATCTGCCAAACCTTGCTTTAATTCTGAGAACTTCCCTGCAGAGATTACCACTTCTATTTTATGTTGTTGACCTGAAGATCTTGATCCCTTAGTTTCAATATTGAATTTCAGCCCCCTGTCAACAGGGGGTGAACTGCTTGCTTTCTCATGGTCGATCTCAAGTACGCTAGTGCTACAAAATGGTTCAGTGTCAATAAACCCTTCCACGGGACCTTCAACTGATTTAATATCACTGCCATACAAAGGGATTGGCATGTTAACATGCAAATGATTCTCTTCATCTAGCTCCTTTGCAGTCACCCTTAGGGTTTGGCAACGGATTGGATTTATTTCAAGTAGGATTTAGTAAATCTAGTATAACCGGATTTAGTAAATATGCTAAATCACGAAAAGTGTTTGAAGTTTATTAAATCGCTAAATCAAAGAAAGATGTTTGGTAAGTTATATGAGTATTTAAGTGTTATAATTAAATAATAATATTTTTAAAATATAAAAATAAATAATTAAAAAAATAAAATATTAAAATTAAAATTCATTATTTAACAAAAGATATCATGTCATTACAAAAGTAAATAAACATTACATTATTTGGATATAAGAAAAATTTTTCTAATACAATTGAATTTTTCAACTCTTCAAAATTTCACACGTCATAATGACATCATACTGAAAAAAAAAAATTATATTAAAACTATATAATAAAATATTATATTTTCTTAACGATAAAACTACTTTCACCCGCTTTCCCACATCAGTAGTATTACATGTCTCAAACCATCTCCTGAACTCTTTTCGCCAATAGTTGCATGCACATCGTCTTCATCATCTACACCTCCTAAGTCCCCACAGATTGCTTGGCATATATTGTAGTCATCTCCATGATAACCACCAATAAAATTGTGTAGGACCGCACATGCAATTACAATGTCACCGCAGCTTAAAGGAAATTTACGACGTAGTCAACCTCAAATCTTTCTTTCCAAATCCCAAAAGTTCTCTCCACCACATTCGTAGTGCGACGATGGTTAAACAACTCGTGGCTCAGATATCTACGAGTTGCTCACGATATACTTAGGTGATAACGAAAGCTTAAATCGCAATAAATTTATCAGACTAACTGAATCAACTAATACTTCCCTCATGGAACACGAAAGCGCGCTCAAGACCAACGTAAAACTCATATGCCGCAGATCCTTCCCAACCGTAAGCTGAAACAAATTGACGATCAAATGAAACGACCATGACATTTTGTGAAGTGAATGCTTTTCGTACGATATCTGCTCGCAATCGAATTGATAACTTACGTGTTCGTCGATTTGGCATTCGAAAAATGGATGGAATTGAGGATTACCCGATACAAATGAATGATAATCGGCCAAGGCAGATATGAACTCATCTGATAACGATCGATGCAACACTGAAAGTAATGATTAGCTTTAGTGAATGTTGAAAAAATTCACAAAGTTGTCTCAGAATCGCATGTGCCACCTCTTAAAAAAATGCCTAATTGTGCCGCAATCATGTTTCGTGTCAATTAATAATCCACGACCAAAAAAGATCTCGAAATGTATAAATGCTGCGTTGGTAACCTAAAACAAATGTAACGCGATGTCCATTACATATCACGCCCGATATCGCTCTATCAAACATGTCTTTGAATGTAATCTTGTCAACTTGCGGCATTATCATCGATCATAGATGGGAGTAATGCATTAATATCATCACCATCTCAGGAAATTGTCAATTAAAGAACAAACCGGCTCGCATCCCTCTTGTAGCATTATAATTTCGTTATATTATCAAAGTACAAAAGCGTTAACTCAAATGAAATGCGATCACATAATATCAAAATCGAGTATAATGTGTAGGAAAGTTTAATTCAACATCAACTCAAAGCAACAAGATAGTACTTTCAATCATTAAAGATTTGCAAATCAAACATAATGTCTTAGTTTCACATGCACCCCATTTCTCATTTTTCATTTTTTTTATGTTAAATGTCAAAGAAAGCAAATATGAAGCCAAAGCCTCAATCCAACTTCTCTCACAATAGTTTAAAGACAATAAGAACATTTCCACTTCTCTAACAATAGTTCAAGATTAGTTAGACGCATGCATAAATGACCAAGATTGCATGGAGGTCAAGAGGGAACGGAGTTGGAGAAGGAAAGCAAGTGGGGAGGAAATGAGAGATTAACCAAGATACATAGTTAGAAAGCTACAACATTTTCAAGAACCAAGATACATAGTTAGAGAAGGAAACCAAGATACATAGTTAGAGAATAATCGCAGAGAATGTTGATGGAATTACTTCAATAACCTTCTTTTCCTTTCTTGTTCTTTTCATCATTTTCAAGAATAAAGTTGGATGCTTATTCCATCCTATCTTCAGAATAAACTCTGGCATGAGATTCAATGAAGATTAGGCTTTTCCTTACCCAAAATCAGAGATTGGCATTTCTACAATTTGATCAAACCAATCAAGTCCATGCGACTGAAGAAGCAGCTGCAAAACTGCATTCTAGCGCAATAGTATACATTTACAATCTATGAAGATATAACTTCTCTTTGACTCTTAAAGCAACAAAACCATTACATTTGATACGCTAATCACTACCCAGAATCAAAATCCACACACTCACAAGCCTTGGCAATAATTCAAAACTGATTCCGGTGTCATTTAATTCACAAAGAACACAGATTTGTGCTGACAGATATCAGATCTTTCATTCATAGTAAAGTTGCAAATGTCAATAAAACATTTACAAACCTAACTCAAGGTTAAAAACAAGCCTCACAAAGGTTGACACTTACTGGTATCAAAATAAACTGGAAATAATCTACAAACTAGCACGCACTACCTTTGCCAGATATTAGCTTTCATAACTGCTCAATGGTTTAACAAGTTAAAAGGTCCTTAGCAGAAATGTAGTTCCCAAACATGAATATTTATGTCTGTCCGTAGTCATCGATTGTATTACCTGGGTGATAAAGCTGACAACACAAGAGTTTGATGATTCTACAACTGGCACAACCTTCAATATTCTATGTTTGGAGAGCAACATGACCCGAAGGAGGGAATCACTAGGGCTGGCGGGGAAAAAGGGCTCCCATAGGAATGACTTGGCCAGTTCACCAATCTGCTTTTAAGCGATCTTTAAGTCATAAATAGATTCAAATTTCAAGCTTTAAAAATGCAAAAGATAAAGTAAAAGGCACATAGGATTATCCTTGGTTTGTTATCTAACTGGTTTACAACGTTCATTTCATCATTTTTTAATAAGAAGACTATTAAATTTGATAATGAAAAATTTTTCTTAAATGAAACAACAGATGGGCTGGAGTTGAAAATAAGCAAATCGGTTAAACATTTTAAGAAAGGCCTCAGATATAAACAGTACTACAACTTTAAATCAAGTGCTTTTGCTACTCAAGAAAGGTTTTCTACAAAAAAGAAACATGGGAAAATTAGACTATTGAGGGTAATCCTCATTCATGTCCATCCATCGCTACCCAGTTGCATGAATTCTTTTTAAAATAAATCATATTATTTTTTAAAATACTCGAATGTTTCAAGTATTTTTAAAAACAACTATCACCAACAAAAATGTTATATTTCAAATCAAAACATAAACAAAAAAAAAAAAACAAAATTGATCCCAAATGGCCATAGCTTTTGAAGTAAGATTGCATGAGTGCCCAAGAAAGTAAAAGCCTCAATAATTTAACCGTTGTGCCAATTCTCAAAAAAGCAACAAAGACCTAAACTCAGTTTAATAATCAAAAACATTGCAAATTTGCAAATAGATGACATTCAACCAATTTTGTATATTTCAATCATAATTATACACACTGTATCCACTGGCACAATATTCGGTAAATCAATGAGGAAGAATCAAAACAGAATTACTCCTCTACAGGAAGAATACATTACAATATTTTGAAGGATAAAACGAGTGTTTTTAAATTCAAAAGAACAAAAAAATCTGCCATGTTTTAAAAGATCGAAAATGGAGATTTCTAATCTATTTTTCCATTAAAAAACATAAATACAAAACCATGAATTGAATACAGGAAGTTCCCAAAACCAGAGACAAAATCGGTCAAACAAATAAAATAAAGCTCATGCTTATCCTTTGCATGCAAATACATAGTAAGAAGTACAGGATCTAGACAAGACATCTCCTCGATAAGAAAACACATAACATCATATATTATTACCCAAATGAACGAAAAGTAAAGAGCATAAGAATCAAACAAGAAACCTCTTAAAAAAATGGATGATCAAAATTTAGCCTAAAGCCACACGATCCATAAAAGCGTGGATGGTTGTGTGTTCTATCCAACTACGTAGCATATCACCCTCCCACCTCATCAAGACAACTTTCATGCAAATCCTTGATTAATCACGCCAGTAAACCTTCGGTTGAGATGGAGAGTGGATAGTTAGTCGACAATCATCCATCAGATATGGACAATATTTATTCATAGTGTTAATTTCTTCTCGCTCAACATTTTTTTAAGCATGTTCTCAGAATTTTCCCGCTCCGGTTTCTTGCTCTACTCGCTTTTGTTGATCATTGATGATCGCTTTTGATTCGGTTGATTAGGATCACATCTAAGTTAGTCATAAAGTCCCCTATCTCTTATATTCCTTCTCCCACAAAATTTATTCCGTGGCGACATAAAATTATCAATTACCGTTTCGTTTTCATGATTATCTTGTGATTCGATTTGATTATCTCTTGATGTATCGCTCGTTGAGCGTGAACCTGCAATATTATCACCACAAATTTTTTCAAATATATGATACTGTTGAAAGGGGTTTCGTCTAAATCGTCTCATTTTAGAATTTTCCTGTTTTGATTATGAAATTCATCATTGTTAGTTGTAATAAAGTATTTCTAAATCTTGATGTAATAAATTAACTTACCCAATCGCCTCTTCCCATATTTCATCTGAACCGCATATTCAACGCCTCATCCCAACCCCATCCACTTCTAGTATATAACATACAAGTCTGCTTTCATATTCTTATATCGTGTCATAACAATTTGTTGTTCCCAATTTTCTATTTAATGGCAACCACCTCGTGCCATTTGTCTCTCCTTCACACCATTACGATATTGCCCGCACAAATTGTTCCCATAAGATGTCCCCAAAATCACATTGTGATGTTCAGGCCACTTAGAAACTCTACTACTGTTTCGTGTATTCTCTTCAGGAGCTGGTAAATCATCTTCTATGTTAATGTGAGAACTTGTGGAAGCACGAGCTTTGGATTTTCCCTTTAAAAAGCCTTTCATATCTACAAGTAGACATTATGGAACGAATTAAAAAATGATATTTATATTGGCAGGATAGTAGAATTGAAATTAAGTTAGCCTCACACGAATGACAAATGTCTTGTTTTCTTGCAGAATTAATCGGACGATGTTCGTTGACTCGATCGATGCAATATCACCAACATTGATAATTTCTAACCTTAACGCGACATCGAAAGTAGTGCTTTATTTCGTGTATTTTATACATTTCTTCGGCGACCGAACTTGATTAAATTTTATGATGACATCAATATATTTTAAAATCAAAAAATGTTTTGTGAAGTAATATATTAACAACATGCGGATGATTTTCAAGAAACATGCATCTATGCTTTTATATGTTTAACACTTGTAATGTTAAATATACAGGATGATTTTCAAAAAATTTATTTGTGTACCTTTTGTACCATTTTAAAGCTTTGTTGAAATGTTAATTTCTGTATCAGGAAACAACTATAAAGAAGATATTATGGTTAAGAATCAATATGGTTGTTTGGAATGTTAAGTAAATAGCTACTTCTTATCAATAGAAGAATACTTTTTTTGTTAAAATATTAAGTATGATTTTATTTAACCCCAATATAATTAATATTCATAAATTCTTCAACCAACAATAACAAATGAATGTAATCGATTCTTTAAGGCCTATTTCTAAATTAAAACTTATAGGGGTGTTTGGTTGAAAGATTTAGTCGATTTAGACTAAATCTTCCAACCTTTAAGCCACATACATTCGCCACACCTTCTCAAGTCATATTTTCCTCGATTTTAGGCTAAATCCCAATGAAAGTAGGATTCAAAAAATTTAAAACACTTTTCACCATGTTCTCCTTTTCTCAATCATTTAAAAATGATATTTGAAAATAATTGCCACTAAGTTCACTAGAACTTAATAAAACGAGCATTTATTATTAAAAATAGTTTAAAACCTTGATTTATTTAATCCGATTTACAAGGTTTTCTCGAATTTTACTTGAATTAAATTCTAATGGTAGCCAAACAACCCTAAAGAGTTTTTTGAGGTAAAAAGACAAAGGAATAACAATCAAAGAGAGGGGAAAAACCTCCGAATTTCTCGGTGGAAACATTAGAATCAATCGAGATTACCAATTAAAATCTCATGATAGTTATATCTTTTCGCCAAAGAATGGAAATTAAAAAAAGGCTGAATAAATAAACCTAAATTTATTTTCAATGAAAAAAAGATGGTTCGCATGAGCATCAAGAAGAAAATTAAATGCAAGTTAATTAAAGCAATCTTCAATGGAGTAGGCTTTCAGTTTGCAAGCATGAAGAAGGAGAAGAATCAAAGGAAAGAAATGAAGAATTAAGTCCTCTCAAGAGAAACCCTCTACGTAACTAAACCTTTTCCGTGAAAGCCATTCCCAACTTCAAGCGTAAGCCATTCTTCCACATATTTTAAGAAGATAAGAATCAATCGAAGTTAAACAATCCCAAATCGGTTCTAAACAAGAACAAAATAATAATAACAACAATAAATAGATATAAATCAACAAAGCATCATCTTGAAGCCATTCTTTCACATTATATTGGCTAGAGGAAGAGACTGACGAACCTCGTCCGAAACCCTCGTCCTTCACGGCTTCCGCTTCCTGCTCGAAACCATCGAGGAAGAGAAGCGGTGAAATCGCGAAGGTAACCCTCGTCTGATCCAAGCCGCATTGAGAGACAGAGACAGAGAACGCAATCGCAAATAAGAAAATGATCTATCCGATCGATGATAGCAAAGCAGCATTGAGAGACAGAGAAAGAGAGAACGGAATAGCAACGAACCTGTATAGAAGTCCAAGCGCGAGCTGCGACTACGGCGAAGATGGCGGACTGAGCGGGCGATCCGTGAAGAAATACCGGTAGGTAGAAGGAGTTCCGAGAAGCTTCCAAGTCCCCGCCATATCGCCAGTTTGCGCCATCCGTAAATCCCGTTAAATCCGCCGAATCGGCGGATTTAACAAATCCGGTAAATCCCGCAACTTTCGGATTTACGGGATTTACCGCGCTAAAGGATTTAGTAAATCCGCAGAACGTGTTTGGCAGGATTTACGGGATTTAGCCAGCTAAATCCCCGATAAATCCGTTGCCAAACACCCCTTAAACTTCAGCAAACTTAGTGTACGGGGATTGGCAATGAGTCCAGCATCAGTGTTTGTTCCTCGGGTTCTCTGCAACTGGCAGGTAGAAAGAATTCCATCACAAAGTCTATCATACCAGTGTGATTACTTCGCAAGCGGATGGCCACTGCAGCCCGTAGATCAAATATTTTGGCATGGTGTGATAGAGGATACTCTATCTTGCTGTAAGCTGTTACATCTGGAGAGAAGCATGGTTGATTTGTTGTGAACGCCTTACCAGCAATGCGTTAGCTTCTTAACAGATGGTGCTCAGAGCATGCTTCATGAAAGCCCAGAACTGAAGAATCAATCACATAACAGGCTTCATCAATGGTGGATACACAATCTCTACAGTTCTCTTCAGTATGGCGGCTGCCCCTTTTGCCTTGCTTGACACATGGAATCCAAGTTTGTGCTAGCGGCAACTTGTGTTTCTCACAAACAAACTTCAGGACTTCCAGGATCTCTGGTAAAGCATTATAACTACATTCCTTAAGGGATCAAGTGTTGGATTCCCTACAGACTTTAAAACATATACACCATGTATACGCACAACAACCTGATCTAACAGAGCTCTTCTACGGGGGCGGAGATAGCATGTGCTGCAGTATTGATTTTAGGATATTCTCTTGGACCGGATGACTTATAAAGAAGGCCCAATTCCCGTAATCCTCAAACAATTGATTGAAGGCAGGGAAAATCACGACGTGCGACACCGTTCGTGGACGTCGGACAAGAATCGAAGGCGAGCTTGTTTCTGCGAGGGCCGAAGCAAGCCGCACCCACAGTGCCAAGCCACCGAGCCTGTTGCGGCAAGGAGCATGCAGGCAAGGAGTCGTGTGTGCGTACCCTAGCCGAGTGGACGAAGTCATGGACCTTGTGTGCGACCGTCGTGGTCGAAGCCAAGGAGTGGCTTGTTCTTGCGAGAGAGAGGGAGGATGGAGGCTGCGCACTAGGAATAGAGTTCTCTAGGTTAAAGGTATTAAGAGGGGTATATACAGGTAGGTTTTCATTTCTTATTTAGGATAAAAAAAATTCTAATTTTAACTTTTCGAGATTGTATTCACATATAGGCAAATTAGATATTAATTTTAGGTTACTCAAGTTTTGACGAACGAACTGCTAATCAAGGTTTTGGTTAATGGTCTAATCGATCAATTTCGCTCAAATTACATGCTTCTAACCGCTCAACATTCAGAACTTCTCCGATTTGAGCATCAGCCTCATTTGATATATTCCGACGTTTCGACGCTAACGACGAGATCAATTTCACGAACAGAGATTGTTTGACCATCGGTGTAGCTTCCCGACTCTGATATGCGTGTGAGTGCGTCGACAGATTTCCTTCTTAATCGGTCGACCGTTGAATTATGCAATATATATATTCTAATCAATTTCAATGTTCTGAATGCGATGGCGAAGTCCGTTCATTAATCGCAGGTCATTTCAACTGATTTTGGTAATATCTGGTGCATTTCAACCTCGATTTGCGCACTATTATATTCAAAACTGATCAACTTTGTCCTCATAAGCTTGACTCAACTGAAATAACATACATGAAGGTCAACAAGAATGTATAGTTCTTGGGCATTAATCTATATAATGACAGCCTCAAATTGAGAAAATCATGAGGAGCACCTAACAGAAGCTATTCTACAATATTCTAAGAAAATTTAGTAAGTTGCAACTTAATATTTGTAAAAAATATTTTTTTTCAATTTGTTTTTTATATTTTAAAGAGAGGGCATGAACAATCAACTAATAAATAAAATTTATTTATTTCAACATATAATAATTTTAATAAATATTTTTAATTTAGTTTATAATATATTAAATTATTTTAAAAAATATTATTGATTAATTATCAAACTTATTATGAAGGTCATAAATGCATAATTAAATTATTTGATTATTATCTATGTTATATAATATTCAAAATAATATATATTAAAATTTAATTTAATATTATTTATATTATTTACTAAAAACAAGCTCTTTCTATTAAAATTAATTAAAGAGCTGATCCTTCTAAAATTACACCTTAAACGAGCTTCTGAATCAAGACAATTTACTTTGTAGTTGCCCGTTTCAGATGGATGAAATAAACTTAAGCATGTATATAATCAAATTAAATAATTCAATAAGATGAGTACAATAACACTAGAATCGGATCAAATCGAGCCCAAATGAGCTCAAATCAAGCCCAAAAGCTATATGAAATTTTCAAAATATTGATTGGTTGAACAAATATCGTCCAAATTTAACGCTTATAATAGAATCGAGTGGCTCGACGAGACGAATCCAACGAGCCTAAGATTACCCAAATTGAAGATCATTTGAATGGTCAAATCACCAAAAAACTATCAATGATCAAATGAATCAATATGAATAGTCTGATGAAGTGTTTTAATATTTTAGCTACAATGGCCAAAATATATCTCTCAAAATCCTATAAATGACACATTCTTATGAAAGGGGAAGGAGATAGACGGCGAAAGAGAGAAAGAAATTGCTCGTTATCACCACCGATCGCCACCGACTACCACCAACAATCGTTACAACCCAACTACTATCGCATAACTGTTATAACCTGATTATAGAATTCTCATGATCAGGATTTCTTACATACAATCTTATAATCACGTTATCGGAAAAACTTAAATTTTGTACTCCAAATCAGATATATAATGGAGCATTTTTACTGGGCTAAATCCCGTGATTTTTCCTCTCTTTCTGGAATTTTTTCATATAAAAATTCTGGAGTTCTTATTCTTTTTTCAACTATCTATATGTATATTAGATTTACATACAAGTTAAGACATGAAATTTTATTCTACTGTTATAAATTTTCGAAGCAATAATAATATATATATATATATATATATATATATATATATATATATATATATATATATATATATATATATATATATATATATATATATATATATATATATATATATGATAACTATACCTAATATACTATTTAAAATTTTAGTCCCATTAAAATTATGATCAAATTGAAGATTAATTATTTTAGACATCTTTATCATGCAAGAGGATTGAGGATTTTACTTATTTTGAATATGGGACAAAAATAAAATAAATAAAATATATCATTATACAAATGAATCTTAGTCCTTGGTCTACATAATGAGTTTCATTAGGTCACATCTTGTTATTGAATTAAAAAAAAAAAGGACAATTCTTTCTCTAGATTCTACTTCTGACGTAGAAGACCAAAAATCCTTCTTCATAATAAACTTAGATATGCTTTCAACTAACTGTCATTGAACGATTGTTTGCAATGGCTGTGCAAAAAGAGAAGGGAACTAAGCAAATGGAATCAGCATCGAAGGCAGAAATAGTTTACAGAGACTCATTTGCCTTCTCTGAGTTTTAGCAGTTAGCTTCTTAAATTTTTAGGCCGATAATACCTCTTAAGTGAACATTAGGTTTATTTTTAATTGGAAAACGCGAGTAAAGTTGAATTATTTGAACTAAGGAAATGACTATGTGATTTAAGAATGCTTAAATTAGGTGATTAAATTATATATAAATATAAATTAGATGATTGATTTATAAAAATTTCTAAAAAAATAGGTGAGTTCTACTTTTATTTGCAAGTCTAATGTGGAAATCCTTGAGATTGAATATTTTTACATTTCCTTGTAACTCCAATGTGGAAATCTTTGAGATTTTGAAGTCATATATTTCTTCATGACTCCTTTAAGTCTTGATCGAAGTGTAGCTTTCTTGAGAGACTTGACTAAACCAATAACACTGATTGACTTAGACCAAACTTCAAAATATTTGAAATGAATTTAAAATGCTCACATTGGTATGCTAGTTAGATTGAATGAGATCAAATTTATATTATATTTTTTATTTTTATGTTATTTTTTAAAATATATTTATTTAGTGTATTTTTTAGTATTTTTATGTTTAAAAATAATAAATTTATTTTTAAATACTAAAATTTTTTTTCTGTATTTTGAGTGTTTATACAAATAATTATTATCGTCAATTATATTTTATTTTGAATCAAAAATTTATGTGAAAACTTTTATGTAACGCAGACGAATTCTCCTACTCAGACAAGAACTTCATGAACGCTAAGACATCAAAATTTTCTACTTTCATTAAATTTTTCTTTTTTTTTTCATTGTTCATATTAGGTTATTAATCGATAATGTATGAAAATTTTCTCTTTGTGTATGGTTTGTTATTGTTTTACTTGTTCACGAAACAAATGATAATACAAAGAGGATATCAATCGATAGAAGGATTAAAAATATCAAAAGAAATGTGTTATTATTTTGAATAAAAAAGCAATGAGAAAGGATCAATCTCAAGGACAAGTGATTTTCACTTAGGAGTTATTTGCGATCATTTTTATTTATTTATAATTATATTTTGATTTAAAATAAAATTTATTCGGTGGTGATAGTTGTACGTATTTAAAAATTATCAAAAATTTTTAAAATTATTTTGAGTGCTTTTAAAAATAATATTCTATTTTAATAATAAAAAATAAAAAAAAAACACTAAAATAATATATCAAATAACCATATTTTTAAAAGTAGCATAAAAAAAAAAAAAGAAGAATACAAAACAAAGTTGATTCCAAACTGGCCATAAAGACTGAGGCTGCACATAAGCTGCTCACTTATTCATAACATTGCAGACTAAAATCTTATCGAGTGCAGTTAATCTTTCTGCCATCAGCAAGGTGAAGAGTACATCCTTTTGGGGCAAGGCAGCAGTTGCATTGAGGAGTAAGTTTTTCATCTCCAGAAGAAGCACAAGTCATATAATCCACATCAAGACAGTATAGAGGGCAAGCCTTCGCTCCCCTTATTTCTTGAAGATCACTAAACAAAAATATCCCTTGCATAATTTTAAAAAAAAGAATCATAAAATTTAGTTTTAACTATATATCTAAGCTAATATAATTAGAAGAGAGGTATATGGAACTAACCACAAAGAAGCAGCACCAAAGCCAGAGAGTGTTTAGGGAGACCCATTTGCCTTTCTCTGAGCTTCAGCTGGTAGTTTCTTAAATTTATAGGCCAAATAGTTCGTATCATTTTGTCAAAGTGTCCTCCTCCTAATTATTGTAATAAAGGACTTTTTTTTTTTCTTTTAACAAATTTAATTGAGTTACAGATATGTCAGCAGCCAAATTTGAATCTTGAAATATCTTAGTCAAATCAGGTTTTGAACAAACATTTACTTTCTTGCAGAAAGATACGAAATGAACTGTTTTAAGTTCTTTTCTTATGTTATTTGTGTTTAGACTCATGGTTCCTCCCTTAAATAGAAAATTCTTTTAGTATTACTACTATACACAATTTTTTCACTCAAATTCTATATCCCCGGTCTGATTCAAACGGTTAGTCATTACTCTTTCCATAACAAAGAGAACCAAAATTTCAATATTTTTATTCTTTAGTGTGAGAACATTAATTTTCTGATAATATTCTGAGAATTATTTGTATGAAGTTGACTTTCATGCATAAAATATGATTTTTTATGAAGTTGGCTTTCGTCCATAAAGTATGGTGACCGCATTCCATGTCATCTGTATTCAATTATGATGTATCAATATTTTAAAAAATTAGACATACAGTATCTAATGGGAATACGGATTTAACACGTCTCCGACACGTGTACATAATAGAGAAGTGTTCGATTAAAATAATATTAAAAATTTAAAAAGACACATGAGTCAAACACTTGTGTCCAAAATAATTGAATTAAGATTATATAAAAAATATTTTAAATATAGTTTATTATATTTTAAATTATTGTAGAGAAGTTTGGAAATTTAGAGAATGAGATTTGAGTTAATAATAGAGAATAATAAGATATATTTATTACAAATAATTAAAATTATAAAAATTATAATTAAATTTATAAATTTAAAATTGATAATAAATTTTATTTATTAAGATTATTAAAGCATAATAAAATAAATTATTTAAATTATATATATATATATAACTTAAGTAATTAATTTAAAATTTTTAATTAAATGACTTTTTTTTATTTTTAATATTTTATGTATTTTGGGAGATTTACATATATAACACTCAAAATATTAGGATTTACATATTTAACACTTACACTTTAATGTTTATATATTGATATAACCTTGAAAATTCCTCTAGTCGAAGCACGAATCTTGATGCCGAAAGTGTTCGATCGAAATCAAACCTCGAGATCAAGCACTTAAAATATCATCGGAAACTTTGGGACATCGGTTAAATTCTAAAAAGCTCTCAAATATGGAGTGTTTATAGTCAAATCGAGGCTCGACGAGGGTTCTAACAAGCCAAAGATCTTACAATTCTTTCATTTGAGCATTCAAATATACAAAATACATCATATGATCAAGGGAATCATCATCCCGAGTGGAGAGGGAGTGGTGATTTTGCATGTATTTACAGACGCCACTCCTCCACCTATAAATAAGACCTCATTCCTCATATGAGGGAGTAAGCATGAGAGAGAGAGCTCTAAAGATCCTCTAAGACAATCATCGCACGACGGCGGTTAACCACCGCTGGCCGTTGATCCTGCCGCAATCTCTCGCGGTCTTCATCATGATGACTTCTACCGAATTGTTCTCTTCGCGTTGATTGTTCCCTCGCATTGCCAATAATTATTCCTCGTGATTTCTACGGTGATTGCTCCAGCTTCATCATCGCTACTACTAGAATGCTACGACATTCGTTGTCACATAGTTGTTGTTCCTTTCTCATATATTACTATGTAATCCCAGATCGGGAAGATCTTGTACTCAAGCGTATATATAAGCTTTTCTTTGGGTTCTCGTGGTTTTTCCCTTTTTCGAGGTTTTTCACGAAAAAATTCGAGTTTTATTGTTCACTTTAAATACTTGTGTTTGGATTGAAGGATGCTACGAATACTTTTATTCTACCGCAACTAGTTTTCTAGCACGCAATATATATATAGCACCTAAAACTTGCTTAATATAACAAAACTAACACTCCGTTCCTTCTTCATTTCCTTCTTTGCTAAATCTGCGACTTTTCATCAGCAGGGATTGTATTGGGGTGTTCTGTAGAGGGGAATTCAAAATGTGAGGAGAAGTCGTGCCTCACGAAAACAAGAGGAAGAGCCGAAAAGAGGGGAAACAGGTCGACTTGGACGTGGGGGAATTCTCATGTGAAGAAGGGGGGCTAAATTTTCAAATTAGGCCTAATTATTAATTTAATTAGTAATTAGTTAAAAAATTTAAAATATTTAGCCTTCACACGGGCGACCGGCCGACTGGATGCCCAATCACCGCTAATACCTCGACGGGCGACTTGCTCTAAAATATTTTTTTTAAAAAAATTAAATCGGAAGTCCCTATTTTTTTGATTATATCAGGCTCATTAAGTATCAGAATTTGGCATACTTAGTATCGTTGGAAAGATAATAAAAAATTCTATAATTTTTATGTTAACAACTTTCAACGAATCTAGCGTGATGAGCTTTTATAAATGTGTGACACGAAACATAACAATATTGATGCAACCCTCATTTTTTGACCATATCAGGCTCATCAGGTGTCAGATTTTGGCATACTTGGCATCGTTGGAAATATAATAACAAATTTTACAACTTTTATGTTGATAACTTTTGATGAAACTCGCCCGATTTTTGCAAATGTATTTTTTTTTAAAAAAAGGTAGATAGCCACCTTATTTTGGCTATATCTATCTCATCAGGTGTCGGATTTTAACGTGGTTGGTATCGTTGAAAAGATAATGAAAAATTATACAACTTTTATATTGACAACTTTTGACGAATCTCATCCTATTAGTCGCAGCTTTTACAAATGTAAAAAATTTGACGTTGAAAATTAAAATATTACGACAACACTCGTTTGGTCTTAACACAATGCTTGAATACATATTTTTTTTTATAATATTAAACATTCTAAGTATATTAAATTTTTTAGGATGAGTCTAAATAGTTGTGAGTTAACCAAATAAAACTAAATTGATAACAAACAATACTATAATTATACAATCAGCTGAAACTGAATAAGTGAACATAACAAATAAAAAAAACAGCTACGACTACATGCCATAAACTATTAAAAAAAGCATAACTATCGTCGTTGATGTCTGCGCGGTGGAATCGCATCGCTACCAAGGGTGCAATAGGATGGTGATCGACATGTCAGACATAAAAATACCTGCTACTAATAAATAAATAAAAGTAAAAAAACTAAACTAATAGTAAAACTAACTAACTAATAAACTAATAACTAATAAATAAACTAACTAAAATAATGACCAATAACTAATAATAATAACTAATTAAACTAAAAAACTAATAAACTAACAAAACTAATAAACAAGTACTAAAAATAACTAATTAATAATTAAATAACTAACTAATAACTAATAAAATAATAAATTAGTAACTAACAAAAATTAAACCTAATAATTAATAAAACTAATAAACTAACGAATAATAAATTAAAACTAACCTGATTAATAAATCTTCTAATTTATTCTAAATATATCACATTATTTTATAATTTTATTTTGCACCATGTGTACTATGAACGCTAAGTAAAGAAATATACACTTTCGAACAAGTACAACAGATAAAAGCTAATCAAAATATGCACTGGTTGAAAGTAGACAATATGACATAAAACATAGGACTACTACAAGTAGACAATATGACGTAAAACACTAGTCAAAAGATGAGACACAATTACACGAGACTACTACAACAATAAGACAAGTACACAACATGATATCAAACAACTAACTTAAAAAACATCACACTCTACGCATCGAATCGAGACACGTTGACCTATTATGCCCAATAGTCTTACAAACAGTACACGCCCTGGAACTTTTAAGAATGTTCTCATCCATGGTATTTTTAAATGCTTGTCCTTAGCCTTCCGGACTTTAATATTGTGGGTTATAATTTTCATAACCGCCTGATGTGATTTGCCCACTCCCGATCGTATTACATGGAACTCTCCCCGATAGCTAATATAATTCAAGCTAAGACATGAGACATACCGCACGCGTGGTTTAGGTGGCAATGGCTTAAAACCGCAATCACGTGGACAAGGTAGTGATAAGATGCACCGCATACACTGCCATAGTTCTAAACTTCTACTTTGTAGGTTCACGACATCAAATACTTGATACTAGACATGCTAATCCTAACAGTTCGTAATCTTCGCTGCCTCTCATTCATTAGCAATCAGTGTAGCTTTAATGCGAGGGAAAAACAAGTTTTCTTGTTGCCTTTCTAGAGCGGTAGCCATTTCAAGACATTTCATGAAAAGGAAAATTATATTATAGTACACTGCCGTAATCAAAGCTTGAATTGGCAAGCCACGTGCACGTTTAAGCACTCCATTGAAGCACTCACCGATTTATCATCATACATCGCACTGCACTGCTATCATGAGTTTGAGTCCACTATTGAACATCTCTTGAAACTAGCCAGTCCTATGCCTCCTGCTTAATATTCTTAATGTCTGACATGTGCCTTTTGAAAATTCGGATGTCATCTGTGTTTCCTGCAATGTACATTTTCTTACACATGAAGTCTACATCAGCTATGCCGAGTTGTCGTACTGCTCTTTTGAAGTTCTCCCTCAAATGGCACAGGCAAAAGCGATGCAACCATGGGAAGATTTCGTACGAACAAGACCCGCATGTCTATCCGAGATGAGGCATAGATCACTTAGACACTAATGGGATCAAGTCCTAGAGCGTAGAACCAAATCCGTGACTCTATGCACTCTAATTCAATAAGGCAAGTGGAACAACCCATTACGCCGATCCCAACAAAGATAAGTAGAGTGCTCTCAGATTTACCTGTGAGAAAAGTCCCATCAGACATGTAACAAGCACCGCTCTGTATTGACGGCTCAAATGACCGTATCCATTGGAATCCATTCGACTCGGACTGCACTGTGATATAACCGCATGATGTGCAAATAATGCCATAAATTTTCCCAATGATCTATAAGATTCTCCCAACTTCCAAAATATACTTTAATCGCTTTTGCATCCCAAGCCTTCATATAAGACACTCTTATATTGAACTTCAACTCTATACTACTATGATCTCTGCTTGATCCAACCGACGCTGATCGCAGGGTGGATGAAATAACTTATAAATTATGATGTATGCTCTGTGTCCAAAGATTAAGAATTGAGTGACTACAAATGAGGAGAGCCTCATCAACCAATTCTCAAGTACCACCCAACCTCTTAATCGAAAGTGTATATAAATGCCACAAACATGGTCTAACTGTCAATATGCGCGCATAAAGACATTAAATTTTGATTGCTTGGTATATATGACATATTCAACATTGTTTATAATCGACCACCCTCAACAAAGAAATTACAATCGCTTTATCATGAAAGCACATACCTTCCACTAATTCATCTCGATGTAATTCTCCTCTTCAAGGTTGAATCATCGATGGGCCATCAAATGCTCTTCATCCCATTCTCTAGTGGTTTGAGCACTACACATATAATCATTATTATGTCTCAAATGCTCCTCATTATGACTCGTTCTCATTGAGTAATCGGTAATCAAATCTCTGACCATATGCGATGGTTCTGCTGCCCTTAAATCAGCCTACTCTGAGTCAATATAATCATCGCCATCCCTCATCACTACTATCTCCACAGTAGTTTCATATTCAACATTTACATCGATGGTGGGTTCGATCATTACCTTTAGAGTCACCCTGGTCACCCATATGAGCGAGCTTGTGCAAGAAAATAATCATTTTCTCCGCAGCCTCATACATTTCCCCTTGAGTACTTATCTGAGGAGGTGAAGTGATGTAATCAGTGGTGATTTCACCTCTTTGATGGTCGACTATGTTCCTAACCTCCCTATCTCCACATAGGAGTTCCTCAAATTCGGCATACACCACAATAAGTCATGAACATGTCGCATTAATAATAGCCTCACAAACTTCATCATCGTGTGTGTTGCAATAAATCCAGCCCAATAAAAAATGACCCACCGACAATGTGAGAATTTTGATGGATCTAGCTTCAACGACCTCATAACTCTTTTCTCGTAATTCCTCAAATTTAATCCGTGAAATTTGGACTCGATTTCTCCCACCAATATATATTGGAATGAACTCATCACTTACTCTGAGTTCACCATCATAATAAAGAACAATACATACAGTATCTGAACTCATCACTAGCTAGTAATAACGGAATACCAATATTCGAACTGCTACCTATTACGCACAAAAAATCTTGCATTAATATATGACAAAGATGACTGAAATACTTACGCATTCAAGCAATCACTCAATCCTAATATTTCAGCATAACAAATAAAATCCAACTACTGCAATATGACAAATAAAATCCAAATACTGTAATGTGACAACAACCAATTTATGCAACATCACATTTATAAAAGCCAATCATTCTCTTTTGCATTTATCAGATTGATATCTCAACCATGTTGTAGCAGTATTTTATAACAACCACGTACCTCCTTTGCCAAAAAAACATCACACACGAAAATATTCAGCAAAACAGATCAAACACAGATTTAACTTTTTTAACGAACATGAATCACCACATATGCGGCTAATAAAATTAAAGATCTTCATAACATCAAATTAAACTACACATACACACTTAATCAATAAAAAAAATTGCGCACAAATTGAAGTTTTCCTAAAAAAAAATTACGCACAAAATGAGATCTATCACAAATTTACTATGAATATCATAATAATTAGCTTAAACAAACCAAATAAACTCATATAATTATACATTATACATTTTTTTTTCGTTTAGGATTAGAAATACCTAAATCGGCAAAAATAATCCTTCCAAGCTCCTTCTTCACCGACGGCGACTTTCCCCGGCTGGCGAGTGCTCTCGGCGCGAATCGGCACGACGGCTAAGGCGACGACGGATCGGAAGATAGCCGAGAGCTTGCGCCGCGACGCACGGTTTTTGACCCTAAATTGTGGATGAGATAGTCATTAACGCCACCACCGACTAATTTAATTAGCCTATTTTAAAATTTTTTTATGTTGCCTAATTACCTAATTAAATAACTAATCATGCTTAATTTGAAAATTTCACGGAAGAAGGGGTGTGCCGAGAACAAAGGAGATGAGAGATTGCTGAGAGTTTGTGCCTGGTTGACGTGATTTTTAATGCCAACGTTCTCCTTCGTCTTGGTGCGATACTCAATGTAGAAGACGTTGATGAGGTAGGTGATCCAACTTCCCATAAGGTTGTAGAAGATGCATGCTTTCACTGGATGGTATGCTTTAGATATAGTTGCTAAATTTAGGATAGGAAACCTAGGAGGAATTTTTCACTTGTTGGCAACGGCACAGAAGCGATCAAGCTCATCTTTATACCGCACGTTTTCGATTCTCAGGTGTTGTTCCTTGAGGGAGACCTCGCGTTCATCATAACTTTTTTATAGAAATGTTCTCTGCTCTAAGCTTGTCATTCTCTTGCCTTAAGATAGTGTTCTCATGGAGCTCCATTTGAGTCTTTGGTTAATTAAAGGGGAATCAAAAACACAATCGACAGGGAAGAAAATTTAAAAAAAATTCAATTTTTGAAAATTTTTTTTTATTACCTTCATTTGAGTTTGCCAATTTTGAAATCAGAATGAAGACGCTTATTGAGTTTTAATCTTTGTTTCTTGTCAGGGGTGAGGACATTATTTGAACAGGCGATTCTCGAACCTTTGCAAGTAATCGTAAACTCTTCAGACAAGCAGAAAGCTCAAGCATTTTGCATGTCGCAGATTTAGCGGAGAAAAAACGGGGAAGGAACGGAGTGTTAGTTTTGTTATATTAAATAAGTTTTAGGTGCTATATATGTAAATAGTAAAATTTAAGTGTTAAATATGTAAATCTAATATTTTGAATGCTATGTATGTAAATATCTTTTTTTTCATTATTATTATTTAGTTAAATGTTAACACAAGCATAACCAAAAATAAAAATATATGCTACATGATATTCAATTTAAAATAGCAAATCAGTATATCCTTTATAAGCAGTAATTCTCAATATCAGTTTATTTACACCCAACTATTTCGAATATATATATGAATCTCTTTTTATTAATACGATAAATAAATGTTTCTTATCGTCACTCTCCACCCACGGGTTATTTTTAAAATCATTTCACATCATAACTTAATTTGAAATTAAATCTGATAACATCTAGTCGTCATATTCAATTTTATTTAATTTTCAATATTTTTTACTTTGTTCGTTAGTTGATTCGGCATTAAAGTAAAGAGATAATTTTCAACGATTTTCTTAATTATTTAGGACTTTTTTGTTTGAGCAATCGGTGAAGGCAGATTGAAAGCAAGCAGTCCCAGCAAGGCTTCTTTTTCTCTTATTGTTGTTGTTTTGTTGTGTTATGGGAAAACAATTAAAGCACATCATTTCAAGAGTAGGTGAGATGAAAATAATATTAAAAGTGCCATAAAATAAAAACAATAAAATAATTTTGTTGAAATTGGTTAATATAATAAATTCAATTATAGTTTTATTAAATCATTAAAATTCTACGTAAACAAAAAATAAGAAGTGACTATCTTGAGAAGAGAGAGATAAGGGCATTGAGAAGAGAGAGATAAGGGCATTTAGTTGTGGAAGGAACCAAGAAGAAGAAAACATAGCTGGTAGTTCTCAGTTAATGGAGGAATACTAACACGTTGAGAAAAAATTAGGAGGTCATTATTGGTGGTTCTGATAAGAAGATAATCACCAGGGATCAAAGATGAAGGAAATGTGATGCCCTAACTTTGTGCATATTTTATATTCTAGTATTTTTATGCATTTTTATGTGGTTATATTGAATTTTAGATAGGTATTTGCATTCCTAAAATAATTGGTTCTATGTGATAAGATGTCCCACTATGTGTTGAAACGTAGAATTTGATGACATAATATTATTGACTAGTGATAATATTATCCATTATGTTGCAAGTTACATATGGCATGCATTGTATACAAGGCATGATATTGATTGAAGCTCAATATTTTATTCCCATTAAATTTCTAAACACTGTATGAAGCTTTGTATATGATCATATGCATTTTGAAAAGGATGCCATATGATATTGTGTTCATTCATGCATGTTGATTTTACTTGCTAATTCCTATTGTGAAATACTATAACTTATTGTCTCATGTATTTGTTAATTTTATCAAATTACTGCCTACTTGATATGCAGGCCTATATGTTATGTAAATGATTAAGGTGGCTATATGAGTTGGTTGAGACCATTTTGACTTGTATAGAAGGTTAAGTTAATGAGCTATCTTTAAAATTTTTAAGGGCATGAAGTTATCCTGTTTTTATTAAAAGTCATAAGTTGGATTATATTATTTCAAGGAGAAAATATATGATGATTTTGTTCTTAAATGTCACTTAAAATAGAAAAAAAGAGTGTAACACTAACCAGTGGTATCGATAATTGACCTAACATGAACTTGACTCGAAAAAGTTGAATTTTAGTTGATCTGATTTTTTTTTTGGGTCGAGATCAGGTCAAAGTATCACCCTTTTAATTATTTTGGTTAGGTTTAGATTGACTTGACAACTCAAAATTATATTGTCAACTTTAATAAATATAATTTTGACCCACCAACCTTGAGATTAACATGAAATTGACCTAATTTTAACATACAAACTTGAATTTGACTTACTTTTAACTTGAATTTGATGCAAAACACATGTTTAAATGAGTCAATTATGCTAGGTTTGGGTCAAAATTTTCAACTCATATAATTTTTGATTTTGTTCAGGTCAAGTAGTTCAAGTGTTGTTAATTTTAGGTCAGACTTAGACCCAACTTATAAATCTAAATTGATACCCATAATACTAACTAATTTATCTGTCATAAATACCTTACTAACATGTGTATTAAGTGCCTTTAATATTATATCACTTTTTTTTATTAATGATTAGCATATCATATTATTGATCTTATTGATTACTAATTCATTTTGGTAATATTATACTAATATCTAATTACATACATTACTCATTAATTATCTATTATAAATGTTTGCTTTTAAATAAAATATGTCATGCTATATATTATATTATCATAATAATATTTCATGGCAAATATAAATTATTTTGCCAAATTCTTACAATTACAATACATACTTCATATTAATTTTATTATAATCATTTACAAGCATGTATATTTCTTCTCCTTCTATGCTTTGAGTCATATAATCAGTTAAGCTTATTCTGCGCTCTATTGTACTCATATTAATTTTGATTTCAAAGAATAATTAGGCATTAATAGAATAAGAGTTGTGATAAGCATAATAACTTAGTCAATTTTATATGTTTAAAATTATATAGTTATGCTTAATTAAGTTAAGTTGTTGTTATTCTTAGTAATTTTGGTATTTTCACAAAAAAATTCTAGTATGAAGTAAAAGGAAGAAAATTAAAGTTTGAGGGTTAACATCTTGGTGCTATGAAAGCAGCACGCTTAATCTGGAGAAAATTTAGTGCTTAGGTAGAGAAGACAACACCTAGACCTTGAATAGTGAGTACTACATATAACATTATATTTGCATAAATTTTGACCTCAAGATAGTAACCACAATGCTTAGGCGTTATAAGGAGCAGTGTCGTAGTATTTTGAAAGATCCCAAAAGAGCCTTAAAATGTTGAAGACAGGACTGAGTGCCTTGACACTATAAGATTAACATCATGGTGCTAAAATCTCTTAGATTTTAGCATAAAGATAGAGATAGAGCACCTAGACATTGAAAGACCATTGCACGACCCCAACAATATTTTAAATTTTAGCTTTAAGATAATAAACATAACATGTTAAAGCTAAAATATTAGCACCATGCCTCTATAACATAGTAAACCCAATGCTTAAGTGTTGCATCACATCTTCATAATGCTACGACATGATATATTACATTCAAATAGTTTTAGCGATTAGTTATAGGAGTTTCAAAGGGCATTTAAGGGAGTTATCATAGAGGACATGGGAGGAACTAATAGAATGGTGCTACACATATAAATACACCCCTAAATGCAAAGAAAAATTTTTTTGGGCAAAGTGTGTGTGTGCCATAATGTGTGCGAGTGTAGTGTCGCTTGGAGAGTAATACTCAAGTGAATATATTAATGTGTACAATGTTGTGTTGTCTATACGTTATTCATTGTGAAGATTGAAGAAGTAGAAGATCCAAAGCAGGAGATTCAAATTGAGAGAGAAAATATAAGATTGAGAAGAACTTAGAAGACTTTACTCGGTTCTATCTTTCATTACTTTTGATTGTCTTAGATGTTATTATACATTTATGGCACAATAATGTTCTCTCTTTCTTGTAAGAGTAACTAAATTAGTAGTGCTCTAGATTTTGGAATTTTGTATTATTTCTATAATAATGTGATGTGAAATTTGAAGTACTTGTTATGTGCTGTGAATGTTCATGTTAATTTTCTTTTCTCTATTGTTCATTTATATGTGATCCGACCGATCACAAATCTAATATATAGTGTAATCTAGAGATATCGAAAGAGTTATAGTGGAAATAATTAGATAAAATAGTCAAATCTTTTAAATATACAAAAGTATATGATATTTATAGATGTGTAATCACATTGTGAGATAAAATAATGCAATCAAATATTTTAATTTGTATATAAAAATACAACTAATTAAATGTAGTGATTAGGTCTTCTTGATCTATGCATGGATGAAAAGATAATATTGCTCTTGATTGATAACTATCTATATTAACTTCATAATTACATAATCTATATAAATAATTAAGAAACCATAAATTTGTGGGTTCTAAAAATTCATCTCCGTCCTCTTTGATGAAAAGAGTCTTTAAGTCTCAGTGTAATTTTTAGAAGGCAGATGAAATAGTAGATAAGACACTACCCAGATTTTGCCCTCATTTTGTAGGACTTTAGATGGTTCTGTGTTTCCTATAAAGAAACACCTATAAGCACTACCCATCTCAATGCCGAGAGAACTGATTAAGTCGCTTAATGCTGGAGCAAGAAGATATGGAGTTTTAGAATTTAAGATTATGAAATTTATCATTTTAGCTTAAACTGGATGGTTGGGGGAATGATGATGTTCTCAATCTAGATCCTATGGTCCATCCCAACATGTATTTAGTAGAGATATGGACCCAACTTGACCAAGGATTCTTATCGAACACACGGGTTACGCCATCCAAGAAATCTTTGTAATTTGTCATTCTAAAGAGCGCTTAAGTCTATCTTAGACAGAAGTTGATCATCAAGTATACTATGATTCTACAACTCAAAGGGTAGAGTTATCGGAATACGAGCTAAGGTGATCGATATAATGGAGCTCGACCGGCCAAATTACCCGACAGTGATTTAGAATATCATCAGAGTTTAGGCCAAGATGCAATCGACAATACATATGTCTAACAAGAGATTGATTGAGAGTGAATATAGGTAAACTTGATACATTTTCCATTGTGATTAGATAATTTTTTCTAACAAAATTATTAATGATAATTTAAGAGTTTAGATTTTAATTTTAGCTACTAATAAATGATTAGATCATCGTCACCGAAAAATTAGTTTATCAGATATTTTGCCGAGTTGAAATTTTTATAATAGAATTTTTTTTAGATTTTGTTAACTCGGACCCAGTACTAAGACTAAACTGGGAAGCAACCCGCGTAACATCCTCAAATACTTGAATTTAAGCATTCAAAGACAAAGGTTCGGCCCATGCGTGTATTTGAGAATGCCTTAATTAACGATTGCTCACTTATACAAAGTGTCTAATCCGGAAGAAACATTGTAATTGATCTAGTATCTTATTATATTTTTCAAATTAGTATTTAATTAATTCTAATTTAGCCCGTGTAGCCTTTTCATACTTTAAAATTTGCACTTGAAATCTCTATATCTGAGCACATGTAAGTGTTTATAGCTTAGCTAATTTCACCTAATTAGTGATTTCGTTGATTTTGAAAATCATAATTTAGAATGAAGTTCTTAAATTTTGTATAAGTAAAGCTCCTTCATTCGTAACATTTAATTTAGTGTCATCTTCCTGCTTGCAAAGAATCGTCATTGGTGGAAAATATATTATTAGATTTTCCAATTCTTAGATATTATTTGGCATGTAGTCTTTTATGAGAATTAGTTATACTTGCCAACATGTTGTTCGTGTTTAGTGAAAATCTCTTTTGAAATTAATTTAATTTTTACTTGAAAATAACACTTAACTAATCTCTTGTGCTTCAAACCTGACTTTAACCACAAGATTCCAATGATCCTTTTAAAGGCCACATTCAAGAGTAATCATGAGTTGCATAATTGAATTTGTGCTTATAAGAAAGCTACCAAATTTCTCGCACACTTTATTTTCAATTTGAATTGGACATTTAGATTTACCACCAATTATTTGTCATTTAATATTCAATTGAGATATTTACTTCATTTGATATCAAATACGATAGTTCATGCTCAATTAACATTGTTCATATTAATTACTTGTTCATGAATTTAACACTTTGAATTTTCAAAGAAAAGCTTTATTCGCATAAGAAGTGTTCAAATCCAACATGAATTTATCCTTAACTCCACATCAAATCTCACATTTATTTGAAAACTAGACTTCAAATTTATTGTAAGTCTCTTATGAGTTTAGCATTTGCCTCCCCAAGTTTCAATTAAGGCTTATTTAATTTTTAGGAATTTAAATAAAAGAGAGCTCACTTTATCGCTTCAATTTAAGTCATAGAGAATCGCAATTAGAGTTTGTGAGTTTAATATTAACCTCCCCAAATTTTACTTGCATTTTAAATGAGTGTTCTATTCTTTTCAAAATTTTCTTTAAATGCTCTCCCCCCATTTCTCTTTGATTTAACATTTATCTTCATATTTATCATATATTTTTTTGTTTAACTTAAGTTTAGGTAATTTCCATTTGAATTTGTTTAAGTCTTAAATTTACCAATTTAAATTTCTCTCAACATCATCTAGAGTCAGACAATATTTTGAATTTCTCGACTTTAATGTATAAATAGGTTATGCTCATGACACCACAACCTTCTTCACACCTCTACGCCTAATATTAGTCAAAACCGCATGTCCAAATATAGGGATTAGAAAAAAATAAGTCGATGAAATTTTGGTAGTATTTATTAGCGATATCTACCAACTTTGTTTGTTTTGGCTTTCGATACGCCTGTGAAGCGTGCTGGCGATGTCTTGCGACAATAGCGTCTTGCCTTCACGCACTATGGGGAACGACTAGCGAGGTCTTAACCTGCATAAAGAAAGACACCATTATATTTCATATTCATATTTTCTCAGCCACCGCATGCATTAGCGGTCTTCTGCTTATCTTCTCATTGGTGAAACCTTAATGTGGACCTTCCACATCTTCTGCTTCAAGCCAGGCTCATCAGCTTTTCATGTGACATTCTTAGAAAGTTGAGCACATCCATCACTTTTGTTTGGTTGCGGACGAGATCCTCATAATATAGGACCATGTGGCGAGTGTCTTTGAAGTACTGAAGAATATCTATACTCCATTTTCTAATTTGCTTCATATCAGGAATCAACCTTTCAACGGCTTGAATCTTGCAAGAACTGCGGCCTCATATCTTGAGTGCACGTGAGCCTTATGAGTCTCATTCAATTGCTTAGCATCACAATCATGAGAGTTTTCAAGCAAGGAGACCAATCGACGAAGAAGGTTTCTTCTGAAGAGGAATATAGAAGAAACACCATTTCTTTTAAAGTATTCGACTATGTCCTCTTGATTCTGCATCAAGCCCTGATTAAGCATCCATTTGAAGCCTACAACACCTGTGCATTCATTTTTAGAAGCACTGCTGTACCAATCCAAATTATGAACTTTATATAATGTCTCCATGATAACAGACACATTTTTTTCTCCTTTCTTTGATAGAGAAGATCCCTCCATTTGAGCTGATATTAATGTGACTGTTTAGTAAAGTTTCAAACCGGCCACTGCCAGACCTTTGCATTAATGTAATTGCAAAGAATCGAACTGGGGTATATGCACACTCATTCCTGGTATAAGTCGTGGCTGTATCATACCACACGACTCATCTTTACGCTAGAACACCCTCTCGCTCAACGGACGGAACCTGACAGTGATGATGATGCTATCCTTGGAGCTTGCCGCATCACCAGCATCAATGACGAGTTCATTGTCGGGAACGAAGCCACTCAGTGCGCAGTTGCTAGAGTAATCGCAGTGGCTGCGATTCAAGGTGACGGATCTCCGAACTCCACCTGAAGCATAGAAGTGGGAGGAAGCAGAAGAAGGGAGATTCGCGGCTTGCGGTTTGTTTTTTTTTTTGAGGAAGCGTCGTTCATTTTAGAACCGAATTTTCAATTTTTTTTTAAGGAGATTGGAGGAATCTTGCGGCTTTTAGGAGGAGAAATTGAGAGCAGGAGCAGTTTCGAAAACCAACAAGGGGCGGTTGAGGAGATCGAGAGCCGAGAACCTTCGGCTTTAAGGAGAAAATATTATGTCCGAGTCCGCGTAGCTTCGGATTCCATCTGGGCGGCGTGTCGATTTTTTTCCTATTTTAGTGATTAACGGAGCAGTAAGATAACGGATGATGCTGTAAAGACATTTCTCCTGGCCCGTAAACGTCGATGGCGTATTAACGGACTAGAAAGACATTTCTCCACCTATGTAGTAAGCGTCGTTGGAATCTTGTGGAATTTAAAGAAATATATATATTTTAGGGTTTAGGGTTAGTTTTCAGGCAAAACGAGCTTAGAAATAGAAAATCTCATTTCCTTTACAAAAGAATCATGATGATGGAACGTTGAGGAAATAACTATTTTATTTAAGGATGTATTAAATAGAAATTCATGTATTCTTTATTTTTTTTCTAGGTTTCGTGCATTTTTTTCAACGTAATGTTTCTCTTTGTGAAGAGAATATTCATTACATCGATTAGTAATTTGAATACTTTTTGTCAATTTTTTATTTTGAGTGTTTTTTGCATCATCTTTTCATTATCTCTTTGGAGGTATATCATTTCGACATTTATTTAGTTTATTTTGCCAACCTCTTGATTATGTTTAGGGCATTCTAATGGAAGCATTTGGAGATTGTTTGAATGGTTTCTATTTTATCAGTATCTGCTTTGGAGGTGCATATCATTTTGACCTTTTTTTTTTATTTTGCCAACTTCTTATGATTATGTTTAGGGCATTCCAATGGAAGCATTTTGAGTTTGGATGGTTTAGGTGGTATTTTTGCATCTGTACTACTCTTTAGAGGATACATATCATCTTTGACCTTTTTTTTAGTTTATTTTGTCTTATGATTATGTTTAGGGCATTCAATGGAAGCATTTGGAGATTGTTTGGATGATTTCGGGTGGTATTTTGCATATGTACTCATGCCTCTTTGGAGATCATTTTACCTTTTTTGTTTATTTTGCTTTGATTATGTTTAGAGCATTCCAATGGAAGCATTTAGAGATTTGGATGGTTTTGGGGTATTTTGCATTTCTCTCTTTGGAGGTGCATCATTTTGATATTTTCAGTTTATTTTGCCAACTTCTTATGATTATGTTTAGAATTCCAATGGAAGCATTTTGAAGCGGTTGGATAGTTTAGGGGTTTAGTGCATGTACTCTGAGGATCATTTTCGACCTTTTTTTCCAGTTTATTTTGCCAACTTTTATAATTATGTTTAGGGCATTAGATGTAAGCATTTTGGTAGTTTGGATAATTTGGTATTTGTGCATCACGATGTACCTCTTTGGAGTACTGATCATTTTTTTTTTTTTATTTTGCCAACTTATGATTATATTTATGGCATTCCAAAGAAGCATTTGGAGATTATTTGGATGGTTTAGGGGTAGTATCTCTGTGTACCTCTTTGGAGAGATTATTTTGATCTTTTTTTCAGTTTATTTTGCCAACTTATGATTATGTTTAAGTGCATTTGATGGCGATTTGGATGATTATGGTTTAGTATCATCGTATACCTCTTTGTAGATATATTTTGACCTTTTTCCCAGTTTATTTTGCCTTATGATTATGTTTAGGGCATTACAAAGGAAGCATTTTGAAGGCGGTTGGATGGTTTGGGGTTTAGTGTATTTATACTCACCTCTTTGGAGGTACATATCATTTTGATTTTTTTCCGGTTTATTTTGCCAACTTCTTATGATTATGTTTAGGGCATTCCAATGGAAGCATTTTGGATTTGGATGGATTCGGGGTTTAGTGCATCTTACTCTTGTACCTCTTTGGAGAATTTTTTTGACCTTTTTTCAGTTTATTTTGCCAACTTCTTATGATTATGTTTAGGGCATTATGGAAGCATTTTGAGGTTTGGATAGTTTGGGGGTTTAGTCATGTACTCTGTGTACCTCTTTGGAGGAATTCATTATGATTATATTTAGGGCATTGCAAAGGAAGCATTTGATGGCGGTTTGGATGGATTTACGGGGGGTTTTAGTGCATCATACTCGTACCTCTTTGGAGAAATTATTTTGACCTTTTCCAGTTTATTTTTGCTTCTTATGATTATGTTTAGGGCATTCAATGGAAGCATTTGATGGCGGTTGGATGGTTTAGGGTGGTATTTTGCATCGTACTGTGTACCTCTTTGGAGGTCTGAGACATTTTGATCTTTTTTAGTTTATTTTGCCAACTTCTTATGATTATGTTTAGGGCATTCAATGGAAGCATTTGAGGCATGGTTTATGGTGGTGTGCATCGTATTTTCTAACATATTTTTTGTATCTTTGGCATCATCAATGAGCATCGATAATGTCAACGGCCCAAATTTGGGAAACTCCTCACCACTAACGTTCGTAATGAAAAGGCGAGCGTAATCAGCATCAGACTATGCACATCAAATTGGCAAGGCGACCATACTAGTTATTGGCCAAACTCAAAGAAATTGAAATCAAAAGATTTTCTATGTGCAAAAGTCGGTCGAAGAAGTCGCCGCCTAAATGGCTTAACAAAATTCCGTAAAGTTGATACAAGAACCGGTTGTCCACATGATTAGATTCTTCTGATTTGAGGGGAATTGGACGATTAAAAACATACGAAAGTCATAATCATTCGGCGAGTCACGACCTACATCTTCTCGATCACACGATGCATTAGCGATGAGAAGGTTACAATAATGACAGGCGATTAGAGCAACCGATGCATTCAACTATCTAACCGAGGAAGTTGGCGGTAGAGAATATCGTTCACAAAAAAGAGATGCTTTCAATTTTATTCGTAAAGAGAAAAGATCGAGGATTGCGAATGGTGACGAATGCATTAATACGCTTGTTTAAGGAAAGGCAAGCCGGATGGATGTTTGCATGGGATGTAAAGTTGATGATGATTGCTTAGTAAGTTTTTTTTAATATAATGTCAGGATAGAATATGATTATTTTGGGATGTGATAATTTTGATACAAGCTATCGACTCAATAAATATAATCTTTGTGCCCCTCTTGTTGGAGTGAATCATCACAAAAATGTATTATTTGGAGTAGCCTTTTATCAAGAGACAATTGAGTCATTCTCATGGCTATTCCAAACATTTCTTCTGATGAATGACGACATCCTATAACAATATTCACCGATCAAGATCGCTATGGCAGAGCTATTAAAATTGTATTGCCGCGATACTCATTAGGTTGCCAATGGCATATTTCAAAGAAAGCTCCTTCCAAGGTTCATTGCTTTAATAGTAATAAGATAAGGGCTTATTTTATAAATGCATGAGTAAGTGTGACTCGAGGAAGAGTTTAAAGAGGCTTCTCCGCCATGCTAGAAGAAGGCAATTTGCATGATCATGCTCGTATCTGAGCTTTATAAGATTAGATCCATCCATGATTCAAGGGACTCATTCTGCATGGGCATCTTGTCAACGCAACGTGAGTCCACGAACAATGTATGTCATGGAATATCTAAACCAACAAGTTCGCCATGATTATTTCTTGGGGTTGGAAAAGGTTATGGAGACATAATCGAATGAACATGACGAAGACTTCAAGTGTAGCCACACCATTGTTCTTAAGACCACCAATTCTAAAACAAGTCGCTATATTTTATACAAGAAAGGTTTACACTATGTTTGAAGAGGAATTTTGCATGGAGTTGGAGGCCTATCGACAAGTCGATGACAACCATGGAGTATTTGGTGAGAAACTTAGAGAATAAAAATGCATCCAAAACATGGACTGCATTTCGACAGACTACCCTAGATGTAACTTGTACTTATAAAAAATTTGAAATGATGGGATTACTTTGTGCCCACTATATCAGAGTTCTTAGTCAGGAAGATGTTGTGCGCATTCTGACAAGTATCTTCTCATGCGATGGTCTACCAGAGCAAAGAGGGATATTTACATTGATAGTGCATATAAAAAATTAAGAGATGTGGCAAGCAGATGGAAATGCTACTGGCATTATTTTCGGAACCACATAAGTCGATATGCATATCAAATAAGTCGGCATAAGGCAATAAGAGAGTCGAGACTATATGCTTGATCCCTAAAAAAACTATATGATGATGTCGACTCTATAATAAGTGGAATTCTCCTCCGACAAAGCGCTTAAGAAGAAGAAGTCAACCACAGATAAGTGGAAAAGACATCTTAAAAGATCCAGCAACGCCCAGTGTATTTCCAACTCAAGGCTTAAGGGATATTGGGAGAGATCCAAGAAAGCCAAGAGTAATTTTCTATTTATTATTAATATTTTAAATATTGTTGTTAATCTTCAAACCTTCTACTTTTTTTTATCGTAAACCAAAGTACGTGATAGCAACGTGTTTTGTCACAAGTTGCATCACCTTTCTCTCATTATGTGTTTTTCGAGGTACACATATCACACATCGATGCTGTAAGAAATCATCAACTAATATGATGTTCTACATGTAGGAATTTAACTCGAGCTCCACAATCAATCAGTCGACTGAAGGGTACACTAAGCTGATGATGGATATTATTTCAAGAAAATATTTTGATGCATGACATTATCCAGTGTTTTGTGTTCTTCATAATCTCCAATGGATTTGTTTATAGCTCTTAAGCAATAGTGAGTAATCTCTCAGACATTGTAATCATTAGACTGTACCAATAAATATGTGCAATAAATAACAGATCATTTATTACCTTTTATTCAGTTTATTTTGCCAGATTCTAGAAATAATGTTCATTACATTCTAGTTCAAACAATTAGAAATCTGTTTGGATGATTTCTGGGTGGTACAGATCACTTTTGACCTTTTTTTGCAGTTTATTTTGCCTACCTCGTATGAATATGTTTAGGGCATTCTAATGGAAGCATTTTGAGGCAGTTTGGATATTTTCTAGTGGGTATTTTGTATCTGTAATATGTGTACCTCTTTGGACTGTAAAGATCATTTTTGATCTTTTTTTCTCAGTTTATTTTGCTTATTTCTTATGATTATATTTAAGATATCTCAATGGAAGTATTACGGTTTGGATGGTTAGCGGTTTATTTTGCCGATTCTAGAAATAATGTTCATTACATTCTACAATTAGAACCCGTTTGGATGATTTCAGGTGGCGACGATTTTGATCTTTTTTTGTAGTTTATTTTGCTTATTTCTTATGATTATGTTTAAGACATCTCAATGGAAGCATTGATGGCTTTGATGGTTTCGGTGGTATTTCCATTCAGTTACCTCTTTGGAGAGTGGATCGATTTTGACCTTTTTTCGTTTATTTTGCTTATTTCTTATTATTATGTTTAAGATATCTCAATGGAAGCATTGATGGCAGTTTGGATGGTTAAGAACTAGTTTAGTGCGCATCGCGTGTACCTCTTGAGGGTACATTATTGACCTTTTTTTGCGCTTTTTTTAATTATTTTATTATTATTAAGACATCTCAATGATCAAGCCAGTTTGGGTGGTATTTTGTATCTGTACTCTATGTACCTCTTTGGAGGGTACAGATCGATTTTGACCTTTTTTTTGCAATTTATTTTGCTTACTTCTTATGATTATGTTTAAGACATCTCAATGGAAGCATTGATGATAGTTTGGATAAGTTTTAGTGCATCAGACTGTGTACCTTTTGGAGAGATTATTTTGACCTTTTTTTGGTTTATTTTGCCAACTTCTTATGATTATGTATGTCAAGGAAGCATTGATGGCGCTTTGGATGATTTCTGGTATTAGTGCATTCTTTATGTACCTCTTTGGAGGATCTGATCGATTTTGACCTTTTTTTGCGTTTATTTTGCTTACTTCTTATGATTATGTTTAAGATATCTGGAAGCATTGATGGCGCGATGGTTTTATATTTACATTTGTACCTCTTTGGAGGTGATCATTTTACCTTTTTTCCAAGTTTATTTTGCTTATTTCTTATGATTATGTTTAAGACATCTCAATGGAAGCATTGATGGCAGTTTGGATGGTTTAAGGTGGTTTAGTATTCACACTTTGGAGTACGATCGATTTTGACATTTTTTCGTTTATTTTGCTTTTCTTATGATTATGTTTAAGACATCTCAATAAGCATCTGGTTTTGGATGATTGATTTCAGATTCTATCAGATTGAGGTTCATTTTACCTTTTTCCAAGTTTATTTTTTATTTTTATGATTATGTTTAAGACATTTCAATGGAAGCATTGATGGCGCTTTGGATGGTTTCGGTATTTTGCATCTACTCGTACCTCTTTGAGGGTACAGATCATTTTAACCTTTTTTTCCAAGTTTATTTTGCTTATTTTATGATTATGTTTAAGACATCTCAATGAAAACACGGATTAGTTTGGATGGTTAAGAACTTTATAATGCATCATGTACCTCTTTGGAGGGTACAAATTATTTTGACCTTTTTTTATTTTGCTTACTTATGATTATGTTTTAGACATCTCAATGAAGCATTATGGGGCTTGATGGTTTGATGGTATTTTGTATTCAGACGTACTCTTTGAGGGATCATTTTGACCTTTTTTTTTTGCCTTATTTTATTTATTTATGTTTAAGACATCAAAGGAACATTTGCTTGATGGTTTATGTGATATTTTATCTTTATTCGTGGTACCTCTTTGGAGGCAGATCGATTTGACCTTTTTTTTGCTTATTTTCTTACTTATGATTATGTTTAAGACATCTCAATGGAAGCATTGATGGTAATTTGGATGGTTAAGAACTGGTTTAATGCATTTGTACTCTATATACCTCTTTGGAGGGTACATATTATTTTTGACCTTTTTTTTGCAGTTTATTTTGCCAACTTCTTATGATTATGTTTAGGACATTGCAAAGGAAGCATTTGATGGCAGTTTGGAGGTTTTCTGGGTGGTATTTTACATCGTACTCTTGTACCTCTTTGAGGGTACAGATCAATTTTGACCTTTTTTGGTTTATTTTGCTTTACTTATGATTATGTTTAAGACATCTTAATGGAAGCATTTGATGATTGATATTTGTACTCAGATTGTACCTCTTTTGAGGGTACATCATTTTGACCTTTTTTTCCGCTTTATTTTTTGCTTATTGAGATTATGTTTAAGCATCTCAATGGAAGCATTTATGGCGCTTTGGATGATTTCTGGTGGTATTTTTCAGACTCATTTCTTTGAGGGTATCATTTTACCTTTAATCTGTGTGGACAAATTTAAAAGCATCTTAATAAATTGTTTTACAAAATTCAAGAATTGAAAATAATTATTATATAATTAAATGTTAAAAGTTATCCGTTACAAGTTCCATTCAGTTAAAATGATTTAAAATTCAACTTATTTTGTTTTGTTTCATCTAAATAAATAGACAAGTCACCGATAAGGTTCAAGTTAATATTCAACTTCATTTCACGACCATGAGCATACTAAGAATACCAATGAGCTAATTTTTCAACCGCTTATTTTCATAAAAAAAAAATAACAACAATCAAAATTTACAATCAAAATTTTACAATCAAAATTTACTATGAGCTAATTTTTTCAACCTTTATTTCAATACATATTAAAATTAAAAGCTGTAAGAATATCATGATTTTACAATCAAAATTTACTTACCATTACACTAATTTTACAATAAAACTTTTTAAAATAGATAATTAATAAGAATCACTAATTTAATTTTATATTCTCTTGGTAACATTTATTTTATGCTTTACGCATTAATTTTATATTCTTCATAATAAAAAATGACCATACCATAAAATGAATTTAAATGATTTCTTTAAAGAGTATAGCCCCCAAATATCAACCCGAGTAAAATATCGAAATCAAACTATATGAAATGAGAGAAAAGAAGTTACAAAAGCGAGTAAAACATCATCCCCATGAACTTCAACAAACACCTTCAAGCCACCAAACCGGATGCATTATACAAAATCCTATACCAAACTAAATAATATTGTTCTCACTTTGATTTTAAGTCCCAAACAAAATGTATAGTAACTCACTAAATATATTCATCTTTTGGCCAATCTTGTTCTACCCAATCCATTGGAGGTTTTGATTCTTCCTCCATGTATTTGACAAACATTCCAATGATACACTATTTTCTTGACCGGTATCCCACTCACCATTTCGATTGGCCATTTCTTGGGATCACTCGCAAAAGCCTGTCCAGCATCTTCAACAAGTAATTTGATTTGAATAGCCAGAATAAAATCTCAATAAGTTGGACCAGGAAAAAAAATAGTTAGGAAGAACCAAATTTGAAAACTGTTCTTACAATTTCAGGAAGAATGCTCTTATGGGTTGGTTTGGGTAATGAGTCATAAAAATACCGCACGATTTAATATGCCCAACCAGAGTGTCCAGTCTTGATTGCAGATTAACTACCGACACACTATTCGCAAAGGGATATCTTTGGATGAATATTTTGCTTTCCATCTTTAGGGCACTGGCATAACTCTCAGAAAAGAAGAGAACGATTACACATTATAGCTTTATCTAAACAAACAAGAACTAAATAATACCCAACATTCTTGTGGGTAACATACCCAATGCAAGCATGAAATGTACAAATACAATACATACTGACAGAGTGAGTACTTCTCTGAAGAAGCGAAGGCATCAATGTGTGCATGAGAGATATTGATCAAGAACTCATCGCCCTCGCAATAATGATATTCCCAATGCAATCAGTATCACCCAAGTGATAAATATTTTAAAGTGATCTCAATTAAACGAATAGGTTATTTTATGTATGAAGGACGATTGAGGCTTGACTTACTTGTCCAACCGAGCATGTGTCAATAAGATCGAGCATCGGCTAAGAAATAGCTGGATGAGAACTCAATAACATGAAGTGCCTCGATGCGCAACAAATTACCGATGAAAGTTAGTGATGAAGAGCTACATTCACTATGAATAAAGGATCGATCGAGATGATTCATACCTCGACCGATGCTCCTCCACCACAACGATAGCGTGGGTCATCGACCTTTATTGGCTCATCTTTGCTAACCTAAAAAAATTTAGTGAAATATATTTTATTATCTCAAATTTAAAAGAAAGTAACTTAATATCTCTGTTCGCTCATCTGAGAGGCCACCACACCACTTATTCTTGATCAAGACTTCCTGTAAGTGTGTGTGAAGGGGGAAGAAATAGCTTTCCTCTTTCTTATCTGCCGAGCTTTAACACCACGCCTCAATGCTGCCAATTACGTTTGAGCATCACATGTAGTGGTGGCCTCCACAAGAACTTTCCTATGGTCAATTCCACGGGCTTCCCTCAAGTATCCAACTCCACAATGGAAGTTCCTGTGTACCAACCTCCAGTCAACGAGCCATCTCCAAATTCATTCTAGTCCATGAACCTGACGCGGGATTTCGCCATACAACCTTCTCCCCTGTTTGGCATCCTTATCATCAATGCAACTTCATCGGGGAATCGCCCACGAAGAAAGCTTGCTTTTCTATGTCCCAAACAAGACAGATCGATGTAATGGCAACTAAGTCGGATGGAGTCTAATGAATTGATGGAGATGAATCCTCTTTAAAATGTCTGGCTTCATCGAAAGGTGTAATATTATCGAACACATTTCTTACCTACACCGGTTATCCTTTTCCCGCATGATAAACTTCAAAAGAAAAGAAGAGGTCAAAATGATATATTCCTCCAAAAAATACACAGAGAAACATGTAAAATACCACCCAATACCATCCAAACAATCTCCAATGCTTCCATTGCAATGCCCTATACATAATCATAAGAGGTTAGCAAAATAAAAAAAAAGGTAAAATGATTACCTCCAAAGAGGTACAGTATAGATGCAAAAATACCACCCGAAAACCATCCAAACCATATCAATGCTTTCTGATGCCCAGACATAATCTCAATAAACAAAAATAAACCTGGAAAAAAAAAAAAAATGATCTATACCTCCAAAGAGGTACAGAGTACGATGCAAACATACCACCCAAATCATCCAAATTGCCATCAATGCTTCCATTGAGATGTCCTAATCTTCAATAAAATAAACCGGGAAAAAGGGTCAAAATGATGTACCCTCCAAAGAGGTACAAGAAGACAACATACCACCCGAACCATCCAAACGCCATCAATGCTTCCATTGAGATGTCTTAAACATAATCATAAAGCAAAATAAACTTGGAAAAAAAGGTCAAAATAATCAGTCTCCAAAGAGGTATACGATGCAAAATACATTTACCCAGAAATCATCCAAACTACCATAAAATGCTTCCATTGGAATGCCCTAAACATAATCATAAGAGGTTGGCAAAATAAATTGGGAAAAAAAAGTTAAAAATGATATGTACCCTCCAAAGAGGTACTGAGATACAAATAAATTAAACCATCCAAATGCTTCCATTAATGCCCTAAACATAATCAAGAAGTTGACAAAATAAACCGGGAAAAAAGGTCAAAATGATATGTATCCTCCAAAGAGGTACATGATGTAACATACCACCTAAAACCATCCAAACCGCAAAATACTTCCATTAGAATGCCCTAAACATAATCATAAGAAGTTATAAAATAAACTGGAAAAAACCTAAATGAATGTCCCTCCAAAGAGGTACAAGAGTACAGATGCACTAAACCCCCCAGAAACCATCCAAACTGCCTCCAAATGCTTCCTTTGCAATGCCCTAAACATAATCATAAAAAGTTGCAAAATAAACTGGGAAAAAAAGGTTAAAATTGATCTATACCCTCCAAAGAGGTACACAGAGTACATATGCAAAATACCACCAAACCATCCAAATCAAATGCTTCCTTGCAATGCCCTATATATAATCATAACAAAATAAACTGGAAAAAGGTAAAATGATCACCTCCAAAGAGATGAGTACAGTAGATGCAAAATACCCCAAAACCATCCAAACGCCTCAAATGCTTCCATTGGAATGCTAAACATAATCATAAGAAGTTGGCAAAATAAACTCAAAAAAAAAGGTCAAAATGATCGTACCTCCAAAGAGGTACATGAGTACGATGCAAAATACCACCAAATCATCCATACATCTCCAAATGCTTCCTTTGTAATGTCAAACATAATCATAAGAAGTAGCAAAATAAACTGGAAAAAAGGTCAAAATGATCTATACCTCCAAAGAGGTACAGAGAGACAAAAACTACCTTAAAAACCATCCAAATAATCTCCAAATGCTTCCATTGAGATGTCTTAAACATAATCATAAGAAGTAAGCAAAATAAAATAAAAAAGGTCAAAATCGACCCTCCAAAGAGGTACACATAGTAGATGCACTAAACCCCAACCATCCATACAATCTCCAAATGCTTCCTTTGTAATGCCCTAAACATAATCATAAGAAGTTGGCAAAATAAACTGGGAAAAAAGGTCAAAAATGATCTGTACCCTCCAAAGAGGTACATAGAGTACAGATGCAAAATACCACCCAGAAACCATCCAAACAATCTCCAAATGCTTCCATTGGAATGCCCTAAACACAATCATAAGAAGTTGGCAAAATAAAAAAAAAGGTCAAAATAATCACCTCCAAAGAGGTACAAGAGTGATGCACTAAACCCCTAAATCCAAACTAAAATGCTTCCATTGGAATGCCCTAAACATAATCATAAGAAGTTGGCAAAATAAATTGGGAAAAAGGTCAAAATGATCGTACCTCCAAAGAGGTACAGGTATGATGCAAAAATACCCCCTAAATCCATCCAAACAATCTCCAAATGCTTCCTTTGCAATGCCCTAAACATAATCATAAGAAGTTACCAAAATAAACTGGAAAAAAAAGGTAAAAAATGATCTGTACCCTCCAAAGAGGTACACAGAGTATAGATGCAAAATAGCTCCCAAAAACCATCCAAACTGCCATAAAATGCTTCCTTTGGAATGCCCTAAACATAATCATAAGAAGTTGGCAAAATAAACTGAAAAAAAGGTCAAAAATGATCTGTACCCTCCAAAGAGGTACATAGAGTACAGATGCAAAATATCACCCGAAACCATCCAACGCCATCAAATTATTTACATTTGAATATAATGAACATAATCTCAAGAAACAAAGCTAAGAAAGCTCTAAATATGTACCCTCTAGAGGTACAGAGAGTACAGATATAAAATAACATAAAAAATAGCCAATCTTTCACTGGACAGTGAGAAGAACAGAGTAAACCCTAAATTCATTCAAGTTCGGGAATGCATGTGTAAATACCTCAATACCTACACCTCAATTTTGATTTATATGAATGGGCATCATCGAGAGGAGCTGTCGAGAAAAATCCTTCGTGAAAGAAAGCTAAACTGTTTTGTGACGAGGAATGTTGACGCCTAATGGTTTCTTCTCCCCGCTAATGAGACGGCGTCGCTGGGAAATGTCTTTACAAATACACCGCATCGACGCTTACTGCCGAAGTCAGGGGAAAATGTCTTTACTGCCGTCATATGTTAGAATCTCTTATCTTCTGCTAAACGCTAAAATGAGAAAAACCGGGACAATGCCTGGATTGAGTCACGTAAAGCTACTGGACGTAATATTTCTCCAGCTTTAAGAGGAAATTGGACGAATTAAGGATTAATAATAATTTATATAGATTTTCTTTATTTAAGTGATTAAATCAATTCCTAATTCAAATTTTTATGATGACATCATCATGCGTTAGAAAACCATATAGAATAAAAGTTTACGCCTTACTTTGTTGTGGGATCCAAAGACATATCTGAATGTTTGAAGAATGAATAAGAAAATTCTAAATTTTATGTGAAAAACCCAAAAAGGGGAAAAAAATCGCATCTAACAAAATCTTCCACTATATACAGTACAAAGTTTTTCGACAGATTACATCAGAGCGAGAAATGATAAGAATCCGAATCGTAACAACAAATGGTTGTTATGAATGCTTGATTAAGTGATAGTGAACAACACCTCGCAAACAGGGTGATGACCAAAGGTAGTGGCCGTAGAAGGCGAGAAGGCGGGTCGGCGATTGATGATGATCGATGGTGATGGGTTGATAAGAACTAGCGGCGATGACACGGTCAGGCGATGACCGCGATCTGGTTTGATGACGACGATGATCGATGGTGGTGTTTTGACGGCCGCATGGTTCAGCGAATGATGACCAGCGCAGGTGGTCAGCAAGACTGACGATAGTGGTTGGCGGTGATGACCAGCGATAGTGATTAATGGCGGTGAGGACCGGTAGTAGTTGGCAGTCGACGGCGATGGTCGGTGATCGTCGAGTGATGACACAATTATGCTTGGAGGATTTTCAATCTTTAGAGCTCTCTCTTCTCTTTGCTTAGGTCTTGCCTCATGTGAAGAATGAGGAGTTATTTATAGATTAGAGGAATGACGTTTCTGTAAATACATACAAAATCTAAACTATTCCATCGGACGGCTTGAAATGATTCATTCGATCATCTAATGTATTTTAGGTATTTGAATGCTTAAATGAAGTCAGAATTAGGAGATCTTAGGCTTGTTAGATCTGGCTCGTCAAGACGCTTGATTTGACTATAAACACTCCATATTTAGGAGCTCACTGATATCACAAATTTTTTAATTATATTTTAAGCGCTTGATCTAAGTTAATCTTAACTTAGAATCAGATTACTTTTAAAATCAAGATTCGTGCTCGATTAGTAGAATTTTCAATGTCATATCAATTGCCCCACTATTTTTGGATGATGTTGCTTATTTTATCCAAAAATATATTATTTTTTAAATAAAATAACTTTACTTATTATTATGATTTGTAATTACATATGTTATATGTATTAATTTATTTTTTAACAAATTAATTATCAATGTTTTTATATTTAATTATACATTTAATACACACACACACACACACACACACACACACACACACACATATATATATATATATATATATATATATATATATGCATTTAGTCTTGAAAGAGATGGAGTTTTATTAAATGTCATAACGAGGAGATGAGGTTTATTTTTTTAGTTAAATATCATAATAAGGAGAGTGTTTTTTTAAATTAAATGTCATAATGAGGAGATAGATTTTTTTTATTTATTTATTCTCTCATTTTTCTTACAGTGGATCTATAAAAACCCTTCTATGGTCAAGTAAAGAGACACAACTCTCATATGCCCTAAGTTCTTTCCAGAGATGAGAAATTCTTTTCAAGTTATGGTAAAAAAAATATATTTTTTATTTTTTTCTTTCTTTTGTCAGCGAAGCTCTAACTTTTTTCTTAGAAGAAGGTCATTCAATTTGTTGATCAAGACCCATACCATACGACAGGCTCCAGCTCCCCGAGAGAGGCCCAATCACAATGACCGGGTTTTGGAGTTTCAAGGCATAGTTCATACGACAAAACTTCAGTTTTTCTTTGAGAGAGGTGTCAACTGTCCTCATCGGACCGACCAGGTTTGGAGACGATCAAGACCCATAGTTCATCGAGAGGCTCATTTTCCTCGAGAGGCATCAATCTGCTCGACATCGATTATATCAAGATCAAGACTCATTCACTCTTGATTTTTCCTCGAGAGGGCCAATGTCCTAGTCGGACCAACTGTTCGAGGCAATCGCGTGAATTTCATACCTACAGACTCATTTTCCCTAAAGAGACATCAAGCGCTTCACCGGCCTGTTTGGAGCCAATCAAGACTTGTAGCTCATACCGAGTTCCATTCTAAAAGAGGTTTCAGCCCTCGTTAGATCAACCGGGTTTGAGGCGATCAAGGCTGTAGTCATACCGAGACTCATTTTCCCTCGAAATACGAATGTCCCCATCGTCGACCGAGTTTGGAGATCAAGACCAGATTTCGAGTTTAGTTTTCCTTGAAAGAGGTAACCCTCATTAGACTCATTGTGTTCGGAGGCTATCAGAGTCTATCCATAGACTCCAATTTTCCCTCGAAGAAAGCCCAATAACCGGGTTCGTAATAAAGCACGAAGTAGCGAGTCCAATTTTCTCGAGAGAGGTGAACTGTCCTCATGGACCGACCGGGTTTAGAGTGATCATTCATATGAGCTCGATTTTCTCGAGAGAGGTGAATGTCTTGTTGAGAGGGTTTATAACATCAAGACATAGTTCATCCCTGAGAAAGGCAACTATCCCTAGTCCGACTAGACTGAGGCAATCAAGGCAGGTTCAAATGATGATTCCTGCTTGAGAGACGCCAACTATCCGCCGACCAAGATCTGAGGCTTATCGGCCGAGTTCATACTGAGGCTGATTTTCCCTCAAAGAGGCCAACTGTCCTCATCGGAAAGTCGAGGTCATCAAAACCTATGGGCTCATTTTCCCTCGAGAGAGGAGTCAACTATCATCGTCGGACCAGAGTTTATAGCGATCAAGACTGTATTTCATACTGGCGAGGCTCCATTTTTCCCTCGAAAGAGGCATCAATCTCGCCGTCGACCGATTTGAGGCATCGCGCCATAGTATACCTGACTCCAATTTTTCTTCAAAAAAGGTATTAACTATCGTCGTCGGACCTACTGGATTTAGAGGCGATCAAGGCCCGTAGTTTCTACTTCTTCTTGTAGAAAATTGAATTTCTTGAAACTCCAATGTATGGTTTAATAGTTGACAACTACCAAGATGACAGGGAAACGTCAATTAGGAACCATCCTTCAAATAACTCAGAAAGTCTGGTAGATAATCTTAGAGTATCATTCTCCATGATGTTACTTGATGCCAATAACTTGTATGGAAGGAGTAGAATCGAATCCGCTGATGATTTTTGACCCATCCGAGGTTTGTCAAAGTGTTACTTGATGACATTAACCTGCATAGAAGAGGTCGAATCGAATCCACTGAGGATTTTTGACCCATCCGAGGTTGTTTGTCAAAGTGTTACTTAATGATGTTAACTTATAGGAAGAGAATCAATTGAATCCGAGGATTTTGACCCATCAAGGTTTTGTCAAAAGTGTTATTTGATGACATTAACTCCGTATATACAATCAATTGAAGATTTTGACCCATCTAAAGTTGTTTGTCGAGTGTTACCGATGGCGTTAACTCATGAAAGAGGTCAATTAAATCGAGATTTTTGACCTATCCGAGGTTGTTTGTCCGAGTGTTACTAACGCAACTCAGATGGAAGGGGTCAAATTGAATCCGAGAATTTTTGACCTATCCGGTGATTGTTGAGTGTTACCATGACGTTAACTTATGGAAGAGGTTTGATCAAATCCTCAGATTGATCATGCCCCATTGAGATACAACGTGAGTGCATTTCCGAGATTAAATGAAAGAGATTATTTGTCAAAGTCTTCGCCGATGACGTTAACGGAGTAGGTGAAGTTTTGACCAATCCAAGGTTGTTTGTGAAGCTTCCTCGATCAATGGAGTAGTGCAAAGTTTTGACCTATATGAGATTATTTGGCAAAGTCTTTGCTCGACGACGTTAACTTGTGTGGAGTAGGTCTGAAGTTTTGACCTATCCGAGGTTATTTGTTAGAGTCTTCATTTGATGACGTTAACATGTGTGGAGTAGGTCTGAAGTTTTGACTTATCCAAGGTTGCTTGTTAGAGTCTTCGCTCAATGACGTTAACCTGTGTGGAGTGGGTGCAAAGTTTTGACCTATGCGAGATTGTTGTCAAAGTCTTCACATTAACCCGTGGAGTAAAGTTTTGACATATCAAGATTGTTAGAGTCTTCTCTCGACGTTAACCCGGAGTAAAGGTTTGTTTTGACCAGGTTGTTGTCGAGTCTTACCGATGACATTAACCTGGGAGTGTGAAGTTTTGACCTATCCGAGATTATTTATCAGAGTCTTTGCTCGATGACGTTAACCTGTGTGGAGTAGGTTTGAAGTTTTGACCTATTCGAGATTGTTAGTTAGAGTCTTCACTCGATGACGTTAACCTGTGGGGAGTAGGTGTGAAGGTTTGACCAATTCGAGGTTGTTTGTCGAGTTCGCCGATGATGAAACTATGGGAGTAGTGCAAAGTTTTGACTATCCGAGATTATTTGTCGAGTCTTTGCCGATGACATTAACGTGGGGAGGTCTAAAATTTTATTGATGAGGTTGTTTGTCAGTTCGCCGAGACGCGTTAACAGTGTGGAGTAGGTCTGAAGTTTTGACCTTTCCAAGATTATTTATCATAGTTTTTGCTCAATGACGTTAACCTATGTGGAGTAGGTCTGAAGTTTTGACCTATCCGAGGTTGTTTGTCAGAGTCTTTGCTCGATGACATTAACTTGTGTGGAGTAAGTCTGAAGTTTTGACCCATCCGAGATTATTTATCAGAGTCTTTGCTTGATGACATTAACAAAGAGTCAATCAAAATATTTATTTGAGCTTGTAAAGTTGCTTTTGACTTTTTTTTTTTATTGGGATACCGCTTTGCTAACCATAATCAATTATATATCTAGAATATTGATTTGGATAATCTTTAAGAGTTGTCCTCTCCAAGAAAGTAAGGATCAAGTTTGATGAATCTTTTCACCCTCAAGAGTAAAATTTTCTTCACCATATAGGTGGTGTTATTCTGAACATAAAGTGAGATTGTCAACCATTGTGAAGATGTAAAGGGAATGTTCCCACAGATGGTGTCAAACTGTTGCATGTTAGAAAACCAATTGCGGTAGAATAAAAGTTTACGCCTTAGCTTTGTTGTGGGATCCAATACACACACATATATTTTAAGAATGAACAAGAAAACTCCATAATTTTTAAGTGAAAAAACCCCACAAAGAGGAGGAAAAATCACGGGGCCTAGCCCAACAAAAATCTTTCACTATATATTTGTTTCAGAGTACAAAGTTTAGATTACGATCATATATGAGAAAAACTTTATAACGAGAACCCCCGTAACAAATAGCTAGATGGTAATATATTGTTGGTGACTTGGAGATGGTGAATCGCATCAGTGGCAAGCGCAATCAATGGTGGTGATGACCCAGCGAAGATGGCAACCAATGCTACGATATAGCGCGGTGATCGAGACATGGTCGTCTTATGAACACGATGGTGAATTATGGCAATGCTGATGGTGGCGGGCAATCGGCAACCGGCGATGGTACCGATGGAGGACCGGTGACATGGTGATGGATGATGACGATGGGTGGTCAAAAGTGTGGCGGCAGGGTGCGCACAACGCGTCAGCGAATGAACCGGTATGATGTCACGGTGGTTTATGGGAGGACGGTGGTGGTGGCGGGGCGGCATGGGCGGTGGAAAGCGGCCGTCGACAAGCGGTCCACGCCGAAGTGGTGGCACGATTATACTTGGAGGATTTTCAAGCTTTAGAGCTCTCTATTCCCTTTGCTTAAGCCTCGCCTCATGTGAAGAATGATGAGTTATTTATAGATTAGAGGAGTGTCATTTCTGTAAATACATACAAAATCCAAACTACTCCATCAGACGGCTCGAAATGATTCCTTCGATCATCTGATGTATTTTAAGTATTCAATGCTTAAATGAAGTCGAATTAGGAGATCTTAGTTTTTTAGATCCGCCATCAAGATGCTTGATTTGACTATAAACACTCTATATTGAGACCGATATCATAAATTTTAATTATATTTTAATCGCTTGATCCGGGTCTTGACTCGTAATCGATTGCTTTGACATCAAGATTCGTGCTTCGATTAGTGAAATTTTTAGTGTCATATCAATCATTATATATATAATATATATGTTGATTTAAGGTTATTCGACCGATGCAACGTCAGCGCCGCAATCGGAGACCGCTTGATTCTGATTGGGCCAAATTGAGTCAATTTATTTCAAAATGCACATTATTATTTCGATCACTGATTTTCATGCACTCATGTATTGAGTCAATTACTTGATGAGATTTACATTTTAAAGTTAACGGTGCAATCAATTTCACAAATGGAGGTCATTTGGTTTACGTCGGTGCCTTCTATACTCGATATGCGTGCGTGCGCGTTGACGACTCGATCATTTGATCGGTTGATCATAAAGTCATGCAATATTTATATTCTAATTAGTTTTGATATTTTGAATGCGATGGCAAAGTCCGTTCATAGATATGAGGTCATTTGGGCTGACTTTGGTGACGTCCAGTGTATTTCAGTCTCGATTTGTGCACTGTCACTTCCATCATTCAACATTTGCATAGACTAGTCCGAATTGAGCTGGATAGTCTCATTTGGTAGTTTTCAATGTTTCAAAGCTAACTATGTGATCAATTTTATGAACGGAGGTCGTTTGGATATCATCGCAGCTTCCCAACCTCGATATACATTTCGACACATTGATAGCTCGATCGGTTGATCGGTTGATCTTTAGATTATGAAATATTTATATTCTGATCAATTTCAATATTTTGAATACGACGATGAAGTCCATTCATCGATCGGATATCATTTCGACCATTTTTGATGGCGTTCAGTACATTTTGATCCCCGATTTGCGCACTGTCACTTTTGAAGTCCGTCGAATTAGACTTGTGAGCTTGACTCGACTTATGACACATATATGGAGATCAACAAAATTAAAAGTATGTTTTTTAAAAATTAATTAAAACCTTATTTTCAAACATATTTTTTATAATTTATAGTAATTTTAATCATTTTGTATTTTCATTTGGTTGGATAAAAATTAGGCAACATAAGATTGATATTTAACTTTGATACGTTACTGAAAACTCTTCTAGTTAAAGCACAAATCTTAATGTATGTGTTATTGAATATCACTTGAAATTAAAATCTTAATTTTTCAAACTCTATTTTGATCATCATAGAGCTGATATAAAATACTTTGATTAGATTGAAAGTAATACGGTGACAGCTCATCAAGCACTTAAAATATAATTAAAAACTTTGAGATATTAGTCAGATTCCTAAATAGCTTCTAAATATAGAATGTTTATAGTCAAATTGAGCGTCTTGACAAGTCGGATCTAACAAGCCTAAGATCTCTTAATTCTGACTTCATTTGATCTTTCAAATACTTAAAATACATGAGATGATTGAAGTAATCATTTTGAGCAGTCTAATAGAGTTGTTTGGATTTTGCTTGTATTTACAGAAATGTCACTCCAATAATCTATAAATAGCCCCTCATTCTTCATATGAGGGACCGAAGCTAAAGAGAAGAGAGCTCTGATACTTGAAAAATCTCAAGCCATAATCAGGCCACCGCCCGACCGTCGTTGGACCATTGCCGGCCGTCGCCGTCGGTCACCACCGCCGGTTTCCACCGTTCGACAGTCACCGGATCACCGCCGACTGCCGTCGCCAGTCTACCGCCAGCTGCCATCGCTCGATCGTCATCGGGTCACTACTAGTTACCATTGTTGGTCACCGCCGGCCGCCACTACCGATCACCATCGCCAGGTGTCACCGCCCAACTGTCGTCGGGTCACCACCGGCCACGACTTTTGTTCACCGTCCACCACCGATCACCACCGCCAGCTATCGCCACTAGTTACAACCACCATCATCGAATCATTGCTGTTGACCGCCACCTGACCATCGCTTGATCGTTGTCGTTGGATCGTCAAATTACTACCTCAAGCAAAGCCTTCGTCGCTGATCTAGTGAAGCTTCTCACAAAACCTACTATTGTAAGCTATCCTTCCCTAACTTTGGATACTGGATAATAATTATAACAAATTATGATATAATGAAATTATTTCTAAGTAGGCTAGGCCGCGTGGTTTTTCTCTTCTTGGGTTTTCCACGTAAAAATCCTAATGTCTCTCAAACATTTTCGCTATGTGTGCAAAACTTTCGTGCAATGCTAAGACATCGAATTCTCCTACTCTACCAACCTGAATCTTCGTGCATGCAACAAACTTAATAGAATTTAATAAAAGAGCCTCATGGGAACAATACTAAACTCATAATTGCATTACTTGAATGACTTGTGCATTTGCGTTTATGGATTTATCCCAATCAAGTTGAGCCCTACATATTTAGTTTGTATGTATTGTTCGTAATTGTAAATAATATCTTTTGTAATCATGTTAATTGTGTTTCGTTGAGAAAATAAAATTGAGATATAATTCTTATAAATAAATCTTTTTTGATGTAAATAGTACAATATCAAAAATTAATTTCATGTTTCTTACTTCTATTTTTGCTATGATTTGATGATTTATGTGGGGCTCTATTCCTTGCAAAGTCCTTCCAAAAAAAAATCCTAAATTGTTTAGAGGGCATGTAAATTAATTGATGTAATCTAATATTAAGGAATGAGTCAAATCAAGCTCATGTGATGTACCTAGTTCAATATAGATTATTGTAATGTTAGGCTCGCTTTAGGTTTGGACATTACATGTTATGTCCAAATTAAAAAAAGATAGGATCATTCTAGTTCCCCTCTTTTACCTCCATAACCTCTTGCATTGCCTCACCATCTACCTTTAAGTCATATGATATTTATAACTAGAAAAAGATTCATTCTAACTATCCACAATCATGTCCACTTCTTTTTACTCCATCTCACATGCAACTTTATGATTGCAATTCCTTATCATTAGAAGAAGCATACTTTCATGGCACTTAATTGTCTCCATAAACCTCATGCATTGAGCCTTAGATAGATAAGCATATATTACAAAATTTCCAACATGTCTTAATCCTAAGACTCACTAATGACCAAGAGTGATATGAGCTAGTGTAATATGTTGGCATATGTAGATAAAATGTTAAGTTAGTTGAAGTTGTAATGACTTCTATGTCACTTTTGCACATCTATGGTCTTTGATTTGCCCTCCACATCGTGACACGACTTCAACTCCTACTAAGCTATGTACTTGCACCTCACACTAACAATGCTTTCTCCTCCACACCTCCACTCACAATTCATTAGACAAACCTCTAACTTTGTCCTAGAAACTTCATTTTGAGATCCATCCTTCTCATGTCCTAAATTCAATTATTATTATTATTTGATTTAGGACTTATTTTAATTTTAATTAAACATAAGGAATTAGTATCTTGAATTAAAAATTAAATATATTTATTTTATGCTATATTTAAAATATTGTTGGATTTTAAAAACTTATAACCATAGTGCCCAAAAAAAAAAGGTGCATAAATTTCATTGTAAAAATAAAACTTAAAACTTATCTATTTATAAAAAAAGATCATCTTTGAATCTCTATTTTTAAATTTTTATTCAAATATTTAAATTTATAAAATTTTAAAGTTAAATTTATTTTGTTATCAAAATTTTAATGAGTTAACTCTCATATGTATGTTAATTCTCATATGTATGGTTTTTTTGGCCACGGATGAAAATCCTGAAGCATTTTCGATTCTTCTATTTGTTCTTATCCAGTGTCCATCCACACTGCAACGGCTTCCTCTGCTCGCAAAGACTGAAAGAGAGCACAGCGGGGAAGAAAAAGATGGCGCTAGGGCTCTGGTTACCTTCAACTCATTCTCTTTACTCCTCCCCGTGCCCCCCCACAACCTCCTTTTCAAACAGAAAAGCATTTCCTCTTCCATCTTTAATCTCTTCATTCCACGGGATCCGAATTCAGAGTTATGCTGCTAAAGCTCTACGGCCACCCTCCTTACGCCAGAGTGGAGGACGCATGCTGGTTAGGGCTGCGAAGAGGGAGGAGGAGTTGAAGGAGTTACGAGGCCGGTCGACAGAGGAGCTAAATGAGGAGGTCATTGACCTTAAGGGGGAGCTTTTCATGCTCAGGCTTCAGAGATCTGCCAGGAACGAATTCAAATCCAGTGAGTTCCGACGCATGCGGAAAAGGGTAAATTTCTGTTCTTTTTTTTTTTCCTTCCTTGCAGGTCATGTTGCTCTGCTTCTAATGGGAGGAGGAACCATCTTATTTATTTTCGTTGCAGTTATTCTTTTGGAATGGGAAAATTGATACTTTGTTGCACAGATTTATCTGCTTCCATTTCTGAATTGTTCATTGAATAATTTCACCCTCTTGGAAGTTGAGTGCTCAAGCACAAATCATACACACTTATGCCGATTCTGGGATCCAATACATCTTGGATAGTGGCAAAGCTCTTAACCAACCGGCTTAGGGATGGACAACAATCTGCTGTGTCATTGGGATCTACTTAGTTCTGGAGCTTGCGTTGGATCATATGACTACTTAGGGGGAGTTGTGGATAGGTTTCTGGATTGAAAATTGTGCTAATTTGCATTGAAGGTTGGGATTAGACCAAAATTTATAACTAGAGTATTTAATATTTATAGGTATTGCACTAAATCTCCTAAATTCTCATTCAATATGTTAATATTGGGAACTAGAGATGGGTCTTCAGGACTGTTTTCTCTTTATGATGTAGGTTCAGTAGGAGGAAATATTTGTTATCATATGCTCTTGAGTATACTGATTAATATGGCTTCTTAAGTTTGACATATAATTTAACCAATAGAATGCAAATTGCCTTCCTTCAGTCTAATATAATGGAAAAGTTTAACTTATGGCTCAGGTTTTCTGTGCATCATGGTCTGTTGTGTCTTGGTCTGGATTTGAGGTCTGCTTGTCAAGGAAATAGGCCGAGAATTGAAAGTTAAAGGCTAAAATTGGTCAAAGATATAAAGTTTATTTCTTTTTTTATTTCTTTTCACATTCATATTGATCCATGATTTCAATTCAGGGTTATGCTTTGTTTGATGTATTGTGTTGATGGTTTAGATTTTTTTAAAAGAACCTTTCCCAAGAAAATAGGCTGTAAATAATGATGGGATTATTGTAAATTCAACTTGTTTGCATTTGAATATTTGGAGTGCTGTGGACTTCATGTCAATTTGGTGTGATGCAATTTAACATCTAATTTTGCATAATAAATGTTGATCTCCTGAAACCTAGTGATATTATTTTGTTTTTAGTAATATTATGCTGGGAACATTGTGTCACAAAATCTATGAAATTTATGAAAATGAGTTTTAATTACATATTTACCTAGTTTTTTTGAAGTAGTTGTTATAATTTACTATAGTTTATATGCTGTTAGAATTATTCATGCTTCTTAGATCCAAGCAATTTGAATGGATCAAATTACAGAAATATTTCTAAAACAATCAAAATAAAATGAAGAATATTGATATGGCACATGATAATCTTGCATTGAGCATCATAATTATTAAAACAAATACCTTGAGTGACTACGGAACATAGGACCACCTAAGAAAATCATGGTCGTAGAGGAAGGCTTCTTCACTATTATTTTTTTCTTTGTTTCCTACATCTTTCAATCTTCAATCTCCGTTGGATAGTGGAGAGGGGGATAAAAAGGAATATGAGGCTTTAGCAAGAAGTTTCTCATATTCATTTTTAATTTTTCTTCGTTACCATCTTTTTAAGTTATGCAAAGGAGAAAAGGGAGAGAGAGAGAGAGAGAGAGAGAGAGAGAGAGGAAGCTAATTGATTAAAAATTTCAAAATGTGGACTTGCCATTAAACCATGAGTGACTATGAGTAGGCTAGAAGAGCCCACACCTTAAGCAAAGGTAAAAGGATTGATGACTTTGTAATAACAGGGACCTCAGGTGGATAGGAATCTATATTTGGTGTGTTGCTCTTAAGAGTCCTTTTTTACAAGTGAAATGTCCTTTTCAATGCCATCAAATGTGTCAGACATCTTCGGGGCATTATTGTCAAATTGGAGCTAGATGGAAGTATTGCAATTAACAAGGTATTATTTTACTCAATAAACCTTTTTTCCTTTATTTATGAGAAAGACATTTCAAAGTCACAAAATGATAACCATTACATTAAGCTATGTTATAAAATAACACATTTTTTATTCTAAGTTTTTAATAATTACATTATGTTAGCCTAAAGTACACATTTGAATAACTTATTTTGTTAAACTATTTAAGTTTGTTGCATACCTAGCATATTGCAATCTTCACTAATTATTTTTCTTTACCGTCTATGCCTTCTGATATATTGCTAAATGAAACTTCAAATATTGATTCAATTTATGAGTGTTATGATAATAGGGATTTTGATTAGTTCTGTTAAGAATCAAATCTGTTTATCAAACAAAATCTATTTTGAACTAAAATGTTGAGAGTTAGTAATCCAAATTTGTTGGAACTAATATATCAAATTCAAATTGTAGAAAAAAAATAATAAAAATTTTAGGTGATGCAATGGAAATTGATCTCCATAACCCAACAAGCACCCTATCAGAGATTAGATTTCTAATGTATGGCCCTGAATGTATCAATTCTATATGGTACCTAAAGAGCATCACCCTCTCAAAGGGCTAACTTGGCATGACCTTAATAGTGTAAATGATGTTTGAACTTAATGCCCATAAGAAACCTTAGAAACACGTTTGCTACATACTGGCATGGATCCATTGTCACCAAAAATGCATTTACCATTGAATATTCTTACCCCCTTACATGATTGTGGTATGTTACAATGGTTGATTTAACAATAGTATAGATAGTACAACATAAGATTGATTTGCTTGATCTTCTCTAATTATCTTTCCTCTTTTTGGTTTTATAATTTGATTTACATCTAAGAAGCTAGCCCTTTTTTCTTATTCAAATCTTAGCGCTTTAACACAGAGATATAAAAATGAAGCAAGTCCACATGAAGTTGCACCTACAACACATATAGTCATTAACTCTCATCCTTTTATGGCAACCAACACCCTTGCAAACTTAAGGACTTTATGATCTTCATACAACCTATTTTCTTGATCATTGAGAGCACTCAAAGATATTACATTGTAAAATTTGCTACATGTTTGACTCCTATCAAAGTTTTAATTACACCATCTTACATCCTTAATTTTATAGTTCCTATGCTAGTCATTCTGCATGCATCATTATTTCCTATACAAACGTAGCTATACACTCATAATTGAAAAACAACTCATCATGAGGGCATGTGAAATATCTAGAGCCAATTAATCATTGCCTTTGGTGGTCACCTGAAGAGCATCTTTTGGATTTTCACCATATCAAACTACAACATTAGTATTTGCTGACTTATCCTTATGTATGCCATTTGCAAACTCCATATTTAAAGTGTGATAAATTTCTCTTAATGTACTCTTTTATCATGTAATAAAAGCAAGTCATGTATTTGTACCTATTATGGTCATAGGTAGTTGTAAAAATACTCCCTTTTATAAATATTTGTGTAACAGCAGGTTAGGAATTCTTATTTTACTGTGGTAATTTGCCACAAAGGGAGGTGGTTACATTAGTGGAGAAGGGTGGTGGTGGCCATGGACATATGACTTAGTAATACTAGTTTTGAGGAGATTTATTGAGAACCAAGTTTGTTAACCAAACAAACTCTGCTTTGAGTAGATTTATTGAGCTGCCAAGTAAATTTGTTAGAATTATTTTTTAAAATCATTTATGCAAAGGAAACAAAAAAAAACTAGAATTTAAGAAATAAAGATAAATTCTTCTCTATAACTCAATAGTTGGAAAACCACACACAAAATACTTTAGTAGAAAAGAAATAGGGTGCTTGAGCTTTTTTATGACTAAAATGCTTGAGAAGCATCTTCAATCACAAGTAGTTTTTGTATTTTTTGGGGGCTGTTGGGGTAGAGGTAGACTTAAGAAGACTTGGTTAGGTTGTATAAAAAATGATCTTATTTTATTAAAATTAAATAAGAATTTGACGATTAATTGAATATAATGGAGAAAGATTCATGTAGCCAACCCCAATGTAATGGGATAAAGGTTTTTTTATTGTTGTTTTGTATTTGTCTATCTAGCCAATTATAAAATTGGTGTAGAAACAGTTGTTTATAGCTATTATAAGTAAAGTAGTCAATGTTGTTTGAATAATCTAAGAGTTTGACTATTTTATGCTGCTACATGTGGTCAAATGACATAAATACCCTTCATATTGAAGCACATTAATATAGTTATTGTTATGGAACATAAGCTCGAGTTAGATTGACACTTGAACAACAACAACAACAACAATAATATAACTTAACTAGGTGCTACATAATGAATCCTTCGCCTATCATTGGTCCTATTATGTGTCAAATTCTCATTTAATTCAAGATATCAAGATCATTTTTTATACATCTTAACCAAATATTTTTCTTTCTACCTTTAACAAACAAAATCTAATGCATCTACTCTCCTAACGGGACAACACTACCATTGCCGGCCCCAAGTCCGGATGCAAAGTGGAGGGTTGCAGTAGTCGACAAATAAGCGTAAATTATGAAATAATACTGAATCCTTAGATTGACACTTGAACCTTACACAAAAATAACATAGTATCATATCACAATTTTAGCAATAAAAAAATTATATGGTCACTATTTCATAAAACAACAGGATTTTTATTTTTTATTTTTTATAACAATCAACACCATGAAGTTGTTTTGAAGTGCATTTATCCAAAATAGACAACTAACTCTTGATAAAAAGAATAAAGCACTACAATGTAATTTATTTTGTTTGAGCAACTCGATCTATTCATGTGCACTTTTTGTCTCCAACTCATAGTCCACATCAATTTCTTCAAAATCCATCATTGATTGACCAATTTGATACTCATGTAGGAATATCATATATAATGATCAATTTTTTCAAATGTCAATCAATTGATTAGTTACGTCTCAACGTATAGAGTGGCCCTTATTGACTGCCTTTTGTCCTTGATTTTTTTTCTTTGGAAATCAATATATGGTATTTTTATCATAAAATAATTTTAGGTTTCATCGTTGGTTTGGATATTCAACATCCAAAATATACTAATAAGATGTAAATATTAGTTATTGTAAAAAAAGAGTTTATATGCACAAATAAATTATTATTGACTTTGTAATTTTCCTTGCTAATTAGGAGATGATATGGAAAAGTTGTTTTGATTGTATTGAGTAGCAAATTTGAAAATATGATTATGATGTGTAATTTTTCCTAGCCCAACATGTTGAAGTTGTACATTGCCATTACATTTTTGTTTTGTGTTGTTTATCATAAATGACTATATATATATATATATATATATATATATATATATATATATATATATATATATATATATATATATATATATATATATATATATAACTTTAGGAAGATGAACATCTACATTGGCTAGATCAATTCCTTCAATGCAATCCATAACATGGTTTGATTAAGCTTTTGAGTAAATTGTATATCATTCAAAACTAAATCATGAAAGGATATCTTAAAATATGACATATCGAGTATCATTAGAAATCTCAAATCTCTTTTAGTGTGTCTTGAACACTAGGATTTAGGGTCTTTGCAACTTCAATATACAATCATGTTAGAGCTTCTAGGACTAAAATTATACTAATAGTTTCACTCAAATGGTGGAATTGCTTGCATATTGGCCTTATCAATTTATTATGAGATAAAATGTATAATGTGATAGCTAGTACTTCCCTTGGGTTCTTGTTGAGCCATGCGAGCCATAGACACTGTGCGAATCATGCTAATGATCAATAATATGAAGCCTTCTAGAATGACTTGCTAATAGATCTCCTATGTATTTCTCTCCAAAAAAAAGAGGTCGTGCATGGGCCATGGAGTTATATATATGTTTTGATAGTAACTATTTATGACTTCCGGTTGTTATAGATGTGTTTCTAAACTGAATTGTTTCTCCATTTTGACTCATCTTATTATTTTTGATTATTGTCGCAATTACAAAATGACATTAATTAGATTACACTTCAAACAACAAGCAAAAACCATAACAACTAATTTTTGCGTTCATTACTCAAAATTAATCATCGAAGTTCATAAATGAATGAGTTTAAGATAAGATCCATTCATGATCAAAAACTACTAAGCAAATGCAAGACATATAAAGTGCATAGACCCAAAAAGTCAGCATAAATACAATAAAATATATTATTAAACATCTTGATCTCAAAGAAGTACTGGAGATAGCCAACAACCATTGCCAGAAAATTTTTTTTGTAATTATATTGGGTGACATGTTTTTAATTATTCCAAGTTTTTGATCAACTATGTTAATTGTGCTAGTAAACATTTATCAATGCCAATGAATTTGACCATATTCTCAGATTTTTACATGTATAAACTAATTATGAAATATGTTTATTTAAAAATTAATAAATTTTTTTTTTCTTTCATCAGGACTATAAATGAACCAAATCAAGCCGAGTACCACATTGTTTAAGCTTGTTCATTTATTTTCTTATTGAGTTCAACTTGAGTTTGAATGTGATCCAAGTTTTAAATTTTGTTAACCTTATCTATTAGTTTCTTATTGATTTGGAGTTGAAATTGAGCTTTATTCAAGCCTTATTAGATATATTAATGCTACTAATTTAATTTTACTTTATAATTATTAGGCGTTTTTGTATTTATAATTTTAATGAAAATTGAAATAATTCATTTGGTACTATTTAAATTGTTTGACAATGTTTAAACATTAATAAGAAAATATTTAAATCTACTTATCATGCTATTTATTTGGTTTTTAATCATATATATACATATAATAATATACATAATTTTTAAAGCATAAAAAAGAGAAATTGATACAATAACATAGAATATGTTATCAAATATATAATAAAGCTGTCATTGAATGAGCATTTTATCATCCTCTTAGTGATATACTTGTTATAGATCAAACAAGCTGGCTGATGAATATAAATAAAATGAGTGTTAAATAAAAAAACATAAGTAATTGTGTTATATGATGAGTTTTGTTATTTATTGAGCGCAATTATTTACTTATAGCACACCTTATGCTAATTTGACCAAATGTTGTAGTCTTTTTGAATAATTGTGTTTGCCACTATCATCTTTATTTTTCATGTGTTCCTTTGAAGGATCATTTGAACTTCCTCATTGATCAGAATCCTCATGATAATCCATATCATCAGGTAATCCTTAACTGGGAATCCAAGGATGCCCATTGGAACCACATTTTCATGTGTCAAATAAAGTTTCTCTCTCAATTTGGAATCTATATTGTAATACCTAAATTTCTTTGCAGCTACAACAACAACAACAACAACAACAACAACAACAACAACAAGCCTTAATCCCACTAGTGGGTGGCTACATGAATCCTTCGCCTATCAGTATTATTATGTTCATTTAATTCAAGTATACCAAGATCATTTTTATACATCTTAATCAAGTCTTTTAGGTCTACCTCTACCTTTCTTAACATAAGAAAATCTAATGCATCTACTCTCCCAATGTCATGACTACATGAAGTGGCTAAAACCATCTAAGGCGACTCTCCCTAATCTTATCTACCAGAGCTACCCAACTTTTTCCAACATACTATTTTGCATTCTATCTCTAAGGGTAAAGCCACTCATCCACCGAGCATCCTCATCTCAACACTTAACTTAATCTTATGCTTCTTTATTGGCCAACATTCTCGCACCATAAGTATGCGTCTTACACCATCTTATAAAATTTTCCTTAAGTTTAAGTGAAATTTTTCTATCACATTCAAAGATGCATTCCTCCACTTCAACCATCCAACTTGAATTCTACTAATAACATCTCCATCTATTTCACCATCATTTTGAACAATAGAGCCTAAATATAATGCCACTTTATTAATGACTTGATTACAAAGTCATAACAATATACTAAAACTTCTACAACTAAAATTACACTATATTAGTTTTAGATCTACTTAAACGAAAACCTTTAGACTCTAAAGTTTCCTCCATAATTCAAGTTTGTTTAATTCCTCTCAAATCTTATCAACAAGAAGAATGTCATCAAAAGCATACACCAAGGTACATCTTCTTATAAATGCCTCGTAAGAACATCCATAAAGTAAAAAAAGATAAGGCTTAATGTTGATCCTTGATGTAATCCAACCAAATAGAAAATATTTTGTCAATCCTCCTTGTGTTTGGACACAAGTAAATGCCTCTAGTATACATATCCCAATGACTTGAATATAACCAATATTAACTTCTTCGCTCTAACTCTCCAAAGAATCTCTTGAGACTTTATCATGCTTTCTAAATCAATAAATATCATATGTAGATCCTTCTTATTTTCTATGCTTCCATCAAACCTCTTAACAAATGTATAGCATCCATAGAGATCTACATGAAACCAAACGATTGAGAAACTTAGATCACTGTAACCTATGCTCAATTACTCTCCCATAATTTTAATGTATGGCACATTAACTTAATTCCTCTATAATTTGCACAGCCTTTGTGCATCACCTTTATTCTTAAATATAGAACCAACAAACTCTTTCCACTCATCGACATCTTTTAGTCTTTAAAATAACATTAAAAGATTTGTAAGAAATTCCTCGATCTCCTAAACATTTTCACACTTCTATTGGAATATTATTCGGACCGCTTTTCCACATTTCATTTTCTTTCTTTAAAGTTTTCACTAACTTCGATTTAATAATACTAATAAAAAAATAAAATTCTCTATTTTGTTTACAGATTGTAAGTAAAATCAATCATTTCGTGATTTCTTGAAAGTTTATTAAAATACCTCATCCACCTATTTTTCAATATCTTTTCAAGAAAAACACTTTATTATTTTCATCCTTAATATCACTAACCATGTCTTTACTTCTCCTATCTCTTTGGTTACCTAACTACATACATCTTTCACCTCTTTGGTATCTAATCTATCAGTAATCAAAAAATAAATTTTTGATCATAAATCATAATTACAACAACCTACGATAGAAATTTATTTTAGTGACAATGAAAAGCTAAAGTAATATTGAAAAAAATGACATGAAAAATTTTTATCTCCATTTTTTGTCCCACCAATCATCTAAAGCATCTATACTTTTTCTTCTAGGATCCCAATCCAATCCACGTGACCCTTACCCAGGCTCTTTCTATAATTATCACCTTCTTTTGTTGGCTCCACTTTTTCTTTAATACTATTTAAGCATATTCTCTCCTTATCAAATTTTACTATCCCTCTTTGTTGAAACGGTTGTTGTTTGGCTAATTCGCTAATTCGATTTTCCTTTAATACTATTTAAGCATATTCTCTCCTTATCAAATTTTACTATCCCTCTTTGTTGAAACGGTTGTTTGGCTAATTCGCTAATTCGATATTCCTTTAGCATAAATCACAAAAAAATAATAATAATTATAATATCTCGACATCTCTCTCCTTGGCGGCAGATGCTCCTCTATTTCTTGGTGATGATAAAAAGTATTTTATGGTGTAAATACATGATCAATATACGCTATTAAAATAATCAAAATTGGATATAATTACAAATTGAAAGCAATCCTAAAAAAAATTGACAATGACTTACATAATGTATCCACAATAAACAAAACTACATTCACCAAGAATTTCATTGTTGGAGTACTGACATTTGATGGAAACATTTGGCGAATTTTGTTATGAAGAAAAACTAAGAGAGGTTAAACACTGATTATCAAGGGAAAATGCTCTTCAGTATTTGGTAAGTAGTTAACAGATCAACTAAGAACACCGAAGTAACAGGTTATCAGAGAACATATAAGACTCCATGAAAAGACAACAGGAACACTCCAAGAAAATTTGGTTGTTTATTTGCCATGGTAATTGTTAAAGCTTGGAGTAGAACAGAGAAATGGTAGCGAAAGCACAAGGAAGAATGGAGGATGCTCCAAGGTCATACTCATCAGTCCTAATTTGCAAAATCACGGAATGCAACAACATGGCTCGAGTTGTGCAGTTGTGAGATGCCCATTTGTGCTGTAGAATTTTTTGGAAAGCAGGAGCGCAGCAGTCAGCCAAACAATAGTATGCTTGCTTTTCATGAAGCAAATCAGGTGAAAAGCTGTCACAAATGTGAGAGATTATTACATACATAATCCAGGTGGTCTGGATTAATGTATACACGCTGTGTACACAGGCGAGTACACAGGAATTGTGTACATGTACACAACATGTATACAATAATCTGGACCATTCGGATTCCACACGTAATAATTTCTTCACAAACAGACCCTTAGTTGGCTAGCTATGATTGTCTTCATTGATTCCAATATTTCATAATTTACTGACCTTTATGATGGTAGCAGCCCAATTGTATTTAAAGTACCTTTTCATATTCTATCTTTAACGTCACCAATACATTGAAAGATCTTTTATACTCTTTTTATGATTGGCTTATTACTTTTATTGCTAGTTTAATAAGCAATGCAAAATAGGATTGTTTGTTTAATTAGTTTGCTCCAATAAAATTAAATCAGTTCTTTGGTAAAACACCAATATGAGTTGCTGATGCTTGGTCATTGAAGTCTTTCATCCAGAAAATAATCTTATTTATTAACAACGCACAGATGGTTTGAAATGTTCTCTCTACAAATCGAGGTTTCTGTTGTTGCTTGCTCTTCATGCTTTGATTTTCAATGGAAAATAAACAGAGGATTAATCACTGTTTATACTCCACATCATATTCTAACGGAAATGGCTTTTCCTGAATCAAGATTGCTCGCATGCTTACTATCAAGAGGGAGAGAGAGATTGAACAGGGAATAAACAAAAGGCTGTCAAGGAATCTTGACAAAAAATGGAAAAGAAGCATCGTGGTTAGGCCAGCCCCATCTTTGAGGAAGAAACAAGAGGAAGACCAGAAAGCAGCAGAGACCAAAAAATCTGCATAGCTTTGTACCCTGAATGTCTGCAACTACATGTGTGTCTTGTACCCAGAAAGCTAGTATGTTAGCTTTCACATCTGGTTTTCAAATATTATTTCTTTAGAATGTATCTCAATCAAATTTCTGTTTATGAGTTCTCTTTATCCAATTATCTTCTATCTGAAGTAAGGCTTTCCCTTCATTCTTCCTTACATAGCATTCATAACTACTTGTGGTCATAGTCTACTGATTTCTGCTTACTTGAGTGATTCAATATCGTTGAAAACTAGATGTATTTACTGCAAAAGAAAAAATGATCATTTTGTGTCACGTTCAGTTTTTTTTTTCTCAGGTAAATTGGGCAAGTTATAGATGACATGATTTGCTAATGAATACTAAGGATTTGTTTGAATTAAAGGAGCTTAAGTGCTTAAAATGCTAGTTGTTTATTGGTTATGAATGAACAATTATTGATTTGAATATTTTTTGACTTTTGTTTCTTTTTCTTTCACTTAAATTTCCAGCATCCAAATAAAGCATGACATTTTTCATTTGCCTAATCATTTATGGGAATTTTGTATGGTTGTAGTCTCCGTTTCCAGTTCTTCTTGGAAGTGCTTACCAGGCTGGTAATTAGCAGTTGAGAAACTTGTGTTATTGGCTCATTTTTAGAACAGATCTCAAAAGGGGTGGGCACGTAAATCAAGATTATTTGGAACCAGGCATGAATCTTGAAGCACCTCTAAAGATATCCTTGATGCAAATTATGTGGATGAGGGAGAATTTATGGGAAATGGTGATAAGTGCCCACGATTAGATAAAAGCATTTCAAACTGCCTATACAAGAACGACGAGTCTTTAGGGGAAGAAGATAAGCAAAAGACGAGAACAAGGAAATTATTCTTAGCTGCTCTGTTAACTTTTTCTTGGCTTTATTTATTGTTTTCTAAACATAGTAATGGATTCACTCTAACTGATTTTCACTCCGTTACAATAAAAGATTTATAATTTCATAACAAATATCATAATCAATTTAATTGAGTAGATATTATAGCTGTCTGCTGACTGTCTTGACCCACCTGGTCATTTCATATTACTAGCCACTGTTATGTTTCATTGCTTATCCCATCTCTGCTGTCGTTAGCTGCTTACTGTTCTTTTATGTGGGATGAAAATTTATCATTCATTTTGTCTTCCTTCACAATCTTGATTGCCAACCTTTAGATGCGCTTGGTGGATTCACAACATTCACGCCTCTAAAAGAACGATCTTGGTCGCAAGGTTAAGGCTATATTGGGCCAACCTAAGTCATCCAAGGCGTATCCTCTATCAGTAATTCATCCCATCAAATCAATTCTTACATTGCCATTTTCTCTTCTTTTCTAACAGTTCTCTACTCGAGGATGTTTATCGCTATAACTTGCAGCTGTCATGCAGTGGTAGTGCAGTTTGATGCAGGCTAGTCTTCACAAAACGGTCTTAAGATCAGATACATAAAAAATCAGATGAGTTTTGATGACATTATTACTAATATTTCCTTGAATCTTTACTTTTCTTTTGCTAAACTGTAGATTTACCGATTGTAGAACAGTTGATTAAATCTAAAACTTCAAAAGTTGATAAGGTACTAATCTTTACTGTTCTTAGAAAAATTTAGGTGGTATACTTGAAATATTGAAGTTTTAGATGTTAGGTAAATAAGAATGTTTTGTGTGGTATGTATGTAAATACCCCTACTTTTTTTCTATTTATCTCATTATTGTACATTTTATTTTATATTCTAAATATCCTATTTTATTTTATTGCATGACTTGCATAAATTTTCTTTCAAGCATATGTTTTTACTATGTTATCTTTTCGGTATAATGGACCTTATGGTTTCATTCTTCAAGTATATTTAGGGGCTGGTTGGTTAAATATATTAAGAGTGTAAAATAAATCAAATTCATAGATTTTAATTTTTTGAGTGTTTGGTATGGTGCAAATTAAAATGTCAAAGTATTTCTAGTGTATTTGAACTGCATTAGAAATGTGATTTGTGGTGCATTTGAAATTCAATTTTCAAAATATCTACTCAAAGAAAGTAAGAATGGTCATGCTCGCCATCGCCCTCTTAATCACCGATAGGTCGTTTTTTCGCCATTGTTTTAGCTAACGACTGGATCGATATCCAATCGCTCACCTCCCACCGCTATTATCGCACCACATCGCCATCGTTTCGTCATCACATTCACCACCGTTTCCGGCTACTGAAGCTTTTGCCACTCGCTGTCAGCAGTGCAGTTTTTATCACTAGCCGGCATCGAGCCACAAACTATGATGGCCACCACCGATCACTACTTACAAACAACCCCAAAAAAGTAGTTCACATTATATTCATTTTATCAAAAAAAATAATAATAAGCTCATATATTTATAGATTTTTTAACCAAAAAATTTAAAGTAATTTAAATATATTATATTTATTTTATATTAAATATATATTTTACACTATTTTTTTGTTTGAGGCAATCAAACAACCCTTAATGAAGTAAAAGAAGAGTGATCGACTTCATCCATAGAACTTTAAAGCTCAACTAAATTAAGGATAATATGAATGTTTATGGATCACACATATATTTTACAAATTTATGTTTTTTTTGCACTCATTATATCTATGAAAATAAAATTAAGAGATTTAATCATTTGTGGCCTTAAAAGCTCTCATGAGTATTTTAGGAGAGGTATATATATATATATATATATATATATATATATATATATATATATATATCCTCAAAATCTTGTAGAAGTTAAATGAACCCAAGGAATTTTTGATACACCTAACGAATATTTTAAAAGATGAGCATCAAATTCAAGCTCTAGATTTGTCAAAAGTGCATGTTTAGTAGGAATTTGAATAAAAAAAAGAAGAGAAGATTATAGCATGTAAGAACCATCCTTTCTCTTGAAGAAAGATTGAATGAAATGTACATCAAATATCAGATTTTTATGCTTAGTTTCTATATTTTACATTAATTTCTAAATTTTAATTAGATTTGATGTTATCATTTATTTTCTTTTTTTTTTATATATTAGTATATATATTGATGACATTATGTATGATGTAATACTTTATTTATCTTAATATAATAGGAGATTTTTACTCTTCAATGACTTAGTCATCCACTTCTTATTTTAGACACCCACTATCCTTCAAGATGGATGATAAAATGAATATTAGTATTTTTAACAATATTAAGTGATCATAATATCAAGGATTATTAAAAGCCCAATTTCACTCTCATCATTCATGAATAAGTGAAGTGGATTAGGTTGCAATAATTGTGATAGATACATGAGTAGTCAATATAAGATCATAGTATAATATTTAGGAGGCAATGATTTCTCTTGAATATTTCATTATATGAATAACTATTTCTATATGAAGAAATCAGATAAGAGTTGAAGATATTCTCAATGACATATTTCTTTGAGGCAAGCTTTAAGGCCATTATTATAGAGGGAAAGGTCTAAGGCTAACACGAAAAGGATGTTCCTTTGACATGGTAGGCAAAAGGATGAGTAGTTTGAAGAGAAGTAGAAGATGAGGCCCTACTATAACTATTATAAAATATTTAAGCCATTTTGATGAAGAATGTCCCAAGGTTCACCTTGAGAAGAGCCATAATGAGGAGACCAAAATAGATAGAAAGTGATGATAGAATTAAGTTGTTGATTATGGAGAAGTTACAAGTCTTGTCACTAATGATAACAAAAGATCAAAAATTAATATAGAAATTTTTTAAAATATTGTATTATTCATCATAGTTGTCAGATGAATTTCATATATGATTTCTTAGTTGGTGAACTAGGTTCAAAACACTACACCCACCCAAAAAAATCTTGTAGTTTAAGCCAGATGAAAAGTAAGTTTTATTATAGATAAATAGTATATTATGAGGATCATTAATAATTTCTTTTCATGTGTTTCATATGCCATGATTATTTTATAAGATGGTGGTAAGACCTGTATTAATTTATGGTGCAGAATGTTGGCCAATAAAAGAGAAGTATAAGACTAAGTTACGTGTTGCAAAGATGATGATGCTCAGGTGGATGAGTGACTTTACTCTTAGAGATAAAATACGAAATGAGTATGTTTAAAAAAAAGTTGGAGTTTCAAGCTACGTGATAATATTAGAGAAATCGCCTTAGATGGTTTGATATAAAGTGTCGCCATTCGATGACTGTTGGAGAGTAGATGCATTATTAATTTATGTTAAGAAAAGTAGATATAGACCCAAAAAAGACTTGATTAAGATGTATAAAAATGATCTTAATATACTTGAATTAAATGAGAATTTGATACATAGGACACAATGAAGATTTAAAGATTTATTTTTATCCCATTTAGATATTATGTTGTTCCATATGTTAGCTACCATCATAGACTTAAAGCAAAGCAAAGAGAGAGCTCAAAAACTCAAATAAAAGAAGTCGAACTAACACATTGCATGCCCATTCAAGGCCATAAAAAAAATTTGCATCATAGTAGGGCAAAGCTACGCTAGTGGTTAGAATGAAGCTACAATTTAATTTATTTATTGTAATAAATAATCATTAAAAAATAAGGAGCTAGTCAATATCATTTGATCAGTTAGCTTTGGATTTGTTTTTTTTTTTTTTTTTGGTGCCGACTTTTTTATATTTTTATTTTTTAAAGATAACTCAAAAAAGAGTATTCAATATAGTTAAAAAGACCTTAGAATAGGCTTATTATGATGTTTATATGGCCATATTTAGCCCGTAGGATGAAAAAAATATATTAACTTAACTTTATTCGAAGACCTAAATCAAAGTATTCAGCAGAATTGTATGGTGCAGAATTTAAAAAATATCAGCTCAATTTTTATTGCCTTTTCTTTTGATGAAAAATAAAAATAAAAATAAAAATAAAAAGGGATAATTACAATTTAAGATGAGCGAGCTAGGAAACCTATTTGCAGACAAGATAGTTTAAAGGAAATAATTATATAATTTAGTTTTAATTTTTTTTCTTGTAATATTTCATCTCACGTAAATTGTATAAATATGGAAATCACGTTAAAATTAGAACTGTAAAAAAATTTGCTGTTTATGGACGCTTGTGTTCGTCTTGTTCATTAAAAAAAAATAAGACAAATACGAATTTTTATATTTTAAGTTCAATTTATAAAAGAGTCGAATACGAATAGCTATCATGTTCCATTCGTTATAGCTCAAAATAAAAAATTATATATATATATATATATATATATATATATATATATATATATATATATATATATATATATATATATATATATATATATATATATATATAATGTGGAATAGTGATTATGTAAAGTGGAGCCCAAGGTTTTGAAATAGGCATAAATTTGAATCTTTCTTCAAATATTTTATAGCTCATTTTGGTTGGCATAGTTTAGCAAATAGAGCCGAATGAGAGCAAATTTGAATAAATCAAATAATATCGAGTCGAATATGAATAAATTTTTTATGAGCCTAATTCGAACACGAGCTAATTTTGAACATAAATTAATATAAATGAATCAAATATGAATATAATTTTAACTTGTACGGACAAGCTCAGATCGTTTACACTCATAATTAAAATAAGATAATTCCTTAAATTATTTTTTATTTTAAAGAATTTGAGCGCGGAAATACAAATACAAAAACACTGGAGCCGAAATCTCCGTTTAATTGCAGGTTCTGAGGTATTTAAAAGATTAAATTCATTATTTATTCATCACAAGATTTAAGAGAGATCTTAATCATTAGTAATTATTTAAAAGGATGAGCGTTGTGAAAAAAAAATGTAATTTTTGTTAATACTAACAAGGTTAGTTTCATATTTTTGATTAAGAAAATATTTAAGATAAAATTCTTTGTTTCTTTTTAATTCTTAATCATTTTCTTAATATTTGTAACTCATTTTTATAGAAAAAAATTTAACTCAAAACTAATTATAAATGTCTTGTTTGAATCATCACCCTTCATCTTTAATATAACTCGTGCTTAAAAATTACTGTATGCCAACAACATGGGTATCTTTTCTCCATTTACAATTCACATTTAGGGTGCATTTGGCTTTGTGGCAATGTGATGTCCCATTGCAGTGCTATTTGAGACATTGCATTCCATCTATATTTTGAAAAATTTATGGTGAAAAAATTACATTTTCTAACATGATTTGACTTTATATGATGGCGGCCAAAAAGCTATGATTTTACTTTTTGAAAATAAAAAGATTTATAAGCCCCACTATAACTTCTTAAATAATAGATTTATTTTACAACTATCCCAAACAGATTCTTAGTTATAGTAAACTAGTTAGAATGTGTTCTATTCAAATCCTATTCACCCAATGCTACTAACACCTATTCCATCAAGCTAACTATTTTATATAGGCAAGACAACCACTTCACCTAATAAGTTAGTGAACTAACCAAGTTGGCCACTTTATCCAACAAGTTTACGACTTGAAATTAAGTCGACAACTTCGATCAGATCAAGATTTTAGCTGACTGAAATATGAGTTTAGTGAGACTTTTGCTATTGAATGATATGTATTTTCTTGTATTCTTTGTTAGATGCCTCATATATTTAATTGATATGTCACTGAAAATTTTACTAGTTGAAGCACGAATCTTAACATTGAAAGCAATTTGATCCTGAGTCGAGACTAGCCTAGATTAAGCACTTAAAATATCATTCAAAATTTTGGAATATTAGTCGAATCCCTAAATAGCTCATAAATATAGAGTGTTTATAGTCAAATCGAATATCTTGATGAGCCAGATCTAATAAGCCTAAGATTTTATAATTTTGACTTCATTTGAGCATTCAAATATTTAAAATACATCAGATGATTGAATGAATCATTTTGAGCTATCCGATGGAGTGGTTTAGATTTTGCTTGTATTTACAGAGGTGCCACTCCGATAATCTATAAATAGCCTCTAATTCTTCACATGAGAGGAGCCCAAGCTAAAGAGAAGAGAGAGCTCTGAGGCTTGAATAATCTTCATAATCGCGTTACCCCACCGACGCCACCGGTCAGCACGGCCATCGTTGCCACGCCGCCAAACCACCGTTGTCGCCACCGCCAACCATCGGTCACGGCCACCGCCGTCCACCGCCACTACCACCGCCGATCATCACCATCGATCGCGCCGCCGCTAATCATCGCCGCCAACCACCGCTGCTATCGCCGCCGACCATCGCATCCGCCGCTGACCACATCACCGGTTACTATTTCACCAGCGCCGCCAACCACCGCCGACTACTATTGGTCACCCGGCCGCCATCACCGACTCACTACCACTACCACACCATCGGATCGACCATCACCACGTTCCGCCATCATCGTTGATCACACCATCAAGCATGTACCAACTATCGCCGCGATAATCGTTATTATCCGATTATGGATCAAGCTTTCTCACATACAACTTTGTAATCCTGTTACCGGAAAAACTTAAACTTTATACTCCAAAGCAGGCATATAGTGGAATATTTTTATTGAGCTAGGCCCCATAGTTTTTTTCCTCCTTTTGGGGTTTTTTTAAGTAAAATTTTTGGAGTTTCTTGTTCTCTCTTCAAATATCTATGTGTGCTCAATTTCTCAACAAGGCTAAGACGTAAAGTTTTATTCTACCGCAACTAGTTTTCTAGCACACAACAGTTTAACGTCGGATGTGGGAAGTTTATTCCACGATCGTAATCTCTGTGAACATTTGTATTATAATCAATAGGCAATACTTGCAACAACGGAGCCTCTCGCTCCAACTCTCATCACTCCCAAAACTAATCCTTAAACTAAGGATGCTAAGATTCTACCTCACTTTCCTCTGATAAGCATGACCCTATCGGTGAAGGTGCAACAAGAACCTCTTTAGAAAATCATATTCGTCGAATGGAAGAGTCTCAAAATGAGATAATTCGGCTTTTATGAGAACACGACAGCCACTACTGCGAAAAATGCATCTCCCCCAAGATCGATCGTTAGCTAGGGGAGGTCAAAACGCTATCTGGCCTTCTCGCCATCAGTAAGTTCTTCAGGCTGTGATCGCGACCTCCTTGACACTGCTAGTTCTACTCATCCATATCTTGCAGCTCAATCGATTGCTAACCCACCAATTATTGCAAGTAGCTTGACATGCTCTCGTCCTTTTAATTCCACCCATCATGTTATACTTGCGAAATTACAATGCTTAGTGCGAGAAGAATTTCACCTTAAAGATGAAAATCATCTTCTCTCTCATCATGGCTATTAGAAGTCTTCACCTTTGGCTGAAGCCATTCTTCAATATTCTATTCCCGTAGGTTTCAAGCTTCCATGCATTGACTCCTATGATGGGGCAACTGACCCATATGAACACATCGACCATTACACAACCATCATGCATATCCAACGAGCTCTTGACACACTACTTTGTCAGGTCTTTCCAGTCACCCTTAAGGGCCAGACTCGCACTTGATTCTACTCTCTTCCAAGGGGATCCATCCATACCTTTGACGAACTCGCCAAGATTTTTGTAGCACAATTCATTACAAATTGTAGGATCATTAAAAAATTCCTTCATATCTCAGGCATTTGTCAAAATGAAGATGAATAACTTAAGGAGTACTTCCAAAGGTTCTTCTTGGAGGCTCGTCAAATACCTGGGGTAAAACCTGAATTACTAAGAGGAGTTTTCCTTGGAGGACTTTATCCTCGGCTTTTCTACTCATCACTAATGCGAGATACGGTTCGCTCATATGCCGACTTGGTTCATCATGTGGAAGCATAAATTTCTGCTGATGAGGCTATTAATGCCCATCGAAAATAATTTGAACAATCCACAAGAAAATATAAGAGTGCTCCTAGGAACATAGATCAACAATCCCATCAAAAGAAGCAATAAGACAGTCGTGATCTCCCTCCACAGCCCCACATCAATGACGTGAACCACGACCATAAAAGGAATACACACCACTGAACATATCTCGTGTTAACATCTTGATGGCCATTTGAGATGAAGAGACCATTAAGTGGTCACATCCATTGAAACCAAATTCAGAAAATTAAGAGAAATATTGTCACTTTCATCGAAGTCGTGAACATACTACTGAGGCATGTAAACAACTCAAAGAATAGATCGAGAGGATCATTCAACAAGGATATCTACGTCAATTTATGTATAATCAATCAACTCAAGCAAACATAACTCCAATTGGGGGGCAACCGGGATAATCATCACAGAAATAACAAAATAGTTGCCAGATAGTTGAAAAAATTGAAACAATCGTAGAAGGACCACTACTATCTAATCAAGTATTCATTGCCACCTCCGAAGAGCCAGAGTTAAAGAAATCCCGTATTGATCATTCCATCACTTTTAATGACTCAGACTTAGAAGGAGTCTAAGTTCCACATCAAGATTCACTTGTCATCAGTGCAGGGATCGGTGACACATGTTATAATGTTAAGAGAATTTTGATTGATAATGAGAGTTATGTCAATATTTTATTTTACTCCACATTTTTTAGCATGGGCATGGTTAAGGAAAAGTTTCAATCTGCTGTAGGACCATTATATGAGTTTGATAATTGTCCTGTGCTAGTGGAGGGAGCAATTACCCTTCTTATTGTTCTCAAAAAATTTTCTCGATAAGTGACTCATTCAATTCAATTCATGGTGGTCAAGTCAGATTCAGCATACAATGCAATCTTTGGAAGGCCCCTCCAATAAATCTTTGGTGATGTTACTTCAGTACCTCATCTTAAGATGAAAATTTCAACCCTTATTGGGGTTAGAATGGTCTATGAAAATCAACAAATAACACAATCATATTACCTCAGACATGTTCAACCACGCCCTTCGGTGACCTTTAACATCGAAAATTTTAATTTTTGAGATGAAGAAGTATCCTAGAGGGCTTTGCCTGTAGAAGACTTGCTCCCTATTTCATTACCAGATGACCAACTTTTATGAATAGTGCAAGTCAGATCTCTGCTCTTAAACGAAGAGAGGGTAAAATATATAAACTTCTTGTGCAAGAATCAAGACATCTTTGCTTGGAGTCCGACATATATGCCTGGGGTCGACCTTAATGTGATTATGCACTCCCTCAAGATTAATCTAACATTTAAACCGGTCATCCAAAAGAAGCGGAGTCTTGCACCTGATTGCCTCCAAGCTATTGAACAAGAAGTTAACAAGTTCTTAGAAGCAAGATTCATATGAGAAGTATATTACCCTACATGGCTAGCAAATGTTATCATGGTTAAGAAAATAAATGAAACTTGAAGAATGTATATTGATTACACTGATCTCAACAAAGCTTGCCTGAAAGATAGTTTTTCCCTCCCCCGAATTGATCAATTGATTGATGCTACATCTGGACATCAAATGCTCAATTTTTAGATGCTTACTCAGGTTTCAACAAAATAAAAATGGACTAAATGGATGAAGAAATCACATCTTTTTAAATATATAAATGTTTATATTGTAACCAAGTTATGCCTCTTAGGCCACACAATGGAGTTATATGTGGACCTCATGTTAGTAGAAAGCTTGAAGGAATCATAATATATTTTTGACTTAGAAATATGCTTTAACCTTCTTCGACGTTATAACATGCGACTCAACCCAAGTGAGTGTGCTTATGGGGTTACGCCAGAAAAATTTCTTAGTTCATGGTCACCTATCGTTGGATTGAAGCTAATCCCAAGAAAATTAGAGCGCTCAGAGATATGGCTTCTCCAAAGAATATCAAGGAAGTTCAATGCTTAAATGAACAAATTGCTGCCTTATCTCGCTTCTTAGCTCATTATGGAGTAAATACTTGCCACTCTTTAAAATATTAAAGGGAGCTAAAAAATAATAATTTTCAGTGGACTGATGAATGTCAAGCTACTTTTGAGCAACTAAGAGAATATTTAGCATCTCCACCCTTACTATCCAAACTTATCCAAGGAGAGATATTATACTTATATCTCGTAGTCTCTTCCCACACAATAACCTCAATTTTAGTGCAAGAGGAAAATGCGATACAATGACCAATTTACTATGTTAGCAAAATTCTCTCCGACATAGAAAGTCGTTATTCACTAGTAGATAAGATGGCTTTGGCTTTATTTTTCTAGCGAAACTCTTCCCATGAAATAAGCTCAGTTTTAGTGCAACAGAAAAATTTATTATAACTACCAATTTATTATGTTAGTAAAATTATCTCCGATATAGAAAGTCATTATCCACTAGCAGATAAGATGGCTTTGGCTTTAGTTTTCTCAGCGTGAAAATTACGTCCATACTTCTAAGCACACACCATCGATGTTTATACCCATTTACTGTTGAGGGCCATTCTACAGAAACCAAAGGCATCTGGAAGGTTAATCAAATAATCCATAGAATTGAGAGAGTTTGATATTCAATTTCTACCCAGGCCAGATATAAAATCTCAAGTACTCACAGACTTTATAGTTGAGTGCACTGTCCCTACTCCAAATGGGCTATCTATTACACCCATTTTATCTCCTCAATGGACCCTCTATGTTGATGGAGCTTCAGGAAATGCTGGTGCTAGAATAAGAATCTTACTTATTTTCCCCCAACAGGATACCTTAGAGTATGGACTTTGATTAAAATTCCTTGCAACTAATAATGTGGCTGAATATGAGGCTCTCATCATAAGGTTAAGACTTGTCATTGATTGTGAAGCGTAAAACTTAATGTTCTACACTAACTCTCAGCTTATTACCTCCCAGGTTGAGGGAGACTTTAATGCTCATAATTCCTAGCTAGCATAATACCTCAGCTTGGTAAGGTCACTTCTTGCCCATATCAAGACACATCAAATCATTCACATACTTCAAGAGAAGAACACTTGAGCTGATGCTCTCACTAAGCTCGTTACCTCTGCTTTAGGGATCTATTTAAGAGAAGGTGTGTTGAGAAAATATATTTTTCTCGTATCCAAGGGTCATGGATAATATAAAAAATTAATGAGACAAAGGAACTTTCGTAGATGAACCCCATCCTATCCTTTCTAAAAGAATGGACCCTTCCTGAAGACCCAACTACTGCAACTCATCTTCGAAGATAAGCCGTAAACTTTATTATTATCAGAGGTGAATTATACAAACAATATTTTTTTGAGCCATACCTTAAATGCCTCTCACTATCAGAGGCTGATTATGCATTAAGAGAGGTTCACTCTAGAATATATGGAGAACACCTAGGAGGAAGGGCGCTAGCCATTAAAATCACGAGTCAAGGATTCTATTGGCCTACGATGAGGAAAAATGCCTTGGATTTCATAAAAAAATATGCGATTTGTCAGTTACACTCTAACCTCTCTAATACACCATATACATAGCTCTCATCCCTTCAAAGCCCATGAAATTTTGCTTAATGGGAAATTGATATCATAGGACCTTTTCTAGTAGCATCAGGGTAACAAAAGTTTATCATTTTAGTTGTCAACTATTTCACTAAATGGGTGGAGGCTGAACCACTCGCTAAAATCATGAAGGAAAATGCTAAACAATTTATTTGGAGAATATAATATGCCGATTCGATCTCCCTGCAAAGATCATCACCGATAATGAAACCCAATTTACTGGAAAAGTATTTACGTCTTTTTGTAAAGATCTTCACATTCAGCTGCTGCATACGGCTATAGCCCACCTCAAACTAATGGGTAGACTGAAGCTACCAACATGACTATACTCAAAGGGTTAAAAGTACACCTCAAGAAGCCTGTGAGGCAATAGGTTGAGGAGCTCTCTAGTGTTCTTTGGGCTTACTGCACTACTTCACAAACTCTGACTGGTGAGACACCCTATAATTTGTGTTTCAGCATAGAGGCTATTATACTAATAGATATTGGAATTTCATGTCCAAGAGTTTAAAGATTCAATCATAATAGCAATGAAGAAAAACTTAGAACTTGAACCTACTACCCAAAACTCATGACAAGACCCTACTTCGGACTGCTTCCTACCACCAAAGAGTAGCTTGTCACTTCAATAAAAGAGTGAAACCCCATCCCATCTCTGTCAGTGACTTGGTCCTGTGAAGTCTTGAAGCTGCTAGCAAAGTCCCTCAACGCAATAAGCGCTTACCTCTTTGGGATGACCCTTATGTGGTTACAGTTATGGTCAAGCCAAGAGCATTTAAGCTCAAGGATTTGAAGGAAAAAATCTTGCCTTAAACTTGGAACACGGAGAATCTCCGAAAGTATTATTAGTGATTTTTACTGCATAAATATTGTAACCTTTATTTTATCTCATTTGTCATTTCCTCTTCAACTCATATCTTTGTTAAATTATCTTGTGATAATACTGTATCACTGACCTTATCAAAGTAATGAGTTTATGGCCTTTTCTTTCAAGTTTGTTGCATATAAATAATTTTCTTCATTTAATCCTCCCACTTGAGGAATGCACAACTCACGTCGTGTCTCAGTCGGGGCATGATCAATCCTAAGGGGATTTGATCGGACCTCTTTGATATAGGTAAGAAGTCAAGTAACACCGTGGATAATACCTAGGATAAGTCAAAAAGTCCTTGGTGGACATTCCATGGCCTCTTCCATATAGGTAAGACGTCAAATAATATTTTGACTAACACCTAAGATAGGTCATAAAGTCCTTGTGGACTTCTCACGAACTCTTTCGTACTGGTTAGTGTTGTCGAATAATATTCTGAACAATCACTTTGGATAGGTCCAAAAAAATGAGACAAATTATCCAAAATTTTTAGTTCACTAATGTCATTGATAGCTCTATCATGATGATATAAGAAAGAATTAAAATTTTGGATACAATAAAAAAATGAAACATAGATAAAAGGAAAAGAAATGCATCCTCAAGTGATACTACATGATATCAATATCCTCCTCATCGCTGGAAGATGCTCCCTTAAACTCACTTTCAACCCCTTCATCTCGAATGCAAAGGGTCTTGATTGAGAGATAGATCGAATATTAGCCCTTTTTTGCTATGTAGCAAATTCTTTAGAATCCTCATATGAAGCCTTTCTCTAAACATTGGTGCTCTAAGTCCTTCACTTCAACATCAAGAATATGATTATGAGCATCTTGGATATGATCCTCAATAACATCACGATAAGTTAGGGAGTTAATAAAGTCTTCCACTGCCTTTAAGGATACAACATTTGCTTTCGCTTCTGACATAATAAGCTCTTTCTCAGAAAGATGATCTTGTAATATTTCTTCTCCAGTTCAAGTACCTTCTTCTCCACTACAAATGCCTTGAGTATTTTCTCTTTTTGGTGAGTCTCTACCCTCACCTCAATCAGCTCATCACGAGTAAGCTCCACCTCTGACGCTGGAGAGAAAGAGAAGTTAACATGTCCATCAGCTCAATTCTACACCCAGTTATTTGATCCTCCAGAGCTGCCACTTCTTTGGCTTTAGCATTCATCTTTCACTCATACTCGCATTGCAAGTATTTTACCTTCACAAATTTAGTATTTCACTCATCTAGAGTGACACCCAAATGAGCCATAAGCCCTAATGTTTGAGTTACCTGTAATAAAAAAATATAAATATTACACAAAGAAAAAAGGAAAGAAGAAAGAGAAAGAGAAGATAATTTACTAATTCATCTGCTCATTGACGTCCAATGCATACATGCTTTAGCACATCTTTAGGAATATGTGACTTCAAGAGATGAATCCCCCCATTATGAGTTGAGATAGCTAAACTCTCAGAGGCCAACTGGGGGAGAGCATCTTCTCCAAATATTTGACATAATTACTCCGGCACATGTCTTCTTTTTCTTTAAAGAAGAAGCATTATTGTCACCATGATTTCGTAACGGGCTTCTTGAAAGAATCCTGTGAATATGAGGAGACCTTTCATTACCTTTACTTCATCTATTCAGTGGAAGAGCATGAGATCTCACTGCCTGAATGGAAAGGCCAACCTTGAATATTCTATCTTCAATTATATACTTGCCAATGACGTAACTCATGTTGTAAGATTTCTACATTAGGAATATTGAGAGTTGATAGGATTTCATTCTCTTCAATCAGTAATGGATCTGGAAGGTCGTTCAATCTTCCCCATCTCTAAAGGAAACCCCACTCATTTTTCACAAAAAAGAACCCATTAGACCAACTTATAGATGGATTCAATGCTGAAAATTCTATCTAATTATTTATACATCGATATGAAACACGTCCTTGAGAATCACATGTGAACCTATACATTCTGCATAAGTACTTGATGTTCAAAGTCACACCACGCTCTCTAAGGAAGAAAATCAAACCAACGATAATCACTAAAGCTTGAAATAAAAATTGTGACAAAGCTACACCACATATTTTTAAAAACCTCAATCAATTCAGAAGTCAAAGGGAATCGCAGTCCCGCACGAAAAATCATCTCAAAAATAGTAAGGTATCTTTGCAGAGAAAAACGTGCCCAATCAGAATTTTTGGCAACAAGAGCCATCAACTCATTTGGGAAATAAAATTTCTTATGGAGCACCATTAAATTATCAGCTGTGATAACAACAACAACAACAACAACAACAAGCCTTTATCCCAATAAGTGGGGTCGGTTACAAGAATCCTTTGTCTCCATTGTGTCCTATCATGTGTCAAAATCTTATTTAATTCAAGTATACTAAAGTCATTTTTTATACATCTTAACCAAGTCATTTTAGGTCTACCTCTACCTTTCTTAATATAAGATAAATCTAATACATCTACTCTTCTAGCCGGGTCATCAGATGGTCGATGCTTTATGTGGCCAAACCATCTAAAATGACTCTCTCTAATCTTATCTGTCGTTGCAGCTACTCCAATGTTTTCCCGAACATACTCATTTTGCATTTTATCTCTAAGAGTAAAGCCACTCATCCACCTGAGCATCCTCATCTGTGTAACACTTAACTTAGCCTTATGCTTCTCTTTTATTGGCCAACATTCGTCATAAGTCATTGGGTCGTCTACCACCCTCTTATAAAATTTTCCTTAAGTTTAAGTGGAACTTTTCTATCACACAATAGAATAGATGCATTCCTCCCCTTCAACCATCCAACTTGAATTCTACTAATAACATCTCCATCTATTTCAGCATCATTTTGAACAATAGAGCCTAAATATCTGAATCGCTCACTCTTATTAATGACTTGTTCACCTAACGCCATAACACTATCACTAGAACTTCTACAGCTAAAATTACACTCCATATATTTAGTTTTAGATCTACTAAATTATTAACTGTGATAGTGGATTATATATCATCTATAGTTGTCATGCTATTGATTTTCTTTCGGCCATCATTTTGCAAAAATACATGATAAATGTGAAACAAAAAGGAGAGAAAGACAAATGTCTGAGAAGTGTGTGAAGCAACTCACTTACATCAATACTTGGACAAATCCTTTCCTAACTTTCTTGCTCACGGACAGTTTTAGATAAAATTTTTCACCTCCGATCTGATAAAAAATATACGTATACATATGAGGTCATAAAAAAGCTATTTCTCTCTAATGATACTCTGAAATTACCTGCTAGAGTTTTTGAGTTTTTTAAGGGGTGGTTCCTAATTGACACTTCCCGCCACCTTGGCAGTTATCAACTACTGAGCCATCCATTGGAGTTTCAAGAAATTCAATTTTCTATAATAAAAAGTAGAAAATGCGGTCTTGATCACCTCCAAACCCGGTTAGTCCGGCGATGATAGTTGACACCTATTTCGAGAGAAAACTGGAGCATCATCATATGAACCACGGGCCCTGATTGCCTCCAAACTCAGTCGGTCTAACGAGGACAGTTGACGCCTCTCTCAAGGAAAAAACTAGAGCCTCGCTGTATGAACTACATGTCTTGATTGCCTCTAAGCCTGGCCAGTCTGACGAGGATAGTTGACACCTCTCTCGAGGGAAAACTGGAGCCTCGCTGTATGAACCACGGGCCTTGATCACCTCCAAACCCGATCGGTCTGATGAGAACAGTTGATTCCTCTCTCGAGGGAAAATTAGAGCCTCACTGTATGAACCACGGGCCTTGATCACCTCCAAACCTAGTCGGTCCGATGAGGACAGTTGATGCCTCTCTCGAGGGAAAATCAGAGCCTCGCTATATGAACTACGGGCTTTGATTACTTCCAAACCCGATCGGTCTGACGAGGACAGTTGACACCTCTCTCGAGGAAAAAATGGAGCCTCACCGTATGAACTACGGGTCTTGATCATCAAAACAAATAACCTTCTTTTTAGAAAAAGGTCAGAGCTTCGCTGACAAAAGAAAATTTTTTTTATTATCCATAGCCCTTAAATTTCTACTGGATATCATCTAACGCAGATGAACATTAAACCATATGCGAGAAAATTGTGTCTCCTTACTTGACTTGAAGGGGGGATTTTTATGGATCCACAATAGGGGCAAAAAGAGAATAAATTTTGAGAAAAAATTGAAAATATTTAAATGAAATTCAAAATTTCTAGACTCAATTATATCTTTCCTTTTATAAAAGTAAAAAAAAGGAAAAAATAAATAAAAATTCAAAAAAAATAAAAAAAACCCAAAATTTTCCCTCACTAGCGTGGTTTACATGCCGGTAGGGCACCGCCCCACGCCTCCGCCAGGCCAAGGCTCGTGATCCTATGCCGCCCACAGCATGGCAGGCTCGTGACCCGCACGCACAGCCTCAGACCCTGCCTGCGGATCATAGTCTTGTGCACCCATGAAGATCTATTCTCTCAAACTATATGTGACACAAAGGTTAATGAACCCGCAAATTTTATTAACATTAAAAAAGTTAATATTTTTAATTATTTGGCATGTATTTTTGGATGGTAGAGATAATGTCATCCAAAAATAGGGAGAAACTGATATGTCATTGAAAACTTGTGGGCTCCGAAAATTCACCACCGACCTCTCGACAAATAATGATTAATTAAAGAGAGTGATGATTTACATGTCGGTGTAATTTTTAGAAGGCATATAGAATAGTAGATAAGACACTACCCAGAGATTTTGTCCACATTTGGTGAGGACTTTAGATCTGGTTCCAGGTTCCTATAGGCACAAGCCCCTATAGTTAATTACCCCTCTCAATAAGTAAGAGAGAACTTTCTATTAAGGCTAGTCATTAGATTGCTTAATGCGTAGCGTATAGTAGCAGCATATAGAGTTTCAAAATTTAGATTATAAAATTCATCATTTCAGCTTAAACCGGATGGTTGGGAGAATGATGATGTGCTCAATCTAGATCCCATGGTTCCCTCATCCCGGGCAGTCGCGGTTCCTAGTTTACTTAGTTAGAGAAGGTAGTCAACCTAACCTAACAGAAGGATCCTCATCAGTAACACATGGTGTACGTAGTCCAAGAAATTCTTGTAGACCTAGGGTGGTGTTTATTTAAGGAGACAATCTTAAGTCTACCTTAGTTGACAGAGGGCTATTTTTCCTATCAAGTATACCCTATAATTCACAACTCAAAGGGCAGAGCCATTGGGAGCTACCATGATGTAATATAATGGAGCCGACCCAAACCACCCATCGAGGACTCGGTCATAAGCTTGTGGAGCCTATTGGCTAAGCCACGTAGTCAGAGGACATGGGCCACATCCTTACTGGCATGAGATTGATTGATAGTGAACACATCAGAATACTTGATTTGACATTGGCTCCTTTGTGAGCTAGAGTTTTCTTAGTTTGTCACCCTAATAAACAGTTATGGAAGGTGGATGGATTGAGTTTAATTTAAGTTTTTAATGATAGAATTCCATTTAAGCAGTTTCAAATTGATATTTGATTTGAAATTGATTAATCTAAATATGTTTAAGAGCTTTAGATCCTATCAACTCTATTTAGCTGCTAATAGAGGATTAGATCTGCTGTCAGGTGACAGAATCAATTTCTCAGATATCTCATTGATTTGAAACTCTTATTATAAGTTTTTAGGATTTGTTAACTGCCCTAAGACTAAACTAAACAACTCAATGCTAAAGATACACTTGAATTTAAGCATTCAGCATAGTGTCAGGGCCCATGCGAGTGTATTTAAAAATTTAGGCAATTTTTATTTCTATGGGCTCCAAAAATTCACCACCGACCTCTTTTGATGAAAAGAGTGGTTTTAAAATGTCAGTGTTATTTTTAGAAGGAAGATGAGATAGTAGATAAGACACTACCTAGAGATTTCATCCTCATTTGGTGAGAACTTTAGATCTGGTTCTAGGTTTTCTATAGGCGCAAGCCCCTATAATTAATTGCCCCTCTCAGTAAGTGAGAGAGACCTTTCAATTAAGGCTAGTTGTTAGATCGCTTAATACATAGCATATGGTAGTGGCATGTAGAGTTTCAAAGTTTGAGATATAAAATTCATCAATTTAGCTTAAATCAGATGGTTGTGGAAATGATGACGTGCCCGATCTAGATCCCATGATTCCATCATCCCTCGCTCCCTAGTCTACTTAGTGAGGAGGTGACCCAACCCGATGAAGGATCCTCATCAGCAATACATGGGTTACGTCGTCCAAGAAATCCTTGTAGACCTGGGGTGGTGTTTGTTTAAGGAGATAATCTTAAGTCCGCCTTAGCTGACAGTGGGCTGTTTCCCCTAACAAGTATACCCTATGATTCATAACTCAAAGGGCAAAGCCATTGGGGAGCATACAGACTACGATCGTGATCGTAATATAATAGAGCCGACAAAAACCACGATCGAGGACTCGGTCATAAGCTTCATCTGTGTTATTGGCCAAGCCACACAATTCAGAGGACACGGGCCACGTCCTTATTGGCAAGAGATTGATTGAGAGTGAACATTGCAGAACATTTGATTTGACATTCTCTCCTTTGTGAACTAGAGTATTCTTAATTTGTCACCGACAAACAGTTGCAGAAGGTGGATAGATTGTGTTTGATTTAAGTTTTTAATGATAAAGTTTTATTTAAGCAGTTTCAGATTGCCACTTAATTTGATTTAAAAAAATGGATTAATTTGAATATATTTAAGAGCTTTAGATCCTGTCAACTCTATTTAGCTGTTAATAGAAGATTAGATCTACTATCACTTGACAAAATTAGTTTCTCAGATTTTTCACTGATTTGAAACTCTCCTTATAGGTTTTTAAGTTTTGTTAACCCGGACCCAGTCCTAAGACTAAACCGAGAAGCAACCTGCGTAGCATCCTCAGACACTTGAATTTAAGCATTCAACATAGTCGGGGAACATGCGGGTATTTATAGCTTAGCTAATTTCTTCTAATTAGTGATTTTGTTGACTTTTGACAATCATAATTAAAATGAAATTCCCTAGTTTTCGATTAAAGAAAGCCTTATGAGTTTTATAAATTTTTGGTTTAGTATCGCATTTTGTTTGCTTGTACAATGGGTTGCAGATTCGGTGGCGAAGAAGACATTTCAATTTAGATTATGTTTTAACACATTTCTTGCACTTAGTTTACTTATTGGGTTTTTGTAATTCTTCCAACTTGATTATACTCAATTTGCATCAATTTTGATAAATTATGCCAATTTCAATGTTTATTTATTTAGCCCCACTCATGCTTATTGGCTAGCATAATAATCACCTCCACATTCATATAAGAGTTATTAAACTCAATTTTGATTTATCCTTAGATTTTGAGTTTATTGCAAGTATGTTGCGAGTTTAGCATTAGTCCCCCTGAATTCTATTTAAAGCTTGCTTAATTTTGAGAAATTTGCAAGAAAAGGAAACTCACTTTGCCACTTCAATTTAAGCCATAGAAGATTGCAATTAGAGTTTGTGAGTTTAGTATTAGCCTCCCCCACAGTTTATGAGTTTAATATTAACCTCTCCCAAATTTCACTTAGATTTTAAATGAATATTCTATTCTTTTAAAAATTTGCTTTAAATGAACCCCCCTTTTTTCTTGTTTGATGCTTTAAAATTAGCTGCAAGTTTTTCTATTTAGCACTCCTAAGTTAGCTCAATTTACCTCATTTTTTTCTAAGTAAAAGATTTGTGAATTTGACCCACATCATCCCGTAGGGGTCAGTGTTTTGTCTACTCAGACTCTTGAGTAGTGAGTGTCTCGCGACCAAGAATATTTTCATCTCATCGTGCCCTCTTGAGCATAGCGAGGTCTTCATACCTGAAAGAATACATACAATGCAATATATAATCACCCCTCCTTTTTTAAGTTTGGAAATTAGACAAAATTTCAGTAGCATTTCGTTTAGGGGGAGCGACATCTAACAAGTAGTTGGCTTACTCGATACGCCCTCTTTAGCATAGCGAGTGGTGTCTTGCAACACCACAACCTATTTTTTATCCCGTCATGCCCTCATGAGCACAACGGGGTCTTTAAACCTACAAAGCAACACAAGCATGTATATATATTCACATTCACAAATCCCATAAGTTCTGAAATATTTTTCGACGACCGTAGTGTTCACAAAGGAACGCTTGTGATTGGGATGCAAGGTGTAAATGATGCGAAAAATCTTAAGAAGAATTTGCCTCATGATAATGTTCTTCCCCCGATTCACGATGAAGTGAAAATTGGAAGGGCTACGGGGTGTGCGATGCATAAAATCGAAAGAAGAATTCACCTCATGACGATGTTCTTCCCCCAATTCGCGATGAAATAAAAACTGGAAGGACCACGGGGTGTGAGATGCCAAAAATCGAAAGAGAAATTCAACTCATGATGATGTTCTTCCCCCAATTCACGACGAAGTGAAAACAGGAAGGGCTATTGGGTGTGCTAAGCCGAAAATCAAAAGAAGAATTCACCTCATGATGATGTTCTTCCCCCGATTCATGATGAAGCAAAAACTGGATGGGTTATAGGAGGATTGAAAAAATGGTCGATTTGAGGTCGAAAGAGCCAAGAAGACGGGCCAAGGAAGGTTTGACAGGCTGAAGGATCGGGCGGCTGGTCTGAGTCATGATTGCCGAGTAATGGCGAGTCACGGCAGCGGGTCGTGGCTATCAAGGTGGGAGGTGGATGGGTGGGGCTTGGTCATTCTCGAGTTTGCGTCTGGACGAGAGGATCATGTGTCATGGGTCCGCAGATGGAGTGGGTTTTATGGAAGTCATGCAAGCTGGGCTCATATCAGCAGGATGGCAATTAATTGATGACATGCTGGATGGAGAAGATGCAGTGAGACAATTAACCTGAGTGACATAGGGACACGGACGCCGGCCGGTTCAGGTGCGCCGAGGAGGGCTTCGCCGTGACGGATTGAGCGGATGCATAGAAGAGCCGAAGCGCAGTGAGTTACAATGAAGTTCGGGCCGATTTTTGGGAGAGCTGGCTGGGTGAGGAGATTTAACTTTGTAGGCTCAGGCAGGGAAACCTAAACGGAGAAAAATTAGAGAGGAAATTTACCTCTTTTGGGAGCTTTTTCTTGGACGAGGGGAGAGTGAGAGAGAGTCTGAGAGAGAAAATAGAGATTGAATAAGGGAGAATCAGAGTCTGAGGAAGAGGGAGGAGGAAGTTGAGGAAAATGGGGAGTGGTTTTTTTTAATTTTAAATTAAAGTAGTTTTTCAAAACCAAAAATAGGGGAAAGGTCGCGTGATGGGCAATTTAATTTTTTAAATTAATTTTAAATTAATTTAAATGATTTTAATATATTTTCCGAAAATACATAACAATATATATATATCAATTTAGAGTAATTCCATTGTTCTGAACGCAGTGGCATGGTCCGTTTCATGATCGGAGGCCATTTGATTCGAGTCGGCGCTAAATTGAGTCAATTTTAGCTCGAAATGCACATTGCTACTTTTGCTCGCTCGATTTTTGCACAGACATATCCGAATTGAGTACGGATAGTGTTATTTGATAGACTTTAGCATTTAGAAGCCAATGACATGATCAATTTTATGAACGGAGGTCATTTGACTTGCGCCGGTGCCTCCTGAGCTCGATATATGTGCAGGCATGTTGACGACTCGAGCAGTTAATCGATTGATCATTAGATTTTGCAATATCTATATTCTGATTGATTTCGATGTTTTGAACACAACAACGAAGTCCTTTCATTGATCAAAGATCATTTTGACCATTTTTGGTGACATCAAGTGCATTTTGAACCCCGATTTGCGCACTGTCGCTTTCGAAGTCTGTCGAATTAGACTTGCGAACTTGTTCTGATTTATGACACATATGTTGAGGTCAACAAATGCCCCCAACAAATGTGATTCATGCATGGAGCGAGTCACATTTGTTGAAAACTGGTTGACAATTTCTGCTGGCCATAGAACTTGGATTATTTTAGCTTTGATCTCAATAGCTTACGAAACTTTGATAGGATTTATCATTAGTATGCTGCCTTATTCAGAACATGCTAAATGATGGGCTTGACCGATTTGTCAGAATTGACTTATCGGATTGATATGAGCCGTTACACCATCTACTTTCTGCTTCAATGACTTTGCTGAAGATCTCTTTCTTTTATGTTCTTGCAGATTTGAGTCTCCTCGAACCCTAGCTTTGAGCTTGGTTGGGTTTGATGGAGGAATTGATCTGCTTATTTTGATGAAGGACTCCACTCGGGAATCAGTTTATCCGTGCTTGGTCAAATTTGAAATTCCTTCTGCCCTAGCTTTGAGCTTGACGGACTTGATGAAGGACTGACCTGATTTATCCCTATTGACTTGTCAGGAAGTGTATGCACTCCATGAACCCTGTGCTTGGTGCTTTGATAGATTCATTGAAGGGTACATATAGATGACCCAGCCTTCTGGCTTATATGGGGTCAATGCTGAGTTATTAGTCTAGCAAAGTGCGCTTTAATAGACTGAATAGCCATAAAATTCCTTTAGTTTGACCATCGGCTTTTGTATGAACTATGAAATTGCTTCCTCGGTCTAGTGATCTGTGCTTTGAGCTTGATCAGATCGTTTGAGAATAGATTGAAATATCACCTTGTAGGTAATATGAAGATTGATTTGATGTAGCCCTGAATTGAGCGTTTCCTCAGATTGCCTTGATCTATCGATCAAGTAGAGAGATCTCTTGGATCTTGGTTACTTGTGATCACTAAGCTAGATCTGGTTTGAGATTGAATAGCTATCATCATTGAACTGAAGAGCAAGGGCTCTTTCACTGTGGCCTTTTCTTACAGCTTGTTGAGTGAGGAGAGCGTCAGCAACTCGGCCATATTTGGGCTTGTTGAGTTCGACCTTTAGAACCTACTCGAGTTTTCAACTTAAGCTGTAGTGGATTGGTAGTTTTGTCATCAAACTGACGAAAGGGGGCTTTTTCACTATGGCCTTTCCTTGTGGCTTGTTGAGTGAGGAGAGCGTCAGTAACTCGACCATTTGTGGGCTTATTGAGTTTGACCTTTATAACTCATCCATGTCCTAGACTTTAGGATGTAGAGGTTGATGTTTCTCCAACTTAATTGATTGAAGCTTTCGAAATTGGAAGTTCTTCTGACTTGATCTCCTGAATTTGGCAAATCTGGGAGATAAATTTCTTGACATTTGAGGTCTTTTCAGAGATAGAATCTTTTGTTTCTGCAAAGAATATGCAACTTAACAGAGATATATCCGGATTTCGCATAAAGCTCGATGTCAATAAGAATATATTTGAGGATCTCATCTTTGGCACGATCGACTCAAATAAATTTAATACAAATTAAAAAATACCACTGCCTCTTGCAGGGGAATTCTAAAGTACAGAATTTTCAAGATGAAAATATACAAATACATCCATATTTGAATTGGTGTACTCTAGAGGAGATTTTAACATACAATATTGATTTCATCTGTATATAAAAATCTAAAAATGCCCCCTGTGTAATAGGGGAGTTTTCATAAAAAATTTCTTCATATGGAGTATGCTTATTTAGGGATCTCGGCATGAAGCACGATGTCAACCTAAATAGATATACTAAAAAAAATGCCCCTCGTCTAGCAGGGAGATTTCTATTATACCTCGAGAATGTGGTCATAAAATATAGTACTTTTTCAAGTATCGACCATTAATTGGCGACATTGGTCTTTTACCCTTTAGGTTGACAAGTTGGTATGCCCCACATTGGTATACTTTTTCAATAACAAAAGGGCCTTCCCAGTTAGGTTCAAATTTGCCACCAAATTTTTGATTAGGAATAATTGGCCTTCTCAGCACCAGGACCAATTCCCCTTTTTGGAATGTTTGAGGCTGCATCGTATGGTCAAAAGCTCTAGACATCTTAGCTCGATAGACTTCCAAAATTTTATAATCTTGTAATCTAACTTCATCAAGTGCGTCGAGTTCCTCCATTCTTAGACGAGCGTTTTGATCTTCAGTTAGATTATACTGGATGGCTACTTGAAGTGAAGGCAACTCAACTTCAAGTGGAAGAACTGCTTCAGTTCCAAATACCAGTGAATATGGAGTGGCTTTAGTCGGTGTCTTGTAGGTAGTTCGATACGCCCATAGAGCCATTACTAGCTTGGTATGCCATTCTCTTAGATTTTTAGTAAGGATCTTCTTGAGCAGCTTGACTAACGTCTTGTTGAAGGCCGCAAATCATTTGCTCTTAGTATAGAATATCACCAATCAATTTTGTGTGAAAATCTATAAATCTTTGCACTTTTAAAGGTTATAAAAATTATTATGGCACTCCAAATCTATAAACCACATTATGCATGAAGAAGTTGATCACCTCAAGAACTTCTTTATATGAGATACTTAATGGAGAAGGATACAAGCTGCAGGATGAATTGGTGTCTAATACATGGAATGGAGGTTGATGGATGAGATCTCATGTATTTGACACTCATGACACTTCTTAGCATGATTAATACAGTCTCTCACCATAAATGGCCAATAATAGCCCATCCTTTTAATATTTACTGCCATTTTGGGACCTGATTGATGTGCACCACAAAGTCCTTCATGAATTTCAACCATCACTTTACTAGCTTCATTTACATTTAGGAATCGTAGCCACATTTGTTCAAAGGATCTACGATATAAAGTGTTGTTGACAAAAGCATAACATAGCATTCTCTTCTCGATTTGAGCTGTTAGTGATTTATTACTTGGTAATTTTCCTTCTTTAAAATAGTCGATGAAGGGTTGCCTCCAATCACTTGACTCTTCTGTAACAAAGGCTTCACATTGCTTTTCTGTGGCAATGTCTTTCTTAGCTCTTCTTGGTACAACTTTTTGTTAAATTTTGGGAGTATGAGGAGCAAACTGAGTCGCATCCTACTGGGTCAAATTTATTAACCCCTCTGCCTGCGGGGATTGATACTTTATAGCCTCTAGAACTCATCGAGTAAATATGTCGATCATGACATAATCACCATTCATACTTGCCATTTTCTTAGCTAGTTTTGCTATGCATTCGGCTTTGCTATTCTCGGATCATGAGACTCGAGTTAGTGTGATATTTGATATCTGCTTCATAAGCTTGAGAACTCGCTTGTGATAGAAAGCTAACTCAAGCTTGTTGATTCTATAAATGCTAAGTACTTGATTTATAATAAGTTGAGAATCGCCAAAAATATGCAAGTTGAATGCCTATGAAAATAGCTTCTTCAGACACTGCTTCATATTCAACTTCATTATTAATTCTTGGCTCAGTCAATCCATATGCTTGTCTCATTATCCCTCCTTATGGTGTTATGAAGATGATGCCAATCCCTGCTCTCGCTCTTAGAAAACTTAGAGATTGAACTTGTTTGATCGATGAGGCTCCATCGAAGTACATTTTTCCAAATTTGTGACTTTTCTTTTTCATGAATGAACATAATTTTCTCATCAGGTAAATCATCATTAAGAGAAGAGTCCGCAGGGATAGGATGTGCAGCTAGAAAGTCTGCTAAGACTTGTCCCTTCACTACTTTCTACAGAATGTATATGATATCAAATTGCAAAAGCAATACTGGTCATCTTGTTAAGCGACCAATCAACACTGGTCTTATCATCAAGTACTTCAGTAGATCGATCCTTGAGATGAGGGTAATCTTGTGAGACAATATATAATGACGAAGCTTTTGGACTGAAAAGATCAATGCTAAACAGTGCTTCTCTATCAGAGAGTATCTCATTTTACGCTCGAGCCTCCTAATATAATAAAGAGCGTTTTCCTTGCCTTCTTCATTGTGTTGTGCCAATAATGCTCCAAGGACACTTCTAATGTATTTGTGTATAGAATGAGGGGCTTCCCAGGAGTAGGCACTGCAAGGATTGGTGGATTTAACAAGTAGCTTTTAATGCTATTGAAGGCTTCTTGACACTCTTTGTCCCACTTGAATGGAGCATCCTTCTTCATTAACTTGCAAATGGTTGACAACATCCTGATAGATTTGATATAAATCGATGGATGAATGTGAGTTATCCTTGTAAAGAATAGAGCTGACGCAAACTCTTTGGCGGAGGCATCTCTACAATTGCCTTGATTTTAGCAGAATCAATTTCAATACCTCTGTGACATATAATGTACCCCAGAAATTTTTTGAAGGATACCCCCACATTTTAGAGGATTTATCTTGAGATCATATTTTCTGATTCTCTCTAGCACAATTCTCAAGTCTTCAAAATAGTTTTCACGATTTAAGCTCTTCACCACTAAATCATCGACATAACATTCCACCTTTTAATGAATCAACTCATCGAAAATACATGTCATGGATATTTGGTATGTAGCTCCAGCATTTTTCAAGCCAAAGGGCATGATTGTGTAGCAATAGATTCCAATAGGTGTTCTCAACGATGTATGTTTCTCATCTTCAGGTGCCATTTTGATTTGATTGTATCCTGACGATTGTCCATAAATGAGAATATGTCAGAGTTGGAAGTGTTGTCCACTAATAGTTCTGATATTGGAAGCAAAAAGTCATCTTTTGGGCACGCTTTGTTTAAGTACTAAAAGTCAATACAGAGAGGGATTTGGCTGTTCTTCTTTCTAACTGGGATAATATTGGCTATCCAATCTACATACTTCTCCTCTCGAATGAAACCTACTTTAATTAGCTTTTTAGTTTCTACAATTACTTGTTCGTCAATCTCCAATCTCATTTGCCTAGGAGCTTGCTTAACAGGCTTTGCATCTGGTTTAATAGCTAATTTATTAACTATTACATCAGGGGATAAGGTTGGTATTTTAGAATATGTCCAGGCAAAGCAATCCCTGAATTCACAAAGTAGCATTTTTAGCTCTTCAACTTTCTCGCGAAGGGCATGAAAAGGGGGATCATCCTCAGCTCCTAGGTTGACTTCTTTAAGTTCATCCATAGTAGCTATTTGTCCACCATCTTCAAGTTCTTTAAGTGCGGGCTTGGCTTCCACTTCTTCATCATTTTTAGAAAGAATTTCATGGGAATCATCCACTTCATCACTAAGAGTTTCTATCCCGGCTTCTATTATATTATAACAAGCCATGTTTTGATGAGTTTTTTGGATGAACCCCAGACCTTTAGTGATAAACTTATCACTTCTTCGTGATGCTTGAGGACTTCTTTGGCTCCACATCTTGTTAAAGATTTGAGTCATATGTTTAGCAGTTCTAATATGAACTCCAAGCTTATGCATCATTCTTCACAACTTCTGCAGATGATATATTGGTATTCTTGTTGGCACTATCTCATCATAATTTTCATGTTGAGTAGACTGTTCAAAATCTTGAGGCTAAAAATCTTCAGATTTATAAAATAGAGTTCCTGTTCCGCCACTCTCACTCGACGGCGGTACATAAAATATTATCAATTCTTCAATATTATGAACCTCCGATGGAGTGATTTCTTTGAATCACTGTTGAGGGATGGGTATAATTTTTAGTGAGTCATCTGACTCTGTAAAGTGAGCTATCCTCCTTGATGCATCCATCTGAACTCTATTTTTATAAGTAGATTCAAAATCATAGTCTGAATCAGAATCACTTATCTCATACTCTACTTTTCTTAAGAGCTTATATGTTCCCTTAGATTTGACAGGAATATCTTCTTCTTCTTCTTCTTCTGTGTCACACCCCAAATGAGGAACTAATTTTCTTAATTTAGGCGTAGAGTCAAGTATTTTAGGGAGAGTCAACATTATCTTCTTTCTTCCTCCTTGCTTCTACTCTTTTATTTTGTGAAATTGCTTTTTCTTGAAGTGGATGCTACCATTTCAAGAGGCTTTATTGGCTTAGGCTCTTTGAGGATGAAGTACTTTGCATCTTCATAGATTTTTTGCTTTATTGATGGAGAATGGTTGTAGGTTACCGAGAATTCTGAATTCTTCTCGATCTTTCAGATATTTCATACATTGATGCATAGTTGATGGGGCCATGCCATACTCATATAGCCACGACTGACCTAAGAGAGCTTTAAATGATGTATCGGCATAGATTACATGAAACTTGGCTTCTGTATATAAATCCTTGAATTTGAGCAGGAGAATAAAAGAACCCAAAGTTTTCTGCCCTTTTTCATTGAATCCATGAACTATCAATTTATCTCTCCCAAGATGTTGATATATGATAATCCTCTAATACCTTTAGACTCATAAGATTGATAGAAGAACACGGATCAATCAATATTTGATCGAGATGCCATCACTCTCTGCCGTAACATAAAGAGGACGATTGTGATCCGCTGTTCCCAACATAAGATCTTCTTAGGAAAATGTGATTACTGGGAGATCTTGAGTTCGCAATGCTTCGGTCATGCATTTTTCAGCAAAGTAAGCTTTATAATTCTTTGGATCTTTGAGAGCTTGTATCAAAGTTCCTCGGAGGTCTTTTGACATCAAGAGAGTCTCGTACACACTCAATTGTGTAAGGATCTTTCTCAGATGTGATAAAATATTATAATCTATCTTTTCGCTTGATTTAGGCTTCGCTCTAGAATTTTTAGGAATAATATTCTCATTGACTTCAATTTTCTTGCCTTTATCTTTATTTGCATTTTTCTTCTTTGGTGAAGGTGGTAAGACTTTACCACTTCTCAACTGAACTTGAATAACTTTGTCTCGCTTAGATTCTTCTGAAGAGGCAGTTTCTTCAAACTTCCTTCTTATTTTGGAAGATTGGCCAAAAGGGTTGGACTTATTTTTCAATGTCATACGTGATGATATCGATGAGTCTGACTCTTCCCCGTCGAGAAAACATAGATCTTCGTCTGAACTGTTATTGTTTTATTGAGTCATTAAACAAAATTCAGACACTAGCTCCTCAGGCTCTTCTTGCTTTTCTGATAGAAATTTTGACAGGTTGGTCGAGAGTGCATGACTATCCTTGTCATCTCGAAGTAACCGATGTTGAAGAATATCGACATCCATGAGATGATTGACATGTCTTTCGGATAAGACTCACCATTATCTTTTTCATCGATTCAATGCGAAGTTTAGGCATGAAGTCAGCTAAATGGCTTTCTTGTCGGCTGGTGATACTCCTCTAGATTGTTAATGATCTTTTGAGTTATAGTTCTCTTCTTGATCTTCTTTTTCTTAGCCAATTTCTTTGATTTATTAGGCCTGCATTTGGTAAGCTGCTTCTCATGCTATGACGAAGTAGTCTTATCAGAGTGCCACTGAGGAGCCCAAATACTTGGTTTAGGAATCTCTCTTAAATCCAATATAGGTTCAAGTGGTGATTTCCACTTAACCCTTGGGACGTCTTTTAATTACTTTAACATCATCACGCTCTTCTTGGAAACTACTATTTGCCATTCTTGATCTGATTCTCTTCTGTTTCTTTTGGATGATCTGAAGAATCATCCTAGACTCTCTTTTAGGATTGACTAGAACACTATTAGATAGTGTAAATTCACCTCACTGATATTTTCTTTCTAGCCAATCTTTGAAAAACATAACAGTTTTCAATAGGGTGACTAATCATTTGATGATAGGGACAGTAGTTTGGATTATTGACTTGTTAACTTCTTCACTTTTGATTGTAATTTTGTGCTTCCCAAAATAATTTAGCCACACTGTCCCTTCTAAAGGGATATTCCTTGTTCATTCTTTCTTTAAGAGATGGCCACATTCGTTCATCATCTCTTGTGGCTTGTTTTGGACACTCTCCACCACTTAGAAAAGTCTGAGGTTTGTCATTACCTCCTAATACCAATTTTGGCTGTGAATTAGAATAACTAGGCTTTTTACCCTTATCATTGTTGTACACTAGTTGCTTTCCTTTGTCCATGTTTTATATCACCCACTTTTCACCATTTGAGGTATAGGAAGCAGCATGACTTTCATTTTTTCTTGAGTCTGAAGGTTTGTTTCTCTTTGGTTTATCTGCATAGACTTCAGACTTAGGGCGATTCAGCTTTTCAAATTTAGCCACCCTATTGAGCAAGTCCTGAAATGTTGTAATTGACGCCATGCATACAAATGGTGCCATTTTATTATTCATATTGCCCATTAGTAATTGGATCGCATGTTCTTCTTCTAATTATTGCTTGCACTTCATACTTAGATTACGCCAACGACTTATAAATTTTGTCACTGACTCATCTTTACTCCTTTTCAATAAGGCAAGGTCAGCAATTATGATTTTCTCGGTTGCACTGGTGAACCTCTTCACAAATATGGTTTCTAATTCAGTAAAAGTTTTAACTGAATCATTTGGCAATACCATTTGAAAGTAAGCGAAGTCGCTACTAATTGGTCTCGTTCCCTCCTGTATTACCACAAGTAGCCTTAAATTGGGCCAGATGTTGCTTTGGATTACCAAGTCCACTGAAAGTATTGACTTTTGACACTGAGTAACCTTTCGGGTATAACACTTGGTCGTATTTAGCTGAGTAAATGCGACCCTTGCTCACCAACTTTTCAGCTTGTTATGAGGCTATGTTACAATTGAGCAGATGTTACAATTCCTGGTGTGCTAGCCAGATTTTGAATTATCAGTTGGAGAGTTGTTTGGTTAACTTTATCCCTCGCTTCATGCATGACATGTGCTATTGGGGCTTGAGGTACCACAATGGCTGGTGGTACAGAAGTTGTATTATTAGCTGTTTGTTGATTAATTGACAAAATAGGTGTTGCACTTGATATAATATTCTTCTGTAACATCTCCATCATGATGTTCATTTATACCATCATATCATTCATTTTGGTACCAAGCTGTGCAATCTCCTTATCTTTGGCCTCCATTTGACGCTGCATTTCTCTTTGCTCTCTAGCTAGCGCCATGGCATCAATGTCTGATCTTCCTCTTCTTCTATTTCTTATTGTTGTTCTGCTCCTTGCTCATTTTCAGGGGGAGAACTTGATTTCCCTTCTCCCTGTGCATTTACAGAGACAATTATTATTAGGGTTATACGATGACGTTGATTATAAAAGCGTGTACCAGGCTGATCATTTCTTGGCTCAACCATATAGACAGCTTCGACACCCATGATTTCTTTCTCATTTTGATATTCTTCTTCTTCTCCTTCTTCAGCAAAGATCGAAGATCCCTCCTGGATTTGCTTCTGTGAAAACTCTTCTTCATAAGCATCAAATTCAGGTTCAGGTTCCCTGAGTTCATGTTGATGCTGATGGTAATGAGCGGAGAGTTTATCTATATCTCTGACCATATAGACGACTTCTATTTCCATAGAATCTTCTTCATTATTTTCTTCCTGCACATGGATTTTTGATCGATGTTTCCAGTGGATCTCTGGTTCAATGTGCGGAATAACCACCTCTTATATTAAAGGACCACGATCAACATCAACCTTTTCTTGTAGAGGTGAAACTGATCGGCGATGGAAGCCCTTAGAGGATTCTTCAGGGTGTCGACCATCATATCTTTCATCATTGATATCCCTTCTTTTGGGTATCCATTTTTGATGAGTTGATTTTGAGGCATATTTCTAAGTATATATGTCAGATGTCACACCCCTTCCATTACTCAAAGTTTCATAATGGGGCCTTGGCCTCCATATTTGCTTACCTTTTCATCAGGATCTTTCGACAGTGGATTCTTGGGCATGAGGTCCAAGTGTCATGCTTTAATGCTCACCATGCGAAGCGCATTAGGCTCACTGGCCAGTTACCAGAAGAGATGACAACTTTCTTGGTGGAGCTTCGGTATTTTTCCTCACCACAGGCCTCTGAAATCTTCTTTTCATTAGGCCTCTGTCCTTGGCTACTTTGAGAACTTTATGTATCATGGACAATGTTTCATCTTTATCTCCTTGTGGTAGTGGAGCTTGTGGTTGATTCGAAGGACTATTTTATTTAGGAGTTCCTCTCTTACCAGGTGGGTGAGGGATTCTTGTTCGATATTCAAATTTGCCTTTTAGTAATTGCTTCTTCATCTCCAATGTTGATGACGACATTAGCTTGGCAGATATTTGCACCATGGCTTGAATGGTGAAAGGAGTGCTTTGTAGATCCATTTCTGCAAAGTAAAAGATATGGATTAGTAATTAGCAATTATTATTTCACCTCATACTTTCAAGATGCAGAGGTACTACAGAACCAATGATGGTGTAATAAAGATACACTCTATGGAATGATTCGTTCTACATAGAGGCTTATATTGAATTTGTTACACACTTAAATCACCATTTTGTTATTTTTGAATTTTCAACATTTTTATTGCTACTATAGCACATATATGACTAGCCAAAGATGGAAAGAGAATCCTGTCCCCAATAGAGTCGCCAGAAATCTGCGGGCTCCAAAAATTCACCACATACCTCTTTTGATGAAAAGAGTGGTTTAAAATGTCGGTGTTATTTTCAGAAGGCAGATGAGATAGTAGATAAGACACTACCTAAAGATTTCATCCTCATTTGGTGAGAAATTTAGATCTGGTTCCAAGTTTCCTATAGGCCCAAGCCCCTATAGTTAATTACCCCTCCCACTAAGTGAGAGAGAACTTTCGATTAAGGCTAGTCGTTAGATTACATAATGCATATCGTATGGTAGCGGCATGTAGAGTTTTAGAGTTTGAGATATGAAATTCATCAATTTAACTTAAATCGGATGGTTGGGGGAATGATGACGTGCCCGATCTAGATCCCATGGCTCCGTCATCCCGGGCAGTTGCGTTCCCTAGTCTACTTAGTCAGAGGAGGTAGTCGACCCAACCTGACAGAAGGATCCTCATCAACAACACATGGGTTACGTCGTCCAAGAAATCTTTATAGACCTGGGGTGGTGTTTGTCTAAGGAGAAAAATCTTAAGTCCACCTTAGTTGACAGAAGGCTGTTTGCCCTATCAAGTATACCATATGATTCACAACTCAAAGGGCAGAGCCATTGGGGAGCATATGGGCTACGGTCGTGATCGTAATATAATGAAGCTAGACTGACCAAACTACCCGATCAGAGGACTTTGGTCATAACCGCTTCATCTGTGGAGCCTACTGGCCAAGCCACGTAGTTCAGAGGACAGCCACATCTTTATTGGCAAGAGATTGATTGAGAGTAAACATAGTAGAATATTTGATTTGACATTAGCTCCTTTGTCAGCTAGAGTTTTCTTAATTTGTCACCCCGATAAACAATTACGGAAGGTGGATATATTGTGTTTGATTTAAGTTTTTAATGATAAAATTTTATTTAAGCAATTTCAGATTGCCACTTAATTTGATTTAAAAAAATGGATTAATTTGAATTTATTTAAGAGCTTTAGATCCTATCAACTCTATTTAGCTGTTAATAGAGGATTAGATCTACTATCACCTGACAAAAGTAGTTTCTCAGATTTTTTGCTGATTTGAAACTCTCATTATAAGTTTTTAGGTTTTGTTAACCCGGACCCACTCCTAAGACTAAACCGGGAAGCAACCCACGCAACATCCTCAGACACTTGAATTTAAGCATTCAACATAGTGTCGGGGCATATGCAGGTATTTATAGCTCAGCTAATTTCATCTAATTAGTGATTTCATTGACTTTTGATAATCATAATTAAGATTGAAATTCCCCAATTTTTGATTAAAGACAGCCTTATGATTTTTGTAAATTTTGGTTTAGTATCGCCTTCTATCTGCTTGTACAAAGGGTTGCAGATCTGGTGGCGCAAAAGGCATTTTAATTTAGATTGTGTTTTAACACATTTCTTACACTTAGTTTACTTGTTGGATTTTTGTAATTCTTCAAACTTGATTATACTCAATTTGCATCAAATTTGATAAATTATGCCCATTTCAATGTTTGTTGCTTTAGCCCCACTCATGCTTATTATCTAGCATAGTAATCACCTCCACATTCATATAAGAGTTATTAAACTCAATTTTGATTTATCCTTATATTTTAAGTTTATTGCAAGTATGTTGTGAGTTTAGCATTAGTCCCCCTAAATTTTAATTAAAGCTTGCTTAATTTTGAGGAATTTGCAAGAAAAGAGAACTCACTTTGCCACTTCAATTTAAGCCATAGAAGATTGCAATTAGAGTTTGTGAGTTTAGTATTAGCCTCTCCAAAGTTTATGAATTTAATATTAACCTCTCCTAAATTTCACTTATATTTTAAATGAATATTCTATTCTTTTCAAAATTTGCTTTAAATGATCCCCCCTTTTTTTCTTGTTTGACGCTTTAGTCAGCTCAATTTACCTTCCTTTTTTTCTAAGTAAAAAGATTTGACAGAATTTTGGCAGCCTCCCGGCGTCATCCCCGTGTAGGGGACTGCATCGGGGGTGTTTTGGCCTACTCAGTACACCCACTTGAGCATAGCGAGCGGTGTCTTACAACACCACAGCCGGTAGTTTTCATCTCATCGCGCCCTCTTGAGCACAACGAGATTTTCATACCTGAAAGAATACATACAATGCAATATATAATCATCCCCCCTTTTTTAAGTCTGGAAATCAAACAAAATTTTGGCAGCATTTTGTTTAGGGGGAGTGACATCTAACAAGTGGTTGGCTTACTCGGTACGCCCTCTTGAGCATATCGAGCGATGTCTTGCGACACCACAGCCTGTTTTTCATCCTGTCGCGCCCTCATGAGCACAACGGGGTCTTCAAACCTGCAAAGTAACACAAGCATGTATATATATTCACATTCACAAATCCCACAAGTTCTGAAACATTTTTTGACGCGTTGCAGTGCTCGGCAAAGGAACGAGGTTAGGTTGTGATTGGGGATGCAAGGTATGGGGGCTTGCGATGCCGAAAATCGAAAGAAGAATTCGCCTCATAATGATGTTCTTCCCGATTCGCAATGAAAAAAGCTGGAAACTACAGCGCGACCAAAATCGAAAGAAGCCTCATGACGATGTTCTTCCCCTGATTCGCGACGAAGCAAAAACTGGAAGGGCTACGGGGTGTGTGACACCGAAAATCGAAAGATGAATTCGCCTCATGACGATGTTCTTCCATCGATTCACGACGAAGTGAAAACTGGAAGGGCTACGGGGTGTGCTACTTCGAAAATCGAAAGAAGAATTCGTCTCATGATGATGTTCTTCCCCGATTCTGACGGCGCGAAGGTAAGGAGGATTGTGCAAAAATGGCTGAGTTTAGTGGTTTGAGGTGGAAAGGCCAAGGAAGGCAATGGGGCCCAGGAAGGAGGAAGGCCTGCTGCGGGTGATTAACAACATAATGGCCGGCGGTGGGTCTTCTGATTTCATGGTGGTGGGAGGCGGGATGGGCTTGGCTAGTTCTTCTTGGTTTGTGTGGGTGAGGATGGGATCATGCAGAGATCCAGTGGTCTGGCAGGTGAGACCCATAGCGGGGATTGGGAAGATCCCGGCTGGCATGGGTCACGTCTGAGGCGCTGAGACAGAGCAGCGGGTTGAAGTCTGTATGAGAAGCAGGAGCGAACTTGTCAGAGAGTCAGATAAGGCCTTGATCGATGAGCGGAATCACCTTTGAGCAGGGAGTTTAGGCACATATTCTTGGTTACAAAAGCGGCGGCGTAAGAGACATCGCACATGCGGCGTCAGGGCTGAGAACTCAAACAGAAAAAATTAGAGAGCTGGAGAAGAAATTTACCTCTTTTTGGGAGCTTTTTTTTCTTGGATGTGAGGGAGAGTGCTGCGGGAGAGAAAACGGAGATTTAGAATAAGGAGAATCAGAGAGTCGGAGGGAATGAGGAGGAAGTTGAGAGAAAATGGGAGGAGCATTTTTTTTAAATTTAAATTAATGTAGTTTTTTCAAAAAAACTAAAAATAAGGGGGAAAGGTTGCTGCGTGATGGGAAATTTGGGAATTTTTTAAGTTAATTTTAAATTAATTTAAATGATTTTAATATGGGTTTCGCGCTGATAAATGCACATAGTCAATATATATATTAATTTAGGGTAATTCCATTGTTCTGAATACAATGATGCGATTACGTTTCTGAGGCCATTTGTTCAATTAAATTGAGTCAATTTTAGCTTGAAATGCGCATCGCCGCTTTCGCTGGCTTGATTTTCGTGCAGACTTATCCGAATTAAGTGCGAACAGTCTTATTTGATAGATTTCGGCATTTTAAAGCCAATGCCATGATCAATTTCATGAACAGAGGTCATTTGACTTACGCCGACGCCTTTTGAGCTCGATATATGCGAGGCATGTTAATGCGGTTAATCAATTGATAATTAGATTTTGCAATATCTATATTCTAATTGATTTCGACGTTTTAAATGTAACGATGAAGTCCGTTCATCGGTCAGAGGTTATTTTGACCATTTTCGGCGACGTCCAGTGCATTTTGAACCCCGATTTACGCATTGTGGCTTCCGAAGTCTGTCGAATTAGACTTGTCGGCTTGTTTTGATTTATGACACATATGTTGAGGTCAAAAATTTCTGAGTTATGAGATTAATTTCAGATTTTTATTTAATTCTAACTTTAGCCTGCGCAGCCTTTTCAGACATTAAAATTTTCACTTGAAATCTCTATGTCCGAGCACATGCAGGTGTTTATAGCTTGACTAATTTCATCTAATTAATAAAATTATTGATTTTGAAAATCATAATTAGAATGAAATTCCTTAATTTTTGATCGAAGGAAGCCCTATGATTTTTATAGATTTTGATTTAGTATTGCTTCACTGCTGTACCAAGAGTTCTGAATCCGATGTGAAGCATGTAAATTGATATAATATCTTATTAGATTTTTTAGATTAATATTTAATATATTCTAATTTAACCTGTGCAGCATTTTCAGGCATTAAAATTTGCATTTGAAATCTCTATATCCGAGCACATGTAGAAATTTATAGTTTTAGATAATTTTACCTAATTAGTGATTTCGTTGATTTTAAAAATCATAGTTTCGAATAAAGTTCCTTAAATTTTGATTAAAGGAAGCCTTATGATTTTTATAGAACTGGATTTAATATCACATTCTGTCTACTTATACAAAGAGTTGCAGATTCGATGAAGAAGAAGACATTTTGATTTAGATCATAGTTTAACACATTACTTGCACTTAATTTACTTATTGAATTTTTGTAATCCTCCCAACTTGATTATGTTCAATTTACTTCAAATTTGATAAGTTATGCTGATTTCAGTGCTTATTACTTTAGCCCTACTCATGCTTGTTAACTACCATAGTAATCACCTCCATATTCGTATAAGAGTTATTAAACCCAATTTGGATTCATCCTTAGATTTTAAGTTTATTGCAAGTTTGTTATGAGTTTAGTATTAGTTCCGCCCCCCCTCCCTCAAATTCCAATTAAATCTTGTTTAATTTTGAGGAATTTGCAAGAAAAGAGAACTCACTTTATCACTTTAATTTAAGCCGTAGAGAATTGCAATTAAAGTTTGTGAGTTTAATATTATACTCCCCCAAATTTCACTTAGATTTTAAATGAGTGTTCTACTCTTTTCAAAATTTTCTTTAAGTGCTCTCCCCTATTTCTCTTTGATTTAACATTTATCTTCATATTTATCATATATATTTTTTGTTTGACTTAAGTTTTGGTAATTTCCATTTGAATTTGTTTAAGTCTTGAATTTTAGTCTAAATTTCGGCAACCTTCTAGCGTCATCACCGTGTAGGGAGCTGCATCGGGGGTATTTTGGCTTACTCGGTACACCCTCTTGAGTGTAGCGAGCGGTGTCTTGCAACACACAATCGGGTTTTTATCTCATCGCGCCCTCTTGAGCACGGCGAGGTCTTCAAACCTGAAAGAAGACAAATGCAATATATATTCATTCCCCTCCTTTTTTTCTAAGTCTAGAAATTAGACAAAATTTTGTGATTTCATCTAGAGGCGACATCTAAGATGTTGGCTTACTCTACACCCTCTTGAGCGTGGCAGCGGTGTCTTGCACACACAACCGATTTTCATCTAGCGCCCTCTTGAGCACGACGAGGCCTTCAAACCTGCAAAGAAATACAATCATGTATATACATCCACATTCACAGATCACACATGTTCTGACTTTGCGTGCTGTAAAGATCGGCAAAAAGATGGGGTTGGATATACAATTGGGAATGTAATGAAAGGAGTGCGACGCCGAAAATCGAAAGAAGAACCCGTCTCTTGACGATGTTGCTTCCTCCAATTGGGGTGAAGTGAAGATTGGAAAGGTAATGCAAGAAATGCGACGCTGAAAATCGAAAGAAGAACCCGTCTCTTGATGGTGTTTTTCCCTCGATTGCGGCAAAATTGACGGATGCGGCTCGGGAAGAAAAGGTGTCGGCTTATGGGCTGAGTGGAGGTGGAGCAGGGAGAGAGGCAGTGGGCTGGATCAACTCACGCCGGAGCCTCATCGTTATTTATTATGGAAGTTCTAAAGGCATGAAGGTAGGTGTGGTATAGGAAAAGAGACATGAAGAACTAAAGAGAGCCTCAAAAGAGAGAAGCGAGGACATTTTGAAGGGTGTCATGTTCCGCCTCCGCGGTCGATGGTCACCGGAGCAAACTGGCGTAAGATGCTCCTCCTATTTTCTTTGCTGCAGTCTAGCCAGCCATGCTCTGACGTAGTGAGAGATGGCGGGGTATTGGGAAATGCTCGCTTTTGCCGCATCCGGCGGTTATGGCGACCACTCAAGGTTGCCTTGCTGCGTCTTTGAAAAGACCTGGTGAGCAATCGGATCATTAACTCTCGTATGCATAACAATGGCGTGCGAACCTGAACAATGGAATTAGAACTACTGGAGTTGAAATAATAATCATCCACCGACTTGAAGCTAAATGAAACTCGTGTCAATCCTTCATTAAATTGGGAAAATATTACGTCCGGAGTCTGCACCTAGCTTTACGTGCGGACTCCAATCGCATTACGACGCGTGACACAGTTAACGATGCCAAAAAATGACGCCGTAAGATAGAAACGATGCTATTTTTTGCGGTTTAGCGCCCGACCCGACCCGAAACTGCGGGGAATGAGTATATGCGTGGGAGAAATTTAAAATATCTTCATTTAGGCGTTCGTATTTTTTTATTTGCGGTGAGAGCATTACGAAGAGCTATGAAGAAGGAGAATGAATCGGAAATGGAGGCGTTGAGGAAATAGCGATGATGTAAATAAAATGGATCGATAATCTTTTAAGGAGTTGTAATCCTTCACTTTGTATTCATATTTATTTTTCATGATTTTTTTTTTCGGAGAAAACATATTCAAATGTAATCCTTCGTGAGGAAATTGGCTTGATTAATTTTTTAGTGCTTATTTACATATGTACTCTAGTGTCTTTTGAGTATAGATGATTTTTTCCAGCTTTGTTTCACTTTCAGTAGCCGGTTGTTCAGATCATGGTAACTAAATCCCAATCAATGGTGGGCGCCGGATTTTAGGAGATTTGCACCTCTCCTGTACCTCTGTACCTCAGCACTCTATACCTTTGCCTCCCTCTACTTTCCTGCCTCCTCTGTACCTCTCCTCTGTACCTCAGACTCTGTACCCTCATGCCTTTCTGCCTTACCCTCTAGATTTATACCTTCTATACCTCTATACCTTCTGTACCGCTATACCTCTATACCTCTGTACCCTCTATACCTTCTGTACCTCTATACCCTCCTCTGTACCCTCCGGTTGCAATTTGGTGGCGTTAATTTTTTTGGGTATTTTGTGTCTGTACTCTAGACTAACTACCCTCTATGCTCTGTATACTCTCTGTTTCATCTGTACTCTCTATTATCTGTGAACTGTCCGGACTCTATGTTTTCGCAGATGAATGTGATGAATGAGCAATGCGATGATGAAGTTGTTTTATCTAAAGACCCAAATTTGGGGTATTCAAGTACGGTTGTGCATAATGAAACCGGCTTATGTTGTGTGATTATGCACATCAAATTCGGTGTTAGAAAAGACCATACAAGTTATTGGCCAAACTTTAAGAAATTGAAATCAAAAGATTTTTTCGCAGTGGGAAAAAACTCAATCCAAACCATATAACAAAATTCAAGAAAAGCGTCGAGGTGGTTGTCGGCGATGATTCGATTCTGTGGATTTGGAGGGAATTGGTCGATTAAAAATATATAGAGCCATAATCATTCACGAAGGCGGTGATCTGCATCTTCTCGGTGCACAGTCGTTCGATGAGAAGGCATCGCTTTGAAGACGATGAGAGGTACATTAGTGCAACTGACGCATTCAGCTATCTAACTGAGGAAGTTGGTGGGGTAGAGAATATTGGATTCACAAAAAGAGATGCTTTCAATTTCATCCAGAAAGAGCGAAGGTCATGGATTGCAAGTGGTGATAACAACGAATTAATACAGCTGTTCAAGGAAAGACAAGCAGCGGACGAGATGTTTGCATGGGATGTTTAGGTTGATGCGTCTGATTGCTTGGTGAGTTTTTTTTTGGAGCAATGGTATGTCTAGGGTTGAATTTGATTGTTTTGGGGATGTGATAATTTTGATACTAGCTATCAATAAATATAATCTTGTCTGCCCCACTCGTTGGAGTGAATCATCATTGGCAAAACGTCTTATTGGAGTACCTTTTGTCGGAAGAGACCATCGAGTCATTCACATGGTTATTCCGGACATTTCTTGGTTGATGGGTGGCGCATCCTATAACGATATTTCGATCAAGATCGGCTATGGCGAGAGCTATCGAGAATGTACTGGCGTCATAGGTTGTGCCAATGGCATATCTCAAAGAAAGCCCCCTCCAAGGTCCATTGCTTTAGTAGTAACAAGAGAGTTCAAGGGCTATCCTATGCATGCATGAGCAAATGTGACACAGAGGATGAGTTTGAGGATGCTTGGTCTACCATGCTAGAGGAGGGAAATTTGCATGATCATGCTTGGCTATCTGAACTTTACAAAATTAGGCAGAAATGGTCCACCGCATTCAACAAAGATAAATTTTGTATGGGCATCTTGTCAACTCAGCGTAGTGAGCCCACAAATAGCGTGTGTCATGGTATTTTGAAGCCAACAAGTTCGCTGACAGATTGTTTCTTGGGATTGGAGAAGGTGATGGAAACATGGCACCGAAATGAACATGATGAAGACTTCAAGTGTATCCAAAGAATTGTTCTGTTGTTAGAGTAGTCCAATTCTTAAGCAAGGCTTTGTTTTTTATCTGAGGAAGCTTTACTCTATCTAGAAGAATTTCGCATGGAGTTGGGGATTATCATTCGTGTCGATGATAGGCCCATGAAGTACTTGGTGAGGAACTTAGAAGAAGAATGCATCCAAAACCTGGATTGTCCACTTTGATGTGTCTACTATGGATATTTCTTGTAGTTGCCAGAAATTTGAAATGATGGGCATACTTTGTGCATTGAGTTCTTAGCTTAGAATGATGTCTTTGCGCATTCTGGATAAGTACCTCCTCATGCGGTGGTCTACCAGCAAAGAGGGACATCTACATCGATGGTTCATCTGAAGGTTAGTACATGTGGAGAGATGGAACTGGAATTATTTGAACCATATAAGTCGATATGCATATCAAATTAGCTCCAGCACGAGGTAATAAGATTCTGAGGATTACATGCTTGCATCTCTTAGCGACTATCGATGAAGTGGACTCCGTAATAAGTGGAATTCTCCATCGTTTGACAGATCAGTTAAGAGGAAGAAGGCGACCACATCATCAGCTAAGGATAAGGACAGTTTGAAGGATCCAATCAAGAGACATCCAAAGGGTGTTTCCAACACAAGGCTCAAGGCTTATTGGGAGAAATCCAAAAAATCCACAAGTACTTATCCTACTTGCCTCTGATGTTGCTATTACTTATAGGTTCCTGTAAATATTTAATTCATTATATTTTCTTGTCTTAGAAACAAAAGTGAAGTCCAGAGTCTGTGTAGAGCGGATCGCTTGGTTGCGCTCCACTCTCTGTATGCCCTGCTTTTCACGGGTAAGCCTATAATATTTCACATTGGCCAAACATTCATCCATTACTAAGATGTTGTACCATTACTACGATGTTGTACCACGTGAATTGATTCGACCTCATCAATCAACCAACATCGAAGGGTACACTAAGGCGATGATGGATATTATTACGAGCGGCATTTTGATGCATGATATTATCCAAGAAGGCATTTTTTTTAATTTCATTTTGCTCATTTTAGTCATAATGCTTGTATTTTTTTTCTGTTCATTTCATAACTTTAGTAAAGTCTTCTTTTCCTTTTAATCTTACCATTTTTGCAAGTGAAAGCATACAATTTTTTCCTTAATGTCTTCTCAAATTTTTTTGTTGTTTTAGTCTAGAGTTATTTGGTGAAGAATTGTTTAACTCTATAGCCCATGAGGTCTAATATTTGATTGTTTTGTAAGTCTAGTTGTTCATGCCTCCTTTTCTTCTCTAGAATGATTTTATGGTTGCTTTGTTCTCTTAAATTGGTATTATTTTCTTAAAGTTAAATAACAAACCTATATGTCATTTTTCTTGAAGGATGTGTCCAAATTTGTGTTATTAGATGAAATAAGTCATGATCTCCAAAAAAAAAAAGAGAGAAAAAATTGAGATTGTTCCAAGTTAATTTATGTTTGATTCAATCAATCACAATGATTTAGATTTAATCAATCAATGATTTATGATCTTCTTTAAACCACTTCCTTTTATTTCAATTTTTTGTGAATTTAATGAGAAGTTGCTATCATCTTCCAACTATTTGTTACAAAACTCTCAAGGTTGTGCTTATATCTCCTACATTTGTTTTTTATGTTGCATATTGGTAGATTCTAAATTATTTTAATCCCTTCTTATTAGTTAAGCTTAACTATACAACATTGTAATGATTCAGCTTTTGGGAGATATGTTGCTTGAACGATCAAATTCTCATGTAATGACTAGATATGTTGCTTGAACGATCAAATTCTCATGCAGTTGATTTCTTTCCCTTTACCTATCTAATTCCTCATGCTCTCTTTCGGTGTTTTCTGTTCTTCCATTGAGTTCTGTTTCCAAAATGCTATCATTCAAAACTAACCTTTTTAGCTTTTTTATGTGTGAGACTAAATTTTAGGAATTTCTATGCTTCTTGGAAAGGAGCATTTACATGCATGTCACAATTCTCATTCATTTACATATCCAACTCTAAAATATTAATATTTATATAAATAACACTGAAATCTTTAATATTACATCAAAAATATCATCATCATTATCTTTTTAAAATAAAATACATTATTTTATACATGAAAAAAATGCTATATTTATAATTATCAAATTTTAGATGTCAGTTATGTAAGTATATAAGAATTGTATTGTATGTAATATTTAGATAGAATTAACTTAGATTTTTTTTAAACATATTTTCTCACGAATTTATTTCTATGCTCGGAATAAGCATCCAAATAGATGCATTTCATGTATTTAAGGTTATTTTTTTGCCTCGATTGGTTTGATTATAAAATACTATTTACCATTTCTCTCATATGGATTGTTCCTCCTACCGTCAGAGAAGTTGGAAGGAGAGGGTTGGGAGAAATATTTAAATTCTTGATAGATAAGTATTTCTTAAAACAACATGAAAAGTAATTTCTTAAAGCAAGTATTCAATTGATATGTATTCAATAAGTCTCTTCGAGCTCAAAATGTTTGGCATAGAATGTAATTAAACCATAAAATTAATAAATATTTATTAAAACATTTCCTATGGTTGGATCCAGTTTATCCCTATTTTTTATTTTATTTATTTTTTAAGAGATTTACATACTTAACACATAATTCTTATTTATTTATATATATCTAACACCTAAATTTTAATTTTACATATATAATATTTACTATATCATCATCGACTTTTAAAATAAAATATACTATTTTAAATATAAGAAAGTATTGATAAATAAATCTTTAATTTGCATAAAAATTGTCTATATAAATTTTCTTTTTTTTTTGACAAAAAAATACACACAATTAATGAATTTTGTTGTAATTAGTGGTATTTTAATTATGGATTTACATTACTTTTATATGATCTGGCACGTGGAGCATCTTCTTTTCTTTTTAATCTTACCATTTTTTTTGTTTTAAAATAATCAATAAACAAAAATACTATATATATACTTTATGTTACAATGTATATTAAGTAAACAAAAACAGAGAAATTAAGTAATCTCAGTTGTATTTTTGGACTATTTGGCATCAGTTGTATTTTATTTATTCTATTTATTATTATTGTTTTGTTTTATTTATGTTTTGATTTGAAAAAATATATTTTATAGTGATAATTATTTTTAAAATATTAAAAAAAAAATAGAATCAGGAGATGCGAGAGTGCAGAGATGCAGAGATCTGAGATCTGAAATCTCCTAAAATTCATCAGAAGAGCCACCTCATTGTCTCAGTAGGGATTTAATTATCATGATCTGAACAACCAGGCTACAGAAAGTGAAACAAAACCTGCACAGAGAGTACAAATACTAGAAATCTCCTAAATTAGTCGAACGACTTATTGCTTGGTTGGGATTTAGTTACCATGATCCGAACAACCAGCTACGAAAGTGAAAAAAAGCGGAAAAAATCGATACATACTCAGCCTCAAAATGAAAATGAACAATGTAATGTCATGAGGAACAAGATTATCCCTACATAAACCAAATAACAATGAATTATCCTACCTAAACCGAATGTCTGCAGAGAACAACTCAAGCATCCAAATTTTATTTAAGTGTTTTTTGAGGCCAAGCAAAAATCGCATAAACAAAGTCACTAAATCTATTCATTTTTTTGTCCAGTCTGGTTGAGCCCAGTTAATTGTGGGCTTCTCGATATGCCTCCATGTATTTGCAAATGAACATCTTGCGATTACCTTACTGTGCGGCCACCCGTTTCAAGCGGCCATTTCTTGGGTTCTTTGTCAAAATAATGGCCGATATCCTGAGCCAGGAATTTAATCTGCACAGGAAGATGGATAAGGTATTAGTTAGATCCCCAGGAGAACCCGCAAGAAGAGTGCATACCATTTCCGGCAGAATGGCTTTATGTGTCGGTTTTGGCAATGAGTCGTAAAATGACCACCGAGCTTGATATTCAAAGAAGTGTCCGGTCTTGATAACTAGGAGTAAGAGCTCGACCACGGATGCACTATCTGCTGACATCTTTGGATATACATCTTGCTTTCTTTTAGCCATATTGCATAATTCTCAGGATGTAAGATAACATCTATAAGTCACGGGACATACAGAATATCAAGAATGAATTGCGACCGGTAATTTTGGAGGAGTAACTCACCCAATGTAAGCATGAAATGTAAAGGAATGGGACATACAATCCAGGGCACGAGGAGTACTTCTCGCCAGATATGCGAGCATCGGCGTGTGCATCGGCGGAATCTTGATCCATCATCGTCAATCTCACTGAAATAATAATATTTCCATGACAGCTGTATCTCCCCTGCATTATCAGAAACAGTTATTTTTGTAATTTATTGAGCAGAGAAATTAATAGAAGTAGTTAGAATGATATGACATTTGAATCTGTGTGAAAAGGAGGAAGATGTCGGGTGACTTACTTGTCCGAGCACGGCGATCTATGAGTTGGAGCATCGGCCGTGCATGCCATCTCGGATGGGAAGTCCACGTGCCGTACTGTGGTTGTAATATAATTATTTTTGAAATTAATTGGTAAAAAGCTATATCCATTGTCATCTAAAGCTCGAGAATCGAACTTACCACTTACACCGGTGGTGCTCCTCCACAATACGATAGCCTTTGATGGCTCATCGAGAGAAATCGACTCCGGCCGACTGAATTGAAGGGTGAAATCGAACGGTCATCTATTGTATCACATTATTCATGAAATTAGCGTAATACTGGCCGCTCAGTGGGGTGGAGGCAATCGAGCGACCACTCTTGTGCTGCGTAGTGGTGAACGGAGAGAACATAGCTTTCCTCTTCCTCGTCTGCCGTGCCTTCACCCGACGTACAAGGCTGCCAATGAAGGGGATGATAGCAGTTGTATGCTCAGTGGGAGCCTCCCCTTCGGCCAGCTCTGACGGAGCTTCTCTGGCACAAGACTCCACCGGAGGGGCTTCCACTATAAAGGTCTCCTGAGAAGATACCCCGGTGGTCTCCTCCGTAGCAGCTTCCACCCCGCTGGGGATGGAAGCACTCTTCTCGACAACCTCAATAGCAGTGCATGAATGCCATCCAGCCTCTCTGTCACTGCTGCATGGTAGGATGCCACAACTTTCAACTCCCTCAAACCTGCAAATAACCTATTCTCATTGATCCTTGATTGGGGTAGTAGCAGAGGGCAAGCTAGACACACTGGTTGGGGAAATATCGGGAGATATACGGGAGTAGGAGCGAGATGGCTGGACTGGATGATGTCGAAGCTGTTAGGGAAGTTTCATGGGGATGAGAGGATGATTCAATGAGCGTCTCCTCTTCGATAAGTCCTCAGTGTGGCGGACCTGTGTTAAGCCAAAGATAGATATGACGACAAACAACATAGGTAAATGCATTACTACACCGAAATGAATGAACGTAACTAATGTCCTGCGGTCTCCTCCCAAATCATCAAGGCAACATCACGCAAACTTTATTTTAGAACGCATAACATCGTCATGCTGGTAAATGGCGACTGCTAATAATGTGCTCAGCCGCCCAGATCTACAATAAAAAAATTATATAGGTTAACTTGCTCACATCAAGTAAAACATAACTGACGGGTCAGAACATACCATAAGAAGAGGGACAAAGCCACTCATGTAGCCAGGCGCCTGCTGTGTCTGTATCTATCTTGTAATGCCATTGAATTGTGACACTAAGAAGGCCCAAATGGCTTCAGCCCAATTGTACTCAGCAAATTTTTCAATATTATCGGCGTAGGCAAACTAGAAGCTACTCTATAGTTATGGTATGCAAAGAACAAATTTGAAATAAGAAAATGTATCAGTACAAAGCGTCTTGAACGAGCTATCCGATTGCGAGCTTATTCTTATAATCGGTGAACTATCGTGACAATGGGGTTCGCCATAAAACTTTCTCTCCTTTGTTTGGCATCCCAAAGATCACTACTTCATCCGGTGAAAGAAATGCACCGCCCAAGAAAAGGCTCGATGTCCCAGAAGATGGGATAGAGGTTATGGCAGAGTGCTTCCGTGTCGAATTGGTTCGGTGAAGCCGCTTCAATATTTCAGTCACTTCACTAGTGAAGCGAGCTGTAATATTATCAAATAATGCTCTGATGGCACTTTTGCATCTAGACGTTATCCTTTTTGCAGACATGCTGAACTTCAAAATAAAGTCAAGGTAATCAGAATATTAACAGCATAATGGATTGCAAGCACCTTAATATCGGGAGTGCAGTGAGTGCAAGTGCAGGAGTACGGAAGGTATGATTCATTTTCTCCACAGAACACATCCAAAGCAAAATCTCAAGAAAGTATAGAGGGAATGCAGGTAGTGAGGTTGGAGTACATTTACAAGCATCAAATTAGCTTCAAACAACAACCTAAACTACTTCCACAAGTAAGCGGTAAACATTGTCTCAAAACCGGGCCAACAATCAAGAAAAATAGCCCAAAATCATCTCTAATATCGGGAGTGCAGTGCAGGTGCAGAGGGTGTCTGATTCATTTTCTCCACAGAACACACCCAAACTAACAAAACACAACTTCCCAGTTATTCATAATAGATTCTAGCCATAGTATGCCCTCCAAACGGGAAAAAATGGACTGAAAAAAATGCAAAATCTCAAGAAAGTATAGAGTCTGAGAGGAGTCAGAGGGTTAGGAGGTACATTTGCAAACAAGCATCAAAATTAGCTTCCAAACAACCTCTAAACTACTTAAAGCGGTAAACATTGTCTCAAAACCAGGAGACAATCAAGAAAAATAGCCCAAAATCGTCTCTAATATCGGGAGGTACAGGTGGGAGATGCAGGAGGTGCAGTACAGTCTGATTCATTTTCTCCAGAACACAAAGCAAAACACAACTTCCCAATTATTCATAGCAGTTCTAGCCATAGTATGCCCTCGCGGGAAAAATGGGTGAAAAAATGCAAAATCTCAAGAAAGTATAGAGGTACAGAGGGGTTCGGAGAGTACATTTGCAAACAAGCATCAAAATTAGCTTCCAAACAACCTCTAAACTACTTCCACAGTAAAGCAGTAAACATTGTCTCAAAAACCAGACCGAACAATCAAGAAAAAATGCTCTCCCAATATCGGGAGGTACAGGAGTGCAGTGCAGTCTGATTCATTTTCTCCACGAGACACACACGACAAAACACAACTTCCCAGGTTATTCATAATGGATTCTAGCCATAGTATGCCCTCCAAAGCGGGAAAAATGGAAATGAAAAAATGCAAAATCTCAAGAAATTATAGAGAGAGTGCAGAGGGGTTGGAGAGTACATTTGCAAACAAGCATCAAAATTAGCTTCCAAACAACCTCTCTACTTCCACAAAGCGGTTAACATTGTCTCAAAACCATCGAACAATCAAGAAAAATAGCCCAAAATCATCTCTATTATCGAGGGAGTGCAGGTAGAGTGCAGAGGTATAAAGGTATAGAGGTCAGAGGTATAGAGGTTAGAATGCAGTGCAGTCGATTCATTTTCTCCATAGAACACCCAAGGCAAAACTTCCCGGTTATTCATAGCATTCTAGCCATAGTATGCCCTCCAAATGGGAAAAATGGGCGAAAATATGCAAAATCTCAAGAAAGTATAGAGAATGCTTGGGTTTGAGTCTGAGGTATGTAGAACAATCAACAAAAATAGCCCAAAATCATCTCTAATATATCGGGAGGTGCAGGGCGTCAGGAGAGATGCAATCTGGCCTTCTGAGGGTAGCCATATCTTGAAAAAATGCCATAAAGAAACCTAGAACACACTCGATGAATTGTAATGGACAAAGACAGAGAAAACCCTAAAATCTTTCAAGTTCAGAATGCATGTGGAAATACCTGTAACCAACCGAATACCTCAATTTGAAATTAGAAAACAGCCATGATCGAGCTGAGGAGGTGGGTAGATGGAGCTCGGAAATTCTCGAAAGCCACAGCAGTATTACGTAAGAATACCGAACGACACAGATATTTTGTTCCCCGAGGTTTAGACGAGGTAAATCGGGTCGGGTCGGGCCGGGCGCTAAACCGCGGAAAATAGCTCCGTTTCCGTCTTACGACGTCATTTTTTGGCGCCCATTATTTGTGCCACGCGTCGTAATGCGATTGGAGTCCACACGTAAAGCTACGTGCGGACTCCGGACGTAATATTTTCCCCATTAAATTCCCTAACAGTCTTGGCATTGGCTGCCTTGGAATATTATATTCATCATGAAGGCCCACAAATAGAAGTTCATGCTGCTTGAAGATTTTTTATTATTATTATTTTTTTTTTGCAGAGATCTAGCAAGAGTTTTGTCATAAATCTTGTTGAAGCCCTTGCGGAAGTCCTCATAATTGGGATAACATGTTGATACATGTTTAACCACTTCACTAAGATCCTCTATGAATAATGCTGAATAAAATTGTGGAGTTGTGGGGCTATCACTGCAACCACGACTATTGAAGACAACACACCCCTTCCTTCAAGCACGAAGATGCATATGTCTCACATATGTGTCTTGACTACGAGCCCGCATTAGATCATAATCAATCAGGCCTACTCCATTGCTCTTCGCTTGCAAGAATTCCTGAGAAGCGATCGGAGGTGGGCGGGAAGAGCCAACACGAGAGAAAAGAGAGGCCGAGGTTCCTTGTGTTGCTGCGGTTGTAAGGAAGGGGAACGGTTGAGCTTCGCGTGGGAGTTGCATGCGGCGTGCATGGAGGAGAAGCGGGGTCGAGTGGCTGTGCACATTAGGATTAAGGCCGATTTGAGTTATTGGAAATTAATACACTTTTTTAATTAATTTTTCAAATATTAATCAATTTGAAAATGAATTTTATGCCAACATCATTATATAGTCAATATATATGTTGATTCAAGGTAATTTCAATATTCTGAACACAATGATGTAGTCCGTTTCACGATCGGAGGCCGTTTGGTTCGAGTCGGCGTCAAATTGAGTCAATTTCAGCTAAAATGCATGTCACTGCTTTCGACCACTCAATTTTCTCCCAGACTTATCCGAATTGAGTGCGAAAGTCTTACTTGATAGATTTTGACGTTTCAAAGCTAATGATGCAATCAATTTCATGAACGGAAGTCATTTGGTTTACGTCGGTGCCTCCTGAACTCGATATACATGCACGTGCGTTGACAACTCGATCGCTTTATCGGTTGATCATCAAGTTGTGAATATTTATATCTTGACCAATTTTGATGTTCTGAACGTGATGGAGAAGTCTGTTCATCGATCGGAGGTCATTTGTGTTGATTTTGGAGACGTCTAGTGCATTTCAACCTCGATTTGCACACTATTACTTCAAATCATTCGACATTTGCACATACTCCTCTGAATTGAGCGTGGACAGTCTCATTTGATAGTTTTTGATGTTTCAAAGCTAACGACATAATCAATTTTACGAACGGAGGTTGTTCGGATATCATCGCAGCTTCTCGACTCTGATATACGTGTCGACATATTGATAGCTCAAGTGCTTAATCGATTGATAGTTCGATTTTGCAATATTTATATTTCAATCAATTTCAACGTTCTGAATGCAATGATGAAGTCCGTTCGTAGATCAGAAGTTGTTTCGATCATTTTCAGTGACATCCGCTGCATTTTGAGCCTCATTTTACGTAATGCCACCTCCGTAGTCCGTCAAATTTGACTTGTGGACTTGACTTGACTTATGACACATATGTGGAGGTCAACAAAACTCTACTAGTTGAAGGGTAAATCTTGAAATTGGAAGCAATTTGATCCTGAGTCGAGACTAGCCCAGATCAAGCACTTAAAATATCATTGAAAACTTTGGGATATCAGTCGAATCTCAAAATAGTTCATAAATATGGAGTGTTTATAATCAAATCAAACGTCTTGACGAGCCGGATCTAACAAGTCTAAGATTTCATAATTCTGACTTCATTTGAGCATTCAAATATTTAAAATACATCAGATAATTGAAGGAATCATTTTGAGCCGTACGATAGAGTGGTTTGGATTGTGCATATATTTATAGAGGTGTCACTCTCATAATCTAAAAATAGCTAATCATTCTTCACATGAGGGGAGCCCAAGCTAAAGAGAAGAGAGAGAGCTCTGAGGCTTGAAGAACTTCCAAGCATAATCGTGCCACCAGTTGACAATCACCGACCACCGCCGCCAACCACCGTCACCGGTTGCCACCACCACCGGCTTCGCCGCCAACCATCGCATCGATTATCGCGTTACTATATATCACCACCGCCACCACCATCACCACCAGCCGCTTCCGCCGGCCACCACAACCGATCATCGCCGCTGTTGACGCGCCATTGGTCACCGCGACCGACCATCGCGGTCACCATCGCCGACCACCGCTGCCGCCGCCACCACCGCTACCACCACGGTCATCCGCTGCCGCCGCTGCCCGCCGCTAACCACCATCGCCACCGTGCCGTCGTCGACCACCATCCGGGTCATTACCGGCGACCACCATTGTCGCTTGCCGCCACCATGCGTAGCCGGCCACTATTGTTGCTCATCGTCGGCCACTGTCACCGGTCACCACCGTCAGTTGCCACAACCCGATAGTCGCCGGATCATCACTGACCACCGTCGTTCACCATCGCCGACTGCCACCAACAACTGTTATAGCCTAACTACCATTGCATAGCTATTGTTTTCTGATTTTGTGATTCTCATTGTGAGACTTTCTCACGTACAACTTTGGGAAAACTTAAACTTTATACTCCAAAGTAAATATATAGTGAAATATTTTTATTGGGCTATGCCACGTGAGTTTTTCCTTCTTTTTGGAGTTTTTCCACTTAAAAATCCTGTTATTTTTTGTTATCTCTTAAAATATTTGTGCGTGTGTTGGATTTCTCAGTAAGTCTAAGACGTAAAGTTTTATTTTATCGTAACTGATTTTCTAGCACACAACTTTAATAGTAGGATATTTAAGCATGTATTTTTTTATTTAATATACCTTTTTTATAACATCAAACTCTTGCTCAAATATATAAATATGGGGTCATGGAATAGGCTTAGACATGAAGCCTTAGGTACTCAAATTTTTATTTTGAATGATCAAATGAAATCCCAAAATTTTTTAATTTTATAGGATCTCTCATTTTTTTTTTCTTCTTTTATTTTTTCTTCTATATGCTTTTTAACACCTAAAATTTGATATTTATAAAAAAATACTTTTCTTATGGATAAAAATATGCATTTCATGATTTCAACTTAAAAAATTAACATTGATGCTATTTTTGATATAATATTAAAAATTTAGGCACTATTTAAGAAAAAAAAAATGAAAGTTTAAGTATTAGATATGTAAATATTGATATGACACTAAAAATTTTACTAGTTGAAGCACGAATTTTGATATTGAAAATAATCTGAGTTTGAGTCGAGATTAGCCCGGATCAAGTGCTTAAAATATAATTGAAAACTTTGAGATATTAGTCAAGTCTCTAAATAGCTCCTAAATATGGAGTGTTTATAGTCAAATCGATTGTCTTGACAAGGAGGACCTAACAAGCCAACATCTCTTGATTCTCACTTCATTTGAGCATTTAAATATTTAAAATACATGAGATGATCAAATGAATCATTTTGAGTCATCTGATGGAGTGGTTTGGATTTTGCATGAATTTAAAGAAACGCCACTCATCTAATCTATAAATAACTCCTCATTTTTTATATGAGAGGCCCCAAAGCTAAAGGAAGAAAGAGCTCTGAGGCTTGAATAATCTCTAAGCATAATCGCGCCACAAGTTAACGGTCACCGACCATCGCCGTCGGCCACCACTGCCGGTCCTTCCTCGTTGCCGCCATATCGCCATGCCATTGCCGACCACCACCATCGATCACCGCTCGACCACCACCATCGATCGCTGATAACTGTTGTTGGTCACCACGCCGCCAATCGCGCCATCGCCATCACCGCCATCGCCGCCGCGCCATCGCTTTCGCCGCCGTTGACCAAGATCGGTCCGCCACCGCTAACGCTTCCGGTCTCGCCGACCCGCCATCGGTTGCCAACCACGCTATTACTATTGATTGCCGCCATCACAGATCACCACCGCAATCACCACTCGACGCTGTGATCATCAGCTACATTCACTATCATCGATTACAAACAATCAGTTAACTACTGCTGATACGTTGTTATCTGATTCGGATTCCGGGTCGCTTTCACATACAACTTTATAATCCCATTATCGAGAAAACTTAAACTTTATACTAAAAAGCAGATATATAGTGAAACATTTTTACTAGGCTAGGCCTAGTAGTTTTTTTCCCTATTTTCAAGATTTTTTCACCTAAAAATCCTGGAGTTCTTGCTCTCTCTTCAAATATCTATGCGTGTGCTGAATTTCTCAACAAGGTTGAGGCGCAAAATTTTTGATATGACACTTAAAATACTACTAGTCGAAGCACGAATCTTGATGTTAAAAGCAAGCTGATCCGAAATTGAAACTGGTCGAGATCAAGCTCTTAAAATATCCTTGGAAACTTTGGATATCAGTTAAATCCCTAAATAGCTCTCAAATATGAAGTGTTTATAGTCAAATCGAGCGTCTCGACGAGTCGGTTCCAACAAGCCAAAGATCTTACAATTCCAACTTCATTTGAGCATTCAAATGCACAAAATACATCATATGATCAAGGGAATCATCATGAGCCGTCCGATGCAGAGTGGTTCGAATTTTGCATGTATTTACAGAGACGCCACTCCTCCAATCTATAAATAACCCCTCATTCCTCATATAAGGGAGGTGAAGTAAGAGAGAGGAGAGAGCTCTAAAGATCCTCCAAGCACATAGTGCCCCGATTGTCAACCACCGGCCCGTCGCCGTCAGCCGTTGATCCTGCCATCATCAATCTCGTGGTCTCCATCATCATGACATTCTGAGGTGTGATTATTCCTGCGTTCTGCCGGTGATTGTTCGCATTTACGCGATATTATTCCGCATTTTCACGTGATTGCTCGCCGCAGTTCACCATCATCTGCTACCTACCAATTTACCACATCATTGTCACATAGCTGTTGTTCCTTTCTCATACACAATTCTATAATCCCGGTATCGGGAAGATCTTGTACTCTGAAATAGATACATAATGGAAGCTTTTTACTGGGCTAGACCTCATGGTTTTTCCCTCTTTTCGAGATTTTCCACGTAAAAATTCTGGAGTTTTATTATTCACACTTTTTATACCTGTGTGTGTGTGCTGGATTTCATAACGAAACTAAGGCGAAAACTTTTACTCTACCGCAACTGGTTTTCTAGCATGCAATAGTTTGGCGCCGTCTGTGGGAAACTAATTCCCATTATATCATCTTGTATGGTGACCAAGTTCCCTAACAAGATCAAAACCACTATCGAGATGTAGCATTTCAAGCTTTTAAGGAGCGCAAGCAAAGAATGAAGATTCATCAAACTTCGTTCCTTCAGATTTTGTCAAAAATTGGGGGGCAAATCTTAATCTCAAAAAATTATCCAAATCGATATTCTGGATATCTAATTGATTATCAATTCGAGAAGCAAGTCAGTAATACTAATGAAAAAGGCCAAGGTTAAGGAGCAACTTTGGCTACAACCACAAACGGATGTTTTAATCCTCTTCCATACGTTAATGTCATCGAAAGCAAAGATTCTCGACAAACAACCTAGGATAGGTCAAAAGGTCCTTGGTGAACTTCCTACCTCTTCCATACAAGTTAACGCCATCGAGCAAAGACTCGACAAACAACCTAGGATCAAAAGGTTGGTGGACTTCCTACGACCTCTTCCATAGTTAACGCCATCGAGCAAAGACTCGACAACCAACCTAGGATAGGTCAAAAGGTCCTTGGTGGACTTCCTACGACCTCTTCCACACAGGTTAACGTCATCGAGCAAAGACTATGACAAATAACTTAGGATAGGTCAAAAGGTCCTTGGTGGACTTCTTACGACCCCTTCCATACAGGCTAACGTCATCGGGTAACACTCTGACAAACAACCTCGGATGGGTCAAAGATCCTTAGCGGATTCAATTCAACCTCTTATATATAGGTTAACGTCATCGAGCAAACACTATGACAAATAACCTCGGATAGGTCAAAACTTTGTACCTACTCTACACAGGTTAACGTCATCGAGCAAAGACTCTGACCAACAACCTCGGATAGGTCAAAAATTCTCAGCGGATTCAATTCAACCTCTTCTATACAGGTTAATGTCATCGGATAATACTCTGACAAACAACCTTGGATGGTCCGACGGCTAGTTGACGCCTCTTTCGAGGAAAACTGAACAACGATGTAAGTACCTTGGGCCTTGATTACCTCAAACCCAAACGCGGTCACGAGGGTTGGCCCTCTTCGAGGGAAAACCGAACAATGATGTGGGTACCTGATCGCTCCGAATGACCTTCTCTCAAGAAGAAGAGAAGGTGTTTTCTCCAGCCCTGGGGTTTTATAGACCCTTTAGGCAAAAGGGTAAAATCATCAAAACCGCCCAAAATCATGAAAATTTTGTCATGCGCATGCCGCTTCATCGCCTGGCGCTCCATGTTAACTGCTTCCTGCGATCGCCACGCATGCGCTTCGGCCGTCGCAGGTACGCTCACCCATCGACCGCGTGTCGCTCGCGACCAACCACCGAGCTGCCCCTACATGGTGCGCTGGCGCTTGCATGTATGCCACGGTGCATCGCCCATCATGGCGCTCATGGCCACCGGATTGGTTCTTAACCTCGAAATTTCACGCTCGCACATATCTTTACATATTTGTGGCTGTGCATCTGCTTCCGTAGTCGTAAGCTTGTGCTTATATGAAGATCTGTTCTCTCAAAATGTGTGGTTAATGGACCTGCAGATTTCATTGAAGAATTTGCTATTTTCAAGTATTTGACATATATTTTTGGATGATTGAGATAATGTCATCCAAAAATAGGAGGGCAACTAATATGGCACTTAAAATAGTACTAGTCGAAGCATGAATCTTGATGTTAAAAGCAAGCTGATCCGAAGTTGAAACTGGTCGAGATCAAGCTCTTAAAATATCCTTGAAACTTTGGGATATCAGTTAAATCCCTAAATAGCTCTCAAATATAAAGTGTTTATAGTCAAATCGAGCGTCTCGACGAGCCGGTTCCAATAAGCCAAAGATCTTACAATTCCGACTTCATTTGAGCATTCAAATGCACAAAATACATCATATGATCAAGGGAATCATCACGTCCGTCCATGAGAGGAGTGGTTCGATTTTTGTATTTACAGACGCCACCTCCACCTATAAATACTCTCATTCCTCATATGAGGGAAAGGAGAGAGAGAGAGCTCTAAAGATCCTCCAAGTACAATCGCGGTTACCACCACTGACGGCCGTCACGGGCCGCCACCGCCGTTGATCCGCTGCCGTCTAATCTCTCGCTCTGCCTCCATCATGATAACATCGCCAGGATTGTTCCCTGATTTCTACCACAATGATTGTTCTCTACATTTCGCCGAATTGTTCCATGCATTTCTATCCCGACAGTTCGCATACCACCATCATCGCTACTAAAGAACGTTATAACCTCGATCATCATACATACGTTGTTCTTTCTCATACACAATTAATCCCAGATCGGAAGATCTTGTACTCAAAAGATACATAGTGAAAGTTTTTACTGTTAGACTATTGTTTTTCCTCTTTCGAAGTTTTTCACGTAGTAAAAATTCTGAGTTTTATTGTTCACACTTTTATACTCTGTGTGAGATTTCACAACTAAACCAAGTAAAAACTTTTACTCTATCACAAGGTTTTTAAAGACGCTAGCAGTTTTATTCTATCGCAACTGATTTTATAACCTGCAAAATAAAAAATATATATATATATATATATATTTGAAATTATGTTTATATCTATATAAAGCCGTGGAGCCAAAATGTTTTCTGAGTGGGGGGCATAAACTAAAAAATTTGAAAATATTTTAAATATTTTTTATTCTGATTTAAGACTATCCTATATAATAAAACTTAAATATTTAAGAAATTTAAAGGATAAAGTTCAGCAAAAATAAATCTCCCTTTTTAAACAAAAACTTAAAATGAAGCAAGATAAACAATTAAAGAAATATAAAAAGAGCGATTTGTAGAGAAGAAGAAAAATAGTCTTAGAAAATAGTTAAAAACAATTTATTGTAAAGAATCAAATTAAAAATACTAATTTAATTTAAAGTAAATTAGAAAAAAAACGTTAAATGTAAATATATATATATATATATATATATATATATATATATATATATATATATATATATATATATATATATATATATATATATTTGCTTAATGTGTGAAAAATAGTAAAAAAACATTAAATTGTAAGAAAAAATAATTAATATTATAAAAAATAAAAATGCATAAATTAATATATTTATAAATAATTTTTTTTTGAGATATTTGAGCAAATTTAATCAAAAACTCACACACATCACTCATGTTCAAGGACTTGAACCTAAAATTTTTTGGTTGAAACCAAAGTTTTCAACCACTAGGCTAATGTGCGCACCACAAATATTTATTTATTTTCTCTATTCAGCAAATAATTTTTAAAATAAACATATAAAGAGAGAGAGAGAGAGAGAGAGAGAGAGAGAGAGAGAGAGAGAGAGATATTAGCTAATAATTGGCTGAAAACATTCAAATAAAGTTTTATTTGTGTTTGACCCCGTCAAGAAAATGTGCCAGGAATAAGTATTTAATATTAACTTATTTAACAAATGAATCAAACACAAGTGTCTTCCTCATGAACGATTTTTTTTTTTTTACAGCTTTATATAAAAAATTAGAATGAATCAAATTTATGCTTCCAAAAAGAGACTTAATATCTGTTAATCAATGTTTTTTAACGATTTAATAATACTCTTAATCAATACTAAAATAATAAATGACTGTTTCTTTAATTTTTTTTAAACGTGAAATTCTTTTACAGTTATCTCATAATATCTATACTATATCATCAAAAAGCTCACATATAACGCAAACCATCTTATTCTATAGGCTGGGAGTTTAAGTTTTCAATTAAGAGATTGCCTTATTTGAGGCAATATTCTGCTTACGTTGGAGTTCTAACTACACCGCTCCTGAAATTTGATAAACTGTAACGAGATTGTGTTTTAAGGAATTTGCGGGCAGTAAAATTATGTTTTAAAAAATTTGTGATGAAAAAATTATAATTTCTTGTAAGTACGATGATAGTCAGAAAATTATTATTTAATTTTTAAAAATAAAAAAATTTATAATGTTCATCACAATTTGTTTTAGAGTAGCTCCACTATGAATTTTTTATACAATTATAGCTATTTGAAGCAAACCTCAATTTCTTTCATATTTGATTTGTGCAAAATTATGAGAAAATTCTTTCAAAAATCCACCCCCACCCAAAAAAATGGCTCAGATATTTCTAATAAAGGGTAAATTTATTTCACCTGCATTCTTATTATTTTTTAAGTAAAATTTATATTTTCATTGACAAATGAAAATTATTAATAATTTAATTATATAAAAATAAAATAATATATCTTTTTTTTAAAAGCTTATGTTTAATTTCAATTATTTAGACTTTAGTTTTCCATAATTTAAAATTTTCAAAAATGTGTTTAATTTTAACGTATATTTTAAATTTAATAGTGTTCGGTAAATATATTTAAATTATACATACAAGTTTAATTTGTTATCTTAGTTTTAAAATAATAAATACGTAATTTTTCATAAAATAATATTTAGAAATAAAAAATAATAATATTTTCTATCGACGACTCCCCATTTGTTTTAATATTAATCTAATAATTATTTTTTATCAAAAGTTGAATAAATCTTTTGTCATCTGATTTACAATTGTGCTGAACAGTACAAAGAGAACTTCCTAAATGCGTGGTTTTTAATTTGACACAAAAGCTTAGTCTTATGATTGATAACTGATCTTTTTTGTTTTTTTATATGAACTTATTTTTCAAGTATGATATTAAATATAATATTTTCTTTTCTTCATAATCTTTCTCTTAAAAATTAAATTTGCTATCACTCACCCACAAATAATCATATATTTGTATATTATATAATAATAATATGGATATGCTAAATCATTGCCATGTAGGTATATATTTGCTGTAATTGTGATACTAATATAAGTTAGTCCTTCTTGAAGTTTTTCTCGTCTTCTCTTTTATTTTTTATCATTTATTGTCTAAATGGTGCGAGAAGACAGATAGATTGAGATCCAATAATAATGAAAATGACCTCTCTCAATTGAGCCATATGTCAGTTCTGTTATCGAGATTAACAAAGTTTACAACTAGCTGCCCCAATGCATAATTGTATTTAAAATATTTTCTTAGTAAGTTTATGTTCATTTATATTTTTTTAAAATTATGTTTAATATTTATGCCATTAATATTTTTTAAATAAAAATATCTTTTTGTCACATTTTTATAAAAAGTTGAGACTAAAATATTTTGGCTTCTTTTGATTTGTTCTTTAATTTTTTTATTTAAAAAGTCATGATTAATTTGAAAAATATTGTTAGAAATTATAATTTTAGTTATGCACTTTTTTCGATATTTCTTGAATACATAAGCTGATAAATATAGCAACAATAAAGCAACGACAAGAAAAAAAAGTATACATCTATTGCATAAAATAAAATCTTAATTAATTTTCTAAATAATCAAGTCATTTTTTTTAACAAAGATTGATTTGTCTCACTTTCAGCAGTTTGTGAATGGAAAGTCTCGGTTGGAGTGTTTGAATCAAATTTGATTATAATGAATTTTGAAATTATTCATTTTTATATAAGTATAATAAAAGCTTGATTAATGATTTATTATACACATGGCAAATGTTTTCCATTGGAGAGTCGATCCTTTTGAAAAAGACAAGAATCTTCACTAATGCTTTAAGTTGCAATTTTAGTACCAGTTTCCATAAACTAGCAGACAAAACTAATTACAGGTAGCACAGATTGAGTAAGACGGGGAACTTGGTTTTTAGTAACATCGCCACTCATTAAATTGAAGAGAGAGATTAACTTTGCTGTGCCATCTACAATGAAAAAACCTCCAGCAGTCCCTTGCATTTCTGCTAAGTCTCCCAATGGAGAGAGGTTTTTTCTAGAAAACCAAAAGACAAGTGTTATGGACCCAGACAGAGCTGCACACATCAACAGCATAAGAGAAAGAAAAACTCCATCTTGGCTAAAAGACTTTATCCAATAAAACAAATAAAATAAATACATCTAATTACTTAAAGAAAAGGAGAGAATGCAGATCGATAACTACATCAACAAGAATGTAAAAATAGAAGAAGAAATCAAGATCTCGATCGATAACACACCAACAAGATAACAGAATAACAAAAACTATGCAAGAAAATCAAGATCCAGAAAATAGAAACATGTAAAGCAAGAAAATAACAAACAGATCTAACAGAAAGTAGTTAGATCTACTGAAATGTAAATAAACTAGGCTATAAATAAGCCTTGTAAAAAGACAGCAAACTAAGCAATAATATTGATCCTTCTGCATCTTCTTTTTCTTCTTCTTCCTTTTGGATAACTTCTCTTTCCCTCGGCAGAAACCCTAAAACCTTCTCCCAGCTCTTCCCTCTCGCTTCTCTCTCGAGTATTCTACCGTCAAGAGTCGAAATACGCTTTTGATTCCTTCCTCGACAAGCTACGCGTTTCTTCCCCAGGAAGCTTCATCCAACGGGCGATAGAACGACGCGAAGAAATCAACAGACAGCTGAGATTAAATCCACGGTAGCATCCCTAAGTCAATTCAACGGCTAAGATACAATAGGGACGTATCATTGGTGCACTCCCTGAACCTCCAGTCCTACAAGAAATAATGGCAGACGGCACAAGACACGCAACTAAAACATTGGAAGAATGTGTGCGAAGATTGAATAAAAATGATGAACAGATGACATCAGTCACCATTATCTTGAATGAAGTATCAAGAAGACTATCAGCCATTGAAGATAAGCTGGAAAAATTAATTCAAGAACAACAATAAAAAAGTAAAGAATCACAGGTATGTAACTCTAATCCTGTAGAATTTACTCCTCAAATTAAATCATACAATCAAAATTCAAGACTAGTTAAAGTAGACATGCCTCGATTTAACGGAGAGAACCCAAAAGGATGGTTATTCAAGGCAGATCAATTCTTCCAATATTATAACCTTTCAGAAGAACAGAAGTTCATCATAGCATCAGTTTATATGGATGGACCTACTTTAAGTTAGTTCCAATGGATGCATCTCAATAAACAACTACATTCTTGGCAAAATTTCAAAGAACAGGTAATACAAAGATTTGGACCTTCAGTATACAGAGATTTACATTGGCAATTAGTCAAATTACAGCAAAAAACATCAGTGCAAGAATTTATAATGAATTTGAAGAATTGACAAACCAAATTTCAGGAATCCCTCCTGAATTCTTACAAAGTTGCTTTGAATCTGGACTGAGACAAGACATTAAAAGGGAAGTCAAAGTATTACAACCAACTTCATTACAACAAGCCTTTCAACTAGTAAAATTAATGGAAGATAGATTAGCAGATGATGTATATGTAGGAAGAACTTCACGTTTCAACCAAGCAACATCACTGAAACAATAAGGGAAAGCACTAGCCCTTTTTCTTCACCAGCCCTGTTAATAAAGAAAAAAGATGAGACTTGAAAATTTTGTGTGGATTATAGGGCACTAAACAAAATCATCATTCCTGACAGATTTCTCATACCAACACCAGAGGAACTAATGGATGAATTACATGGAGGAAATGTTTTTTCAAAGCTAGATTTGCGTTCAGGATACCGCCAAATAAGAATGACAGAGGAGGATATATACAAAATAGCCTTTAGAACACATGAAGGACATTATGAATTCATAGCCATGCCATTTAAATTAACAAATGCACCCTCAACCTTCCAAGCTATGATGAATACAACTAAATTATTCCTACATAAATTTGTGTTAGTATTCTTTGATGATATTTTAATCTACAGTCCCACCATTGAGCAACATCAACAACATCTACAAGTAGTTCTGAAGAAATTGAAATAACAAGCATTGTTTATCAAACCGTCCAGATGCTCATTCATCCAGGAAAGAATAGAATATTTAGGCCATATATTGTCAGCTCAAGGAATAGAAGTAGATCAAAAGAAAATTGAAGCAGTACAATCATGGCCAGTTCCAACTTTAGTGAAATAGCTAAGAGGATTCTTGGGTTTAACAGGGTATTATAGAAAATTTGTAAGACAATATTCAGCAATTGCTACACCATTAACATCACTTCTAGCTAAACAACAATTTCAGTGGTTAGAAGAAGCTCAAAAGGCATTCATACATCTAAAAGATGCTATGGTATCCTTACCTGTATTAGCATTTTCAAATTTTTCTATACCTTTCATTGTAGAAACAAATACTTCAGGTATTGCAATAGGAGCAGTATTAATCCAAAATAGCCATCCTATTGCATATTTGAGCAACAAATTATCTCCAACTTTAAAGGTCATCAACCTATGCAAGGAAACTATATACCATAACAGAAGCAGTGGGGAGATAGAGGCAATATCTGTTAGGCCACAAGTTCACCATTAGAACAGATCAGAAGAGCTTAGAGAACTAATGCAACAAATAATTCAGACACCAGAACAACAAAGATTCTTAATCAAACTCCTAAGCTTTGATTATACAATAGAATACAAACTAGGTATCATAAACAAAGTAGTTGATGCATTATCCTGCAAGAATTATAGTCCAGAAGATCAATCTACAATAGACAGCTCAAAATCTCTACTTATCAGAGTTTCTATGTTTACACCAAATAATTCAACTCTTTAATACAACAAATTAAAGATGAGACACAAGTTATTCTTGAATTACAACAGCTCTATCAGCAGATAACATAAAACTCAGAGTTTTTTCCAAAACACAGAGTTTTCAATGAATTAGTATATTACAAAAATAGAATTATAATAGCAGCAGAATCAGAAGTAAGAATCACCATCATGAGAGAACTACATCATCACCAGTAGGGGGTCATTGTGGAATAAAGAGAACATTAATAAGAGTAACTCAATAATTTTATTGAAAAAAATGAAGCAAGACATTCAGCAATTTATATCCACCTGCCCCATATGTCAACAAGTGAAATATGACAACCGGAAACCTACTGGGCTATTGCAACCATTGCCTATACCATCAGCTATTTGGGAGGAACTCTCAATGTATTTTATCACAGGATTACCCAAATCTCATAATAAAATTGCTATCTTAGTGGTTGTAGTTAGACTCTCTAAGTATGCACATTTTTCAGCCTTCCACACCAATTTTTCAGCAACATCTATTGCTCAAATTTTTATTTCAGACATATGCAAACTCCATGGTATACCACAGAATATAGTATCAGATAGGGATCCTATCTTTATGAGTAATTTCTGGCAAGAATTATTTAGGTTGTGGAACTACACTCAGTCATAGCAGCTCATATCATCCCCAATCAGATGACCAAATAGAAGTCACTAACAGGACATTAGAACAATACCTTAGGAGCTATGTACTAGAGACACCAAAGAATTGATTACAGTTTCTATCATGGGCAGAATTTTCCTACAACACATCAGTAAACACCTCTGCAAAGATGACTCTTTTTCAAATAATTTATGCCAGACTTTCACCTACAATCATACCTTACATCTGTAATACATCTAATAACACAGATATAGACACATTGTTGCAACAAAGAGACAAAGTACTTCAACAAAAAGAGAATTTACAGAAGCTCAAAAATGCAAATGACTAAAAGAAAGGAACTCCAATTCCATACATGATTTGGTGTTAGTAAAATTACAACCTTACACAAACTCGATATCTTACTCAAAATTACAAAGACAATACTATGGACCTTTAAAATTAGGAAGATATGGCATATAAAGTGGAACTTAAATAGCAAAGATCCATAACGTATTCCATGTTTCTAGACTCAAACAGTATAGGAAAGACTCCAAGCTACACCCAGCTATACTTCCAACATAATTTATAGATAACTAGCCATTGGTTAAACCCATCAAAGTTTTAGATGAAAGAATAATACTACAAGAAGATAGGCTTATTAAAGAATTACTAATCCAATGGGATGGAATGTTAACAAAGGATGCATCTTGGATACCATTCAAGGAGTTTCAGAAGACTTACCCTAATTTTGACCTTGAGGACAAGGTCATTTTTTGGGAAGGGGGTAATGTTATGGACCCAGACAGGGCTGCACACATCAACATCACAAGAAAAAGAAAAACCCCATCTTTGCTAAAAGACTTTGTCCAATAAAATAAATAAAATAAATACAAGCAACTACTTAGCAAAAGAAAGCCCAGAGAGCCACTGCATAACAGATCAGACAACTACATCAACAAGCTAACAGAAAATAGAAGAAGAAATCAAGATCTTGCCAGATCAGACAACTACACCAATAAGATAACAGAATAATAGAAACTATGCAAGAAAATCAAGATCCAAAAAATAATGTAAACATGTAAGAAAATAACAAACAGATCTAAGAAAGTAGTTAGATATACTGACAAGTAAATAAACTAGGGCTATAAATAAGCCTTGTAAAAAGACAGCAAACCAAACAATAATATTGATCCTTCTACATCTTTTTCTTCTTCTTCCCTCGGTAAACCCTAAAACCTTCTCCCAAGCTCCTCTTCCCTCTCTCTGAGTCGTCAAGAGTCGAAACGCTTTTGATTCCTTCCTCTCGTGTTTCTTCCCTAGGAAGCTTCATCCAAGGCAGATAGGAAGAAATCAAGACGGCTGAGATTAAATCTGCGGCAGCATCCCTAAGTGAATCCTATAATTAATGTATCAGCAAGTCTCTCTCTCTCTCTCTCTCTCTTTCTAATTTCTATTGAAGCACTCATGGTTATTTAGTTCCTGCTTCAAAATTATAATCTTCTTAATAATGAGATGAATCAACGGCTGGTGGCAGTATTTCTTGCAACGTACACAGTAATCTTCGTTGGATGTGGATCACTGTATATGGAAAAGCGAGTTGAAATTTCCTTTATGGGCATTTCTCCTGCATGGGGTGCAATCGTCACGGTAATTATCTACACATTCGGGCACATATCAGGTGATCACATCAATCCGGCTGTCACATTCGCTTATGCTGTTGCTGGCCAATTCCCATGGAAGCAGGTTTTAAGTGATCAATTTCTTCATGCATGTCTTTATATAATTTGTTCTTATATATATATATATATATATATATATATATATATATATATATATAGTTTATGGGATCCACCATTGCCAGCTTAACACTAAAATGGATTTTTGATGGGAAAGATACGGAGGTGATGCTAACACTACCGGTTGGGCCGAACCCAGCAAGTGATCTTAAAGTGGCAGTATTGGAGATCATCATCACTTTCATCTACGGCATGACTAATTTTAGTTCCAGAATAGATCCCAGAGCGGAATATATTCGATAGTTTAAATTAACTACTTCGACACCACCTCAAATATTTTTGAAATCAATTTAATCATATTATTTTTTTCTTCATTTAATTATTGAAGTAACGAATATTTTCATTGTTTATATATATATATATATATATATATATATATATATATATATATATATATATATATATATATATATATATATATATATATATGTGAGGCCACATCTAAATTCCCAACAATCTCTCACTTAGGCTAGATATATTATTTGATATTTACACATTGTTAAATACTTTAAAAGCTCAATACTTGCTATCTTTATAGAGGAACATCTTTACATAATCTGGTCCATTAATAATATTAACATAAAATCAAACTGATCTTTGTTATAATTTTTCTATAACAAGACCCAACAGCGAGCACTATATCAATATGATTAACGACATAATCAAGTATGGATGTGTAACATAGAAATTTCATGCAATGTGATCAAATATCATGCATATTTTCAGTTGATCCTATATTATAACTAAAAAGAGTTTTAAATATAATTTCATTTATTTATGCTAAACTACAGCTGAAATTACATAACTTTATTTCAGAGTTTTCAATTATAAGATAATAATAAAATTTTATTCTGATTAGAAAAATATATTTACAATAATTGAACATCATAAACAAACTTCTACTATGTATATCATCAAAATAAATCACTCCCATACTAGTCACATGCTCATGAAATACTTTAGGTGATAATCCTTTTATAAGTGGATCCACAATCATAAATCTTGTACTAATATGTTCAATAGATACTTAAGAATTCTAAACTATTTCTTTTATAATAAGAAACTTTATGTCAATATGCTTCGATTTTGATGAACTCCTATTGTATTTTGAATAAAACTCAACGACTTTATTATCATAATTTATTTTCAATAGTCACTCTATTTCATCAAAAATATTTAGCCAGATGATAAAATTTCATAGCCATATTTCTTGATTTGATGTCTCATAATAAGCTATAAATTCTAGTTTCATAGTGGAAGAAGCTATGAGTGATTGCTTAGCACTCTTCCAAGATACAACTCCTTAAACTAATAAGAAAATATAACCTTAAGTAGATCTTTTACTATCAAGGCAACCAACAAAATCAGAATCAAAATACCCCACAATCTCCAAATGATCTAATCTTCGATATGTGAGCATAAAATCTTTTGTTCACTTTCAAAAGCAAATGACCTATTTTATTGCTTTCTAATGATTAATTCTTGGATTACTTAATTATTTGTCAAGCATTCCAACAATATACACAACATTTGGATGCGTACAAACTTGAGTATACATAAGACTCCCTATTGTGATACATAAGGAACCTTTTCCATCTCTTATTTTATTTTATTTTTTGGGCATTGAAGCAATCTGAATTTATTACCTTTAGCAATAGGTGTATTTTCTAGTGCACAGCCTTTCATGCTAAATCTACTAAGCACTTTATCGATATATGCCATTTGTGATAAACCAAGTATACCACGAGAACGATCTCAATGAATTTATATACCCAACACAAAAGCTGCATTCACAAGATCTTTCATTTCAAATTTATATCACTACATGCTAATAGAATATCATCAACATATAGCACTAGGATAATGAATTTAATCTCATTGATCTTGTGATAAATATATTGATCAATGGTGTTTTCTTTAAAACCAAAAGAAGTAATCACTTAATCAAATTTTTATACCATTAATAGAATGGTTGCTTTAAATCATAGATAGATTTCTTCAATTTGCATACTAGATGTTTTGAATCAGATGATTAAAAAGTTTTTGGTTGCACTATATATATAATTTCTTAAATATCACTATTACGACTTATAGTCTTTACATCTATATGATGTAACTCCAAATCATAATGAGTCATTAGTGTCATAATGATTCTAAAAGAGTATTTTGAAGAAATTGGAGATAAAGTTTCTTTATAATCAATGTCTTCTTTTGAATGAAACTTTTAGTGATTAGACATGTTTTATATCTTTCGACATTGCTTTTTGAATCCCATTTAATTTTAAAAATTCATTCACAACTAATTAATTTTGTTGATTTTTCAAAAACATCCCAAGCATCATTATTTTCATTAATTTTATCTATGACTTTTATCCATTTATGGGAGTTTACACTTTATTTGACTTGAATCAAAAAGATTAGATCACTTTTCAATCCGTGGAGATATACATCATACTCATTTGAAATTGTTGATCTTCTATCCCTAGTAAATTATCTTAACAACACTTCCATTTGAGATTGTAGAGATTTCTCAATATGAGTGGGAGTTAACTCAAGAATATTTTGATTATTTATATTTACAACTTGAATAATATTAGCTAAAATTACTTAATCATTTTTTGTTGTAACTATAAGAAGAGTAACAAATTGCTCTTCAAATATAAAATTTTTAGGTTTATTACTCTTATCATATATAACATCCTCAATAAATTTAGCATTGCCCATCTTAAAATGAATTTATTTGAAGAGTCATAAAACTTAAAACCCTTCAACCTTTTTAGGTATCCAATAAAATAATAGCTAATAGTTCTTGAGTCTAATTTTCTTTCATTAGGTTTATATGACCTAGCTTCAGTTGACTTCCCTAAACATGTTTAATATTAGGCTTCTTCCCAATCTATAATTCATATGGGTTTTAACTATTGCTTTACTTGGAACTCTATTAAGAATGTAAACTACAATCTTTAAGGCTTCTCCCCAAAATGATTCTAGTAATGAATAATGATTTATCATATTTCTAACCATATCCATTAGTGTCCAATTTTGTCTCTCAATTACATCATTTTGACTTGGAGTCACTGACATGGTGTATTGAAGAACAATGACATATTCTGCTAAATATTTGGCAAAAGGGCATGGACGTTACTCACCTGATCCATTATATCTACCATAATATTCACCATTACGATCAGATTTAATGAGTTTTATTTTCTTGCCAAGTTGATTTCAACTTCAGCTTTAAAAATTTTAAATACGTCCAATGATTATGACTTATTGTGGTGTTTATTTTTTTGGTGTTTTGGCTTGGGTTTGTATATGGGGGGGGGGGGACCACGTAGATCTGAGGGTATACTTATTGAGGTGATCGGGTATGACATTAAGGAATAGTATACTATCTTGAAAGATAGAAGTCACTATCCTACAATGGAACTAATCACCTAATAAGGACTCTTAAGGCATGATGGGTCTCCAAATATACAAGAGATTTTTTTCCTACTTTACATGGATGTATAAAGTAGGGTTTATTTAAATTGGGTTCTAAAGTTCCCTATGGGGGTAGACCCCCATAGTTAATTACATCTTAAGGAAAGTGAATCCCTTAAGAATACTCTTGATTAAAGTAGACGATTGTTGTCTCCAAAGAATTCAAAGATAGGACTATCAATAAATTGGTTATGTTTGAAAAAATCAAGTGGGATGGATCAAAAGGAGAGAGTTATTATCAAAACCAAAAGAGAAGAGTAAGGAGTGCTCATGATACTAGGAAGCCTAGTGAGCACTCCAATCTATCATATGGTTAGGCTTTATATTTTTGAAATTGAAGAGATTTTATACGTTTGAGTTGATATTTCCATTAGAAAGCTAGGACTTATACTCTAATAACATGAGATTGTTATGATGCCTAAGAGGTGGGGATTTATGCCTGTAGCCCAAAGGGAAACGACAACCTTAGATCCTAAATCTAGGGAGCTTTGGCGAAGGCCAAAGCATGACCTAAATCTAAGGCAAAAGTGGGTATATGGTTTATCTCTACAAGAGTGAGTAAACTACCCGACTGCTGGACTCATTACCGCTTAGAGTGGCAGCCAACTAACTCCTCCTATGCTTCAAATTCATATAGGCAAGTCTTATGCTTTTGTAAGATGGCTAAGTTGTTATTATTTAGAAAAGAAACTAAGTTCTTAAACCCACTCTCTAAGAGACTAGAGCATGAGGGGTTTGAATAATGACTTAATCTAATACAAATTTTATCAAATTTTATTTAATTTTGGACTCTTTATTTTGACACAGGCTATAGGATTTTATTTGCCTAAATGCATGAGAAATTGATTATGGGACAAATCAAAAGGGAAAGAGGTGTTCATCCATAATATGCTCTCAAAGGTTAAACCATTACTATTTGGCAAAGATGGAAGCCCTCTCTTAACAAGAGTGAAATAAGATGATTATGCATGATATTAAACATACAACATCCAACTAAAGGATTGCTAAATCTTTTATTATCTTGATTTAATGCCTAAGCTTTATATGAGGTTATGAGTTATTTTAGAGGTTTAGTTAAGAGTTGTTAGTTTGGGTAGCAAAATTAATTTTTATCCTAGGAGCCTAATTACATCCAGGCCATACAATAATCACTAATCATTAATAAACTATGAAAAATCTATGCTTTTTCTAATGCACAAGCTAAAAAAATATCAAATAATTTTATAAAGCTATCATAAAAGAATAAGAGGTAGATGTGATCGGGTATCATACAACCCAAAAAGAAATGTGGGTAGCCGAGCTCTACACTTATACAACCAAGATTATAAGAGAACAGTTATAATTATAAATGATGAATGTCATGGGGTCTTCATTCTTCATTCTCCATTTTTCTTTGACTTGACTCATATGTGCTTGCTCCAAAGGCTTCATATGGTACATAAGACTTGGTCTTGTAACCAATGCTCATCCTAATCCCCCATAACACTTATCCTAATCCTAATGAAAAATTAAATTAAAAGAAGAAAAGTAAATCTAGCTACACCTACAAAATAAATATTAGATAAACACATCATATAACCTAATCAGTTATATGAATACTTTAGACTTAAGACCCCACACATGGATAACCAAGCTCACCTGTCCTAACTTGGATTATGCTTAGGGCCTAAGCAACCTGCACAATAAAAGAATTTATATTTTTATTATAATGGCCCCTTAAGAATAACCCCCTACAGAAAGCATGATTAGGCTAATATCAGCCTAACATCCAGACTATACACATACACCCTAATATCCATGTGAGCTAAGGGATCTCACTTAACTCCTTTTATGATTTCCTCACACATGTGAGCTAACCATAATTTCATTATCTCTTACTTTCAGTTATTGAACACCCAAAGGGCTACCCAAGATTAATTAAAGGTTGCTTAGGTATGAAGTGAATTTTAGATTGAGTTAATCAAGCTTATTAATTAATTGATTGAATTCTTTGATTATATTTTGATTAGAATGATGAAATTAACTTAGGAAAAGGGGTCAAGGACAAGGCCTCAATCCTAACCCCTAAGTCATTTCAAACACTCAATTAGGTTTTGATTTTTATCTTGGAGATTAATTAATTAATTAAATAATTAATTACCTCATTAATCATTAACTAATCAAATTCCAAAAAGTGAAGAAAACTTAGAAAATGAATTAGGAAAAGTATCCCAACCACTTTACCTAAGCTCCCTTACTATCAACAGAGGTAATTAGGCTTAAATAATTAATTAAACCACTATTCATTCACTAATTATCACTAATTAAATTAAGAAAGTGGTTAAGGTTTAATCAATTGATTTTCCTTAATTAAGCAACCAATAAAATCCCAAAAAATAGGGGAGGCATAGGTCATCCCCCTAAACATTCACAGAAAGTTGGAGATCAATTGGGTGATTAATTAAGGAATAATTAAGCTAATTAAATTTCTAATTAAACTTTAATTAAATGAAAATCACTATTCAAAATCAATAATAATAATTTTCCTAGATTCTACTCTAAAATATCTTTAAAATGAGCCAAAGTTTGTATTTTTTAAAATTTTATAGGATTAGTTATGATTTTTAAAAGTTTTAGGCTTAAAAATGAATTAATTAGTCCTAATTAAAGCCTTAATCCCATCGGGCCACATGGCAGCTGACGCGGTGCACTTTTCACGTGGCATGATGGGAGTGGCTATTTAAGTTATCACATCTACCACTGACTTGGATTGCGGCAGACACGCTAACTCCATGGACCGTCCAATCTAAGATCGGACGACCACGATTAGATCTGTGGTTTAGGATGGGAATCAAGAGATCTAACGCAGGATCTAGAGCCATTCTTTTTGATCATGTAGAACAACGGCTCATGATCTATCCCACTCATGAGAGATGAAAGATGGATGCTGTATGTATGTCCCTGTTCAATCCGAGCTCACCCGAGCTCAGATTGCCTCCAAATCGATCCCACATCTTTGGGGAGGGAAGGCGCACACATCTAACAATAAAAAAACTCATGATGTTTAAATTTACTTCACAAAAGACCAAATTATTTTTCATACAAGGCTCAATTTGTAAAATTACCTCATCGGAGCTAATGTCCGGCGGCGAGATTGACGACGGTAGCTTGGCTAAGTTGAGGCGAGGCCCTGTTGAGAAGCTTTGAGCTTGATTTGGGGTAGAGTGCTCGGTCAACCAATCTACGCACGTAAAGGCTTCAGCTCTAATTGAACTCATATCTCCGGTGCTCAGGAAGGCTTGGAGATGATTTGGTTGGCTTTGACAGAGTAGGAGGATGGTGTGGGAGCAAGAAATTTGTGTTTAATCAAGTAGGGGAGGAGTATTGCTCGGAGATGTGGTGTCTTATTTTGGCTTTGCTCGGGAAAGAGGAATGCAGAATGAAGAGGGATTAGGAACACTTGGAATTGCTTTGAGGTGTTTTAGAAATGGCTTGCGGATTCACACGATGTCAAATGACTCCTTTCCCACTCGAATTGGGGGAGTATTGGCTGAAAACATGCGTGAAGGATGGAAAGGATGGGTTGGCTTGTTTTGGCTACCATCAGGGCACCAAAGAGGTCATGTCCAACTCCACGTGGCTCGACTTGAGGGAGCCATGTGAGGAGCCTCTAAGGTTGGTGTGCAAAGTTCCCTTTCAGTTTGTCCATGGGGTGCTCGGTTTGGCTTGGTGAGGATAAGTTGAATTCCCATTGGTCCTTGGCTGACCTAGGGTGGATTAGGTGAGCTAGGTGGGTCAGGTGGAGCCTCACTTGAGTGCTTGGAGGCTGCCATGGTGATTGAAGTCAACTTTCTTGGTAGCATGAAGATCCAATGGAAAGATGGCTTGTCCAATGGATAATCCCCTTGGTGGGGCTCACTATGGATTTGGACTGATTTGGGAATGAATTAGGACATGTTTGGGTCGGGTTTGACCAAGTCTTTGGGTCCCATGAGTTGGTTTGGAGTGATTTGGCTTCATTTGGTCAAAATGGGTTCATTTGGTTAGTTGGGTTGGGTTGACCAATTGATCAAATTTGATCAAACCAAGCTTGGGTTAAGTTCAAATGATGATTTGAGATATTTTGGTTTAATTAATTTGAATTGGTTTGGCCTAAATTTGGATTTGACTCATTTGCATTCAAAAGGGTCAAATTGGTCGAGCTGACCAATTTTACTAATTTGATCAAATTGGGTTGGGTTAGGTGTTGAGTCATGTTCAATTGGTTGATTGAAAATAATTGTAGGCTTTGGTTTGATTTAATTTGAATTTAATTTGGATTTTGGCTAATTTGACCCATTAGGTTAATTTGAGCTAGGTTGGGTAAAGTTGACCAATTGGTCAACTTGGGCTCAATTATGGCTTTGGTCAAGTTCAATAAGTGATTTGGAATGAACTTGAGCCATTGGTTGCAATCAATTTGGATCAAATCATGATTTGACCCATTTTGGCTTTTTAGGCCAATTTGGTTCAACTTGGGTCAAATGGGCAATTAGGCTTGGTTTGGCTCAAGTGAGGATTTGGTCATGTTCAATCAATGATTACAAGTTGGTTTGAATCAATGATTTTAATCAATTTGGCATATGGTGGATTTTGGCTAGGTTGGATTTTAATTGGGCTAAATGTTGACTTGGTCAAAGGCTAGGTTTGACTTGGTTTGACCCAATTTAAGGCAATTGATCACCCTAGGATGGTTGTTGGTTATGTTGTGAGGTTTAGATGGGCATAGTTCAATCCAATTTGGGTTGGATTAGAACTTGACTAAAAAAGGTTCCTTTAGGCCACTTTGGGTCAAGTGAGACTGAATGGGTTAATTGGCTTGATCATGGCTTGATTCAAGTTTAGTTGAACTCACACATGAGCCTAGGATTGAAATATAAATTCAATTGCAATTGGTTTGGAGCCAAATGGGTTTTGGTTCATATGACAATTTCAAGTCAAGAGAGGTCAACATGGACTTGACTTGGGTTAACTTGGGTTTGGTTTGATAATGTTGGTTTATGTTTATATTTAGGCCAATGATTGTAGGAATGATTGAATCATGAAGGAATCCATGAGTTTTGGATTGATTTGTATCATTTAGCCAAGTTCAAGAATTTGGCTAAAAGGCTAAAATTGGAAATTTGATTTGATTTGGGTTTGATTTTGGCCATTTGAATTTATATTTCATTTATATTTGTGAATATAAATGAAGATATAAATGGGTTATGAGAAAATCACTTAAGTTTGGATTGATTTGGAAGCAAATTTGACCAAATCTAGGCATGTAGGTCAAAAGGGCTTGACTTGGGAATTGCTTTGATTTGATTTATTTTTGGTCTTTGGAGGGTGGGTTTCATTTATATTTGTGGATATAAATGAAGGAATAATTGATTTATAAAAAAATTAATCAAGATGGGTTAATTTGGATCAAGATTTGATTAAGCTTATGGAGGTGGGTCCATATGGCTTAAGAAGGGTCTTCATTTGGTTTGATTTATTTTGATTTGATTTGTATGGCTTGAATTTGGATTTCATTTACATTTGTGAAGATAAATGAAAGAATGATTGATTTATGAAGAAATCAACCAAATTTGGGTTGGCTAAGCATATGAAGGTGGTTCATATAACTTAGGAAGAGATTTTGGAGTTTGGATCTAATCATGGACTTCAATTATTTGAAGTTGGATTTGATTTGGAATTTGGATTGATATTTGATTTGAGGTTGAATTTGATAATTGAGAAAATCAATTGGATTAGGGTTTATTTGAATTTGGTTATGGCTAAGTCTATAAGATGAAATCAAAAGGCTTAGGAAGGGATTTGGAGTTTGAATTTAATCATGGGTTTCAGTCATTTGATAGTTGGATTTGATTTTAAAATTTGGATTTGAATTTGATTTGGTTTGGAAGAAGGAAGCAAGGATTAGGTTTAGGCTATAGGGTAGACAAGTTATCCTAAATCCTTAAGGCACAACCTATTCCTATGGCTAACTCTTCCAATTCTTTAGGGTTAGGTTAAGTGTTCACCTAATCACTAGAAGTATCTTAAGACTAAGGAACTCTTAGTGTCTATAAAAGTCCTAGATCTATGATGAGGAGGTTGAGAGCTCACTCCAAAAGTGAGGTCAATAAAGGGCGCTCAATAGGTATGGTGTGATTGACAAGGCACACTGCACGTATTGGTGTTGACCAAGATGATCAACAATGTTCAGATCCAAACACTAATAAAAATGATCTACTTATAAACACGAGATGTAGAAGGAATCAAGATCTTAGTGTAATGCAACTCCACTCATGCCAAAGGCATAATGGAGGAAGAAGAGATCCACTAAGGGATCAAGCATGTGAACCTTCCCTAGGAAGCAGTTAATTATCCTAGGATAAGAGATTTGAATTTGATGCAAAATATGATTTGGGTAGAGTATCAGCTGGGGATTAGAATGTAAAACCCACCAGGGATAGATGCATGAACCTTCCGCTAGGGAAGCAGGTTTAGGTTATCCACTAAGGATAAGGATTTGATAAGATTTCTTTTGAGGATACACTGGGGAATGCAAGTTTGAATTAGATTTAATTGACTCCATTGGGGAGGTTGGGATAATCTATGTCTTGTTGGGGAGAAGTTGGTTGATTATTTTTTTAAGTTTAAATTTTGATATGAACCCTATCGGTTTGTGATGGATTGCACTGAGAAGGGGCTATGTCGGCCTAGACTAATCTTAGATTTATCTATTGAATGGGGTAGTCCACCAGCCACATGGTAGAACTATCTGACCAAAGGGGTTGGCTTTCAGTGTACAATGACTATTCTAGGGAGAAAGCATAGCAGACTTATATCTCCAAAATCAAGGGACAACGGGGTGATCACATTGGATACAAAATCTAACAACCTAAGTAACTCTTGAATGAATGTCAGGGGACATCACGAAAGTAGTTAGGATAATGTCATTTGATTGAATTGCATTTGTTTTAATTTCATTTATTTTAATTTGATGAATCCCTTCGATGTGCGATGGATCCACTAAGAATGGACTAATATCAGCATAAAACTATCTTAGATTTACAAATCCAAAGAGATAGTCTACCGATCGTGAGGTCGAATTAACCAACCTAGGGGGTGCCTTTCGGTGTGCAATGGTCAAGTTAGGAAGAATGCTTGTAGACTTACATCCTCCTAAACAAGGAACCACTAGGGTGATCGGTTGCTTGCGTAACAAATTGAACCCAACCTATGGCTTCCTGTTAGTGTGTAACGGTCGTGCTGGAAAGAATGCGTAATAGACTTATATCTTTCAAAGTGAAGAAGACCACTAGGTGACTCGTTGGTGGCACAACAAGTCAAACCCGACCTAAGGGTGACTACTGAGAGAGTGCCAACTCAGGGACTTATCTCAACTCAAGGTAGTCAGGCAATTCTTATAGGGAGTTTTGTGGACATTGCCCTAAAGATAGGATGCCTGCTTATGAAAGGGGCCACTGGGGGCTTGAGTTCCTAATCTACAAGTGAAGGTATATTTTATTTATTTTATGTTATCCTGGACTATTGGTTTGTGAGGGACCACACTAAGAAGAAGCTCATATCAGCTTAGTCCTATATCAAACTTACTGGATCAAGAAAGAATCTGCACATCCGTTGAACAAATTCTCCAACCACAGGGGTGGCTACTAGGAAAGGAGAACTATCCAATCCAAGACTAACTAGGGTAGTGACTAAATGGGGTCTCTAAGGAGTGATCCATATAGAGTGCCCATAGGGGAGGTATAGCTGGGGGCGTTATCCAAAATTCTGTAAAAGAAAGCGTGTAGGTATTTGGTGGCCAACTCAAGGATAAAGCACGGGGTCACATCTGCCAAGCATGGTGTATCCACCGTGTGGGTCATTGTCAGCATAACAAACACCAACAAACCTTAGGTGTCCATCGGTTTACATAGAAAGAAGTGTAGGCTTAGATCTCTAATCGATTGTTGGGATAGTCTATCTTCGGCAGGGGTTATCCGACCTAGAGTGATTACTAAGAAAGGAGTCTTGTGTAAGGACTAAACCCAGGCTTGAAGTAATCAAGAGTTAATGAGCCACTGGGGGACTTACTCTAAGCCTCAAATATACTCGACCGAGTTAATGCATGATGGCTAGTCCAAGAAGAAAGCATGTAGGCTTACATCCTCTTAAACAAAGTCAACATGGGGTGGCTTACTGGCTGCGTAGTAAGGCCTAACAAACTAACAGAGCACTTGTTGGTTTGCAATGGTCAAGTCAAGAAGAAAGCATTGCATACTTACATCCTCCTGAACAAATGACCACTGGGGTGGCACACTAACGAGGTAACATGTTAGCCGACCTAGAGCAGCTAATGAGTGAGTGTCACAAGGGGCTTACTCCCATATCACAATAGTTCAAGACAAAATATATGTGTTTTTTTGTGTTATGAAAGAAGGAATAGGATTTCATTTGAGTTCTCTTACACCTACCCTAAACATGTAGAAATGTGACTCCACAAAGAAAGGATGCTGCTTGGGTTCTCTTACACCTAACTTAGCTATGCCGGTTGAAATAAGATGCCTCTTGGGTTCTCTTACACCTAACCTAATAGCACTAGAGGATTGTTTGTAGTTTGTGTTTGTGTTGTGGGGGGATAGGATGCCGCTCAAGTTCTCTTACACCTACCCTAAATACGTTGTGGCGAATTCATAAGAAAAAGATATTCCTAACACATAAGAGATGGAGTTTGATATGAAAAGGAATTTTATTGATGATTATTTTCAAACAAAATTTATGGATAATATTTCTTTAGGTAGAGCCCATTGATTGGAAGCATATGGTGCTCTCCCTTACAGTTTATGAGTTGATAAGATCCTCCTTGTAGGCCTTCTCTATGGCAAAATGACATTCCTAAGTAGGTTCAAACTTGTCTCCCATCTTTCGACGGTAACAACCAGTCTCCTTAGAACTAAAACAAGCTCTCCTACTTGAAAAGCTTTAAGATGGACCAACTTGTTGTGAGCTTGAATCATTTTGTATAACTCGAGGTTCTGGCATGCCTGGAGGCATCTTTCCTCTAAACCTTGAGCTCTTCTAACCACAGCTTGGCATTCTGCTCTATAGTAGTCTTGCTACCCACAACTATCCTTAGTGATGGGAGTTAGACTTCTAAAGGTAGAACTACTTCGGACCCCTACACTAAGGAGAATGGGGTAGATTGAGTTGGAGTTCTATATATGATGCAGTAGGTCCATAAGGCTTCAACCAACTGCTCATGCCACTATCGCTTGCTATCATCAAGTGTTTTATTCAATATCTGGATGAGAGTTTTGTTGAATGCTTCTGCTAGATCGTTTGCCCTCGTGTAGTAGATGGCATAATATCTCCAATCTATGCTTGTCTTCAGGCAAAGCTGTTGATCTTAGTGCTCTTGAATGCAGTACCATTATCGGATATAATTCGTTGAGGCACCTTGAACCTATATACAATATGGTTCCTAAAAAGTTAGAGCACATGCTGAGCTATGACCTCTCTAAGTGGGATTGCCTCCACCCACTTGGAAAAGTAGTCAGTGGCAGCTAGAATGAACTGATGACCCTTGGAAGAAGGAAGATCGATCAGACCCACTATGTCAGTGCCCCAACACGCAAATGGCCATGAGGCTAATATTGGATGTAGAATGTTGGGTTGTTGATGCAGGACTACAATGTGCACCTGACATTGATGGCATCTCCTAGCTACATCCATCTAATCTGTAATCATCAGCCAGTAGTATCCTAGTCTCCTGATCTTGGCTTTCATCTTTGGACCAGACAGATGAGCTCCACACAAACCTGAATGTACCTTGAACATGATCTTACAAGCTTCGTGTTTGACTAAATAATGTAATCACATATGATCGAAGGATCACCGGTATATGGTGCTGCCCATGAGAGCTTAGGAGAGAGCTCGCTGCTTTACCTGATGGGCCAATGATTTCTCTTGAGGTAGTTTGCCTATATTTAAGTAAAATGGTTGCCTTTAATCTAACTCATCATCCTTTTTGGCAACGACAACCTCCCCTTCTAGAGAGAGTCTCTCGATGAGTTTAGCTTTAATAAGGGATAAGACTTGTCTATTTTTGACCCTTATTAGAATGAACTCATCTCCTGGATATGCCAATTCCTTGGCAAGCTTGGCCAATGCATCTGCTATTGCATTATCTCCTCAAGGAATCTTGTAGATGGTGACCTCTGGGATTTGAGCCAACAACTCCATGGTATACTTATGGTAATGATTGAGCTTAGGCTTTAGAACTTTATAAGACCCAGCAATTTGGTTGATGATGAGCTGAGAACCCTCGAAGATGTTGATGCTGGATGCATAGTGTAATGACTAACTCTAGATCGATAATCAAAGCCTCATATTCAGCTTCATTGTTGGTGCATGAATTGGATAGATGATATGAGAATCTCATCACATCGTGATCTAGAGTTAGGAGACTATTCCTACCCCTGCCTTCCTTGGGAGAGTAGATTATGATTCTTCTCCTTTTTGAAAGGAAGCCGCACCATCAAAATACATCTCTCAATGGTAAATGCTAGTGTCCCCTAAGTTCATGATTTGTTCATCGGGGAGGTCATCACTAAGCATAGAATCAGCAGGAAGTGGGTGTGTTGCTAAGAAATCTACTAGTACTTATCCTTTCATAGCACAGAGGGGTACAAATGTGATGTCAAATTGTGACAAAATCATGGAACATCATGACAATCGTCCAGATAATGTTGGCCGTGTCATGAGATATTACAATGGATTGATCCTAGAGATCAGATTCACCTTATAAGAAAGATGTAATGCTGTAGTTTTTGGGATGCAAAGATTAAAGCTAGGCAGTGCTTTTCAATAGGTGGGTAATTTGCCTCAATAGGGATTAGACGATGACTGAGGTAGTAGAGAACATTTTCTTTCCCTTCATCATTGGCTTGGGTAAACAAAGCACTAAGGGAGTCATCTAATGCAGCTATGTAGAGAATCAACTGCTTGCGAGATAGAGTACTAGAACGGCGGCATCATCAGGTAGTGCTTGTTGTCTTTAAAAGCATGCTGACACTTATCATCCCACTTGAACTTGGCATCCTTTTTATCAAGCATTGAGAATGGCTGGCATCTTCCTGATAAGTTGGATATGAAGCGTCTTAAGTATGTCATCCGCCCTTGGAATGATATGAGTTGAGTTAGACTTTTAGTGGGTGGCATTTCTAAGATAACTTGATCTTCTCTAGATCGATCTCTATTCCCTAATGTCGGACAACAAACCCAAAGAATTTCTGAAGCTACTCCGAATGCACACTTCAGGAGATTCATTTTGAGGTTGTATTATCTTAATCGTTCAAAAATTACTCTCAAGTTGAAGAGATGGTCTTCCTTTTCTTTACTTTTGATTACTAGATCATCAACATAGCATTCAACTTGATGATGAATAAGTTCATTGAAGATCTGAGTCATGGCCCACTGATATGTAACACTTGCATTTTTAAGATCAAAAGGCATGACTTTATATCAATATATTCTGATCGGGGTTCAAAAAGTAGTGTTTCTTTCATCTTTAGGGGCCATCTTGATTTGGTTGTAGCCAGATGATCCATCTATAAAGGAGAATACTACATGAGATGAGGCATTGTCCACCATTAACTATGATATAAGAAGTATAAATTCATTTTTAGGACATGCTTTATTTAGATCCCTATAATCAACACATATGCGAATTTGGCCATTCTTTTTCTTAACTAGGATGACACTGGCCAACCAGGTAGGATATTTTTCTTCCGATAAAGCAAACATTGAATAGTTTCTTGATTTCAGAAATGACTTGTTACTCAATTTATAATCGCATGCGTTTAGGAGCCTGCTTGATAGGGTTAGCATTAGGATCTATTGATAGTTTGTGGACTGCTATGTCAGGAGATAAACTAGGCATTTCTTCATAACTCCATGCAAAGCAGTCCTTAAACTTAGCTAATAGCCTAACTAAGTCATTGGTTTCTTCTTCATTCAATAAGGAACTGATGTATGTCAGGCGTGGATCTTCTTTTATTTTTAAGTTGATTTCTTTGAGTTCATCAATCATTGATCTGATTTCTTCTTCAAACTCTTGTGGTGCATCCTTGACTTCAAGATTATTTGGGTTATCTAAAGTTTCTAAACACACCTCATCATTAGAGTTAGCATGATTTGAAAAGAACCTATCAGACTCAAATGATTGGTGATGACTAAACAATGGTTTAGTCATCATTGTCATTGTCAATCCTAGTCAGCCTTGATTGAGAATATACTTTGGCTGTCCCATAGTCTTTTGAAGTAATTTGACCTGTGTTTAGACTAAGTATGTGGGATTAATCCCTTCTTTGTTAAGTTAATAACACAAGGTGAATACCAATCAAAAGGCAATTGTATTAAATCTTTATAAGAATCATCATCAAGTTCTACTTTGATTTCTTAACTTGAGGATGATTCTCCCAACAAAAATCTTTTTGGCTTGACATCTATGGATTATTTGGGGGCCTCCTTAATTACTAAATCTTCAACTTTCTAGGAAGAAAGTGAGGTCAGAGCTAAAGTTTCCAACTGCTACCTGACTATTCTACATAATAGTGATTCAAATACATTCATGCTTTGCTTGGAGGCCTTGTCTGTATTGCTATCTAGCTTGAATGTCATCTCTAAAGGGACCTGCGGAGAGGGGTTGGTCAGCGTGCTAACCACATGAGACTCATCCTATGAACTAGACTTTAAGTATGTGTGGATAGTGGGGGGTACTCCTATGAGTTGGAACATAACTTCTACCAGCTAGCCACTAGCAAAGAGGTCTTCCACCTCTGGAACTGCCTCTAGATCTGCCTCTACCTCTACTTGGTGGGGGCCGAGTCATCCTACCCATGTGTTCGTATGGAGGAATGAACTGTGGGCGGAATCCAATATCTGGCTCTACTTCTTCTTCGATGTCTGATTCTCGCTCACTTGTATTTTTATTTTTATTTTCTTTTTTCTTTCCTTTTTCTTTTTCTTCTTTTACTTTTGTTTCTTTTTTCTTTTATTTTTGAACTTTTACCAAGTTTGCGAGATTAGATTTTCTGATTGGAGGAAGATAGTAAGTTGTGTCCTCATATATCTCAATCTCTCTAACTAAGAATAGGCTTAAGTCTCCTTTGACACAATACTCAATTCCACCTCTTCAAAATTTGATGCACTTATGTAAAGAGGATTGAACCATGTTATTCCTATATATCCAAGGCCTACCGAGCAAAGCAGTGAAAGATGTATTTGAATCAATTGTGCAAAACTTGGCTTCTATCTTCCAATCATCTATCTCCAATGTCAACACTATGGAGCCTAAAGCCCTCTCGCCTTGCTCATTGAATCCTCTCAACATCATCCAATCTCCTTGGAGTTCAGAGATGCCAATACTCAAGTAGGCAAAGGTCTTTAGACTCATAATGTTCATTGATGCACCTAGATCGACTAACACCTTGGAGAGTCTGAATTTGACCATGTCCACTGTGATGAAAAGGGATAGTTGTGCTCTGTTGTCCCCAAAAGAAGGTCTTCATTAGTGAATGTAACTCCACGGGCTTCTCTTGAAAAATATGCCTCCTCTCCAATAGTGGTCAGCTGAGCTAAGCATATTTTTGGATCAAGAAGGGCTTTGATCAATGACTCCCTCATCTCTTTGGATAAGAGAAGGGCATCATATATGCTTAGCTTAGCTGACAACTTTCTTAGGTGAGCGAGGATATTGTAGTCAACTCTGGGCTGGTCCTCCATAAGCATATCCATAAGTGAAGCATCCTATGGAGGGGTTTCTTGATCACTAGAACCAATGACTTGTTTACCCTTATCCTGAGGTGCTACCCTAGGAAGTAGAACTTGCAACTATGAAGGTTGACTTCAGGTGACTTCATGAGATGGTTTAGTGGAAAGTTCTACCTGCTCATCAGGTTCACTTACAACTTCTCCTATAGGATCATCGGAGTCGAATGACTCCAAATCAATCTCAATGGGCAAATTCAGGTGATTTATTTCTAAATCAAAATAAGAAGAGTGATCGAAATTAGAGTTATTATTAATTAGACTTGGAGAGCTATCTAATGGAATAAACTTAGGAAGATCATCAGAAGTGGCATAGATGTAAGTGGAATCAACCTTCTTCATTAATTTTTTAGATTTGGATGAAGGTACAAAGTAGGAATCAAGCAGAGTGAAGTGAGGGATTTGGCACCCCTTTCGCTGATATAATACGACTGTTAGAAGAAGAGCTAGCTCGAGGAACTATAGCTGCAACTGTGGAAGGAGTGCGGACTCAGTTGGTGGTTGCACTACTATGCTATCCCGGGAAAGTGGAGGCTGTCGCTGCTGCTGGTGGGCTTCTAGCTCCCTCAAGTTGTCCTTGGCAACTTGCAAAACTTTGTTAGAGTTGGAGGTTTGATGAGCTTCAGACACCTGCAAGGGTAACTTTCTAATCTTAGAAATAATTTTCTTGGAGGTTTAGAATAGGGAGATATCCCAACCTTTCTCTATCTCAAGAAGATCGCATATATCCCCAAAAATTACCCTAACAGAACTTAAAGGCTGTTCTAGAAGGTATTCCTTAAGGATGACAGTGGAACCCAACTTGAAGCTATGCTCAAGCTAGCCCTTAAAGGTAAAACAATCTTCTAAGACATGTCCTAGCATGTGGTGGTAGGGGCAATAGTTTAGATCTTGCTCACTTTCTACTTAGGCTCGTAACTAGAAATCAGGCTTCTTTAAGAGATTCTTAAAGATCATCTTGACTACCTCCCTCTTGAATGAATAAGATTTATTCAATTTATCAATAAGATTAGGTAAATGATAGCTACCTGGTGGCAGGTAGGAATATTACTACTGATGATGCTAATGAGGATACTGAGTGGTGGAGGCCTTATGGCAGGAGGTGGCTGGGGTATGACATGGTGATAGTAGAGAGGTGAGGAAGCTGCTCAAAGCCTATTTATGAACCCTAGCTGTTGCTTCCCTTATACTCCTGCTTCTTCTCAAATGCCTTTTGAGGTTTGGGTTTGGCTGACTGGTCATGGAAAGGCAACTGTTTAGCTTTCTCTTGTAGACTAGCCACCTTTTTGATTAACTTCTCAAAAATTTTGATTGTAAACCCCTTAAGCATGAAAGCAACCGAGCAATGTATATTCTTGAGTAGAATCTCAATGGTATGCTGTTTGGACAGTTATGGTTTGTATTTCATACTCAGGTTCTCCACCTGAGAATGTAATCCACAAGAGACTCATTTGGAATTTACTTGGTCACAACGAGGTTGCCTACAATAATCCTTTGCTGAGCTCCAACAAACCCCTTGATGAAGAGGTGCTCCAACTCAAAATGTCTTCAACCATTGGGTTCATATACCAATCAAATGCAACACTTAGGCTAAGATGAATAATCTAAAAAGAAGGGCATTGCTACCTCTGGTGTTGCAATAGCTAGCCCTGAAGTATGCAATGTGCTGGCGAGGGTTTACACTGACATCAAAGGTTTTGAAGGAAGGATGCACAAAACCCTTAGGATATTGAACAACAATAAATTCCTCTAGGTAGGGTCTACCTTTTTAAACAGATGTGCCACCTCGAGGTTATGCTAATGCATCCCTCACTTGCTATTCCATCATATTTTTAATGCCTTTATCATGCATGGAGGTGCTATCCATAACCTTCCTATACCATCTTCTCTCGAAATATCTATGATGATCTAAGTCTACAACTCTACTTTCACTACTATGAGAAGATTGTAAAATCGGGGCTAAATTCTGCAATGCTGAAACCACTGCCATCAACTCCTCAATCTTCTTCCCCATCTTGTCAATATGATCATCTCTCTGCCTAAGCTGCTGGAGGAGGTGCTGAGTTGAATGGACAACATCATCCTCTTTAACTACAATACCTTCCTTACTATGCTGATCTCTGTGGAGGGAGCCCCTAGTATCGACCATGTGGACCTCCATTGAATCCTCAATAAGGTCATCCTCATCAGGATCAAAGGCTACCCTCTCATCCTCCGAATCTATGCAATCACTACCTAAGAGTTCCCTCTTTTCGATAAAGTACTATGCTAAAATGTCATCTAAGGCGGTCTATGTGGTACAAACACATCGTTGACCCGGTAGAGGACTGCTCCGATGGAGATACATCTAACCGCCACTAGAGTGCTAGCTCTTGGAGGGTCATGCTCTCAAGAGATATGCTCATGGCTCATTGGTGGAGTGGTGTCCTTGAGATCACTACCATGGGAAGCGCACTGTCCCCTTCACCTGCAACTATCACTATCACTAGCTCGGCGGTGGTGGTGTGCGACCACAATGCTTGGGGTGCCACTACCTAACCACGGTAGAGGGAGGTAGGAGGCTCGATCTCACCTCCAGTGGGATGGAGGGGAAGCGAATGCGAGCCTTGGCATCACTAGGGGAAGGTCTCTCCCTGATGGGGATTAATCTTTGCGGGAGTATGCGTGAGTTATATGGGTGATGGTGGATGATGAGGGGAGTGGTGTGAAGGCAACATTGACTACCCCTCAATTGGGAGATCTCTACCTGCGGTGGATAGCACTGGTAAGAACAATCCTATTTGAATGATCGGCCCTGACGGGGTGAGGATCAGGAACATCCATCAGAGCGGAGGATGTCGACGGCCTAACATACCTCCTTTCTCACGCCTACGATAGATGCTTAAGCCTCCATGACTCTCTCTCTATGGATCTGACCCCTAACACTCCTAGGGATCACTAATTATAAATCAAACAAGGTACTAGACTACGAGCATCTGTATGCTCTACTGACCTGACGTAGGATAATCCTAAGTCCAACATAGGGCCTTCTGTGCTCCCTATCTAGTGTCTCATAGTTTGCTAATGGTGGAGGAGAAATCCTCTGATAATCTTCCTCTCCATTTGAGGCTGAGAGGGGGTGAAACTTATTATTGTTCAGAAGTGGAGAGACCTCATGGGGAGAACCCTCCTCGGCACATGGGATGTTGCCTCAAGCTCTCTGGCTGTTCGCTCATTCTCCTGCTTAATCTTTCAATTTTTTTACGCACAATGAGTACAAGTGAACAAGATAGAGCGTGAACTAGTACCTACCTCAAAAGTGGAGGAGACTATCTTAGAGGCTAAGATAGCCTTCCCCTTCGGGGTGACCAACGAGGAGGTAGTAGCTCTCACTGGAGCAATGGTAGGGAAACGGGCGCATGTGTTGAACTATCACTAAATGGGCATGGGAACCATTGTGGTTTCTCTTCAGGGTACTCAGAATCGAGGGCATGTCAATATGGATGACGGCTTACGCGACCACCTCATCCAGATGGTGGCGAGGGTTGCCCTCACATGTAATGCTCAAATTCTCAGAAAAGTGGGTGAGTTAGTCTCGGGAGGTTGGCACGATCAAGGCCAATCATCCCAAAGAAAGGTAAACATGAACTTCTAGGAGGCCATTTATGTGACTGAAAATAAACTCTTGTGATGCACTGTTTGCATCTATGTGTTGAAATATAACTTGAGTCAGATTTCTTCTTTAATACTTGTCCCAAGAGAGTAATATAGATTAAGAGTTTTGAACCCACACTCAATAATTCAAATATGTTAAGTGGGGTTCATTGGAGAGATTTTGAAATTGAGGAGAGTCTTTGCCATTTGATTTTGATTTTAGAACCCATACTCAACCAATTTAGGTAGGTTAGGTGGGGTTCATGATTTTGAGGAGTGGTTTTGGAGATATTTGTATTTTGTGCATCTTGTTTGAAAATATTGATGATTTGGAAGAACCTCTAATTATCAAATTTGAGTATGCTAAGAAGAGGTTGTGATTGTGTGTTTGAATATTTTTGTAAGGTATCTTTTGCTTGTGATGTGTGATTGTATAATATATTGGTTTGAAAATGGGGTTTCTTACTTAACAAATTTGGTATGTTAAGTTGAGGCCACGTGTGTTTATTTTGTGTTTGAAAATGAGACTTTCACTTTAACAAATTTGGTATGTTAAGTGAAAGCCAAATGATATTGTGAGATAAATTTACTTTTCTTTAAAAATGGGACTCCACTTAACAAATTTGTTATGTTAAATGAAAGCCAAGTGTGATTGTTATATGTTTGAAAATGGGACTCCACTTAACAAATTTGGTATGTTAAGTGGAAATCAAAGAGTGATATAATTTGAGAATGGATTCTCACTTAACAAATTTGGTATGTTAAGTGGAATCAAATGTGGAATGATTATGTGATTCTTACTTAACAAATTGGTATGCTATGTAATCAATATATATTTGAAAGATGAGACTCTCATTTAACAAATTGGGTATGCTAAGTGAAATCAAATATGTTTTGATGGAGGCCCTCACTTAACAAATTGGGTATGTTAAGTGAAAGCCAAATTGTGTTTTGAAAATGAGATCACTTAACAAATTTTGTATGTTAAGTGAAATCAAATTATGTTTCAAATTTAATATGTTAAGTGAAAGTCAAATTCATTTCTTGAAAATGAGACTCTCACTTAACAAATTAGATATGTTAAGTGAAGGCAAATGCATGTTTTGAAGATGAAACTCCACTTAACAACTTGGGTATGTTAAATGAAAGCCAAATTTATGTTTTGAAAATGAGTCCCTCACTTAACAAATTTAATATGTTAAGTGAAAGTCAAATTCATGCCTTGAAAAAAATGGGACTCTCACTTAACAAATTGGATATGTTAAATGAAAGCCAAATGCATGTTTTGAAGATGAGACTCCCACTTAACAACTTGGGTATATTAAATGAAAGCCAAATTTGTGTTTGATTTAAAAAAAGATTTTCACTTAACAAATTTGAAATGTTAAGTGGGAATCAAATATGGTATGATTTGCTCTTGAAAAGACAGAAGCTTCAATTCTAACACATGTGAAATATGTTAAGTGAAGTTTTAATTTCATGTTATCACTTTATTTGAAAATGGATTCCTCATTCAATAATTTTGAGTATGTTGAATGGGTATGGCCATTTTCAAGAATGAGCTTTTAAAAAGATGGAAACTCCCACTCTAATATATGTGAAATATGTTAAGTGAAGTTTCAATTTTATGCTATGATTTTATTTGAAAATAAAATCCTCATTCAATAATTTTGAGTATGTTGAATGAATATGGTTATTTTCAAAAATGTGTTTTTGAAAAGAACCTCCATGTAGTAATCATAGGGATTGTTAAATAGGGTTTGATTATGTGAGTTTTGTGAAGGTGCTTTTGGAAAGTGGCATTTTGTAAAAGAGTTTGTTTTATTAAATATAGGATGAACCTTGCCTCACCAAGCTAGTGGTAAGGAGGTTCTAAATCTTTATTATCTCTCCCTTCATTGATAAATTTTATTTTTCACCTATTGGGGAGCCAATAGGGGCTTCAAGACCTTCATGGAGTGAGGTCCTAAAACCTAAAGGATGTTGGCCAACTTTGCTTAATAATGAAATATGCTATGTGACAACGGAAGAAAAGATAGTATCGGACTCACATAAATTGCATGTCCACTATCAATGCTTGGAGACAACAATCGTCTACTAGAGATGGAGAGAGGAACCATCCCCAGCGGAGTCGCCAGAAAAATTTGTGGTGTTTATTTTTTTGGCATTTTGGTTTGGGTTTGTATATGGGGCAAACCCACACAGATCTGAGGGTGTACTTATTGAGATGATCGAATACGATTATGGTAAAAGTTTATATATGAGAATTTCTAAAAGAGAAGTGCTTACTTCCATCTTCACTCTATGCGGAATAAAATAAAGATAGAAATATATTCTTCTTTTTATGCATTTTTGACACCATGTAGATCTGTAAAGTTCTTATTGAGGGTGATCGGGTATGACGTTGAGGTGAGGTGTATTATCTAGATTGATAGAAGTCACCACCCTACAATGGACTTAATAACCTTAATAAAGACTCCTAAGGACAATGAGTCTGCATATGTACCAGAGATTCTTCCCTTACTTTATGTGAAAAGTAAAGTAGTTTTTATTTTAAATCGGTTTCATTAAGTTTCCTATGGGACAAGCCCCCATAGTTAATTATATCATAAGGAAGAGGATTCCTTAGGAATGCTCTCGATTAAGGTAAATGATCATTGTCTCCAAAGATTTTAATAGGTAGGACTATCAATCAATTAGTTTATTTTTAGCAAATCAAGTGGGATCGATCAAGAGGAGGGAGTTCTTATCGAAGCCAAATGAAGATGAGTAGGGGATGTTTAAGGATATTAGGAGGCCTAATAAACATTCCAAACTATCCTATGGTTGGGCTTTACATTTTTGAAATTGAATTATTTATTTGAGTTGAATTTTTATTAGAAGTTTATGGCTTATAATTTCACAATATAAAGTTATGAAAATACCTAAGAGGTAAGGATTTATGCTTATGGCCCATAGAAGGGAGAAGCAACCTCAAAATCTAAATTTAGGGAGCTTTAGGGAGGGCCAATAGTATAACCTAAATCAAAGGCAAAAATGGGTATTTGGTTGCCTCCATAAGAGAGGACAAACCACCCGACTGCTTGGGCTTACAACCGCCTAGGGGTGGCCGCCAACTAACTCCTCCTATGATTTTAAATTCATGTAGGCAAGTCATATGCTTTATCCAAGATAGGTATGCTGTTATTTACTTTAGAAAGAGATTAAGTCCTTAAACTCACTTCCTAAGAGATTAGATCATGTAAGGGCATGAAAATGACCTAGATCTAATGCAAAACTTATTACATTTTACTTTCATTTTTGGACAATCATTTGACTCAGGCTTATAGGATTCATATGCCTAATGCATGAGAAGCAAGATTATGGGCCAAAATTAGTGAGAAGGGGAGGTGTGTTTCCACCATGGCTCTTGGTCAAGCCAAGTTCTCTAGCAAAGGTGGAAGCTCTCCAATCAAGGGTGAAATAATATGCTTTTATGCATTATGTTATAAAAGAAATACTCATCTAGCTAAGGGGTTTCTAAATCTTTTATCTTGATTTAAACTTAGGCTTTAAATGAGGTTATGAGTTGTTTATTTTTAATTTTGAGTTGATTAATTTGGTAGAAGATTTTTTTTAGGAGCCTAATCGTCATCCAGGCCATACATCAAAGCAAAGAAGAAACTAGGAAAACATGCCATCTTAATGCACAAGCTAAATAAAACATCAAACATTTTATAAAGCTAATGGAAAAGAATAAAAGGTCAATTGTGGTCAGGAACCATCGCACAAACCAAAAGAAAATAAATTGGGTGGTTGAGCTCTACCCTTATACAACCCAGATTACAAATGAATTAATTACAATTAAGCAAGGAATTCATGTTATGGGGGGTCTTCATTTCTTTATTTCTTCTTTCTTCTTTCTTCTTTGGTTCCTTCTTTTGGATGGTTAGAAAGTGGTTGCTCTAAAGGCTTCACATGGTGCATAAGATGAGATCTTATAACCAATGCTCATCCTAATCCCCCATAACATTCATTCCAAAATCCTAATTATAAAAATACACAAAAAGGGTAAGTAAATCTAACTAACACTTGAAAAATAGAGATTAGCTAAACAAACCATACAAATCCCAAGCATGTATATTAGACTTAGCACCCCACACATGGGTGACCAAGTCCACCTGACTTATTGGATTATGCTGAGGGGTGTAAGCACCTACATAGCAAAAGCATTTATATTTTTTTATAGCACCCCTTAAGCATAATCCCCTGCATAAAATAATGATTAGACTAGATCATCCTACCATTCATTCTACGCACATTCAACCTAACATTCAGACTAATAATAATACATCACAAAATAAAAGCAAACACCAAGCCATGCACCATCCTAACCTAAGGCTAGAAGTGGTGACTTAACTTAATGTGTCTGCTTAAAAAAGGTTTGTGTGGTATGCTTAACTATAACTTTAAGGTTTGAATTTTCTAAGTGTGAAGATGTTCAAATTAATGGGACTATTTCATTTAAGTGTTTAGTTGATTTTTATTTGGTGATTTGCTTTGGTTTAGGTGAATCCTACAATTAATTACTAAGTTTTAAAGAGAGAGAAAAGAGAAGAGAACTTCTCTTTCCTTCCTTACTTTAAGTACTTTCTAAAGTGGATTCATATTTGATTTTGTTTAGTGAATGGTTTATTATGTGTTTTAATTACTCTTAAGTTTAGATTTTTCCTAAACAAACCTATTCAAAAAGAAAGGTATTTTAAGATTAAAAAAAGTGAATTAAGATCACAAAACACACTCACTTCATTTTCTTTCTCAACATGTATAACATGGATATGAATGAATCCTAAGAATATCTGCACATACAATTGGAAATGTTTGGCACACCTTATTATGAATGCCAATAAATATTACTTAAGAAAATTGGAATGCTTTATGATGCATGGTTTTCATTAAGTAGAAAAGAGGCTTTCTTATCCATTTTCACATGAACACATGTATGCCTGAAAGGCATAAGTGAGTATGGTGCCATTGTTACCAAGGGTGTAAGGTACAAGACCTACTTAGAGCTACTTAAAGTCTCACAATCCCAGGGTTGTCCAGACTAATATACCACTTTCCTTAAATATAAACATATGTATAAAAGAAATAAATGGAAAAAGAAAGATGCAAAAAGTTTGTATTTATTTATTTATTTTAATTATGCAATTTAAATGTGAAACTATAGATGTACTTCTTGAGTAATAGCATAGAATGAATAGGAATGAGATTAGGTAAGTGTTGTGTTCTTTTCAAATGAACTATACACTTTGCCAAAATCCTATTCAAAATTATGCTAAAAGGACAGAGAAGGAAGGGTACACTATGCACGTTTTCATATTTATATCCACATGCAAGCTCATAAATAATTATAAGTAGCACACTTTCAGTTTTGAATGTTTGATTTATAGATTTTAAATTTTTTTTTGAATTTAATAGTGATAATAACCATTCATATTTTTTTACTTTAGCCAAAACATGCAATTCGACATAAAGAAAATATTTCATTTTGAATTTGACTTTTGAAAAGCATGCATGCATGAAACTCATATGACATACACATTTAGCATGTTAGGAAAGAACTAAAGTGATGAAAGCATGTAAACACATTCTTCCTAATTAATTCCTAAAGACAATCTTATGAAATAGGAAAGCTTAAAGCAAATCAAATTATTTTAAAGGAGTTTTAATTTTGTTTTGAGTTTGATTTAATTTTGAGAAATATGAGGTGAGTTTGCTGTTCCTAACCCATTCCCATATATGTTTGTTATTTTTGTTTAATTTTTAGGTGATTAGAGCAATTTTATGCTTTGGTTAGGTTAGGTATGAATTAAGTGTGTTAATTACCCCTTACCTATACCACCTTAGCATACCTAATCAAATAAATATGAGCCAATGAGATGATATAAAACCACACAAGAAATTTAAATCAATAATGCACCTCAAAATGAAAAGGGCCTAATGCAATTGGCTCATGATTAATGATTAATTAAACTAAAGGGTTTGACTTAAGTACTTTCATAACCCCTCTCACACATGTGAGTTGGGTTTTGATTTTCTTAATATACTTAGGTTATTTAACACCTAAGCATCTACCCAAGATAGATTAATTGAGTTCTGGAAAGTTTTAGAATTTTTGGAAATTAATTAAGGGGGTAATTAGTGAATTAACCCTTTATTAAGATTGGATTAAGAAAGAAAAAGGGGGTTTAAGGAATATCTTAAGGAAGGTATCCCAAAATTATTCCCTAACCTTCATTCACTTAATAAAAACTTAATTGACTCAATCAGGGGGTTAAACCACTAATTATACCCTTAATCAAGCTTAATTACATTAAGGGAGTAATTAAGAAATGAACTAGCTGATCCTCTAATTAAGCCTTAGGGGAGGCAAGGGTCATCCCACTAATTAAGCACAAAAAGAGTATGATTAGTCAGTGGAGTAATTAGAGGGTAATTAGTAAAATAAAATTCCTAATAAAACCTAAATCCAAAGAAAAGTACTATTCAAAATCCATTCAAATTATTTTTAGAATATTTTATGTTCAATTATCTATCTAATGTAATTTATTTCATATTTTTTTTGATTTTTCTAGGCTTAGATATGAATTTAGGAAGTTTCCATGGTTAATTAATAATTTTAATAACCTAATTAAATATCTAATCCCGTTGGCACCATGTGGACCACTGATGCGGCATGTGCTTTTTACGTGGTGCGATGGGATTTGATATTAAAGTTGTCACATCGCAATGGCTACATGTTTTCTCACACCGTCATCAAGGATCGGACGACTGAGGTTAAAGCTGCAGATCTAAGGGGTTAAAACATGGAGCTATGTGTCTTAAATCATGGCCGTCCATCCAAAATATGCGGATGAACGACCCATAATCTATCCCTATATTTCTTTGTGAGGAATGGTCACCGTCCATCTTCTAGGGGATGATCCAAGCTCGATTGAGCTCGGATTGATCTCAAAATTTGCCCACACCATCTAAGCATAAAGGCAAACACATCTAACATCTAGATTTGCATGGGATTAAAATTCACTTTACAAAGGACCAAACCACATTTAAATTAAGCTCGATTTAATAACTAATGTCACTCGAGGTGATCACCGATGCTTGATTCTCTTGGAGAAGCTTTGTCTGGTGGAGACAAAGCTTTGCTAAGAGTTTGAAGTCTTGAGAATGGGTGAATCCTCCTATGGGCTAACTCCTCCTTAACTCGAGCTCGAACTTGATCAAGGTAGCACCTCCCTTGCTTTTGGAGCTTAGGAAAGTTTGATTTAGCTCACTGATGGAGCTTGCAAAGGGAATTGGGTTGATTTGAAGTGTAGAATAAGTTCAATTTTCAGTGGAGCTCTCTTATTTTTAAGCTATGAAAATCGAGAAGATGGAGTTTGGGAAATGCTTGAGAGAGCTTAGGGAGGCTGTGAAATGACTCTTTTTGGCTTCTTATCACTCAATCGAATTGGGGACTGATGGATTCAATTCAAATTAGCGAGAGTATATCTCCCCCTTGAAGGATCGGATGGCCCTGCTTCTCCCTTCCGTTTTGATCCAATTGAGCTTATGCAATGGGCTTGTTAGGCTGTTAGAGGCATCCTTGCCTGGAAGTGGAGTGGTGAGGTGCCATGTGCTGGAAATGAGTGGAGGAATCATTCCCATGTGCCCATATTCAAAACTGACCCAAATTTGGGTGCACCACACTCAAACAATACCAAGTGGTGCTCCAAAAAATTGACCAAACCAATAATATGTTTGAATGAGATGAATTGAATATGTTTGAAAGACTATTACTTGGTGAAGTTGACCAAAATGGTCAAATTGGGTCAAACCAAGGGTTAGGTCAACTTCATATGACCATTTGAAATGTTTTGGTGGCTTTGGATTGATTCAATTTGGTTTATATTTGGTTTTGGTTCAATTAAGTTCATTTAGGTCAAATGGGGCCATGGGTTCATTCATGTTTGGTTGGCCATATAAAATGGATTGGTATCTTTGTTTCCAATCAATTTTAGTTAAGTTTGAATTTGGCTCAATTTGACCCTTCAGGTTAAGTTGGGTTCATGATCAATTGGGCTAGGTTAGGTCTAGTTGGCAAATTGAGGCTTTGGTCAAGTTCAACAATCATTTTGGAGTGAACATGACACATTGGTTTCAATCAATTTGGCTTAGATCAAGTTTTGACACATTTTGACTTTTTAGGTCAAGTTGGGTCAAGTTGGGTCAAGTGGCCAATTAGGCTAGGTTAGGCTCAAATGTTGACTTGGTCAAGTTCAAACATTGATCATGAATGAACTTAGATCATTGGTTTCAATCAATTTGGACTTTGATGGATTTTGGCTATGTTGGGTTTCTTTTGGCTAAGTGTTGACTTGGCCAACCCTTAGGTTTAACTTGGTTTGACCCAATTTGAGTAATTGATCATCTCATGATGATTGTTGATCATGATGAGAGGTTTAGGTGGGCTTGGTTCAATCCAATTTGGTTAGGATTAGAATTTGACTCATAAGGATACTTTAGGTCAGTTTGGGTGAAGTGAAAAGTGGATCAAATGGCTTGGTCAAAGCTTGATTTGAGTTTGATTGAACTCACGTATGGACTTATGATTGAAATATAAATCCATTTGCAAGTGGTTTGAAGTCAAATAGGTTTTGATTCACTTGACAATTTTGAGTTCAAGGGGTGAACATGGGTTTGACTTTGATTTTGAATTGAGTTTTGATTTGGTGATTGAAGTTTATATTTGGATTCATGATTGAAGGATTGATTGAATCATGAATAAAAATCAAGGGTTTGGATTGATTTGAAATTGATTTGGCTAAGTTCAATATTTTGACTTGAAAGGCTTAGGTTGGATTTTGATTGAATTTGAGTTTGATTTTGGAGTTGGTTTTGGTTGTTTGAATTTATATTTCATTTATATATGTGAATATAAATGATAATATAAATGGATTATGAGGAGATTTCATATATTTGAAGTGATTTGAACATGATCTAGGCTAAGTCCTCAAGAGAAAATTAAAGTGACTTAGGAAAGATTTTGAATTTCGATTTGAATTTTGGGTTTAGTTTGATTGATTTAAATTTATATTTCATTTATATATGTGCATAAAAATGAGAATATAAATGGGTTGCGAAAAAATTTCATGAATTTAAGGTGGTTTGAATTAATTTAGATTTGATTTAGGCTATGTCTCTAAGAAGGGATTAAAGGACTTATGAAATATTTGGAATTTCAATCATGGGTTTCAATCATGTTTCAATCATGGGTTTCAACCATGTAGCATTGATTTGAGTTTGGAAAAAATTGATTAAGCTAGAATTGATTTAGGTTTGATGTTGATTTGATTTGGAGTTTAACTTGAAGGAAGGAAGTAAGGAATGTAGTTCAAGCTATAGGGTAGGCAAATTTTCCTAACACCCGTAAGGCATGACCTACTCATATGGATAACTCTTCTAAGTCTATAGGGCCAGGTTGAGTGTCCACTTAATCACTAGATGTGTCTTAAGACTAAGCATCTCTTAAAGTCTAAGAGGAGTCCTATGTCTAAGATGGAAGGGGTTGAGAACTCATCCTAAAAATGAGATCAACAATGACATTGAAGAATAGTATTCTATATCAAAAGATAGAAGTCACTACCCTACAATGGACCTAATTACCTAATAAGGACTCCTAAGACATGATGGGTCTTTGAATATTCTAGAGATTTTTCCCTTACTTTACATGGATGAAGAAAGTATGGTTTATTTAAATTGGGTTCTAAAGTTCCCTATGGGGGAAAGCCCCCATACTTAATTACATCTTAAAGAAAGTGAATCCCTTAAGAATACTCTCGATTAAAGTAGGCGATTGTTGTCTCCAAAGAATTCAAAGATAAGATAATTAATAAATTGGTTACATTTTAGAAAATCAAGTGGGATGGATCAAAATGAGAGAGTTATTATTGAAACCAAAGGAGATGAGTCGGGAGTGCTCATGATACTAGGAAGCCTAGTAAGCTCTCCAATCTATCCTATGATTGGGCTTTATATTTTTGAAATTAAAGATATTTTATATGTTTGAGTTGATATTTTATTATGAAAGCTAGCACTTATACTCTAACAACACGAGATTGTTAGGATGCCTAAGAGGTGAGGAATTATACTTGTAGCCCAAAGGGAAACGACAACCTTAGATCCTACATCTAGAAAGCTTTGGCAACGGCTAAAGCATAACCTAAATCTAAGGCAAAAGTGGGTATATGGTTTATCTCCATAAGAGAGAGTAAACCACTCGATACTTATTTACATGACAAATAACTCCTCCTATGCTTCAAATCCATGTAGGCAAGTCGTATAATTTTACATAGGTTATTATTATTTAGAAAAGAAACTAAGTCCTTAAACCCACTCCCTAAGAGACTAGAGCATGAGGGGTATGAATAATGACTTAATCTAATGCAAATTTAATTAAATTTTATTTAATTTGGTGCTCTTTATTTTGACATAGGCTATAGGATTTTATCTGCCTAAATGAATGAGAAATTGATTATGGGCTAAATCAAAAGGAAAAGAGGTGTTCTACCATCATAGAATCTCAAAAGTTAAGCCCTTACTATCTAGCAAAGATGGAAGCTCTCTTTAATAAGAGTGAAATAAGATGATTATGCATGACATTAAATATACAACTTTCAGCTAAGGGGTTGCTATATCTTTTATTATCCTAATTTAATGGCTAGGCTTTATATGAGATTATGAGTTATTTTAGAGGTTTAGTTATGAGTTGTTAGTTTGTGTAGCAAAATTAATTTTTATCCTAGGAGCCTAATTGCATCCAGGCCATACAACAATCACCAATCACAAATAAACTATGAAAAGATATGCTTTTTCTAATGCACAAGCTAAATAAAATATTAAATAATTTTATAAAGCTATGGCAAAAGAATAAGAGGTTGGTGTGGTACCACCGCATCCCCGAAAAGAAATGTGGGCCAGCTCACCCTTTACAACTCAAATTATAAGAGAATAGTTATAATTACAAATGATGAATGTTATGGGGGTCTTCATTCTTCATTCTCCATTCTCCTTTCACATGATTTATACGTACTTGCTCCAAAGGCTTCACATGGTACATAAGACTTGGTCTTGTAACCAAGCTCATTCTAATCCCCCATAACACTTATCCTAATCCTAATGCAAAATTACATTAGAAGAAGAAAAGTAAATCTAGCTGCACCTACAAAATAAATGTTAGCTAAACACACAATATAACCCAATTAGTTATATGAATAATTTGGACTTAGCTCCCCACTCTTGGGCAACCAAGCCCACCTATCCTAACTTGGATTATGCTTAGGGGCTAAGCATCCACAACAAAAGTATTTATATTTTTATTACATCAGCCCTTAAACTGAAAGCATGGTTAGTTAATATTAACATCCGCATATGCACATACACCCTAAGACTTAGTCTACAATAATACATCACAAAATAAACATATATGAAATCATACACCGCCCTAACATAAAGTTAGAAGTGGTGACTTAATATAATGTTTGTGCATTAAGGCTTGTATGGTATGTCTTAACTAGGCTTTAGAGTTGAAATTCACTAAATGTGAGGGATTTAATTTATAAAGGGTTGATTTCTCTTTAAGTAATTTAATTGATTTGAAAATTTTACTATGGCCTACACTTAACAACTAAGAGTTATAAAGAGAAGAAAGAGAGAGAACCTCTCTTTTATCCCTACCTTAAGTCACTTCTAAAGCAAGTTAATTAATTAATTTTCTTTAGTGAATGGCTTATTATATGTTTTAATCGTTCCTAAGTTTAGGTTCACTCTAAATAACCTTAGTCAATAAGAAAGACATCTTAAGATTAATTATAATGACTTACTATCATATAACACATATTTATTCATTTTTCTCCATCATGTATATCATGCATATGATTAAATCCTAAGCATACCTATACATACAATGTATGTCTTAGCATACTTAAGTGATGAATGCAAACAAGTGTATTTGGAATTTAAATATTTCATTTGATTGAATTACAAATGCATGTCATTTTTTTAATAAAAAAGAGAATTTTCATCCATTAGCTAAGTACACATTCACATGTATAAAAGTCTTAAGTGAGTACGTCTCCATTATTCTACACTAGGGGCGTAAGGTATAAGACATACTTGGGGCTACTTAAAGCCTCGCAGCCCCGAGATGTCCAGACTAATGTACCTACTTGGGCCTACTAATGTACCTCTTTTCTTATATACAAGAAATTAGATTGTGGGCCAAAATCAAGAAAGGAGGTGTGTTTCCACCATGGCTCTTAAAGGTCAAGCCAAGTTCTCCGAAAAAGGTGGAAGCCCTCTATAATAAGAGTGAAACAAGATGCTTTTTAAGCATGATGTGAAAACATACAACATCCAGCTAAGGGGTTGCTAAAACTTTTATCTTATTTTATAACCTAGGCTTTAAGTGAGATTATGAGTTATTTATTTTTAATTTGAATTGATTAGTTGGATAGAAAATTTATTTTTTTAAGAGCCTAATCATCATACTGGCTATACATTAAAGCAAGGAAGAAACTAGAAAAGCATGCTATCTTAATGCACAAGCTAAACAAACATCAAACGATTTATAAAGCTAGCGTAAAAGAATAAGAGGCTATTTGTGGTCGGGCTCCATCGTACAAACCCAAAAATAAATTGAGTAGCCGGGTTCTATCCTTATACAACTCGGATTGCAAATGAATTAATTACAATCAAGAAGAAATTCATGTTATGGGGTGCCTTCGTTCTTCATTCTTCATTTCTTCTTTCTTCTTTCTTCTTCTTCTTTTGGTTGGTTTGAATGTGGTTGTTCCAAAGGCCTCACATGGTACATAAGACATAGCTCTTATGACCAATGTTCATCCTAATCCCCCATAACAATCATTCTAAATCCTAATTTACAAAATTACATGAAAATGTGAAAAAGTAAATCTAACTAAAACCTACAAAATGAGATTAGGTAAACAAACCACACAATCCCAAGAATGTATATGAATAAATTGGACTTAGCATCCTGCACATGGGTAACCAAGTCCACCTAGCCTATTTTGGATTATGCTTAGGAGTATAAGCAACCTGCACAACAAAAGTATTTTATAGTTTTATTACAATGCCCCTTAAGCATAATCCCCTACAGAAGATAATGATTAGACTAAGATCATCCTACCATTTAGTCTGCGCACATACACCCTAACATCGACTAAAATATCACATCACAAAATAAAATCGGGCATCAAACCATACACCATCCTAACATAGGACTAGAAAAGGTGACTTAGCCTAATGTGTGTGCCATTTAAGGCTTATGTGGTATGTCATAGCTAGGTTTTAAGGTTAGAGTTTTCTAAGTAGAAAAGGGTTCAACTTAGAGGGTGGTTTCATTTAAGTGATTTAGTTGATTTGGTTAAGTTTTATGTCATGATTTTATTTGGTTTGAATGAACCTACAATTAATTACTAAGTGTTGTAAAGAGAGAAAAAGAGAAGAGGACTTCTCTTTCCTCCCCACCTTAAGTAATTTCTAAGGTAGATTCATTATTGATTTTTATTTAATGAATGTTTTATTATGTGTTTTGGTTAATCCTTAATTTAGATTTTTCTTAAACAAACCTATTCAAAAATAAAGGCATTTTAAGATTAAGTAAAGTAAATTACTATCACAAAACACACAATATTTTATTTCTTTCCAACATGTGTAACATGCATATGGATGAATCTTAAGTATATCTATACATGCAGATATAAATGTTAGAACTCCTTAATGATGAATGCTAAGGGAGTTTATTTAAGAAAAATTTGGAATGTTTCATGTATGCATATTTTGTTAAGTAGAAAAGAGGGGCTCTTTTATCCATTATTCATATGCACATTTACATGTATGAAAGAAATAAGTGAGTACGACGCCATTATTTTCTACACCAGGGGTGTAAGGTACAAGGCCTACTTGGGTCTACTTAAGGCCTCACAACTCCGGGATGTCCAGACTAATATATTAGTTTTCTTAAATACATGTGCATGTACAAAAAGAAATGAATGGAAAAAGAGACATGCAAAAAATTTATGTTTGTTTGTTTGAGTTGTTTATGCAATTTACAGGTATAAGTGTGAATATCCTTCTTAATTAATAACATAGGAATGAATAGGAATGGATTTAAGCAAGTGTTGTGTTCTTTTTAAATAAACTATACACTTTGCAAATCCTATTCAAAACTATGTTAAAAGATAAGAGAAGGAAAAGTCACATAATGCACATCTTATATTATACTCACATGCAAACTCATAAGTAATTATAAGTAGCATACATTTCATTTGTAATGTTTGATTTATAAGTTTTGAAAATAATTTTGGATTTAGTAGTGATAATAGCCATTCATATTCTTACTTTAGGCAAAACATGCAATTTGACATAAAGTAAACATTTCATTTTAATTTAATTTTTCAAAAGACATGAATGCATGATTTTCATATGACATACACATTTAACATGCTAGAAAAGAAATAAAGTAATGCAAGCATGTAATTTCATTCACCTTAATTAATTCCTAAAGATAATCCTATGGAATAAGATTATTTAAAGTGAATCAAAATTGTTTAAAGAAATTTGTAGTTTTGTTTTGAGTTTGATTTGACTTTAGAAAATGTGAAAATGTTTGCTGGTCCTAACCCATGTCCCACATGTGTGTGTTGTTTTAGTTTATTTTTAGAACCATTAGATTGATTTTATATTTTCTTAGGTTAAGGTGTAGATTAAGTCCATTAATTACCCCCTACTTACACCACTTTAACATATTTAACCAAATAATTATGAGCCAATGTGTGACATAAAATCATAGGAAATTTAAAACAACAATGCACCTAAGAAAGAAAGGGGCCTAATGCATTTGGCTCATAATTAATGATTAATTAAGCTAAAGGGTTTAATTTAAGTACTTTCATGACCCTTCCCACACATATGGGTTAGATATGATTTCCTTAAGCTACTTAGGTTATTGAACACCTAAGTATTTACCCAAGAAGGAATTGATTAAATTCAAATTAATTTGATTTTAAAATTTTGATTAATTAAGCCATTTAATAAAGTGATTAAACTATTTAATTAATTTGCACCTTAATTAGATTTATATCCAAATGAAATAAACTTAGGGAAAAGATTTGGTAAAGAACTCTTAATCTCATACCCTAAGTCCATTCACTATTCTAAGATAATTAGCAAACTTAATTAATGAATTTATCACTATTTAATAGGTTAATTAATCATTTAAATAATTAAGAGAGTAATTAGGAGTGAATCAAGCAATCACCCTAATTAAGCCAACACTAAATTCTAAGAAAATCAAGGGAGGCAGAGGTCATCCCATTAATCAACCCTAGAAAGTTTGAAATTAATTTCAAGTAATTAGAAGTGATTAACATAATTACATTCCCAATAAAACCTGAATTATTGAAAATTTTTTGTTCAAAATCAATTAAACTTAATTTTAGATTATTCCCCTTTGAATTATCTTCAAAATGCATTTGAGTTTGTATTTTTCTAATTTTTTTACAATTAGTTGTGTATTTGTGAAGTTTGAGTGATTAAGGATAATTAAATAATCTCTAAGTATATAACTAATCCCATCAGTGCAACGTGGACCGCTGATGCGGCGCATGCTTTCCACATGGTGTGATGGAATTTGTCACTTAACATCCTATGTCACAATCGCGGCTATTGATTTCTCCCTCGATCTCGTCAAAGATCTACGTAGATTAACCTCGTGGTTCTAATAGGATAAATTAGATGATATAATATGGATTAATCAGGACCATCCATCCAGAACATGCGAGATGGATGGTTTGTGATTCGTCCCTATGCTCGCCTACGGGAGACGATGACTGTCCATCCCCCATGGCTTGATCTGAGCTCGATTGAGCTCGAATTGAGCTAAGATTGAACCCACACCATCAACATACAAGGAGATGGAAGATCTAATGGTGGAAATCACTTGGGATTATAATTCCCTTCCAAAAGGACCAAAGAAAATTCAGTGTAAGCTCGATTTTGAATAGTACCTCATCGGAGGTCATCACTAGTGCTCCCAACCATCGAGGTAGCTTCATCTAGTGGAGATGAAGCCCTGTTGAAAGTTTGAAGGCTTGAGGTTGAGTGGATCTTCCCAAGGTTATGAAAATCAGACTGGATATAAAATCAAAAAATAGAGAGGTTCAAGGTTTAAAGGTCGAACTGGGCTCGAACCGGATGATATATTAAATATTGAAATTATCTAAATGAGATTTAAATGTTCAAATAATCATACAATATGTGTAATTTGAGAGAAATAAATTATAAAATACAAATAATGTGAAGAAAATCTCCTATATTTTAAAGTTAAATGCATTAATATATAAACACTAACCTTTTTTGTAGCCATGATAATTCTTTGAAATAACCCATTGTAGAGCTTCAAGAAATTGCTTATCTAAAAAGGAATTAGAATTAAAATAAAAATATTAAAATTAGTAATTTGGCATCAATTATATAAAATATACAAGAAAATATAAACTAAACTAAAAAAGACATAATAAATTATGGTGTAGAACACTTAATAATTAAAACTAATAAATAACAAGTCATAACAAAATTAAGACATTCATAATTCAATAAAAATGATATATGATGTATCAATAATTTTTGTGTTATTTAGACAAAAACTTACTCTAAAAATTAAAACATCAAATACATATTAAAATTTTTATCTAAAATAAGTTCAAAAGAAAAAGATTATAATCAAATATATTAAAATTCATCTCTAAATATTTCTCTTCAAAGGATCCTGTATCAAAAGCTGCTTCCCCAAAGTTTGCCTCCCAATCAACTCCAAAAGCTTCTAAAATATCATGTTCAGGTGTTTCATGTCTATCTCATTACAACTCCCTCATTAGTATCTACAAATCACATATACAAAATAAATTATTTCATCATCTTTATAATCAACATAAGAAAAATTTAATTAACTTACTATTAGCTGTTATATTGGATGATATATTTACTCCTTTAATAATATGAATGGCATCATCTTTATATATTTCATTCTCTAAATCATCATAATTTAATTCAGGAGTGCATTCTTCATCAACTATCCAAAAATCTATTGTATCAATACTTGAATAATCCAATGGATCATAGTTTCTTTTTTTAAGATGAAACCTATCAAATAAACATAAAATTTTAGATAAGTATAAATGTTAAGAGCAATAGCATAATAATAGAATATTTAAAAAAAAGCACACCTGTTCCTCAAATTAAGATTATAGTGAACATAGACAAGATCAGTTAACCTATAGTGTTCAAAATTATTTCTTCTTTTTGTATATATTTGTTCAAAAATACTCCAATTTCTTTCACACCCGAAAGAAGAAGAAGTTTGGCTTAGAATTATAATAGCCAATTTTTGTAAATTAGGAGCACTAGAACCAAACATCTTCCACCATTCATTGCATATGAAATTTTAATTAATTTAAAAAATATAAAATATGTAAAAAAAGATAGTGAGAAATAATGAAAAATAAATAGAATTGTGAAAAACTCACTAACCATGTTGCATTTCTTTGGCCATAGTAAGTGCAATCAGTTTCCCAAAATTTTCTAAATTATCTCGATATATTCTAACTTCATTCATTGCCAATTTAAGCTTGGGACATATATCTTTATTTCCAATAAGTTCAATTAATCCTTGCATAACTTCGGTTTTCTACAAGAATTCTGATCATGTGGATTTAAAAAATATGCAGTTGAGTGGATACGTTGGTAGAGTTGTTCATCCCATCTTTTTTTAATAATGTAAGTATATGGCTTATACAATCTTTTAACACCTCTAAACATTCCTTTAACTAACTTTCTTGTTCTGTACATGTCATCATAAACATAACCAAGAGATGGTTTTTCGTATGAATCAATAACTCGTAATAATCTTATTAATGTTCCTGTTATTTTTAACATGATTAAACAATCACTCCAAAATTTGTTATCCATGATGATAGAAGATGCTTCATATCCTTTAGGAGTTTTTGCTAATTTTAAATCCACATAATGCTTATTTGTAGTAAGAGCTTGCAAATCATGTTTATGATCATATATACTTTTCAAAGTAATAAAAGTTGTTGCAAAACAAGTAGCTCCTAAGCATATTACTTCAGTCCACCCTTGTCTTTTCCTCAACCAAGATAATAAAAAAATATGATTGTAAATTAATATTATTATCTTTGATGCCTTCTTAACAAGATCCACTATATGAGGCAAGCTACCAATATCTTTTAGAATCAAATTCAAGCAATGTGCTGCATAAGGAGACCAATAAATATTCTTGTACATTTCATGCAATAACTCTCCAGCCTTCTTATAATTTGCTGCATTATTAGTCATAAGTTGCATAATATTTTCTGGACCTATCCACTCAACTACTTCAGTAAATAAGAAACAAAGAGTTGTAGCATAGTGTCAAGCATCTGATTTTAAAAGATACCCCTCGTGGACAATAAACTGAAAAGTTAATCAATGTTCTATTTCTAACATCTGTCCATTCATCAACCATTAAAGTGCACCCTATTTCCTTCCAATAATGCCTATAAGATTCACCTAGAAGTTTACATTCTTCTTTACAATCCCTTAATAGATTAATTCTCATTCTATGATATGATGGATGTTCATAACTCGGTCCAATCACAAGTATTGCATCTATAGCTTTTTGAGCAAATGATGAATTTAAACCATTGAATGGAATACTACTATCAAAAAACTATCTAGCAATGGCCATATCAGCTCTCTGTACTACTTCTTTAGATGCCAACACACTTTTTAAAGATGGTTGTGACCCAGGTTTTGTTCTTGGAGCAAAGTAAGCATCAATTTCATTTATTTTTTTTTCCTTTATGTAATTCTTTATCATGTGTAGTTGATGATTGTGATTTGGATATAAAAGAGTCTTTCTCTTCTTCAATAATATGCTGATTATAAGGATGCACACTCTTTTTATCTTCTTGTGTATCTTACTTTTTTTGAGATATTGCTTTTAAATTTTCTTGCATTTGAAAGTGAATATCATGTGAAATTTTTTTGCATGGAGCAATGTTCCCCTTAACCCATGTTAAATGCTGCTTCATTTTGTTTATGCCTCCACCCTTGTGTATTAGCCCACAATACAAACACTTATACTATTTTTTTCCATTAGGATATCTAGATTCACTAAAATGATTCCAAGCAAGATCTATTTTCTCATAAACACTATGAGAAAAAAAAAAGAATTTTGACATTCAGAAGGCTCTATTCTAAATATAAAAAAGAAATTAAATGTTGAATAAATGAAAAAATAAAAATAAAAAATTGTAAACTTAGACATGAGATGGAAAGATATCTAAGATTAATCATTCTCTACACAAGTTCATCCACCAAGAATTTGTAAATGATATATTAGTTAATAGTTACAAATTTATATTAATAAATTGCATTATTATGCAAAAGAAAATACATCCTAAAAGAAATATTTTTAAATAAATGTATGTACATTAATCTAAAAAAATTGTTATAACAACTTCAAGTTATCATGAATCCATTCATCAAATTCTACTAAATCATGTGCATAAGTAAATTGTCAAATACATGCTATAAAAAGATGGATTGATTCATCAAAATAGACCCATTCATATAAATTTAAGAAATGATAATACACAATAAAATCAATTAATTTAGAATTTCTTGAAGTTGTAAGTTGTATAAGAGATTAACACGTACATAATATATATTACCTATAATTTTTGTGAAGGGATCCATGAGACATGAGAAATACTAAAAAAAAGGTAAAATGGAATTCAAAAATTGCTAAGAAACATTACCTGATATTTTCTCTTGATGGTACATCTTGGTTCTCTGTGATCATCCTCTTGTAATGGTTGTCAGAAAAAAAATAAATTTAAAACCATCAACAAAAAAAAAAATGGTATTAGAATGACAAAAAAGCGTAGGGAAAAAACCTATATTGGAGTGGGGTTTGCAATAATCTATATGCAAAAGACCGTAGGGCAAAAAGCCAAAAACATGTATTGAGTTTTTACCGCAGAAATTATTGCGCCAATAACATCAGCCGTTCGATTGAAAATTGACAAAAAAATTAAGATCGAGGCGTTAAACCATAAAACTGGGAGTGGTTCTCCGGTTCAGTGGTTTAATCACTGGTTTTGTCCGGTCTCCATCGATTTTCTTTTGGAGCAATTTTTTTAACATTTCGGACCGGCACAGTGACCGGTTCATGGCCGAACCAGTTGAACCGGCCGGTCCAGTCCTGTTTTCATAACCATGGATCTTCCTATTGGCCAAACTCCTCCTCAAGTGCTTGCGGCTTTGGTTAATCTCCCCCTTATTATGGCTTGCAGCTTGGAACTTGACTTGGGTGAGCTCGATTGGGTCTCCTGAGGGTGCTTGCAAGAGGAATTGGATAGAAGTTGGGTATTGAGCAAGTTAGAATTTCTTGCTACCTCCACTATTTTCAGTTTTGGAAAATTGAGAAATGGAGAAATGCAAATAGCTAGAGGATTCTTGGACAAGCTTGGGAATACTAGCTCTATGTTATATGGCTCAATCGATAGCAAGAGATCTGGTTTGAAGTGGAATGAGGGGGAGTATATCTCCCCCCACAAGGATCGAACGATCAAGCTTGGCTTTGCCATTTTGATCAAATTAACTTAATTAATTGGGTTTGTTAGGCCATTTTAGATGCCATGTGATTCAATTTTGGCAAAGGAATGGAGTGGTGAAGTTTCCATGTGCTCATTTGAGTGGATGAGTGATTCCATGTGGAGAAAATCCAAGTGGAGGGTCGTTTTGGCCTTGGGTTGGGTTTAGCTAACCCAAACCCATTGGGCCATGTGTACCACTCTTATTAGTGTCCATTTTATCCACTAAGAGGGTGCCAAGTGGCCATGAAAAGGATATGACCAAATTCCAAGTGGAATTGACGATAGGTTACCCCTTGACCTAGGGGTAAAATGGTCATTTTACTTTGATTTAATTTAGGCAGATTTGGAATAGTTTGAAATTAGGTTGGTCCAAATTTCAAGGAATTTGGAGTTGATTTGATGTCATTTGGCCCTTGTTGACCCATTTAGGTCAAAATGGGTCAACTTGGGTCAAGTTTACCAATTCGTCAAATTGGGTCAAGTCCATATGACCATTTAAAATATTTTGGTATCATTGGTTTGGTTCAATTTGATTTGTATTTGGTTTTGGTTCATTTGAATTCATTTAGGTCAAATGGGTCAAGTTGACCAATTTGACCCATTTGACCTAATTGGGTTAAGTCATGGGTTGGTTGGTCATTTAAAATGTTTTGGTAGCTTTGGCTTCAATCAATTTTGGTTTGTTTTTTGATTTGACCTTTAGGTCAAGTTGGGTTCATGGTCAATGGTTGGGTCTAGTTGGCCAATTGAGGCTTTGGTCAAGTTCAACAAGTGATTTAGAATGAACTTTGACCATTGTTTCAATCAATTTGGCTTAGATCAAGATTTGACATTTTTTGACTTTTAGGTCAAGTTGGGTCCAATTGGGCTAGATTAGGCTCAAATGATGACTTGGTCAAGTTCAATCATTGATCATGAATTGCTTTTGATCAATGGTTTCAATCAATTTGGCCTATGGATTTTTTTTTTAGGTTTCATTTTGGCTAAGTGTTAACTTGGTCAACCCTTAGGTTTGACTTAGTTTGACCCAATTTGAGTGATTGATCATCTTATGATGATTGTTGCTCACCATGTGAGGCTTAGGTGGGCTTAGTTCAATCCAATTTGGATAGTATTAGAATTTGGCTCAAAAGGTACTTTAGGTCACTTTGGGTCAAGTGAGACTAAGTGGGTCAATTGACTTGATCAAGGCTTGAATCAAGTTTGATTAAACTCACACATGGTCTTATGATTGAAATATAAATCAATTTGCAAGTGGTTTGGAGTCAAATGTGTTTTGATTCATTTGACAATTTCAAGTTCAAAGGGTGAACATGAGTTTGATTTTTGAGTTTAGTTTTGGTTTGGTGATTGAAGTTTGTGTTTATATTTGGATTCATGATTGAAGCTTTGATTGAATCATGAAGAAAAATCAAAGGTTTGGCTTGATTTGAGTTTGATTTGATCAAGTTCAAGAATTTGACTTGAAAGGGTTTAGGTTGAATTTTGATTGAATTTGGATTTGAATTTTAAATTGATTTTGGGTATTTGAATTTATATTTCATTTATATTTGTGAATATAAATGTGAATATAAATGGGTTATGAGAAAATCTTTTGAATTTGATTGATTTGAATTTGATTTGAGCTAAGTCCATAAGATGGAATCAAAGTGGCTTAGGAAGGATTTTAGATTTGGACCATGGTTTCAATCATTTGGAATTGATTCATGTTTTTGAGAAAATCCCTTGGAATTGATTTAAGGTTTGAGAAAATCAATTAAGTTGGAATTGATTTGAGTTTGAAGTTGATTTAAATTTGGAGTTTGATTTGATTTTGGAGTTGATTTGATTTTTGAAATTTGACTTGATGGAAGGAAGTGAGGATTTGGTTCAAGCTATGGGGTAGGCAAGTTTTCCTAACACCCATAAGGCATGACCTATTCCTATGGCTAACTCTTCTAAGTCTCTAGGGTTAGGTCAAGTGTTCACCTAATCACTAGAAGTGTCTTAAGACTAAGGAACTCTTAGTGTTTAAAAGAAGCCCTATGTCTAAGATGGAGAGGTTGAGAACTCATTATAAAAATGAGGTCAACAAATGGCGCCCAATAGGTGTGGTGTGACTGACAAGGTACATCATACGTATTGGTGTTGATCGAGGTGGTCAACAACACCGAATGATCACAAGCACTAACATAAACGATCTACTCCTAATCCAAGGTGCAGAAGGAATCAAGAGCTTACTGCAATGTGACTCTACTCATGTTAAGGACATATGAAAGTGAACCACTAAGGACAGAGTATCCACTAGGGACAGAGTATGTGAACCTTCCACTAGGGAAATTGGTTCAAGTTGTCCACAAAGGGATGAGAGATTTGATTTGATTTGAGTCTCACTGGGGAGAGAAATTTGATTTGATGCTCCACTAGGGATAGAAAAGTGAACTCTCCACTGGGGGAGCAACTTCAAGTCAACCACTAGAGAAAAGGTTGTGAAATCTGTTGAGGGATCAGAATTCGAGATCCACTGAGGGAACTATAAAGATTTGCATCTCACTGAGGAGAAGCAGATGATTTGTTTAATTATTTTTATTTTGATTGCTTGATTATTTTGACTCCATAGAGGGAGGTTGATTAGATTTATTTTGTTTGATTATTTTGACCCCACTGAGAGAGATTGGTTGAATTTATTTTGTTTGTTTAGTTTGACTCCATTGAGGGAGGAGGGTTAAATTTGTTTCAAATTTTAATTTTGTAATGAGATAGACCCTATTGGTTTGCGATGGATCACACTGAGTAGGGGTCGTGTGGGCTTAGGACTAACTCAGGTTTACTAATCCAAAGGGGAAGTCTGCCAACCACATAGTAGGACTAGCCAACCAAAGGGATTGCCTTTCTATTTACAATGGTCAAGTTTAAGAAGAAGACTCACATCTTCCAAAATAAAGAACCATCGGGATCCATTTAGCAATAAATCAACCTAGGGCTGACTATTGAGTGAATGCCACTGGGGGACTTAAAATAGCTCAAAGATAGTCAAGATTAGTTTTATTTTTTTAAATTATTTTTGATGGATTTCGTTGGTTTGCAATGGACTGCATTGAGTAGAGGCCATGGTGGCCTTGGTCTACCACAGATTTACTGATCTAAAGGGAGTAGTCTACTAACCACATAGTAGGACAATTTAACCAAAGGAGTGCCTCTCGATTTGAAATGGTCAATTTAGGGGATGAAAGCATGGACTCACTTCTTTTACTACAAAAGACCAATGGGGTGATCGATTACTTTGGGCAATAAATCGAACCTGACCTAAGGCTGACTATTGAGTGAATGCCACTAGGGGACTTAAATCAACACAAAGATAGTCAAGATTAGTTTTATTTTGTAATTATTTTTGATGGATTCCATTAGTTTCCGATGGATCACACTGAGAGGGAGCTTATATCAGCCTAGAACTATCTCAGATTTACTGAACCAAAGGGAGTAGCTTCCCGACCGAGGGAGAACTATCCAACCAAAGGAGTGCCTTTCCATTTGCAATGGTCAATTTAGGGGAAGAAAGTATGGGGACTCATATCTTCCATTACAAAAGACCACTGGGGTGATCAATTTCTTTGGGCAACAAATCAAACCCGACCTGGGTCGCCATCGTTTGTGAGTCATGCTAGAAAGAATGCATAGCTTACATCTTCCAAAGCAAAATGACTACTGGGGAAACCTGCTTGTGGAAAAATAGATTGAACCTGACCTAAGGGCAACTACGGAGAGAGTGCCGACCCAGGGACTTATCTCAACTTAGGTAGTCAAGCAATTTCTATAGGGAGTTCTGCTGACACTACCCTAAAGATAGGATGCCTGCTGGGAAAAAGGGGCCCTGTAAGGGCTTGAATTCCTAATCCATAAGTGAATATTTCTATTTATTTACTTAATTTGTTTATCATGAACCCTATTAGTTGGCAAGGGATCACGAAGGAGCTTATATTAGCCTAAACCTATCTCAAATTTACTGAACCAAGGGAGAACTGCGCATCTATTGAACAAATCCTCTAACCATAGGGGTGGCTACTAGGAAAGGGGACTATCCCATCCAAAAGTAACCCAGGTAGTGTCTAAATGGGATCGTAAAAGATGTGATCCAAGTAGAGTGCCCATAGGGAGCGGGGCCATTAAGTGCTTGATCTAAAACCTTGGAGATGATAATATGCATAGGTATTCGGTGGCCATCTCAAGGAGAAAGCATGGAGACTCACATCTGACAAGAGTGGTGTATCCACTGGGTGAGTCACGATAATAACATCAACCAACCTAAGGTGCCATAATCATCTAGAAGAAAGCTTGGACTCATCCATCCTATAGAACTGACATTGGGATTTATCTTCGCTCGAGTGTCCGACTTAGGGCAACTTCTGAGTGAATGCCACTGGAGGACTTACATCAACTCAAGAGAAGTCAAGAGGAAAAGAGCCTCTAGGGGACTTACCCTAAACCTCAGATATACTCGACCTAGTCAGTGCATGATGGTTAGTTCAAGAAGAAAGCTCGGGGACTCACATCTTCTTAAACAAAATCAACATGAGGTAGCTTACTCGGCAAGAAGTATACCAAACTAACAAGACCTCGTTGGTAATGGTCAAGTCGAAGAGAAAGCACGTGGACTCACATCTTTCAAACAAGTGACCACTGGGGTGACATACTAGCAAGGTAGCATGTAAACCGACCTAGAGCAGCTAATGAGTGAGTGCCACAGGGGCTTGCTCCCACATCAAAATAGCCTAAGATAAAAGATTTGTGTTTATTTTTGTGCTTGTGTTAAAGGGAATAGGATGCTGCTTGGGTTATCTCACACCTACCCTAAACATGCTTGGGGAATTTGATGAAATAGTGCCATGAATGGCAACTGGGATTCTCACCAAGAAAGGATGTCGCTTGGGTTCTCTCACACCTAACTTAGTTATGCTAATTGAAATAAGATGCCTCTTGGGTTCTCTCACACCTATTTTAATAGCACCAGGGACTGTGTTTGATTATGTTCATGTTGTGAAAGAGGGATAGGATGCCTTTTGGGTTCTCTTATACTTATCGTAAACACGTCATGGCAGATTCGCAAGACAAGCAAATAATGCTTTGAAAGAAGAGAAGATTTTGATGAATTGGAATAAAATTTTTGTTCTTTTGTTGATAATTATTTTCAAACATGATTTATAGGTAATATTTTTTCAAATAGAGCCCATTAATTGGAAGTATCAGGTGTTCTTTTTTACAATCAATAAGCTGATGGGCTCCTCCTTGGTAGGCCTTCTCTATGATAAAGGGGCCTTCTAAAATGGGTTCAAACTTGCCTCCCATCTTTCGATGGGCAACAATTGGTCTCTTTAGGACTAATACAAGTTCTCCTACTTGAAAAGCCCTAGGTGGACCAGCTTGTTGTGAACTTGAATCATTTTAGCCTTGTACAACTTGAGGTTTTGGCACGCCCATAGGCATCTCTCCTCCAAACCTTCGAGCTCTTCTAACCACAACTTTGCATTCTATTATGTAGTGATTTTGCTACCCAATACTATCCTTAGTGATGGGAGTTGAACTTTTAAAGGTCGAACGGCTTCAAACCCATACACTAAGGACAATGAGGTCTATTGAGTTGGAGTTTTGTATGTTATGCTGTTGGCCCATAAGGTTTCAACCAACTACTCAAGCCACTGTCGCTTGTTGTCATTGAGCATCTTCTTTAGTATTCGAATGAGTGTTTTGTTGAATGCTTCTGCTAGGCCATTGGCTCTAGGGTAGTAGATGGTGGAATATCTGTAATATATACTATGTCTTCTAATGAAGTTATTGATCTTAGTGCTTTTGAATGCAGTACCATTATCAGATATAATTCATCGAGGCACCTCTAACCTATATATGATATGATTCTGAAAACAAGCACGTCGAAATGTGACCTCTCTAGTGGACCTCCACTTGAAAAAGTAGTGATAGCTAGAATGAACCGATGACCCTTGGAAGAAGGAGGATCGATATGACCCACAATGTTGGTACCCCAACACTCAAATGGCCATGAGGCCAATGTAGGGTGTAGAATGTTAGGTGGTTGATGTAAAACCATATCATGTACCTGACACTGTTGGCATCTCCTAGATACATCCATACAATCTGTAATCATCGATGGAAAGTAGTATCCTAGTCTCTTGATCTTTACTTTCATCATCATACTAAATTGATGTGCTCCATATAGACTTGAGTGCACCTCAGTCATGATCCTATGTGCTTTATGTTCATCTAAACAGTGTAACCACATTTGATCGAAAGACCGTCGGTATAGTGTGCCATCCACGAGAGCATATGAGAGAGCTCTCTATTTGACTTGATGGGCTTGTGACTTCTCTTGAAGTAGTTTGCTGGTGTTCAAGTAATATATGAACGATTGCCTCCAATCCAGCTCTTTGTCCTTATTGGCAATGGTAACATCCCCTTTAAGAGAATGTCTCTCGACAAGTTCAGCATCAATAAAGGATATGACTTGTCTGTTTTGGACCCTTATTAGAATGGACTCATCTTCTAGACATGCCAATTCTTTGGAAAGTTTGGCCAAAGCATCTACTATTGCATTCTCTGCTCGGGGAACCTTGTAGATGGTGAATTTAGGTATTTGGGACAACAGCTTCATGGTATACTTATGGTAGTGACGAAGCTTATGTTTGAGAACCTTGTAGGACCTGAAAGTCTGGTTGATGACCAACTGAGAATCCCAAAAGATGTTGATGCTCTTAACACACACTGTAATGGCTAACTCCAAGTTGACAATCAAAGCCTCATACTCGGCTTAGTTATTAGTGCAGGGATTGATAGATAGTATGAGAATCTCATCACATCACGGTCTGGAGTTAAGAGAAATATTCCTACCCCTGCCATTCCTAGAAGAGTAGATCATGGTGCTTCTCCTTTATGAAAGGAAGCTGCACAATCAAAATACATATCCCATCAGCAGTTGTCAATCTCCCATAAGTTCATGATTTGTTCATCAGAGATCACTAGCATGGAATCATGGAAGTGGTGTGTGCTAAGAAATCTAGTCCTTTTATTGCACGGAGGGGTACAAATATGATATCAAACTATGAGAGAATCATGGACCAACATGCCAAACATCTGGATAGCGTTGGTTGTGTCATGAGGTACTATAGTGGATTGGTTCTAGAAATCAAGTTCACCTTATGAGACATCATATAATGCCATAACTTTTGGGATGTGAAGATCAAAGCTAGGCAATCTTTCTCAATAGATGGGTAATTCACTTCAGTAGGGATCAAACAATAGTTGAGGTTGTAGAGAGCACTCTCCTTCCCTTCGTCCTTAGCTTGGGCCAACAAAGCATCGAGGGAGTCATCTAATGTAGCAGTGTAGATGATGAGTGGCCTTCCTGGGATAGGGGTTGCTAGAACTGACAGCTTCACCAAATACTGCTTGATATCTTCGAAGGCATGCTGCCACTTATCATCCCACTTGAACTTGGCATCTTTTTTGACAAGTGCTGAAAATAGCTTGCATCTCCTCGATAGGTTGGAGATAAAGCATCTTAGATATGCTAACCGTCCTTGAAAGATCTGAGTTGAGTTAAACTTTTGGGAGGTGGCATTTCTAAGATAGCTTTGATCTTTTCTAGATCTATTTCTTTTCTCCGGTGCCAGACAACAAACCAAAGGAATTTTCCTAAAGCTACTCTGAATGCACACTTTAGGGGATTCATTTTGAGGTTAAATTGTCTTAATTGTTTGAAAACTTCTCTCAAGTTAAAGAGATGGTCTTCCCTTTCTTTACTTTTGACTACTAGATCATAACAGTCAACCTGATGATGGATGAGTTCATTGAAGATCTGTGTCATGGCCCATTAGTTTATAGCACCAACATTTTTAAGGTTGAAAGGCATGACCTTATAATAATAGATTCTGATCTCAGTTCAAAAAGCAATATTTTTTTCATTCTCGGGGACCATCTTGATTTGGTTGTAGCTAGATTACCCATCCATGAAGGAGAATACTTCATGAGATGATGCGATGTACACCATTAATTCTGGTATAGGAAGAGTAAACTCATCCTTAAGACATACCTTATTTAAGTCCCTGAAATCGACGCATATGTGAATTTGGCCATTCTTGTTCTTAACTGGTATGAAACTGTCTAACCATGTAGGGTATTTTCCTTCCCTGATGAAACCAGATCGATCAGTTTCTTGACTTCAAAATTGACCCGTTGTTCAATTTCTAATCTCATGTGTCTAGGAGCTTGCTTGATAGGGTTGACATTAGGGTCTATTGCTAGTTTATTAACTATTACGTCAGGAGATAATCCATGCAAAGTAGTCCTTAAACTCAGTTAATAGCCTAACTAAGTCATTAGTTTCTTCTTCATTCAACAATGAATTGATGTATGTCGGGCGTGGATTTTCTTCTGTCCCGAGGTTGATTTCTTTAACCTTGTCAATTATTGAATGAATCTCCTTTTCAAATTTTGGCGGTGCATCTTTGATTTGGAGATCATCTAGTTCATCTGAAATTTCTGAACACACATCCTCATAAGAGCTACTATGGTGTGAAAAGAACTTATCATATTCCAAATGATTGGTGACAACTAAGCAGTAATCATCATCATCGACTAGACCCACTGTATTGAATCCTAATCCCAATCTTGATTGTGCATCCTCGTTATTCTATAACTTTTCAAAGTACTCTGACTTATGTTTAGACCATATATAAGGAATCAAACCCTTCTTTGCAAGATTAAGAACACAATGTGAGTACCAATCAAAAGATAATTCCATTAATTCTTTATTTGAATAATCCTCAAGTCTACATCAAGTTTTGGACTTGAGGATGATGATCCCAATAGGAATCACTTTAGCTTGACATCCTTGGAAGATTGAGGGGCTTCTTTAACTACTAAACCTTAAACTTTTTGAGAGGAAAGTGAGGTTAGAGCTAAGGTTCCTATGTGTTGCCTAATAGTTTCACATACACTTGATTCGAATACATTCGTGCTTTGTCTGGAGGCCTGGCCTTTGTCGTTGTCTGACTTGAGTGTCACCTCCATTGAAACCCACTGAGAGGGGTTGACTGGTATGCTAATCACATTAGATTCATCCTCCGAGCTAGATTCTAAGTCTATGTGAATAGTAGGGGTACTCTTGCAAACTGGAACATAACCCCTGTTGGTTGGTGGCTAACCAGGGGGTCTTCTGCCTCTGGAACTGCCTCTATGTCTACCTCTACCTCTGCCTAATGGAGGTTGAGTCATCCTACCCACATGTCCATATGATGGAATGAACTGTGGGTGGAATGTGATATGCGGCTCTTCTTCTTCCTTGATATCCTTTTCTCGTTCACTTGTATTTTCATTTTTCTTTCCCTTTTTCTTTCTCTTTTTCGTTTTCTTCTATTTTTTTGTTTTTTTATTTAAATTTTGACCAAGTTCACGAGAAAAGGTGTTTTGAGAAAGATAGTAGATCACATCCTCATATATCTCAACCTCTCTAACTAAAAATTATTTTCATCTCTTTGACATAATATTCAATCCCATCCTTCCTAAACTTGATGCACTAATGGAGGGAGGATGGATTCATCTTATTCTGATGTATTTAAAGCCTACCAACCAAAGTGGTGAATGAAGTATTCGAATCAATGATATAAAACTTGGCTTCAGTCTTCCAGTCACATATCTCCAAAGGTAACACTATGGAACCTAAAGCCCTCTTGCCTTATTCATTGAATCCTCTCAACATCATCCGATCTCCTCCGAGTGTGGAGATGTCAATCCTCAAATAGGGAAGGGTTTTTAGACTCATAATGTTCACTGATGCATTTGGATTGACAAGAACCCTGGAAAGTCTGAATCTGCCCATGTCCATTGTAATGTAGAGGGGATGGTCATTCTCCATGTCCCCCAGTAGAAGGTCTTCATCTCTAAAGGTGATTTCTTGGGCTTCTCTTGAGTAATGTGCCTCCTCTCCAATAGTGGTCAGTTAAGCTAAGCATATCTCTAGATCAAGAAGAGCCTTGATTAATGATTCCCACATATAGTTGGATAAGACAAGGGCATCATATATGCTTAACTTAGATGTCAACTTTCTTAGGTGAGAGAGGACATTGTAATCTACCTTGAGTTGACCCTTCACAAACATATCCATGGGTGGAGCATCCTGTGGAGGGGCTTCTCGATCATTAGAACCAATGAGTTGTTTCCCCTTATCTTGAGGTGCTACTTTAGGAGGTAGAACCTTGCCATTACAGAGGTTGACTTCAGTGATCTCTTATGACATGTAAGTGGAAGATTCTACCTGCTCATCAGGCTCACCTATTGTTTCTCCTACAGGACCCTCAGAATCAGATTATTCCAAGTCTATCTCAAGAGGTGAACCCGTATTATTTAGAGAAGGAAAGTCCAACTCTGAATCAGAAAGTGGAAGATCAGAGTTATTATAATTATTGTTTAGACTTAGAGAGATTTTAATAAGAGTAGAATTAGACAACTCACTAGAAGTGACACAGATGTAATTCAAACAAGCTTTATTCCTCGATTTCTTATATTTTGAAGAAGGTACATAGTAGAAATCCAATAAAGTAAGTGGGGTGAGGGATTTGATAGCCACATCCATTGATACAATATGTCTACTAGCAGAAAAGCTAGCGCAGAGTGTCGCCCAATGTAGCGAACTGCGGACCGAACGAGCTTGGTCTGGGTTGAACTTCTATCCCGAAGCTCCTACCTTTCTTAGGTTGTCTTTGGAAACTTGCAAACCTTCTTTGATGTTGGAGGTTCGAGCTAGCTCATTGTAAGAAAAGTTTCTTGATTTTGAACATAATCTTCTTAGAGGTTCAGGATAAGGAGATATCCCAACCTTCTTTGGTTTTGAGAGGATTGCAGGTATCCCGAAAGATTACCCTAATGGAACTGGATGGTTGTTCTACAAGATATTCCTTCGGGATAACTATGACGTGTATCTTGAAGCTATGCTCAAGCCAGTCCTTGAATGTAAAGCAATCCTCCAAAAGGATGACCTAGCATGCGGTGGTAGGGGAAAAAGTTAGGATCATTGCTTTTGCCCACTTCTTCGCCTTTAGGTTCGGGTAGTTGAAAATCAAGTTTCTTTAAGAGGTTCTTAAAGATTTTCTTGATTACCTCTCTCTTAAATGAATATGGTTTGTTTAGTTTATCCATAAGAGTGGACAGCTACCGACGACGGTATGTGTACCAATCACATCGCCGAGAGAGGAGAGAGTGAAGGCGTGGAGGCTGGCCGCTAGGATAGCCTCGGTGGTGGTAGAGGAGGTGGAAGTGATGGCTACGGAGCTTGAGGTCCCTCAAATTGCTCTCTGGCTGACTAGTTTTCCTTGTCTACTACTATCACTACTCCTGGCTTCTTCTTATAAGCTTTATGTAGCATGAAGGCGACCGGGCCATGAATATTCTTTAGCAAAATTTCAATGGCGTGCTATTCAGAAAGCTGCGGTTCACATTTTATTCTCAAATTGTGCCATTTGAGAATATAATCAACGAGGGGCTCACCAGGGTGTTGTGGAGCCATAATGAGATCGCCTACAGTCACCCTTTGTAGAGCTGCAACAAATCTCTTAATGAAGAGTTGCTCCAACTCAGAAAAAATCTTCACTAAACTGATGATCCTCCTTGGGCTTGAGCCAATGTTTCTCTCACTTTCTACTCAACCATGGTTTTGATGTCCTTTTCCTATACATAGGTACTATTCACTACCTTCATATACAAGCTGGTGCTGCGCTGCTCTACTGGAGGTGAAGTCTTGGCTAGATCCAAGACATGCAACAACTCGAGTTGACCAGTCTCTACTATAGTAGGATGCACTGCCGGCATTAGGTTCAGAAGTGCCAAAACTACTTCTAGAAAGTCTTTAAGCCTCATCCCCATCCTATCTATTTGTTCATCATTTTGTTTTAATTACTGAAGGAGGTGTTGGGTCTAGTAGGTTGTGTCTTCCTGCTCGGCCACAACACCTTCCAAACTCTGCTGATCATGGAAGAGGGAACCCATGGTGTCTACCATGTGTACGCTCGTTGAATCCTCTAACATATCATCTTCATTCAGATCAAAATTGCTATTTTCATCCTCTAAATCAGACCAGACATATCCTAAGATCTCTTCTTCTCCACTAGATACTGAGCTACAATGTCATCTAAGGATCAATCCAAGTGAATAGGTACAAAAGATCGAGATTGATTGGTAGTAGGGTCACTGTCATGAACATATATGCATATAACCTCTACTGCTGCTGGAGAGCTAACCCTATGAGGGCTACACTCACTAGAAAAAAGATGCACCTGGCTATCACTAGATCTTGATGGAATGGTACTCCTAGGAGGATCTAAGGCCATGGTGGTGACTAAACTATCTCGTCCTCCCCCTGCTGCCATCTCCATACACTGCCGCCGTGGTGGTGGCGATGGGACAACTACTATACTCCGAGGTCACCATTCCTTCTTCACCATAATTGGGGCAGAAGGTCGAGTAGGAGAGCTCAGCCTTGCCTCAGTAGGCAGTAGATGAAATGGGATCTCTTGGCCATAGCCGGATCACTAGTGGGGCTCTCTTCTCCTCGAATGCGGCCTTTATGGCCTTTGTTGGAATAATGGATGATGGAACATGTATCGAAGGTGGTGGGCATGGAGTAGAGTGGTGTGGTGGAGGCACCATCGACTCTCTCTAAGTAGAAGCTCCTCTTCTATGGTGGGTAGTACCCATCAATAAGATGTTATTGGTATGATCAGGGTGGGTAGCATCGATTGGGAAAGTCGACAAGGGCTAAGGCTGTTGATTGCCTGTTATACCTCTGTCGCTCCCGGCTAATAATCTGCACTAATGTTTGAGCCTCCCTGGCCCTCTCCAGCCTGATCTATCTACCCACACTATGGGGAATGATTGAGCGTAAATCAAATTGAGCCCAGACTCTAATCATCCTCGCTCGCCAACTTCGGCAGAAGCGATCTAAGGTCATGACCTTCTCTTCTCTCTGATAGGAGCTTGAAACTATACTACTGGTGGAGGTGAAATTGAAATCATCTTAACATCCTTTTTATTAGATCCAGAGAGAGGGTGGAACTTATTTTCTGTGACCATTGAGGAAACCATCCTAGTGAACTCCTCTACAGTAGACTGAGTAGCTACCTCCAACTCCCTGGCTATGCGGGTATGATACCGCTTGATCATGCAGTTATTGTTTTGATGCTGAGTCCTAGTAGGTCGAGCAGTATGGGAACTAGACCCAATCTTGAAGGTAAAGAGACAATCCCAGGAGGAGCCCGCTTGGAGGGAGCCGAGTGGGCCTAGCCTTTGAGGGGCAAAGGGAACAACTAGACGTACTGGTGCTATAACTTCTACTAATGTGGGAACTGCCACAACTATCCTCTTCAGCGAGGGGACCTCTGAATCAGATGGTAACTCAACCTGGATGACCAGCTTCTTCCTGGTCACCACGCTCTTGATGAATGTAGTGAGGGTGGTCCCTTCACATGTGATCCTAACCCCCTTAAAGCCTCGACCAAAGTGGATGAGGTGAGTGAAGTCAGATTGTGGGAGGCTGGCGATCTAAGGCCAAGTCCATCCCAGAAGGAAATGTAAAGACATACTTACGTCTTGACTGACCGAAGTCGCAAATGTTGAAAACAAGTTTGAATTAGATTTTTACTTTGTTGATTTTTGAATTTTGATTTAGAATTTGAACCCACACTCAACAACTTGAAAGTGTTAAGTGGGGCTCAAATGAACTTAGAAGAGAGATTTTTGAATTGATTGGAAAGGAGTTTTTTGAATATAGAATCCATTTTCAACAAATTTGTGTATGTTGAAATGAGTGCAAAGATTTTTGGAGTTTGATGCTTCTATAGGTTCATATTTGAATTTGAATTTTGATTGTTTTTGGGACCCTTTATTTAACAAATTTGAGTATGTTAAAGTAAATGGTCAATTGATTTTGTTTTGATTGGTGATTTTGGAATTTACTCACTTGGAAAATTTGGGTATGCTAGGTGAGGTATTTGAAAATAATTTTCTTGTTTTGTTTGCTTGTTTTGTGAATCATGTGTGAATTTGAAAATGGAATCCTCATTTAGCAAATTTGGGTATGCTAAATGAAGAATCCAAATGTGTTTTGTTTTTGATGATTTTTTTTGAAAAGAGAATTCTCAGCAAATTTAAGTATGCTAAGGAAATCCAAATGTGTTTTGTTGATTTTGAAAAGAGGATTCTTGGCAAACCTAGGTATGCTAAGGATATCCAAATGTATTTTGTTGATTTTGAAAAGAGGATTCATAGCAAATTTAGGTATGCTAAGGAAATCCAAATGTGTTTTATTTTGATGATTTTTTTTGAAAGAAGGAACCTTAGCAAATTTAGGTATGCTAAGGAAATCCAAATGTTGTTTTTGTTTTTGATTTTGATTTTGGTTTTGAAAAGTAGGATCTTCTCTTAGCTAATTTGGGTATGCTAAATGAAAGATCCAAATGTTGTTTTTTATTTTTTATTATGATTTTGATTTTTGAAAAAGAGGATCTTCATTTAGCAAATTTGGGTATGCTAAATGAAAGATCTAAATGTTGTTTTATTTTGATGATTTTTGAAAAGAAGATTCCTAGCAAATTTAGGTATGCTAAGGAAATCCAAATGTTTTTTTTATTTTGATTTAGTTTTTTTTTTTTTGAAGAGAGGATCTTCATTTAGCAAATTTGGTTATGTTAAATGAAAGATCCAAATGTTATTTTTTTGATTTTGATTTTGATTTTTGAAAAAGTGGATCCTCTTTTAACAAATTTGGGTATGCTAAATGAAAGATCCAAATGTTGTTTTAATTTTGAAAAGATGATTGTTAATTTTGATTTTTGAAAAGATATTTGTTAATTTTATTTTTGAAAATGTGATTGTTGATTTGTTTTAAAAATGAAATCTTCATTCAATAAATTGAATGAAGATGTTCATTTGTGCTTTTTGAAAATATGATTGTTGCTTTTATTTTTGAAAAGATGATTGTTGATTTTTGTTTTGAAAAAGATGATTGTTCATTTTGTTTTGAAAATAAAATCTTCATTCAATAAATTGAATGAAGATGTTCATTTGTGCATTTTGAAAATATGACTTTGTATTTTATTTTTGAGAAGAGATGTTGTTTATTTTATTTTGAAAATGAAATCTTCATTCAACAAATTGAATGAAGATATTCATTTGTGCTTTTTGAAAATATAATTTTGGATTTTTTTTTGAAAAGAGATGTTGATTTTGTTTTGAAAATAAAATCTTTATTCAATAAATTGAATGAAGTTATTCATGTGTGCTTTTCAAAAATATGATTGTTGCTTTTATTTTTGGAAATGAAATCTTCATTCAACAAATTGAATGAAGATGTTCATTTGTGCTTTTGGAAAATATGATTATTGTTTGTATTTTTGGAAATGAAATCTCATTCAACAAGTTGGATGAAGATGTTCATTTGTGCATGTTTGAAAATATGATTGTTGCTTTTATTTTTGGAAATGAAATCTTCATTCAACAAATTGAATGAAGATTTTCATTTGTGCTTTTGGAAAATATGATTGTTGCTTTTATTTTTGGAAATGAAATCTTCATTGAACAAGTTGGATGAAGATGTTTATTTGTGCTTTTTGAAAATATGATTTTGAATTTTATTTTTGATAAGAGATGTTGTTGATTGTGTTTTGAAAATGAAATCTTCATTCAACAAATTGAATGAAGATATTCATTTGTACTGTTTGGAAATATAATTTTGGATTTTATTTTGAAAAGAGATGTTGTTGATGTTGTTTTGAAAATAAAATCTTTATTCAACAAATTGAATGAAGATATTCATTTGTGCTTTTTGAAAATATGATTGTTACTTTTATTTTTGGAAATGAAATCTTCATTCAACAAATTGATTGAAGATGTTCATTTGTGCTTTTGGAAAATATGATTGTTTCTTTTATTTTTGGAAATGAAATCTTCATTCAACAAGTTGGATGAAGATGTTCATTTGTGCTTTTTGAAAATATGATTGTTGCTTTTATTTTTGGAAATGAAATCTTCATTCAACAATTTGAATGAAGATGTTCATTTGTTCTTTTGGAAAATATGATTGTTGCTTTTATTTTTGAAATGAAATATTCATTCAACAAGTTGGATGAAGATGTTCTTTTGTGCTTTTTTGAAAATATGATTATTGCTTTTATTTTTGGAAATGAAATCTTCATTCAACATATTGAATGAAGATGGCCATTTGTGCTTTTGGAAAATATGATTGATGCTTTTATTTTCGGAATGAAATCTTCATTCAACAAGTTGGATGAAGTTGTTCATTTGTGCTTTTTTGAAAATACGATTGTTGCTTTTCTTTTTGGAAATAAAATCTTCATTCGATAAATTGAATGAAGATGTTCATTTGTGCTTTTGGAAAATAAGATTGTTGCTTTTATTTTTGGAAATGAAATCTTCATTTAACAAGTTGGATGAAGATGTTAATTTGTGTTTTTTTGAAAATATGATTTTGGATTTTATTTTGAAATGATCCTACAAATAACAGTCACGAAGATTATTAGATGAGGGTGATTTATGAAAATTTTTTTATGCAAATATTTTATTATATGCATTTTGAAAAAGAGTGTTTTGGAAATTGATATCTTTGTAAAGGATTTATTTTTTCTTTATTTTGGAATGAACCTTTCCTTACCATAGGAATGGTAAGGAGGAAGTCTTTAGTTATTTCTTTTTATCAAGTTTTTATTTTCACCCATTGGGGAACCCAATAGGAGTTTAAGACCTAGATGGAGTGAGGTCCTAAAACCTAAAGGATGTTGGCTAGGTTAGCTTAAGGATGAAATAAACTAAGTGCCAACGGAAAAGAAAGATAGTCTTAGATTCATATAAAATACAAACCCACTATCGATACTTGGAGACAATGATCATTTACCAAAGATGGAACCATCCCAAGTGGAGTCACCAGATAAATCAGTGGTGAAAATTTTTGAATTCTTCATTTAATCTTTTCTTAGAGAGAAAAGAAATAAACGAAGAACCAAAAAATATTCTCAAACACTTCTTGTGTTGGACACCACTCAGATCCACAAATATTATTATTAGGATGATCGGGTATATTGAGGAATGGTGTACTATCTCGAGGGAAAAAGTCACCATCCTACAAATGTACCTAATCACCTTAATAAGGACTCCTAAGGACTATGGGTCTTCAGATGTACTAGAGATTCTTCCCCTACTTTACATAAAGTAAAGTAGGGTTTATTTTAAATTGGATTTGTTAAGTTCCCTATGGAGGCAAGCCCTCATAGTTAATTACATCCTAAGGAAAGAGATTCCTTAGGAATACTCTTAATTAAGGTAAATGATTGTTCTCTCTAAAGATTTCAAAGATAGGACAATCAGTCAATTGGTTTATTTTTAGAAGATCAAGTGGGATTGATCAAGATGAGGGAGTTATTATCAAAACTAAAGGAATATAAGTAGGGGATGCTTATGATACTAGGAAGCCTAGTAAGCATCCCAAACTATCCTATGGTTGGGCTTTATATTTTTAAAATTGAGGGGAATTATTTGTTTGAGTTGAATTTTTATTAGAAATCTAGGGCTTACAATTTCATGACACAAGATCATAGAAATGCCTAAGAGGTGAAGATTTATGCTTGTAGCCCGCAAAGAGAAGTAGCAACCTCTGAACCTAAATCTAGGGAGCTTTGGTGAGGGCCAAAGCACGACCTAAATCTAAGACAAAATGGGTATTTGGTTTACCTCCACAACAGAGGATAAACCACCCGACTGTTGGACTTACAATCACTTAGGTGGCCGCCAACTAACTCCTCCTACAATTTTAAATACATGTAGGCAAGTCATATGCTTTTGCAAGACAGTTAGGCTATTATTTATTTAGAAAGAGACTAAATTCTTAAACACACTCCCTAAGAGACTAGATCATGTAGGACATGATTAATGACGTAAATCTAATGCAAAATTTTGTTATGTTTTATTTTTATTTTGGACAATCAATTTGACACAGGCTATGGAATTCATATGCCTAATGCATGATAAATTAGGTTATGGGCCAAAATTAGTAAGAAAGGAGGTGTGTTTTCACCATGGATCTCAAAGGTCAAGCCAAGTTCTCTAGCAAAGGTGGAAGCCCTCCATAACAAGAGTGAAATAAGATGCTTTTTATGCATGATGTGAAAACATGCAACATCCAGCTAAGGGGTTGCTAAATCTTTTATCTTATTTTATAACCTATGGTTTAGGTGAGATTATGAGTTGTTTATTTTTAATTTGAATTGATTAGTTGGATAGAAAATTTATTTTTCTAAGAGCCTAATAATCATGCATGCCATACATCAAAGTGAGGAAGAAACTAGGAAAATATGCAATCTAAATGCACAAGCTAAACAAACATCAAACAATTTATAAAGCTAGCACAAAAGAATAAGAGGCCATTGTGGTCGGGCTCCACCGCACAAACTCGAAAATAAATTGGGTAGCTGACCTCTACCATTATACAACCCGGATTACAAATGAATTAATTATAATCAAGAAGGAATTCATGTTATGGGGGGTCTTCATTCTTCAATCTTCATTTCTTCATTTCATCTCTCTTCTTTCTTCTTTCTTCTTTCTTCTTTCTTTATTCTTCTTTCTTCTTTTGGTTGGTTGAAATGTGGTTGCTCCAAAGGCTTCACATGGTACATAAAACATAGTCTTATGACCAATGTTCATCCTAATCCCCCATAGCAATCATTCCAAATCCTAATTTTTTAAAATTACATGAAAATGGGAGGAAGAGATAGATCATGGATCGTCCATCCCGCATGATCGGAATGGGCCGTTCTAATCTAATCAAGCGTAGAGCCTCTGATTAATCCTTCAAAATTGTGGATTTAATCATGGTCATCCGATCTTAGATGGGACGGTCCACGGAGTTACCGCATGTGCCACCATCCAAGTTAGCACTTGGATGGGACAACTTAAATAGAGAATTTCATTGCACCACGTGGAAAGCACGCCGCGTCAGTCGCCACGTGGCCCGACTGGATTAAGGCTTTAAATATGCTTAACTAACTTGCTTTTAATTCTGAAACATCCTAAATTCATAACTAATTCTAGAAAAATTAAAAAAAATACAAACTTAAGCTCATTTTAAAGATATTTCAGAGTAGAATTCAAGAAAATTATTATTAATTGATTTTGAATAGTGGTTTTGGCTTAATCAAGATTTAATTAGAAATATAATTAGCCTAATTACTCCCTAATTAACCATCTAATTAATCTAAAATTTTTTGTGTATGTTTAGGGGGATAACCTCTGCCTCCCCTATTTTTTTGACATTTTATTGGTTGCTTAATTAGAGGAATCAATTGATTAAATTTTAATCACTTTCTTAACTTAATTATTGATAATTAAGTAAATGAATAGTAAATTAATTAATTAATTAAGCTCATTAACCTCTATTAATGGTGATGAAGTCTAGGGAAATGGATCAGGGCTACCTCTTCCAAACTATTCTTTAAGCCCTCTCCAATCCCTTAAATAATTAATTACTTAATTAACACCCCTTAATTAATTAATTAACAAGATTAATTATAAAAATCCAAATCATACCTAAACCTTAACTTGTTAATTGAGAGGATTTAGGGATTGAGATTTAGACTCCCTTCTTTGTCTCTTTCTCTAAGTCCATCTCATTTTTATTGGTTTAGGTTAATTAAGACCTAATTAGTTAATTAATAAACTTAATTAATTCAATTGAATCTAGTTCTCTAATTTAATCTTGGGTAGCTCTTGAAAATGATGAAAATGATGAAATGAGAAATCATAAAAGTAGTTAAGTGAGATCCTTAAGTTTAATTAATTATAAAATGACTAATTGCATTATTTCATTTCATAAAGCATTGCTATTTACTTTTCTATGTGGTTCCATATCATATTAGCTTATAATTGTTTAATTAATTACCTTAAGGTAACATAAGTAAAGGTTAATTAATTGATTTGATCCATGCTTAACTTAATCAATCCATAAAAACAACCTAATTGCCTTTAATTAAATCAAATTAACTCACACATGTAGGAATGGGATTAGGATCAGCAAACCTCTTTCATTTCCTGAATCAAATCAAACTCAAAAATGTCATTTAAGAACTTTGGTTTATTTTTAAGTAGCCTTATTTAGTATGATTGTCCTTAGGAATCAATTGGAATGAATCATGTGCTTATGTTCCTTTATTTCATTTCAATCATGTTAAATGTTTCTTGCCATATGTAATCATGCATTCATTTCTTTTAAAATTAACTAAATGAAATGGATTCTTTTATGTCAAATTGCATGTGGTGATTTAAATTAAAAATTGGTGTGGCTATTATTACTATTAAATCAAATGTTTTTTTTTAAATGTCCATAAATGAATTATAATAGATGGAATGATATTAATTTCAAGTATCTATAAGTTTGCATGTGTTGATAATATAAGATATGCACTATGAAACTCTCTTTCCTTATCTTATATGGATTTGCATGGGATTTATAAATGTATAGTTCATTTCAAAAGAATACAACATTTATCTAAATTTACTCCTATGCATCTCCATGCTAAGACTTATAAAGAATTTCATATCACATATGTAAATCATATAATCAAATCAAATATGACTTCTTACAGGACTTCTCATTCTTTTGGTTTTTTTGTACATTCACATGTATCTGAGAAAAGTGGTATATTAGTATGGACACCCCGGGGCTGCGAAGCTTTAAGTAGCTTTAAGTAAGTCTTGTACCTTATGCTCCTGGTGTAGAATAATGTCATCGTACTCACTTAAAACTCTTATATATATATATATATATATATATATATATATATATATATATATATATATATATATATATATATATATATATATTATTGTGTGTGTGTGTGTGTGTGTGTGTATGATGTGGCCAATGATAAGAATCATAATCAAATAAATCAAATACAACTTTTACATGGGTTTTCCTATCTTTATAGTTGTTTATACATCTACATGTATCTAAGAAAAGTGGTATATTAGTCTGGACGCCCCGGGAGTACGAGGCTTTAAGTAGCCCTAAGTAGGTCTTGTACTTTACACCCCTGGTGCAAAATAATGGCATTGTACTAACTTAAACCTTTTATACATGTGAATGTGTAATTAGCTAATGGATGAAAAATCTCTCTTTTCTATTAAAATGACATGCATTCATAATTTAATCAAATGAAATATCTAAATTCCAAACATACTTCTTTGCATTCATCATTTAAGTGTGCTAAGACATACATTGTATGTATAGGTATGCTTAAGATTTAATCATATGCATGATATATATGATGGAAAGAAATGAATAAACATGTGTTATGTGATTATAATTCATTCTAATTAATCTTAATATGTATTTCTTATTGAATAAGGTCATGTAGAGTGAACCTAAACTTAGGATTGATTAAACACATAATAAGCCATTTGCTAAAGAAAATTGATTAATTAACTTGCTTTAGAAGTGACTTAAGGTTGGGATGAAAGAGAGATTTCCCCTCATTCTTCTTTTTATAACACTTAGTTGTTAAGTGTAGACCATATGAAATAAAAGAAAACACTAAGTAAAATATTCAAATTAATTAAATCACTTAAAGAGAAATAAACCCTTTATAAATAAAAGCCCTCACACTTAGCGAATTACAACTCTAAAGCCTAGTTAGGACATACCACATAAGCTTTAATTCACATACATTAGATTAAGTCATAATTTCTAGCTTTATGTTAGGGCAGTGAATGGTTTGATGTATGCTTATTTTATGATATTTATATGATGTTTTATGTGCTATGATGTTGTATTGTAATCATTTCTCAATGTGATTAAGCCACTAAATAAAAAATATAAATCTTTTTTTGTTGTCAAATAGCACTAAGCATAATCAACCAAACAACTTGGTTACCCATGCATGGGTTGCTAAATTCAAATTATTCATATAACTGCTTAGGTTGTATGGTGTATTTAGCTAATATTTATTTTGCAAATGTAGCTAGATTTATTTTTTTTCTTTTAATATAATTTTGCATTAGGATTAAGATGAGTATTATAGGGATTATGATAAGCATTGGTTATAAGACCAATTTGTAAATGTGATGCCTTTGGCCATATCAATCAAGCCAAAAGGAAGAAAGAAATGGAACAAATCAAATGAAATGGAAGATGAAGAAATGAAGAAGGAAGAATGAAGAATGAAGACCCCATAACATTCATCATTTGTAATTATAATTATTCTCTTATAAATGGGTTGTATCAGGTGCTTACTACATTTCAGGGTTGTATGGCTAGCATCGACCTTTTATTATTTTGTGATAGCTTTACAAAATTATTTGATATTATGATTAGCTTGCACATTAGAAATGACATGCCTCTTTATAGTTTCTTTATGATTGGTGATTGTTGTATGGTCTCAATGTGATTAAGCTCCTAGAATAAAAATTAATCTTTCTATCCAAACTAGTAACTCATAACTAAACCTATAGAACAACTCATGATCTCATATAAAAGCCTAGGCATTAAATCAAGATAATAAAATATTTAGCAACCCCTTAGCTGGATGTTGTATGTTTAATATCATACATAATCATCTTATTTCACTTTATTAATAGAGGGTTTCCATCTTTCTGAATAGTAGAGCTTAACCTTGAGGCGTATGATGGAAGAACATCTCTTTCCTTTTGATTTGGCCCATAATCAACTTCTCATGCATTTGGGCATACAAAATCCCATAGTTGTCAAGATGAAGAGAATTAAATAAAATTTGATAAAAACATTAGATTAAGTCATTATTTATTCTTACCCCCTCTCAGTCTCTTAGGGAGTGGGTTTAAGGACTTAGTTTCTTTTTTAATAATATCTAGCCATATTACAAAAGCATATGACTTGCCACATATATTTAAAGCGTGGGAGGAGTTATCGCCATTTAATAAGTCAAATTTGGTGGTTTACTCTCTTATGGTGGTAAACCATACACCCACTTTTGCCTTAGATTTAGGTCATGCTTTGACCCTCACCAAAGCTCCCTAGATTTAGGATCTAAGGTTGTTGTTTCTGTTTGTACGCTATAAGCATAAATCCTAACCTCTTAAGCATTTCCAAAATCTTATTTTGTGGAATTATAAGTCTTAGATCTTGAATAAAATTTCAAATCAAATAAATAAATCTCCCCAATTTCAAATATATAAAGCCCGACCATAGTATTATGGTAACTCCCTAATTATCTCCTTTGGCATCGATAATAACTCTCTCTTTTGATTCATCCCACTTGATTCTCTAAAATACAACCAATTATTGATAGTACTATCTTTGAATTCTTTGGAGACAATAATCACTTACTTTAATCGAGAGTATTCCTAAAGGATCCCATTCCTTAGGATGTAATTAACTATAGGCTCTTGCCCCCATAGGGAACTTTAGAATCCGGTCTAAATAAATCTTACTTTATTCATCCATGTAAAGTAGTAAAAAAATCCCTGGTATATTTGAAGTCCCATCATGCCTTATGAGTCCTTATTAGGTGATTAGGTCCATTGTTGGGTAGTGAATTCTATCTTTTGAGATAGTACACTATTCTTTAATGTCATACTCAATCACCTCAATAAGTACACCCTCAGATCTATGTGGTGTCCCCCCATACAAATGAATCAAAAATAAACACTACAATTATAATCAAGATAATTAAAAGTTTTAGCAACCCCTTAACTGGATGTTGTATGTCTCACTATCACGCCATGCATGCATATCAAATCACTCTTACAAAAAAGAGGGCCTCCATCCTTACACAATAGGGACCACTTGACCTATGAGAGCAACCTGTGATGATGGAGCTTCACCATCTTTCTCTATTGATTTAGCCAACAACCAATTTTCATCATGTATTTTGGCACAAAGAAATCCTAAAGCCTTGGTCCAAATGATGTGTTAAAATGAAATAAAACTTATAAGATTGTGCATTTTTAGACCATGTCATATGCTCATACCACTCATGCTCTCGTCTCTTAGGGAGTGGGTTTAGGTCTTTAGTTTTTTTCAAATTAAATAAACCATGCTATCTTGTAATTCATAAGACTGAACCACATGATTTTAAATCGTAGGAGGAGTTAGCTGGTGGACACTCTAGGTGATTATAAGTCCAGAAGTTGGATGGTCTATTCTTTCTTGTAGAGATAAACCATTATGTCCACTCTTCACCTAGATTTAGGTCGTGCTTTAGTTAATGCTAAAGCTCTTTAGATTTAGGATCTGAAATTGTTGTTTTCTTCGGGCTATAAGTATAAATCCTCACCTTTTAGGCATTTACACAATCCTGTGTTGGTGGATTGTAAGTCCTAGTAATCTAATAAAATTTCAACTCAAATAAAAGAAATCTCTTCAATTTGGAGAACATAAAGCCCAACTATAATATAAATTGAAATGTTCACTAGGCTTCCTGGTATAATGAATATTTTTCACTTATTCTCTTTGGCTTCTGAAAATAAGTCTCCTCCCCGAACTTTCCCAATTGATTTTCCAATATAACTAATTTATTGATAGTCTGACCTTGAAATATTTAGAGACCTTAATTGTTCACTTTGTGAGTATTCTTAGGAATTCACCTTAGATGTAATTAACTAGGGGCCTTTTCCTTGGGGAACTTAAAAGAAAAAGTACAACAGGGGAAAAAATCTATGGTATATTGGAAAACTCATCATGCCTTAGGAGTCCTTATTATGTGATCTAGTCCATTGGAGGGTGATGTTTCTATTTTTTGAGATAGTACATCATACCTTAATGTCATACCCAATCATTTCAATAAGTAGCCCCTAAGATTTGCATGGTGTCCCACATCCAAAAATAAAGACCACAATACTCTAAGTCAACATGAATCAAACTAAATGAAACTAACATAACTTAATTCAAAACATTAATACAAATCAAATAAAATAAACCAAAGTCAAAACACCAACTCAAACTAAATCAAATGAAATAAATGAAATAAATGAAATAAATTAAATGAAATGAACCAATTCAAATAAAATCAAATGAAATAATTCAATAACAATAAATTAAAATCAAATGAAAATAAAATTAAATCTAAATTTCAAAGAAGAGAAAAGAATCAATCCAAATTCGAACAAACTAAATGAAATAAAAAAAGAAAGATACTTAAGGATTTTAGTTATACCTTTGGGATGGATTTTCATCTTAGGATGAAGATTTCATTTCCTTAGGTGGTAGGATGTAGAATAGGGTGTGTTCCATCCAAAATAGAATCTATTCTACTCTTCATTCTTGAAAACCTAAATATCACTTTAACCAAATAATGGGAAATAAAAATAAAAATAAATCAATAATACATTTGAATTTAAATCATTCAAAGGTAAAGCTCAAACAAATTCAAACTCCAAATTGAAACTTAAGCTAAAGAGGCCTAACAAAAATATTGCTACACAAGCCTATCTTCTTCACACACTAGATCATTAGGTCATGGATCCTGAACTTAAGTTAGGCCATTCTGAGATTCTTGTATGATTCCTTGTGATATGTTATGATGTACGTCACATGTCTTTGTGGCATATTATTTTAGACTGCATGTCTAGGATTAGTTGCCTGTTAGACTGGATAGTAGGATATTCTTTCTATATATAACTTTATCTTCAGCAGGGGTTATGCTAGAAAAGATTGCTATCACAAATAAATTTTAAAAAATACTACTTCTTGCAGGTATTCTTAAATCCTTAAGCATAGCCCATAGGATAGGTGGGTTTGACAAGCAGCTAATGCTAAGCACGTATGTTTGTAAAATATAACCATTGTGTGCTATTTGTATTTACTGAAATTTGTTTTTGTAGGGCTTAGGATTTATTTTTGAATTTAAAAAATGTAAATTTGAGCTTAGAATTAAGTTAGAATCTATGAGGTTTAGGATTAGCAGAAGCTGGCCCTACTAGAAGATAAGTGCAGTGGTCCCTTGTGAAGCCCAATGGATGTCCCTGAAGAAGGAGATTATCCTGGAAAGATGACCTATAGATCTAGACTTGTAGTTCTTGGCCAGGCTATATAAAGGAAAAGCTCGGCTGCCTACTTTTCTTTTCCTTGGGTGTATATACCTGACCACACTAGCCTATTTTATTTATTTAAATTTGGCTTGATTTATTTTGGGGTGTGCAATAGAACTACATGCATTCATAGGTTTATTTCTGTGATTATTGTATTTTGCAATAAAGCCTAGATACGTTAGTCTTTTAGGAAAATTAATTTTTTTACTCCAATTAATAATTTTAGTTAAATTTTAATCAACTTTCAACTTCATCATAAAGCCTAGGTTGTAATCAAGATAACTAAAAGATTTAGTAACCCCTTAGCTGTATATTGTATGTCTCACATCATGGATGTCATATTTCTTCTTCCTTGAATATGGGGGATCTTAGTTCTTGTAAGATAGGGGATTGCTTGACCTGTGAGGGCATCTCTTGTGGTGGATGTGGTGTTTATTTTTAGATGTGGGACACCACGCGGATCTTAGGGGGCACTTATTGAAGTGAGTTTGTACGACATTAAGGTATGATGCACTACCTCGAAAGATAGAAACCATCATCCTATAATGAATCTAATCACCTAATTAAGACTCCTAAGGCATGATGGGTCTTCGAATATACCAAAGATTTTTTTTCTACTTTACATGAAAAAGTAAAGAAGGGTTTATTTTAAATTGTTCATTAAGTTTATGGAGGCAAGCCACCAGCAAATTACATCTAGTGAAATCGTTAGAATACTCTTAAGTAGAAATTGAAGTTTCAAAGAAAGATATCAAATGGTTGTATTTGGAAAATCAAGTGGGAAAACTCAAGGGGAACACTTATTATCGAAGCTAAAGGGAAAGAGTATGGAATGCTCATGATACTAGGAAACCTAGTGAGCATTCTAATCTATCCTATGGTTGAGCTTTATATATTTAAAATTGAAGAGATTAATTTGTTTGAATTAAAATTTTATTAGAAAGCTAGGACTTATAATCACACAACACAAGATTGTGGAAATGCCTTAGAGGTGTGGATTTATGCTAGTAGCCCGAAGGAAATAGCTACCTTGGATCCTAAATCTAGGGAGGTTTGTCATAAGTCAAAGCACGACCTAAATCTAAGTGAAAATGAGCATGTGGTTTACCTTAATAAGAGAGGGCAAACCACTCATTATTAGAATTGCATCCTTCCTCCATGCTTTAAATGTGGTCCAGTCATATGATTTCCAAGATAGTTAAGCTATTATTTAATTAGAATGAAACTAAAGTCCTTAAATCAACTCCCTAAGAGACTAGAGCATGAGTGGTATGAGAAATGACTTAGTCTAATGAAAATATTTTCAAATTTTAATTGATTTTTGACATTTTATTTTGATAAAAGCTTTGGGATTTGTATATGTCTAAATGCATGATAAAATGGATTATTCATCAAATCAGAAGATAAGAGGGTGAAGCTTTATTAGTAGGTGTTGCTCTCACAAGTCAAGTGGTTCCCATGCGTGTAAGAACGGAGGCCCTCATTTTACAAGAGTGGTAGAAGATGCATGTATGATGTGAGACATTCAACATTTAGCTAAGGGGTTGCTAAATCTTTAAATTATCTTGTTTATGTCCTAGGCTTTATGTGAGGTTATGAGTTGTAGAAAACTTTAATTTTGAGTGATTAATTGGGTAGAAAAATTATTTTGTCCTAAGAGCCTAATCGCATCGAGGCCACACATTAAAGCATCATTCATTTAAGAAACTATAAAAAGGCATGTCATTTCTAATGCACAAACTAAACAAAAATATCAAATAATTTTTATAATTAAGCTCAAAAGAATAAAAAGCCAGTGGTTGGGTATCATTGTACAACTCGAAAAGAGAAAATGGGAAGTTGAGCTCTACCCTTATACAACCTGGTATATGAAAAAATAATTTATAATTTACAATTGAATAAATGCTATTGGGGGTCTTCAAATCTTCAAGTCTTCATGTCTTCATTCCTTCATTCCTTTTGATTTGGTAGGCTTCAAGGGATCACATGACACCCTAGGACTAAGTCTTCTAGCTGATGCTCATCCTAAACCTCCATAACACTAATCCTAATTTCTAATGTAAAATTATATTAAAAAATAGTAAAACTATATCTAAATACACCTACAAAATAGGGATTATCTAAACACACCATACAATCCAAGCAGTTATATTTATAATTTGACAGCATTACATGGGTAAACCTGTCTAACTTTGATTTCTTGCAGGGCTTAAGCAACTTGCAAGCAAAGCATTTATATTTATTTTTATAGTGACCCCTTAAGCATAATCCCCTACAGAAAACATGATTAGGCTAACCATGGCCGAACATCCAATCTACAAAATATACACCCTAACATCAGTCTAAAATAATACATCTAAAACAAAATATACATCACACCATGCACTGCCAATAATATAAAGCTAGAAGTGGTGGCTTAATCTAATGTGTGTATTAAGGCTTGTGTGATATGTTCTAACTAAAAATTAAGGTTTTGATTTTCTAACTATGAACGATTTAATTTATAAGGAGTTGATTTCATTTAAAGTGATTTAATTGATTTGAGAATTTTACTTGGTGTTTTCTTTTGTTTCATATGACCTACACTTAACAACTAAGTGTTATAAAGAGAAGGAAAAGAGAGGATTACTCTTTTTCATCCCTACCATAAGTCATTTCTAAAGCATGTTGATTTAAGTGATTCTTCCTTAATGAATGGCTTGTTATGCATTATTAATTAATCCTAAGTTTGGATTTGCTTTAAATAATCTCATTCAATAAGAAAGACATCTTAAGATTAATTTGAATGAATTACTATCACATGACACATGTTCTTTCATTTTCCTCTATCATATGTAACATGCATATGATTAAATCCTAAGTATACCTACACATACAATATATGTTAGCACATTTAAATGATGGATGTGAGCATGTACATTTTAAGTTTATATGTTTCATTTGATTGAATTGTTCTACCATAGCTCTATCCAAATTCTTGTATAAAAATACATAGGAATGAAATTAAATGGGTATGTGTCATTGTTAACTAGGAAGTGAGGTAACCAAATGACCTCCTTGGGCTTAGTTAAACCTTCTTGTTCCTGCGATGTCCAAATTATATACCCATTACATTCAAACATATGTAAGTTTACACACATGAACATAATAAAGAGGACCCTAAACCATATGATCAATCAATTCATTCACTTGAACAAGTATGAATGCATGTATTTCTTAATAGAAAAGGGGACTTTTCATTCCTTAGCTAAAAGCACATAAATGTGTATAAAATTTTTAAGCAGATGTTTCACCATTGTTAAACCAGGGGAGTGAGGTAAAGACTTCCTTGGAGCTACTTAAAGCCTCGTATCCCCAGAATGTCAGACTAGATATACTCACTATTCGTAAATACACATGAGTGTATTAATAACTACAAGAATGGAAAAATCATTCAAAAGTTATATTTGATTTAATTGAATGAAGATTAGCATTCATTAGCTAAATGCACATACAAGTGCATAAAAGTTTTTAGTAGATACTTCACCATTCATAACTAGGGGAGTGAGGTAAAGACCTCATTGGAGCTACTTAGAGCCTCGCATCCCCAGAATATCCAGATTAGATATACCCACTATTCTTAAATACACATGAATGTACAAATAACTATAAAAATGGAAAAATCATGCAAAAATTGTATTCAATTTAATTGAATGGTTTATACATATGAGCTAAAGTTTTATCTAAATTCTAGCATAGAGATACATAGGAATGAATTCAAACAAATGTTGTGTCCCTTTCAAATGGACTATACACTTGTTAACATTCAAACCTTATGTAAATCTATGTAGGATAAAGAAAGAGAACTCCATATCATATGCTCTAAGCCATAGAAACATGCAAGATTATATATATTTATAACTAATATCACTCCAAATAGTATGGTTGATTTTTATACTTTCAAAAATAACTTTGATTTAATAGTGATAATAGCCACACATATTTTAATTCAAATCAACACATGCAAGCTTGATATACAGGAAATCATTTTTATTTAATTGATTTTGAAAAGGATGAATGCATGATTACAAGTGACATACAACATATAGTATGAAAATAAAGAAACATTAGCACAAGATTTCACTCAATCAATTAATTCCTAAAGACGATCAAACTAAATAAGATGATTTAAAATAAACCAAAGCTTCTTATAGTCAATTTTAATGTCATGTTTGATTTGACTTAAGCAATATGTGAGAAAAGGTTTGCTAATCCTAATCCCATTCTCCATGTGTGGGTTAACTTAATTTAATGAAAAGTAGTTAGGCTAATTTTTAGGGATTAATTAAGTTAAGCTATAAATTAAAACAATTAATTAAACCCTAACCTATGTTACCTTAAGGTAATTAATCCAATAATTATGAGCCAATGAGATATGTAAATGAATTGAAAAGAAAATTTGCAATGATCCTATGAAATGAAAGGAGCATAATGCAATTTTCTCACAATCATTGATTAATTAAGCTTAAGGAACTTAATCAATTACTTTTATGAGTTGCTTACACATGTGAGCTAACCATAACTTTATTAAACCTCTTTAGGTTATTGAACACCTAAAGACCTACCCTCCAACTAGTTAAGAAAAATCAGATCCATTTTATAATTTTAATTAAGCTAATTATGTAATTAATTAGTTAATTAATTTTTAATTAATTTCTCTGGAAAAGTTAGGGAAACTTAGGGAAAAGATTAGGAAAAATACCCCAATCACATTCCCTAAGCCTCCTTACTGTTAATCAGTGACAAATTAGTCCAATTGATTGATTAATTACTATTCACATGCTTAATTATCACTTAATTAACTCAAGAGGGTAATTAGGGTTTAATCAATCAATTTATCTAATCAATCAGCCAATAAATTCCATGAAAAATGGGGTAGGTAGAGGTCATCCCCCTAAATATCCTCAAAAAATTTGAAACTAATTAGATGATTAATTAGGGGCTAATTAGGCTAATAAAATTTTCAATTAAACCTTAATTAAGCTAAAATTACTATTCAAAATTAATTAAGAATAATTTTAATAGATTCCCCTCTAAAATACCTATAAAATGAGCCCTTGTTTGTACTTTTTTGGATTTTTCTACAATTTATTATGAATTATTAAAGTTTCAGCCTCAAAATACATTAATTAGCCCTAATTAATCCAAATCTTATCGGTGTCATGTGGCGCGCTTTCCACGTGGTGCCAGGTTGGATATTAAAGTTGTCACATCTCGAGGCTGAGTCAGCTGGCGGCGGATGCGGTATTGATCTCTGTAGTTCAATCTCGGATCAGACGGGGTAGATCAAACCCGATAGTAAGGGAGAAATCGATCAGATCTACCATGATTTGATCAGAGCCGTCTATTCAAATCATGTGGAACAAACGGCTCGTGATCCTTCTTCCTGCGAACACCGAACGATGGAGTCCATCCGCCAAGGATCACTCGATCGAGTTCACCTGAGTTCGGATGAGTTTTAAAATGATCATATGCCATCAGGGAATGGATCTGCACACATATAATGGTCAAGATCGACTCACATGCAAATTTTCTTCACAAAAGACCATACAAAATTTCTTATTTCTACAATTTTGAGAATTATTCTATGGAGTGCTAGGGAGTTTCGAAAAGGCTTTAAGAGCTCAGAAAAATCAAATTGATGTTTTTCTCGTGTGAATTGTAGGTATACCTCTCGGTTTTCTGAGGTGGATAGATGGGATTATTTCCCATTTTTTGGCCTACCAGCCATCGCCAGGGCGGAGTGGTCTCCATCACGTTCACATGGCTTGGTTTGAGTGGAGGAAGCTGTGGTAGGAGTCTTAAGGCTGGATATGGATAATTGTTTGTCCTTTGAATCCATGGGTATCTGGTAAGGGAGAGAGGTGAGTTAACTCACCTCCCTTTGGTCCAAGGAAAGTCTGAGCCACTTAGAGTTGGCTAGGAGGCTTAGGTGATGCCTCATTTGGAAGTTTAATTGCTGCCAAGGGTGAGAGGAGAGTGGACTTTGCCATTAGAGGAAAGAATCTAATGTGGGGAGAAGCTCCATGAGGGATTTACCTTGGATTTTGTTCCAATTGGGTGGGCTGATTTTGGGTTGAACTAGGATGGGCTTAGGTCAAGTTAGGTTAGCCTCCAAAGTCCCATGGGTTGGTTTCATGGGTTTTGACTCAATTTGGTCATATGGGTTCAATTTGGGTCATGTTGAGTTGGGTTGACCAATTAGTCAAATTGGGTCAAACCAAGGCTTAGATTAGGTTCAAATTATGATTTGAAGTATTTTGGTTCAAGTGGTTTCAATCAATTTAGCCTAGATTTAATTTTGGCTCATTGGGAATCAAATGGGTAAAATGGGTCAAGTTGACTAGATTGACCAAATTGGCCAAATTGGCTTAGGTTGGGTGCTGGTTCATGTCTAATTGGTTAATTAAAAATGATTGTAGGCTTTGGTTTGAATCAATTTATATTTAATTTGAACTTTGGCCAATTTGACGCTTTAGGTCTATTTGGGCTAAGTGGGTCAATTGGGCTAGGTTGGGTCCAATTGATCAAATTAGGGCTTTGGTCAAGTTCAATAATGAATTTAGAATGAACTTGTAACATTTGTTGCAATCAATTTGGGTTGGATCATGATTTGACCTAATTTGGCTGTTTAGGCTAATTTGGGTCAACTTGGGTCAAGTGGTCAATTGGGTTTGGTTTGGCTCAATTGATGGTCAAGTCATGTCCAAACATTGATCATGGGTTGGTATGAATCAATGGTTCCAACCAATTTGGTGTAGTATGAGTTTTGGCTAGTTTTGGTTCATTTAGGCTAAGGGTTAACTTGATCAAATGACAAAGTTGACTTGGTTCATCCCAATTCAAGGCAATTGATCACTCTAGGGTGATTGTTGATCATGATATGAGGCTTGGATGGGCTTAGTTCAATCCAATTTGGGTTGGATTATAATTTAGCTCAAAAGGGTCCTTTAGGTCACTTTGGGTCAAATGAGCCTAAGTGGGTCAATTGGTTTGGTTTTGGCTTGATTCAAGTTTAGTTGAACTTATATACGAGCCTAGGGTTGAAATATAAATTTAACTGCAATCAATTTGGCATCCAATGGATTTTGGCTCAATTGAAGTTTTTAGGTCAAAGGGGCTAAGTTCGGCTTGACTTGGGTTGGCTTGAATTTGGTTTGATGATTCTATGTTATATTAATATTTAAATAGATAATTGAAGGAATGATTGGTTTAAGAGAAAATCCATTGGCTTTGACTTGGTTTGGATAGTTTTGGCTAAGTCCAAAGAATGGGCTCAAAGGGCTTATATTGGGTTTTGATTTGATTTTGGATTTGGATTTGGTCATTTGAATTTAGATTTCATTTATATTTAAGAAGATAATTAAAGAAACAATTGATTTATAAGAAAATCCATTGAGTTTGAATTGATTTGAAGGAAAATTTGGCTAAGCTCATGGGTATAGGTCCAAAGGGCTTAGAAGGTGTTTTGATTTGGTTTGATTTAGTTTGATTTATTTTGATTTAGTTTTGATGATTTGAATGTCAATTTCATTTATACTTATGAATATAAATGAAGAAATAAATTATTTATAAATAAATCACTTGGATTTGATTTGATTTGAAGAGGGGTTTTGGCTAAGCTTATGAAGGTGGCTCATATGGCTTAGGAAGGGTTTTAGGATTTAAGTTTGATCTTGGGTTTTAATCATTTAGAGTCAAATATTGATTTGAATTTGATAATTTAGAAATTGAACTGATCTTTCAGAAAATCAATTAAACTTGGATTGAATTGGATTTGACTAAGGTTAAGGCCATGGAATTTAATCTTGAGGCTTATGGAGGATTTTGGAGCTGAGTTTGATCATGGGCTTGAATCATTTGATGTTAGATTTGAATTAGAATTTTATAGTTTGATTTGAGAATTGAATTTGGATTGGTTTTGGAAAGGTGCACATAGATTAGGTTTAGGCTATAGGGTAGGTGATTCCCTTAAGTTTTAAAACATGGCCTAACCCTATGATTAACCCTTCTAAGTCTTTAGGTTTAGGTTAAGTGTTCACCTAATCACTAGAAGTATTTTATAACTAAGAGTTCTTAGTGTCTAGAAGAGTCTTAAGTCTAAGAAGAGGAGGTTGAGAGCTCACTCCAAAAGCGAGGTCAATAGTGGAGAACAGACCCTTCTTCCTGATTTAGCCAATAACTCTATTTCATCATGCATTTAGGCATAAAAATCCCAAGGCTTTGTCCAACTGAAATAAAAATTATAAAATTTTGTATTTTAGATTAAGTCATATGCTCATACCATCGATGCTCTAGTCTCTTAGGAAGTGGTTTTAGGTCTTTAGTTTCATTCCAATTAAATAATAGCCCAACTATCGTGCACTTTCATAAGACTTGTCTACATGGATTTAAGTCGTAGGAGGAGTTAGCTGGTGGCCACTCCAGACAGTTGTAAGTTAGAAGTTGGACGGGTTTACTCTCTTTTATGGAGATACACCCTTATGTCCCCTTTTCGGTTAGATTTAGGTCGTGCCCTAACTTGTGTTAAAGCTCCCTAAATTAAGGATCCGAGATTGCTTGTTTCCCTTGGGCTACGAGCATAAAATCTCACCTTTTAAGCATTTTCATAATCTCGTGTTGGTGGATAATAAGCCTTAGTAATCTAATAAAATTTTAACTCAAACAAAATTAATCTCTTCACTTTTAAATATATAAAGCCTCACCATAAGCTTGATTAGAATGCTCCCTAAGCTTCATAATATCATGAACATTCCTTTTTTTGGATTCCAAAATAATTCTTCGAATTTGAGTAATCCCATTTGATTTTCCAAATTAACCAATCTTTTATAGCCTTAACCTTGAAATCTTTGGAGATAATAATTGGCTACTTTAATTGACAGTGTTCTTAGAAAATCCCATTTCCTAGGGTGTAATTAACTATGGAAGCTTGCCTCCATAAGAAACTGACATAAAGTAAACCCTGCTTTACTTTTCCATGTAAAGTAAGGGAAAGGTCTCCGATATATTCGAAGACCATATTGTTCCACTTTGGCTTTATGGACTCATGCAGCTCTCTATACAAATGTGCTAATATAACTCCTCCCAATGAGTACCTGCTAAATGAGTCAATATCCTCTAACAGTGGAAGGTACTACAGGTGAACCTTGGACCCAGATGTGTCCGATAGAAGAAAATAGTAAATAGTAAACAAAATGTAGGCTTTGAGGTGCATAACAAACTCAACATCTAGTAGATCTATGTAGGAGTCTCTACAAAATGTCCAATGCAGCCACCATAAAAGTAAGCATGTATGTGCATGAGCCTATCAATATGAAGTATCAAGGAAACTTATGGCTACACTGGATCATGATATATGACACCATGCTCTGGATGCCTGCCTATGAGCTCATCGCAATAATCTAGCCATAAGGCCCATCGCCTACCCTCCCCTATCACTATAGGTCCGATAATGGGAGGGTCGTCAATCCATACACCGAGAATCATAGCCACATCCTGAAGAATAACTATCACCTCACCAACTGTCAAATGGAATGTATTCAACTGCAGTGACCAGTGCTCAACCAAAGCAGTAAGCATGTGGTGGTCCAATCTAATATACTGGAGCTATGACACACAATATAACCTAGCATCACTCAATCCAGCCATGAACCTAGGGTAGTTTATTCGCCACTCTCTAAACATCAGAAGCTTAGATGTTGCCTCAAGAACAGTTGCCTACAAGAAATGAATTGAACAATTATCAAAAAATTTCATGTGAATTAAATAAGATTTAAAATAGTAAATAATAAAAAAATCTGGATGTACAGTTCTGTGTCTACCACATAAGGAGGCGATGCTAGGGTGAACCTCAGCTGGGGCTAGCCTGCAGTCTGTTGGATCATCCTCTACTTGGTGCCTACACTGACATCTGCCTGCTCCTTGTACTTTAGTAGTCATTCTACTGTGTGAAGCATTTATTTGGGCAATACTAATTATATTAAATGAGGAGTCTCAAAGGCAATAAAAAATTTACATATTGACATAATAGTTGGTATATAGATTAAAATAAAAAGAGTTGCATCAGATAACATTTGTAAATATTCTACATCTACAAAAAAAAGAAGCATAACTAAAATTCTAGTAAAAGAAAACTACAAAATAGTTTATATAGAAAAATGAAAAAAAGAGGATGCTACAGCTGAGAATACATAATCAATAGCTAACTAAAGCATAACTACATGTACCATACTAAAGAAACACAACTGACATGCATAGATAGATAGGCATAGTTTAGATACATACAATAATGACATAGAACTGACATACAAATATGAAGTTCAAACTAATACACTAGTACACCACAAGTGCCCAGGCATGTTTGCCAAGTCTAATATACTAATTCCTATGTAAGTGATTCTAAGGATAATTTGTTCTATTATGTCCAATATTTTTGCAAAGCCCACAGATTCTATTGCCTTGTTGTACATTCTTATCCATTGTATTCTTATATCTTCTTGTTCAGGATCTTTTAGCTCTCCTTTTGATATTTGGAGGTGCCAAATCAACCATTTGATGATTAGTGAGATGTGTTGACCATTTGCTTTGATCAGATATAATATGAAATTCTCCTTCATATGTGTTGTGGTACATTTGCAATGTGTGGTAGCAAGAGACGTATTGTGCATGACTTAAATATCCTTGTCCTAATATAGCAATACCATGTGAACATGGTATATGGTATAATTGTGGCTGCCTACATATACAACTGCAGTTATTTTGTTTATACAGTTTGACCTTGAATGACCTAGACAATATGTCAAACACCTGAAATTCATTCATATTGATCCTTGCAGGTTCGGGATATCTTCTTGCTTCACATTCATTTTGTTGCAGAACTACTTTGACACATGGTGAAAATATTGAGTCATTTTGCCTAATGAGATCTATTGCTGTCTCAAGATGTTTTGTGAAAAGCAATACAATATTATAATATATGGATATTATTAGTGTTTATATCGGCAATCCACGAGCCCACTTTAGTACACCATTGAAACACTTTGATGCAAGAGTAATCTTTTAGCAAGCGACCGCTCTCAAAGTCTAAACATTATTCTTCTCCAATGTCACCTTCACTATCAGCAGTGCCAGTACACCATTATTTCATATCTGTCATCTTCAGTAGATAATAGTGTTAAACATTCACCATGATATTCACCCCTACTAGCAGAACCTGTGGTAACATGGTGAACACGAGTGAATGGAGAAGTAGCAATTCCTTCAACAGTGCTGTCAATTACGACATAGTGAATAAGATATAACTAAACATTAATACATTTTAATGAATGATATTGTAATTTCATTAGATGTACCTATGAAATTATTGATTAACTTCTGTCTGATAAGTTTCATGTGAAAGTCATGTCACGTGTTTAGTTTCAATTGAAGGAACTTGATGTTCAATGAAATTATGAATTTCTTTTTTCCTTAGTGTGTATCAACTCAGTTTCAACATATATAATCAAAGGTTGCTGCATTAATAACGGACTCATAGGCTTCATCGTCGGTTATTGGAGAAGCAATGAACCCAGCACCAACTAGAAATGACATGAAAGATTAACATTAAAACATGTTGGATCAATTTTTAATGATCTTAGAATTTGATTATGTAGGCTTTCAAGATAGGTCTGACGTGAAACCTATAAAGGTCAAGTTTTTTCACCTGTGTACATAGGAAAGATGTCCTCACGAACACTGAGTTCGCCGCCATAATATAAAATTAAATAAACTTTATCCAAACTCATTTTTGAATCTTAATATGTGTATTGGACACACGCTCCCTAAATATCACACATATTCAAATCAGACAAACTCATAAGAACTGCATGAAATGACTTGCCTATATGTGACACATCAAAAAATTACTCTATAACCAAATTCAGATAAACTCATATTTTTAGATACCACGTCTTATTTTAGATCCCAACATTACATGCAATTTTAAGATATAAATACAAAAAATGCTAACGATTAGGATATTGAACATACAATACATTCAAGAGATTTTAAAGTTAGCCCTAAACAAACATCTTACATTATATATAACATCACCTAGCCCTAAAAAAATTAAACACAATCTAAAACATCTTCAATTTCCTTTTAGCATGACTTCAACTACAATTAGCAAACTAATGTTACACTAATCAAAAAATTAAAATAGTCTAAACTTAATAATCATAATTTAAACACAATCAAAAAACATCCAGAAGAAAAGTTAGGGTTGGAAATTTATTTTAAAAATTTATTTAAAACACACATAATGTAGTATTAATTTATCTAAATCAGACATAAATCGATTTAAAACACACATAAAATACACATAAACACACATAATTTATCTAAAACATCTACATAATTTTAAACACACATAATTACGATTTCTTTATAAAATTTATTTTCCCCCAAAAATCTCAAATGTAGCATCCAACCTTATAAATCTTGCATCTAAACATACTAATCACACATTTAAACTTACCATTTTCACCTAAAAGGGAGAAGTTAGGGTTGTAAAAATAACTTAAAAAGTTTAGGGTTGTAAAAATATCTCAAAAAAAAAATAAACGGATCAACCCTAAATCCACAAGAAAAGGGAGAAGTTTCCGGCACTGTGCCTCGGCCGGTCTCCAATGGTGGCGACGGTGATATCAGGTTTGGCCAAAAAGGAGCACAGCTCAGGGCGGGGTCAGGAGAATGAATCTCTCGATCGGGAGGGGGCAGGTTTATTGTGAAGAGGCTAGTCACCAGTTGAATGGGCGACTAGGCCTATTTTAAAATTTTTTTCATGCTTACTTACCTAATTAAACTTTTAATTAAGCCTAATATAAAAATTTAGCCCACCAAATACACATCCCTTGGCTCTTCCACAGTCTACACTTACAAGTCTCACATACCTCACTTCAACCAAAGTCAGCTTCCCTTCTTATCCTAGGCCCGATCATTCCCAACTCACCGATTGCTTCACTCCTAGCGAACTCACGGACCTCCCCTTCACGAGAGACCAAATTACTCTCTCAGCTATCCTCCCATCCATTTCTTAGTGTCCTTGATCACATATTTTAGTAGCACTCACTTGTTTCGACTTGCAACCCTTCTCCTATACCTACTTTGTTGTCAAAAAAGCTTCTCCGATTTCATCTTCGTTAAAACCACTACCTCCTCCTCTCAAATTTTCCAATATACTCAGCCAAATTCTAGTGTCCGCTCTATTCTTCTCATCCATCTTCTATATAATCATGCATATATATATATATATATATATATATATATATATATATATATATATATATATATATATATATATATATATATCATTTCTGATCTATCTCAAGGCAGCTTGTGAAATTCCCATACAAGTATATCTCCATCCCTTCCTTAAACTCTCTCTATTACCCCCTCACTTCACTGCACTCATAAGCTGTATGTTTCCCAACCTAATTTCTTGATAGTGCCCTCATTTTATCTTCCTCTTTAGAACTTATAACAAAAATAAATTATATTCTCTCCTCTATCAATATCTCTCCACAATTCAGAGAACTTGCTTAAAGTTATTGCTACCTTGAAATTATTGCTATTTGCAAAGGTATAAAAAAAAAAGGCTTGAATGTGTGAAAATTATGTATGTTTAACTTTATGCAGGTGATAGAAGACCTCCCTAATGCCCAATAAGTTATAGTGGGTGCAAAGACACGGTTGTGGTGTCAGAACCCCACACTTCTTCAATAGAGTATGGGGTAAGCGATTCGATGTATTTCTTTATGTAGGGACAATGTAATGTCTTGTCGAATCTTGGATTTTGATCGACATAGAACTTCAATAATAATAATAATAATCAAAAGGTTTGAAATGAACAAAATGAAATTTTAGTTATAATGAGCTATTATAAAGTTGCAGATTCATAAAATAAACATAAGTGCAAATATTAAGTCTAAAATGATTATTCAAAAGAATATAACTTAATGAATACCTGGATGGCTGCATTTGATATTGAATGAAATAATGACCTCAACTGAACACAAAGCAATATGTGATTGGTGACAAACTTCTGAGTTCATTTCTAAATTGAGCTTATCTTTACGAGCTATAGCAAGATATAATGGTTTGTTGGTTAACATGAATTAATTAAGCCTTTTGGCTTATATTATACAATATATTAAAATGGTTGAAAGAGGATAAGTCAAATGCAAACATGATTTTGAATTCATACAATACTTATAAGAAGGTTGCATGAAGCTAGAAAGCCAAATTTCAAATAAGAAAGCATTCAAATTAGACTCTAAAATAAGTATATAAGGATTGCCAGCTCACTCACGAGTAAGTGCGTCGCATAATAGCTCGCAAAAAGCATTAATTGAACTTTTCACTGAATATTAAAATCATGATGACAATAAAGATATATCATCCTTATATCTTTGATAGCTCATCATTAAGCTCGAGTGAGACTTAGAGAGAAAGAATATCTTGCTAATAAGCATAAGCACAATACTTGATGAATATTTGAATTGTGTTGTAGCTCATACTAAACAAATAAAATGAGATCTAAAAAAAACCAAAATAAATGTGTGAATATGTGGATGTCTTGTCAAAAAATTTGAATAAGGGATTGTGATGAACACAATGTTCACTTACAGATACGAGTAAGTTTTTTTTCAATAAATGCTTGAGCAGCATTGCATTTTGTCTTAAAAGAATCAGCATGAGCTTAAATTCAAACAAGCATCTATGAAGAATCAGCTCTCTTGGGCGAGAATAAAAGCCGAAAGTGATGAATTGATAAAGATTTGAAAGCTCGTTAATAACTGCAAGCTAAATAACTATGAGAATTGAAAGATTCAATAAATAAATTTAATGCTAGCATGGTTGCAATGCTTAAAATTGTAATATAAACATAAAATAATCATCATAGAATATGCAATTCTTCATACAAGTAGATAGAAGGCAACACTAAATTAAATTCTACATGAATTATGGAGCTTCCTTTAATCCAAAACTAAAAAAATTCACCCTAATTATGATTTTCAAAATTAATGATTTCATTAATTAGATAAAATTATCTAAGCTAAAAATGCTTACATGTGCTCGGATATAAGGATTTAGAGTATGAATTTTAATATTTGAAAAAGCTGTAAAAAAAAGTTGAGATTAAATAAAAATATAAAATTAATCAAAGGTGCAAGCTAAGTTGCCCATATGCCCTCCAATGGCTCTGTCCATTGAGTTGTGAATCATAAGGTGCACTTGATAGGACAAAAAGCCCTATGTTAGCTAAGGTGGGCTAAAACTTATTTTTTTAGATAAACATCACCAAAGGTCTACAAGGTTTTCTTGGATGACGCAACTCATGACTGCTGACAAGGATCTTTCGATTAGGTTGGGTCGATTACCTTCTCTAACTAAGTAGACTAGGGACCACGATAGCCTTGGATGATGGAACCATGAGATCTTGATCGGGCAGGTCATCACTATCCCAATCAACTTAGCTTGCACAGCTAATTTCGATCACGACTGTTGCCCATATGCCCCCCAATGGCTCTGTCCATTGAGTTGTGAACCATAAGGTGCACTTGATAGGACAAAAAGCTCTATGTTAGCTAAGGTGGACTAAAACTTATCTTTTTAGATAAACATCACCCAAGGTCTACAAGGTTTTCTTGGGCGCAACTCATTCTTTGAGACAAGGATCTTTCGATCGATTACACTCCTCACTAAGTACTGGGACCACGATAGCCTTGGATGACGGAACCATGAGATCTTGATGGAGGGTCATCACTCTCCCAACCATCCACTTTAAGTTAAATGATGATGAATTTTATAAATCTAAATTTCAAAACTCTACATGCTGCTACTATATGCTACGTATTCAGCGATTCATCGAATAGCCTTAATCGAAAGTGCTCTCTCAGTATTTGGAGGGGTAATTAACCATAGGTGCTTGTGCCTATAGGAAACCTGGAACCAGATTTAAAGTCCTCGTAAAATGAGAGTGAAATCTCTGGGTAGTGTCTTATCTACTATTCCATCTGTCTTCTGAAAATTTCACCGACACAAATCCACCCTCTTAATTGAGAGATTGGTGGCGAATTTTCAGAGCCCACATATATTAGGCTCATATCAATCCTATTATTTGCCCTAACCAACAATTAAGGTGGTAGGGCTTAAACTATACTAATATTCCTAAAATTTTCACTTCAATGGTTACTATTAAAAAAAATTTGCTAAAGGACAAGCTATGAAATATCCTATTCATAAAAATTACTATTAGTGTATCTCAAAGAAAAAAAAATTTGTTCTCCCAAAACTTATTTTAACATGTTCTCTAACACTTAAAAAAAATCTACTTTTAGTAAGCCATATGATAAAGTTACAATTAATTTTGCATTTGATAGACGTGTTCTAAGGCATCAAACGAGAAGAAAAAGTACCAGCATGTTAATATAATTTCCATTTAATTATCTCATAAATTTATTTCATGAATCAAGTTCCATTCTTAAAACTTATAGAGAAGAAAGAAACCCAAAATAATAATGTAAATAAATATAGCTAAAGCAACACTTATTTATTTATGCATAAGAGAAATGATTTTTTTTTTTTTTAAAAACGTATCGAATCAAAGTCCTTTATTTTAAACGTAAGGGAAAAATACCATTGAGCTACAAATCCATTAATGATGTATATAAGAGAAATGATAAATAATTATTTTTTCAAAATAATTTTATATGTCAATTAAGAAATTACAAACTATAGCCAGATGCCAGGCAAATTGTTCATTTACTTGATTAGATTATTTGAGCTATGAGCATAATTTTAACTTTTAAGAATATGATCAAATAATAAATATTATTTTATATTTAAATGTATATTTTTTAGTAATTTTTCTTCATTTATATTTTTTGAATTATGACTAATATCTATGTGATTAATATTTTTTTTATTGGGATAATTCATATATTGTATTCAAAACATCAATATTTATGAAACTAGCATAGCACTCATGCATTTTTTAAATTTATAGTCAAATATCGAAGTTCACAATAAATTCTTTATTAAATTTATCTTTTAGTCACATTTTTATAAAAAGTTGTGACTAAAATATTTTGGCATCTTTTGATTCTGATTTTTATTTTTAAAGTTTAAAACAAAATATTAATTCAAAAAATATTTTTAGAAATTCTCATTTTTTTATTATCTTTGTTCATTATTTCTTGGACATATAAATTGATGAAGAAGTCTTTTTTTTTTTTTACTTTCAAGAAAAGTAATTATAATCATGGTTTTAAAATTAGAGTAGGCTGGGACATTCCAATCGGTCCAGTCTAGGTCTGAACCATTTTTACATAAAAACCGCTAATACCATTTTTAAAATTAGAGTAGACTGATTTTTGAATAACTAGATCATTTTAATATTAAAAAAACTGATTTTTTATTAGATAGTTAGAAATAAAAAAAAATTTAAATTAAAATTAGAAAAAAAATAATATCATGTTCTAAATTTTAATTTAGAATCATATTAAAAATATTTAGTAGTGTATTATCCTAATTTAGAATATTAATAAAATTTTGATTTAGAACCATATTAAAAATATATAACTAATGTTAAAATGTAACATTAGATTTTAATAGTGCAATCATGCGTGTACACATTTGTCCACTTTCAACTGTTTGTGGATGGAGAATTTGAGTTGGAATATTTGAATCAAATTTGATTATAATGAATTTAAAAATTACTGATTTTTTATATAAATATAATAAAAGATTGATTAATTATTTACTATATTCACCTCAAATATTCTCCTTTGAAAAGGCGACGCTAAAACTTGTAATTTTGATACAAGTGTCAACAGGAGGCAAAGATTTGAGCAACACAGGAAACTAGTTTTTTATGCCATCCCCGCCCTTTAAATTTAAGAGAGATTAGCTTTGCTGTGCCGTTTACAATGAAAAACTCTCCAGCAGTCCCTTGCGTTTCTGCTAAGCGTCCCAATGAGGGGTTTTTTTCTTGAAAACCAGAAGGCAAGTCTCTCTCTCTCTCTCATTCCTGTTGAAGAACTCATGGTTATTTAGTACCTGCTTCCAAAATTCTAATCTTTTTAATATTGAGATGAATCAACAGCTGCTCACAGTGTTCCTTGCAACGTACACATTTATCTTCGTTGGATGTGGATCACTGTATATGGAAAAACGAGGTGAGCTTACATTTGTAGGGGTTTCTCTTGCATGGGGTGCAGTCATCACGGCAAATATATACACATTTGGGCACATATCAGGCGCTCACATCAATCCGGCCATCACATTTGCTTATGCTGTTGCTGGCCAATTCCCATGGAAGCAGGTTTTAAGCGATCAATTTCTTCAATGCGTGTCTTTATATAATTGGTTCTATATATATATATATATATCATATTTATTTATCTTTATATTGTTACTTATATAAGAATATGCACATATGATTTATTTGAAGGTTCCATTTTATGTGCTGAGTGAGTTGGTAGGATCCACAATTGCGAGCTTAACATTAAAATGGATTTTTGATGGAGAAAACGCGGAGGTGATGCTAACCCAACCGGTTGGGCCGAACCCGGCAAGTGATCTTAAAGTGGTAGTATTGGAGATCATTATCACTTTCATCTATGTCATGACTAATTATAGTTCCAGAGCAGATCCCAGAGCGGTAGGTTCACTTAATTACTTTCTATGGTCCCCTTGAATTTAATTCTGTTAACATTTCTTGTAGTATTAGTAGTCTTATCTGCTCAGATGAAATTTTTTAATGCTTTCTGCGCCACAAAAAAATATTATAAGTTAAAATTAACTGATATATCTATGTATATATTTTGGTCACTGGATTTCTGTCAGTTTAAGGAGCTGGGCGGGGTGGCTGTTGGAGTTACCATCTTCTCCCTTGCCTTGGTTTCTGGGTGAGTAATTAAGATTACATCAAGCGTAAAGTACTTTATATGTGAACTTCATTTCTGTCGTTCTATCCCTCTAATGGAAACTATATACATGAATGAAAATCACAGAAAAATTACTGGAGCTTCAATGAATCCAGGAAGGAGTCTTGGCCCAGCAATCGTAGCCTGGAATTTTCAAAAGATTTGGATCTATATTATAGGACCTGTAATTGGTGCTGTTTCAGCGGCAACACTGTATTCCTTCCACCTACTGCCCCAGAATTGTAATGGTGACAGCAAGCACGAGTGCACATCATTTTTTGATGTTGGCGCTATGAATCAGGTCTTCACAAATGATGTTGTGAACATCAGTGTGATCTCGAACAACTTTGGAGGTATTTAAGTAATATTTCATTTCTTGATTTAATTGGATTATAGTGTAAATAATGGGTATAATGATTAGAAAAAGCTGTGAATAATTTTTGCAGAAAAATCTATGGAGATGGAGCTTTCAAGGACGAGTCAAAGGAATAGCTAAGAATCTGGCTATGTTTTATAGTCGGGGAGAAATAAATTGTATCGAGAATTTTTAGCAGAAATGTATCAGAATTATTCACCATTTATTGTTAAAAATATATAATAATAAAAATAATATTTACTAACGCAAGATGATCTCATGTTAAATCATTAAGAATAATTTAATCGAAAGTATAGTTGAATCTATTAAACTATAAATTCGAGGTACTTTTGAAAAGATGTTATCTAGAGAGAGAGAGAGAAAATTCTTTTTGCTCAGAGATGGTATGTTAGCAAATAAAAGAATAATAGCTTAGACTGAAGATCAAGATGTTATATATATGACAGAGCATTTTATTTTATTTTATTTATCATTACAATAAAAATTTATTACTTGATTTTTACACGAATAAAATCTATACAATATAATGAGATGTATCAAAAGCCCAGTATTAATCATTCATTTGATCATAATTTAGTAGAGATAAAATTCTAAATAAAATATAATCTACAATTAATATTAATATGTTGGTCTATATTAAAATTTTCCTGCAATTTTTTACTTGGGCTACATATATCACTAATTTGTGCGAAAATTAATTTTTTTAATTAAACTATGGGATAAATGCATCAGGGAACATATTTGATTGTTCAAATTATTTATTTTGAATTATCCAGGAAATTTATTTCAAACCAACTTAATTATACTAATTTTTTCATTTAATTATCGAAGTAATTAATATTTTAACTATGAAAGTTAGGAAAAGGGCATAAATAATGGTACCAAATTAGGGGAAGCATATATAATGCTTCCTTTAATAGTCAAATTCACAACCATTTGAACACAATATGCATCAAGATTAAATTAAAGTATCTAAAATTAATGGTATGGAACTCATTTTTAAATAAGATTGACTAGGCATGACTTATGCTAAGTCTTAGTTTGAGTTGGCCTTTAATCTAGTTGTAACCCATCTTCTAGGTTCTCCTCCATAGACATCTTGAACCTTAGACTTTTCCAAAATCTTAGAAACCCTAAATTACTCCTCACAAAATTCTAAGAGGCCATAGACATTATTAAAAATTAATTACAATTTTTATAGCTTTAATAAAAGTCACAAGCAAAACTAAATCCTAAAATCTTTTTGGCTGAGTGATTTTTCATAAGAAATCATTAGCCATCCTAGTGCTATACTTTGCCTTAAAGACCCCTTGGTCTGATCTATTTAAACTCTAACCTCATCTGAAAGTATAGTAGATTAATTATGGGTAACAACAAGGCAAATCACTAGGAACCCATATCAAATTAGTTTAAAATCAAAGTTAAACACATTTAAAATCCATTGAAACCTATATGAATGTAAAGACAAAAAGACCTTTTATAGAATGATCCCAAACCCCAAATCAAGCATTGGTACTTAGGATTTATTGAGATGCTGATTAATTTGACCTAAGATGACCTTCTAGATTTTAGGATCCTTAAAAATATATTTTAAATAAATTAAAAATCAATTGAAACCTTTCTTAACCTTTGTATTCCAATTGTAATAGGTTAAAACCAACAAAAAACCATATAAATTCACACTAATCTAGAAATCCCATTGATCTACTTAGTTTAGCATTTTGATCCATTGACCACAACTTCGCCCTAATTGAAACTCATAATCATAGGACAACTATAATTACCCAAGATAATAGAGCATATTAAGTTAACCTCATATCAATCTTAAAATTTTAAAGCTGCCAATCCTTTCCTAAACCTTGCAACACTTTACCAAGCTAACCTTATGCTTCCCTTGACCTTAGGACTCATCATTGCAATGATCTTAGGTGATCCTAAGACCTTACCCTTAGAATTCATTAATTAATAAATTTACAAACCAAAAATCTAAATAATATATAATTTTTATAAGATGATTCTTGCTCTGTCCTTAGCCTTTACGATTAATTTAATAAGATTTTGAATTCATTTGAATAGAAAGTAATTTTAAAATTGTTAATATTCAATAATTTTATAAAACCCAACTTAACTATAAATACATTCAAAGTTTTATGATGTTACTAAGACCACCCTTGACCTTTAGATATGATTTTATAAGTTTTAAAATCCATTTATAGACTAAATAAAATATTTATTTTCTAAAAATTAAATAATTATAAAACATTTAATAAATTCTAAATATCTTTACAATTTATAAATTTATAATTTTTAACATTTAATAAATTAAATTATTTGTGATAACTCAAATTTAATTAATTACTCTAAAATTATAAAATTAACTAATAATTTATTAATTTTTTTTTAAAATAAATTATTTTGAACTCTTAAAATATATACAATAATAATAAATTAAATGAAGGGTATTCAGAGCATTATAAATTAGTTTTTTTATTTTTTAAAAGTTTAAAGTAAAATTTTAATTAATAGATTTTAATAAAAATTAAAATTTTAGGAAAATCTTATGCAATTTGTTCTTGGTACATCAACAACCTCTAGATTTTTTTCTAAAAAATTAGAGATCAATGAATCTATTAATATTTTTTAAATTTTATACTTCATAAAATACACCCTTTATAAATAATAAATCCTTGATAGCAAAAAATTATAAAATACACCTAATGTTCTTCCCAAAACACTATAATGTGTCAACTTACCCTAATGTTAGATTTACACCTTACTATGTCTAAAAGACTTTGAATGAAAAGATTCACTAAGGGTGAATGAAGTCCATTCACATGTAATATTATTTATAACAAAACTTTCATTAATGATAATATATAAACTTAAAATGGTGGATCTCTGATTACCTTTAATAGACACGAACTATATCTTGAAAAAAATATAAATTCTTTTACAAAGTTCAATAAGATAAGGAGCCAACAAAATGAGGAGCTCATTTTTTTTGAGTTGTTTTAATGATGTTTAATTTTTATTAGATATATTATAGATAGCATAAATGAATTTATTATTATTATTTTTATGTTCTTAATATCTCTCAATGTAGGAAACTTGATCATCAAGTGAGATAAATATAGAAATCATAAAATTAGACAATAGAGATTAACTAAATATTACATTATAGATCAAGGTTGTGTTTAATATCATGAATTGGACCAAAAAAAATTTGATTGTAAAGATGAATTTCTCAAAGATAATCATACCAAAAACTTTTATAATGTGTATCATGCAAACTCACAAATATCATACTAAAAGGTTAGAGCTCCATGCAAATTAATCTAAAATTCATATAGATAGAAAGATATAAAATATCCTATAAAGTACTCATCTTAATCAAAATTATTATAGTATTACTGATAGATGTCCAATATCATATTGAGGTAATGAGTGAATTTTCATTTAGATAATGTATTCATACAAAACAAAAAATTGTCAAAAATATTTTAGATTTTATTTGGCATGCCTTCTTATGCATGAGGATATATTGATTTTGGTTGTGGCATTTTTATTATTTTAATGACTCCAAAATATTTTTATCTTGAATCATGTGATATCCTTATTATATAACTAATAATGTAGAACTTGGCTTGCAAGTAACAACCCAAATGTTCTTAGCAAATTTAATCTTCAAATAAACATATTTTGTAATTACATGCTCTCTTGAATGATAAAAATGATAATATTGAGATAAGTGAGAACTGTTTGTATCTTTAAATGGCTTTGGTTATATTAGATGTTCACAATGTGAAGTCACCTTTTAGAATTTTAGTCTTATATGTATTTAATTGGGTTTAATGATTTGTCATTTCATTGTCAATATTATGAATTTGATGAAACTGATGTCTATGATGCTTTTATTGGTCCTACTTTTTTCATTAGAGATGTAGATCAATTTTGTGTTATGAGTTATTATATTTATTTAAGGATTATTTGCATTTATTTTAATTATTATTAATAATTTGTGCTTCCACTTAATAAATAAGTTAGTATAAGAGTAGTAAGTTATATGTCAAAGACCTCCAAGAAAATATTTTGTATAGCTCATGATGTACTCTGAGCCTCTAAATAAAATATTTGAAAATATTTCTTAAAGTTCTCACTATATAGTGCATTAAAAGTCAATGTGATCTTAAAGACCAAAAGATCCATCATAAGGATCAATAATAAGTAGCTTAAACTTTAATGAAATGTGATGGTGGAGAATAGCATTGGTTAGATGTAATGACTTTTGAAAATTATGGTGAGATATAAGTTAATCTCTATCCCTTAAAAGAATTTCTTTTTAACTAGTTGTTAAAGTTCATCTCTAATAGTATCATGAGAGGCTTTCAAAAGGCAAGACCGCCTCAAGACCACCTAGGTTGCTAAAATATTATGGGTTGGTCAAGCAGCATAGGGAGAGTGGGTTAAACAAATAGTATTTAAGAGATTGATAACATTATGGTGGAGAATGAACTTCAACCATAAAATTAATCTTAAGAGCTTATTTTTAATTTTTTTTTGAAAGACAGACTCCAATTGGTGTTATTTGTTGGGCACATTTTATAAGAATTGAAGGGATTTAAGTTTATTGCACTTTCACCTTATGAAAATGAACCTTCAAAGTTTTACCTAATGACCTTCATTAGTTAGGTTATGTTATTCTTGACTGAAGGATTAGTTAGTAGCCATTTAAAGAATATTTAGAAAGTTTATGATGATAGGATCATTATCACAAGTGGCATCAAACTATTCCATCTTAGAATATTCATGCTAGTTGAGAGAGTTTCATGTCTTCATTTTGGGCAAAGATTTAACACATACGTTAAAAAAAACAAACAAAGTTATAAGATATATAAAACATTTTCACATGAAAATCTATAAAAAATCATAAGGCATATCCCATTGAAATACTACAATATACAAGTGAGATAATAAAAAATGTGCTCTTCCCTTCAAATGATGAAGATGAGATTATAAAGATTAGAAAACTAACATAACTTCTTGTGATTGCAATATGAAATGTATGAGTGGTAAAACATGATGAGTGTTTATTTTTGGATGTATATGGGTGAAACCATGCAGATCTAAGGGGTACTTATTAAAGTGATCGGGTATAACATTGAAGTATGATGTACTATCTCGAAAGATAAATACATCACCCTTCAATGGACCTAATCACTTAATAAAGACTCCTAAGTCATGATGGGTCTTCGAATATACTAGAGATTTTTCCCTTACTTTACATGGATGAATAAAATAATATTTATATTAAACTAGGTTCCAAAGTTCCTATGGAGGTAAGCCTCCATAGTTAATTAAATCTAAGGAAGGTGAATTCCTTAGAAATACTCTCTATTAGAGTAGGCAACTATTGTCTCCAAATATTTTAAGGTTAAGACTATCAATAAATTGGTTATGTTGGAAAATCAAATAGGAAGGATCAAGGAGATGACTTATTTTAGGAAGCCAAAGGAAATGAGTAGGAAATGCTCATGATACTAGAAAACCTAGTGAGCATTCCAATATATCTTATGGTTGGACTTTATATATTTTAAATTAAAGAAATTTGTATGTTTTGAGTTGAAATTTTATTAGATTAGTAGGGCTTATAATCCACCAACACAAGGTTGTGGAAATGCCTAAGAGGTGAGAATTTATTCTTGTAGCCCGAAGGAAACAACAACCTCGGATGTTAAATCTAGGAAGTTTTAGTAAGAGCTAAAGTACAACCTAAATCTAAGTGATGATGGGTATAAGGTTTACCTCCATAAGAGAGTATAAACCATCATATTACTGGACTTATAATCGCCTGGAGTGGCAGCCAGCTAAGTCCTCCTATGCTTTAAAAATCATGTAGGCAAGTCTTAAGAATATTGCAAGATAGTTGGGTTGTTATTAATTTAGAAAGAGACTAAAGTCCTTAAACCCACTCCCTAAGAGACTAGAGCATGAGTGATATGAGCAATGATGTAGTCTAATACAAAATCTTTTCAAATTTTATTTCAATTTTGACACTTCATTTTGAGAGAGGCTTTGGGATTTTTTATATATAAATGCATGATGAAATGGATTATGGGCCAAATCATAAGAGAAGAGGGTGAAGCTCACATAGGAGTTGCTCTCATAGGTCAAGACAAGGTAAGGATGGATGGCCCCCATTTTAGCAAGAGTGAAAGAATATATATGCATATCGTTAAACGTACAACCATACAGCTAAAGGGTTGCTAAATCTTTTAATTATCTTGAATTACATCTTAGACTTTTATTGTGAGATTATAAGTTACTTAAAACTTTAGTTATGAGTTATAGTTGAGGTAAAAGATTTATTTTTCTCTAAGATTCTAAATGCATCTAGGCCATACAACAAACAACAATCATAAAGGAACTAAGAAAAAGCATGTAATTTTTAATGCATAACATCAAACATATCTTATTGAAGCAAGAGAATAAAATGGCAGAAATCATCGTAACCGAAAGAAAAAATGGGGAAGCTCTACCCCTTATACAAGAATATGAAAGAATAATTATAATTTATAAATGAATAAATGCTATGGGGGTCTTTCTTTCTTCATTCTTCATGTCTTCATATCTTCATTTCTCCATTTGATTTGGTAGGCATCAAGGCATCACATGGCACCCCAGGACTAAGCCTTCTGGCAATGCTCATTCTAAACCCCCATAGCACTAATCCTAATTCCAAATATAAAAATTACATCAAAAATAAAAAAAGTAAATCTAACTACACCTGCAAGATAAGTGTTCACTAAACAAACATACAATCCCAAGTAGTTATATTTATAATTTGGACTTAGTATCCTGCACATGGGTAATCAAGCCCGCCTATCTTAGCTTGGATCATTCTTAGGGGTTTAAGTAACCTACAAAGAGAGCATTTCTATTTATTTTAAGCACCCTTAAGCATAATCCCCTACAGAGAATATGATTAGGCTAATATCGGCCTAACATCTGGTCTACGCAACATGCACTCTAACATCTAGTCTAAAATAATATATCATAAAATAAAATATACATCATATCATGCACCATCCTAAGATAAAGCTAGAAGTGGTGACTTAGTCCTAATGTGGGTGTTAAGGCTTTGTGGTATGCTCTAACTAAGCATTAAAGTTGTATTTTTAAGTGTGAAAGAATGTTTAATCATAAGAGGTTGATTTCACTTTAAGTAGTTTAATTGATTTGGGAAGTTTACTTAGTATTTTTTTTGTTTTATTTGACTTATATGTAGCAACTAAGTGTTACAAAGAGAAAAAAAAGCGAGGATTACTCTAATTCATCCCTACCTTAAGTCATTTTCTAAAGCATATTAATTTGATTTAGTTAACTTTAGCAAATGGCTTATTACACATTTTTAAATTAATCCTAAGTTTATGTTCACTTTAAATAATTCTATTCAATATGAAAGACATCTTAATATTAATTTGATTGAATTACTATCACATGACATATGTGAAATTATTCCTTTCCATCACATATAACATGCATATGATTAAATTGTAAGTATACCTACACATATAATATGTTTTAGCACACTTGAATGATGGATGTGAGTATGTGTATTTAAAGTTTATACTTTACTATTTGATTGAATTATTTTATCATGTTAATTTAAAGCTCTATCTAAATTCTTATACGAAAATATATAAAGATAAAATTAAATAGGTATGTGTCATAATTACCAAGGAAGTGAGGTAATCAAATGACCTCCTCAGGGCTAGCTAAAGTCTCATATTCCCAGGATGTCTAGACTATATACCATTTACATACATGAACATAAGAAAAGGGCTCCAAATCACAAGATCAATTAATTCAATCACCTTGCCAATTATGGATGCATGTATTTTTGATAAAACAAAAGGGGTTCTAATTCCATAATTAAATACACACACACATGTATAAAAGACATAAGCTAGTACATGCCATTGTTAACCAGGGAAGTTAGATAATCAAATGACCTTCTTGGGGCTACTTAAAGGCTCATATTCCCGGGATGTCCAAACTAAATATTTGCTTTTCTCAAATACATATGGATGTATACATAAGTAAAAGAAGTAAAACCATGCAAAGGTTGTATTTTTATTTGATTGAAACATTTATGCATGTGGATTAAAGTTCTTATTTAAAATTCTAATGTATAAATGATGTAAATGAAATCAAATAAGTAATTATAGTTGTTAACCAGGGAAGTGAGGTAATCAAATCACCTCTTTGGGGCTAACTAAAGCCTCATATTCCTGGGATATCCATACTATATACCTATTAACATTCAAATGCATGTAAAGCTATGCATGAATCAAAGAAAAGAAAGCTTGACTCCATACACCTAGTATATAATCACATACATCTCTTATGTAATTATAACTAGCATTCATAGCATATGTAATGATTCATTTGTAAGCTCTAAAAAAATATGTTTGGATTTAATAATGATAATAGCCACGCATATATTAAAATAAATCAACACATGCAAGCTTGACATAAAGGAAATCATTTGATTTAATTAATTTTGCAAAAAGATGGATGCATGAATCAAATGGCATACAACATCTAGTATGATTGGAGATCAATAAATAAATATAAACATATGATTTCATTCAATCAAATTAATTCCTAAGGACAATCAAATCAAATAAAATCATTTAAAATAAACCAAAGCTTTTTTTTAATGTCATTTTTGGTTTCATGTTTAATTTGATTTAAGGAATGTAAGAAAAAGTTTGCTAATCCTAATCCCATCCCTTGTTTATAAGTTAATTTGATTTAATGAGAGGTAATTAGATTGATTTTATGGATTAATTAAGTTAAAATATGAATTAAATCAATTAATTAACCCTTACTTATGTTATCTTAAAGTAATTAACTAAATAATTATGAGCCAGTATGATATGCAAATGAATTGACAAGTAAATTATGATCTAGGAAATAAAAGGGTCATTTAATGTAGTTAATTAAGCTTAAGGAACTTAATTAAGTACATTTATGATTTTCTCACACATGTGAGCAAACCATAATTTTCTTAAATATCTTTAAGCTATTGAAAACCTAAAGATCTACCCCTCAATTGATTAATTAGGTTCATATATGATTGTAATTTTAATTTGTTTAATCAAGTCATTAGTTAATTAATCAATTTCTCTTGCTTAATTTGCCAAATTTGATTAATTATTCCTCCAAATTAAATGGACTTAAGGGGAAAAAGTTGGAAAAGAGGCCCCAACCTAATTCCATAAGTACCCTCATTTAATTTAATCAAGGTTTGATGTGATTTGAACCTTAATTTAACTAATTAGGTGATTAATTAGTCAATTAATCTTTAATTAATATTTCTTAAATAAAATGAGAAGGACTTAGGGAAAGAAGAAAAGAGTCATAATCATATTCCATAAATCTCCTCACTATTAAGAAGTGATTAATGACCCAATTAATTAATTAATTCATTATTCATATGCTTAATTAATACTTAATTAAATTAAGAAAGTAATTAAAGCTTAATCAATCAATTTTCTCAATTAACTAACTAATAAATCTCAAAGAAAATAGGAGAGGCAGAGGTCATCCCTTAAAAATCTCAAAAAGTTTGAGGTTAATTAATTAATTAATTAAGGAGTTATTAAATTAAATAATTTTTAATTAAACCTTAATTAAGCTATGATTACTAAAAATTAATTAAGGATAATTTTAGTGGATTCCTCTCACAAATATCTTTAAAATGAGCCTATATTTGTATTTTTTGGATTTTTTCACAATTTGTTATGAATTTATGAAGTTTCAACCTTAAAAATGGATTATTTAGCCTAATTAAGCCTTAATCATGACACCATGGGAACCGATGCACGCGTGCTTTTCACATTGGGATTGGCTATTTAAGTTGTGACATCCGGTGAGTCTTTGACGATCTTATTTTTGATCGATCTGATTGGATAGATCAATCTTGCGGTTAATAATGGCTCAAATTAGATAAATCTAATGTTATATAATCATAACCTTCTATTCTGATCAACAGAATGGATGACACGTGATCTAACAGCTCGCAAATGATAAAAGATGGAGTTCTTCTGCCATTGATCATTCGATTCGAGCTCACCCGAGCTCAGAATGGCTCCAAATGGAACCACACCATGAAGGATCTAGGGAGATCCAATGGCTAAGTTTAGCTCACATGCACATTTTCTTCATAAAAGACCAACACATTTTAAGTTAGAGGTCAGTTTTCATAGAATTACCTCACGAGCTAGACATACTTGAGGTAGCTCGTCAGTGAGAGGCCCTATTGAGTGGAAATTGAGTTTATTCCATGTGGATTGCTTGGGAGGACAAGATCCTTACTTTGGAGCTCAACTCGAAATCCTAGCATGGATGAGTCTGGGAGGATTCATTTTGATGAGAAAGGTGCAAGAAGAGAAATTTGATTTTGATTGAGAAATGAGGGAGTTTGGATGGAGAGATGAGTGCCCTATTTCAGTTTCACTCAGGGAGGAGGAATCTGAAGAGGGGAGGCCTTATTTCACTCAGGGAGGAGGAATTTTAAGAGGGGAGGCCTTGGTAGTGATTGAAAGCTTGCTAGGCATTTTGAAATCACATTCGGAAGCTCGAATGAGTTGAATGATGTGTTTTCTCGTGCGAATTGAGGGGGACATATCCCTCAATTGGCTGAGGTGGATAGATAGGATTATTTCTAATTTTTTTGGCCTCATGTTAGGGTGCGAGTTTTCCCCATCAAGTCTGGACTTGACTGGAGGGGATGTGGCTCAAGGCAAGATGTGGGCTGATGGCTCTCCTTGGAACCTTTGGTTCTTTGATTTGTCAGGGAGGTAAGTTAACTCACCTCCCTTTGGTCCATGGCAGACATACCCCACTTAGGGTGGGCTAGGTGGCTAGGTCAGACCCCATTCGGGGTGAGAGAGGGCTGCCAAGGGGAAACAAGGAGTGGACTTATTTTAGGCAAAATCCAATGTGGGGTGGCATATCCAAGGGAGATCTCATTGGGTTTGGCTCCAATTGAGTTTGGGCTGATTTTGGGCTAACATGATGAGTTTTGGTTAGGTTTAGTCGAGTTTTAAGGTCCCATGGGTTGGTTTCAAGGGTTTTGGCTCAATTTGGTCAATTATGTTGGGTTAGATTGACCAATTGGTCAAATTAGGTCAAACCAAGGCTTAGGTTAGATTCAAATGATGATTTGAAGAGTTCAAGTGGTTTCAATCAGATTGGCCTATGTTTGATTTTGGCTTATTTGAAATCAAATAGGTCAAATGGATCAAATGGATCAAATGGATCAAGTTGACCAAATTGGCCAAATTTGCTTGGGTGTTGGTTCAATTTCAATTGATTAATTGAAAATGATTGTAGGCTTTGGTTTGAATCAATTTGGATTTAATTTAGATTTTGGCCAATTTGACCTTTAGGTCAATTTGGGCTAAGTTGGTCAATTGAGTTCAATTGGTCAAATTGAGTTCAATCATGGGTTTGGTTAATTTCAATAATCAATTTAAAATGAACTTGAGCCATTGGTTGTAATTAATTTGGGTTAGATCATGCTTTGATGCAATTTAGTCCTTTAGGCCAAATTGGGCAAACTTAGATCAAAAGGCCAATTGGGTTTGGTTTGGCTCAATTGATGGTCAAGTCATGTTTAATCATTGATTATGAGTTGGTGTGAATTAATGATTTCAATTGATTTGGTGTAGGATGAGTTTTGACTATTTTGGGTTTCATGTGGGCTAAAGGTTGACTTGGTCAAATGACCAAGTTGACTTGGTTTGACCTAGTTCAAGGCAATTGATCATCCTAGAGTGATTAATGTTCATGGTGTGAGGTTTGGATGGGCTTGGTTCAATTCAATTTGGGTTGGATTAGAACTTGGTTCAAATGAGTCCTTAGGCCACTTTGGGTCAAGTGGACCTAAATGGATCAATTGTCTTGGTTTTGGTTTGATTGAGGCTTAGTTGGATCAATATATAAGTTTATAATAGAAATATAAATCCAACTACAATCAATTTGGGATATGATGGGTTTTGGCTCATTTGAAATTTTTTTAGTCAAAAGGGCTACTAAGTTGGGCTTGTCTTGAGTTAATTTTTTTTATGATTATAGGTTTTATTTATTTTTCGATGGATGATTGAAGGAATGATTGAATTCAAGAGAAAATCCATTGATTTTTTGCTTGATTTAGGTGGATTTTGGTTAAGTCAAGGAATTGGCTTAAAGGGTTTAAATTGGGTTTTAATTTGGTTTTGGATTTTATTTTGTATATTTCATTTATATTTGGAAAGATGATTGAGTATATGATTGACTTATGAGAAAATCACTTGAGTTTGAAATGATTTGAAGGCAAATTTGACTAAACTCATGGAGGTAGGTCAAAAGGGCTTAGAAGAAAATTTGATTTAGTTTGACTTAATTTATATCATTGGAATACGGTTTCATTTATATTTGTGAACATGGTTAGATATATAATTGATTTATGTGAAAATCAATTGATTTTGGTTTGAATGCGATTTGGCTAAGCTCATGGAGGTAGATCCATTTGGCTTAGAAGGGATTTGATTTTTTTATTTTTTAGGAAACCCCATATAGGGGAAATTTTATTGCCAAAAAAAGAAGGTTACAAGGTCCTTAAAAGGGGATAAACTTTAAAACTACCGCTCGAAGAGCTACAATCGACCTAGAGTAAATCCTATCTAATCAAATCCAAAGTGAGTAAAAAGCAAAAGAATAAAAGATACATAGAGATCAGCAATGGAAGATCAATAAAGTATAACCAGTATGCAAATTGAATGAGCGCAATGCACCTACAAAAGAAAAGGAAAGCTGCATCTGCAAATATGTAAAGGGAAGAATTAGTACAGATGCAATAAGAGGGTAGTAGAATAAAGACTTAAGTGAAAGTTTGAGGGAGAGGGCTCAAGATGTTCACACCACATTACACAGAAGCAAATGTGTGCATCCAAGAAACCATTGCATGGATATAACACAAGAGCTATTACCAAACCAATAAAGGGTGAAGCCATCATAGCCCACAGACCTATGCCAAGATAGCAGCCAAAGGATGAAGGATTTGTGGTCCTTAGTACCTGCAAACCTAAATAAATCCAAATACCATGTATATGCAAAATGCAAGCCATTATCCCAAGTAGGATAACCATCATCCATTATAAGAACCATAGCATTAGAATCCCTACACACAACCTCCATAATAATGCCAGAGGCATAAAATGGTAAACCCAAGAGAGTATAAGTAAAGCGTGAACAATCGAGAAAGGGGAGAGAAAAAATGCCCACAATCAAGAGAAACCAAAAAGAGCGAGCAAAACAATTAGCATGAAGAGGTCACCATCACGAATTCACTGAATTTATAGGGAAGCAGGACATTCCCAAAGAAAGAAACCCAAACAAAATTAGTAATGGCCACCATTTTAATGCATCACACAGGATCCTTATGGAATAATAGTAGCAGTTAATATAGACTAATTGCCACACAGAAAAATTAGAGCCGATCTAGATGTTAGGCAAATAACAGTAATCCCAACATATGCTAGAGGGACCAACAGCAGCAAGCCCGAAGGACATGCAGTAATCCATACCTGAATCAACTGAAACACAAGCACTTGATCTAGCCATGATCATAACCAAAATTATACCAGTAAAGCCAATGACAAGACTAAACCATCTGATGAATAAAAAAACCACCACAATCAATCTACCCAGTTGGCCAAATAGTAGCCAAAATAGAAACATGCCAGCCAAGTCTAGATTGGAGCAAAAAGCACAAAGATTCCAGCAATTCCAAAAACACAACACAATCCAGCAGGCTGGAGGAACATAAAAAGCTCCGACCTATTGGAGAAAACAGAAAACAAATGCCATGTAAAGACACCAAGCACTCAAGCTACCCAAAGTCAGCAGACTCAATAGTAGGCCAAAACACAAGGAAGTCGAAAAATCCACAAACAACATCTGAAGTGAGAAACCAAACACCACTTGCTCCAGTGGAATGATGAATTATGCCTTAATTGAGAAAAAAAACATTCTCAAATAGCAAACTAAATATACCAATGAAAGTTTTAACCTCAATGAACACATATGTATTCTGTGCAAAAGCCATGAAGCAACATTTTCCATGAAACAACACATTCTTCGCTTTAATAAACTCTTTCTTTCTACAGCCAGAGATATATAGCAGAAATAAACCCACACCAACCAAAAGGCCAACAGAAAATAGACCCAGCCAAGTAAAAAGGCATAAGTAAAATTTTTTTCAAAATGAGACACAACATTATCAAAAACTCCCCATATGAAGTGAGCAAGGATCAGGTTAGAAGCACAAGAGAAGCAAAAAATAAGATTATAGGAATGCATCATAGAATAAGAAGCGGTAAATAGAAAGATAGGATAGAGGTCCTAATTTCTAAGGTAGGTATTATCCAAATTAACTAATCCATGCAGGTGCTAGGTAGATTAGAATGATCAAATAAAATTTGATCATCTAATCTACAAAAGATTAGCAAGATAATCGACATGCATTTCCTTCCCCAAACATGAGTGATTCTAACAAACTTGAGATAGAAGCGTCTAGTTTGATTGAGAAGATAATACAATTCAGTGTTACCCATTTTATTAGAGCTTAATAGATCAATCAGTAGAAGAGCATCTACTTCAATCCAAATGTTAAGCCAGTTTTTCTGCAAATTGATCTCAATGGCTTTATTAACAGAAATTAATTCAGCAAAAATAACAAAGCATGCAGGTAAAGGATAGGCAAAAGCACAAGTTTTCATGCCTTTAAAGTTTCTAAAAATACCACCACATCCAAAATTATTTTGAGAAATAGAACCATCAGTGTTAATCTTGATAATATTATCATAGGGCTTAATCCAATAGACAATCTTATCTTCTTTATAATTCAAATGCTCAGGCAAGGTAAGACCCAGTTTATTAGCTACAAATTTGCAACCTTTAAATTGATTGTTAGTAATTAAATTGGCATTGAATAAGGCACGAATTTTATCTTTGATTCTCGTAATAATTCTATTATGATTCATAGGAATCCCACGATGTTTAGCATCATTTCTATCCATCCAAATAAACCATATGAGAGTGATGGTAGTTATCACTTTAATATCACCTTTAACAATTCTTTGAAAATAAGCCTCCAGAAGTTGGTATAGAGATAGAGTTCCATTAAAAAGATTAATATTGAATAGATCATCATACCAAACCCATAATTTAGAGGCAATAGCTCCATTAACAAAGACATGATTCACCTCCCCAATGTGATAACATCAATATCATTTAGAGGGTAAGTGAAATTCTTTTCTCCACATAAGAGCATCCACAGGTATGAAATGTTTTAGAATTCTCCAAGTAAGGATAGAATAAGAGATAGGTATAGTGTTATTCCAAAGTTTAAAAAATATATTAGAGAAGTCCTGAGTTCCTTTAATATGAAACCAAACATCTTTAAGATTAAAATCTCCATTGTGAGAGAGCTTAAAGAGGATTTGATCGCTTGTTAGAATTAATATATAGTGAGATTATGTATAAAAGGAGTAGGAATGTAGTCAATAAGCATGATATCATTCCAATTGTTATTCAGCCAGAAGGAGTTGACTTCAATATCAATAATGGAATGAGTAGTTAATAAACTATCAATGGAACCATTGCCAGTCCAGTTATCTTGCCAAAAGAAGGAAGAGCCAGAGTTAACCCCCCAAGAAATAAGGGATTCAGCTTCCCATTTGATGTTACAAAGTCTTTTCCATATATGTGAGTGGACCACTTTGTAAGGACAGATGAGAGGATGCTTACCCTGGCAGTATTTGGCAGTCATAAATTTTGTCCAAAGACTATTCTTGCTTCTAAAGTTCCACCAAAGTTTATGGGAGAATGTAGTAATAGTTTCTGATTGTCTTACAACCCGTGCCACCTTCAAGGGTGCCACTTTTATACCAAGAAGTCCAATGCATCCTTTTAGAAGAGTTAGATCCCCAAAAAAATTATTAAGGAGGCCGATTCTATTAATGGTAGAATTAGTAGGGACAATGGTTTGAATAAGATATAAAGTCATGGAGTTTAGGGTACTCTTTAAAAGTAAGTCTACCACCAAAAGAGAGTAAATGAAATTCCCAAATAAATTTTATTTGAGATTTTTTGGATAAGTTCATGAAAGAGATGTGATCTTTTTTTACCTTTATAAAGAGGAGCACCAAGATATTTAATGGGGAGGTGATGTTGTTGAAAATTGGTGATTCTCAAGATTTGGTCAATTATATTACTAGGAATTTTAGATGAAGGAATGAAGCAACTTTGCCTTCATTAATAGAAAGACCACTTTCCTTCCCAAAATTCACTAACAATTTCATTATTTTTTTGATGTGATGAATAGAAGCATTGGAAAAAATGATGAAGTCATCAACAAAACTCAAATGAATTTGATTTGGATTTAGTTTGATTTAGTTTTAGTTATTTGAGTTTGTATTTCATTTATATTTGTGAATTTAAATGAAGATATGTTTGATTTATGAAGAGATCAATTAAGTTGGATTGAATTGGATGGAGATTTGGCTAAGTCCATGGAATTCAATCATAAGACTTAAGGAGGATTTAGAAGTTTAAATTTGATTTTGGGTTTCAATAATTTGGAATTGAGTTTGGACTTAAATTTGATAAATGATTGAGAGATTGAATTGATCTTAGAGAAAATTAATTGAATTGAATTGAATTGGACTTGACTAAGGTTAAGGCCATGAAATTCAATCATAAGGCTTATGGAGGATTTTGATTTTGGATTTGATCATGGGTTCCAATCATTTAATTTGGAATTTGGAATTGTATTTGGTATGTGAATTGAATTTGAGGTTTGGTTTAAGAAGGTGAACATAAGTTGGGTTTAGGCCACAGGATGGACAAGACTCCCTAAATCCCTAAGGCATAACCTACCTCTATGACTAAACCTTCTAAGTCTCCAAGCTTAGTTTAAGTGTCAACCTAATCACTAGAAGTATCTTAAGATTAAAGAACTCTTAGTATTTATAAAAGTCTTAGATCTATGATGAGGAGGTTGAGAACTCACTCCAAAATTGAGGTCAATAAACGGACCCCCAATAGGAGTGGTGTAACTGACAAGGCACGCACATATTGGCGTTGACCAAGATGATCAATAATTTCCAAAGGATTGCAAGCATGAATGAAAATGACCTATACTTAAACTCGAGATGTATATAAGATCATGATCTTAGTGCAATGGAGCTCAACTTATGCCAAGGCCATAAGAGAGGAAAGAGGTATCCACTGAGTAAATGAACCTTCTACTATGGATGCATGTTTAAGTTATCCACTAGGGATAAGGGTTTAAATTTGATTTGGTTATTTGATTTGTGGAAAGAAGATCCATCGGGGATTATAATCTATAATCCGTTGGGATGGGTGTATGAACCTTACAATAGGGAAGTTTGGGTTATATGAGTTTGATTTTATGGATGTATCCGCTGAGGATAAGAGCTTGGTTGGATTTGCTTGGTAGGCATCCACTGGGGTTGAGAGTCTAATTTAATTTATTTGAATTTGGTTTATACTTAATTTAGGGGCATATCCGCTAGGGATATGAGCTTGAGTCCGTTGGGGATCAAGGTTGGATTTGATGGATTTAATTTGTGGTACATACTCGCTAAGGATATGGGCCTGAGTCCACTGAGGATCAAGATTAGATTTGATTTATTTTAGTTTGTGATGGTTCTACTGGGGAGTTGGGTATGATCAGATCTATTTATAATGATTTTGGGCTCTATTGGGAGGATATTATTTGGTTTAATTTGATTTTAGTTTGAGGACTATGGTGAAATTTTTCAATATGATGATTTCTAAAAGAATAAGATATATACCTCCATCTTCACTCTATGCAGGATAAAATGAGGGTGAAAATATACATCTTCTTCTTTTATGCATTTTGACTCCACGTAGATGTAGATATTCTTATTGAGGGTGATCGGGTATGACATTGAGGAGAGGTGTACTATCTCGAAAGATAGAAGTCACCACCCTACAATGGACCTAATCACCTCAACAATGACTCCTAAGGACAATGGGTCTGCATATGTACTAAGATTCTTCCCCTACTTTACATGAAAAAGTAAAGTAGGGTTTATTTTAAATCGGGTTCGTTAAGTTCCCTATAGGGGCAAGCCCCCATAGCCTAAAAAAATGAGATCTCTTAGAAATACTCTTGATTAAGGTACATGATCATTGTCTCCAAAGATTTCAATAGGTAGGACTATCAACCGATTAGTTTATTTTGGAAGATCAAATGGGATTCATCAGAGAGAGGGAGTTATTATTGAAGCCGAAGGAAGATAAGTAGGAGATGCCCATGATGCTAGGAAACCTAGCGAGCATCTCAAATTATCCTAATATTGGGCTTTACATTTTTAAAATTGATTTAATTTATTTATGTTGAATTTTTCATTAGAAATTTAGGGCTTATGATTCCACAACACAAGATTAAGGAAATGCCTAAGAGGTGAGGATTTATGTTTATGGCCCACAAAGGGGAGAGGCAACCTTAGAACCTAAATCTAGGGAGCTTCGGTGAGGGCCAAAAGCATAACCTAAATCTAAGGTGAAAATGGGTATTTGGTTTGCCTCCACAAGAGAGGACAAACCACCCGATTGCTTGGACTTACAACTGCCTAGGTGTGGCCGCCAACTAACTCTTCCTATGATTTTAAATTCATGTAGGCAAGTCATATGCTTTATGCAAGATAGCTAAGCTATTATTTATTTAGAAAGAAACTAAGTCCTTAAACTCACTCCCTAAAGAGGCTAGATCATGTAAGGGTATGCTTCAAATGACTTAAATCTAATGAAATTCAAATTTCATTTTTTTTTCATTTTTGGGCAATCATTTTGATTCAGGCTAGTAGGATTCATATGCCTAATGCATGAATGAGATTATTGGCCAAAATTAGTGATACGGGAGGAGGTGTGTTTCCACCATGGCTCTCAAAAGTTAAGCCAAGTTTCTAGAAAAGGTGGAAGCCCTCCAATCAAGGGTGAAAATAATATGCATTTGTGCATGATGTTATCAAAAGAAGTACTCATCCAACTAAGGGGTTGCTAAGTCTTTTATCTTGATTTTAGCCTAAGCTTTAGGTGAGGTTATGAGTTCTTTATTTTTAATTTTGAATTATTAAATTTGGTAGAAGATTTATTTTTTCCTAAGAGCCTAATCCACATCCAGACTATACATAAAGTAAGGAAGAAACTAGGAAAAGGATGCCACTTAATGCACAACTCATCAATCAATTTATAGAGCTAATCGTAAAAGAATAAGAGGCCATTATGGTCGGGTACTACCGCACAAATCCAAAAAAAATAAATTGGGTAGCTTAGCTCTACCCTTATACAACCTGGATTACAAATGAATTAAATACAATTAAGTAAGTAATGCATTGTTATGGGGGTCTTCAAGCTTCATTTCTTCATTCTTCTTCTTTTCTTTTTTCTTCTTTGGTTTCTTCTTTTGAATGGTTGGAAGGTGGATGCTCCAAAGGCTTCACATGGTGCATAAGATGAGATCTTATGACCAATACTCATCCTAATCCCCATAACAATCATTCCAAAATCCCAATTGCAAAAGTTACATGAAAAGGAAAAGTAAATCTAGCTAACACCTACAAAACAAAGATTAGCTAAATAAACCACACAAAATTTCAAGCATGTATATTGGACTTATCACCCTACACATGGGTGATTAAGTCCACCTAGCCTATTGAATTATGCTTAGGGTATAAGCACATGCACAACAAAAAAGCATTTATATTTTCTTTTATCAAAGTTCCCCTTAAGCACAATCCCCTACAACAGATAATGGTTATACTAAGATCACCCTAGCATTCATTCTATACACATACATCCTAACATTGAGACTAAAACATATATCACAAAATAAAAGCAAATATCAAACCATGTATCAACCCTAAAGCTGGTGTTAGCCTAATTAAATGCTTTGTGTGTGGTATGTTTAGCTATATGGCTTTAAGTTAAAATTTTCTAAGTGTGAAGAATGTTCAACTTAGAGGAGGATTTCATTTAAGTGATTTAATTATTTTGGGTTGATTTTATTTTATGTTTGATGGGGTTCAAATGAATCCTACAATTAATTACTAAGTTATAAAGAGAAAGAGAAGAGAACTCTCTTCCTTCCCTAACCTAAGTAATTTCTAAAGTGGATTCATATTTTAGTTTTGTTTAGTGAATGTTTTATTATGTGTTTTAATTAATCCTAAGTTTAGATGAACTCTAAACAAACCTATTCAAAAGAAAGGCATTTTAAGATTAAGTAAAATGAACTAAATTCACAAAACATACATCACTTCATTTCTTTCCCAACATGTATAGCATGCATATGAATGAGTCCTAAACATATCTATACATACAAATGGGAATGTTTAGCACACTTTATGATGCATGCTAAGTAGTTCATTTAAGAAAATTTGAATGTTTATGATGCATGATTTTCATTAAGTAGCAAAGGGGTTTCTTATCCAATTTTCACATACACATATAAATGTATGAAAGGCATAAGTGAGTATTATGTCATTGTTAACCAAGGTTGTAAGGCACAAGATCTACTTAGGGCTACTTAAAGCCTTGCAACCCTGAGGTTGTCGAGACTAATATACCACTTTTCTTAAATACAAACATGTGTACAAAAGAAATGAATGGAAAAGAAAGAATACAAAAGTTTATGTGGTTGATTTATTTTTGTTTATACAATTTATATGTACAAGTATAGGTATCCTTCTTAAGTAATAGCATAGAATGAATAGGATGGAATTAAAGTGTTAGGTTCTTTTTTCAAATGAACTATACACTTTCAAATCTATTCAAAACTATACCAAAAGAGAGGAGAAGGAAAACCTATACTAAGCACATCCTTATATTTTAATCACATGCAAGCTTATAAGTAAGATATAAGTAACACACATTCAGTTTTGATAATTAATTCATATATTTTGAAAAATAATTTGGATTTAATAGTGATAATAGCCTCTCATATTCTTACTTTAGCCAAAATATGCAATTTGACATAAAGGAAATATTTCCAATTTGAATTTGATTTTTGAAAAGCATGAATGCATGAAATCAAATGACACAACTATTTAGCATATTGGGAAGGAACTAAAGTAATGAAAGCATGTAAACACATTCACCTTAATTAATTCCTAAAGACAATCATATGAATGAAGAAAGCTTGAAGCAAATCAAAGTTGTTTAATATGATTTTTATTTGATGTTGAGTTTGATTTAATTTGGAAAATGTGAATTGAGTTTGCTATTCCTAACCCATTTTCACATGTGTTTGATATTTTTGTTCAATTTTTAGGTGATTAGATTCATTTTATATTTTGATTAGGTTAAGGTATGAATTAAACATGTTAATTACCCTTTACCTACACCACCTTAGCATAGTTAATCAAATAATTATGAGCTAATGAGATGACATAAAATCTTACAAGGAATTTAAATTTGCAATGCACCTAAGAAGAAAGGGGCCAAATGCAATTTGGCTCATGATTAATGATTAATTAAGTTAAGGGGTTTAACTTAAGTAATTTCAAAACACCCCTCACACATATGAGTTGAATTTTGATTTTTAATTGTACTTAGGCTCTTGAATACCTAAGTATCTACCCTAGGTAGATTAATTTAGTTCTAGAAAATTTTAGAATTTTAAGAAATTAATTAATAGGGTAATTAGTGAATTAACCCTTTAATTAAGAGAGGATTAAGGAGGAAAAGGGGGTTTAAGGAATATCTTAGAGGAATTGCCCCAAAATTATTCCTTAAATCTCGTATTCACTGAAACATACCTTAATCAAGTTCAACAAAGGATTAAACCACCAATCAAACCCTTAATTAACCTTAATTATATTAAGGGGGTAATTAGAAAATGAATTAGCAATTTTTTCAACTAAGCCACCAATAAATCCCAAGAAAATTAGGGGACGCACAAGTCATCCCCAAAAATATACTCAAGAAGTTTGGAAATAATCATTGGATTAATTAAAGGGTAACTAGCAAATTATCATTCACAATAAAACCCAAATTCAGAGAAAAGAACTATTCAAAATTAATCAAAATCAATTTTAGAATATTCTATGTTCAATTATCTTTCTAATGCAATTTATTTCATGTTTTTTATTTTTCTAGGTTGAGATATGAATTTTAAAAGTTTAGATAATTAATTAGAATTATTTAAATCCTAATTAAGTCCTTAATTCCTATGGGTGACATGCATTGGCTGACGTGGCATGCACTTTACACGCGACGCCTTCCCATTGGTTATTTAAAATGCCCCATTGTAGCATGGCATGCGCTAGCTATTTGATCAAGGATCATGATTAAGCCATCAAAGGGGATAAAATAAGATATAAAGAGTGTTTTAGTCTCGGTCGTCCATCCAAAATGTGCATATGGATGGCCAAAGAACCTTCCCTACAAACGCCTGTGAGCCATGGAGACCATCCATGATCTAGGCCTTTATCTGAGCATTGAGCTCAGATTAGGATGAAACTCAACCCACACCATCAACATGCATCCTAGATCACATCTAACGATCAAGACCTTATTCCATTAACATTTCTTTCAGAAAGCTCCACACTACATTGAGTTTAGTGATTGAAAAATGGCTAACCTTGCTGGAGGTGATCTCCGATGCTCTATTCCCTTGGAGAATCTTCATCTGGTTGAGATGAAGCTTTGGTAAAAGTTTGAGGGGCTGAGATTGAGTGGATCTTCATATGGGTCACCTCCTCCTTATCTTGAGCTCAGCCTTGATCGAATTGGATCTCCCCTTGCTTCAAGAACTTGGAAGAGAGCATGGGCAAGCTCGATTGAGCTCACTAATGGAGTGGGCAAAGGGAATTGCACTAATTTTGAGTATGGAGTGAATTGGATTTTCAATAGACCTCCCCTATTTTCAAACTCTAAAAACTGAGAAATGGAGTTTTCAAATCCTCACTAAGAAGCATAAGAATGCTCTATAAGGCTTGTTCTGAGTTCTAAGCTTCAATCGATAGAGAGGGAGTTAGAATTGAAAAGAATTAGGGGAGTATATCTCCCCTTTGGCAATCTGACGGATGGGCGTAGGCTTGCCATTTTGATCCAAATGCCAAGATTGAAAGGGTTGTTTGAGCTGTTAGGATTGTCCTTTAGTTTGAATTGGCTAGAGGAGTGGAAATATGAACTTCCCATGTGCTCACAATAAGTGGAGGCAAGTTTCCCATGTGGCCATTTCAAGGGAAGTGGTTGGGTCATGTTGGGATGACCCAAACCCATTGGGTTGGGTACACCACCCTCTCTAGTGTTCACTTGATCTATTAAGAGATTATCAAGTAGGTATGAAGATGATTTAACAAAATTCCAAGTGGAATTGGCCAAAAATTACTATATGGACTAGGGGTAAAATGGTCATTTGGATGATTTTTGAATTTGGATATATTGGGTATGTTGAGAAATTGGATTTGGAGTTCATTTGGTATGGTTTGGCTCATGTTGACCCATTTAGGTTAAAATGGGTCAACTTGTCAAGTTGAAATCAAATGGTCAAACCAAAGGTTGGGTCAAGTTCATATGACCATTTGAGATATTTTGATGCCATTTGTTTGATTGAATTTGGTTTAGCTTTGAATTTGGTTCATATGACTTCATTTAGGTCAATCAAGTTGACCAACTTTGATTGACCTATTTGGGTTCTTGGGTAGGTTTAGGTTTGGTTAGTCATATGGATTAGTATTTTGTTTCCAATAAATTTTGGTTAAGTTTGAATTTGGCTCAATATGACCTTTTAGGTCTAGTTGGGTTCAAGGTCAAGGTTAGGTCTAGTTGGCCAATTGAGATTTTGATCAAGTTCAACAAGTGATTTCAAATGAACTTGACCCATTGGTTTCAATCAATTTGGTTTAGATCAAGTTTTGACCCATTTAAACCTTTTAGGTCAAGTTGGGTCAACTTGGGTCAAGTGGCCAATTAGGCTAGGTTAAGCTCAAATGTTGACTTAGTCAAGTTCAAACATTGGTCATGAATGAACTTAGATCAATGTTTCAATCAATTTGTCCTATGATAGATTTTGTATATGTTGGGTTTCATTTTGGCTAAGTGTTGACTTGGTCAACCCTTAGGTTTGACTTAGTTTGATCCAATTTGATTGATTGATCATCTCATGATGATTGTTGATCATGATGAGAGGCATAGATGGGCTTAGTTCAATCCAATTTGGCTAGGATTAGAATTTGGCTCATAAGGGATACTTTAGGTCACTTTGGGTCAAGTAAGCCTAAGTGGGTTAAATAGCTTGGTCAAAGCTTGATTTGAGTTTAATTGAACTTGTATATGGACTTATGATTTAAATATAAATCCATTTGCAAGTGGTTTGAAGTCAAATAGGTTTTGATTCATTTGACAATTTCAAGCTCAAAGGGTGAACATGAAATGGATTTTGGCTTGATTTTTGAATTGAGTTTTAGTTAAGTGATTGAAGTTTGTATTTATATTTGGATTCATGATTGAAGGAATGGTTGAATCATGAAGAAAAATCAAGAGTTGGCTTGATTTGAAGTTGATTTGGCCAAGTTCAAGATTTTGACTTGAAAGGCTTAGGTTGAATTTTGATTGAATTTGAATTTGATTTTTGGAATTGGTTTTGATTGTTTATATATTTCATTTATATATGTGAATATAAATGAGAATATAAATGGATTATGAGAAAATTTTAAGGATTTAAAGTGATTTAATCATGATTTAGGCTAAGTCCTTAAGAGGAAATTTAAAGGACTTAGGAAATATTTGGAGTTTGAATTTGATTTTTGAGTTTAGTTTGATTGATTTGAATTTATATTTCATTTATATATGTGAATATAAATGAGAATATAAATGAGTTATGAGAAAATCTCATGAATTTGAATTGATTTGAAGATAATTTAGGCTAAGTCTTTAAGAGGGAATTAAAGGACTTAGGAAAGATTTGTGAGTTGATAATTTGAATTTTGGATTTTTATTTGAATGATTTGAACTTATATGTCATTTAGATATGTGAATATAAATGAGAATATAAATGGGTTATGAGAAAATCTCATGAGTTTAAATTGATTTGAAGATGATTTAGGCTAAGTCCTTAAGAAAAGAAATTAAGGACTTAGGAAATATTTAGAAATTGGAATTTCAACTTGGATTTCAATCATGGATTTTAATCATGTGTTTCATTATGTGGAGTTTATTTGAATTTAAAGAAAATCAATTAGGCTAGAATTGATTTAGGTTTGATGTTGATTTGATTTGGAGTTTGACTTAAAGGAATGATGTAAGGAATGTGGTTCAAGCTATAGGGTAGGCAAATTTTCTTAACACCCCTAAGGCATGACCTACTCCTATGGCTAACTCTTCTAAGTCTGTAGAGCTAGATTGAGTGTCCACCTATTCAGTAGATGTGTCTTAATACTAAGGATTTCTTAAAGTCTAAGAGGAGTCCAATGTCTAAGATGGAGGGGTTGAGAGCTCATTCAAAAAATGAGGTCAACAATGGCATATCTACTGGAGATATGAGCTCGGATCCACTGGGGATATGGTAGATTTATTTTATGGACCCTGATGTGATAGATCTACTAAGAAGGGGTTATGTCAGCTTTAACCTATCCAATATTCACAAATCCAAAGGAACAATCTACTGGCTGTGGGGTAGAACTATCTAACCTAAAGGTTACCTTTCGATGTGCAACAGTTGAGATAGGAAGAAAGCATAGCAGTCTTACATCTTTCAAAGTTGGGAGCAACCACTGGGTGATTTGTTGGTAGCACAATAAATCGAACCTGACCTGGGGTGACTACTGAGTGAATACTATTGTGGACTTATATCAACTCAAAAATAGTCAGAATTAATATCATTTTAATTTGATAGACCCTATCAGTGTACGATGGACCCATAAGAAGGGGCTATATTAGCCTTGTCCTATCTTAGATTTGCAAATCAAAAGGGACAGTCTACCGACCGCAGGGTAGAGCTAACCATCCTAAGGGTTGCATTTTGGTGTGCAACGGCTGAGCTAGGAAGATAGCACAGAAGACTTACATCATTCAAAGCGGGGAGCAGTCGTTGGTGATATGTTGATAGCACAACAAAACAAACCCAACCTAGGATGACTTTTGAGTGAGTGTCTCTTGGGACTTATATTAACTCAAGAGTAGTCATGTTATTCCTATAGGGAGTTTTACTGACACTGCCCTAAAGATAGGATGCCTACATGGGAAAAGGTATCGCTGAGGGTGTCCTCCTAATCCATAAATAAATAAATAAATAAATATATATATATATATATATATATATATATATATATATATATATATATATATATATATATATATATATGTATGTTTATATGGACCTTGTTGGGGTATGAGGGACCACACTGAGAAGAGGCTATATCAGCCTTGTCCTATCTTAGACTTACTAGACCAGGGAGAATCTGCATATTCGCAAGACAAATTCTCCAACCACAGGGGTGGCTACTAGGAAAGGGGAACTGTCCAATCCAGTAGTAGCCTAGGTAGTGTCTAAATGGGCTCATAAAGGATGTGATCCAAATAGAGTGCCCACTAGGGAGGTGCCGCTAAAGGCATTATCCTGGACCTTATAAAAGAAAGCATATATGTGTACGGTGGCCAACTCAAGGAGAAGGCATAGCAGACTTACATCTTTCATGAGTGGTGTATCCACTGGGTAGGTCATTATCAGCATAGAGAGGACCAACCAACCTAAGGTTCCCATCAGTGTGTGATGATCAATCTAAGAAGAAGGCAAGTAGACTTACATCTTCACAGACAAAATGATCGGGATAGTCTATCATCGACGGGACAGATGCTAGGGCGACTACTAAACAGGGAGTCCCATAAGGGACTGTACTTGTAGTGGAGAAGAGCTACTAGGGGACTTACCAACCTTAAATATACTGATGCATGATAGCTAGTTCAAGAAGAAAGCACAGACTTACATATTTTTAAATGAAGCTAACATGAGGTAGATTACCGGCATCGCAATAAGGCCTACCAAACTAATAAGGCGCTTATTGGTGTACAATGGTCAAGTCAGGAAGGAAAGTGTAACAGCTTACATCCTCCTAAACAAAGGACCACTGGGGTGACACACTAGCAGGATAATATGTTACTCAACCTGAGCAATCATAAGTGAGTGTGGCGTTATCCCAACTAAAGAGATAAAATATATTTATTTTATGTAGTTGTGTGAAGTTTGTGTTTGTGTCGCATTAATGAAGGATATGATGTCACTCAGGTTCCTTACACCTACCCTAAATACATCATGGAGGATTCACAAATAAAGATGTTTTTCAATCTGGAAGAGATGGAATTTGAGATGAAATTTTCATTGATAATTATTTTGAAATAAGATTTATGGATAATATTTTTTTAGTTAGAGCCCATTGTATAGAAGCATCAGGCACTCTCCCTTATGATTTATGAGCTGTTAAGATCCTCTCTGGTAGGCCTTCTTTATTGGAAAAGGGCCTTCCCAAGTGGGTTCAAACTTGCCTCCCATCTTGCAACGGGCAATAATTGGTCTCCTTAGAATTAAAATAAGCTCTCATACTTGAAAACCTCTAGGACGAACCAACTTGTTATGAGCTTGAATCATTTTGGTTTTGTACAACTCAAAGTTTTGGCATGCCCATAGGCATCTGTCCTCCAAACCTTCAAGCTCTTCTAACTACAACTTAGCATTTTTCTCCATTATGATCGACTTCTAATGGTTGAATAGCTTCAGACCCATACACTAAGAAAAATGGGGTGGATTGAGTTGGAGTTCTATATGCGGTGTGGTAAGCCCACGAGGCTTTAATTAACTGCTCATGCCATTATCATTTGTTGTTGTCAAGTGTCCTCTTTAATATCTGGATGAGAGATTTGTTGAAGGCTTCTACCAAGCCATTTTCCCTCGGGTAGTAAATGGTAGAATATCCCTAATCTATGTTGTGACTCTCGGCGAAGCTATTGATTTTGGTGCTCTTGAATGCAGTACCATTATCAGATATAATTTGTTGAGGCAACCCAAACCTATATATGATATGGTTCGAGGTGAACCTCTCTCGAGTGGGATTGCCGCCCACTTGGAAAAGTAGGTGGCCCAGATGAACTGATGACCCTTGGAAGAAGGAGGATCAATCAGACCCACAATGTCAATACCCCAACACTCGAATGACCATGAGGCCCACCTAGGGTGTAGAATGTTGGGTGGTTGGTGTAGAACCACACCATGTACCTGCCATTGGTGGCATCGCCTAGCTACATCCATGCAGTCTGTGATCATCAAAGGCTAGTAGTATCCTAGTCTCTTAATCTTAGCTTTCATCTTCATATCAGATTGATGAGCTCCGTATAAACCTGAGTGTACCTCAGTCATGATTTTAAGGGCTTCGTGTTTGTCTAAATAACGTAACCACATATAATCGAAAGACCTCTGGTATAAGGTGCCATCCACGAGAATGTAGGAAAGTGATGTCTGCTTCATCTGATGAGCTTATAACTTCTCTTGAGGATTTTGCCTTTATTTAGGTAATCCATGAATGGTTACCTCCAATCTAACTCCTCGTCCTTTTTGATAATGATAACCGCCCTTTCAAAAGAACATCTTTCGATGAGTTCAACGTCAATAAAGAATAATACTTGTTTATTTTATGCCCTTATTGGTATGGACTCATCTTCACACAACTCATTGGCAGTTTCAAAAGCATCTATACGGCATTCTCTTCTCGAGGAATCTTATAAATGGTAACCTCTGGAATTTGGGCTAGCAACTCCATTGTGTAGTTGTGGTAATGATGGAGCTTAGGCTTTAGAACCTTGTAGGACCCAGCGATTTGGTTGATGAATAACTGAGTATCCCTAAAAATGTCAATGTTCTGGATGTTTAGAGTAATAGCTAACTGTAGACCGGCAATCAGAGCCTCATATTTAGCTTCATTATTGTTGCATGGATTGGATAGGTGATATGAGAATCTCATCACATCGCAGTCTGGAGTAAGGAGAACTATTCCTACCCCTGCCTTCCCTAGGATAGTAGATCGTGATTCTTCTCCTCTTTAAGAGGAATCCACACCATCAAAGTACATCTCACAACGGTGAATGCTAGTGTCCCCTAAGTTCATTATTTTTTCATCGAGGAGGTCATCACTAAGCAGAGAGTCAGCAGAAAGTGGGTGTGCTGCTAAGAAATCCACTAGTGCTTATCATTTCATAACACAGAGGGGTATAAAAGTGATGTCAAACTATGATAAAATCATGGACCACCATGCCAACCGTCTAAATAGCATTGGTTGTGTCATATGATATTACAGTGGGTTGATTCTAGAGATCAAGTTCACCTTATAAGAAAGCATGTAATATTGTATCTTTTAGGATGCAAAGATTAAAGCTAGGCAATGCTTTTTAATGGGTGGATAGTTTGCCTCTATAGGGATTAGTGATGGTTGAGGTAGTAGAGTGTGTTCTCTTTCCCTTCATCTAATGTAGCAGTGTAGAGAATCAATGGCTTGCCTGGGATAGGGGCTTCTAGAATTGGCGGCGTCATCAGGTAGTGCTTGATATCTTCGAAGGCATGCTAGCACTTGTCATCCCACTAGAACTTGACATCCTTTTTGACAAGTGTTGAGAATGGCTGACATCTTTCCGATAGGTTGGATATGAAGCATCTTAGATACACCTATCACCTTTGAAATGATCTGAGTTGAGTTAAACTTTTAGGGGTGGCATTTCTAATATCGCCTTGATCTCTCTAGATCGATATCAATTCCAAGTGTTGGACAATAATCCCAAAGAATTTTTTTGGAGCTACTCCGAATGCATAGGGGATTGATTTTGAGGCAAAATTATCTTAACTATTCAAAAACTACTCTCAAGTCAAAGAGATGGTCTTCCTTTCCTTACTTTTGACAATGAGATCATCAACATGACACTCAACTTGATAATGAATGAGTTCATCAAAGATTCGAGTCATGACCTGCTGGTAGGTAGCATGGGCATTTTTAAGACTAAAAGGCATGACCTTATAACAAAAGATTTTGATAGGGGTTTAAAAAATAGTGTTTCTTTCATCTTCAGGGGCCATCTTTATTTGGTTATATCCAGATGAGCCATCCATGAAAGAGATGACTACATGAGATGAGGCAATGTCCACCATTAGTTTTGGTATCAGTAGTGAAAATTCATCTTTTGGACATGCTTTATTTAGATCCATAAAATTGATGCATATGAGAATTTGGCCATTTTTTTCTTAGCTGGTATGACACTCGCCAACCAGGTAGGTATTTTTCTTCCCTGATGAAGTCAGCATCGATCAGTTTCTTGACTTTAAAAATGACCTATTGTTCAATGTCTAATCACATGCATCTAGGAGCTTGCTTGATAGGGTTAGCAGTAGGTTATATTGCTAGTTTGTGGACTACTACATCAAGATATAAATTGGGTATCTTCATAACTCCATGCAAAGCAGTACTTAAACTCAGTCAATAACCTAACTATGCCATTGGTTTCAGTATCATTCAAAAAAGAACTAATGTATGTTGGACGTGGATTATCTTCAGATCTCAAGTTGATTTCTTTGAGCTTGTCGATGGTTGACCTGATCTCCTCTTTGAACTCTGGGGGTGCATGTTTGAATTCAAAATTATTTGGAGAATCTGAACTTTCTAAACACACCTCCTTATATGATTTAGCATGATTTGAAAAGAACCTATCAGATTCAAAATGATTGGTGATGATGTTGTCATCATCATCGACCCACTATCAATCCTAGTCCTCTTGATTGAGAGCTTTTGCATTCTTCCATATTCTTTAAAAATAGTATGACCTGTGTTTTGATGAAGTATGTGAGATTAACCCTTTCTTTGCTAAGTTTAGAACACATGGCGAGTACTAATCAAAAGGTAATTCTATTAAATTTTTATATGAATTGCCCTCAAGTTCTACATCAACTTCTTGACTTGAGAGTGATGCTCCCAAAAAGAACCTCTGAGTCTTCACATTTGTGGATGACTTAAGGGCTTCCTTAATTACCAAACCCTCAACTTTTTATGAGGAAAGTGGTTAGAGCTAAGGTTCCTAACTAATGATTGACTATTTCACATACAAACTTGGATACATTTAGGCTTTATTTTGAGCTTGGTCTTTATCACAATCTTACTAAAATGTCACCTCAAAATGGATTTGTTGGTGAAAAGAGTTGGCTAGTGTGCTAACCACATAAGACTCATCCTCTAAACTAGATTTTAAGTCTATGTGGATAGCAAGTGTACATCTGGTGGCTGGGACATACCCCATATTGGGTGGCCAATAGGGAGGCTTTCCACCTCGAGGGCTGCTTCTGAACTGTCCTCTTCCTCTACCTGGTGGAGTTCAGGTCATCCTACCCATATATTCGAATGGAATCTAATGTCAGGCTCTAAATCTTTCTCTTGAGTCCGTGTATCACTCCCTTTTATTTTATTTTTCTTTCTCTTTTTTATTTTCTTTTTCTATGTCTTTCTCTTTTCCTTTTCTTTCTTTTTCTCCTTCATGGGGATCTTGACTAAGTTTATGATAATGGACATGTTGATTTTGAGAGAGGTAATAGGGTGCATCCTCATATATCACGACCTCATAAACTATGAATGGTTTGAGATCTCCTTTGATGCAGTACTCAATCCCACCTCTCATGAACTTTATGCACTAATGTAGAGAGAATGGAAATGTGTTATGTTCATGTATCCATGGTCTCCCAAGAAAAATATTGAAAGATGTATCTGAGTTTATGATGTGAAACTTGTCTTCAGTCTTCCAATCATCTATCTCCAATGGCAACACTATGGAGCCTAAGGCCCTCTTGCCTTATTCATTGAATCCTCTTAACATCATCCTTTCCTTTTAGAGTTTGGAGATGTTGAAGCTCAAGTAGGAAAAGGTTCTTAAGCTCATAATATTGACTGATGCACCTTGGTCGATCAGAACTATGGATAGCCTATATCTACCAACATCCACTGTAATGTGAAGATGATGATTGTGCTCGGTCGTTTCTAGAAGTAGGTCTTCATCATTAAATGTAACTCCTAGGATGTCCTTTGAGTGGTGTGCCTTCAATTCAGTAGTAGTCAACTGAGCTAAGCATATCTATGGATCAAGAAGAGCCTTGATTAGAGATTCCCTCATCTCTTTAGATAATATAAGGGCATCATATATACTGAACTTAGTTGGCAACTTTCTAAGATGAGCTAGGACATTGTAATCAACTCTGACTTGGTCCTCCATAAGCATATCCATAAGGAGAGCATCTTGTGGAGGGGCTATTTGCTCACTGGATCTAATAACTTGTTTACCCTTATCCTAAGGTGCTACCCTAGAGCTAGAACTTTACCACTACGCAAGTTGACTTCAATGAATTCTTGGAATGATGAACTTGTGAAAATTCTACCTTCTCATTGGTTATACCTACAGCTTCTCCTATGGGATCCTCATAGTTGGTTAACTCCAACTCAATCTCAAGAGGTGAACCCATTTGATTCAGAAAGGAAAGTGTGATTTTGAATCAGAAGAGAGAGGATTGGAATGAATAGAGCTATTATTATTTTCTAGACTTGGAGAATTTTCAATAGGAATAAAATCAAGTGTATTAGAAGTGGACAAGATGTAAGTAAAATCTATTTTCTTCATTGATTTTTTTTGTGTGGAGGTACATGATAGAAATCAAGTTAAGTAAGAGGATTAAAGGATTTAATGCCCTTATCCATTGATACAATGCTCGTACTGGTAAAAGAGGAGCTTGTAGAGAAAGAAGTAGATGCAACAGTGGATGAAGTACTAGACTCGGACAGTGATTGTACTACTGGACTATCCCGGGCAAGTATGGTGAGCTACTGCTGCTGCTAGGCTATCACCTTCCTCGAGTTATCTTTAGAAAATTGGAAATCTTCTTTAATGTTAGAGGTTTGATCTACCTCAGGCACCTATAAGAAGAGTTTCTTGATCTTAGAAATAATTTTTTTAGAGGTTCGGGATAAGAAAATATCCTAACTTTCATTTATCTTAGGAGGTTCGCAAGTATCCCCATGGATATAATAGAATGGGATGATTGTTCTAATAAGTATTTCTTGGGGATAACTATGGTGCTTGACTTATAGCTACGCTCAAGCCAGTCCTCAAAAGTGATACAACCTTTAAGACATGGCCTAACATGCGGTGGTAGGGACAATAGCAAGGATCATTGCTCTTGCCCACTTCCTTGAACTTTAGTTTTGTAAGTCAAGTTTCTTTAAGAGATTCTTAAGGATTTTCTTAACTACCTCCCTCTTAAATGAATATAGCTTATTCAATCTATCGGCAAGAGTAGGTGGGTAATAGTTACATGGTAGTGGATATGAATACTATTGCTGGGTAGGCTGCTAAGGTGGTGGAAATTGTGGTGGCTGGTATGAAAGCCGAGGTGGTGGCAAAGGAGGTACCAAAGGAGGTGGCTGAGGGTCTCTCTATACTACTGGTGCTTCCTCTATCCATAGACAATAACTCCGCTTCATCTCAAACACCATACGTGGCTTTGGCCGAGATGATTGGTTAGGAAAGGGCAACTATTTGGCTTCCTCTTGCAAGCTAGCCACCTTGTTGATTAGTTTCCCAAATTTTTTGATGGTAAGGACCTTAAGAATGAAGGAAACTGGCCCATATATATTCTTAAGAAGAATTTCAATGTCATGTTGTGCAGATAGATTTCATGCTCTGGTTGCGCCACGTGAGAAAATAATTAATAAGGGACTCATTAGGATTTTACTTTACTACAACAAGGTCACCTACAATCACTCTTAGTTGAGCTCCAGCAAATCTCTTGATGAAGAGGTGCTCCAACTCAACAAAAGTCCTCACCAACCATTGAAGTGTACCAATCAAATGCAACCCTACTAAGTACATAAAAAAGTCTAAAGAGGTGTGTGTTCGCTACCATCTGATTGCAATAACTCAAGAGTACAATATGTTGTTGTGGGTTCCCACTCATCAAAGATCTTGAAGGAAGGTGGGTTTAAGTATATCAATTCCTCCTGCATGGTCTACCCTTGGAATGGATGAGCTCCTCTACTAGCATGCTTCCCTCACCTGCTGTTCCACCATATGTTTAATGTCCTTCTCATGCATGGAGATGCCATATGTGACCTTCCTATGCAAACTACCAGCATCATCATCTATGGGAGTGCACCTAGATGACTGGTATGTACTAACTCTCCTCCTTATCATAAGAGAGGTAGGAGATCAAAGTTTTGCAATGCTAAAACCACTACTATCAACCCCTCTACTTTCTTCTCCATACTCTCTATATGATCATCCTTTTTCTTGAACTAGTGGAGGAGGTGCTGAGTCAAGTGAGAAGTGTCACCTTCCTGGCTATGATATTCCTGGTGTATGTACTTCTCAAAGTTCACCATGTAACTCACGTTCCAACATGTCATCTTCATCAGGATCAAAGCAGTTTATACCCTCTTCTTGATTCGAGTGGTCACTGCCAACAATCTGCTTAATAGTAGTGTGGTAGTCCTCTATGATGCCATCTAAGGAACGATCATCTATCGCCATTTTAATGGAATATAGATCATGCCGATCGACATAGACTATGCTCACCCACTATATATAATGAATGCTATGCAAAAGTGTGCACTCCCTATCGACTTAAGTAATGGGGACTATGTTCAGATTCTTCCTTTCTCCCTCTATCACAGAGGTGGTGTGATGATGACACTTTGGGTTCCCACTCCCACAAGACGAGGTAGAAGGTTGCTGAGCCTAATCTCACCTCACTGGAATGGATGGAGAGGGATCCTTAGCCAAATCACCAAAGGGAGATGGTCTTTCCCTGATGAGGGGCTTCTAAGCTTGGTCTATTAAATGGATGGGTGATGGTGGACAATGGTGGAGCGGTGTGATGGAAATGACTGCATCTCAGCTAGAGATCTCCTCCTGCGTCAAACTGTGTGCATGAGAATAATGATATCTGAATGATCAACCCATACAGGATGATGATCAGAGAAGTCCATCAGGGCAGAGGCCACTGATTATTTGGTGTACCTCTGTCTCTCTCTGTGCTTGCTACCTCGAGTGACTCTCCCATGGATCTGATCAACATAGGAATCACCTCAAAAAATGCTGTAAAGGGTTAGAGCTCTCAACTTGGCTAAGAAATCTTAAGTGGCATGGGCTTCCTCTCCCTTGCACCTCAAAGTGTGTGGGTGGTGGAGGCAATCCTCTAATAGTCCTCTATCCAAGGCAGAGGGGTGAAACCTGTGCCACTTAAGAGTGGATCTCACAAGGAGAACCCTCAATGACAAGATCTCTCCACCACCAAGGAGTCTCTTGATTTTGCTGCCATGTGGGTGAGCAAGGCGATAAGAGTGGAATACCTCACTGTAGACTATCTAAGTCCAAGATAGCCTTCTGAGGTGACCAAAGAGGAGGTAGTAGCTCTCATTGGAGCTAAGTGACATTGAACATGCAAAAGCCACTGCAATGATAATCACATTGATTAGAGTGGAGCCATACCTTCCTAATCTAAACTCAAAGTCAAATGTCAATGAGGAGCATGTGTTCCCTACCACCTCCTCCTCCTAATGCGGTGAGGGTTGGCCCTCACAAGTAACTCAAATGACCTCAAACCCATGGCCGAACTGGATCAGATGAGTAATAGTCGAGGTGTGTATGGCCTGATCCAAGGCTAGATCCACACCCGATGGTAAGGAGAAGATGAACTTGCTAGAAGATATCTACAGACATGCTAAAATAAGGGCTACTATGTTGAAATCCGCATTTGTTGACACAATACAATTAGATTTTGATATTCTGTCAATCATTGACTTCTAGATTGGATTTGGAATTTGAACCCACACTTAACAAATTTAGGTATTATTGACCTCATTTTTAGAATGAGCTCTCAACCCCTCCATCTTAGACATAGGACTTCTCTTAGACTTTAAAAGTTCCTTTATCTTAAGACAAATAAAGTGAGTAGGTGGACACTTAACCTAGCCCTAGAGACTTAAAAGAGTTAGCCATAGGAATAGGTCATGCCTTAGGGTTGTTAGGAAAACTTGCCTGCCCTTAGTTTGAACCATTCCTAACCTTCCTTCCTTCAAGTCAAAACCCAAATCAATCTTATTTGATTTTCTCCAAACTCAAATCAACTTCATATGATTGAAATCCATGACTGAAATCTTTGATTGAAACCAATGAATGAAATTCCTAAGTTCAAATCATTATTAAGTCTTTAATCTTCCTCCTAAGGACTTGGCCAAAATCATGATCAAAACCAAATCAAATCCTTGAGATTTTCTCATAATTCATTTATATTCTCATTTATATTCATATATAAATGAAATATAAATTCAAACCAATCAAATCAAAACTCAAAATTCAAAGTCAATTCATAAATTTTCCTAAGTCTTTAAGTTTTCCTTCATGGACTTAGCCAAAATCAAATCAAATCATTCAAACTCATGGAATTTTCATAACTATTTATATTCTCATTTATATTCACATATATAAATAAAATATAAAAACAAATCAATCAAATCAAATCCAAAAATAAATAAATTCCAAATCTAAAATTTTTGAAGTCCTTTAAATTTTCCTTAAAGGTCTTACCCAAAATCATGATCAAATCAATTCAAATTCATGGGATTTTCTCATAACTCATTTATATTCTCATTTATATTCACATATAAATGAAATATAAATATAAATCAATCAAACCAAATTCAAAAATTCAAGCTCCAAACTCCTTAAAATTTCTTAAGTCCTTTAAATTCCCTTTTAATGGATTTAGCCTAAATCATGATCAAATCACTCCAAATCCTTGAAATTTTCTCATGATCCATTTATATTCTCATTTATATTCACATATAAATGAAATATAAATTCAAACAATCAAAACCAATTCCAAAAAATCAAACTCAAATCCATTCAAAATCTAACCTTTTCAAGTCAAAATCTTGAACTTAGCCAAATCAACTTCAAATCAAGCCAAATTTGATTTTCCTTCATGATTCAATCAACCCTACAATCATGAATCCAAATATAAATACAAACTTCAATCACAAATCAAAATCAATTCAAAAATCAAACCCAAATCCATTCATATTCTTCCTTTGAATATGAAATTATCAAATGAATCAAAACCCATATTTGACTTCAAACCACTTGCAAATGGATTTATATTTCAATCATAAGTCTATACAAGTTCAATCAAACTCAAATCAAGTTTTGACCAATTATTTGACCCACTTAGGCTCACTTGACCCAAAGTGACCTAAAGTACCCTTATGAGCCAAATTCTAATCCTAACCAAATTGGATTGAATCAAACTCACCTATGCCTCTCATCATGATCAACAATCATCATGGGATGATCAATCAATCAAATTGGGTCAAACCAAGTCAAACCTAAGGGTTGACCAAGTCAACACTTAGCCCAAAATGAAACCTAACATAGCCAAAATCCACCATAGGCCAAATTGATTGAAACCATTGATCTAAGTTCATTCATGACCTATGTTTGAACTTGACCAAGTCAACATTTAAGCCTAACCTAACTTGCCACTTGACCCAACTGACCTAAAAGTCAAAATGTGTCAAAACTTGATCTAAGCCAAATTGATTGAAACCAATGGGTCAAGTTCATTCCAAATCACTATTGAACTTGACCAAAGCCTCACTGGCCAACTAACCCAGCCAATTGAACCCAACTTGACCTAAAGGGTCATGTTGAGCCAAATTCAAACTTAACCAAAATTGATTGAAAACAAAGATACCAGTCAACTTCATATGACTAACCAAGCCTAAACCTTCTCTTGACCTAGCTCAAATACGTCAAATGGGTCAAATTAATCAACTTGACCCATTTGACCTAAATGAAGTCATATGAGCCAAATTCAAAACTAAACCAAATTGAATCAAACCAAAGCCACCAAAATATTTCAAATGGTCATATGAACTTGACCCAACCCTTGGTTTGACCTAATTTGATCAATTGGTCAACTTGACCCAAGTTGACCCATTTTGACCTAAATGGGTCAACATGAGTCAAACCATATCAAATGAATTCCCATCCAATGAAACTTGGTCACCCATTTTCTCCACATACCCAACATATTCAAATTCAAAAATTGGCCAAATGACCATTCTACCCCTAGGCCATAGAACAAAGTTTGGTCAATCCATGGGTAATTTGCTCAAGCCCTCTTCATATCAACTTGCTACCTTCCTAATAGGTCAAGTGACCGAGAGTGGTGCACCCAACCCAATGGGTTTGCCCCAAATGGACCCAAGGCCAAACCCACCACTAGCTCAAATACAAAAAATTTCCTCCACTTGATTTGAAGCACATGGAGGTTACCAATCCACTCAAGAGCTCAAACCACCATGTGCCAACCCAAATAGATCAAACAACCCTCCATATGGTCAATTGGATCAAAATGGCCCAAGTCGCTGATCCATGGGGGAGATATACTCTAATTCCATTTGAATTCAACACCCTCATTAATGATTGAGCACTAAACAGTGTTAAGAACCATCAGAGAGCAATCCTAAGCTTTCCAAGAAGGATTTGAAAAAAGCATTTCATGGTTTTCTTTCTTGGAAAATAAGGGAGATCGATTAAATCCGAATTTCCTCTTCACTCAAATCCACTTCAATTCCCTTTGCACACTCCCTCAGGGGATCAAGTCGAGTGCACCCAAGCTCTCATTCAAGTTTGCAAAGCAAGGATAGGTTAAATTTGATCAAAGCTTCAAGCAAGAGGAAGAGGTGTTGGTCCATAGAGAGATCTACTCAACCCAAGGCTTGAAACTTTCAAAAGGGTTTCATCTCCACTAAATGAAGCTACCTCATCGAGCTCGAGTGCCGGTGATCACCTCTGATGAGGTATGGATTTTTCAACCACTAAGTTTAGGAGGTGTTATTCCTTTGTCAAATAAATTATTATGGCATGAGAATTCCACTATTGGATGTTACATATCATGATGGTGTGGTAAAGTTTTATTCCAATGAAGCTCAATCGATGATCTTCCTTAGATCATGGATGCTCCATTGATCCTCGGGAAGAACTTAATCCACCATCCATCCACATTTTGGATGGATGACGAGATTAAATGCACATTTTATAAATTTTATCCTTTAAAACTGGTGATCCGCCATTCACCCTTGATCGATGAAGTATCAAACCAAGCGCCACCAACCGCCATTGTGATGGATAAAGTAACCCTCACGCATGTGTAAAGCGTGCTACCCACCGCTTCCATGTGTCATGCTATGAGCTAAGGGGATTAGTTAGGGATTTAATTGATTTTAATTAATCCCTTAAGCTTCAAAAATTCATATCTCCCTCAATAAAAATCAGAAAAATATGAAGTAAATTTCTATAGAAAGATAATTCAATCTTAATTATTATAAAAATGTATTAATGGATTTTAAGTTATATTTTTCTCTTATTCTGGGTTTTAATGGAAACTTTGTTTTGCTAATTACCTCTTAATTAATTCTCTGATTAATCCCAAATTTCTGGGTTTTGGGGATGACTTCTACCCTCCTAATTTTCTTGATTTATTGAAGGCTTAATTGGGAATTACAAATGTATTTCTAATTACTCCCATGTAATTAAGGATAATTAAGATTGTGATTAGGTTTTATCCCTCATTAGTTGATTAATTAGATCCAATAATAGAGGTTTAGGAATAATTTTGGTATTTCCCTAAGCTATCCCTAAACCCCTTTTCTTTCCTTAATCCTCTTAATTAAGGGTTAATTCATTAATTATCCCTTAATTAATTTCTAAAATTCTAAAAACTTCAAACTTAATTAATCTACTTTGGGTAGATGCTTAGGTGTTTCAAGAGCCTAAGTTCAATTAAGGAAATAAAAACCAATTCATATGTGTGAGGGTGTTTTGAAATTACTAAGTTAAACCCTTAGCTTAAATTAACCATTAATCATGAGCCAAATTGCATTAGCCCTTTTCTTCTAGGTGCATTAAATTTAAATTCCTTGTGAGGTTTTATGTCATCTCATTGGCTCATAATTACTTGGTTAACTATGCTAAGTGGTGTGTAAGGGTTAATTAACTGCTTAATTCATACCTTAACCTAATCAAAATTAATGAATCATCTAAAAATTAAACAAAAATATCAAACACATGTGGAATGGGTTAGGAACAACAAACTCAACTCATTTTCAAAATTAAATCAAATTTAAATCAAACAAAAAAATCATCTTAAATAAACTTTGATTTATTTTTTTCTTATTTCATAAGATGTCTTTAGATTTAATTAAAGTGAATGTGTTTACATGCTATCATTGCTTTAGTTCTTTCCCCAACATGCTAAATATGTATTGCATGTGGTTTCATGCATTCATTCTTTTTAAAATTCAAATTTAAAATGAAAATATTTACTTTATGTTAAATTTGCAAGTGTTGGCTAAAGTAAAAAATATGAGTGGCTATTATCACTATTAAATTCAAATTATTTTCGAAATATATGAATCAATTATCAAAACTAAAAGTGTATTACTTATATTTTAATTATGAGCTTGCATGTGAGAGAATATAAGGATGTGCTTAGTATAGGTTTTCCTTCTTTCTTTAGTATAGTTTTGAATAGGATTTGGTAAGATGTATGGTTCATTTGAAAAGAACCCAAACACTTGCTAATTCCATATCCTATTCATTCCTATATTATCACTTAAGAAGGATACCTATGCTTGCAATATAAATTGCATAAACAAAAAAAATGAATCAACTAATACAATTTTATTCTTTTCTTTTCCATTCATTTCTTTTGTACATATGTTTGTATTTAAGTGGTATATTAGTCCGACAACCCGAGTGAGGCTTTAAGTAACCCTAAGTAAGTCTTGTATCCTTACACCTCTGGTTAACAATGATGTACTCACTTATGTCTTTCTTACTTTCATGTGCATGTAATTGGATAAGAAACTTTTCTACTTAAGAAAATCATGCATCATAAACTTATAAATTTCCTTAAATGAATTACTTAGCATGCATCATAAAGTGTGTTAAATATTCTCATTTGTATGTATAGATATGCTTAGGACTCATTCATATGCATGTTATACATGTTGGAAAAGAAATGAAGTGATGTATGTTTTGTGAATTTAGTTCATTTTATTTAATCTTAAAATGCCTTTATTTTTGAATGGGTTTGTTTAGAGTTCATCTCAACTTAGGGTTAATTAAAAGACATAATCAAAACATTCATTAAACAAAATCAAAATGTGAATCTACTTTAGAAATTACTTAGGTTAAGGAAGGAAAGAGAAGTTCACTTCTCTTTCCCTCTGTTTATAACTTAGTAATTAATTGTAGGATTCATTTGACCCTAATCAAAACATGAAATAAAATCAACTCAAAATAATTACATCACTTAAATGAAACCTTCCTCTAAGTTGAACATGCTTCACACATAGAAAATCCTAACTTAAAGCCATAGCTAAGCATACCACACAAACCTCCAAAGCACACACATTAGCCTAAGTCACCACTTCTAGCTTTAGGTTAGGGCGGTGCATGGTTTGATGTTTATTTTATTTTTATGATATATATTTTATACTTGATTCTAGGATGTATGCGCGTAGAATGAATGGTAGGATGCTCTTAGTCTAACCATTATTTTCTGCAGGGGATTGTGCTTAAGGGGTGCTGTAATAAAAATATAAATGCTTTTGCTTGCAGGTGCTTATACCCCTAAGCATAATCCAATAGGCCAAGTGGACTTAGTCACCCATGTGTGGGGTGATAAGTCCAATATACATGCTTGGGATTTGGTGGTTTGTTTAGCTAACCTTTATTTTGTAGGTGTTAGCTAGATTTTCAATTCCTTTTCATGTAAATTTTTGCAATTAGAATTTTGGAATGATTGTTATGGGGATTAGGATGAACATTGGTCATAAGATCTATCTTATGCTACCATGTGAAGCCTTGAGCATCCACCTTCCAACCATCCAAAAGAAGGAACCAAGAAGAAAGAAGAAAGAAGAAAAAAAGAAGAATGAAGAAATAAAGCTTGAAGACCCCCATACCAATAAATTCCTTGCTTAATTGTAATTTAATTCATTTGTAATCTGGGTTGTATAAGGGTAAAGCTCAGCTACCCAATTTATTATTTTTGAGTTTGTGTGGTGGTACCCAACCAACATGGCCTTTTATTCTTTTTTGATTATCTTTATAAATTGATTGATGATTTGTTTAGCTTTTGCATTAAGTATCATCTTTTCCTAGTTTCTTCCTTGCTTTATGTATGGCTGGATGTGGATTAGGCTCTTAGAAAAATAAATCTTTTAACAACTCAAAATTAAAATAAAGAACTCATCATAACCTAAAGCTTAGGTTTAAAATCAAGATAAAAGAATTAGCAACCCCTTAGCTGGATGAGTATTTTTTTTTTACAATATCATGCACAAATGCATCTTATTTCACTCTTGATTGGAGGGCTTCCACCTTTGCCAGAGAAACTTGGCTTGACCTTTGAGAGCCATGGTGGAAACACACCTCCTCCTCCTTAATTTTTTCTCATGCATTAGGCATATGAATCCTATTAGGAGTCAAAATAATTGTCCAAAAATGAAAATAAAATGAAATTTGAATTGTATTAGATTTAGGTCATTTGAAGCATGTCCTTACATAATATAGTCTCTTTAGGGAGTGAGTTTAAGGACTTAGTCTCTTTCTAAATAAATAATAGCTAAGCATATGACTTGCCTACATGTATTTAAAATTATAGGATGAGTTAGTTGGCACCACCCAGGCGGTTGTAAGTCCAAGCTTGGGTGGTTTGTCTCTTGTGGAGCCCAAACCCATTTTGCCTTAGATTTAGGTTGTGCTTTCGGCCCTCGCCAAAGCTCCCTGGATTTAGGTTCTAAGGTTGCATCTCCCTTTTGTGGGCCATAAACATAATTCCTCACCTCTTAGGCATTTTCTTAATCTAGTGTTAAGGAATCATAAGTCCAAAATTTCTAATGAAAAATGCAACTCAAATAAATTAAATCAATTTCAGAAATGTAAAGCCCAACCATAGGATAGTTTGAGATGCTCTAGGTTTCTAAGCATTGGGTATCTCCTACTTATCTTTCTTTTGGCTTGATAATAACTCCTCTCTTTGATCAATCCCATTTGATCTTCAAAAATAAATCGATTGATAGTCCTTTCTATTGAAATCTTTGAAGACAATGATCATTTACCTTAATCGAGAGTATTCTAAGGATCCATTCTTAGGATGTAATTAACTATGGGGGCTTGCCCTTGTAGGGAACTTAACAAACCCGATTTAAAATAAACCTTTACTTTTTCATGTAAAGTAGGGAAGAATCTCTGGTACATATGTAGACCCATTGTCCTTAGGAGTCCTTATTGAGGTGATTAGGTCCATTAAAGGGTAGTGACTTCTATCTCCCAATATAATACACTATTCCTTGATGACATACCTGATCACCTGAATAAGCACATCTGCAGATCTACATGGCATCCCAAAAAGATGAATTTTATTTTCATTTTCCTCTTCATGAAGATATGAAGAATATTTTTACCATAGATTTTTTCGACTCTGGGATGGTTCCTCTCTCCATCTTTGGTAAATGATCATTGTCTTTGAGTATCGATAGTGGGTTTGTACTTTGGTATGAATCAGACTATCTTTCTTTCCATTGGCACTTAGCTTATTTCATTCTTAAGTTGAGTTAGCCAACATCTTTAGGTTTTAGGACCTCACCCGTGTTGGTCTTAAAACCCCGTTAGTTTCCAATGGGTAAAAATAAAAGATCTAAATAAAAAGAAAATATTTAAAGACTTCCTCCCATCATTTTATGATAAGAAAGGTTCATTCTAAAATAATAAAGACAAAATAAATTTTCCATAAAAATTTTGCTTTTCAAAAATCACTATTTCAAAAATACACTTAATAAAATATTTTCCACAAAATTTTATCACCCTCATTTAACAATTCTCATAATTGTTACATGTAGGAATTTTCAAAAATAAAACTAACAAAATTTTTCCAAAAGCACAAATGAATATCTTCAATTCATTTTGATGAAGATTTCATTTTCAAAATAAAATGAACAATCATCTTTCCAAAAATCAAAATGAAATTTTCAAAAATCACACATGAACCTTTCCATTCAATACACTCACATCTATTGAATGGAAGTTTCATTTTCAAATAAAATTAAATTTTCAAAAACACGAATGAACATCTTCTTTCAATTAACTTTGATGAAGATTTCATTTTTCAAAATAAAATAAACAATCAACTTTCCAAAAATCAAAATCAAAATTAAAAAATAATTAAACTTTTAAAAAGCACACATGAACCTTCCCATTCAATATACCCACACCTATTGAATGGAAGTTTCATTTTTAAATAAAATTAAATTTTCCACAAGCACAAATGAACATCTTCTTTCAATTCACTTTGATGAAGATTTCTTTTTTCAAATTAAAATGAACATTCATCTTTCAAAAAAAAAAAAAAATCACAATCATAAAGTCTTCAAAAAAAAAGCACACATGAACCTTTCAATTCAATATACACACCTATTGAATGGAAGTTTCATTTTTTAAATAAAATTAAATTTTTTAAAAGCACAAATGAATATCCTCATTCAATTCATTTTGATGAAGATTTGAGTTTTAAAATAAAATGAATAATCATCTTTCCAAAAATCAAAATCAAGATAAAATTTTTTTCAAAAGCACATTTGAACTTCATTCAATACACTCAAATTGAAGTTTCATTTTCAAATAAATTAAATTTTCAAACACAAATGAACATCTTCATTTATTCATTTGATGAAGATTTTATTTTAAAAATAAAATGAACAATCATCTTTCACAAATCAAATTTAAAATAAAATAAAACTTTCAAACACACGAACTTCATTTATCATACACCAAATTTGAATGGAAGTTTCAAATAAATAAAATTTTCAAAAGCACAAATGAACTTCTTTCAATTCACTTTAATGAAATTTTATTTTTCAAATAAAATGAACTATCATCCAAAAAAAAAATCACAATCATATTTCAAACACATTTGGAACTTCATTCAATACTCAAATTTTGAAGTGAAGTTTCTCAAATCAAATTAAATTTTCAAAACACATGAGCATTTCCTTCAATTCATTTTGATGAAGATATCATTTTTAAATAAAATGAACAATCATCTTTCCAAAAAATCAAAAATTTTTTTTACATGAACTTCATTCAAATAAAAATTTTCAAAACACGTATTTTACTTCATTTAATGTCTCAAATTTATTAGCGAAGTTTCATTCTCAAAATAACATCATTTGGAAATCCAACTTAAACATATCTCAAATATGATTAAGTTGGAATTCCCTTTTTCAAAAAAAAAACAATAATCACACACAAAATAAAATTTTCACATTTTAAAAATAAGATTGATTTTCATTCTTACATACCCAAATTTGTTGAATGGAAGTCCTATTTTCAAAAAAACTTAACAATCATATTTTCAAAATTCAAAACATTTGGAACTTCATTTAGCAAATTTGAGTGAAGTCTCCAAATCAAAATCAAAATTTTCAAACACATTTGGAACTTCATTTAGCATACTCAAATTTGCTAAGTGAAGTCTCAAATTCAAAACTTCAAGCATACTCAAATTTGCTAAGTCTCCAATTCAAAAAAAATTTTCAAACACATTTTAACTTCATTTAGCATACTCAAATTTGAGTGAAGTCTCCAAATCCAAAATCAAAATTTTCAAACATTTGGAACTTCATTTAGCATACTCAAATTTTAGAAAATTTTCCAAATTCAAAATCAAAATTTTCAAACAGATTTGGAACTTCATTTAGCATACTCAAATTTGTTAAGTGAAGTTTCCAAATCCAAAATCAAAATTTTCAAACACCTTTTGGAACCTCATTCAGCATACTCAAATTTGCTAAGTAAAGTTTCCAAAGTTAAAATAAATAATCTTCACGCATTTTTTGGAACTTCATTCCTTAGCATACCAAATTTTCTAAGGAGAAGTTTCCATTTTCAAAACCAAACTAAATCAAAATTTTAAACACGTCTTTTGGAATTTCATTTAGCAGACTCAAATTTGCTAAGTGAAATTTCCATTTCACAAAACTAAGTGGGACTTCAACCTTAGCATACCATATTTGCTAGTAAAGTCTCCACTTTCAAACAAATCAAACAAAATGAAACATTAGGATTTCTTAGCATACCTAAATTTGCTAAGGATCTACTCTTTCAAAAATCAAAACATCCAAAACAAATGAAACACTTAGGATCTTCTTAGCATACTTAAATTTGCTAAGAATCCTATTTTCAAAAATCAAACAAAACACTTGGGTTCACTTAGCATACCTAAATTTGCTAAGTAGAATTCAATTTTCAAAATCAAAACAACAATTCACAAAAAGAAACAATTATTTTCAAACACTTCACTTAGCATACCCAAATTTGCTAAAGTAAAATTCAAATCATCAATCAAAACAAATCAATTGACCCTTACTTTAACATACCCAAATTTGTTAAAGGAAAGGGTCCTCAAATCAAAAATCTAAATTCAAACAAACATGAACCTATGGAAGCATCCTTCTCAAAATATTTGAATCCATCTTTCAACATACCCAAATTTGTTGAAGTTGGATTCATATTCAAATTCTCTTTCAATCAAATTTCTAAATCTTCAAATCCATTTGAACCCCACTTAACACTTCCAAGTTGTTGGATGTGGGTTCAAATTTTCAATTCAAATTCAAAAAATCTACAAGATAAAATTTGATACAAGCTCATTTCATTGATTCTAATCGATTCTGATGCATTGAGTTTTTAGTCTTTTAGTTGATGAGATGGATCACAGAATTTGTTTTCACTTTCCCTGGCATGGATTTGGCTTTGGACCAAGCCAACTTCCCCTGGATCATACACCTTATCCACTTGGTAGGGATTTGAGGATTACATGTGAGGGCACTCCCTCATGACGATAGTAGGACCATGGTGGCCAGGCGGCGATCATCCAGATTATACCTTTCTTGACATCTCCTCTTGAAGAGGAAGTAGTGGAGTCCCACTTGTGATGTACCAATAGTGTGACTAGTTTAGTGTGCCCATGGTTTCTCATGTTGCCGGTGAGGGATAACACCTCTCATCTATACCCTCTAAGGGTAAGGCTCCCCTGATCTCGGGGGATTGCCTCCCCTACTTTTGAGTATGGGTCTAGCTCTCACTCCTCCCATCCTACAGGATGAACAGAATAAGGCATGATCAAGCGATCACACTAGGATTTAGGAGATGGCGGGCCTTCAGGTTGAGGAGTTCTCTTATTGACTTCACCTATACAAACTAGTTCCATCCTCTCTGGGTTGAGGAGAGGATGTTAGGAGGATTCATCACCTCCACTAGTGGTGCAACATTAGCTAGCGATTCTTAGGAGCGGAGGTCATTTTCGCCTCATCTATCTTATGCGGTTGAGCTTCATGACATTGAGTTGAGCTTATTTGATCTAAATCCATCATCCCCAGTGTGGAAACATATCCATCGGGAGAAGAGGATACACTCACATTACTAGTAGGAGGGCAAAGGTTAGGTTGCGGTTGGCGACTTTATTGATTTTCTAGCCGTGCCTCATCGCAATATATACATCCTACTTGGGACTAGTCATCAGGAGGATAGCTCATCATAGAGATTTGGTGGTGTCTCCACCTCTACCCTCGTCGCCCTCACAGTCACAACATCTCGGTTCCATCAAAGGCCATGAAGGCCATATCAGGGAAAAGTGCACCCGTTGGTGATCGCTATGCCGAGATCCTACCCCATCTACCACTATTTGAGGTCGAGCTCTCTTGCTTGACCTTCTGATGGTGGTGCGGAAGGCGACCCGCATGGGTCCCTTCACCAACTCGCCATTCAAGGATGGGAGATGGTGAATTATTAGAGGTGGCGGTGATAGTCAGCACCAAGATAGTGGAAACCTCTAGGATGTCACCCTCTCATAGTGGCGGTAGTGTCTTTCATCTAGTGAGTACCCTTCACATAAGATTGACTCTCCGGTGAGGTCTAGTGCCTCTCGATGCATAGTGATCACAGATTCACCTAGATTATTTGTACCGATTGATCATTCTTTAGATGAGATAGTGGAACATTATTTCATGGAAGAAGGAAATCTTGGGTATGATTGGTCGGAAGAAAGATAGCTTGATCCCAGATGACTTATTGGGAGACTCAATTGGAGTATGTATGGTTGATACTAGAGGATCTCTTCTCAAGGAGCAACAAGTCAAGGAAGGTGATGAGGTTGATTAGGAAGACACCACCCAATCAGCCCAACACCTCTGACATTAGTTGAGGTAGAAAGATGAGTAGATAGATAGGATGGCATGACAGTTAGAGGACTTGTTAGCAACAATTTGTTACTTCAATAAGCCCATTAGTTCATCCTACTACAACGTCGGTCAGAGTTAGTGCATGTCTTGGACCCAACCAAGACCTTACCTCCATTGAGCAAGGTAGCAGCATGTATAGGAAGGTAGTGGAAAGTACCTCCATACATGAAAAAGACATAAAATCCATGGTTGAGCAGCAAGTGAAGGAAGCGTTGGCTCAAGCCCAGAAAAGGATAATCAGTTCCAAAGGGTATACCCTAGCTAGAGGAATTTGATGCTATCCAATATCCCAAGGGTTTTGTGCCACCTTCCTTCAAAAGCTTTGATGGCGGTTAGACACCACTTCAGGCTTGTTGCAATATAGGTGGTAGCGATGCTTTGCTTTTCTGCCTTTTTGTTAGTAGCCTAGTGGGTATTACTTTCGATTGGTATGTTGAACTGTCCAACAATTTAGTAAAGACATTTGTTGAGTTAGAACATTTCTTTATCAAGAGGTTTGCTGGAGCTCAGCAAAGGGTTATTGTAGGTGATCTCATTGTAACTGCACACAGTGAGTCCTTGATTATATTCTCGATGGCATAACACAGTATGAAATGTGTATTATGCCATTGCAGATTCTTTTGAAGAATATCCATGGCCCGTCACCTTCATGCTTAAGGGCTTCACTATCAAGACATTTGAGAAGCTAATCAACAAGGTGGCTAGTCTACAAGGAGAGGCCAAGCGTTGCCTTTTCAAGATCGGTTGCCTAAAGCCACAAAAGGTCTATGAGAAGAAGGCGATGAGTGGTAGATAAGGAAGCGACTAACTAGAGATCGTCAGAGACCATGACCTCTAGCCTCCACCTCCTTTGCCACCATAGCACCTAGCCTCCACAGCCTCCACGGCCCCACCTTCTCGACCATACCACCACCACACACTCATACACCAGTATGGTCCACTCTTTTTTAGATAAGCTAAACAAACCTTATTCATTTAAGAGGGTAATCAGAAGATCTTTAAGAATCTCTTAAAGAAACTTAATTTTTTACGAGCCTAGAGACCGAGGAGGAAGTAGGCAAAGTCATGATCCAAACTTTTCCCTTACCACCATATGCTAGGCCATGTTTTGGAGGATTGCTTCACATTCAAGGACTAGCTTGAATATAGTTTCAATCGGCGTGTAGTTATCCCAAAGGAATACCTTGTGGAACAACCATCCGGTTCCATTAGGGTAATCCTTGGGGATACATGTGATCCTTCAAAACTAAAGAAGGTTGGGATATTTCTTTATCCAAAACCTCTAAGAAGATCATCAGAAGATCAAGAAGCTTTCTTTGCGGTGCACAGTGTCAAACCTCCAACATCAAGGAAGGTTTGCAAGTTGCCAATGCCAACTTCGAGGAAAGGGGAACTCAACGGCAATATGTGTGTCACCGGGATAGCCCATTAACCACCACCCTCGAGTCATTTGATTCCACCACATGATGACTTCTTTCATATCTAGCTCTTCTTCTTCTATTAGAACTCTTGTATCGATGGATAAGGGCATCAAATCCTTACCCACTCACTTTACTTGATTTCTACTTTGTACCTCCAAATAATTCCAAGAAATTGAAGAATAAAGCTAGTTTGAATTACATCTATGTCACTTGATGGGTTGTCTTCTATTCTAATGATAACTCTTCAAGTCAAAATAACTATAATCTTCCTCTTTTGATTTGAGTTGGACTTTCTACTCACGAATACTAGTTCCTCTTGAGATAGACTTGGAATCATCGATTGAGGGTCCCATAGGAGAAGCTATGGTGTGCTTGATGTCGGTAGAACCTTCCATTACCTACAAGACATCAAGTCAACCTCCATAGTGGTAAGGTTCTACCTCAGGCGACACCTCAAGATGGGGAAATAAGTCATTGGTATAGAAGATCAGAAGCCCCTTCCCAGATATCTCCACCCTTGGATATGCTTGTTCATCTAAGCTAAGCAATGATGCCCTTGTCTTATCCAAAGAGATGAGGGAATCACTAATCAAGGTTCTCCTTGATCCTGAAATATGCTTATCTTAGTTGACCACTATAGGTGAGGTGGCACATTATACAAAAGAAGCTCAGGGGATCACCTTCACAGATGAAGACCTTCTTCTGGGGGACTTGGAGCACAACCTTCCCCTCTACATCATAATCGACATGGATAGATTTAGAGTTGCCAGAGTTCTTATGGATTCGGGTGCATTGATGAACATTATGAGTCTAAAGACCTTGCCTGTTGAGGATGACATCTCCACACTCAGGAGATCGGATGATGTTGAGAGGATTCAATGAACAAGGTGAGTGGGCTTTAGGTTCTATAGTGTTACCTTTGGAGATAGGGATGGAAGATTAAAGTTAAGTTTACATCATTGATTCGAATACTTCGTTCATTACTTTACTTGGTATGCTTTGGATACATAAGAATAAGATCATTCCATCCTCCCTCCATTAGTGCATCAAGTTCAGAAAAGATGGGATTGAATACTATGTCAATGGAGATGAAAAGCATTTTTTAGTTAGAGAGGTTGAGATTTATGAGGATGTGACCTACTATCTTCCTCAAAACACCCTTTCTCATGAACTTGGACAAAATTCAAATGCAAAAACAAAAGAAAAGAAAATGAAGAAAGAAAGATAAAAGAAAAAAAGAAAAGAAAAATATAAAGTCAAGTGAACAAGAAAGGGGTGAAGAAGAAATAGATCCGCATATCACATTCCACCCAGTTCATTCCATCATATGGACATGTGGGTAGGATGGCTCAACCTCCACTAGAGCGGAGGAGCAGAGGTGGAGACCCCTAGTTGGCCATCGACCAAAGGTCATGTTCAGTTCATAGAGTACCCTACTATTCACATAGACTTGGAATCTAGCTGATGAGTCTAATGTGATTAGTATAGTAACCCCTCTCGGCGGGTTCCATTGGAGGTGACTTTGATCACCAGAGATGATGAAGACAGCCTCCAAAAAGCAAAGTATTCAAATCAGTTTATGTGAAACTATTATTAGCGGATGGGAACCTTTAACCTCACTTACATCTCGAAAGTTGAAGGTTTAGTAGTTAAGGAAGTCCCTAAGTCTTCCAGTGACATGAAGTAGAAGATTCTTTTTGGGATCATCATCCTCAAGTCCTGAAGTTGATGTAGAACTTGAGGAGGATACATTTAAAGAATTAATGGAATTACCATTTGACTTTTACTCACCTTGTGTTCATAATCTTATACAAAAAGGTTTAGTTCCTCATACATGGTCCAATCATAGGTCAGAGTACTTCGAGAACTATGGAATAATATAGGCAGGGAAACATAATCAAGAGTAGGACAAGGATTCGATATAGTGGGTCCAGTCGATGACGATGCTTAGTTGTTACCAATCATTTGGAGTCTGATAGTTTCTTCTCACACAACACCAACTCATATGAAAATATGTGTTTAGAATCCTCGGATGATCCAGATGATCTCCAAGTCAAAGAGGCACCAGAATTTGAAGAGGATTCATTCACAATTGACAAGCTTAAAGAAATCAACCTCGGACAAGAAAATCCATTCGACATACATCGGTTCATTCTTTGAATGAAGAAGAAACCAATGACTTAGTTAGGCTATTGGTGAGTTTAAAAAGACTACTTTGGATGGAGTTATGAAGAGATGCATTATCTCTAACGTAGTCCACAAGCTAGCAATAGATCTAACTACCCACATTAAGCAAGCTCCTAGATGCATGCGATTAGAAATTGAACAAGGTCATTTCTAAGTCAAGATCGATGTTGGTTTCATTAGGGAAGAAAATATCTACGGTTAGCTAGTGTCATCCTTAAGAAGAAGAATGGCCAAATTCATTTTGCAAATTTTAGGGACTTAAACAAGGCATGTCCTAAGGATGAGTTTCCTCTTCCTATACAGATTAATGGTGGACATTTCATCTCATGCTCTTCTCTTTCATGGATGGGTCATCTACTATCAAATCAAGATGTCTCTTGAAGATGAAAAAACACTTTTTTGAACCCGATAAGAATCTTCTATTATAGGGTCATGCCTTTTGGCCTTAAAATCTTTGGTGCTTTCATGACTCAGATCTTCAATGAACTCATCCATCATCGGGTTGAGTGTTGTTGATGATCTAATAGTTAGTAGAAAGGAAGACCATCTCTTTGACTTGAGTAGTTTTTTGAATGGTTAAGATAATATAACCTCAAAATGAATCCCTAAAGTGTGTGCATTTTAGTTGTTGAGGAAAAATTCCTTCTATCAGAGGCCACTCATCCACCTTCTTTGAGCATCTCTTCTCTTGCCCAAAGCCAACAAAGAGGAAGGAGAGCGATCTACTACCATCATCCAGATTCTGGCACAAGTGAACTACCCACATGTGAGAAACATTGCCTAGCTTTGATCTTTGCTTCCCAAAAGTTATGACACTATATGCTTCTCATAGGTGAACTTGATCTCAAGAATAAATCAGCTGATACTCATGACATGGTGAACTATCAGACATATATCTTTGGTCCATGATCCTCTTGCATTTTATATATTTATACCCCCGTGCGTAAAAGATAGCCTAGTGATTTCTTAGACACACTCACTTCTGATTCTCCACTTAGTGATGATCTCACGATGAACAAATCATGAACTTAGGGAGGCAATCGATGGGAGATGTATTTTGATGGTGCGCTTCTTTTCTTAAGGGAAGCACCACGATCTATTCTCCAGAAAGGCATAGGAATAGTTCTTAACTCCAAACGCGATGATGAGATTCTCATACTATATCTCCAACCCCCATGAAGGAGTATGAGGCTTTGATTGTCATCTAGAGTTAGCCATCACTATCGTGTACATCAACATCTTTGGGGATTCTCACATGGTCATCAACTAGATTGTCGGCTCCTACCAGGTCCTCAAACCCAAGCTTTTTCATTACTACAAGTATACTATGAAGCCGCTGGCCTAAATTTTTGAAGTCACTATCTACAAGGTTTCCCAAGTAGAGAATGCAATAGCATATGCTTTGGCCAAACTTGCTAAAGAATTGGCATGTTTTGAAGATGAGTCCATTTCAATAAGGGTCCAAAATAGACAAGTCTTATCCCTTATTGATGTTGAACTCATTGAGAGACTTTCTCTTGAAGGGGAGGTTGTCATTGCCAAAATGGACAAGGAGTTGGATTGGAGGCACCATCATAGATTATTGAACACAAACTACCTCAAGAAAGTCACAAGCCCATCATTGAAATAGAGAGCTCTCTCCCACGCTCTTGATGGCACCTATCTGCCGATCCTTTGACCAAATGTGGTTACGTGTTTAGACAAACACTAAGCCCATGGCATTGTAACCAGGTACATTTCAGTCTATCAAGCTCAATCGTCCAAGATGAAGATGAAGATCAGCGACTAGGATACTACTGCCTTCGATGATTACATTTGTATGGATGTAGCTAGGAGATGCCATCGTGTTTTGCGGTATGGTCCTCCACCACCCAACATTCTACCCTACATTGGCCTCATGGCCATTTGAGTGTTGGGGCACATTGTGGGTCGATCCTCCTTCTTCCAAGGGGCATCGATTCATCTTAGGCGCCACCGACTACTTTTTTTTCAAGTGGAGGAAGCCATCCCACTCAGAGGTCAAAGCATGTGCTTCAATTTTTCAGGAACCATATTGTATATCGGTTCGAAGTTCCTTGATGAATTATATCTGATAATGGTATTACATTCAAAAGTATGAAGATCAATAGCTTCGCTAGAAAACACGACATAGATTGGAGATACTCCACCATCTACTACCTTAGAGCAAATGGCATTCAACAAAACTCTCATCCATATACTGAAGAAAACTCTTGATGACAACAAATGATAGTGGAACCAGCAGATGGTTGAAGCCTTGTGGGCCTACCGCACCACATACCAAACTCCAACTTAGTCTACCTCATTTTCCTTAATGTATGGGTCCAAAGCTATTCTACCTTCAGAAGTTCAACTCCCACTAAGGATAGCATTGGGTAACAAGATCACTACAGAGTAGAAAGCAAAGTTGCAGTTAAAAGAGCTCGGAGGTTTGGAGGAGAGTCGCTTACGGGCATGCCAAAACTTGGAGTTATACAAAGCCAAAATGATTCATGCTCACACATGCTGCTTTGCTCTAGGTCTTTTCGAGTATGAGAACTTGTGTTAGTCTTAAGGACACCAATTATTGCTCGTCAAAATATGGAAGGCAAGTTTGAACCCACTTGGGAAGGCCCCTATGTCATAGAGAAGGCCTACCAAGGAGAATCTTATCAGCTTATTGATTGTAAAGGGGAAAACTTGATGCTTCCAATTAATGGGCTCTATCTAAAAAAATATTACCCATGAAACAAATCATGTTTGAAAATAATTATTAATAAAAAGAATAAAAATTTGATCCCATTCATCAAATCTTCTCTTCTTTATAAGCATTGTTTGCTTGTCTTGAATCCTTCGTAATGTGTTTAGGATAGGTGTAAGAATCCCCTAGTGGAATCCTATCCCTCTTTCACAACACAAACATAATCTCCATAGAATATGTGTAAGAGAACAGAGATGCATCTATTTGATTAGCATAACTAAGTTAGGTGTGAGAGAACCCACATCCTTTCTTAGTGGGAATCTTGCCATCCATGGCATCATTTCATCAAACCTCCATGTTTTAAGGTAGGTGTAAGAGTCCCGAGGCATCTATTCCTTTTAACACATGACAATAAACACAAATCTTTTATCTTTGAGTGAGCAAGCCCCACAGCACTCACTCATTAGCTGCTCTAGGTCGGGTCTACATGCTACCTCACTAGTATGTCACCCTAATGGTCACTTGTTTGAAAGATGTGAGTCCCTACACTTTCTTCTAACATTGTAAACTAGAGCATGTTAGTATGGTGTTCTCCTAGCTAGTAAGCTACCTCATGATTAATTTTGTTTAAGAAGATGTGAGTCCCCATGTTTTCTTCTTGAACTAGCCATCATACTTTAATTAGGTCGAGTATATTTGAGGTTTAGGGTAAGTCCCCCAGAGGCTCTTTTCCTCTTGACTACTTTTGAGTTGATATAAGTCCCCTAGTGGCATTCACTCAGGTATAGGTCGATCTTTTTGTTAGTAGAAACATTATCATTGTTCCACTATAGAAGGATGTGAGTCCCAGCTTTCTTCTAGGTTGATGTTACAACAGCACTTAGGTTGGTTGATGTTATATCGATAGCGACTCACCGGTGTATACACTCACTCAAGATATGAGTCCATGCTTTCTCATTGAGTTGGACCGAATACCTATTGGATATATGACTAGCCATGTCATCTTCTAGGTGTTGGATTAAGCCCTTACTGCTCCTTCCCTATCTATTTGGATCATGTCCTTTTGACCTCATTTAGACACTACCCGGTTACCTTTGGATTGATTCCCTTTCTCACCACCTATGGTTGAAGAATTTATTAGTGGATGTGATTCTCCTTGGTTGATAAATGAGATAGGTCTAGGCGATATAAGCTCCTTCTGTTTGATCCATCACAAAATTAGGGTCATGATAAAATAAACTAAACTAAATAAATAAATTATAATTATGGATTAAAATTCAAGCCCAAAGGGCCTTTTCCGAGCATCTATCTTTAAAGGCGTGTCGTGAGAACTCCTTATAGGAATTATGACTACTGAGATAAGTCTCGGTGGCTCACTCCGTAGTCACCCTTAGGTCGGGTTCAATCTATTTTTCCAGCGGTTACCCGGTATTCATTCGCTTTGGAAGATGTAAGACTATGACACATTCTTTCTAGCATGATTATCATCGATGGTGCCTTAGGTTGGGTTGATTTGTTGCCCAAAAAAACGATCACCCGGTAATTTTGTGGAAGATGTGAGTCCTCGAGCTTTCTTCCCTTAAATTGATCATTACAAACGAAGGCACTCCCTTTGATCGAAGTTCTCCCATCGGTGAAGCTACTCCCTTTGGTTCAGTAAATCTGAGATAGGCTTAGGCGATATAAGCTCCTTCTCAGTGTGAACCATCACAAACCAATGGAATCCAACAAACAAATCTAAAAATTAAAATTAATTTTGACTATTTTAGAGCTGATCTAAGTCCCACATTCACTCAATAATTCGAAGGTTGGGTTCAATCTTTACCTTGATAGATTGATCTCACTTTGGAGGATATAAGTCTACCACTCTTTCTTCCTAGTACAGTTGTTGCATACCAAAAGGCATCCCTTTAGTTGGATAGTCCTACCTTATGGTTGGTAGACTACTCCCTTTGGATTGATAAATCTGAGTTAAGTCTTAGACTCCATGGCTCCTACTAGGGTTCATCTTAAAATTCAAACCTAAAAAAAATTAAAACAAATTCAACTCTCTTCCCTAGTGGAAGTTTCTCCTTAGTGAGACCTAAATCAAAGCAAACCTCTCATCCCCTTGTGGATGACTTGAACCTGCTTCCTTAGTGGAAGGTTCACACTCTATCCCTTAGTGGATTCTCTCTCTTGTGTCTTGGACAAGTAGAGCCACATTAAGCTCAGATTCTTTCTACACCTTGGGTTGGGATAGAATATTTCATTAGTGCTTGTAATCTTTTGTTGTTGATCATTTTTTGGTGACACCAAAATGTGTGGTGTTCCTCAATCACACCACACTACCCTTTGTTGACCTCATTTTAGAATGAGCTCTCAATCCCTCCATCTTAGATATAGACTTCTCTTAGACTTTAAGAGTTCACTTAAGATACATCTAGTGATTAGGTGGACACTTTTAGCCCTAGAGACATAGAAGAGTTAGCCATAGGAAGGTCATGCTTTAGTGTTAGGAAAACTTTACCCTTGAACCATTCCTCACCTTCCTTCCATCAAATCAAACTCCAAATCAATCTTATTTAATTTTTCCAAACTCAAATCAACTCCATATGATTGAAATCATGATTGAAATCTATGATTGAAACCCATGAATGAAATTCCTAAGTTCAAATCTTTCCAAGTCCTTAATCTTTCTCTTAAGGACTTAGCCAAAATCATGATCAAAACCAAATCAAATCCTTGATATTTTCTCATAATTCATTTATATTATCATTTATATTCATATATATAAATGAAATATAAATTCAAACCAATCAAACTAAACTCAAAATTCAAATCAATTCATTAAATTTTCTAAGTCCTTTAAGTTTTCCTTCGTGGACTTAGCCAAAATCAAATCTAAATCAATTCAAACTCATGAGATTTTCTCATAACTCATTTATATTCTCATTTATATTCACATATATAAATGAAATATAAATATAAATCAATCAAATAAAATCCAAAAAATTAAATTCCAAATCTAAAATTTCCGAAGTCCTTTAAATTTTCCTTAAAGGACTTATCCAAAATCATGATCAAATCAATTCAAATTCATGATTTTTCAAAACATTTATATTCTCATTTATATTCACATATATAAATGAAATATAATATAAAATCAAACCAAATTCAAAATTCAAGCTCCAAACTCCTTAAAATTTCTAAGTCCTTTAAATTCCCTTTTATAGTTGCTATCATGATCAAATCACTCCAAATCCTTGAAATTTTATCATGATCCATTTATATTCTCATTTATATTCACATATATAACTGAATTCCAAATCCAATGAAACTTGGCAAAACCCATTTTCTCTCATACCCAACATATTAAAATTCAACAATTGGCAAAATGATCATTCTACCCCCAGGCCATAGAACAGATTTTGGTCTAATCCATGGGTAATTTGGTCAAGCCCTCATCATATCAACTTGATACCTTCTTAATAGGTCAAGTGGGCTCAATGGAGAGTGGTGCGCCCAACCCAATGGGTTTGGGTCAGCCCAAATGGACCCAAGCACCTAGCTAAATTGGCCAAATTTAAAAACCTCTCCACGATTTAAAGCACATGGAGGTTACCAATCCTTTGATAAACAAACCATGTTTCAACTCAAATAGATCAAACAACCCTTTCCATATGGTCAATTGGATCAAAACGACAACCCAAGCGGCCATCCAATTGCCATGGTAAGATATACTCCCCAATTTTCTTTTTGAATTGACACCCTCATTATCGATACTAGAGAGTGTTAGGAGCCATCAGAGAATCTAAGCTTTTAGAGGGATTTGAGCATTTCTTGATTTTCTTCCTTGGAAAATGGAGCTCATTGAATTCCTCTTCACTCAAATCACTTCAATTCTCTTTGGACTCTGATCAAGTTGGGCACCCAAGCTCTCATTCAAGTTCCCAAAGCAAGGAGAGGTTGAATTTGATCAAAGCTGCAAGTAAGAGGAAGAGGTGTTGGTCCATAGAGAAATCTACTCAAGCCCAAGGCTTGAAACTTTCAACAGAGATTTGTCTCCACTAGATGAAGCTACCTCATCGAGCTCGAGTGTCGGTGAGGTATGGAATTTTCCAACCCCTAAGCTTAGGAGGTGTTGGTACTTTGTGAAAGAAATTATCATGGAATGAGAATTCCACCATTGGATAATCTTGCCATTAGCATAAGATGGTGTGGATAAAGTTTTATTCTAAATCAATGAGCGGATCTTCCCTAGATCATGGGGTCTCCATTGTTCCTTAGGAAAGAACTAGATATCCCATCCATCCACATTTTGGATGGGCCATGAGATTATCTACATATTATAAAACTTTATCCTTTTAGAAACCCGTGATCTATTCAATCCTTGATCAAAAGAGGATCAAATGCGTCCCCACTCATGATGGGCTTTAACCCCCCTCATACATGTGTAAAGCATGCTAATCACTGCCACCACATGTCGTGCTATGATCTAAGGGGATTAGTTAGGGATTTAATTAATTTTAATTAATTCCTTAGGCTTCAAAATTCATATCTACCTCAATAAAAATCAGAAAATATGAAGTAAATTTCTATGGAAAGATAATTCAATCTAGAATATTATAAAAATGTTTTTAATGAATTTTGAATTATTTTTTTCTGATTCTAGGTTTTAATGGAAACCTTATTTTGCTAATTACCTCTTAATTAATCCTCTGATTAATCCTAAATTTCTTGGGTATGTTTTGGGGGATGACTTCCACCTCCCCTAATTTTCTTAGGATTTATTAAAGGCTTAATTGGGGAATTGCAAATGTATTTCCTAATTACTCTTTAATTAAGAATAGTAAGGTTATGATTAGTGTTTTGATCCTCATTGGGTTGATTAAGGTTAAAATTTGGTGAATAGGGAGGAAAATTTTGGGGTCCTAGTTATTCTAAACCCCTTTTCTTTCATTAATTCTTAATTAAGGGTTAATTCATTTATCCTCTTAATTAATTCTCTAAAATTCTAAAACTTCAGAACTTAATTAATCTACTTTGGGTAGATTCTTGGTTGCCTAAGTTCAATTAAGGAAATCAAAACCCAACTCATATGTGTGAGGGGTGTTTTGAAATTACATAAGTTAAACCTCTAAACTTAATTAATCATTAATCATGAGCCAAATTGCATTAGGCCCTTTTCTTCTAAAGTGCATTGTAAATTTAAATTCCTTGTGAGGTTTTATGTCATCTCATTGGCTCATAATTACTTGGTTTATGTTAAGGTGGTGAAGGTAAGGGTTAATTAACTTGCTTAATTCATACCTTAACCTAATCCAAATATAAAATGAATCTAATCATCTAAAAATTAAAAAATATCAAACACATGTAAGAATGGGTTAGGAATAGCAAACTAAACTCACATTCTCAAAATTAAATCAAATTCTAGTCAAACAAAAAATCATCTTAAATAAACTTTGATTTACTTTAAGCTTTCTTATTTCATAAGATTATCTTTAAGATTTAATTAAAGTGAATGTGTTTACATGCTTTCATTACTTTAGTTCTTTCCCCAACATGCTAAATATGTATTTCATGTGGTTTCATGCATTCATACTTTTCAAAATTTAAATTTAAAATGAAAATGTTTACTTTATGTCAAATTTTAATGTGTTGGCTAAAGTAGAAATATGAGTGGCTATTATCACTATTAAATTAAAATTATTTTCAAAATATATGAATCAATTATCAAAACTTAAAGTGTGCTACTTATATTTTAATTATAAGCTTGCATGTGAGAGAATATAAGGATGTGCTTAGCATAGGTTTTCCTTTTCTTTTCTTTTAGTATAGTTTTGAATAGGATTTGGTACGATGTATGGTTCATTTGAAAAGAACCTAAACACTTGCCTAATCTGACATCCTATTCATTCTTATACTATCACTTAAGAAGGATACCTATGCTTGCACATAAAGATTGCATAAATAAAATGAATCAACTAAAACAAATTTTTACATTCTTTCTTTTCCATTTCATTTCCTTTGTACATATGTTTATATTTAAGAAAAGTGGTATATTAGTCTAGACAACCCCAAGGTTGTGAGGCTTTAAGTAGCCCTAAGTAGGTCTTGTACCTTACACCTCTGGTTAACAATGGTGTTGTACTCACTTTTGTCTTTCTTACTTTCATGTGTGCATGTGAAGATTGGATAAGAAACCCTCTTCTACTTAATGAAAATCATGCATCATAAACTTCCAAATTTTCTTAAATGAATTACTTAGCATGCATCATAAAGTGTGTTAAATATTCTCATTTGTATGTATAGATATTAGGACTCATTCATATGCATGTTATAGTCGGGAAAGAAATGAAGTGATTCATGTTGTGAATTTAGTCCATTTTATTTAATCTTAAAATGTCTTTATTTTTGAATGGGTTTGTTTAGAGTTCATCTAAACTTAGGATTAATTAAAAGACTTAAACAAAACATTCATTAAACAAAACTAAAATGTGAATCTACTTTAGAAATTACTTAGGTAAGGGAAGGACAGAGAAGTTATCTTCTCTTTCCCTTTATAACTTAGTAATTAATTGTAGGATTTATTTGAACCTAATCAAAACATAAAATAAAATCAACCCAAAATAATTAAATCACTTAAATGAAACCCTCCTCTAAGTTTAAAATGCTTCACACTTAGAAAATCCTTACTTAAAGTCATAGCTAAGCATACCACACAAACCTCTAAAGCACACACATTAGCCTAAGTCACCACTTCTAGCTTTAGGTTAGGGCGGTGCATGATTTGATGTTTATTTTTATTTTATGATATATGTTTTAGACAAGATGTTAGGATGTATGCTCATAGAATGAATGGTAGCTCTTAGTCTAATCATTATTTTCCAAAGGATGTGCTTGTGCGTAATAAAATAAAAATATAAATGCTTTTGCTTGCAGGTGCTTATACCCCTAAGCATAATCCAATATGTCAGGTGGACTTGGGTCACCCATGTGGGGTGATAATTCTAATATACATGCTTGAGATTTGGTGATTTGTTTAGCTAACCTTTATTTTGCAGGTGTTAGCTAGATTTACTTTTCCTTTTCATGTAAATTTTACAATTAGGATTTTGAAATAATTATTATGGGGATTAGGATGAACATTGGTCATGATATTCTATCTTATGCACCATGTGAAGCCTTGGAGCATCCACCTTCCGACTATCCAAAAGAAGGAACCAAAGAAGAAAAATAAAAAGAAGAAGAATGAAGAAATGAAGCTTGAAGACCCCCATAATAATGAATTCCTTGCTTCATTGTAATTTAATTCATTTGTAATCTAGGTTGTATAAGGGTAGAGCTCGGCTTCCCAATTTATTTTCAGGTTTGTGCAGTGGTACCCGACCACAAAGGCCTCTTATTCTTTTTATGATTAGCTTTATAAATTGATTGATGATTTGTTTAGCTTTTGCATTAAGTGGCATCTTTTTCCTAGTTTCTTCTTTGCTTTATGTATGGCCTGGATGTGGATTAGGCACTTAGGAAAAAATAAATCTTTTACCAAACTTAACAACTCAAAATTAAAAATAAAGAACTCATAACCTCGCCTAAAGCTTAGGTTTAAAATCAAGATAAAAGAATTAGCAACCCTTTAGCTGGATGAGTATTTCTTTTGCAATATAATGCACAAATGCATCTTATTTCACTCTTGATTGGAGGGCTTCCACCTTTTTAGAGAAACTTGGCTTGACCTTTGAGAGCCATGGTGGAAACACACCTCCTCCCTTCTCGCTAATTTTGGCCAATAACTTTACTTCTCATGCATTAGGCATATGTATCCTATTAGCCTGAGTCAAAATAATTGTCGAAAAATAAACATAAAAATGAAATATGAATTACATTAGATTTAGGTCATTTGAAGCATGTCCTTACATGATCTAGTCTCTTTAGGGAGTGAGTTTAAGGACTTAGTCTCTTTCTAAATAAATAACAGTCTAGCTATCTTGCATAAGCATATGACTTGCCTACATGTATTTAAAATTGTAGGAGGAGTTAGTTAGCGGCCACCCCATGTAGTTGTAAGTCCAAGCAGTCGGGTGGTTTGTCCTCTCTTGTGGAAGTAAACTAAATACCCATTTTTGCATTATTTAGGTTGTGCTTTCGACCCTCTCCAAAGCTCCCTAGATTTAGGTTCTGAGGTTGCTTCTTCATTTATGGCCCATAAGCATAATTCCTCACCTCTTATGCATTTTCTTAATCTTGTGTTAAGGAATCATAAGTCCTAAATTTCTAATGAAAAATGCAACTTAAATAAATTAAATCAATTTCAAAAATGTAAATCCCAACCATAGGATAGTTTGAGATGCTCGCTAAGATTCCTAGCATCGTGGGCATCTCCTACTTATCTTTCTTTTGGCTTCGATAATAACTCCCTCTCTTCAATCAATCCTATTTGATCTTCAAAAATAAACTAATCAATTGATAGTCTTTTTCTATTGAAATATTTGAAAACAACGATCATTTACCTTAATCAAGGGTATTTCTAAAGAATCTCATCCCTTAGAATGTAATTAAATATGAGAACTTCCCCCTGTAGGGAACTTAATGAACCCAGTTTAAAATATGCCCTACTTTACTTTTCCATGTAAAGTAGGGGAAGAATCTCTGGTACATATATAGACCCATTGTCCTTAGGAGTCCTTATTGAGGTGATTAGGTCCATTAAAGGGTAGTGACTTCTATCTCTCGAGATAGTACACTATTCCTTGATGATGTACCTAATCACCTGAATAAGCACATCTGCGGATCTGCATGGCAACCCAACCAACAGGCATAATATTTCTATTCATTTATCCTCTTCAAAAAAAACAAAGGATAAATGAAGGTAGGAATATTTTTCACCATAGGTATGCTTAAAGGGGTTCATTGATTTTTTTTTTTTTTTGTGGAGAGATTTTTTATATTTGAAGAGTGACTTTGCAATAAGATTTTGATTTAGAACCCATACTCAAAAAATTTTAGTATGTTGAGCGGTTCAAATATTTGGAGAGACTTTAGATATATATATATATATATATATATGTTGTATGTTTTATTTGAATATTTAATTTGAAAAACTATTACTTAGCAAATTTAGGTATGCTAAAAGGTTTTGATTACATGTTTGAAAGTTTTATGAAAACATCTTTGTTTATGATGATTATTTGTTATGTGTGTGATATATGTTGATTTGATATTTGAAAATGGGGCTCTTACTTAACAAATTTATGTATGTTAAGTGGAGGCCAAATATGTTTGATATATGTTTGTTGTTTGTTGATATATGTGGTGATTTGATATGATTTGAAGAACTCTCATTTAATAAATTTAAGTATATTAAATGGAGTTTATGTGTATGTGTTTTGATATGTGTTGATTTGATTCCTCTTTTGAAAAAGAGGGGGAACTCTCATTTGACAAATACGGTATGTTAAATAGAGTTGAAATATATTTGTTTGTATTTGATGTTTTGGAAGTGAGGTCCATGCTTAACAAATTTAGGTATTTTAAATGAAAGTCACTTATATATTTGTTTGTTGATATGTGGATTTATTTTGGTTATTAAGATTGAATTCTCATTTAACAATTATGGGTTTGTAAGTGGTATTCAAAATATGTGTTGGATATTTTGGTTTTAATTTGATTTTTGAAAGTAGAATTCTTATTTAATCAATATAAGCATGTTAAATGGAATTCAATTATGTTTCTTTATCTTAATTTTATTTTTAGAAAAAGGGAACCATCACTTAATAAATTTGGGTATATTAAGTGAGGTTCATGTGTGTTGATTGCTTGATTTTGGTTTGAAAAAGGGGAACTCCCATTTAACAAAATATGAATGTGTTAAATGGAGTTCAATCATATCTTGATTTTAGTTTCACAAGAAAACTCTCATTCAACAAATGTGGTTATGTTGAATGGAGTTTGGTTCTTTAATTTTACTTTAAAAATGTTCTTTTGAAAAATTTATTTTGAAATGAAAGAATTTTATGATGTATATTTGATGAAGAGAAATCATCATTTAACAAATTTAAGTATGTTAAATGAGTTTTGTTTGTTTTTATTATTTGAAAAGAGATTTGAATTTTTTTTTATTTTGCAAACTTTATGTGAAGTGCATGATTTCATTTAGAAAAAGTTCTTTTGAAATTTTTTTGCAAAAGACTTTACTTATTTAGTTTGAATTTTATTGAAATTTTCTTAAGTATGGGATGAACCTAGCCTCACCAAGCTAGTGATAAAGAGGTTCTAATTTTAGTCATCTCTTTTTACTAGTTGATTTATTTTTAACCTATTGGGGGGGGCATAGGGGTTTCAAGACCTACATGGAGTGAACTCATATAACCTAAAGGATGTTGGCTAGCTTTGCTTAAGAATAATAAGTTAAGTACCACCAGAGGGAAAGATAATCTTGGGCTTATATAAAATATAAGTCCACTATCGATGCGTGGAGACAATAATTGTCTACTAGAGATGGAGAGAATAATCCCCAATGGAGTCGCTAGAAAAATCTGTGGTATTTAAGGGGGACACCACACAGATCTAAGGGGTACTTATTGAAGTGATCGGGTATGATATTGAGGTATGATGTACTATCTCAAAAGATAGAGACAGCACCCTTCAATAGACCTAATCACCTAATAAGGACTCCTAAGGCATGATGGGTCTTTGAATATACTAGAGATTTTTCCCTACTTTACATGGATGAATAAAGTAAGGTTTATATTAAATATGGTTCTAAAGTTCTTATGGAAGCAAGCCTCCATAGTTAATTACATCCTAAGGAAGGTGAATTCCTTAAGAATACTCTCGATTAGAGTAAGAAATTATTGTCTCCAAAGATTTTAAGGTTAATACTATCAATAAATTGACTATGTTGGAAAATCAAATGGGAAGGATTAAGGAGAAGACTTATTTTGGGAAGCCAAAAGAAATGAGTAGGAAATGCTCATTATAGAAAACTAGTGAGCATTCAAATCTATCTTATGATTGGGCCTTATATATTTGAAATTAAAGAGATTTATATGTTTTGAGTTGAAATTTTATTAGATTACTAGGGCTTATAAGCCACAAACACAAGGTTGTGAAAATACTTAAGAGGTGAGGATTTATGTTTGTAGCTTGAAGAAAATAGCAACCTCAGATCCTAAATCTAAGGAGCTTTAGTAAGAGCTAAAACATGACCTAAATCTAAGCGATGATAGGTATAAGGTTTACCTCCATAAGAGAGAGTAAATCACATAACAGCTAGACTTATAACCTCCTGGAGTGGCAGCCACCTAACTCATCATACACTTTAAAAACCATGTAGGTAAGTCTTATGAATATTGCAAGATAGTTGGGTTGTTATTAATTTAGAAAGAGACTAAAGTCCTTAAACTCACTCCCTAAGAGACTAGAGCATGAGTGATATGAGCAATGACTTAGTCTAATGCAAAAAATTTCAAATTTTATTTTAATTTTGACAAAGGTTTTGGGGATTTTATATGTTTAAATGCATGATGAAATGGATTATAGGCCAAATTAGAAGAGAAGAGGGAGAAGCTCTATCAGTAGGAGTTGCTCTCGCAGGTCAAGTTGTTCCCATGCGTGTAAGGATGGAGGCCCTGATTTAGTAAGAGTGACATAATATGTTTGCATGTTGTTAGACATACAACCATATAGCTAAGGGGTTGCTAAATCTTTTAATTTTCTTGATTTACATCCTAGGCTTTTATTTTGAGGTTATGAGTTACTTAAAACTTTGGTTATGAGTTGTAGTTGGGTAAAAGATTTAATTTTTCCTAAGAGCTTAAACGCATCCAAGCCATATAACAAACACCAATCATAAAGGAACTAAGAAAAGGCATGTAATTTCTAATGCACAATCTAACATAATATTAAACATCTTATAGCTACCACAAAAGAATAAAAGGCCAACGCGGTCAGGTACCGCCGTACAACCCCAAAAGATAAAATAGGTAGACGAGCTCTACCCTTATACAACCCAGAATATGAAAGAATAATTATAATTTACAAATGAATAAATGATATGGGGGTCTTCCTTTCTTCATTCTTCATGACTTCATGTCTTCATTTCTCCATTTGATTTAGTAGGCTTCAAGGCATCACATGGCATCCCAAGACTAACCCTTCTGGCTAATACTCATCCTAAACCCCCATAGAAATAATCTTAATTCCTGATACAAAAATTACATTAAAAATAAAAAGTAAATCTAACTACATCTACAAGACAAGTGTTAGCTAAACATACATACAATCCCAAATAATATATTAATAATTTTGACTTAGCACCCTGCACATGGGTAACCAAGCCCACCTGTCTTAGCTTGGATCATGCTTAGGGGTTTAAGTAACCTACAAAGAGAGCATTTATATTTATTTAAGCACTCCTTAAGCATAATCCCCTATAAAAAATATGATTAGGCTAACATCGGCCTAACATCTAGTCTACACAACATACACCCTAACATGCTAAAATAATACATCACAAAATAAAACATATATCATACCATGCACCGTCCTAACATAAAGCTAGTTATGGTGACTTAGTCCTAATGTGGGTGTTAAGGCTTGTGTGAAATGTCCTAACTAAGCATTAGAGTTGTGTTTTCTAAGTTTGAAAGAATGTTTAATCATAATAGGTTGATTTCACTTTTAAGTGATTTAATTAATTTAAGAATGTTACTTAGTATTTTATTTTATTTCATTTGACTTATACTTAGCAACTAAGTATTTTAAAGAGAAGAAAAAGAAAGGATTACTCTCTTTCATCCTTACCTTTAGTCATTTTCTAAAGCATATTAATTTAATTTAGTTATCTTTAGCGAATGGTTTATTATACATTTTAAATTAATCTTAAGTTTAGGTTCACTTTAAATAATTCTATTCAATATGAAAAGTATCTTAAAATTAATTTGATTGAATTACTATCACATGACATATGTGAAATCATTCATTTCCATCACATGTAACATGCATATGATTAAATCCTATGTATACCTACATATACAATATGTTTAGCACGCTTGAATGATGGATGTGAGTATGTATATTTAAAGTTTATACTTTCATATTTGATTGAATTATTTTATCATGTTAATTTAAAGCTCTATCTAAATTCTTATATAAAATACATGGGGATGAAATTAAATAGGTATGTGTCATTATTAACTAGAGAAGTGAGGTAATCAAATGACCTCCTCGAGGGCTAGCTAAAGTCTTGTATTCTGGATGTCCAGACTATATACTATTTACATTCAAACCATATGTAAATTTGCATACATGAACCTAAGAAAGAGGGCACCAAATCACAAGGTCAATTAATTCAATCACCTTGCCAATTATGGATGTATGTATCTTTGATAAAAGAAAAGGGGTTCTAATTTCATAATTAAATATACACATGTATAAGAGACATAACCTAGTACATGCTATTGTTAACTAGGGAAGTGAGGTAATCAAATCACCTCCTTGAGGCTACTTAAAGCCTCATATTCCCAGGCATATGGATGTATACATAAATAAAGGAAGTAAAACCATTCACAGGTTGTATTTTTATTTGATTGAAATATTTAGGCAAGTGGATTGAAGTTCTTATTCATATTATAATATGGAAATATATGTAAATGAAATCAAATAAGTACTTATCATTGTTAACTAGGAAAGTGAGGTATTCAAATGACCTCTTTGGGACTAACTAAAGCCTCGTATTCTTGGGATGTCTAGACTATATACCTATTAACATTCAAATGCATGTAAAGCTACACATGAATCCAAGAAAAGAAAGCATCACTCCATACACCTAGGATATAATCACATACACCTCTTATGTATTTATAAATAAGATTCATAGTATATGTAATCAGTATAAGCTCTAAAAAAATATGTTTGGATTTAATAGTGATAATAGCCACACATATACTAAATTAAATCAATACATGCAAGCTTGGCATAAAAAAAACCATTTGATTTAATTAATTTTACAAAAAGATGGATGTATGAATATGATGACATGCAACATCTATTATGATTGGAGAGGAATAAATAAACATAAACATATGATTTCATTCAATCAAATTATTTTCTAAGGACAATCATCTCAAAAAAATCATTTAAAAGAAAACAAAGCTTTTTTCTAATGTAATTTTTGGTTTCAAGTTTAATTTGATTTAAGGAATGTGGAAGAAGTTTTCTAATCCTAATCCCATCATTTGTTTGTAAATTAATTTGATTTAATGAAAGGTAATTAGGTTAATTTTATGGATTAATTAAGTTAAAATATGAATTAAATCAATTAATTAACTTTTACATATGTTACCTTAAAGTAATTAACTAAATAATTATGACCCAATATGATATGCAAATGAATTACAAGTAAATTAGCAATAGTCCTAGGAAATTAAAATGACCTAATGCAATTGGCTCATAATTAATAGTTCACAAAGCTTAAGAAACTTAATTAAGTAAATTTATGATATTCCCACATATGAGCTAACCATAATTTCTTTAAATGTCTTTAGGCTATTGAACACCTAAAGATATACCCCTCAATTGATTAATTAGGCTATATATGATTGTAATTTTAATTTGATTAATCAATTTCTCTTGCTTAATTTTCCAAATTTGATTAATTATTCCTCCAAATGAAATGAACTTAAGGTGAAAAGGTTGGGAAAGAGGCCCCAACCTAATTCCATAAGTCAGCCTCATTTAATTTAAATAAGGTTTGATGTGATTTAAACCTTAATTTAACTAATTAGGTGATTAATTAGTTAATTAATATTTAATTACTATTTCTTAAATAAAATAAGGACTTAAGGAAATGAAATTAGAAAAGAGGTCCCAATCACATTCCATAAATCTCCTCACTGTTAAATAGTGATTAATGACCCAATTAATTAATTAATTTATTATTCATATGCTTAATTAACACTTAGTTAAATTAAGAAGGTAATTAGGGCTTAATCAATCAATTTTCTCAATTAATTAACCAATAAATCTCAAGAAATATAAGGGAGGCAGAGGTCATTCCCCTAAACAATCTCAGAAAGTTTGAGGTTAATTAGTTAATTAATTAGGGAGTAATTAGGCTAATTAATTTTTTCATTAAACTCTAGTTAAGCTTTGATTACTATTTAAAATCAATTAAGAATAATTTAAATAGATTCCTCTCTGAAATACCTCTGAAATTATCATTTATTTGTATATTTTTGGATTTTTCTATAATTTGTTATGGATTTATAAAGTTGCAGCCTTAAAAATAGATTATTCCGCCTAATTAAGCCTTAATCACGTTTTTGCCATTTGGCATGCTGATGGGGTGCACTTTTCACGTGGCACCGTGAGATTGGCTATTTAAGTTTTCACATCCCACCACTGAGTTATACGGACCTACCATTGATATTGAACTCTATCGATAAATCAATCTCGCAGTAAATAACAGCTTGAATCAGATAGATCTAGCATGATATAATCATGGTTGTTTGTTCAGATCATGCAAAACTGACATCATGTAATCTATCAGCTCATGAATGATGAAAGATGGAGGTCATCCACCATTCAACATTCGATCTAAGCTCCCAAGCTCGAATTGGCTCTAAATGGAACCAACACCATTAGAGGGATAGGGAGATCCAATGGCTAAGATCGGCTCACATGCAAATTTTCTTCATGAAAGACCAGCACATCTCAAGCTAGAGGTCTATTTTCATGGAATTACCTCACTAGAGCTAAGATCGGCAGCTCGTACACTTGAGGTGGATTTGTCTAGTAGAGACGAGGCCCTGTTGAGTAGTAATTGAGTTGATTCCATGTGGATTGCTTGGGAGTCCAAGATCTTTACTTTGAAGCATCGACTTTGATCAAAATCCTAGCTCCAGCGATCATAGAGCCTCGGGGAGGCTTCATTTGGCTTTGACGAAGTGCATGGAAGTTTTGTGCAAGAGTAATTTGATTTTGATTGAGAAATGAGGGAGTTTGGATGGAGAGATGAGTGCCCTATTTCAACTTTGCTCGGGGAGAAGGAATCTGAAGAGGGGAGGCCTTGGGAGTGCTCAAGAGCTTGCTAGAAAGTTCAAAATCACTTTAGAAGCTCGGATGAGTTGAATGATGTGTTTTCTCATGCGAATTGATGGGGTATATCCCTCAATTGGCTGAGGTGGAAGGATGGGATTGTCTCCCATTTTTCAGACTAACCACCATTAGGCTGCCAGAGTTATCCCCATCAAGTCCACATGGCTCAGTTTTAGTAGAGGAAAGCTTGGGAGGTGGCTCAAGGCAAAGATGTGGGCTGATGGCTCTCCTTGGAACCTTTGGTTCTTCAATTTGTAAGGGAGGTGAGTTAACTCACCTCCCTTCAGTTCATGGTAAACATAGCCCACTTAAGGTGGGCTAGTGGGGTCATACCCCATTTAGGGTGAGTGAGGGCTGCCAAGGGGAAAGGAGAAGTGGACTTTGCTATTTTAGGCAAAATCCCATGTGGGGTGGCATATCCAAGGGATATCTCATTGGGTTTGGCTCCAATTGGGTTTGGGCTAATTTTGGGTAGACCTGTGATAGGTTTGGGTTGGGTTTGGTCGGGTTCGAAGGTCCCATGAGTTGGTTTCAAAGTTTTTGGCTTAATTTAGGTAATTTGGGTTTGGGTCATGTTGGGTAAGGTAGACCAATTGGTCAAAATGGGTCAAATCAAGGTTTGGGTTATGTTCAAATGATGATTTGAAGAGTTTTGATTCATGTGGTTTCAATCAGTTTGGCCTAGGTTTGATTTTGGCTCATTTGGAATCAAATGAGTCAAATGGGTCAAGTTGACCAATTGACCAAATTGGTCAAATTGACTTAAATTGGGTGTTGGTTCAAGTTCAATTGGTTAATTAAAAATGTAAGCTTTAGTTTGAATTAATTTGGATTTTGGCTAATTTGACCTTTAGGTTAATTTGGGCCAAGTTGGTCAATTAGGCTCAATTGGCCAAATTGGGTTCAATCATGGATTTGGTCAAGTTTAATAATCAATTTAGAATGAACTTGAGTCATTGATTGCAATCAATTTAGGTTAGATCATGATTTGACCCAATTTGGGCCTTCAGGCCAACTTAGGTCAAAAGGCCAATTGGGCTTAGTTTGGCTCAATTGATGGTCAAGTCATATTCAATCATTGATTATGAGTTGGTGTGAATCAATGGTTTCAATTTATTTTGTATAGGATGAGTTTTGGCTATTTTGGGTTTCATATGGGCTAAGGGTTGACTGGGTCAAATGACCAAGTTGGCTTGGTTTGACCCAATTCAAGGCAATTGATCATCCTATAGTGATTAATGATCATGGTCTGAGGTTTGGATGGGCTTGGTTCAATCCAATTTGGGTTGGATTAGAACTTGATTCAAATGTGTTCTTTAGGCCACTTTGGGTCAAGTGGATCTAAATGGGTCAATTATCTTGGTTTTGTTTGATTGAGGTTTAGTTGGATCTATATATGAGTTTAGAATTGAAATATAAATCCAACTGCAATCAGTTTGGGCTATGATAGGTTTTGGTTCATTTAGAATTTTTTTAAACAAAAGGGTTAAGTTGGGCTTGAATTGAGTTGATTTTAACTTGGTTTGATGATTGTAGATTTTATTTATATTTAGATAGATGATTGAAGAAATGATTGATTTAAGAGAAAATCTATTGATTTTGGCTTGATTTAGGTGGGTTTTGGTTAAGTCCAAGGAATTGGCTTAAAGGGTTTAAATTGGGTTTTGATTTGGTTTTGGATTTGATTTTGTATATTTCATTTATATTTGGAAATATGATTGACTTATGAGAAAATCACTAGAGTTTGAAGTGATTTGAAGGCAAATTTGACTAAACTCATGGAGGTAGATCAAAAGGGCTTATAAGAGAATTTGATTTAGTTTGATTTGATTTCTATAATTGGAATGTGGGTTTTATTTGTGTTTATGAAGATGGTTGGATATATAATTGATTAATGAGAAAATCAATTAATTTTGGGTTGGTTTGAATGGGATTTGGCTAAGCTCATTGAGGAAGGTCCATATAGCTTGGAAGAGATTTGATTAAACTTGGATTTAGTTTGATTTAGTTTTGGTTATTTGAGTTTGTATTTCATTTATATTTTCAAATATAAATGAAGATATGATTGATTCATGAATAGATCAATCAAGATAGATTGAATTGGTTTTGATTTGGCTAAGTCCATGGAATTCAATCATAAGGCTTAAGAAGGATTTGGGAGTTTAAATTTGATATTGGGTTTAATCATTTAGAATTGAGTTTGGACTTGAATTTGATAAATGATTGAGGGATTGAATTGATCTTGGAGAAAATCAATTGAATTGAATTGATTTGGACTTGGCTAAGGTTAAGGCCATGGAATTCAATCATAAGGCTTATGGAGGATTTTGATTTTGGATTTGATCATGAGTTTCAACCATTTAATTTGGCATTTGGATTTGGATTTGGTATGTGAATTGAATTTGAGGTTTGGTTTGACAAGGTGAACATAAGTTGGGTTTAGGCCATAGGATGGGCAAGTCTCCCTAAATCTCTAAGGCATAACTTACCCCTATGACTAAACCTTCTAAGTCTCCAGGCTTAGGTTAAGTGCCCACCTAATCATTAGAAGTGTCTTAAGACTAAGGAACTCTTAGTGTCTATAAGAGTCATAGATCTATGATGAGGGGGTTGAGAACTCACTCCAAAAGTGAGGTCAACATCAATAGATGAAGAAATGACTAATAGTCAAAAAAAGCTTGGATGAAGATAGTTTGGAGATGGTAGTCGGGAGAAAACAATCGAGCAATGATGGTCAAAAAATGACAATAGAGTGATGGTGCTAGACAACAATAGTCAAGCAATGATAATAATGAGCATAATTATCAGCATAAAATAATAAAAAAATATTTTAAAAATAAAAAAATAAAAAAATTTAAAAAAATTTAAAAATAAAAAATGGGCATAATTATCAGCATCAATTATTTGATAAAACTTCTAACTTCTTCAAATCTATAAGTTATCTTTAAGTTTATATCATTGTTTTTTTATACGAAGAAAGGAGTCAATTTATAAATTTTTTTGTAGTGGTACTATTGTAATTTTTGTATAAACATATGAAACACTCCATCAAACTATTCATATTAATAATTTAATTATATAATGCTCTTTTAGTTTTAAGTGCCTTAATAACTATGAATTGTATGGGTTCAATTCAAGTCAGCTGGTCGGGTTCAGCTCTAACCCGAATTTGACCCCACTCGAATAGGTTTGACCTGAACCCGACCCATTTATTAAACGAGTCAAAAATCTCAACTCGAACCCGACTCGACTTCAACTTGATTGACCCGACATGACCCGGATGATATATTTATATATGTATTTTAGGTCAAAATCGAGTCAAAATTGAGTCAAATTCAGGTTCGTCAATAAAAATTGGGACAATTTCGGGGTTCGCAGGTCAATTTCGAGTCAAATTTGAGTTGACGGATCAAAATCAAGTCAATTTTGGGTTTGTGGGTCAACCCGAACCTAACCCGAGATATTAAACAAGTCAATTTCTTTAACCAACCCGAAATTATTCGTCAACCCAACCCGCATTTTGAGGTCGTGTCGAAGTTTTCGTGCCGTCAATTTTGACACCCGTAATGAAATAGAGTGATTATCAATTTATTAGATTTCTCTCATCAAAATATTTATTTCGACTACTAAAACTGAGATTCGAATGAGCATGACTCTAATTTTGAAAGTTTATAATTTATATTATATATAGAGATTTATGTGTGATCTCATAAATTTTTTTTATTACATATAAATAGTAATATTATTCTATGAATTCAAAATTACATCCTCTCTCAAAGAAAAAAAAAGGTGTGAACATCTCACGCAACCAAGCAGCATCAAAAGCAATAATATTCCAAGCACATGAGTTTTGTTTAGATGTTTAGACTTTGGGTCATATTAAATGAAAAGGAGATTGGAATTCTCAAACACAATGCTAATAGATTCGATCGAGGTGGAGTCTCAAATAAATTTAGTATATTTTGATAACTTCTAATTTTAGATTAATGAAGCAGCCAACTCATAAACCGAATAGCAAGAAAATAGTGCAAAGTAAATTAACATAAAATAAAATAATTGATATTGGGTCAACATTGATACCAGCTTAATTTATATTTTTATTGATATGCTCTTTCAAAATTCTTTTCTTATCAAACTATTTCTTTCCAATTTCTTTTCCATAAATTAGAAATGATAATATAATACTTATTCGATCGAGAAGGAGTCTCAAGCCTGCAATCATTTTGACCACTTCTTAGTTTAGATTATGAAAAAAAAAACATTTTGTTGAAGCAACAAATTCAAATCATTCTTTGATAAACACATAAAGGTGCAAGAGAAGTTGGGCAAATTTAATAAGAAAATAAAAATTAATTTATATTGAGTCCAAATTGACACCAGTTTAATTTGTGTTCCTAGTTATATAGTCTTTCAGATTCTAACCTTTTTTTCACTGAATTATTTCTTTTTAATGCAATACTCTACAATATCTTCCAAGTAACTCTTAAGAGAAAAGGTTGGACTAGATTTTACTCTCTTTCTCGTAGAACTATTTATAATTTTACAAACCTAATCAGATTTTTTGTTGAACAATTTACTACTAATCGGAGGATTATGAAAGACTTCTCTCATCTTTCTCAGATTGACCAAAATGAGGGGAAAAATCATAAATAAAAAAGATTTCTATAAAGGCTTGTTAAATCCTAGGAGCACATCAAGAATTATTATGAGTTCTTGCTATTCTTTGTGTGGACTTCTCTCTTTCTCATTGATGCAAAAGATAGTCTGCTCTTATGATGACCTTCTTTATCGAATATAAGCATAAATTGTTGCCTATGAGGCCAGCAGTGCACATCGAAAACAATTTAAGTACACCTCTATTAAAATGTAAGCACTCTCAAGAAGGTATTATACTAATATCCCAGTAAAAAGAATAGATATTTAAGGAATCAAAGTAATCTTTCCCATAAAATTTAATAAGAGATTTTTAATTATATTTCATTAAATACGTCAATGATTAACATTATAACGAAAATCAAGAAATTTGAGATTGTCGCATGACCATTACTACTAAAAAATCTAAATGGTGGAGACCAATTCTAAAATTGTCATTTTTATCATTCAAGGGGATATTTGACAAGAAAAAGTATTCATCTAGTAAAAAAAATTAATGTTCTAGGACACTTGGATTGTTACATATAAGATGGATATGCTGATTATCAATCATAGAATGAAGGAGATGGAGAGAATCATGATGAAAAAAGTTATTAAAATTGTTGAATAAAAGTAACCTAAAGAGTCTACCTTATTTTATTAGAATTTTTAAGAGATTATATATCTTTTGAAAAAAAATCTTTCAAGTAAGTTTTATTATTAAATAATTTTTCTTATTCTAAAAAATATTACATCTTTTCTAAAAACCTTTAGAAGGCATGCCAATGATTAATCATTATTGGAAAACTAGTAATGGACAAAATCTTCACTAGAAAGACTTCTTAAGAGAAAGTGGCAAATAGGGTCTCCACTTACATTTCCTAGAATGCTCACCCATAAGATAGCTTCGATGGAAAACTAGTAGTGAAATGATCTTCACTTTAAGGACTCTAAGAGCAAGTGATAGACTATTCCAAAAAATTCAAAAGGCTAAAAGCCTTAAAAGATGTAAGAACACAAAAACCTTAAAAATGTAAAAGCCTCATAATGTACATGTATATCCAATATATACCCTCTGAAGAAAAAAAATATCTTTGAAATAAGTATATTAAAAAATTTTAAAAGATTTAAGCCTTTAAAGGTATACTATCTTCATCCAAATAAGCTTGGATACTATGCTCCCACTAGGGAGCAAAAACTTTTTAAAACATAAAATACAAATTCAAGTTTTCATCAAGGCTACTAAGCTCCCTTATGAGGGGATTTGAAGTTAGAACAAAAAAAATTAAATAAATAAATAAATTTAAAACAAATTTTAAATTTTATCAATTCCTTAAAATTTTCAAGATTTTCTCATACTAAAAAATAAAGAGAAGAAGGTTAACTCTCTAGAGTGGCCCAAGCTAATGCCTATACAAGTGTAACAAAGGGGTGTGCCCCAAGAAAAATGAGATGTTGTATGGTGACCCCAATTATGTGTGCACACAACGTATATGTAGACACCCACTAGTGTTGCTAGAGGTTAGTGACGACCAACTTACTGATTTGATTACCCAAGCATGTATGAACCGAAATTTTGCCCTAGATAATTTGATTTAGGCTTTTTTTGGGGTCCTTGACATCAATTTTATTATTATAGACTTAATTTTGACACTTTTAAAGCCTAATGAAATCTCTATAATTAATTTTGTGAAAATTCAAATAAATTTAGAGCTATTTTTTCATTGATTTTTTTGTGTGGACTTTAGCAAAAGTTGAAATTATGATTATGAATATTTTATTTGGTTTGCAATCCCAAAGGGAAGTCTACATTAATGCCTAGGGAGGATACCACTTAAGAGTTTTTTGGTATTATGATTTTATATTGATTTAATATATTTTTGGGCACTATAAATTTGATGTTTAAATAAATGGTAAATGATATATATTAAAAAAATTTGGTTGATTGGACAAGAATTTTGATAAAATATATATATTAGAAAATTTTGAATGTAAATTCAAAATTACATGAGCTCAAATTAAATTGAGTGGTTCAATGAGACAATTCCATTGACACCAAAAGTGATTTGAACTCTTGAAATATAATTAAAAGTTTTGAAGCATTAATTAAAGGATAAAATGATCTCAAATTTTAACATGTTTATAATCAATTCAAGTGGCTTGATGAGAGGAACTAAAGGAGCTTAATGTTATTTAATTTTAAGATCATTAAGGTGCTTAAGTGTCAAATGAATGGTCTATAATCAAAGGAATCAATATGGACTATTCGATAGAGTGTTTTAAATTTTTGAATAAAATTATCAAAATATAATTTTATAAATACTATAAATAGGACTTCATTTTTAATATTAAGAAATATTTAGGAGCTGAGATTTAAATTTAAACTCATATATGATGCTTGACACTAATGACCACCAACAATTATTACTAAATCACACTAGCAACTGTTGTATCCCTAATATTATAATTTGGCTATTGTAGTATAATTATTACTTTTAGTCTATTAATTATTGCCTAACCATTATCATTTAATTGCAATTATTGGTTAATGATCTCTATTGTAACAACAAAAGGAAAAGCTAGTACTCATAGCTTTGTAATTTAACTTCTTTAGTAGATCAAAAGAGTAGAACTATATAACTTCAATTATATGGTGAACTATTTTGATTGGGCTATCGTGATTTTTTCCCACTATTAAATTTTTCTCATAAAAATCTTGTTATCCTTTATCACTTCTATATGTATGCATGCTAGATATTTTTATTATGCTAAGTTAATATGTCTCTTTCAATGATAAAATTTCAGCACAAAATAAGTTTGATATATCATATGCTCATAATCTTGCCATTTACTGATAGAAAATTCATCATTTATTTGTCTCTCAGAACTTGGGATAGATTAGTGATATAATCTTTTGTCTAATGAGGTTTTTACTGACATAATATTTTATCATGAAATTTGTTAGTAATATATTTATCAATGGATAAATTGATATTTTGAGGGTAGTGACATTAGTAATTGGGTATTTTGTTGTGTTGTATTATAACTAAGCAAATTTAATGATATGTTTGGAAACATATGATGTTAATTTGGTATGATATCAATTAAACTTGCCAATATAAAAATACATAATTAAGAAATAATTGTGATGTTACTATTAAGCTTAATTTTTAATTATAAGAAAGATTTTCTAAATTAGCATAAATTAAATTAATTTTTTATAAACAAGACTTATATTGATCACAGTTCACAGTAAAACAATTAAGCAGAAGATCACTTAAATAAATCAAATATTACAAAAATTGCTAACTATGTTTTCAAAAATTATACAATAATTTCATCAATCTTTAAATTTTATTTTGAATAAATATGAATAAGGCCTTCTTCAAATAAAGAGGTTGTAAATTTTACTGGTGAGCTTCTCCATTATTGAAGAAGTTACAAATCAAGCACTAAAACCAAACCAACACTTAAAATTGTAAGTCTCATTTGCCATGTATTTCTACCTTCGAGTTAAAATCTTAAGCCCTTAGCCAATTTTTTGTCAAACAATAATATATCACCACTTGATACATGGCCTTTATGCTAGACTCCAATGATTCTAAAGCCTAATCTATGCACATAAGTCAGTTACCCACTAATTAATTCAAATAAATTTAACCACTCAATCCATCCTACATGTATGACTTATAAAAAGTTAAATCCTTAAGGCCTTTTCTACATGACCTTTTTATTATTAGAGTTATAAAGTCTAGCTAAGGCCTAGTCAACAATGTGTGGGCTCCAAAAATTCGCCACCGACCTCTCGACAATTTGTTTGAATTGAAGAGAGTATGGTTTAAAGTGTCGGTGTAGTTTTCAGAAGGTAGATGGAATAGTAGATAAGACACTACCCAAAGATTTCAGCCCTCATTTTGTGAGGACTTTAGATCTGGTTTCTTGTGCAAGCCCCCATAGTTAATTACCCCTCTCAATAAGGAGAACTTTCAAAGGCTAATCATTAGATCATTTAATACGTATCGTATAGTAGCAACATATGGAGTTTTAGAATTTAAAATTATGAAATTCATCATTTCACTTAAACCGATGGTTGGAATGATGACATGATCTAGATCTCATGGTTCCATCATCCCGCAGATCCCTACTCTTGTCGTGAGGAGGTAGTCAACCCAAAAGAAGGATCCTCTTGAACACATGGGTTACATCATCCAAGAAATCCTTGTAGACCTGGGGTGTTAAGTCTACCTTAGCCAACAGAGGGTTGTTTTCCCTATCAAGTATACCCTATGATTCACAACTCAAAGGGCGAGCCATTGGGAGCATATGACGCATCGTGATCATAATATAATGGAGCCGACCGCCAAACCACATCAAAGGACTCGGTCATAACTACTTTATCTGTCCTATTGGCCAAGCCAGTAAGACAGCCACGCCCATGCATGAGATTGATTGAGAGTGAACATAGGTAACACTTGATTTGACATTGGCTCCTTTATGAGCTAGAGTTTTCTTAATTTGTCACTCCCGACAAACGGTTGCAGAAGGTGAATGGATTGAGTTTGATTTAAGTTTTTAATGATAGAATTCAATTTTAGCAGTTTTAGATTGCTACTTAATTTTATTTAAAAAATTGATTAATTTGAATATGTTTAAGAGTTATAAATTATGTCAACTCTATTTAGCTGCTAATAGAGAATTAGATCTACTATCACTTGAAAGAATCAGTTTCTCAGATATTTCACTGATTTGAAACTCTTATTATATGTTTTTAGATTTTGTTAATCAACCATCTAAGACTAAACTGGAAGCAACCAAAGATCCTCAACACTTGAATTTAAGCATTCAGCATAGTGTTGACACCCATGCGGGTGTATTAAGACCTTATGTAGTGTTTATTTCTGAATTATGAGATTGATTTTATTTTCATTTAATTCCAACTTAACCTGCATAGCCTTTTCAAACATTAAAATTTGCACTTAAAATCTCTATGTCAGCACATGCAGTGTTTATAAAATAATTTTATCTAATTATGAAATCATTGATTTTGAAAATCATAATTAGAATGAAATTTCTTAATTTTTGATTGAAGGAAGCCCTATGATTTTTATAGATTTTGATTTAGTATCACCTTCTGTCATCTTGTACAAAGAATTACAGATCCGGTGGTGAGGCAGGCATTTTGACTTAGATTGTAGTTTAAAACATTACTTGCACTTAGTTTACATGTTGAGTTTTTATAATTCTCCCAACTTGATTATATTCAATTTACATCACTTTTGATAGGTTATGCTGATTTCAGTGTTTATTGATTTAGCCCTACTCATGCTTATTAGCTAGCATAGTAATCACCTCCATATTTATATAAGAGTTATTAAACCCAATTGGATTCATCCTTAACTTCATATCAAATTTAATTAGCTGTAAGTTTATTGCAAGTTTGTTATAAGTTTAGTATTAGTCTCCCCAAGTTTCAATTAAGGCTTGTTTAATTTTAAGGAATTTGAATAAAAGAGAACTCACTTTACCACTTCAATTTATGCCATAGAGAATTGCATTTAGACTTTGTGAGTTTAATATTAGCCTCCCCAAATTTTACTTGCATTTAAGATGAGTGTTATATTCCTTCCAAAATTATCTTTAACAGCTCTTCCCCTATTTCTCTTTGATTTAACATTTATCTTCATATTATCATATATCCTTTTGTTTGACTTAAGTTTAAATGACGCCCATTTGAATTTGTTCAAGTTTTAATTTTAGTCTAAATTACAGCCTCTGGCCATCCCATGTAGGGGCGACGGAGGGTTTTGGCTTTCTTACACCCTCATGTGAGCAGGTGTCTTCACGCCACCAATTTTTTCATCTTGTCATGCCCTCATGAGCACGACGAGGTCTTCAAACCTGAAAGAAGACATACAATATAATATATATTCATCTCCCCTTTTTTTTAAAGTCTAAAATTAGATAAAATTTTAGCAGCATTTCGTCTAGGAGGAGCAACATCTAATGAATGTTGGCTTACTCGGTACGCCCTCATGAGTGTAGCGAGTGGTGTCTTGTGACATCGCAGCTAGTTTTTTTTTCATCTCATGCTCTGAGCATGACAAGGCCTTCAAACCTCAAAGAAACACAAGCATGTATATCCACATTCACATCCCACATGTTCGACTCATTTTTTAGCAGTAAAGATCGAAAAGAGATGGGGTTGGATATACAAAAACTAAGAGAAGAACCCACCTCTTGATGGTGTTTCTTCTCCGGCTACGGTGAGGTGAATTTGAATAGGTAATGTGAGGAATGCGACACCGAAAATTGAAAGAAGAACCCGCCTCTTGACGGTGTTGCTTCTCGACATGCAAATTGGAAGGTGATGCAAAGAGGCGAAATCGAAAGAAGAACTCCTCTTGATGGTGTTATTTCCCAGTTTGCAGAGAAGCGAAGATTAGAAGGATAATGTGAGCAGTGTGGCATCGGAAACCGAAAGAAGAACCCACCTCTTGATGATGTTCTTCCCTGTTTAAGCAAAATTGGATTAAAGTTTGAAATTTGATTAAGAAAAATGAGGGAATTTTTGGATTTAGAAAATTGGGATTTTTGATCTTGGGAAAGTGAGGGAATTGAGAAGAGATCATCGGCCAAGAAGGATGAGGGAAGGAGGAGAAAATGAAAAGTGATTTTCGAAAAGTAAAGAAATGGGGATTTTGATTTTGACTTTGAGGGGAAATGGAGAGAATGAAGAAGAGAAGAAGAAGGAGAAGAGAGGGAAGGAAGAATTCTTACCCTATTTTGAGAGGAAAGAAAACTTGCGCTTTTGGAAAAGGAGGAAATCTCCTGCATTTTCGATTAAGGCACAAATCGAATGAATGGGAAGGAGGAGTCCCTGCCATCAGTTTGGAGAAGGGAAAGGAATTCCTTTGCGTGGGAATGGTTGAAGGAAGAGGAGGGAATGGTTTGATTCCATGTGTGAAAGGGAAGAGCTCCGATCAGGTCGTGCATCGCACATGAAGGGGGAGTTTCGATCGGGTCGTGCATCTCGCATGAAGAGGGAGTCAGGTCGGGTCACTTAGAGAGGGATTTAGGTTAGGTTTTGGGTCGGGTCACTTAGAGAGGGATTTAGGTTAGGTTTATTTTGTTTTAAATTGATTTTTAAATATATTAAATAACCTTAATGTGAATTTTATGTCGATAGACTCATGTAGTTGATATTTATATCAATCTTAGGTTATTTCCAGATGCAACGTTCATTTGCAATCAAGGCCGTTTGATTCAAGTCGACATCAAATTGAGTCAATTTTAGTTCAAAATATGTGTCACTGCTTTCGATCGCTCGACATTCATGCAGACTTATCTGAATTAAGTGTGAACAGTCTTATTTGATAAATTTTGACATTTTAAAGCCAAAATATGATTATTTTGTGAACGAATGTCGTTTAGTTTATGTCGGTTCGTCCTAACCTTGATATGTTAGCAAGCACGTTAATGACTCAAGTGCTTGATCAGTTGATCATCAAATTATGCAATATTTATATCACGATGTTTGATGATAGGACGTGTAGATCGGGTCATTTGGTTTAATTTTGGTGATGTCAAGTGTATTTCAGCCTCGATTTACGTACTATCACTTCCGATCCTTCAACATTTGTACAGACTCATTTGAATTGGGCATGGATAATCTTATTTGGTAGTTTTTGATGTTTCAAAGCTAAGAACATGATCAATTTCATGAACTGAGATCGTTCGGACATCGTCGCAGCTTCCTGACTTTAATATACGCATCGACACATTGATATCTCGACGCTTATCACCATTTGATTATGCAATATTTATATTCTAATCAATTTTGATGAATGGAAGTCGCTCATCGATCGGAGGTCATTTGATCATTTTTGTGGACGCCCGTGCATTTTGACCCGATTTGTGCACGTCACCTCAAGTCCCAATTGATTTGTGCTTAACTTGACTTATGGAACATATATGGAGGTCAATAAATGCCCCCCAATAAATGTGATTCATGCATGGAGCGAGTCATATTTATTGAAAATTGGTTTACCTTTTGGGATGGCCATAGAACTTGAATCATTTCAGCTTCGGTTGCACTATCTTAGAGCTTTTGATAGGATTTGACATTAGTATGATGCCTTATTTAGGGCATGCTAAATGACAAGATTGACTGATTTTTTAGAATCGACTTATCGGATAGATAAGAGTTCTTACACCATTTACTATTTACTTTAATGACTTTGTTGAAGATCTCTTTCTTTTATGTCATTATAGATTTGAGTTTCCTCCAACCCTAGCTTCGTACTTGATTGGGTTTGATGGAAGAATTAGTTTATTTGTTTTGATGAAGGACTCCGTTGGGGAATTAGTTTATCTATACTTAGTCGAATTTGAAATTTCTTCTATCCTAGCTTTAAGCTTGATGGACTTGATGAATGGCTGACCTAATTTGTCTATATTGACTTGTCAGGAAGTGTATGTATGCCATGAATCCTGTGCTTGCTGCTTTGATGGATTCATTGAAGGGTGTGTATAGATGACCCAGCCTTCTGAGTTATACTAAGTTTATGTTGAGTTATCAGTCTATCAATGTGTGCTTTAGCAAACTGAATAACTATGAAATTCCTTTAGTTCGGCCATCAGCTTTGTATGAACTATGAAATTGATTCTTCGATCTTGTTCTTTCTACTTTGACAGACTTAATGAGGATATTGGCTTTGATCCTGGTTACTTATAATCACTAAGATGGATCTAGTTTGAGATAGAACATCTATCATCATTGGACTGACGAGCAGGGGCTCTTTCACTGCGACCTTTTCTTATGAGTTATTAAGTGAGGAGAGCATCAGCAACTTGGCCCTATTTGGGCTTGTTGACTTCGACCTTTAGAACCTACTCGAGTCTTCGACTTAAACCGTAGTGGGTTGGTGGTTTCATCATCAAACTGATGGACGGGGGCTCTTTCACTCGGCCTTTCTCATTTGTTGAGTGAGAGAGCATCGAACGCCATTTGTGGGCTTGTTGAGTTCGACCTTTAGAACCCATCCATGTCCTAGACTTTGGGATGTAAAGGTTGATGTTTCTCTAACTTAATTGATTGAAGTCTCCGAAATTAGGAGTTTTTCTGACTTGATCTCCAGAATTTTGGCAAATATGGGAAATAAATTTCTTGACATTTATGGCTATGTTTTCATGTGCATCAATAGATTCTTTTTTATTCCTACAAGACTGCAACTTAATAGTAATAATTATGAATATATTCAGACATTTTTGCATAACTCGATGTCAACCTAAATCAGAATATATTTGAGAAAATCATTTTATAACACGGTGTTAACTCGAATAAATTTAACATAAACTAAAAAAATGTCTCTGTCTTGCAGGGGGAATTCTAGAGCATATTTAAAAGAATTATCAAGATGAAAATACATAAATACATCAATATTTGGATTGATATGCTCTTAAGAGGGTTTTAACATGCAACATTGATTTTATCTATGTATAGAAATCTAAAAAATTGCCCCTTGTGTAACAGAGAAATTTTCACGGAAAAGTTCTTTCATCTTGGGAAAATATATTTATTCAGAGATCTCAGCATGAAGCACGATGTCGACCTAAATAGATATACTAAAAAAAATAAAAAAAATGCCCCCTGTACTGTAGTGGAATTTCTATTGTACCTCGAGAATGTGGTCATTATGTATAGTACTTTTTCAAGTATCGACCATTGATTGGTAGCATTGGTCTTTCATCTTTCAAGTCAATGAATTGGTATGCCCCTCCTTGGTACACTTTCTCAATGACAAAAGGGCCTTCCCAATTAGGCTCAAATTTGCCACCAAATTTTTGATTGGGGATAATTGGTCTTCTCAACACTATGACCAATCCTTTTGGAATGTTCGAGATAACCGTATGGTCAAAAGCCTATCTTTGCTCGATAAACCTTTAGATTTTGATGAGCTTGCAATCTAACTTCATCAAGTGCGTCGAGTTCCTCCATCCTCAAATGAGCATTTTGATCTTCAGTTAGATTGTACTTGATGGCTACTCGAAGTGAAGACAACTCAACTTCAAGTGAAAGAACTGCTTCAGTTCTAAATATCAATGAATAGGGAGTGACTTTAGTTAGAGCCTCTATTAGCTTGGTATGTCATTCTCTTTTATTTTTAGTGAGAATCTTCTTGAGCAATTTGACCAATGTCTTGTTAAAAGCCGCTGCCAAACTATTTGCTCTTGAATTATGTATCACCAATCAATTTTGTATCGATCAACAAATCTATAAACCTTTGCACTTTTGAAAGCTATGCCATTATTAAAAATTATTTGACACGGAACTCCAAATCTGTAGACCATATTATGCGTGAAGAAGTTGATCACTGGCCAGGTAACTTCTTTAAATGGGATAGCCCACTTAGAGAAATAATTCAGCCGCTAGATGAAGCGACCGTTGATGATCAATCAATTGGTCCAAAGACCCTCAACATTTGAATGGCCAAGATGCTATTGGGTGTAATGGATTTGAAGGTTGATGAATGAGATTCCCATATACTTGACACTCATGACACTTCTTAGCATGATTAATGCAGTCTCTCACCATAGATGGCTAATAATAGTACATCCTTTTGATCTTTACTGCTATATTGGGACCTGACTGATGTGCACCACAAAGTCCTTCATGAACTTCAACCATCACTTTGCTAGCTTCATCTACATCTAAGCATCGTAGCCACATTTGTTCAAAGGATCTATGATATAAAGTATTGTTGATGAAAGCATAGCGTAGCATTGTCTTCTCAATTTGAGTTACTAGTGATTTATTACTTGGTAATTTGCCTTCTTTAAAGTAGTTGATGAAGGGTTGCCTCCAATCATGTGACTCTTCTACCGTAAAGGCTTAACACTACTTTTCTGAAGTAATGTCATTCTTAGCCCTTCTTGGTACAACTTTTTATTGATTTTGGGGAGTATGAGGAGCAACCTGAGTCGTATCCTGCTGGATTATATTTGATAATCCCTCTACCTACGAGGATTGATACTTTACTGGCTCTCAGACTCGTCAAGTAAATATGCCGATCATGACATAATCACCATTCATACTTGTCATTTCCTTAGCTAATTTTTGCAAGCAATCGACTTTACTATTCTCGAATCGAGAGACTCGAGTTAGTGTGATATTTGGTATCTGCTTCATAAGCTCAAGAACTTGCTTGTGATAGAAAGTTAACTCAAGCTTGTTAATTCTATAGATACCAAGTACTTGATTTATAATAAGCTGAGAATCGCCAAAAATATGCAAGTTTTGAATGCCTATGAAAATAGCTTCTTCTAGACCTACCATTAATGCTTCATATTCAACTTCATTATTAGTTCTTGGCTCAGTCAATCCATATGATCATCTCATTATCCCTCCTTCTGGTGTTATGAAGATGATGTTGATTCCTACTCTTGCTCTTGGAAATTTAGATGTTGGACTTGTTTGATCGATGAGGCTCCATCAAAGTACATTTCCCAAATTTGTGATTTTTTCTTTCATGAATGAGCATAATTTGCTCATCGGGCAAATCATCATTAAGAGAAGAGTCCGCAGGGATGGGATGTGCAGCTAGAAAATCTACTAAGACTTGTCCCTTCACTACTTTCTGCAGAATGTATGTGATATCAAATTGTAGAAGCAATATTGCCCATCTTACCAAGCGACCTGTCAACAATGGTCTTGTCATCAAGTACTTTAGCAGATCGATCCTTGAGATGAGGGTAATCTTGTGAGATAACATATAATAACAAAACTTTTGGACTGCAAAGATCAATGTTAAACAGTGCTTCTTTGTTGGAGAGTATCTCATTTATGCTCCAATCAGCCTCCAACTGATGTAATAAAGAGAATTCTCTTTGCTTTCTTTGTTGCGTTGTGCCAGCAATACTCTAAGGGACTCTTCTAATATAGTTGTGTATAGAATGAGGGCTTCAGAGAGTATGTAAAGGATTGGTGGATTTAATGTAGCTTTTAATGCTATTAAAGGCTTCTTGCACTCCTTATCCCACTTGAATGGAGCATCCTTCTTCATTAACCTTGCAAACAGTTGACAGTGTCCTGATAAGTTTGATATAAATTGACGGATGAATGCAAGCTGTCCTTGTAAAGAACGGAGCTGACACAAACTTTTCGGTGGAGGCATCTCCATGGTTGCCTTGATTTTAGTAGGATCAATTTCAATAACTCTGTGACATACAATGTACCCCAGGAATTTTCTGAAGGATACCCCAAATGCACATTTTATAGGATTCATCTTGAGATCATATTTTTTGATTCTCTCCAATACAATTCTCAAGTCTTCGAAGTGATTTTCACAATTCAAGCTTTTTACTACTAAATCTTCGACATAACATTCTACCTTTTGATGAATCAACTCATCAAAAATATGCATCATGGCTCTTTGGTATGTAGCTCCAGTATTTTTCAAGCCAAAGGGCATGATCGTGTAGCAATAGATGCCAATAGGTGTTCTAAATGATGTATGTTTTTCATCTTCAGATGTTATTTTGATTTGGTTGTATCCTGATGATCCATCCATAAATGAGAACATGTCATAGTTGGAGGTGTTGTCCACTAATAGTTCTGATATTGGAAGAAAAAAAGTTATCTTTTGGGTCGCCTTATTTAGGTCTCGGAAGTCAATGCAGAGACAGATTTGACTGTTCTTCTTCCTAATTAAGATAATGTTGGCTATCCAATCTGCATACTTCTCCTATCGGATGAAGCTTGCTTCGATCAGCTTCTTAGTTTCTATAATTACCTATTCTTCAATCTCCAATCTCATTCATCTAGGAGCTTGTTTAACATGCATAACATCTAGTTTAATAGCTAGTTTGTAAATAGCTACATCAAGAGATAAGCCTGGCATTTTAGAATATGCCCAGGAAAAATAATCCTTAAATTCACAAAGTAGCATTTTTAGCTCTTCAACTTTCTCATCAGGCAGAAGGGCATTGACGAAAGTTAGACAGGGATCATCAACAGCTCTTAGGTTGATTTCTTTAAGAGTTCATCCATAGTAGCTATTTGTCCACCATCTTCAAGTTCTTGTGTGCGGCTTTCTACTTCTTCATCATTTTTAAGAAGAATTTTATGGGAATCATCTTCTTCATCACTATGGGTTTCTATCTCAGCTTCTATTATATTATAACAAGTTTTATTTTGATTAGATTTATGGTTGAATCCAAGACCTTTAGTGATAAACTTATCACTTCTTCATGATGCCTGATGACTTCTTTGGCTCCACATCTTGTTAAAGACTTGAGTCCTATGTTTAGTAGTTCTAATATGAATTCCAAGCTTATGCATCATTCTTCGTAATTTTTGTGGATAATATATTGGTATTCTTATCGACACTATCTCATCATAATTTTCATGTTAAGCAGGCTGCTCAAAATTGTGAGGTTGAAACTCTTCTGATTTGTAAAAGAGTTCTGCTCGCCACTCTCACTCAATGATGATAGAATGTTATCAATTCTTCAATATTATGAACCTCCTGGTGATTTCTTTGAAGCACTGAGGGATGGGTATAATTTGGGTGAGTCATCTGACCGCCAAGTGAGCTATCCTCCGACCATCTGAACTCTATTTCTATAAGTATTCAAAATCATAAAAACCGTAATCACTTATTTCATACTCTGCTTTTCTTGAGAGCTTATAAGTTCCATTAGGTTTGACAAGAATATCTTCTCCTTCTTTCGTGTCACTTCCCAAATGAGGAACTGATTTTCTTGATTTAGGTGTAGAATCAAGTGCTTTAGGGAGTGTTAACATTGCCTTCTTTCTTCCTTTTTGCTTTTGCCTTTTCATTTTATGAAATTTCTTTTTAGTTCCTGAAGTGGATGCTACTGCTTCAAGGGGCTCTATTTTCTTAGGCTTTTTGAAGATGAAATATTTTGCATCTTCACAGATCTTTTCTTCATTGAAGGAGAATGATTGTAGGTTACCAAAAATTTTGAATTCTTCTCCATCTTTTAGATACTTCATACATTGATGCATAGTTGATGGGACCATGCCATACTCATGCTACCACCTCCCAAGAGAGCTCTAAATGATGTATCGCATCGACATTACATGAAACTTGGCTTCACGTATATAAATCCTTGAACTTGAGGGAGAATAAAAGAACCCATAGCCCTTTTCATTGAAACCATGAACCATCAACTTATCTCTCCCAAGATGTTGGATATCAAGTGATAATCCTCTTAATACCTTTAGACTCATAAGATTGATAGAAGAACCTAGATCAATCAATATTCTGCCAATCGAGATGACATCACTTTCTACAGAATATAAAGAGGATGGTCATGATCCGCTGTCCCCAACATAAGATCTTCCTCAAAAAATGTGATTATTGGGAGATCTTGAGTTTGCAATGCTTCAGTCATGCATTTTTCAGCAAAGTAAGCTTCGTAACTCTTCAGATCTTTGAGAGCCTATATCAAAATTTCTTGGAGGTCTTTTGACATGAAGAGAGCCTTGTACATACTCAATTGTGCAGAGATCTTTCTCAGATGTGATAGAATATTATAATCTATCTTCTCACTTAATTTAGGCTTTATCCAAGGATTTTTGGGAATAATATCCTCGTTGACTTCAATTTATTTACCTTTGTATTTATTTGCATTTCCCTTCTTTGATGAAGGTGGTAAGACTTTACCACTTCTCAACTGAACTTGAATCACCTTATCTTGCTCAGATTCTTTTGAAGAGGTAGTTTCTTCAAGTTCCTTATTCTGAAAGATTGGCCAAAAGGGCTAGACTTATTTTTCAACGTCATACATTTCATACGTGATGATATCGATGAGTTTGACTCTTTTCCATCAAGAAAACATAGATCTTCATCTGAACTATTATTATCTTGTTGAGTCATTAAACAAAATTTAGACATTAGCTCCTCAGGCTCTTCTTGCTTTCCTGACAAGATTATGATGGGTTGGTCAAGTCTGTCTGACTACCCTTGTCATTTCAAAGTAATTGATGTTGAAGAATATCTAACATCACGCAGATGATTCGGCATGTCTCTATTATACAAGATTCACCATTATCTTCTTCTTCTGATTTAGCAATGCAAAGTTTAGGCATGAAGTCTGCAAGCCTAAATGGCTGTCTTGTCGGCTGGTGATACTCCTCTAGATTGTTAATGATCTTTTGAGTTGTAGTTCTCTTCTTGATCTTCCTTTTCTTAGCCAGCTTCTTTGATTTATGAGGCATGCGTTTATTAGACGCTTCTCATGTGTGATAAAGTAGCCTTATCAGAATGCTACTGAGAAGCCCAAATACTTAGTTCTCTCTTAAGTCCAATATAGGTTCAAGTGGTGATTTCCACTTAACACTAGGGACATTTTTTTAGCTGCTTCAATATTTTCACGCTCTTTTTGGGACTATGCTCATTCTTAGCAACTGATTTCTCTATTTGTCTTTGTTGGATGATAAAGAGGATGTAATCATCCTTGTAGACTCTCTTTTGGGTTGACTAGAACACTATCGGATAAAATTCACCCCAATACTTCCTTTCTAGCCAATCTTTGAACACAATCTTCATAGGATGATTATCATCCATGATAGAGTAATTTATTGTTGACTTGATGCCTTCTTAGCCTTTTAATTTTGTAACTAGACGCTCCTAAATAATTTAGTCATATTGTCCCTTCAAAAATAATATTCTTTGTTCATCTTTTACTTAAGAGATGGTCGCATTCACTCATCATCTCTTGTTGCTTGTTATGGACCCTCCCCACCACTTGAAAAGTTCGATTTGTCATTGCCTCCTAACACCAATTTTGGTGGATTAGAATAAACAGGCTTCTTTCCATTATCATCATTGTACATTGGCTACTTTCCTTTATCCACATTGTATATCACCCACTTTTCACCATTTGAGCTATAAGAAGCAACATGAATTTTGTTTCTTCTTGAGTCTGAAGGTTTGTTTCTCTTTATCTGCATAGACTTCAGACTTAGGTGATTCAACTTTTCAAATTTAGCCACCCTATCGAGCAAGTCCTGGAATGTTGCAATCAACGCCATGCATAAAAATGGTGCCATTTTATCATCCATATTTCCCATTAGCAATTAGATCATTCTTTGTTCTTCTTCCAATTATTGCGCACTTCATACTTAGTTGCAACGACTTATGAATTTGGTCATCGACTCATCTTTCCTCCTTTTCAAGGTAAGGTTGATTGTGATTTTCCAGACGAACCTCTTCACAATATAGTCTCTAATTCAAATATTTTAACAATCATTTGACAATTTGCATACCATTCAAAAGCAAACAGGTCGATTAACAAATTGACAAAAAAGTAGTGCATCATTCTCTCCTGTGTTACCACAAGTAGCCTTAAATTGGGCTACATGTTGCTTTGGATTACCAAGCCGCTGAAAGTATTAAATTTCAACACTGAGTAACCTTTCAGGTATGACACTTGGTCATATTCAAGTTTGGTGACCCTTACTCACCGCCTTTTCACCGCTCTAAGATGACTTTTATCTTTCATTGATTATTATTTCTAAGCTTTACGCTCTGTGTGCTAGCTGATTTTGCAATTGTGGAGAGTAGTGGGTTAACTTCATTCCTCGCTTCATGCAGATGTACCGTAGGAGCTTGAGGTACAAGGTTTGGTATATAAGTTGTATTATTAGCTGCCTATTGATTAGCAAAAAAAATAGGTGCTGCACTTGATGTGATATTCTTCTGCAACATCTTCATCATGATGTTCATTTGTACCATCATATCATTTATCTTGGTACCAAGCTATACAATCTCCTTATCTTTGACCTCCATTTGATGTTGTATTTTCCTTTGCTCTCTAGCTAGCGCCATGACATCAATCACTACATGTTCTTCCTCTTCTTCTATTTCTTGTTGTTCCTTGCTCATTTTGGGAAGAACTTGACCGCCTTCTCCTGTGCATTCAGGCATTGATAGTTGAACAACGACGTTGATTATAAAAGTGTGTACCTGATCATTTCGGTTCAACCATATGAGACACCCATGATATCTTTCTCATTCTGGTCTTCTTCTTCTTCATTTTTAGAAAAGATCAAAGATTTGTCCTCTATTTACTTATGTGAAGACTCTTCTTCATAAATGTTAAATTCAGGTTCAGGTTCCTTGGATTCATGTTGCTGCTGATGGTGCTAAGCAAAAAAGTTCATATATATCTCTAACCATATAGACAACTTCCACTTCCATAGTGTCTTCTTCATTATTTTCTTCTTGCACATGAATTTTTGATCGACGTTTCCAGTGGATCTATGGTTCAATGTGCGAAACAAACACTTATTCTATTAAAGGACTCCGATCAAAGTCAACCTTCTCTTGTAAGGGTGAATCTGAACGGCAATGGGATCCTAGAGGATTCTTCAGGGTGTTGACCATTATATATTTCATCAATGATATCCCTTCTTTTGGGTATCCACTATTGATGAATTATTTTTAGGTGGATTTTTGAGTATATGTATCAAATGTCACACCTCTTCATTATTCAAAATTTTATTATGAGGCCTTGGCCTCCATATCTATTTACCCTTTGTCAGGACCTTTTAGTGGATTCTTGGACATACGATCCAAGTGTCACGCTGATGCTCACCATGCAAAGCATACGGGCTGGCTGGTTACGAAGAGATGACAACTTTCTTGGTGGAGCTTCATTTTCCATCACCAGCCTCCTCAAATCTTCTTTTCATTAGGCCTCTATCCTTGCTACTTTGAGAACTTATGGCATGTTGTTTAGTTGTCTCCTCTATGGTGGTGGAGCTTGATGTGGTTAGTTCTTCTATAAAGACGCTTTCACCAAGAGAGTTATTCCTTTTACCCACTTTAGTTGTCAAAGTTATGTGGTGGGATACTTCGTAGTATCACTTGTTCACTAGGTCATTCAGGATCGTGAGCCTCACCATTTCTCCTTCTTCTCTATCTTATGGTTAATTTACCCCTAGATGAGGAAGCTTCATGATCATGCTTTCTGCACAAGGTTCAACCGACGTAGTTGCACTAGAGGCATTAAAGATACGCCCATGACGATTCTTTTCATGGAGCTGATTGACCTAGCCTTTTGAAAATGAAGTTCTCTCGAGAACACCATAGGGTTGAACTGGCTGGCACACATGGCTGGGGAGCTTCAAGAACTTGAGGCCTTCCAAAGATGGCTCTGAAAATGTACTGTGTATACTTCAAGAGTTGCAATTACAATAGCCAAAAAATTCAAGCTATCAAATTGAATGGTAACCCCGACATCCCCTATGTTGATGACGATGTTGGCTTGGAAGATGTTCACACCACGACCTAGCTGAACAGTGAAAGGAGTGCTTTGTAGACCCATTCTGCAAAAGTGAAAGACGGGGATTAGTAATTAACAATTATTATTTCACCCCATACTTTCAAGATGCAGAGGTACTACAAAACAAAATAATTATGTAATAAAGATATACTCTATGGAATGATTCATTCTACATAGAGCCTCATATTGAATTTATTACTCACTTAAATCACCATTTTATTATTTTGAATTTTAAAAAATTTTATTGCTACTATAGTACATATATGACTAGCCAAAGATGGAAAGAGAATCCTATCCCCAGCGGAGTCGCTAAAAATTTGTGAGCTCCAAAAATTTGCCACACCTCTTAACAAACTTATCTGAATTGAAGAGAGTATGGTTTAAAGTGTCAGTGTAATTTTCAGAAGGTAGATGGAATAGTAGATAAGACACTACCCAAAGATTTCTCCCTCATTTTGTGAGGGACTTTAGATCTGTTGTTTCCATAAAGAAGCCCCTATAGTTAATTACCCCTCTCAATAAGTGAGAGAGAACTTTTGATTAAGGTTAGTCATTATATCACTTAATGCGTAGCGTATAGTAGCATCATATGGAGTTTTAAAATTTAAAATTATGAAATTCATCATTTCAACTTAAACCGGATGGTTGGGGAAATGATGGCATGCCCAATCTATATCCCATGGTTTCATATCCTCATCGCCCCAGTCTACTTAGTCGAGGAGGTAGTCCCAACCAGAAGGATCCTCATGAGCAACACATGGGTTACAGCCCAAGAAATCCTTGTAGACTGGGTGTGTTTGTCTGGGAGACACTTAAGTACCTTATTTGAGAGGGTTGTTTTCCTATCAAGTATACCCTATGATTCACAACTCAAAGGGCGAGCCATTGAGAGCATATGGCTAATCATGATCAATATAATGGAGCTGATTGGCCAAAACCACCGATCGAGGACTCTCAGAATCGCTTCTTTAGCTATCGCCAAGCCACGCAATGAGAACACGTGCCACGCCCCTTGAGATTTGATTGAGAGTGAACATAGAATACTTGATTTGACATTGCCTTTATGAGCTAGAGTTTTCTTAATTTGTCACCGATAAACGGTGATTGGATTGAGTTTGATTTAAGTTTTAATGAAAATTCCATTTAAGAAGTTTCACAAGCTACTTAATTTGATTTGAAAATTTGATTAATTTATATTTAAGAGATAGATCCTATCAACTCTAGCTAATAGAAAATTAGATCTATCACTGTAATCAATTTTTCAAATATTTCACCGATTTGAAACTCTTATTATAGTTTTGTTTAACTGATCACCTAAGACTAAACCGAAGCACCAAAGAATCCTCAAACACTTGAATTTAAACATTCTGCATAATGTCGGGGCTCATGCGGGTGTATTAATACCTTATGTTGTGTTTATTTCTGAATTATGAGATTGATTTTGATTTTATTTAATTAACTTAGCTTTTTTTGCATTAAAATTACACTTGAAATCTCTATATCCAAAAATATGCAGTGTTTATATAGCTAATTTTATCTAATTAATGAAATTATTGATTTTGAAAATCATAATTAGAATAAAATTCTTAATTTTGATTAAGAAAAGCCCTATGATTTTTATAGATTTTGATTTAAGATTGTCTCTGCCTCGCGTATAAAGAATTACAGATCCGAAGGCATTTTGACTTAGATTGTAGTTTAAAATATTACTTGCACTTATAATTTGTTGAGTTTTATAATCCCAACTTGATTATGTTCAATTTACATCACTTTTGATAAGTTACGATTTCAATGTTTATGCTACTTTATCATGCTTATTAAAAGCATAAGTAATCACCTCCATATTCATTTAAGAGTTATTAAACCCAATTGATTCATCCTTAACTCCATATCAAATTTTATAAGCTTTAAGTTTATTGCAAGTTTTATGAGTTTAAGATCCTCCCAAGTTTCAATTAAGGCTAATTTTGAAATTTGAATAAAAGAGAACTCTTTTACCGCTAATTTAAGCCATGAGAATTACAATTAGAGTTTTGAGTTTAATATTAGTCTCCCAAATTTTACTGCATTTTAGATGAGTGTTTTATTCCTTCCAAAAATCTACGCTTATTTCTCTTTGATTTAACATTTATCTTCATATTTATCATATATCCTTTTGTTTGACTTAATTTTAAATGATTTTCATTTGAATTTGTTTAAGTTTTAAATTTTAGTCTAAATTTCGGCAACCTTCAGCCATCCAGAGTCGATCGAGTATTTTCTTTTCTACACGCCTCATGCGTGAGTGAGGTTTCTACACCACACCATTTTCATCTCGTCATTCTCACGAGCACAATGAGGCATTCAAACCTGAAAAAAGACATACAATGCAATATATATTCATCCCCCCTTTTTTTCTAAGTCAAGAAATTACATAAAATTTTGGAAGCATTTCGCTAGGGAGACATCTAACGGATGGCTTTCCAGACGCTCACGAGATAATGAGCGTTTTGTGACACCAGAATTTTCATCTCGCCCTCATGAGCGCGGGTCTTCAAACCTGAAGAAACACAAACATGTATATATCCTCATTCACATCCCACATATTCGACTCATTTTTCTACAAAGACGCAAAAAGATGGGTTGATAGAAAACTAAGAGAACCCGCTTGACTGATTCTTCTCCGAATGTGGTAAATTCGAAGAATTAATGTGAGGAATGCGATGTTGAAAACCGAAGAACTCACAAGGTTGCTTTCTCCATTCAAGTCAAGATGAAAGGAGGGATGTAGAACGAAGAACCCGCTTTGACGTGTTCTTCCTGCCATAAGAAAGATTAGGGATAATGAGATGATGCGAACCGAAGAAGAACCGCTCTTAACGATGTTTTTCTAGTTAAGAAAATTTTCGATTTCAAAGCGAGTTTGAAATTCGAATTAGGAAAAATGAGATAATTTTTGATTTTGGAAAATTGGGATTTTCGGTTTTGGGAAAGTGAGGGAATTGAGAAGAGATCATCGACCAAGAAGAATTAGGGAAGGAGGAGAAAATGAAAAGTGATTTTCGACCAAAGAAAATTGAAGGAAATGGGGATTTTCAATTTTGACTTTTGAGGGGGAAATGGAGAGAATGAAGAAGAGAAGAAGAAGGAGGAAGAGGAAAGGGAAGGAAGAATTCTTACCCTATTTTGGTTTGGAGGAGGAGGAAAGAAAAACTCACGGTTTTGGAGAAGTGAGCAGAAATTTCCTTACGGTTTTCGGATTAGGGCAAGAAAAATCGAATGAATGAGAAGGAGAGTCCTTGCCGTCGGTTTGGAGAAGGGAAAGGAATTCCTTTGCATGGGAACAGTTGGAGGAAGAGGAGGGAACAGTTTAATCCTGTGTGTGAAGGGGAAGAGCTCCGATCGGGTCGTGCTTCGCGCGTGAAGGGGGAGTTCCGATCGGGTCACGCGTCTCGCATGAAGAGGGAGTCGGGTCGGGTCACTTAGAGAAGAATTTAGGTTAGGTTTTGGGTCAGGTCACTTAAAGAGGGATTTAGGTTAGATTTATTTTGTTTTAAATTGATTTTTAAATAAATTAAACGACTTTAATGTGAACTTTATGTTGATAGACTCATATAGTTAATATATATATATATATATATATATATATATATATATATATATATATATATCAATATATATATATATATTTTGATATTCGACGAACGTAGGCTTTCAATGAGATTTTGGTTTCAAACATCAAATAATTTCAAATAAGAAAAGGATATGTGGTGCAAGGAAATATGTCCTCACGGAATAGCAAGGGAATAGACAAAATCTAATTTGATTTAATTTCGTATTACAAGGACAAGTTTTCTAAATATAAATATATGGAGTAAAAATTATATTCTGGGAGGCAGTGGTGGAACTAGTAATTTAAAGAGAAGGGTGATAAAATTAAGAGTGGCGTTTGCTCACCCAGTTAGGGGTGACAACATCTATAGGTATAATTAATGTGTTATATAGTATTAAGAGTTTAGTAAAAATCTAAGAGTGATGACTGCCCCTCCTAGCCACCCCCTGTTTCCACCACTGCTTGGAGGTGAAGAAAATTTCTAAATATTGAATTTAGAGCTCTTAAAATTAATTTGATCGAGCATAATTTTTTTAAAATTTTTTTTTTGGATCTTAAAGATACTAAATTTTAAAATTTTGCAAAATCATCATAGAAATTAATCAAATTTAGATTATAATAAACATATTGAGATAGTAATGTTCAATGAGCTATTAAATAGGATCTAAGTTATGAACTATCAAGATTATTTGCAACTAAACTAGCTAAAATGGATCGAATTAGATCCAAACTCCTTCTGCATATGTGACCTACACTATCTAGTCTGGCAACAATCAAATCATATTTCAAATTGTGATTAGATGCTTTTAAATTAGGTGTAGTTCATTAGGAAGACATTTGAATATGAAGAATTTTAAAATGAAGGAGTTCCATAGCCATTCTTCAATGCCATATTACTTAGGCTAGAAACTTATCATAACAACTTTTTGGGCTTTGGATATATGGACCATTAGTGATATTGGCTTGCTTTTATAGAACATCAATGATATTGGTTTGCCATCATCAAAATGACAAAAAAAAATCATATCAAGATATTGCCTCAGATTGTTTAGTAAAAAAACATTTTTAGCTTAAAAAAATCAAATCAATTCTACACTTTTTTCAAAATTATATAAAAAATTTGGCTATTCATGAATATTTTCTATTCAATTACCACAGACTTAAAACATTGAGAGCTTTGAAACGATACTCCCCACTTCTTGATCAAAGACATAGTCACCAAATCACCACAATTTGAAGCTAGTTGACATCTTGTGATGACCTTGAACTAGGGACAAGATATATAGTCTGGTCATTTTCTTAAATCTGATTTAGCATGCAAACTTCACATATTGTAGTTGAAATGACCCTCTTAAAATTTATAATTAAATTTAACTTATACATTGTCTATGTAAATTTTAAAAAGAAAAAACAAATCTCAAATTCATAATATAAATTCATTGCTCTGACATTCATTTAAAACCATCATTTAGCTATCCATGATTACTGATCTATACTTCCTCTAAAAATTTTCATGATCATTTGGTATTTTCTCCTAATAAGAAAAGGACTATGTTGATTGCCTTAAAATCTAATGCTCATTGCTCGACATTTATCATTAGTTGTCTAAACATAAGAAAAGGACATATTTTTTAATTTGAATTTTTATAATGTTTATCTTATTTAATCTCTTTTTTCTTGAATTTTATTTAATATTTTCATAATGTTCTCCTTAACAATTTTCAAAATATTCTCACTTTTTTAACTCTCCTTCTATAAATCATACCTAATAACTCAAAACTCTAGGGCATTAACACAATTATATGATATGAAAAAAGAGTACAATCTTAAAACATTTACGGTAGTTCTGCAATATATATAAGTGATTTTATGATGTATTATGTTTGAGAGTTTTGAGTGCAATTTTATGTAGAAATTTTAGCTTTTAAAGTTGTTCAAGATTTTTATTTAATGAGGGCATAATATACATAAATTTTCATGTATTCAAATATCTGATATCTAAATTTTAATATTTACTTATAAAATATTTTAATATCATAATCACCTCAAAAAATATGTATATAAAAGTGTATTGCACATTTGAAAAGTTAATATTAGTGATGTTTTGATGTGACCTAAAGATGTAAATGTTTTATAAATAATTATCAAAATTTAGAACATTATATGATATATATGTTAATCTCTCTGATTTAATTTCTTTAATAGTTTTGCAATTTTTGAATTATATTAAGATATATTTTAATTTTTTTTTAAAAAATAATATTTTTAATTTATTACTCAGTAGTTGCCAATGTTATATCTCATTTCTAAGGTGAATTTGAAACAATTTCATATATGTTAGGTGATTGTCCATATATATATATATATATATATATATATATATATATATATATATATATATATATATATATATATATATGTGTGTGTGTGTGTGTGTGTGTGTGTGTGAATTTAAGGCCTTATGGCAACTAGATTAGAAATTAATAGTTAGTGGTTAAAAGCGTGATTTGAATCTAGGTATTCTAGGGTACAAAGCACTCTACCAATTCTAAAGACTGATCACATCCCTACTAGCATTGTTGTCGCTCACATTATTGACGCAACCCACCCTAGCCCTTGATCTGCCACTGTCTACTCCATTTGTCATTCCTACCAAGCCTCAATCTTTGCTTGCCTAATATTGAGACCCAATAAAAACTTAACAAATAAAAAATTTAAAAATATGCTTGAATTCCTAGCCATTCAAGCATTAAAATAAAAATCACAAGAGTTTATAAGGTGTGCATTTCTTGGTTAAAAATAAAAAAAATCAAACCAAATGGAATTTTTTAATTCGATTTGATTTTATATATGTTATTTGTTATAGCTTCAAGTTCGGTATATGACTTTTAAATCAATTTTATGTTTCCTTAAATCGATCCAACCGAGGTTCGATGTCCCATTATGTCTCAAACTCGCTTCTTCATTGTCCCATACTCCATTCTCACAATTTAGGGAGTTAGGTTATCTTCGCACACGTAGTTGCTACTCTTGTATTGCCTTGATGCCTTAACCAAGTCGATGTGTCACCTCTTGCTACTACTAGGTGATGGTGTATAGCCCCATTTAGTCGTGTTCATGCATAGTCCGAAAGCATCGATCGAGCCTTTCGTTGTTCGCACTTAATCGTAGTTGCAAGTAAGCAACCATTTACTACTTTGAAGGCTATTTTGATTTGTTTTATACTCCTTTAGATGTCATGTTTTGACCATTCAATCATTTGATTCTTTCATCCTTTTTGATAGCAGCTTGGTTTTAGTTATGCTTGAATGCTTGGTTGACTATTAGGGCAGTTCTAAGGAATGGGTGTTAGGACATATTTTCTCAACCTATAAAATATTTTAGTTTATTCTAGATTTATTAGTTGTTTTGATTTATCAGGGATAATAATTTACATCAATTTTCAATTTTTCTAAATTGAACTGAAAAAAAAAAAAGGCTTGGATCTATTCGATTTTTCGGATTATGAATCCAAAAATTGATCAATTTAATATATTTGAGAACGAATTCATCTAAAAAATTGACCGATTGCGCACTCGCATAAATTTATTTTACAACAAACTAATAAATGCATCAAAATTTGAGAAAAAATAAATTGCTCTTAGCCTCAATTGAATAGATAGTAATTTAAGTTCAGCATAATCATTTATAAGAATGTTATCACCATAATATTATTCCAAATAAACCAACGACAAAATAGCGATGCTACTGTTGCATCAGGGGTCGTATTCCATTTTCAGAGTAACAAAGAGTTAAAATCTTCTAAACCATGAGGAACCATGGATATAAAATGATTTGATAATATTCCTGCTATATCTATGAAATAATTATTTAGTTTTATACAATTAAAAATAAATATTTATTTTAACTTTTTCTTAAATAATTTTAATTAAATTTAGATTGGAAATCACTTCCCTACTCAATTATAAATTATAGATCCATAAATCATTTTAAATTGCAAAGCATTAAATGTGTGTATCAGTATGGGCTTCGTGCGTTATTTTAACTTCTTCTTATGGGCCGACGATGGGGATTGAACGCAATAGATGCTGAACGGGGGCACTCACTAATCTGAAAGGGCACTCACAAGAAATCGTAATCATAGTGAAATAGATTTGTGGTAGATCAAGAACTTAATAGAGATTCTATTAGAAACTCATATAAGTACATACTAATAACTAATATTTAATTTAACTATCATTAGAGCACTATTTTATAAAAACAATTGATCAATTAATACATGGAAGATTTTTTTGATGATTATATATAGATATGTGGGTTGCTATTCCTTTAGAAGCTTGGAAGTAAGATTTTTTATATTTTTAATTTTTATTAGGATAATAGATTTAAGATTTCACCTTTTGTTTGGCTTGATAGTACTTAAATTTACAAAGAGTGTTTTGGCTATTTCTTTTTTATTTGATTGAGGTATAATTATTTTAGAAATTTTAAGACTTTACTTCTTTATAAGGATGTGATTATTAAGTTTAAGGGCATTAAAGATTTAAAAAAAGGGCTTTTACATAATAGTCACCATATTCTTCTATATTTATAAATTAATCACCTAATCTTAATTTTTTAAAATTGACTTTAAAATATTAAAATTCATAACAAAAGCTCAACCCATATTTTTCAATTTTATAAAATTCTCAAAGATTTGATCGTGGCACAAGTAAATACATAGATTCGATAGTTCAAAAAAATAGAGAGGGTGATTAAATTATAAATACATATTTATTAGATGATTGATTTGTAAATTTCTCTAAAAAAAATGCTAAGGGCTCATAAAGTAGGATGATATATTCTTATATGGTTCAACTTTAACCATAGTAGAAGCAAGTCTCATGGTCCATTATAGGATTTAATGACTTCTTCTTTTATAGAATAAGGTTATATTAACAAAGATTTTAAAAATGACAACCATAAGAAGGATACATCAATATATGCAAATGATATTTTAGATTAATTAGGTGCAAATTTATTTGATTTTTGATTGGTAATTGTTAAAGATTGTTGTAGCAATCATTAGATTATGAATTTAACTTATGAATAATATGTATATCCTCATAAGAAATTAAGTAGGCTTGTTGACCTTCATATATGTTACACGAGTCAAATCGAGTCTATAAGATAAATTCGATTAACTTCGGATACTTTAGAGCAAAGAAAAATGGATGACGCCAAACAACCTCCGTTTCAAGAATTATTGTGATATATATATATATATATATATATATATATATATATATATATATATATATATATATATATATATATAATTATGTGGTTATAAAATTTATATTAAGATTGATTAAATGCTTAAAAAATTAATTAAAAAAAAGCCAATATATGCCTAAAAATCCAAACTAGCCCTAAATCACTCACAGTCGATCTGAGCCAGATCGAACACGAGGTCTTCCCTCGTTCGCACCTCTCGTAGCCATCGGCTTCGTCTCCTTCAACCGCATGCGCGCGAGCATCCCTCCCGACCTCTCTCGTTCGGTTTCTCTTTCCCAACCGCTCCCGCTCGTTCGTCTCTACCAAAACTGCACGCATTCGTCTCCCTCTCCATTCGATTTCCCTCAACGGCAAGCAAACCGCAAGCTCTCGTTCTTCCCAAGCCTCTCTTCGTCCGATCGTCCTCCAAAAGCCGTAAGTCCCTCACCCGTTTCTATTCTCGATCCCATCTCCCTCTCGATTCGAACTCCCCTCCTCAAGCCGATCTCTTCCATTGCTTGCTCTCTTTCTCAGTTTCAGTAAAAGAAAGACAAACAAAACAAAAAAAAATCTCGTTCATGAATCCCTCGAGCATAATGAACAAATCGTGATTCTTGTCCTTTCGTCCCTTGGAAACGATAGCTCCCTCTCATTTTATTAAGATCCGCAAGCTTTCGTCTCATTCCAAGAGGAAATCACTCAGCAACTCTATTTTCAATAAAACAGCAAATTCATTCATCTAACCGCTCTACACAAATTCTTCTAAGCCAAGTTCAGCTTCTCACCTTTTTACAATGCTTCCAATAATACTATCATACCTTCACTGTTCAAGAGTGTTGTAGCAAATTCTAGCTCTTGTTTCTTAGTCACAAAAGCTATATGCAAACTTTCCAACCTTATTCATCTCCAAAGTCCTGCAAGCATTTTTCTAAACTAGTAAATTATCAAGATCAATTAATCATTGTCACTACTTATTGTAAAAAGTATAAAAGAGTGTTAAATGTGTGTAGAAGAATGTATATTTGTGCTTGCATTTCTTTTTTTTTTCAGGTTTTGAGGCCCGCTAGCTACGCCAATGCGTGCAGCAGTTCAAACTTATTGGTGACACACCCCATGCCTAAATATCATGAAATAAAATCTAGACTAAGAAAAAGAAGGGAGGAGATTTGAATGCATAGAAATTGCATATATATTTGCTTTTATGCATGTGATTGAAGATCTCATTATGCTCATCGTGGCGTAACATGATTGAAATTTGGTCGAGGTGTTTCTAAACATCAACCGTCACGCTTCATCGCACGATAGACCAAAACAGCTCCATGTACTGCAGGATGACATTTGAATCGCCAAATTTCACCAAATTTTAGGCAAAAAAATGATTTAACATCAAGTTAAATATGAGATATAAAGTTCTAAAGAAATGAATTTAAAATTAAATTTTAATGAACTTAATAAATATTAATATCATATGAGAATATGCCAAGCAAAAAAATGAGTTCATTCACTTAATTTATCATCGAATGAATGCTTGAGTTCATTGTTATATATTGAAACAAATGAAAGTGCTCAAGTAGAATATAAGTGAGGCTTGAAGCTAACTCCAAACTCTTAAGAGACTTACAATAAGTTTGAAGTTTGACTTTTAAATAAACATAAAACTTGATGTGGAATCTAAAATAAAGTCAAATTGGGTTTAATCACTCTTACATGAAGAAGTTGAAAAAGTATGAGTTGTGTATTCACCAATGAGTTTGATTATGCGTGATCTTTTCAATAAACATTGCGATTATTATAGCTTATTTTAAGTAAATTAAAAGCGATTTAAATTTAACACAATCAAGCTTAGAGAATGAATTTGAAGCTTGATAACTCACCTATGAGCAAATATGGATTTTGATATTTCGTCAGCTAAGATGAACAAGATTTATCATTGATTATCTCAAATATCAAATTCTTGAACAATAACAAGCATTACAGAGTTGCTCGATTAACAAATGAATTATGGTTTAATTCACACTAAGCAAGTTGAGAAGTGTTGAAAAAGTTTAAGACACAAAGAATTTGATACAGAATCGATTAGTATGAATATAATTTTTGCAATGTGTCACTTTAAATGACTTAAAAGAAAATCTAATTATATTTGTAATCAAATCACAAGAGACTTGTAATATGCTCGAAAGCTAACATTCAAATACAAATGCAATTCGAACTAGGCTTATAAAAATGTGCAGAAAACTGAATAGCTTTTCAAGAAGCATGAACATAGAGTTTCAACAAATAATTGGGGAGCATCGCATTACATATCAAAAGAAAAAGCAAGTATTTGAATTCACAATAGCTTACTTGAAAGAGATATGCTAGCTCACATAGGAAAGAACAAGAGCTAATGGTGATTAATAAAGATTTACAATCCTATCAATATGCAAAAGCTAAATAACTATTTTATTTTTGCTATCAAGTTAAATATGAGCAAAGTTATACTACTTTGAATCAAAAATATAAAGTTGAAATCTACACCACCGAATCTGCAATTTCTCATACAAGCAGATAGAAAGCGAAACTAAATTAAATTCTACATGAATGAAGGAGCTTCCTTCATTCCAAAGATAAGGAATTTCATTCTAATTATGATTTTCAAAGTAAATGATTTCGTTAATTATATGAAATTATCTAAGCTAAAAATACATGCATATGCTCGGACATAGAATTTCAAATACAAATTTTAATATGTCTCAAAAGGCTACCCAGGCTAAGTTGAGATTAAATAAATATGAAGTTCATCTCATAATTTAGAAATAAAATTACCTAAATTATTAAAAACCCCCATGAGCCCCAACATTATATTGAATGCTTAAACTTAGTGTCTGAGGATGCTACGCGGATTGCTACCCTGTTTGATCTTAGGACCGAGTCTAGGTTAACAAAATAAAAAAATCTAATAATATTATTACAAGAATTATAACTTAATAAAATATCCGAGAAGCTAATTATGTTATATGATAGTAGATCTGATCCTCTATTATTAAACTAATAGAGTCGATAGGGTCTGAAATAATAAATTAATTGATCAAGTAAACTCATATACCCCGATGATGGCTGTGTTGAATGAAGATTTCAATCGGATGGGATACTTACCATCAAAATGTGCTTGCAAACTCAAATTGAATTAATCAAAATCAAGTGTCAATATAAATATAAAATCAGATAAATTACTAAGTGTTAAACGGTTAAATAAAATTCAATCCTTAAATACTAAAAGCAAACTCTAATAAACCCACTTTCCGTAACTATTTGTTAAATGTGGCAAATTAAAAAACTCTAGCTCACAAAAGAGCCAATGTCAAGTCAAGTATATTTCTATATTCGCTCTCAATCAATCTCATGCTAGTAAGAGCATGTGTCCTCTGTCTACGTGGTTTGACTAATAGGCTCCACATATGATGCATTATGACCAGAGTCCTCTGATCGAGCGGTTGTCGCTAAATGACACCATTATATTACGATCACAACTGTAGGTCGTATGTTCCCCAACGGCTCTACCCTTTGAGATGTGAACCACAGGGTATACTTGATAGGACAAGAAGTCTTCTATTAGGTAAGATAGACTTAAACTTGTCTTCTTAGACAAATGTCACCCAAGGTCTACAAGGATTCTTGAACGATGCAACCCATGGCTGATGATAAGGATCCTTTGGTCAGGTTGGGTCGATTACCTCCTCTGATTAACTAGACTAGGGACCACGATAGCTTTGGATGATGAAACCATGGGAACTAGATCGGGCGCATCATCGTTCCCCAACCATCCGCTTTAAGTTAAATAATCATGAATTTCACAAATTAAAATTTAAACTCTATATGCTACTACTATACGCTACGCATTCAGCGATCTAACGACTAGCCTCAATCGAAAGTTCTTTCTCATTATTGAGAGGGATAATTAACTATAGGTGCTTATGCATATAGAAAACCTGGAACCATATCTAAACTCTTCACAAAATGAGGGAAATTTCTAGTAGTGTCTTATCTACTATCTCATGTGCCTTCTGAAAATTTCACCTAAATTATACTCTCTTTAATACGAGAGGTCGGTGATAAATTTTCGGAGCCCACAAGTCTATTTATGTGATATGTGAGGAGAAATTAGTAATTATGCAAGATAGTTTTTGCATTGTGAAATAAATTGATCATGATTTTACTAGAATCATATATTTATCAAAATTTATTATCACTGAGGGCTCTTCTTAGAATACAAAAAAGTTCTCAAACTTATGATACTTCAATATTTGTAATATCAAACTATGTAGTATCGGATACATGCATGAACCTAATGTGTCTACATGTTTTATAAGTAGTTAACATGTTGATTTAAAAATAATAAATAATTTAAGGACATATATTAGACATGTATATGTAGATATTGTAAATGTTTTGAGTTGCAAAATTTTAATTGTTCAAATATTCATGAATTACAACCTCTTAAGTAATGAAATATTTAAAAGTCAAAATATTGTAATGGCTTACATTTATGGAATTTTAGTGAAGCAAATAGTTACGATGTACGTCAGTTTATTAAAACCTATCATTTTTCATTAAACTGCAATGATCGATAATAGTTATGAAATTATATTCATACGTCATCATCTGGAGATTGGATAAGATTTAGAAGCCCTCTAAATCAATGAAAAATGATACAAAAACAGTAGGTGGTGATATGTTATCTTTAATTTATAATATTTTCGCATTTGATTATATAATCGATTCTAATTTTTTAAGAAAATTATCTTAAATCAAATTTTTGTTTTTATATTTATTTATCTTGAATCAAATTTATTTTTATAGTATCTCTTCAACGAGAGGAGTGAAAAAACTACGAAAAAGTTAAAGTCTAATGAAAGGACTTTCTTATCTAGACAACTAATATATGAATTTAATAACTATTTTATATAGATAAAAACCAAAAAGTTTTTTTTATCAAAAATGCACAAATTAAATAAAAAATTACCTATAATCTAATTAATATAATAATATATTTTGTACTTCTACAAATATGAGCTTTGAAAGACACCCATGGTGCTACTGTATAGGATAATTATAGCTAATCAATGCACACTATATGCGTTTAGAAATCAACGGGTGATATATTGAAAGTATCTATCTTAAAAATTTTCTCACTACAAGAAATGTGACTCCAAAGATAATTTATTTTAATTTCGATGGTCAAAGTCTCATAACGAACAAACTCCTATGATCAATTACACCCTATCTAGTCATGATCTCAATGAGATGCTTGTAATAGAATGAAGATTGTCAAATTCATTCACTCAATATGTGTACTAAAACAAATAAGTCTATGGGCTCCGAAAATTCACCACCAATCTCTCAATTAAGAGAGTAGATTTAAATGTCGAAGACGGATGAAATAGTAGATAAGACACTACCTAGAGATTTCACCCTCATTTTGTGAGGACTTTAGATCCTGGTTCCGTGTTTGTCATCCCAATGGTCATGGTCTAGTCGAGGAGGCAAACAACCTGACCGAAGGGTAGTATTCATCTAAGGAGACAAGTTTAAGTGTCTTAGCTGACATAAGACTTTTTGCCTTATCAGGTGCACCCTATGGTTCACATCTCAAGGTATAGAGCCATTGAGGAGCATACGGGCAACAGTGGTGAAAGTAATATAATGATGTTATTTGGCGGTAGCCTCCCGATCAGAGGATTTTGGTCATAAATGCAAAATATGTGAAGCCTACTGGCCAAGCCACCCAATCAGAGGACACGGGTCATGCCCTTACTAGCATGAGATTTATTGAGTGTGAACATAGTGGAATACTTTATTTGACTTTAGCTCATTTATGAGCTAGAGTTTTCTTAATTTGTCACCTATGACAAACAATTGCATAAGGTGAATTGAATTTTAACTTTAAGTTTTTAAAGTTTACATTTCATTTATGCATTTATAGCTTAATAACATGTTAGATTTTGAATTTGGATTGATACTTAATTTGAGTTAAATTGATTTGAAATTGTAATCATATTTTTATTAAAGCATCTCCTTCGATTGAAATCTTCATTCAACACAGTCATCATCAGGGTTTATGTATTATTTTTCTATTCTAGATCTTGTTGACTCTATTAATTTAATCATAGAGGATCAAATCTACTGTCATATGATAGAATTAGCTTTCAGATAATTTACTAAGTTGAAATTCTTATAATATTATTATTAGATTTTTAAATTTTGTTAATTCGGACCCGGTCCTAAGACCCAACCGATAACCCACGCAGCATCCTTAAACATTAAGTTCAAGCATTCAGCAGAGTGTCGAAGTCCATGCGAGTGCATTTAATTCAATATTAATTTAAACTTAAGGGATTTAAAAAGTGTTATTTATTTTGATGATGTTTCATTACAAGTTTAGGATTTTAAATAAATTTTTGACAGCATTTCAACAGTCTCCCGGTGTCATCCCCGTATATGGGGCTACAATGTGGGCTGGGTCTACCCACCATACTTAGAAAGGCATGCATGGGTGGTGTAAACACCATGGCAAAATGTGTCATCCCACCATGACAAGAAAGGCATGTATGAGTCTCTAAAGCACCTGCATATAATATGATTTTCTCGTCATGCCATGAAATATGTGTACGGGTACTTAGACACTTACAATGTGAGTTTAAACATAAATTGTATAGTTATAGTTACATTTATATTAAGTTGTTTAAGCCTCTTATCGGTGTGGAAGTATGGTAGCATTTCAGCAATAACTTGGTGTCGTCCCTGTATAAGGGGTTGTCCTCGGGTATGTTGCGTCAGCCCACCATGTCAAGAAAGACATGTATGAGTGGTGTAAATGTCACGGCTGAATGTGTCATCCCACCATGCCAAGAAAAGTATGTATGGGGCTCCAAAGTACCTACTATAAATACAAATTTTCTAACAATGTCAAGAAAGGCATGCACGGGTACTTGTATACTCGCAAGCAGGCTAAATTCTAAATATCCTCTTTTTTTGTTCTTTGTCACTCTAGATTTTAATAGAATTTTGGCAGCATCTCCCATAGTTGGGAGATTTCTATCAAAATTAGGTCTGTCCACCCGTCTAAAAGGCGCATGGGTGGTGTTTTACAAAATCATGATCGTGATTCTCTTAACTTACCCGTCTAAAACGACGTGCATAAGCTCTTTGAGTACCTGTCAGAAAACTCAGATTTCTCCACCATGATAAGAAAGGCGTGTATGGGTACTTATACACCCACAAGCAAGCACATCTTTTCTCACCGCGTCAAGAAAGATGAGTACGAGTACTTATACTTCAACACGACTTGGTCATGCGTCACCTCGAATGAGGACGCGGCTCAGATAAGCATGGGCGCTGGAGGGTGCTCAAGACCGCAGGCGGCAGGCGCAGGTGCTGCATTGTCGGTCGCGAGAGGGGAGATGCTGGGTTGGTTTTGTTTTCGGACGGGTTCGATGCTCATGGGTGGATCTCCTCGCTTCACACATGGGGGGCTGGGGTGGTTCATCGGGAGGAGGACAGGCGGCAGCGGCATTGTTCATCAAAGGACGGTTGCACAAACAAGAGGGTAGGAGGAGAGGAACAAGAGGTTGTGAGTAGGGGTTATATAAGGGGTATTTATATTGATTTTTTTATTTAATTGAAAATTAACTCTAATTGAAATTTTTGCATCGTCATTATTATATGGACAATATATATTTCAATCTTAGATTATTCTGTTATTTTGAATGCAACGGTGCAATCCGTTTTATGACTGGAGGCCATTTGGTTCAAGTTGGGACCGAATTAGATTAATTCCAGTTCAAAAATGTGCATTATCTCTTTCGATGGCTCGATATTTGCTCAGACTCGTCTAAATTAAGCGCGGATAGTCTCATTTGAAAGGTTTTAACATTTTGATGCTAACAACATGATCAATTTCATGAATGGAGGTCATTTGGATATCATTGCATCTTCCCAACCTTGATATGCGTGTAGGACCATCGATAAATTTTCTTCTTGATCGGTAAACCATTGAATTGTCCAATATATATATATATTCTGATCAATTTTAACGTTATGAACACGAGGTGAAGTCTGTTCATCAATCAAATATCATTTTGAATGATTTGGTGATTCCTAGTGCATTTTAACTATGATTATTTGTGTGCGGTTGCATCTAAAGTCGGTCGACTTTATCTTGTGAGCTCAACTCAACTTATAGTGTATGCATGAAGGTCAACAAATGCCCCAACAAATATGATTCGTGCATGGAGCGAGTCGTGTTTATTGAAAATTAGTTGACCCTTTAGGCTAGCCATGGATCTTGGATTACTTCAGCTTCAATTTCAATAGCCTATGGAGCTTTGAAGGAATATGTCATTAGTACAATGCCTTGGGTTTGGATGAGCTAAATGACATGATTGACTAATTTGTCCTAGTTGACTTGTCAAGGGTGTTAAGAGTGTCTTCCACCATCTACTCTCTACTTTGGTGGGTTTGTTGAAGATCTCTTTCTTTTGTGTCTTTATGGATTTGGATTTCCTCGACCCTAGCTTCGTTCTTGATCGAGTTGGATGGAGGAATTAATTTTTTGTTTTTTGAGATTTGAAATTTCTTTTGTCCTAGCTTTAAGCTTGATGGACTTGATGAAGGATTGACTTTATTTGTCTATGTCAACTTGTCAAGAAGTGTATGCCATCCCTAAATCCCAGGCTTGCTGCTTTGATGAACTCATTGAAGGGTGCATACAGATGACCCATCCTTTGGCTTATATTGGGTCTATAATGTTGAGTTATCAGTCTAGCAATATGTGCTTTAACAAATTGAATAACCATGGAATTCCTTTAGTTCAGGCATTGCCTTTATGTGAACTATGAAATCGCTTCCTTCATCCCGTGCTTTCTGATTTGATAGACGTGATGAGAAAATTAGCTTTGATATGTGCTTTATGCTTGATCAGACTACTTGAAAAGAGTTTGGAATATCACCTTATATGCAGTAGAGAGATTGATTTGAGGTTGCTCTAAATTGAGAGTTATTTTCTCATATTATCTTGGTCTATCGATCAAGTAGAAAGACCTCTTGGATTCTAGTTACTTTTAATCACTAAGCTAAATTTGGTTTGAGATTGATCAGTTACCATCATTGTACTGATGATCAGGGGCTCTTCAACTGTGACCTTTTCTTATGGCTAGTTGAGTGAGGAGAATGTCAGAACCGCCATTTATGTGAGTCCCACCTTTAGAATCTACGGTTCTCCGTGGTGGATTGGTGATTTGTCATCAGACTAATGAATGGGAGCTCTTTCACTATGACCTTTCTTGTGGCTTGTTGAGTGAGGAGAGCATCAGCAACTTGGTCATTTATAGGCTTATTGAGTTTGACCATAGAACCCATCCGTGTTATAGACTTGATAATGTAGAGGTTGATGCTTTTCCAACTTAGTTAATTGAAGCTTTCAAAATTGGGAGTTCTTCTAACTTGATCTCTAGAATTTGACAAATATGGGAGATAAACTATACTATTTAGGGTTATCTTTTCATGCTTGCAGTTGATTCTTTTTGTCATTGCAAGAGCCAACAACTTTGACCATAATAGTTATAGATATATTCAGGGATCTCGGCATAAAGCTCAATGTCAACTTGAATATATATACAAGAAGACTTCATATTTTACTTGAGAGGATTAAACAACTCTGATCATAAAAAAATGCCCTCTATCTAATAGGGGGATTGCAGAGTAGTTCAAAAATATATTATATTGTTTGATTTCCTTTACTACAAAATAAACATGATTTATTTTTTAATCATAATATGTATCTATCTAAGGATCTCGACTTAAAGCATGATATCTTCTCTAATAAATATAAAATAATGCCCCCTGTCTTACGGGAGAGCTTTCACAGTAACTATTGAGAGAATTTGAAATATTTTTGATCCTATGCTTTGTGCTTTGGACTTGTTGAAGACTTCCTTGAGAGTTTAAAATTTGTATTTTTTTTCTTGTCCTGACTTTGTGCCTTGGTGGACTTAATGGAGTTGATGATTTGTTGCTGAGATGAGAATGTCTTCGGTCATATGCTTTGTGCCAGACTTGTTGAAGATCTAATCTCAAATTTTGAAATTGTATTTTTCTCCTATCCTGGCTTCATGCCTTATTGGACTTGATGGAAATTGATGACTTATTGGTGAGATGAGAACATCTTCGATCTTATACTTTGTGCTTTGATGGACTTGTTGAAGATTCAATCTCAATCTTTCGTGATTCATATTTCCTTCTATCCTGGCTTTATACCTTGACGGATTTGGTGAAGGAATTCTCTAAATTATCTTGAAGACTTGTCAGGTGATACAAACTTACATTCTGCCTTAGCTTTCTGCTTTCGTGAGCTTATAGAAGGATGCCAATAGACGACCTGACCTTCAGAGCTTATGTTGGGTCAATGGCAAAGAGTCATCAATCCTATGCTTTGCATGTAATAGATATGCTAATGACATAACTCCCTTAGTTCAGCCTTTGGCTTTGTATGAACATTAGGATGAACTCTTCGGTCCCTTTCTTTCTACTTGATTGGACTTTCTCAAGAAGAGTTTCCTTCAGTATTTGCTTTATGCTTAATAGACTTGTTGAACGAGTTGAGATTTCACATTTGATATTGGTACCAAACTCAACTTAGTGCCTTCTTGAGTGAGGATTTTTTTTGTTAGATTTTGGAAAATGACCTTACGACCATTAGGATGATCTCCCAGTCTGGGCTACTTGAACTCACCAAGTTAGAGAGATTTGGAGATTTAGATGCTCTTGTCTTTGAACTAATGAAGTAGGAGGATCTCTTACTATGACCTTTGTGGCATATTGAGTAAGCAGATATGTTAGTAACTCAGCCATATTTAGGCATGTTGAGTCCGACCTTATTGTTGACCTCACTTTTGAGTGAGGATTCAATCTCTCCTTCTTAGATTTAGGAGTCTTCTAGATACTAAGACTTCCTTGGTCATAATACACTTCTAGCAATTAGGTGAATAGTTAACTTAAGCCTAGAGACTTATAAGGGTTAATCATAGGATTAGGCAATTAGGTGAATAGTTAATCATAGTTAACCTCAAATTCAATTCACCCAAATTCACATTCCAAATATAAATTCAAATTCCAACCAAATATCAAATCAAATTCAAACCTAGCCTAAGCCCATAATCCAATCCTATGAACTTAGTCTAGACAAATTCAAGCCAAATCAAACTCAATTGATTCAACTCTCCAATCAAATTCAAATGACCAAAACCAAAATCAAATCAAATCCAAACCTAAGCCCTTTAATTCAATCATATGGACTTAGCCTAATCTCATTCAATTCAAACCAAAATTAATTGATTTTCTCATGAATCAATTATTCCTTCAATCATCACTCTAAATATAAATCAAATCTACAATCATCAAGCCAAAATCAATCCAACCAAATTCAGACCTAATCTAACCCATTTGACTTGAAATATTCAAATGAACCAAAACCCATTTAAAGCCAAATCAATTACAATCAAAGCTATAAATCAATCCTAAATTTATATATAAATATAACTAAAATTAATTCAACCCAAAATCAATTCAAATAAACCAATTGGATTGAACCAAGCTTGCCAAAACCTCCTATGGTGTTCATTAATCACCCTTGATTGATCAATTATCATCAATTGGGTCAAACCAAGTCAACTTGGTCATTTGACCAAGTCAACACTCTTAACTTACATGAACCAAACTAGTCAAATCTCAACCCAAGCCAAAATAATTGAAAACATTGATTCACACTAACCTATGATCAATGATTGAACATGACTTGACCATCAATTGAGCTAAACTTAACCCAATTAGCCCTTTGACCCAAGTTGCCTAATTTAACCTAAAAAATCAAATTGGTTCAAATCAAGATCTAACCCAAATTGATTGTAATCAATGTCTCAAGTTCATTCCAAATTGATTGTTGAACTTAACCAGAGTCCTCATTAAACCCATTTTGGCATATTAAACCTAATTGACCCATTTAGCCCAAATTGACCTAAATGATCAAATTAGCCTAAATCCAAATAAAATCCAAATTAATTCAAACCAAAGCCTACAATCATATTTAATTAACCAATTGAACATGAATCAACCCCTAACCTAATCCAATTTGACCAATTTGGTCAAATTGATCAATTTGATCGATTTGACCTACATGAATCCAAATGAGCTAAAACCAAAATCCAAGCTAAATTGACTCAAACTAATTGAAAAAAAAACATCCATGTTGACCTCACTTTTGGAGTAAGCTCTCAACTTCCTTATCATAGATCTAGGACTCTCATAGACACTGAGAGTTCCTTAATCTTAAGACACTTCTACTGATTCGGTGAACACTTAACCTAACCTTAGAGACTTAGAAGAGTTAAGTATAGGGATAGGTTGTGCCTTAGGGATTTAGGAAGACTTGCCTACCCTATAGCCCAAACCAAATCCTTACTTCTTTCTTCCAAATCAAATCTCCAATTCAAATCCAAATTCTAAAATCAAATCCAACTATCAAATGATTAAAACCTATGATTAAATTCAAACTCCAAATCTCTTCCTAAGCCCTTTGATTTTATCTTATGGACTTAGCCTTAACCAAATTCAAATCAACCCCAATCCAATTTATTTTCTCAATTATCAAATTCAATCTCCAATCAAATTCCAAATTATAAATCAAATACAAATGATTGAAACCTAAATTAAATCAATTCCAAAGTCAAGCCCTTTTGACCTACATCCCTATATTTGGTCAAATTTTCTTCCAAATCACTCCAAACTCAAGTAATTTTCTCATAACCCATTTATGTCTTCATTTGTATTCCCAAATATAAATAAAATGTAAATTCAAATGGCTAAAACTAAATCCAAAAGCAAACCATAATCTAATTTATACCATTTGAACTAATTCCTTGACCTTGGTCAAATCCTATACAAATCAACTCAAAACCCATGGATTTTTTTTTATGATTCAATCATTCCTTCAATCATTATTCCAAATATAATCATAAACTATAATTATCAAACCAAATCCAAGTCAACTCAAGTCAAACCCAACCTAGCCCATTTGACTTGAAACATTCAAACGAGCCAAAACACATTTAAACCTAAACCAATTACAATTAATTTTATATTTCAATCTCAAATCTATATATAAACTCAACTAAATCAAACTCAACTCAAAAATTAAGCCAACTAAGCCCAATTGGCTCACTTGACCCAAAGGGGCCAATTTGACCTACATGAACCAAAATCCAATTCAATTCAAATCAAAGTGAATTAAGCCAATCCAAACTTCATGTCATGATTTTTGATCATCCTAGGTTAATCAATTGGGTCAAACCAAGTCAACCTAACCCATTGACCAAGTCAACCCTTTAACCCATATGAACCCAAACTAGTCAAATAGCTAACCTAAACCAAATTGATTGCAACCAATGGCTCAAGTTCACTGCAAATTATTTATTGAACTTGACCAAAGTCTCAATTGAGCACAATTTGACCAATTGGTCAACCTAACTCTTACTTGACCTTAAGGGTCAAATCAACCTAAAACCCAATCAAATCCAAATTGAACTTAACCAAAGCCTATAATATATTCCAAATGATCAACCAAACCCAAAAAAAAGCCATGATTCAAGCCAATTTAGTCAATTGGGTCAAATTGGTCAACTTAGCCCAAATTGACCTAAAGGATCAAATTAGCCAAAATCCAAATTAAATCTAAATTAAACCAAATTGATTGAAACCAATTGAACCAAAATACTCTAAATGATCATTTAAACTTGACCTAGTCCTTGGTTTGACCCAATTTGAGCAATTGGTCAACCTAACCCATTTTGACTCATTTTGACCCAATTTGAGCCAAATGGGTCAAATTGACCCAAATTAAATCAAATGAACTCCAAATGACATGAAATTTGATCCAACTCTCTTTTGACTCATTTAAAATATATTCAAGTCAAATTCAATGCCAAATGATTACTTTGCCCTTAGATCAAGGGCAGCCCATGAGAAAAGACACTCACTTAAATGATCATTTCTCTTCCTTGGCCACTTTGCACTCATCCATTGGTCCACATAGGCACCAAGGACACTGCTCATCTGACTCCAGATGTGGTTGGGAAGCCATGACTCATGGGGAGGTGAATTCACCTCAACTCTCCCATTGGAACACTTCACATGAAGGACACCCACCTCCCCGTGCTAGGACACCCATTTTTCCTTCATAGTAGCCACTTTCCATGCCTTAGTCAACCAAAATGAGCTACCTAAGATGATTCCCTTCCATTCTCAACCACCTTAAGCCAAATGATAATATTTTGGAGCCAAAGATCAAACAAAAAGAAGGAATTTCAGCCAAAATCAAACACAAGGCATTAAAGGCAGCAAAACTTCTCCTCCCACACTCTTTTTCATCCCTCAGAGCTCACAAAACAACCAACAATTATTTCCACTTATATTTGGGGTAAAAACACCAAAAATAAGTGGATTTTCAAGAAAGTAGCGGCAATTGGAGAAGGCATCATTCCAAAGAAAGGAAAGAGGTCTAGGCTCATTCAAGGCTTCATCCTTAACTCAAAAGCGTGCCCAGATCATCACCACCGCTGAAAATCATCCCCGGTAAGGTAATCTTCAAAAACTCGTACCCGACTTTAGGATTTCTTACTTTTTGTGATAATTTTCTTGTAATTTTAGGAATTTTCCTTAGATAAATCTCATATTCTTTTCATTTTATTTGATCCTAATATGAAATAAAATTTTTTCGTCAAAGATTGATATGAAAATGAGCCTAATCGGACATTATTTCATTTTCTTTTGCATTTTTCCTGTCAATTTTGCCGGTCGGAGAGCAACAGTCATCTGATCCCATGTTTAGGGGATCAGATGGCTTAGATCACAGACCCTCATCTTTTTGACCCCCAAATCATGTGATCTGCCATCGGATCCTGTGGATCATATCTGGACCATCCGATCCGTGATTGGATGGTCAGATCTAATCTACGCATCACGGTCACTATTCCTATCATTTTCGCTCATGTACTGACGTGACACACACCAACCAATTGCGCCACACCACATGCCACATGGAATCACACGGTCCAATCGCGCGGCACCGTGTAGCGCCGTGCACGGTGCTGAGGGAAAATCCAGATTTTCTGATTTCAAAAATTATTTAAATCACCTGAAACTTCAAAACTTGATAGAAAATAAAATACTTATTGAAAAACTACAAATAAGGGCTCATTAAATTCGTTTTTCCAAGAGAAATTCAATAAACCTAAAATCCTTAAATTTTGCTAGATAGTTTGAGCTTAATTTAAGTTTTGATAAAAATAAAAGTTTATTAATTAAACTAAAAACACACTTCAGATTAAGTTAAAATTTTTAGAGATTAAAATTGAAGCTGAAATCTACCTACCATAAAAATTTCAAATCAACATCACTTTTGGATTGAAAGATATTGAATTTTGAAATTCAAATGATTTATTGTAATAAAATAAATTAACAGAGTTCATAAAAATCATCTTAATCAACTGAAACTTTGAAAATTTATAACTAATTATAGAAAAATCTAAAAAAAATATAAATAAATATTTATTTTAAAGGTACTTCAGAGGAAATTAATTTAAAATTAATTTGAATTAACTTTGAACAGTAATTAAGACTTAATTTGGGTTTAATTAAAAATTTAATTAACTTAATTACTCTCTAATTACCCAAGTAATTAATCTCAAACTTTTTGAGTTTGATTAATTGGATTACCACTGCCTCCCATAATTTTCTTGAGATTTATTGATTGGTTAATTAGGAAAATTGATCTTAGCCTTAATTACTCTCTTAATTAATTAGGTGATTAATTAACATTCTAAATAGTAAGAAAATTATTAATTAAGTTTGTTAATCATTGTGAGATATTGAATGAACATGGGGAATGAGATTGGGGCCTCTTTCCCATTCTTTTCTCTAAGTTCACTTCACTTGAAGTGAAATCAATTAATTTGGGATTAATTAATGGTTTAATTCATTAATTAAATGGCTTAATTAATTAAATTGAAACCATAATAATTCTAGAACTTATCTAATTAACTCTTGGGTAGCTCTTTGGGTGTTCAATAACCTAAAGAGAGAGCTAATTAAATTATGATTAGCTCATATGTGTGAGAAAAATCAAAAGAGTAATTAAGTGAGCTCCTTAAGCTTAATTAATTAATAATTACGAGCTAATTGCATTAAACCCCTTTAATTTCATAGGAGCATTGCTATTTACTTTTCTATATGATTGCATATCATATTAGCTCGTAATTGTTTAATTATTACCTTAAGGTGACATAGGCAAGAGTTAATTAATTGGTTTAATCCATGATTAACTTAATTAAACCATAAAATCAACTTAATTACTTCTTCATTAAACCAAATTAACTCACACATGGGAAATGGGAATAGGATCAGCAAACCTCTTTCATTTCCTAAATTAAATCAAACTCAAAATTGAAAATGTCATTTAAGAACTTTAGTTTATTTTTAAGTAGCCTTATTTAGTAAGATTGTCCTTAGGAATTAATTGGAATGAATGAGATCATGTGCTTATGTTCCTTTATTTCTTTCTAGTCATGTTAAATGTTTCTTTCCATATGTAATCATGCATTCATTTCTTTTAAAATTAACTAAATGAAATGGTTTCTTTTATGTCAAATTGCATGTGGTGGTTTAAATTAAAAATAGGTGGGGATATTATAACTATTAAATCAAAAGTTATTTTTAAAAGCCCATAAATCAATTATAATAGATGGAATGATGTTAATTAAAAGTATCTATAAGTTTGCATGTGTTGATAATATAAGATATGCAATATGAAGCTCTCTTTCCTTACCTTATATGGATTTGCATGAGATTTATAAATGTATAGTTCATTTGAAAAGAATACAACATTTGTCTAAATCTACTCCTATACATCTCCATGCTAAGACTTAGGAAGAATTTCATATCACATATGTAAATCATATAATCAAATCAAATATGACTTCTTGCATGACTTCTTGTTCTTTTGGTTCTTTTTGTACATTCACATGTATCTCAGAAAAGTGGTATATTAGTCTGGACACCTCGGGGCTGTGAGGCTTTAAGTAGCCCTAAGTAGGTCTTGTACCTTACGCCCCTAGTGTAGAATAATGGCTCTGTACTCACTTAAAACTCTTATACATATATATGTATAATGTGGCCAATGAATAAGAATCATAATCAAATAAATCAAATACAACTTTTGCATTGGTCTTCCTATCCTTGTAGTTGTTTATACATCTATATGTATCTAAAAAAAATGGTATATTAGTCACGGACACCAGTTATCAATAGCTAAGTAGGTCTTGTACCTTATACCCCTGGTATAGAATAATGGTATTGTACTCACTTAAAACTCTTATACATGTGAATGTGTACTTAGCTAATGGATGAAAAATCCCTCTTTTCTATTAAAAATACATGCATTCATAATTTAATCAAATGAAGTATTTAAATTCCAAACACACTTCTTTGCATTCATCATTTAAGTGTGCTAAGGCATACATTGTATGTATAGGTATGCTTAGGATTTAATCGTATGCATGATATACATGATGGAAAGAAATGAATAAACATGTGTTATATGATAGTAACTCATTTTAATTAATCTTAAGATGTCTTTCTTATTGAAAAAGGTCATTTAGAGTGAACCTAAACTTAGGATTGATTAAAACATATAATTAGCCATTCACTAAAATAAATTGATTAATTAACTTACTTTAGAAGTGACTTAAGGTAGGGATAAAAGAGAGATTCCTCCTCTCTCTTCTCTTTATAACACTTAGTTATTAAGTATAGACCATATGAAATAAAAGAAAATACTCAGTAAAATCTTCAAATCAATTAAATCACTTAAATCCCTCACATTTAGCAAATTACAACTCTAAAGCCTAGTTAGGACATACCACACAAGCTTTAGTTCACACACATTAGACTAAGTCACCACTTCTAGCTTTATGATAGAGCGATGTATGATTTGATGTATGTTTATTTTGTGGTGTATTGTTGTAGACTAGATGTTAGGGTGTATGTGCGTAGTCTAGATGTTAGGCTAATATTATTAATCATGCTTTCTGTAGGGGATTGTTCTTAAGGGGTCATTAAATAAAAAAATATAAATGCTTTTGATGTGCAAGTTGCTTAGCACCCAAGCATAATCAAGTTAGGATAGGTGGGCTTGGTTACCCAAGTGTGGGGTGCTAAGTCCAAATTATTTGTATAACTGTTTGGGTTGTATGGTGTGTTTAGCTAACATTTATTTTACATATGTAGCTAGATTTACATTCCTTCTTTTAATATAATCTTACATAGGATTAGGATGAGCATTGGTTATAAGACCAAGTCTTATGCACCATGTGATGTATTTGGAGCAAACATATCCAAATCAAGCCAAAAGGAAGAAAGAAATAGAGTGTGGTGTTTATTTTTAAACTTGGAATTTAAAAAATTGAATATATTATTGGGACGCCACGTAGATCCGTAGATGTACTCATTAGGGTGATCAGGTATGACATTGAGGAATGATATACTATCTCGAGAGATAGAAATCACCATCCTACAATGGACTTAATCACCTAATAAGGACTCCTAAGGATAATGGGTCTTTGAATTCACCAGAGACCTTTCCCCAACTTTAAATGAAAAAGTAAAGTAGGGTTTATTTAAATCGGGTTCACTAAGTCCCCTATGGAGGCAAGCCCCATAGTTAATTATATCTTAAGGAATGAGATTATTTAAGAATACTCTCGATTAAGGTAAATGATCATTGTCTCTAAAGATTTTAAAGATAAGACTATCAATCAATTAATTATTTTTTTGGAAAATTAAGTGGGATTGATCAAGAGGAGAGAGTTATTATCTAAACCAAAGGGAGATGTGTAGGGGATGCTCACGATGCTAGGAAACCTAGCGAGCATCCAAAAACTATCCTATGATTGTGCTTTTTATATTTTTAAAATTGAAGATGATTATATGTTTGAGTTGAATTTTTATTAGAAATCTAGGGCTTATAATTCCACAACATAAGATCATAGAAATGCCTAAGAGGTGAAGATTTATGCTTGTAGCTCGTAAAGGGAAACAACAACCTCAAATCCTAAATCTAGAGAGCTTTGGCTAGGGCCAAGGCATGACATAAATCTAAGGCGAAGATGGGTATATGGTTTACCTCCATAAGAGAGGATAAACCACCTGACTGTTGGACTTACAACTGCTTGGGGGTGGCTCCCAACTAAGTCCTCCTACGATTTTAAATACATGTAGGCAAGTCTTATGCTTTGCAAGATAGCTAGGCTATTATTTATTTATAAATGAGACTAAATCCTTAAACACACTCCCTAAGAGGCTAGAGCATGAAGGACATGAATAATGACTTAAATCTAATACAAATTTTGTTAAGTTTTATTTTAATTTTTGGACATTTTTATTTGACACGGGCTATGAGATTTCATATACTTAATACATGAGAAATTGGTTATGGGCCAAAATCAGAAAAAAGGAGGTGTCTTTCCACCATGGATCTCGAAGGTCAAGCCATTTTCTCTGGCAAATGTGGAAGCCCTCCATTAGTCAGAGTGAGACAATATGATTTTATGCATGATGTGAAACATACAACATCCAGCTAAGGGGTTGCTAAATCTTTTATTATCTTGATTTATGTCCTAGCTTTAGGTGAGGTTATGAGTTGGTTAATTAATATAAAATTTATTTTTTCCTAAGAGCTTAATTGCATCCAGGTCATTCATCAAATAATGAAGAAACTAGGAAAATCATGCCATCATAATTACACAATCATAAACAAAACATCAATCAATTTATAAAATTAGAGCAAAAAATAAGAGGCCAATGTGGTCGGGCTCCACCACATAAATCCAAAAAGGAAAATGGGTAGTCAAGCTCTACCCTTATACAACCCAGATTACAAATGAATAATTACAATTTAGAAGAAATTCATGTTATGGGGGTCTTCATTCCCCATTCTACATTTCTTCCTTTCTTCATTTCTTTCTTTTCTTCACTTCTTTCTTCCTTTTGATTTGACTTGAGATGTGGTTTGCTTCAAGGCTTCACATGGTACATAAGACATGGTCTTATAACCAATGTTGACCTTAATTCCCCCATAACATTCATTCCAAATTTCAATTATAAAATTTACATTAAATGGGAAAGATAAATCTAACTAAACATAAAATAGTGATTAGCTACCACATAACCCAAGCAGTTATATGAATAATTTGGACTTAGCACCCCACACATGGGTTACCAAGTCCACCTATCCTAATTTGGATCATGCTTAGGGGTATAAGCAACCTGCACGGCAAAAAAATTTATATTTTTATTACAGTGCCCCTTAAGCACAATCTCCTACATAAAACATGATTAAACTAATGTTGCCCTAACATCCAGTCTTCGCACATGCACCCAAAGATTAAGTCCAAAAATATTACATCACAAAATAAAATTAGGCATCAAACCATGCACTACTCTAACATAGAGCTAGAAATGGTGACTTAGCCTAATGTGTGTGCCATTTAAGGCTTGTGTGGTATGTCTTAGCTAGGCTTTAAGGTTGAGATTTTCTATGTGCAAAGGATTCAATTTAGAGGATAGTGTTAGTTTAAGTGATTTAGTTGATTTGTCAATTTTAGTTGGTGATTTGATTTGGTTTGAATGAACCTACACTTAGTTACTAAATGTTGTGAAGAGAAGAGAAGAGAAGAGAACTTCTCTTTCTTCCCTACCTTAGGTAATTCTAAGGTAGCTTCATTAATGATTTTTCTTTGGTGAATGTTTTATTAATTGTTTTAATTTACCCTAAGTTTAGATTTATTCTAAATATCCCTATTCAATAAGAAATACATCTTAGAGTTAATTAAGGTGAATTACTATCACATAACACACAATCCTTTATTTCTTTCAACCATGTATACCATGCATATGAATAAATCCTAGCATACCTATACATGCAAAGCAAATTTTAGCACACTTTGATGATGAATGCTAAGAAATATGACATGAAAATTTGGATATTCCATGAATGCATGTCTTGATTATGTAAAAAAGAGGATTCTATCATCCAACATAATGCACATCCACATATAAAGACTTAAGTGATGACACCATTATTTTCTACAGGGGTGTAAGGTACAAGACCTACTTAGGGCTACTTAAAGCCTTGTAGTATCGGGATGTCAGACTAATATACCACTTTTCTTAAATACAGGTAGATGTACAAAAGGAATCAAATGGATAAAGAAACATGCAAAAGATTTTTGTTTGATTTGATGTATAGTTTACATGTGTAATGTGAAGATCCTTCTTAAGTTATAACATAGAAATTCTTAGGAATAGATTTAACCAAGTGTTATGTTCTTTTCAAATGAACTATACACTTTGCAAATCTATTTAAATCCATGTTAAGAGAAGAGAAGAAAATAACATAAAATAGATCTTATGCTATAATCATATGCAAGCTTATAAGTATTCATAAGTAGCATCACTTCATTCATAATCTTTAAGTTATAAGTTTTGAAAATAATTTTTTGTTTAATAGTGATAATATCCACTCATATTCTTAATTTTAACCAACACATGCAATTTGACATAAAAGGAAACATTTTATTTAATTGATTTTTCAAAAGAGATGAATGCATGATTTCATATAGAAAATAACATTTAGCATGCCTGGAAAGAAATAAAGTGATGCAAGCATATGGCTTCGTTCACCCTAATTAATTCCTAAAGATAATCCTATAAAATAAGATCATTTAAATGAATCAAATTCTTTAAGGAGATTTCTATTTTTTTGTTTGGATTTGATTTGACTTAGGAAATGTGAGAAGTGTTTGCTGGTCCTAACCCATTTCCCCCATGTGTGAATTGGTTTAGTTTAATTTTAGAATAATTAAGTTAATTTTATATTTTGTTTAGGTTAAGGTGTGAATTAAATCCATTAATTACCCCTTACCTATACCACTTTAACGTAATTAAACAAGTAATTATGCGCCAACATAAGATATGCAACCACATAAAATTTAAATCAGTAATGCACTTAAGAAATAAAGGGGCATAATGCAATTGGCTCATAATTATTGATTAATTAAGCTCAAGAATTTAATTAAGTACTTTTATAACCTTCCTATATATGTAGTTTGATTATAATTTCCTTTAAAGTCTCTTAGGTTATTGAACACCTAAGAATCTATCCAAGATTAAGTGATTAAGTTCTAGAGTGATTTAGTTTTGAGTTTGATTAATTGAGCCATTAATGAAATGATTAAGTCATTGATTAATTTGCAAATTAATTAAATGTTTATCCAAATGAAATAAACTTAGGGTAAAAGATTTGGAAAAGAAATCCTAATCTTATTCCCTAAGTCTATTCACTATTTCATGATGATTAATAAACTTAATTAATGAATTATCACTATTTAATAGATTAATTAATCATTTATTTAAGTAAGAGAGGGATTAAAGATGAACTAAGCAATTCCTTTAATTAATCCAATAATAAATTTAAGAAAATCATGAGAGGCAGAGGTCATCCCACTAATTAACCTTAGGAAGTTTGGAATTAATTGTTGAAGTACTTAAGGAGTAATTAGCCTAATTACAGTTCTAATAAAACCCAAATTGAGTGAAAATTACTATTCAAAATCAATTGATTTTAATTTTATATTATTCCTTTACTGAATTATCTTTAAAATGAACTTGAGTTTATATTTTTTGGATTTTTCTATAATTAGTAATAATTTTAGGGAGTTTTAGCATTAAAAATGAATTATTAGAGCTAATTAACCCCTAATCCTATAGGGCCACATGGCGTGACACAACGCACTGACGTGATGTGCTTTTCATATGGCACGATATGATAGGTTATTTAAATTATCACATCTGCTATTGAGTCAGCCAGCGGCAAACGCGCTTTCTCCACGGGCTATCTGATCTAAGATTAGATGACCAAGATTAATCCTATAGTTTAGGCTTAAATTAGAGGGAGATCTATCATGATTTAATCACAACGTCCGTTCTAATCATGTGGAATAGACAGTGTGTGATCTATCTCCTCCCGAGCAATGAAAAATGGATGTCGTCCATCGATCATCACTAGATCGAGCTCGGATGGAGTTCAAACTCACCCCACACCTTTGGGGAAGCATAAGCAAGGTATCCAACGGTCAAGATCTAATGAGATTATAATTTCTTTCAAAAAGGACCAAGCAATTTTTATCCTAAGATCATATTTGAGCAATACCTCATCAAAGGCTATCACTGACGCTTCCAACGGGGGAAGTAGCTTCGTCTAGTAGAGACGAAGCCCTATTGAAGGTATCAAGTCTTGATTTGAGGTTGATGGCTTAGTTGACCAAGCTCCCCTTCAATGGTAATTGGCTTTGTTCAAAGTCCTCCTTTCCGTGGCTTGGTGACTTGGGAAATAACTTGATTGAGCTTGACGAAGCCCCTTGATGGCGCTTGTGAGTTTAATTTGGTTTTGGTGGAGAATTGAGTGACTTGGAATTGGGATGGACCTCCCCTATTTGGGTTTGAGCAAAATCAAAAATGAGAAATCAAGGGAGCTTGGAAATGGCCTTGGAAAGCTTAGGAATGCTTGGTTAGGATTCTTAGATCTCAATTCAGTGCTTGTGGTTTTAGTGGGAATGAGGGGGACTATATCTCCCCCTCCTTGCATCGGACAGTGAAGAGTAGAGTTGCCTTTTAGCTTAATTGCTGAGATTGGTTGATTGGTTTAGGTTGTTAGGCACCCAATGTGAGTCATTTTAGGTAGAGGAGTGGAGGAGAGTGAGTGCCTATGTGCTAGATGAGTGTATTGGTAATCTAAGTGTTCAATTTTCATTGAAGGGGTCAGTTTGGCCTTGGGTTGGTTCATGGCCGACCCAAGGTCATTGGGTCATGTTCACCACCCTCCTTGGTGCCCATGTGGCCAACTAGGTTGATGCCAAGTGGCCCACTAGGAGGATGCCAAGTGTCCTTGAGAAAGAATATGACCAAATTCCAAGTGAATTTGGTCATAGGATACCCTTTTACCTAGGAATAAAGTGGTCATTTGGCTTTGATTTGATTTGTGGAGATTTGAAATGATTCAAAAGTGGGTTGGGCCAAATTTCAAGTGATTTGGAGTTCATTTGGTTTGAATTGATTCAATTTGACCTATTTAGGTCAAGTTAGTCAAATTGGGTTAGGTTGATCAATTGGGCAAATTGGGTCAAACCATGGGTAAGGTCAAGTTCAAATGATCATTTGAAGTCTATAGGTATCATTAGTTTGGTTCAATTTGGTTTAATTTTGGTTCATTTAGGTTCATGTAATTCAAATGGGTCAAGTTGACCAATTTGACTCATTTGACCAATTGGGTTAGGTCATGGATTGGTTTAGGTTTGGTTGATCATTTGAAATGTATTGTAAGCTTTGGTTTCAATCAATTTTGGTTTGGATTGATTTCAAGTAATTTGACATTTTAGGTCAAGTTGGGTTCATGATCAATTGGGCTAGGTTGGGTCTAGTTGGCTAATTGAAGCTTTGATCAAGTTCAACAATCAATTTAGAATGAGTTTGACCCATTGATTACAATCAATTTGGCTTAGTAATTAGGCTTGGTTTGGCTCAATTAATGGTTTGGTTAAGTTCAATCATTGATTATGAATTGGTCTAGATCAATGGTTTCAATCAATTTGGCTTATAGTGAATTTTGGCTTGTTTAGGTTTCATTTGGGCTAAGTGTTGACTTGGTCAAAGGCTAGGTATGACTTGATTTGACCCAATTTGAGTGATTGATCATCCTAAGATGATTATTGATCACAATGTAGGCTTAGATGGGCTTAGTTCAATCCAATTTGGGTTGGATTAGAATTTGGCTCAAAAAGGTTCTTTAGGTCACTTTGGGTCAAGTGAGACTAAGTGGGTCAATTGGATTGATCAAGGCTTGATTCAAGTTTGGTTGAACTCACATATGGCTTATGATTAAAATATAAATCCAATTGCAAGTGATTTGGAGTCAAACGGGTTTTGATTCATTTGATAATTTCAAGTCAAAAGGGTGAATATGGGTTTGACTTGGGTTAGTTTGATTTTGGTTTGGTGATTATAATTTATGTTTATATTTAGGCATGTGATTGAAGGAATGATTGTTTTAAGAGAAAATCCAAAGGTATGGATTGATTTGAGAATGATTTGGCTAAGTTCAAGTATTTGACTTGAAAGAGTATAAGTTAGATTTATGTTGGATTTGGATTTGAGTTTTGAATTTAGTCTTGGTTATTTGAATTTATATTTCATCTATATTTGTGAATATAAATGAGAATATAAATGGGTTATGAGAAAATCTTTTGAGTTTGGAGTGATTTGGATTTGATTTGAGCTAAGTCCAAGGATTTGACTTGAAAGAGTATAAGTTGGATTTTGGTTAGACTTGGATTTGAGTTTTGAATTTAGTTTTGGTTATTTGAATTTATATTTCATTTATATTTATAAATATTGAGAATATAAATATGAAAATCTTTTGAATTTGGAGTGATTTGGATTTGATTTGAGCTTAAGTCCATAAGATGAAATCAAAGGGCTTAGGAAAGATTTTGGATTTGAATTCAATCATGGGTTTTAATTATTTGAATTGGAATTGAGTTATGATTTGGATTTTGGAATTAAATTATGATTTGAGAAAATCAATTGAGTTAGAATTGATTTAAGATTTGATTTGGAATTGGTTTGAAGGAGGGAAGCAATGATTAGGCTTAAGCTATAGGATAGGCAAGTCTTCCTAATACCCTTAAGGCATAACCTATTCTTATGGCTAACTCTTCTATGTCTCTAGGGTTAGATTAAGTGTTCACCTAATCACTAGAAGTGTCTTAAGACTAAGGAACTCTTAGTGTTTAGAGTAGTCCTTATGTTTGGTATGGAGAAGTTGAAATCTCACTCCAAAAGTGAGGTCAACAAAGGGCACCCAATAGGTGTGGTGTGACAGACAAGGTACACTGTACATATTGGTGTTGACCGAGATGATCAACAATGTCGAATGATCACAAGCACTAATAGACATGATCTACTCCTAAACTCAAGGTGCATAAGGAATCAAGATCATAGTGCAATGCTGACTCTACTCATGTCAAAAACATAAGAGAGCAAAAGAGGAATTCACTAGGGATAAGAATTTGGAATCCACTAGGCATAAGAATGTGAACCTTCCACTAAGGGAACAGGTTTTGGTTGGATTGAATTTACTCCACTAGGGAGATTGGAAAGATTTGCATCTCATTGAAGAGAAGCTGATTGATTTGATTGTTTAATTTGACTCCGTTGGGGAGGGTTGATTTTGTTTCAGATTTTAAATTTTGAATTTTGAGCACAGTGGGATAGTAGAGTTTGTTCTTAGCCTACTTTAGATTTACCAATCTAAAGGGGTAGTCTATGAACCACATAGTAGGACTATCCAACCAAAGGGGTTGGCTTACAGTGTGCAGTAGCTGTACTTAGGAAGAAAGCATAGTAGACTTATATTCTTCAAAGTAGGGATCAGTTGCTGGGGTGATCAGTTGGCAAGGCAACAAGTCAAACCCAACCTTACACTGACTACTGAGTGAATGCCTTTGGGGATGTAAATCAGCTCAGAGATAGTCTAAATTAATTTCATTTTTTAATTATATTTGATGGATCCCATTGCACTGAGTAGGGGCCATGTCAGCCTTGACTTAACTTTAGATTTACCGATCCAAAGGGAGTAGTTTCCCAGCCGAGGGGAGAACTATCCAACCAAAGGGGTGCCTTTCGATTTATAATGAATACTATAAAGAAAGCGTAGTAGACTTATATCCTCTAAAGTATGGATCAATTGCTGGGGTGATATGTTGGCTAAGCAAAGGATTGAACCCAACCTTAGGCTGACTACTAAGTGAATGTCATTGGGGGACTTAAATAAGCTCAAAGATAGTCAAAATTAATTTTATTTTTAATTGTATTTGATGGATCCCATCAGTTTGCAATGGACTGCACTGAGTAGGGGCCATGTTCCTTGGTCTACCTCAAATTTACCAATCCAAAGGGAGTAGCTTCCCAGTCGAGGAGAGAACTATCCAACCAAAGCGGTGCCTTTCAGTTTGCAGTGACCAATTTAGGAAAGGAAGCACATGGACTCACATCTTTCTTGAATAAAAGGCTACTAGGGTGACACATTAGCAAGGTAACATGCCAACTCAACCTAGGACTGCCCGTCAGTTTGCGACAGTAATGCTAGAAAGAATGCGTAGTAGGCTTACATCTTTCAAAGAGAAATAACTATCGGAGCAACCTGTTTATAATAAAATAAATTGAACCTGACCTAAGGGTGACTACAGAGAGAGTGCCAACCCGGGGACTTATCTCAACTCAAGTATAGTCAGGTAATTCCTATAGGGAGTTATGCTAACATTGTCCTAAAGATAAGATGCCTACTTGGGAAAAGGAGCCACTGAGACTTGAATTCCTAATCCACAAGTAAATAAATCTATTTGTTTATTTTTTTGTTTTTTTGTTTATCGTGGACCCTGTTTGTTTGCAAGAGATCATACTGAGAAGGAGCTCATATCAGCCTAGACCTATCTCAGATTTACTGAACCAAGGGCAAATATGTGCATCCGCTAAACAAATTTTCCAACCGAGGGGTGGCTACTAGGAAAGGGGAACTGTCTAATCCAAGAGTAACCCGAGTAGTGTCTAAATGGGGTCTCTAAGGACGTGATCCAAGTAGAGTGCCCGCAGGGGAGGGGCCACTGAGGGCTTTATCCAAAACCTTGAAGATGATAATATCTATAGGTATTCGATGGCAAACTCAAGGAGAAAATGTGGGGACTCACAACTGCCAAGAGTAGTGTATCCGCTGGGTGAGTCCCTGTCAGCATAGCGAACCTAAACTAACCTAAGGTGCTCATCAATTTGTAACAATCAGCCTAGAAATAAAGCAAGGGACTCACATCCTCCTACAACAGAACTGATTATTGAGATAGTCTATCTTCTGACGTGTTATCCAATGGGCTTACTAATGAGAATGCCACCGGGACTTATATAAATTTAAGACTAGTTAAGAGGAAAGGAGCCACTGTGGGACTTATCCTAAACCTCAAATATATTCGACCTAGCCTATGTATGATGTCTAGCTCAAGAAGAAAGTGTGATAGGCTTACATCCTCTTAAACTAAAGTCAACATGAGGTAGCTTACTAAAGGAGGTATACTAGACTAAGGTGCTCATTGGTTTGCAATGATTAAGTCATGAAGAAAGTGTGGGACTCACATCCACCAAATAAATGACCACTGGGGTGACACACTAGCAAGGTAGCATGTCGGCCCAACCTAGAGCAGCTAATGAGTGAGTGCCACAGGGGGCTTGCTCCCACATCAAAAAAGCCTAAGAAAAAAGATATGTGTTTGTGTTTATGTTAAATGAGGATAGGATGCCGCTTGGGTTCTCTACACCTATCCTAAAACACGCTCATGCCACTGTTATTTGTTATCGTCGAGTGTCTTCTTTAATATCTAGATGAGAGTTTTGTTGAAAGCTTTTGCTAGGCCATTTGTCTTAGGATAGTAGATGGTGGAGTATCTCCAATCTATACTATGTCTCCTAGCGAAGCTATTGATCTTGGTGCTCTTGAATGCAGTACCATTATCAGATATAATTCATTGAGGCACCCCAAACTTATATATAATATGATTCCTAAAAAATTGGAGCACATCAATTGTGACCTCCGATTACACCACTTGGAAAAGTAATGGCTAAGATGAATTGATGACCTTTGGAATAAGGAGGATCGATAGACCACTATGTCGGAAAATAGTCATGAGGCCAATGTAGGATGTAGAATATTGGGTGGTTGATGTAGGACCACACTGTGTACTTGACATTGATGGCATCTCCTAGCCACTTTCATGCAGTTTGTGATCATCAAAGACCAATAGTATCCTAGTCTCTTGATATTTTCTTTCATCTTCAGACTGAATTGATGCACTCTGCATAGATCTGAATGTACCTTGATCATGATCTTATAGGGTTTGTGTTTGTCTAAATAGCATAACTACATTTGATCAAAAGACCATCGATCATCTGATGGGCTTGTGATTTCTCTTGAGGTAGTTTCCAATGTTCAAGTAATCTATGAATGGTTGTGCCCAATCTAACTCCTCATCTTTATTGGCAATGATAACCTCCCCTTCAAGAGAAAGTCTCTCAATGAGTTCAACATCAATAAAGGATAAGACTTGTCTATTTTGTACCCTTATTGGAATGAACTCATCTTCCGGACATGCCAAGTCCTTGGCGAGTTTGGCAAAAGCATACATCGCATTTCCTCGAGGAACCTTGTAGATGGTGACCTCGTGGGGCCAACATTCATGGTGTACTCATTATGATGAAGCTTAGCATTGAACTTATAGGACCCAAAGAATCTAGATGACTGAGAATCCCCATGATGTTGATGCTTGACACACAATGTAACTCTAGACTAATCGAATCATACTGCCTTCTTTGTTGGTGCATAGATTGGATAGATAGTATGAGAATCTCATCACATCACAATTTAGAGTTAAGAGGATGATTCCTACCCCTACCTTTTCTGGAAGAGTAGATCATGGTTCTTCTCTTTTTTGAAAGGAAGCCGCACCATCAGAATACATCTCTCAATGGTGATTGTCAACCTCCCATAAGTTTATATGATTGTTCATCGGGAGGTCATCCGAGAGTTAGCAGTGTGTTGCTAAGAAATTTGCTAGTGCCTGTCCTTTCACCGCATAGAGGGGTATGAATGCAATATCAAACTATGAGAGAGTCATGGACCAACGTGCTAACCGTCTGGATAATGTCCACCATGTCATGAGATACCGCAGTGGATTGATTCTTGAAATTAGGTTCACCTTATGAGAAAGCATATAGTGACGTAGCTTTTGGGATGTAAAGATTAAAGCTAGGCAATGTTTCTCAATAGGTGGGTAGTTTGCTTCAGTAGGGATCAAACGATGGTTGAGGTAGTAGAGAGTGTTCTCCTTCACTTCGTCGTTGGTTTGAGCCAACAATGCCAAAGGAGTTGTCCAATGCACCAGTGTAGAGGATAAGTGTGGTGAAATTATATATATCTCTGTCGTCATCTATCCCCTTTTGGAAAGAAGGAAAAATGAAAATAGAAATATATAATGCCTTGTTGGGATGCCACATAGATCCACAGATATTCTTATTAGGGTGATTGGGTATGACATTGAGGAGAGATGTACTATCTCAAATTATAGAAGTCACCACCCTACAATGGACCTGATCACCTCAATAAGGACTCCTATGGGCTATGGGTCTTCAAAATATACCAGAGATTCTTCCCCTACTTTATATGGAAAAATAAAATAGAGTTTATTTTAAACCGAGTTCGTTAAGTTTCCTACAAGGGAAAGCCCCCAGTTAATTGCATCCTAAAGAATGATTCCTTAGGAATACTCTCGATTAAGGTAAATGATCGTTGTCTCCAAATATTTTGAAAGGTAGGACTATCAATTGATTGGTTTATTTTTATAAAAAGTCAAGTGGGATCGATCAAGAGGAGGGAGTTCTTATAAGCCAATGAAGATAAGTAGGGATGCTTAGATACTAGAAGCTAGTAAGCACCCCAAACTATCCTATGGTTGGGTTTTACATTTTTGAAATTGAATTGATTTATTTGAGTTGAATTTTTATTAGAAATTTAGGGCTTACAATTCCATGATATATGGTCATGGAAATGCCTAAGAGGTGAGGATTTATGCTCATAGCCCAAAAAAGAAGTAACAACCTCTGAACCAAAATTTAGGAAGCTTTGGCGAGGGCCAAAAGCACGACCTAAATCTAAGGTGAAAATGGGTATTTGGTTTACCTCCACAAGAGAGAATAAACCACTGACTTGACTTACAACCACCGGGTGGCCACCAACTAACCTCCTATGATTTTAAATACATGTAGGCAAGTCAAATGCTTTTGCAAGATAGCTAAGTTGTTATTTATTTAGAAAGAGACTAAGTCCTTAAACACACTCCCTAAGAGACTAGATCATGTAGGGACATGATTAATGACTTAAATCTAATGCAACTTTTGTTACATTTTATTTTTATTTTGCAATCAATTTGACATAGGATTTAGGATTCATATGATTAATGCATGAGAAATTAGATTATGGGCCAAAATCAATAAGATCAGGAGGTGTGTTTCCACTATGGCTCTCAAAGGTCAAGATAAGTTCTCTGGTGAAGGTGGAAGCTCTCCAATCAAGAGTGAAATAATATGCTTTTTGTGCATGATGTGAGAGAAGTAATATAACATCCAACTAAGGGGTTGTTAATTCTTTTATCTTGATTTATATCCTAAGCTTTAGATGAGATTATAAGTTTTTTTATTTTTAGTTTGAATTGATTAGTTGATAGAAAATTTATTCTTCTAAGAGCCTAATCATCATCCAGGCCATACATCAAAGCAAGGAATAAACTAGGAAAAGATGTCATCTTAATGCACAAGCTAAACAAACATAAATCAATTTATAAAGCTAGCTTAAAAGAATAAGAGGCCATTTATTTTTGGGCTCCACCACACAAACCTGAAAATAAATTAGGTAGTTGAGCTCTACCTTTATACAACCCAAATTAAAAATGAATAAATTACAATTAAGAATGAATTCATATTTATGGGGGGTCTTCATTCTTCATTTCTTCTTTCTTCTTTCTTCTTTCTTCTTTCTTTCTTTTTGGTTGAATGTGGTTGCTCCAAAGGTTCACATGGTACATAAGAAGTCTTATGACCAATGTTCATCCTAATCCCCATAACAATCATTCCAAAATCCTAATTGCAAAATTACATGAAAATAAAAAAGGAAATCTAACTAACAAAATAGAGATTAGCCAAAAACCATATAATCCCAAGCATATATATATATATATATATATATATATATATATATATATATATATATATATATGGACTACACACATGGGTAACCAAGTCCACCTAGCCTATTTTGATTATGCTTAGGGGTATAAGCACCGCACAAAGAAAAGTATTATATTTTATTACACCCTTAAGCACAATCCCAGTAGAAATGTTAGACTAAAATCACCCTACCATACACACATACACCTAACATCCACTAAAACAAAACATCACAAAACAAAAGCAAACATCAAACCATGCACCACCCTAACCTAAAGCTAGAAATGGTGACTTAGCCTAATGTGTGTGCCATTTAAGGTTTGTGTGGTATGCTTAGCTAGGCTTTAAGGTTGAAGTTTTCTAAGTATAAAAATGTTCAACTTAGGGGGTTTGTTTCATGTAAGTGATTAGTCATTTTGGTTGATTTTATTTTGTATTTTGATTTAGTTTGAACGAATCCTACAATTAATTACTAAGTTGTAAAGAGAGGAAAAGAGAAGAGAACTTCTCTTTCTTCCCTACCTTAAGCAATTTCTAAGGTAGATTCATATTTAATTTTTGTTAGTGAATATTTTATTATGTGTTTTAATTAATCATAAGTTTAGATTTTCTAAACAAACCTATTCAAAAGAAAGCATTTTAAGATTAAGTAAAGTGAAATACTATCACAAAATACACAACACTTCATTTCTTTCCCAACATGTGTAACATGCATATGGATGAATCCTAAGCATATCTATACATGCAAATGGAAATGTTTTAGCACCTTAATGATGAATGCTAAGAGATGTTACTTAAGAAAATTTGATGCTTTATGATGCATGATTTTGTTAAGTAGAAAAGAGTGATTCTTTTATCCATTTTTCATGCACATTTACAAGTATAAAAAAACATAAGTGAGTATGCAGCACCGGGGTGTAAGGTACAAGACCTACTTGGGACTACTTAAAGCCTCACAACCTGGTTGTCGACTAATATACCACTTTCTTAAATACATGCATGTACAAAAAAGAAATGCATGGAAAGAGAATCATGCAAAAAAAGTTATGTTTGTTTGATTTGGTTTGAATTTAGTTTATATGTGTGATGGAATTCCTTCTTAAGTCATGACATAGAGTGTATAGGAATGGATTTAAGCAAGTGTTATGTCCTTTTCAAACTATACACTTTCAAATCCTACAAATTCTATGTTAAAGAGAGAAAGAATCACATACACATTTTATATTTCACATGCAAGCTTATAAATAATTATAAGTAGCATACCTTTCAGTTTATATTTGATTTATAAGTTTTAAAAAATAATTTTAGATTTAATAGTGATAATAGCCATTCATATTCTTACTTTAGCCAAAACATGCAATTTGACATAAAGGAAACATTTCATTTTAATTTGATTTTAAAAGCATGAATGCATGATTTTCATATGACATACACATTTTAACATGCTAGAAAGAAATAAAGTGATGAAAGCATGTAAATTCATTCACCCTAACTAATTCCTAAAGACAATCTTATGGAATAGAATTATTTAAAGCAAATCAAATTTGTTTTAGAGAGATTTTTAGTTTTGTTTGAGTTAGATTTGAATTTAGGAAATGTGAAGAGGTTTGCTGGTCCTAACCCATTTCCTACATGTGTATATTGTTTTAGTTTAATTTTAGAACCATTAGATGATTTTTATATTTTTTTAGGTTAAGGTGTACATTAAGTTCATTAATTACGCCTTACCTACACCACTTTAACTTATTTAATCAAATAATTATGAGCCAATGTATGACATAAATCACACAAAGAATTTAACATAGTAATGCAACTGGAAAAGAAAGGGGCCTAATACAATTGACTCACAATAAGTGATTAATTAAGCTAAAGGGTTTAATTTAAGTACTTTCATAACTCTTCCCACACATGGGTTGGATGATTTCCTTAAGCTACTTAGGTTATTGAACACTTAAGCACCTACCCAAGATGAATTGATTAAGTTCTAGAATGTTTGAAAATTAATTAAGTTAAGAAAGTCATTAGTGATTAACCTTAATTAGTTTGAATTAAGGAAGAAGGGGAAGGAAATTTAGGAAAAATATCCCAAAATCATTCCATAAACTTCCTATTCACTTAACAATTATATTAATTAAATGATTAAACCATTATTCACACTTAATTAAATTACATTAAGAGGGTGAATGGATTCATTATATGATTTTTCTAATTAACTCATCAATAAATCCCAAGAAATGGGGAGTGAGGTCATCCCACTAAATACACCAGAAATTTGAATTAATAAATGAAATAATTGGGAGTAATTGGTTATTATATTTTCAAAACTTAATTAGAAAAATATCACTATTCAAAATCCATTAGAAATAATTTTAGATTATTAAGAAATATCTTTATAAATGCATTTTACTTTTATATTTTTATGATTTTTTTACAGTTATGATATGAAGATTCATATTAAGGATAATTAAATCCCTAATTATAACTAATCCGCCACGTGGAGCCGAATGCACACTTTCAACATGGCACGATGGGATTCATCACTTAGGTTATCACATCTCGTGCGCATCGGATGCGCTACACGCTTTCTCTCATCCTCGATCAAGGATCGATGGTGAGATCAGCGCTTCTTTGGATAAATCGGGATCTATGCTTTGATCATGACCATCCATCCAAAATGCGGATGGATGGTCCATGATCCATCCGATCTTCCTATGGGAGAGGGAACCATCCTTGGGCAAGATCCGATTGAGCTTGATTGAGCTCAAACTCAACCCACACCATCATCATGCAAGGGGAAGATCCAATGGCTAATTCTTAAGATAAAAATTCTCTTCACAAAGGAAAAATCTATTCTAAGCTCGCTTTGAAGGCATACCTCACCGGCTATCACACTCCAATTGAGGTAGCTTCATCTAGTAGATGAAGCCCTGTTGAAAGTTTGGGGCTTGATTGGGTGATCTCTATTGACCAAGGTACTCCTTGCTGCCTTGATCAAAGTCCCACCTCCCTTGCCTTGAGCTCTTGGGAAACACCTTGGCAAGCTGATTGATCCTCTAAAGTGCTTGCAAGAGGAATTGAGCTTTGTGTGAATTGGGTAAGTTGGAATTTCACTTGAGCTCCCTATTTTGGCTTGAAGAAATCGAGAAATGGAGAATCAAAAAAGGCTTGGGAACCTTGGGTGCACTGCTTCCCTAGTTCAATCGAGTATGAGTGTATGAAATGAAATGAAATTAGGGGAGTATATCTCCCCTGGGATCGATTCCATGCTTCCTTTGCCATTTTGATCAATTCATTGGATGAGTTTGTTAGGTTATTTTATTGCACATGGTTCATTTTGGCAGAAGGTAGTGGAGAAGTGCCATGTGCTTGAAATGAGTGGAGGAGTGATCCATGTGCTCAATGGAGGGGTGGTTTGACCTGGGTTGGGTTTCTGACCCAAACCCAATGGGTCAAGTGCACATGCTCACTAGTGTCCATTGGTCCACTAAGAGGGTGCCAAGTGTCCATGAAGGATATGAAATTCCAATTGGAATTATAAGTTACCCTGACCTAGGGGTAAAATGGTCATTTGGCTTGATTTTAGTTTGAATATGTTTGGTATGATTAAAATGGGTTGGCCAAGTTTCAATGAATTTGGAGTTGGTTTGATATGATTTTGCTCATGTTGACCCATTTAGGTCAAAATGGGTCAACTTGGGTCAAGTTGACCAATTGGTCAAATTGGGTCAAACCAAGGGTTGGGTCAAGTTCATATGACCATTTGAAATGTTTTGACATCATTGGTTTGGTTCAATTTGATTTACATTCGAATTTGGTTCATTTGATTTCATTTTGGTCAAATGGGTCAAGCTGACCAATTTGACCCATTTGACCTATTTGGTTTAGGTTTCATTGGTCATATGAAATGTATTAGTATCTTTGTTTCCAATCAATTTTAGTTTAATTTTATTTTGGCTCAACATGACCTTTTAGGACAAGTTGGGTTCATGGTCAATTGGGCTAGGTTGGGTCTAGTTGGCCAATTGAGGCTTTGGTCAAGTTCAACAAGTGATTTGGAATGAACTTGACCCATTGGTTTCAATCAATTTGGCTTAGATCAAGTTTTGACATATTTGACTTTTTAGGTCAAGTTGGGTCAACTTGGGTCAAGTGGCCAATTGGGCTAGGTTAGGCTCAAATGATGACTTGTCAAGTTCAAACATTGATCATGAATGAGTTTTGATCAATGGTTTTAATCAATTTGGCCTATGGTGATTTTGGCTAGTTTAGTTTCATTTTGGCTAAGTGTTGACTTGGTCAACCCTTAGTTTGACTTGGTTTGACCCAATTTGAGTGATTGATCATCTCATGATGATTTGCTCATAATGTGAGGCTTAGTGGGCTTAGTTCAATCCAATTTGGGGATTAGAATTTGGCTCAAAAGGGATACTTTAGGTCACTTTGGGTCAAGTGAGCTTAAGTGGGTCAATTGACTTGGTCAAAGCTTGATCAAGTTTGGTTGAACTCACATATGGACTTATGATTGAAATATAAATCCATTTGCAAGAGATTTGAGTCAAATGGGTTTTGATTTATTTGACAATTTCAAGTTCAAAGGGTGAACATGAGTTTGACAGTTTTATTTTGAATTTAGTTTTGGTTTGATGATTGAAGTTTATGTTTATATTTGGATTCATGATTGAAGGATTGATTGAATCATGAAGAAAAATCAAGATTTTGGCTTGATTTGAATTTGATTTGGCTAAGTTCAAGAATTTGACTTGAAAGGCTTAGGTTAAATTTTGATTGAATTTGGATTTGAGTTTTGAATTGATTTTTGAGTTGATGATTGAAGCATACATTTATATTTAGATTCATGATTGAAGGATTGATTGAATAATGAAGAAAAATCAAGAGTTTGTCTTGATTTGAATTTAATTTGGCTAAGTTCAAGAGTTTAACTTAAAAGGCTTAAGTTGAATTTGGATTTGAGTTTTGAATTGATTTTTGGGTTGATGAAGTTTGCATTTATATTTAGATATATGAAGGATTCATTGAATTGAAGAAAATCAAGAGTCTAGCTTGATTTGAATTTTATTTTGGTTTAGTTCAAGAGTTTGACTTGAAATCATTGAATTTGAATTTGATTTGAGTTTGATGTTGATTGATTTAAGTTTGGAGTTGGTTTGATTTGAGTTTGACTTGAAAGGAAGGAAGTGAGGATTTGGTTCAAGCTAAGGGTAGGAAAAATTTTCCAAACACCCTAAGGCATGACCTATTCCTATGGCTAACTCTTTTAAGTCTCTAGGTTAGGTTGAGTGTCCACCTAATCACTAGAAGTGTCTTAAGACTAAGGAACTCTTAGTGTCAAGAGAAGTCCTATGTCTAAGATGGAGGGTTGAGAGCTCATTCTAAAAAGGTCAACAAAGGGCCCCAATAGGTGGTGTGACTAACAAGGACAAGACATATTGGTGTTGACCAAAATGATCAACAACACCGAATGATCACAAGCACTAACAGAATGATCTACTCCTAACCCAAGGTGTAGAGAGAATCCATAGCTTAGTGCAATGTGACTCTACTCATGTCAAGGACATAAGAGAGTGAGAGAGGAATCCACTAGGGATATAGTATGTGAACCTTCCACAAGAGAAATAGTTCAAGTCATCCACAAGGGGCTGAGAGATTTGATTTGATTTGATTTGAGTCTCACTAGGGAGAGAAATTTATTTGATTTGTTGATTGTTTATGTTTATTTTGATTATTTTGTTTAATTGACTCCACTAGGGGATATTGATTGGATTTGTTTCAGATTCTTAGATTTTGAATTTTGAGATGGACCATGTTGGTTTGCGATGGATCGCACTAAGTAGGAGCCATGAGGCCTAGACCTAACTCAGATTTACCAATCCAAAGGGGTAGTCTACCAAATACATAGTAGGACTAGCCAACCAAAGAGATCATCTTTTGGTGTGCAGCAACTGTACTAGGAAGAAAGCATAATGGACTTACATCCTCCAAATTAGAGACCAGTTGCCGGGGTTATCCATTGGCAAGGCAACGGATTGAACCCAACCTAGGCATGACTATTGAGTGAGTGCCTCTGGGGGACTTAGATCAGTTCAATCATAGTCAAAAGATTGATTAGTTTGTTTTGATGGGTCCCATCAATTTGCGATGGACTGCACTGAGTAGGGGCCATGGAGGCCTTGGGCTACATCAGATTTACCAATCCAAAGGGGTAGTCTACCAACCACAAGGTAGGACTAACCAACCAAAGGGATGCCTTTCGGTGTGCAAGTGGTGAAGAAAGTGGGACTCACATCTTCCAAAATAAGAACCACTGGTGATCGCAAGGGGCAACAAATCAACCCACCTAGGGCTAACTATTAAGTGAATGCTGGGGACTTAAATCACTCAAAGATAGTCAAAGATTAATTTCATTTTAAATTATTTTGATGGATTCCATTGTGATATGGATCACACCGAGAAGGAGCTTATATCCTAGACCTATCTCGATTTACAACCAAAGGGAGTAGCTTCTCCAATGGGAGAACTATCCAACCAAAGGAGTGCCTTCGGTTTGCAATGATCAATTCAGGAAGAAAGCTGGGACTCACATCTTCCACTACAAAAGACCACTTGATCATTGCTTTGGGCAACAAATCAACCACCTGCGTCACATTTATGATAACCATGCTAAAGAATGTGTCATAGTCTTACATCTTCCAATAATGATTGGGGTAACCTGCTTGTGGCAAAATAGATTGAACCCGACCTAAGGGTGACTACGAGTGAGTACCACCGGGATTTATCTCAACTCGTAGTAATTCTATAGGGAGTTTTACACTCTAAAGATAGGATGCCTTGGGAAAAGGCCTTTGGGGCTTGAATTCCTAATCCACAAGCAAGTGAATTAATTTATTTGTTTATTTAGTTTATTTATCATGGACCTCGTTGGTTTGTGAGGGATCAAACTAAGAAGGAGCTTATATCAGCCAAGACCTATCTCAGATTTATTGAACCAAGGGAGAATGTACGCATCTGTTGAACAAGTTCTCCAACCACAGGGGTGGCTACCAGGAAATGGGGAGTGTCCAATCCAAAAGTAACCCGATTAGTGTCTAAATGGGGTCGCAAAGGACGTGATCCAAATAGAATCCCCGTAGGGTGAGGGGCCGCTAAGGGCTTGATCCAAAACCCCTGAGAAGAAGACATGGCTATATATCAAATAGGTATTCTGGCCAACTCAAGGAGAAAGCTGGGACTCACATCGCCAAGAGTGGTGTATCCACGGTGAGTCTCAGATAGAACATCAACCAACCTAAGGTGCCCATCGCTTGTAAACAATCGGAAGAAAGCTGGACTCACATCCTCCTATAACTGACATTGGATAGTCTTCTGGCTGGTGCCATCCAACCTAGGTGACCACTGAGTGAATGCCAATGGGGACTTACAACTCAAATGTAGTCAAGAGGAAAGGAGCCTGGGACTTATCCTAAACCTCAAATATACTGACCTAGTTAGATCATGATGATTAATTCAAGAAGAAAGCTCAGGGACTCACATCTTCTTAAACAAAATCAACATGAGGTGGCTTACTGGCTGCACAGTGAAGTCTACCAAACTAACAAGGCACTCATTGGTTTGCAATGGTCAAGTTAGAAGAAAGCGGACTCACATCTTCCAAAAAGTGACAAGTGACATACTAGTGGTAGCATGTAAACCCAACCTAGAAGCCTAATGAGTGAGTGCCAGGCTTGCTCTCACATAGCTTGAGATAAAAAAAGATATGTGTTTATGTTTAAAGGAATAGGATGCCTCTTGGGACTCTACACCTACCTAAACACACTTGGGGAATTTAATGAAATGGTGCCATGGATGGCAATAATCCCACGAAAGGATGTCGCTTTTTCTTACACCTAACTTAGTTGTGCTAATCAAATAGGATGCCTCTTGGGTTCTCACACCTATTCTAATAGTGGGAAATTGTGTTTAATATTGTGAAAGAGGGATAGGATGCCTCTTGGGTTCTCTTACACCTATCCTAAACATGTCATGATGGATTCACAAGACAAGCAAACAATGCTTCGAAAGAAGAGAAGATTTTGATGAAATGGAATCAAATTTTGTTCTTTTGTTGATAATTATTTTCAAACATGTTTTATGGGTAATATTTCTTCAAATAGAGCCCATTAATTGGAAGCATCGGGTGTTCCCCTTTACAATCAATAAGCTGATAAGATCCTCCTTGGTAGGCCTTCTATATCACATAGGGGCCTTCCCAAGTGGGTTCAAACTTGCCTCCCATCTTTTGACGGCAAAGTCTCCTTAGAACTAACACAAGTTATCCTACTCGAAAATACCTATGGTGGATCAGCTTATTGTGAGCTTGAATCATTTTGTCCTTGTACAACTTAAGGTTCTGGCATGCCCGTAGGCAACTCTCCTCCAAACCTTTGAGCTCTTCTAACCACAACTTTGCATTCTGCTTTATAGTGATCTTGCTACCCAATGTTATCCTTAGTGAACTTCTAAGGTAGAACAGCTTTGGACCCATACACTAAGGAAAATGGGGTAGATTGAGTTGGGGTTTTGTATGTGGTGTGGTATGCCCACAAGGCTTCAACCAACTGCTCATTCCACTGTCATTTGTTGTCATCAAGAGTCTTCTTTAGTATTTGGATGAGAGTTTTGTTGAATGCTTTTAAGCCATTTGCTCTAGGGTAGTAGATGGTGGAGTATCTCCAATCTATACCATGTCTTGAAAAATTATTGATCTTGGTGCTTTTGAATGCACCATTATCGAGATATAATTCATCGGCACCCCAACCTATATATATGGTTCCTAAAAATAAGCACATGCGAAGTGACCTCTTGGGATTGCCTCGCCACTTGGAAAAGTAGTCGGTGGCTAAGATGAACCCATGACCCTTGGAAGAAGGAGGATCGATGGACCCACAATGTCACCCAACACTCAAATGGCCATGAAGCCAATGTAGGTGTAGAATGTGGTTGATGTAAGACCACACCATGTACCTAACATTGATGGCATCTCTAGCTACATCCATGCAATGTAATCATCAAGGCCGTAGTATCTAGATCTTGATCTTCATCTTCGACCGATTGATGTGCTCCATAGACCTAAATGTACCGCCATAAGCTATGTTTATCTAAACAACGTAACCACATTTGATCAAAGGACCATGGCAGGTGCCATCAGAGCAAAAGAGAGCTCTATTTCACCGATGGGCTTGTGACTTTCTTGAGGTAGTTTATGTGAAAATAGTCTATGAATGGTTGCCTCCACCATCCTTTCCTTTTGGCAATGGCAACCTCCCTTCAAGAGAAAGTCTCGATGAGTTCAACATCAATAAGGGATGGATTTATTTTGGACCCTTATTGAATGGACTCATCTTCGACATGCCAATTCTTTGGCAAGTTTAAAGCATCTGCTACCGCATTCTCTACCGAGGAACCTTGTAGATGGTGACTGGATTTGGGCCAACAGCCTTCATGGTATACTCATGAATGAAGTTTGAGAACCTTGTAGGACCGATAACTGATTGATGACCAACCGAGAATCCCCAAAGATGTTGATGCTCTTGACAAACTATAATGGATAACCTAGACCGGCAATCAAAGCCTCATACCACTTCATTATTGGTGCAGGGATTGGATAGATAGTATGAGAATCTCATCACATCATGGTATGATGTTAAGAGAACTATCCCTACCCTTGACTTTCCTGGAAGAGTAGATCATGGTGCTTCCCCTTTATGAAAGGAAGTTGCACCATCAAAATACATCTCCCATTGGTAGTTGTTAACCTCCCCTACGTTCATGATTTGTTCATTAGGGAGACCGTCACTAAGCAGGGAATCAACATGCAGTGGGTGTGTTGCTAAGAAATCTACTAGTGCTTTTCTTTTCACCATGGAGGGGTACGAATGTGATATCAAACTATGAGAGAATCATGGACCTTCGTGCCAAACATCCGAATAGACTTGGTCATGTCATGAGATACTATAGTGGATTAGTTCTAGAAACCAAGTTGAGAGAGCATACAGTGTCATAGCTTCTGAGATGCAAAGATCAAAGCTAAGCAATGTTTCTCAATAGGTGGATAATTAGCTTAAGAAGAAATTAGACAATGATTGAGGTAGTAGAGAGCACTCTCCTTCCTTCATCATCGCTGGCCAACAAAGCATCGAGAGTCATCCAATGCGTGTGTAGAGGATGAGTGGCATGCCCGGATGTCGCTAGAACCGGAGGCTTCACCAAATACTACTTGATATCTTCAAAGGCATGCACTTATCATCCCACTTGAACTTGGCATCCTTTTGATAAGTGCTGAAATGGCATCTCCGATAGGTTGAGATAAAGCATCTCAGATATGCTAACCATCCATGGAAAGATCTAAGTTGAGTTAAACTTTTAGGAGGTCGCATTTCTAAGATATCTTTGACCTTTTCTGGATCTATTTCTATTCCTCGGTGTTGGACAACAAATCCAAGAAATTTCCTTGAAGCTACTCTGAATGCACACTTCAGGGGATTCATTTTGAGGTTATATTGTCTTAACCATTCAAAACTACTCTCTCAAAAAAGAGATGGTTTTCTTTTCTCGCTTTGACTACTAGATCATCAACATAACACTCAACGATGATGGATGAGTTCATTGAAGATCTGAGTCATGGCCCGTTGGTATGTAGCACCAGCATTTTTAAGGCTGAAAGGCATGACCCTATAACAATATATTTCGATATGGATTGGAAAAGTAGTGTTTCTTTCATCGTCAGGGTCCATCTTGATTTGGTTATAGCCAGATGACCCATCCCTGAAGGAGAAAACTGCAAGAGATGAAATGATGTCCACTATTAATTCTAGTATAAGAAGAGGAAACTCATCCTTAGGACATGCCTTATTTAAGTCCCTGAAATAGACGCAAATGTGAATTTGGTCATTCTTCATCTTAACTAGGATGACACTTGCTAACTAGGTAGGATATTTTCTTCCCTGATGAAACCAACATCTATCAGTTTCTTGACTTTAAATGACCTTGTTCAATTTCTAATTGCATGCATCTAGGAGCTTGCTTGATAGGGGCTAGATCTATTGCTAGTTTGTGGACTATATGTAAGATAATCAATTTCTTTCATAACTCCATGCAAAGTAATCCTTAAACTCATCAATAGCCTAACTAAGTCATTGGTTTCTTCTTCATTCAGAATAATGATGTGTGGGTGGATTTTCTTCTATCCCGAGGTTGATTTCTTTAAGCTTGTCAATTATTGAATGGATCCTCTTCAAATTTGGGTGCATCTTTGATTTGGAGATCATCTGATCATCTAAGTTTCTAAACACACATCCTCATAAGAGTTGGTTTGGTGTGAAAAGAACCTATCGACTCATGGTTGGTGACAACTAAGCTAATCATTGTCAATCGACCGACCCATTGCATCAATCCTAGTCCCATCTTGATTGTGCATCCGCCTCTATTGTTCCATAGCTTTTAAAGTACCTATGCTTAGACCATGAATAAGGAATCAAACCTTCTTTGCAAGATTAAGAACACAAGGCAGTACCAATCAAAAGGTAATTCCATTAATTCTTTATATGAATCATTCTCAAGTTCTACATCAACTTCTGGACTTGAGGATGATGATCCCAAAAAGAAACTCTTTAGCTTGACATCCTTGGAAGACTTAGGGGCTTCCTTAACTACTAAATCTTCAACTCTTTGAGATGAAAGTGAGGTTAGAGCTAAGGTTCCTAACTATTGTCTGATAGTTTCACATTTGATTCAATACTTTCATGCTTCTGGCCCGTCTTCATTGTTGTCCGCTCGAGTGTCACCTCCAATGAAACCCGCCGAGAGGGGTTGGTATACTAATCACATAGACTCATCCTCCAGGGATTCCAAGTCTATGTGAATAGTAGGTACTCAATGAACTGAACATAACCCCTATTGAATGGCCAACCAGGGGTCTTCCACCTCTGAACTACCTCTATTTCTACCTCTACCTCCCATTGGAGGTCAAGTCATCCTACATGTCCATATGATGGAATGAACAGGGTGGAATGTGATATGCGGCTCTATTTCTTCTTCAATTTCCTTTCTTTCACTTGAATTTTCATTTTTCTTTCTTTTTCTTTTCTTTTTCTTTTCTTCATTTTCTTTCTTTGCATTTGAATTTTGACCAAGTTCATGAGAAAGGTGCTTTGAGGAAGATAGTAGGTCGCATCCTCATATATCTCAACCTCTCTGACTAAAAAATGGCTTTTAATCACCTTTGACACAGTACTCAATCCCGTCCTTCCTAAACTTGATGCATTGATGGAGGGAGGATGGAATCATCTTATTTTGATGTATCCAAGGCCTACCAAGAAAAGTGGTGAACGAAGTAATCGAATCAATGATATAAAACTTGGATTTAGTCTTCAGCCACCTATCTCCAAAGTTAACACTATGAAACCTAAAGCCTGCTCGCCTTGTTCATTGAATCCTCTCAACATCATCTCATCTCCTCAGTGTGAGATGTCAATCCACAAAAGTAAGGGTCTTTAGACTCGCCGTAATCGCCATATCCAACTGTAATGTGAGGGATGGTGCTCCATGTCCCAAGAAGGTCTTCATCTGTGAAAGTGATCCGAGCTTCTCTTGAATAATGTGCCCTCTAATGTGGTCAGAGCTAAACATATCTCGATCAAGAGAGCCTTGACTAATGATTCCCTCATCTCTTTGGATAAGATAAGGGCATCATATATGCTTAGCTTATATGACAACTTTCTTAGGTGAGAGATGACATTATAATCCACCTTGGGCTAATCCTCCACAAGCATATCTAAGGGTAGAGCATCTTGTGGAGGGGCTTCTTGATCCTCTGAACCAATGACTTATTTTCCTCTATCTTGAGGTGCCGCCCTAGAGGTAGAACCTGCCACTAGAGGTTGACTTGGTGATCTCTTGCAGGGTAATGGAAGATTCTACCTACACGCTCACCTAGCTTCTCCTATGGGACCCTCAGAATCAGATGATTCCAAGTCTATCTTAAGAGGCAAACTCATAGTATTCAGAGAAGGACAGTCCAACTCTAAATCAAAAAGAGGAAGATTAAAGTTATTATAGTTGTTGTTTAGATTTGAAGAGTTTTCATTAGAATAGATTTATACAATCCATGAGAAGTGACATAGATATAATTCAAGCTAGCTTTATTCTTCAATTTCTTGTATTTTGATGGAGGTACATAGTAAAAATCAAGTAAAGTAAGTGGGGTGAGGGATTTGATGCCCTCATCCATCGATACAAGATGTCTACTAGAAGAAGAGCTACAAAGTAAGTCATGATGTAGTAGAGGTAGGCTGGACTGTTGATGGTTATGCTACTTGGCTATCTTGGTTGGCATGTCGCCATCAGCTAAGCTCCTTTCCGAAGTTGGCTCGCAACTTGCAAACCTTTTGATGTTGGAGGTTTGAGCTCTGCACTGCAAGGAAAGTTTCTTGATTTTAAGATAATTTTCTGAGGTAGGAAAAGAGATATCCCAACCTTCTTGTTTTGAAGGATCATAAGTATCCCCAAGGATTACCCTAATGGAACTGGATGGTTGTTCCATAAGGTATTCTTGATAACTATAATCGATCTTGAAGCTATGTTCAAGCCAATCCTAATGTAAGCAATCTCCAAAACATGACCTAGCATAATGGTAGGCAAAGTTAGATCATTTTTTGCCCACTTCCTCCGCCTCAGGTTTGGGTAGAAAATCGCTTCTTTAAGAGATTCTTAAAGATCTTTTGATTACCTCTTAAATGAATAAGGTTTAGTTTATCCAAGAGTAGTGGATCATGCCACCTGTGGTATGTGTACGCCATGATGTGGTCAAGGAGGAGGCGGTGCAGGAGGCCGCTATGGGTGGCTACAGTGGTAGAGGAGGTGGAAGTGATGCTATGGAGCAGGTCTCTCAAATCACCTCTTTCCCTTTACTACTATCATCACTTGCTTCTTCTAAAAGCTTTATGTGGCTTTGCTTTGTTGATTGAGAAAAGGAACTTTGGCTTCTCCTTGTAAGCTACCACCTTGTTGATTAATTCTTAAAAGTTTTGATGAAACCTTTGAGCATGAAGTGACTGAGCCACAAATATTCTTAAGAATCTCAATGCGTTGTGATCTATGGACATTTCATACTCAAATTATGCCATCTGAGAATGTAATCAATGAGGACTCACTGGTTTTGTTGAGTACAATGAGATCGCCTACACCCTTGTTGAGCTCCAGAAACCTCTTGATGAAGAGTTACCAACTCAAGAAAAGTCTTTACCTAACTATTGGGAAGTTCTACCAATCAAAGGCTATGCCCTAAGCTACACAAAGAGACGTAAGAGTCATCACTACCACCGATTGCAATAACTAGCCCTGAAATGTGCAATATGCTACCTCGTGTTCCTACTGCCATCAAAGCTTTTGAAAGAAGGTGACACAAAACCCTTAGGATATTGGATGGCATCAAATTCCTCTAGGTAGGGTCTACCCTTTGGAACTGATGATCCTCCTCGGGCTTGAGCCAATGCTTCTCTCACCTACTATTCAACCATACTTTTGATATCTTTTTCCTGTATGGAGGTACTATCCACTACCAATCTATACATGCTGGTGCTACCTTGCTCTACTAGAGGTAAATTCTTGGCTGGATCCAAGACATGCACCAACCTGGTGACTACTCAAATATAGGGATGACCACCGGCTTATTTCTGAAGTGCTAAGACTGCTGCTAACAAGTCCTCGAGTTGCTTCCCCATCCTATCTATTTGATTATATTTCTTCTTTATTTACTGAAGGAGGTGTTGGGTTGAGTTCTATGTCTTCTCCCCTCATCAGCACCTTCCATTGTCTCTGTTCACGAGGAGAACCGGTATCTACCATGCACTCAAATCCTCAATCATCTTCATTTGGATCAAAGCTAACCTTTATTCTCTAAATCGCACATCTAAGATTTATTTCTTCTCCACGATAATGCTACCATGTCATCTAGTGGATCACCCAACTAAAGCACAAAAAGATTGGGTGACCCAAGTAGATCACTCATGTATAGACAAAGACCTAACCTCCACGCTATGGATCTTGTGAGGACTATGCTCAAAGAAAGGTACTCAATTATTATTGGATGGGTGAGTACTCCTAGAGGATCTATGGCCACAGGGCAATATCATCCTCCATCAATCTCATTATTCCATCTGCTGTGTATGGTGGTGATGATGACTATACTTTGAGGTCGCATTCCTTCTCACCACCATCAAAAGGAGTGTGAGAGCTCGCCCTCCATAGTAGGTGGTGTAGATGGATGATCTCATAGCGATCACCAAGGTTCTCTTCTCCCGATGTCCTTCATGGCCTCGGAATAGATGCTGGACATGCTGAGATGACTGAAAAGAGTGGTGAGAGGCACCACGACTCTCTGGGATAAGAGCTCCTCCTATGTGTGGTCGTAGTAAGATACGATATATGGAAGCAAGAGTGGATGAAAAAATCCAAAGTGTGAGTCCACTATCTACTATACTCGCCTAGTAACATGAACTGATGTGCAGGCTTCTCTAGCCCTCTACTGCCTAAGCCACCTATCCACACTATGGGGGATAATTGATCTCAAATCAAATTGAGCCCCAGACTCCGATCATCCGTAAGCTCCGCCTACTCGGCGTAAAACTAAATGGAGGCCATCGTATGGCCTCCTCCTCTGACTAACAAGTGCCTAAAATGGATGCAAAAATCCTCCTAGCATCCTCTCTATTAGACTTAGAGAGAGGTGGATTGGTTTGTCAGAAGGGAAACCATCATGGGCCTCCTCTACAATGACGAGTATGCCAACTCTAGAATGTGAGTGGTACCACTTGATCATGCTTATTGTTTCTTAGTCTGTAGGTGAGAGTAACTAGACCCAACCTCAAAAGGGGAGACAATCTGGATAAGGGGAGCCTTCCCTGGAGGGTGCCAATGAGTGGGCGCAACAACAAGCATGGGAACAAATGTGCACTTACACGATGCATCTGCATTGTGGAACCACTACTACCTTCCTTTAGTATCAAGTCGATGGATGTTGATGATGATGCCGCCACATGCTCCTACTAAGATGGGAGGGTTATCACATGTAATCTGCCCCTCAAGCCTCACAAAGTGGATGAGGTGGGCATAGTCGAGGGGAAGGTGGCTCATCCTGGCCAAATCCATCACATGAGGAAATGTGAAAACATACTTCTATGCTGCCATTGCAATCAAACTAAAACTAAAACTAAAACTACCGATGACTGAAAGTCTTTAATGTTTAAATAAAATTGAATCAAATTCCTATTTTTGTTGATTTTTTAATTTGAATTTTAGAATTTAAACCCACACTCAACATTTGAAAGTGTTAAGTTGGGCTCAAATGGATTTAGAAGAGATTTTGAGATTGATTGAAAAGAGGATTTTTGAATGTAGAATCCACTTTCAACAAATTTGGGTATGTTGAAAATGGGTTCATTTTTTTTTTTTTTTGAGAGATGCTTCCATAGGTTCATGTTTGAATTTTGAATTTTGATTTTGAGGACCTTTTATTTAACAAATTTGAGTATGTTAAAGTAAAGGGTCTTTTGTTTTTGACTTGAGATTTTTTTTTTTTTTTGAATTTACTCACTTAGAAAATTTTGGGTATGCTAAGTGAGGTGTTTGAAAATGATTTCTTCTTTTTCTTTATTTTCTTTGTTTTGTGAATCATTTGTAATTTTGAAAATGGAATCCTCATTTAGAAAATTTGGGTATGCTAAATCAAGGATCCAAGTGCATTTTGTTTTTTTTTTTTGAAAATTTTTAAAAACAGGATTCTTAGCAAATTTGAGTATGCTAAGAAGATACTATTGTGTTTTGTTTTGAAGATTTTGATTTTGAAGAATTTAGCAAATTTGTATGCTAAGGAAATTAATGTGTTCTTTGTTTTGATTTTATTTGAAATGGAGACTTCACTTAGCAAATGGTATGCTAAAATGAAGTTCCAATGTGTTTCTTTTGTTTTGGATTTTGTTTTTGAAAATGGAGACTTCACTTTTAGCAAATGTGGTATGCTAAAATGAAGTTCCAATTGTATTTTGAAAGTTTTGTGAAATGGATATTTCTCTTAGCAAATTTGAGTATGCTAAACGAAATTCCAAAAATATGTTTCAAATTTTCTTTTGAAAATGGAGACCTCACTTTAGCAAATGTGGTATGCTAAAATAAAGTTCCAAATGTATTTTGAATTTTTATTTTTGTTGATTTTGAAAAGAGAGACTTCCATTTAACAAAATTGGGCATGTAAGATGGACATCAATTATGTTTCATTTTTTTAAAGAGGAAATTCCAACCTAATAATATATGGAATATGTTAAGTGGGATTTCAAAATAGTGTCATTTTATTTGGAAACGAAATCTTCATTCAATAAATTTGGATATATTAAATGGAGATGTTCATATGTGATTTTTGAAAGTTTAGTTTTGATTTTAATGAAATCCATTCAATAAGTTTGGTATATTGAATGGAGTTTCATATGTGCTTTTTTTTTTTTTGAAAATTTTGATTTGAATGAAACCCATTCAATAAATGTGGGTATATTGAATGGAGAGGTTTCATATGATTTTGAAAATGAAAATTCCAACAAGACATATGGAATGTGTTGAGTGAATTTCAAAGTTTGTGATTTTGTTTGAAGATAACATCCATCAACACATTTGGATGTATTGAATGGAAAGGCCCATCTTCAAATTTTATGCTTTTTGAAAACATTATCAAATTTTATTTTTTGAAAATGAAGTCTTCATCAAAATGAATTGAGTGAAGAAGTTCATTTGTGCTTTAGAAAATATGATGTTGGTTTTATTTTTGAAATGTTCCTACATGTAATAATTATGAAAATTGTTAGATGTAGTGCAAATATTTTATTATGTATTTTGAAAAGTTCTTTTGAAAAGCAAGATTTTATGAAGGATTTATTTTCTTTATTTTTGAATGAACCTTTCCTTACCATAGAAATAAGAAGGAGAAGTCTTAAATATTTTCTTTTATTAGATTTTATTTTCACCCATTGGGAACCCAACAGGGTTTTAAGACCAACAAAGAGGTCCTAAAACCTAAAGATGTTGGCTAACTTAAGAAGAAATAAGCTAAGTGCCATAAAAAGAAAGATAGTCTTGGATTCATACAAAGTACAAACCCACTATCGATACTTGGAGACAATGATCATTTACCAAAGATGGAGAGAGAGAACCATCCCCAAGGAGTCGCCAAAAAAATAGGTAAAATTATATATTCTTCATTTATCCCCTTGAAAGAAGGATAAATGAAAATAGAAATATATAATGCCTTGATGTCAATGAGATCCACAGATATTTCTTATTAGGGTGATAGTACTACATTGAGGAGAGAGGTGTACTATCTCAAAAGATAGAAGTCACCACCCTACAATGGACCATCATCAAGAATCCTAAGGACTATGGGTCTCTAATATACCAGAGATTCTCCCTACTTTACATGGAAAAGTAAAGAGGTTTATTTTAAATGTGTTTAAGTTCCTATAGGCAAGCCCCCATAGTTAATTATATCCTAAGGAATAAGATTTCTGGAATAGATCAATAAATGATCTTGATCATTATGTATCAATCGATTGGTTTATTTTAGTCAAGTGGGATTGATCAAGAGGAGTTCGATCAATCAAATAAGATAAGTAGGGATGCTAGAAAGGATGCCTAGTAAGCATCCCAAACTATCTATGGTTGGTTTACATTTTGAAATTGAATTTATTTATTTGAGTTGAATTTTTATTAGAAATCTAGCTTACAATTCCATGATACAAGGTCATGAAATGCCTAAGAGGTGAGGATTTATGCTCAGCACAAAGGGAAGTAATAATTAACCTAAATCTAGGGAGCTTTGAGGGGCCAAAGCATGACCTAAATCTAAGGTGAAAATGGATATTTGGTTTACCTCACAAGAGAGATAAATCACCCACCGGACTTTTAACCGCCAGGTGGCCGCCAACTCCTCCTACATTTTTAAATACATGCAAGTAAATGCTTTTGCAAGATAACTAAGTTGTTATTTATTTAGAAAGAGACTAAGTCCTTAAACACACTCCCTAAGAGACTAGATCATGGGCATGATTTAATGACTTAAATCTAATGCAAATTTTGTTACATTTTATTTTATTTTGGACAATCAATTTGACAGCTTAGGATTCATATGCCTAATACATGAGAAATTAGATTATGGGCCAAAATCAGCAAGATAAGGAGGTGTATTTTCACCATGGCTCTCAAAGGTCAAGCCAAGTTCTCTGGCAAATGGAAGCCCTCCAATCATGAGTGAAATAGTATGCTTTTTATGCATAATGTGAGAAAAGTAATACAACATCCAACTAAGGGGTTGCTAATTCTTTTATCTTGATTTATAGCCTAAGCTTTAGATGAGATTATGAGTTATTTTATTTTTAGTTTGAATTGATTAGTTAAATAGAAAATTTATTTTCCTAAGAGCCTAATCATCATCCAGACCATACATCAAAGCAAAGAATAAACTAGGAAAAGATGTCATCTTAATGTACAAGCTAAACAAACATAAAATAATTTATAAAGCTAGCGCAAAAGAATAAGAGGCCATTTATGGTTGGGCTCTACCACACAAACCTGAAAACAAATTGGGTAGTCAAGCTCTACCCGTATACAACCCGGATTATAAATGAATAAATTACAATTAAGAAGGAATTCACTGTTATGGGGGTCTTCATTCTTCATTTCTTCTTTCTTGTTTCCTCTTTCTTCTTTTGGTTGGTTGCAATGTGGTTGCTCCAAAGGCTTCACATGGTACATGAGGCATAGTCTTATGACCAATGTTTATCCTAATACCCCATAATATTCATTCCAAAATCCTAATTGCAAATTACATGAAAATGGGAAAAAGGAAATTTAACTAAAACCTACAAAATAGAGATTAGCCGAACAATCCATACAATCCCAAGCATGTAAATATATATATATATATATATATATATATATATATATATATATATATATATATATATATATATATATATATATATATATATATATATATATATATATATATATATATATATATGGGACTTAGCACCCACATGTGGGTAACAAAGTCCACGACTATTTTGGATTATGCTTAGGGGTATAAGCTACACACAAAAGATATTTTATTACTGAAGCACCATCTCTCAGAAGACAATAGTTAGATTAAGATCACCCTACCATTCATCTAGCATACACCCTAACATCCAGACTAAAACAAAATATCATAAAATAAAAGCAAACATCAAACCATGCACAGCCCAAACCTAAAGCTAGAAATGGTTACTTAGCCTAATGTGTGTGTCATTTAAGATTTTTGTGGTATGCTTAGCTAGCTTTAAGGTTGAAGTTTTCTAAGTATGAAAATGTTCAACTTAGAGGGTTTATTTCATGTAAGTGATTTAGTTACTTTGTTTGATTTTATTTTGTATTTTGATTTAGTTTGAATGAATCCTATAATTAATTATTAAGTTATAATGAGAGAAAAAGAAGAGAACTTCTCTTTCTTCCCTACCTTAAGAAATTTCTAAGGTAGATTCATATTTGATTTTTGTTTAGTAAATATTTTATTATGTGCTTTGTTTAGATTTTCCTAAACAAACCTAACAAAAGATTAAGTGAAATATATGAAAATATTTCTTTATATGCTTATCAACATCTATATTAGCACACCTTAATGATGATGAATGCTTAGGAGTTACTTAAGAAAATTTGATGCATCATGATGCATGATTTTGTTAAGTAGAAAAAGAGTGATTCTTTTATCCATTTTTCATATGCACATTTACAAGTATAAAAGACATAAGTGAGTACGACACCATTGTTAACACCAGGGATTTAAGGTACAAGACCTACTTAGAAGTCTCGCAACCCCGGGGTTGTCCACACTAATATACCACTTTTATTAAATACATGTGCATGTACAAAAAGAATTGCATGGAAAGAGAATCACATTATGTTTGTTTGAGTTTGGTTTGATTGTTTAGTTTATATGTGTGATGTGGAATTCCTTCTTAAGTCATGACATAGGAGTGTATAGGAATGGATTTAAGCAAGTGTTATGTCCTTTTCAAATAGACTATACACTTTATAAATCCTACACAAATCTATGTTAAGAAAGAGAGAAAGAATCACATACCACATTTTATACTCATATGCAAGCTTATAAATAATTATAAGTAGCATACCTTTCAGTTATGATATTTAATTTATAAGCTTTGAAAATAATTTTTGGATTTAATAATGATAATATCCATTCATATTCTTACTTTAGCCAAAACATGCAATTTGACATAAAAGAAACATTTCATTTTTTTAATTTGATTTTTAAAAGGCATGAATGCATAATTTTTATATGACATACATATTTAGCAAGCTATGAAAGAAATAAAGTGATGAAAGTATGTAAATTCATTCTAATTAATTTCTAAAGATAATCTTATGGAATAGAATTATTTAAAGCAAATCAAATTTATTTTAAAGAGATTTTTAGTTTTGTTTGAATTTGATTTGAATTTAGGAAATGTGAGGAGGTTTACTGGTCCTAACTCTTCTAAGTCTTCTAAGTCTCTAGGGTTAGGTTGAGTGTCCACCTAATCATTAGAAGTGTCTTAAGACTGAGGAGACTCTTAGTGTCTAAGAGAAGTCCTATGTCTAAGATGGAGGGGTTGAGAGCTCATTCTAAAAATGAGGTCAACAATAAGTGGCTTGCCTAGGATAGGGGCTACTAGAACTGGAGAATTCACTAAATACTATTTAATGTCTTCAAAAGTATGGTGACACTCATCATCCCACTTGAACTTAGCATCCTTTTTGATAAGTGCTGAAAATGGCTTGCATCTACCTGATAGATTGGAGATAAAGCGTCTTAGATATGCCAATCACCCTTGGAAAGATCTGAGTTGGGTTAAACTTTTAGGGGGTGGCATTTTTATGATAATTTTGATCTTTTCTAGCTCTATCTCATTTTCTTGGTGTTAAACAACAAACCCAAGGAACTTCCCTGAAGCTACTCTAAATGCACACTTCAAGGGGTTCATTATGAGGTTGATTTATCTTAATCGTTCAAAAACTACTCTCAAGTCAAAGAGATGATCTTCCTTTTCTTTGCTTTTGACTTCTAGATCATCAACATAGCATTCAACATGAAGATGAATGAGTTCATTGAAGATCTGAGTCATGGCCCGCTGGTATGTAGCACCGACATTATTAAGGCCGAAAGGCATGACCTTATAATAATAGATTTCGATCGGGGTTTGAAAAGTAGTGTTTCTTTCATCCTCGAGGGCCATCTTGATTTGGTTGTAGCTGGATGACCCATCCATGAAGGAGAATATTGCATGAGATGAGACAATGTCCACCATTAATTGGTATAGGAAGTGAAAATTCATCCTTAGGACATGCCTTATTTAAGTCCCTGAAATCGATGCATATGTGAATTTGGCCATTCTTTTTCTTAACTTGCACGACACTAGCTAACTAGGTAGGGTAATTTTCTTCTTTGATGAAATCAGCATTGATCAATTTCTTAACTTCAAAAATGACATGTTGTTCAATTTTTAATCGCATGCGTCTAGGAGCTTGCTTGATAGGGTTAGAGTTATAGTATATTGTTAGTTTATGGACTGCTACATTAAGAGATAATTCGAGCATCTCCTCATAGCTCCATGAAAATTAGTCCTTAAACTCAGTCAATAGCCTAACTAAGTCATTAGTTTCTTCTTCATTCAATAAATGATGTGTAGGTAGATCTTCTTCTCACGAGGTTGATTTCTTTAGCTTGTCAATAGTTGAATGGATTTTCTCTTCAAATTCAGGTGCATCTTTGATTTAAAGATCATCTAGATCATCTAAAGTTTCTAAACATACTTTCTCATAATAGTATGGTTTGAGAAGATTCTATCATACTCATGATTGGTGACATAGCAATCATCATCATGGACCTTTCTGCAGAATCTAGTCAGTCTTGATTGTTCATCCCTACCTTTGCTATTCCACAACTTCTCGAAATACTATGACTTATGCCTGGACCATGTATAAGGAATCAAACCTTTCTTTCCAAGATTATGAACACAAGGTGAGTACCAATCAAAAGGTAATTCCATTAAATCTTTATATGAATTATTCTTAAGTTCTACATCTATTTCTGGACTTAAGGATGATGATCCCAATAGGAATCTCTTTGGCTTGACATTCATGGAAGACCTAAGGGCTTCATTAACTACTAAACCTTCAACTTTTTTGAAGAAAGTAAGGTTAGAGCTAAAGTTCTCAACTACTGCCTAATAGTTTTACATAAACCTGATTTGAATACATTCGTGCTTTGCTTGGAGGCCCGGTCTTCATCACAGTTAGGCTCAAGTGTCACTTCCAATGAAACCCACTGAGAGGGGTAAACTGGTATGCTAATCACATGAGACTCATCCTTTGACCTAGATTCTAAATCTGAATAAGAGGAGTAGTCTGTGGCGGAACATAACCCCATTGGGTGCTGCCCGGGGTCTTCCACCTAGGAATCTGTATCCTCTCCTCACTGGTGGAGGTCAAGTCATCTACCCATATGTCTATGGTGGAATGAACTATAATGTACATAACATATCTCTACCTCTTCCTCGGTCTCCCTTTCTCACTCATTTGTACCTTCTTTCTTCTTTTCTTTTTCTTTTTTTTTGTTCTTTTTCTTTTTCTTTTGTATTTAAGTTTTGGCCAAATTCATGATAATGAAATTTTGATTTTAAGGAAGATAGTAGTTCGCATCTTCATATATCTCAACCTCTCTAATTGAAAATGGCTTTTCATCTCTTTTGATACAATATTTGATTCCATCTCTTCGAAACTTGATGCACTAATAAAGCGAGGATGGAACATTATTCTGGTGTATTCAAGGCCTACCGAGCAAAGCAGTGAATGATGTATTCAAATCAATTATATAGAACTTGTCTTCAGTCTTCCAGTCACCTATTTACAAAGAAAATACTATGGAACCTAAATCCCTCTCGCCTTGTTCATTGAATCCTCTCAACATCATTCGATCTCCTCAGAGCTTAGAGATGTCAATCCTCAAATAGAAAGAGTTTTAAGGCTCATAATGTTCACCGATGCACCTAGATCAACTAACACTATAGAAAGTCTGAATCTTTCCATATCCACGGTAATGTAGAGGGGACAGTTGTGCTCCATGTCCCCTAGAAGAAGGTCTTCATCGGTGAATGTGACTCCCTAAGCTTCTCTTGAATAATGTGCCTCCTCTCCAACAGTGGTCAACTAAGCTAAGCATATCTCTGGATCAAGAAGAGCCATAATTAATGATTCCCTCATCTCTTTGGATAAGATAAGGGCATCATATATTCTTAGTTTAGTTGGTAAATTTCTTAAGTGAGCGAAGACATTGTAATCAACTCTGGGCTAATCCACCATAAGCAAATCCATGGGTGGAGCATTCTGTGGAGGGGTTCTTACTCGTTGAAACCAATGACTTGTTTTCCCTTACCTTGAGGTGCAGCCCTAGGAGGTAGAACCTTACCACTATGAAGGTTAACTTCGGTGATCTCTTATGATGGGTTAGTGGAAGATTCTACCTGCTAGTCAGGCATACCTATAACTTCTCCTATAGGACCCTCAGAATTAGATGATTCCAAGTCTATCTCAAGAGGTGAACCCATAGTATTTAGAAAAGAAAAGCCCATTTTTGAATCAGAAAGAGGATGATCGAAGTTGTTATAATTATTTAGACTTGAAGAGTTTTCTAAAAGAGTAGAGTCAGACAACCCATTAGAAGTGACACAGATGTAATTTAAACTAGTTTTATTCCTTAATTTCTTAGATTTAGAAGGAGGTACATAGTAAAAATCTAATAAAGTAAGTGGGGTGAGGGATTTGATACCCTCATCCACCGATACAAGATGTCTACTAGAAGAAGAGATAGCTGAATTAGAAATATCGACCTAAGTAGTATGAAGGTGGGAGTGACTCGATTGTGGTTTGCTACTTATATCCCGGCAAGTATGGGTTCTTTGCGCTTGAGCTCCCACTTTCCTTAAGTTGTCTTTGGCAACTTGCGAACCTTCTTTGATGTTGGAGGTTCATACCTCAGACACCTACAAAGAAAGTTTTTTTTATTTTTGAAACAAATGTTTTAGAGGTTTGGAATAGAAAGATATCACAACCTTCTTTTTTTTAGAGGATCACATGTATCCCCAAGGATTACTCTAACAGAACCAGATGGTTGTTCCATTAGATATTCCTTAGGGATAACTATAGCGCCTGATTTATAGCTATGCTCAATCCAATCCTTAATTATAAAACAATCCTCTAAAATATGGCCTAGCATGGGATGGTAGGGACAAAAGTTAGGATCATTACTCTTGCTCGCTTCCTCCAGCTTTCTAAGCTCAGGTAACTAAAAATTAGGTTTCTTTAAGATATTCTTAAAGATTTTCCTAACTACCTCCCTGTTAAATGAATAAGGTTTATTTAGTTTATCCAAAAGAGTAGGTGGATGATAGTTACCTATGGTCAGGTATGTGTACCACAACTGAGAGTATGGCTGAGGAGGAGGCGATGAAGTCCATGAAGGCTACTATGATGATCGATAAGATGGCCTAGGTGGTGGTAAAGGAAGTGGAAGCGATGGTTGTGTAGCTCGAGGTCTCTCATACTGATCTCTAGTTAGTTCCTTCCCCTTATCCAATGTTACTACTGCCCCTGACTTCTTTTCTTAAGCTTTCTACAGCTTTGGCTTTGATGACTGATCTTGAAAAGGCAACTGTTTAGCCTTTCCTTGTAGACTAGATGCCTTTTTGATTAGCTTCTCAAATGTCCTGATGGTAAAACCTTTAAGCATGAAGGCAACTGCGCCATGAATATTCTTTAGTAGAATTTTAATACCGTGTTGTTCAAATAGCTGTGGTATGCATTTCATTCTTAAATTATGCCATCTAAGAATATAATCAACTAGGGACTCACGGTGTTGGTGTGCTACAACGAGATCACCCTTACCCTTTGAGCTCCAAAACTCTTAACAAAGAGTTGCTCCAACGAAAAAGTCTTCATGAATCATTGGGAGTTCACTACAAATCAAAGGCTATATACTAACGCTAACCAAAGAGACAGAATAATAGTGCATCCGCCACCGGCATTGCAATCCACGAAGTGTGTTATATATTGGTGAGGGTTCCAGCTGCCATCAAAGCTCTTGAAAGGAGGCACAAAACCCTTAGGATATTGGATAACATTAAATTCCTTTGGGTAGGGTCTACCCTTTGGAATTGATGAACCACCTCGGGCTTGAGCCATCACTTCTCTCACTTGTTATTCAACCATGAGCTTGATATATTTTTTTTGTATGGAGGTACTATCCACTACCTTTCTATATAAGTCTGCTCTCTAGGTGAACTCTTGGTTGATCAAGACATGTAGTAACTTCAGTGGTGGTCTCCATAATGGTAGGATGTCTTTGGGGCTTGATTCTGAAGTGCTAGAACTATCGCTAGCCAATCTTTGAGCCTCTTTCCCATCTTGTCAATCTGCTCATCCTTTTGTTTGAATTATTGAAGGAGGTGTTGGGTTGAATAAGTTGTGTCATCCTGTTCGGCCGTAATACCTTCCAAATTCTGGTGATCTCGAAGGAGAGAACCGTTGGTATCAACCATATGCACATCTACTGAGTCTTCAAACAAATCATCTTCATTGGGATCAAAGCTAACCTTCTCTTCCACTAGGTCAGACCAGTCATACCCTAGGATTTCCTTCTTCTCAATGAGTTACTGTGCTATGATGTCATCCAAGGAGCGGTCCAACTATGCAGGCATAAATGCTCGTGGCTGATCGGTGGTGGGATCATGCTCATGAATGGAGATACATCTGACCTCCCCAAAGAGCTAACCCTGAGGCTACACTCACTAGAAGAAATGTTCTCATGGCTGTCAACTGCTCTAAGTGGAGTACTTCCCCTAGGGGGATCTATCGCCATAGGGATAATAGAACTGCTTCCTTCTCCCTCTTCTTCTATTATATCCATGATATGTTGAGATAGTGGTGGTGGTGGCATGACTACGATGCTATGAGGTCACCACTCCCTCTTCATCGCAACTAAAGTAGGAGGTCAAGAAGGATGGCTCGGCCTTACCTCAATCGATGGTGTAGATGAAATAGGATCTCTTGGCCGGATCACCAGTGGGGCTTTCTTTTCCCCTGATGCTGCCTTCATGGCTTTAGATGGAACTGTGGAAGATGGAACCTACACTGGTGATGATGGATGTGGAGTGGAGCAGTGTGGTAGAGACAACACTGACTCCCTTTGGGTAGGAGTTCTCCTCCCATTGTGGGTAGTACTAGTCAATAGAATACTATCAGTGTGACCGGTGCGGGTAGTGCGCTGATCGGGAAATCCATGAGGGTGGAGGCGACTACGCATACCTTGCTCTCTCTGCTAGTGAATTGATACACGAGCCTCTTGCCCTCTCTGGATATGCTGCCACCTGAGGAATAATCAATCATTAATCAAATTGGGCACCGACTCACATCCATAAGCCCCGCCAACTTGGCATAACTGTCTTGGGATAGACCTCCTCATCTCTTGGGTGCCTCATACGTGAGGTGGAGGTGACACGTAATCCTCTTAACATCTTCCTCTCCATCGAGATCTAGAAGAGGATGAAACTTATTCAATGTGTCGAGGAGAAACTACCACAGGTGACTCTCTACACGAGAGCCTCCATCTCCTTGGCTATGTGCACATGATGCCACTTGATCTTGTGGCTTTTATTATGGCACTGAGTTCTGCTGGGTGGAGCAGCACATGAACTAGACCCTATCTCAAAGGTAGGGAAGACTATCCCTGAAGCCAGGGTAGCCTTCCCCTGGAAGCAGTGGGTAGCTACTGTCTTGGGCGTGTGGAAAAACTAAACATACGGTAGTGTGGCTACTATGAACCTCCACCTTCCTCTTTAGTGAGGGAAATTGAATATGAAGGCATCTCAATGGATGATGGCACGCCTCACCACATTCTCGAGGTGTGAGGGTTTCCCCTCATAAGTGATCTTAGCCCCCTCAAATCCTCAGCCAAAGGGTATCAGATGAGCAAAATCAGTTTGTGTGAGGTTGGCCCGATCCAAGGCCAAATCCATCCCAAATGGAAAGTGAAACACATACTTCTTTGTCCATTTTGCACTTGAGAAAAACTAGTGAGCGGAACTCGCAATGTTTGAAACAAACTCAAATAAGATTTTTTATTTTTTTTATATTTTGTTAACTTCTTGAATTTGATTTAGAATTTGAACCCACTCTCAACAATTTGAATATGTTGAGTGGGGTTCTTTGGATTTAACAGAGAGATTTTGAATGAATTGGAGAAAAGATTTTGAGTTTAGAATCTGTTTTCAATAAATTTGTGTATGTTGAGAATGGGTTCAAATATTTTGAAGAGATTTTTTATGCTTCCATTGGTTCATATTTGAATTTGATTTTATATTTTGGGACCCTTTATTTAACAAATTCGAATACGTTAAATACAAGGTCAATTGATTTTATTTGGGATTGCTCATTTAGCAAATTTAGGTATGCTAAATGAGTTGTTTGAAAATAACTTTCTTCTTTTGCTTGTTTTCCCATGATGTGAATCATATGTGAATTTGAGAATGGAGTCTTTACTTAGCAAATTTATGTATGCTAAATAAAGTCCAAATGTTTTTGTTATGATTTTCTTGAAGATGAACCTTTACTTAGAAAATTTGGGGTATGCTAAATAAAGTCCAAGTGTGTTTAATTTTTGTGTTTTGATTTTGAAAATGGGATCTTTACTTGGCAAATTTGTCTGTGCTAAATAAAGAATCAAAAGTGCAAATTTTTTTTTTTTGTGATTTTGAAAATAGGATCTTTACTTAGCAAATTTGGGTATGCTAAATAAAGTTCAAATGTATTTGATTTTGTATTTTTTTTTAAATTTTGAAAAATGGATCTTTACTTAGCAAATTTGGGTATGCTAAATAAAGCTCAAATGTGTTTGATTTTTGTTTTCAATTTCTGTTACTTCTTTGAAAGGAGGGATTTCTATTTTAACAAGCATGGTGTGTTAAATGAAATCCAATTTATTTTTCAACTTTCTTTTTGAAAAATGGAACTCTCATTTGACAAATTTGGGTATGTTAAATGGAATTCTAATGTATTTTGATTTTCATGATTTTTGTGAAGGAGATTTCCATTTAACAAATTTGGGGATGTAAAATGGAAGTCAATCATGTCTTATTTTTCAACGATGAAATTTTTGTGTGTGATTATTACTTTTTGAAAAGAAGGGAATTCCAACTTAACACATGTGGAATGTGTTGAGTAGAATTTCAAATGGTGTGATTTTATTTAAAAATAAAACCTCCATCCAACATATTTGGATATATTGAATGAAGAGGCTTATCTTCAAATTTGTACTTTTTGAAGAGAAAGAAATTCCAACTTCAACATATGTGAGATATATTGAAATGAAATTCCAATTTTATTATATGATTATATTTGAAAATGAAATCTTCATTCAATAAATTTGGGTATATTGGATGAGGATGTTCATTTGTGCTTTTGAAATATGATTCTTAACTTTGATTTTTGAAAAGATCCTATGTAACAATCTTGAAGATTGTTAGATGAGGTTGACTTATAAAAGTTTTTCTGCAAGTATTTTATTATGTGCATTTTGGAAAAGTGCTTTTGAAAAGTGATATTTTTATGAGGGATTTGTTTTTTTATTTGTAGAATGAACCTTACCTTACCATGGAGGTTAAAGGTTTTAGTAATCTTTTATTAAATTTTATTTTCACCTATTGGGGACCCTATAGGGGTTTTAGGACATACATTGAGTGAGGTCCTAAAACCAAGGATGTTGGCTAGCTTAGCTTAAGAATGAAATGAGCTAACTGCCAATGAAAAATAAGGATAATTCATATTCATATAAAAATACAAATCCACTATCGATACTTGGAGACAATGATCATTTACCAAAGATGGAAAGAGGAACCTTCCCCAACAGAGTCACCAAAAAAATTTGTGGTTTTATTTTTCAAACTTGGAATTTGAAAATTTATATATATTATTGGGACACCACGTAGATCTACAGATGTACTCATTTGGGTGATCGGATGTGACATTGAGGAAAGATGTATGATCTCGAGAGATAGAAGTCATCATCTTACAATGGACCTAATCACCTAATAAGGACTCCTAAAGACTATGGGTCTTTGAATGTACCAAAGATCTTTCCTCTCATCTACTTAACATGGAAAAGTAAAGTAGGGTTTAATTAAATCAGGTTCTTTAAGTTTCCTACGGAGGCAAGCCCCCATAGTTAATTACTTCTTAAGAAATGAGATTCCTTAAGAATACTCTCCATTAAGGTAAATGATTGTTGTCTCCAAATATTTCAAACATAGGACTATCAATCAATTAGTTATTTTTTTTGGAAAAAGTGGAGAGAGTTATTATCAAAACCAAAGGGAGATGAGTAGGGGATGCTCACGATACTAGGAAACCTAGCGAGCATCCCAATTATCCTATGGTTGGGCTTTTTATATTTTTGAAATTGAAGAGCATTATATGTTTGAATTGAATTTTTATTAGAAATCTAGGGCTTAAAATTTCACAACACAAAATCATAAAAATGCCTAAGATGTGAGGATTTATGCTTGTAGCCCACAAAGAAAAATAACGACCTTAGATCTTAAATCTAGGGAGTTTTGGCAAGAGCCAAGGCATGACCTAAATCTAAGGAAAAGGTGGTTATATGGTTTACCTCCACAAGAGGATAAACCAGACTTACAACCCGGGGTGGTCAACTAACTCCTCCTACGATTTTAAATACATGCAGGCAAGTATTATGCTTTGAAAGATAGCTAAGCTATTATTTATTTAGAAAGGAGACTAAATCATTAAACACACTTCCTAAGAGACTAGATCATGAAGGGCATGAATAATTACTTAAATCTAATGCAAATTTTATTAAGTTTTATTTTGATTTTTGGACATTTTTATTTGACATAGGCTATGGGATTTCATATGCCTAATGCATGCAAAATTGGTTATGGGACAAAATCGAAAGAAGGAGATGTGTTTCCATCATGGCTCTCAAAGTTCAAGCAATTTTCTCTGGCAAAGTTGAAAGCACTCCATTAGAAAGAGTGAGATAATATGATTTTATACATGATGTGAGACATACAACATCCAGCTAAGGGCTTGCTAAATCTTTTATTATCTTGATTTATGCCTTAGGCTTTAGGTGAGGTTATGAGTTATTTAGTTTAATTTTGAGTTGGTTAATTGGATAGAAATTTTATTTTTCCCTAAAAGCCTAATCACATCCAGGCCACTCATCAAATAATAAAGAAACTAGAAAAATCATGCCATCCTAATTGCACAATCATAAAAAAAATATCAATCAATTTATAAAATTTGCATAAAAGAATAAGAGGATAATGTGTTTGGGCTCCACCACATAAACCCAAAATGGAAACTGGGTAGTCGAGTTCTACCCTTATATAACCTGGACTATAAGTGAATAATTATAGTTTAGAAGGAATTCTTGTTATGGGGGTCTTCATTTATTCATTTCTTCCTTTCTTCATTTCTTTCTTTTCTTCACTTCTTTATTCCTTTTGATTTGACTTGAGATGTGGTTTGTTCCAAGGCTTCATATAGTACATAAGACATGGTCTTATGACCAATGTTCACCTTAATTCCCCCATAACATTCATTCCAAATTTTAATTGTAAAATTTACATTAAAATGGGAAAGATAAATCTAACTAAACCTGTAAAATAGAGATTAGCTAAATATACCACACAACCCAAGCAGTTATAAGAATAATTTGGACTTAGCACCTCATACATGGGTAACCAAGTCCACCTGTCTTAATTTGGATCATGCTTAGGGGAATAAACAAGCTGCACAGAAAAAATATTTATATTTTATTACACCCTTAAGCAATCCCCTCTAGCATGATTAGACTAATATCACATTTATTCACATGCACCCTAACATTATCAAAAAATACATCATCAAAATAAAATCATCAAACCATACACCGCCATAACATAGAGCTAGAAATGGTGACTTAGCCTAATGTGTGTGCCATTTATGGCTTGTGTGGCATGTCTTAGCTAGGCTTTAAGGTTGAGATTTTTTAAGTGTGAAGGATTCAATTTAGAGTATGATTTTAGTTTAAGTGATTTAGTTGATTTGTCAATTTTAGTTGGTGATTGGATTTGGTTTGAATGAAATGAACATGTTACTAAATGTTGTGAAGAGAAGAAAGAGAAAGAACTTCTTCATCCCTACCTTAAGTAATTTCTATGGTAGCTTCATTAATGATTTTTTTTAGTGAATATTTTATTATGTGTTTTAATTAACCCTAAGTTTAGATTTATCCTAAATAGCCCTATTCAATAAGAAATGTATCTTAGGATTAATTAAGGTGAATTACTATCACATAACACACAACCCTTTATTTCTTTCCACCGTGTATACCACGCATATGAATAAATCTTAAGCATACCTATACATACAATGCAAATTTTAGCACACTTTAATGATGAATGCTAAGAAATATGGCTTGAAAATTTGGATATTCCATGAATGCATGTCTTTGTTATGTAGAAAAGAGGGATTCTTCATCCATTAACATAATGCACATCCACATGTATAAAAGGCTTAAGTGAGTACGGCGCTATTATTTTCTACACCAGGGGTGTAAGGTACAAGACCTACTTAGGGCTACTTAAAGCCTCACAACCCCGGGATGTCCAAACTAATATACCACTTTCTTAAATACATGAAGATGTACAAAAATAATCAAATAGATAAAGAATCATGCAAAAGACTTTTTGTTTGATTTGGTTGTATAGTTTACATGTGTAATGTGAAGATCCTTCTTAATTCATAACATAGAAATGCTTAGGAATATATTTAAGCAAGTGTTATGTTCTTTTCAAATGAACTATACACTTTGCAAATCCTATTCAAATCCATGTTAAGAGAAGAGAATAAAATAACATAAAATAAATCTTATTCTATAATCACATGCAAGCTTATAAGTATTCATAAGTAGCATCACTTCATTCATAATCTTTAATTTATAAGTTTTGGAAATAATTTTTTGCTTAATAGTGATAATAGCCCTCATATTCTTAATTTTAACCAACACATGCAATTTGACATAAAATGAAACATTTTATTTAATTGATTTTTCAAAAAAGAATGCATGATTTCATATGGCAAACAAAAGTTAGCATGCTTGGAAAGAAATAAAGTGATGTAAGCATATGACTTCATTCACCCTAATTAATTCTTAAAGACAATCCTATAAAATAAGATCATTTAAAGTGAATCAAAATTCTTTAAGGAGATTTCTATTTTTTTTTTGTTTTGGATTTGATTTGACTTAGGAAATGTGAAAAGAGTTTGCTAGTCCTAACCCATTTCCCACATGTGTGAATTAGTTTAGTTTAATTTTATAATAATTAGGTCAATTTTATGTTTTATTTAGGTAAAGGTGTGAATTAAATCCATTAATTACCCCTTGCCTACACCATTTTAACATAATTAAATAAGTAATTATGAGCCTACATATGATATGCAACCACATAGAATTCAAATCAGCAATGCACCTAAGAAATAAAGGGGCCTAATGCAATTGGCTTATAATTATTGATTAATTAAGCTAACGGGTTTAATTAAGTACTTTTATAACCTTCCTACACATGTAGTTTGATTATAATTTTTTTTGAAGTCTCTTTGGTTAATGAACACCTAAGAATCTACCCAAGATTAAGTGATTAAGTTCTGGAATGATTTATTTTTGAGTTTGATTAATTGACCATTAATGAAATGATTAAGTCATTGATTAATTTCCAAATTAATTAAATGTTTATCCAAATGAAATAAACTTAGGGGAAAGATTTTGAAAAGAAATCCTAATCTCATTCCCTAAGTCCATTCACTGTTTCATAATGATTAATAAACTTAATTAATAAATTTATCACTATTTAATAGATTAATTAATCATTTATTTAGTTAAGAGAGGGATTAAGGATGACCTAAGCAATTCCCCTAATTCATCCAACAAAAAATTCCAAGAAAAGCGGGAGAGGTTATCCCACTAATCAATCTTAAGAAGTTTAGAATTAATTGTTGAAGTAATTAAGGAGTAATTAGCCTAATTATATTTCTAATAAAACCCAAATTGAGTGAAAATTACTATTTAAAATCAATTGATTTTAATTTTATATTATTCCTTAAATTATATTTAAAATGAACTTGAGTTCGTATTTGGATTTTTCTACAATTAATTATGATTTTAGGAAGTTTCAGCATCAAAAATGAATTAATTAGAGCTAATTAACCCCTAATCCCATCGAGCCATGCAACGGCTGATGCGACACACTGATGAGGCGTGCTTTCCATATGGTGCGATGGGATAGGTTATTTAAGTTATCACATCCACTACTGAGTCAATCGACGGTGGAAGAGCTTTCTCCATAGGTCATCCGATCTAAGATGGGATGGCTGAGATTAATCCCATGATTTAGGATTAAATTAGAGGAAGATCTATCATGATTTAATCACAACCATCCATTCTAATCATGCGAAACGGATGGTGTGTGATCTATCTCCTCTGCGAGAAGGCGGATGTCATCGTCGATCTTCACGATCCTCACTCGAGCTTGGATGGAGTTCAAACTCACCCCACCTTAGGAAGCACAAGTATCAATGGTCAAGATCTAATGAGATTATAATTTTCTTCAAAAAGGACCAAGCAATTTTTATCCTAAGATTTGTTTTGAGCAATACCTCACCGAAGGCTATCACCAGCGCTTCCAACGGTGGAGGTAGCTTTGTCTAGTAGAGATGAATCTTTGTTGAAGGTATCAAGTCTTGATTTGTGGTGGATGGCTCGGTTGACCTTCAATGCGGCTTTGATCAAAGTCCTCTTCGGGGTGACTTGGGAAATAACTTGATTGAGCTCGATGAAGTCCCTTGATGGTGCTTGTGAGTTTAATTTAGTTTTGGTGGAGAATTGAGTGACTTTGAATTAGGATGGACCTCCCCTATTTTGGCTTTGAGCAAAACCGAAAAGGAGAAATCAAGGGAGCTTGGAAATGGCCTTGGGAAGCTTGGAATGCTTGGTTTGATTCCTAGATCTTAGTCGAATTCAATGTTTATGGTTCCAGTGGGAATGAGGGGGAGTATATCTCCCCCTCCTTATATCAGATGGTGAAGAGTAAAGTTGTTGTTTTAGCTCAATTACTGAGATTGGTTGATCAATTTGGGCTATTAGGCACCCCATGTGAGTCATTTTAGGCAGAGGAGTGGAGGAGAGTGAGTGCCCATGTACTAGGTGAGTGTATTGAGTGATCCAAGTGTTCAATTTTCATTAGAGGGGTTAGTTTGGCCTTGGGTTGGTTCATGGCCCAACCAAGGTCATTGGGTCATGTTCACCGCCCTCCTTGGTGCCCATGTGAGCTACTAGGAGGATGACAAGTGGCCTTGAGAAAGAATATGACCAAATTCCAAGTGTATTTGGTCATAGGATACACTCTGACCTAGGGGTAAAGTGTCATTTGGCCAGATTTGAAATGATTCAAAAGTGGGTTGGGCCAAATTTTGAATGATTTGGAGTTCATTTGGTTTGAATTGGTTCAATTTGACCTATTTAGGTCGAGTTGGGTCAAATTGGGTTAGGTTGACCAATTAATTGGGTCAAACCATGGGTTAGGTAAAGTTCAACTAATTATTTGGAGCCTATGGGTATCATTGGTTTTGTTCAGTTTGATTTATATTTGGTTTTGGTTCATTTAGGTTCATTTAGGTCAAATGGGTCAAGTTGATCAATTTGACCCATTTATTGATTAAGTAGGTCATGGGTTGGTTTAGCCTTGGTTGATCTTTGAAATGTATTATAAGCTTTGGTTTCAATCAATTTTGGTTTGGTTTGATTTCAAGTTAATTTGACCTTTTAGGTCAAGTTGGGTTCATTATCAATTGGGCCAGGTTGGGTCTAGTTGGCCAATTGAAGCTTTGGTAAAGTTCAACAATCAATTTAGAATGAGTTTGATCCATTGGTTGTAATCAATTTGGCTTAGATCAAGATTTGACCCATTTTGACTTTTTAGGTCAACTTGGGTCAACTTAGGTCAAGCAATAATTGGGCTTGCTTTGGTCAATTGATGGCTTGGTCAAGTTCAATCATTGATTATGGATTGGTTTAGATCAATGGTTTCATCAATTTGGCTTATAGTGAATTTTTTGTTTTAGGTTTCATTTAAATTTGACTAAGTCAGGCTAGGTTTGACTTGGTTTGACCTAATTTGAGTGATTAATCATCATAGGATGATTATTGATCACAATGTGAATGGACTTAGTTCAATCCAATTTGGTTGGATTAGAATTTGGCTCAAGAAGGTTCTTTAGGTCACTTTGGGTCAAGTGAGCCTTAGTGGGTCAATTGGCTTAATCAAGGCTTGATTCAAGTTTGGTTGAACTCACATATGGATTTATGATTAAAATATAAATCAATTACAAGTGATTTGGAGTCAAATATAGTTTGGTTCATTTGATAATTTCAAGTCAAAAGGGTGAATATGGGTTTGACTTGGGTTAGTTTGATTTTGGTTTGGTGATTATAGTTTATGTTTATATTTGGGCATGTGATTGAAGGAATTATTGTTTGAAGAGAAAATTCAAAGGTTTGGATTGATTTGAGAATGATTTGTCTAAGTTCAAGGATTTGACTTGAAAGAGTATAAGTTGGATTTAAGTTGGATTTAAGTTAGACTTGGATTTGAGTTTTGAATTTAGTTTTGGTTATTTGAATTTATATTTTATTTATATTTGTGAATATAAATAAGAATATAAATAGGTTATGAGAAAATCTTTTGAGTTTGAGTGATTTGGATTTGATTTGAAAAGTAGATTTCTTGAAAAAAGTATAGTTGATTTTGGTTGATTTGGATTTAAGTTTTGGTTATTTGAATTTATATTTCATTTATATTTGTGATAATAAATGAATATAAATGGGTTATGAAAAAAATCTTTTGAATAGTGATTTGGATTTGATTTGAGCTAAGTCGTAAGATGAAATCAAAGGCTTAGAAAGATATTGATTTGAATTTCATGGTTTGATTATTTGATTTGGAATTGATTTATGATTTGGATTTTGAGAATTTATGATTTTAGAAAATCATTTGAGTTAGAATTGATTTAAGATTTGATTTGGTGGTTTGAAGGAGGAAGCAAGGATTAGCTTAAAAGGTAGGCAATCTTCCTATACCCCAATGGCATAATATTCTATGGCTAACTCTTCTAAGTCACTAGGGTTAGGTTAAGTGTTTGCCTAATCACTAGAAGTGTCTTTAAGACTAAGGAACTCTTAGTGTTTAAAGAGTCCTTATGTCTAGGATGGAGAAGTTGAAAGCTCACTCTAAAAGTGAGGTCAACATGGAGCATATCAAATGAAGAATGAAGACCCCCATAATATTCATCATTTGTAATTATAATTATTCTCTTTTAATCTTGGTTGTATAAGGGTAGAACTCGACTACCCACATTTCTTTGGGTTATGCGGTGGTAAGCATAATTTTATTCTTTTTATGATAGTTTTATAAATTGTTTGATATTTTATTTAGCTTAGATAGAAAGATGTCTTTCATAGTTTGTTTATGATTGGTGATTATTGTATGTCCTAGATGTATTAGGCTGATAAAAATTAATTTTTCTACCCAAAACTCATAACTAAACCTATAAAATAGCTCATAACATCATATAAAATAGCATTAAATCAAGATAATAAAATATTTAGCAACCCTTAGCTAGATGTTGTATATTTAATATCATGCATAATCATCTTATTTCACTCTTGTTAAGAGAGGGCTTCTATCTTCACCAGATAGTAAGGGCTTAACCTTTGAGAGCATATGATGGAAGAACACCTCTTTCTCTTTTGATTTGGCCCATAATCAACTTCTCATGCATTTAGGCATACAAAATCCCATAGCTTGTGTCAAAATAAAGAGTCCTAAATTAAAGAAAGTTTGATAAAAATTTGCATTAGATTTAAGTCATTATTCATACCCTGCATGCTCTAGTCTCTCAGGGAGTGAGTTTAAGGACTTAGTTTCTTTTCTAAATAATAATAGCCTATCTAGCTTGCAAAATCATATGACTTGCCCACATGGATTTAAATTGTAGGAGGAGTTATCTGGCTGCCACTCCAAGTGGCAATAAGTTCAGCAGTCGAGTGGTTTACTCTCTCTTATGGAGGTAAACCATATACCCACTTTCTCCTTAGATTTAGGTCATGCTTTGACCCTCACCAAAGCTCCCTAGATTTAAGATCTGAGGTTATTATTTCCCTTTGCGGGCTAAAAACATAAATCTTTATCTCTTAGGCATTTTCACAATCTTGTATTGTGAAATTATAAGTCTTAGATCTTTAATAAAATTTCAAATCAAATAAATAAATCTCCTCAATTTCAAATATATAAAGCCCAACCATATGCTAAATTGGGTCTCACTTGTATTTCAGTATCATGAGCACTCATCCTTGGTTTTCATAATAACTCTTTCCTTTGATCCATCTTGATCTTCAAACCAATTTATTGATAGTCATCTTTGAATTCTTTGGAGACAATAATCATTACTTTAATCAGTATTCATAAGATTCATTTTTTCTTAAGATATATAATTAATGGGCTTGGAGAAATTAGAACCAGAATAAATAAATCCCACTTTTTTATCCATGTAAAGTAGGAAAAAATTCTTTGGTATATTGAAGACCCATCATGCTTTGAGTCCTTGTTGATTATGTCCATTGTAGATGACTCATTGAGATAGTAATATTCCTCAATCTCATATCATCAATAATTTTATCTGGTGTCCCCCTCAAATGAATCAAAATAGCACCACAATACTCATTTGAATATGACTGTATTAGTTTGATCTAATTTCCAATTGGTCCTTCTAGAATTTGATTTATAAATTGACCATCAAATCGCCAATACCCAATGAGACTTGACCCAATATCATAAACTCATGAGAACCAATGAAAATGGAATGAGTCTTAATTATATTTTCCTCCTTGAGACCAAACCCAAAATTGTGTCTTTCTCTCCTTGGTAGCCACTTCTTACCCAAGAGTGGATAATTGCTTCTTATGGGTTAATGAAAATAGACCAAGGAGTTAACTCACCTACAAATCCATTGGATCCAAAGAGGAGGTTTTCCACCTTGAGCCACCAACCTAACCTTTGGCACCAATGATAAACATGGGTTGACATTCTTGACACAATTGACCAAAAAATAAACATGATCCATCCTCCAATTGAAGGGTCAATCAATTGATTTACACTCTAAGCTAGAGACCAAAATGAAATGAGCTCTCGTAAAGTCATCCCAACTTGAGCTCACTATTCAAAGTAGATTTATCCCATTTTGATCCAACTCTCAATTCTCCACCAAACTAAAATTTTTCACCCACACCTTATCGAGAAATATCTAACTCATAGAAAGTATGACTTGATCAACATCCACTTACAGTGTCATGGTCCCAGTGAAAGGAGATAATGTGTCTTTGCTCAAGCTTCATCCAGAAGCTTCATTGATTTCACTATTGGTCTATAGCTCTAGTGAGGTAATTCCATTAAATCGAGCTTTTGGTAAAAAAATGTTTGGCCTTTTCGAAGAAAATTTGTATGTCGCACAAATCCAACTAGTATATCTATTCAAATGTACCTCGTGATGGTGTGGGTTGAATCTCGAATATATTTGAGCTTGGGTGAGCTCAAATCCTTAAAAGGCATGCACTCATCGCAGATGATGGATCACACCTCATCTTGCATGATCGGAATGGATGGTCGTGATTATTTTCTTGATAAAATCTAGTTTAATCCTATTAAAATTGTGGGGTTAATTCTAGTTGCCGATCTTATATCAAACTTTAAGTGACCAACCCCGCTGCACACGGAAAGCTCTACATTAGCGCCGTCGCATGGCCAATGGGATTAGGTCAGGTGCTTAATTAATAAATTTAATGGCTGAAACTTCAAAAATTTATAACAAATTATAGAAAAAAATCAAAAATGTACAAATAAATACTTGTTTTGAAGGTATTTTAGCGGAGAATCATTTAAAATTAATCCTAAATAGAATTAATTTTAAATAGAATTAAGGATTAATTAAGGTTTAATTACAAACTTAATTAGCTTAATTACCCCTTAATTACTTTAGTAATTGATCCCAAACTTTGTTTGTTAGTTTAATGGAATGACCTCTTCCTCCCATAATTTTCTTGGGATTTATTGCTTGGTTAATTAGGAGAATTGACCATTTAAGCCCTAATTACTCTCTTAATTAATATAATTAATTAATCTTACAAATAATAAAAATTAATTAGTTAAGTGCACTAATCACTGTTGAATAGTAATGGACAAGGGGACTGGGGTTAGTACCTCCTTCCTAATCTCTTTTCCTAAATCCATTTCTTTTTAAAGGAAAATTAATTAAAATGATATTAATTAAGTGGCTTAATTAATCAAATTAAAAACATGATCACAACGGGTAATTAACAATGGAATTCAGACTTCCTCTTTATGTGTTTAATAACATAAATACCCCTAAGGAAATTTTAATCAACCCATAAGTGTGGGAAAATCATAAAAGTACTTAATTAGGTTCTTTAATCTAATTAACCCTTAATTATGAGACATTTGCTTTAGGTCCTTGTAGGAGCATTGCAATTTTATTTTCTCAAATATTCATATCATTTGTGGCTCATAGTTAAGTGGTTAATCAAATTAAAGAAGCATAGGTAAGGGTAATTAATTAATTTAATTAAGGATCTAACTTAATTACCTTTTCTTAAACCTAATCAAACTACTAATGCGGGAATAGAAATAAAATAATAAGTAATTCTCGTCCTCTTTAAATCAAATCAAAAATCCAAATCTAAATTGATAAAAAAAAAAAAGCTTTAGTTTACTTTAAATAATTTTATTTAGTATGATTGTCCTTAGGAATTAACTTTATTAAATGGATTATGTGTTTATATTTGATTATTCCTTTCCAATCATGCTAAATATTGTATGTCATTTGATTTCATGCATTCATATCTTTCAAAGTAATTAAATCAAATGAAATTTCTTTATATAAAGCTTGCGTGTGATGGATTAACTTATCATATGTGTGGCTATTATCACTATTAAATCCAAATATATTTTTTAAAAGTTTATAAATGGATAACAACATATATTGTGGTGATAGTTATAAACACATAGGAGATGCATGTGCTTATAGCTTAAGTATATGAAGTGAAGTCTTTTTTATTTTATTCATATGTTGATTTACATAAATTTGAATGTGTTGACCTCACTTTTGGAGTGAGCTCTTAACCTCTCTTCATAGACTTAGGACTCTTCTAGACACTAAGAACTCCTTAATCATAAGACACATTTAGTGACTAGGTGAATACTCAACCTAAGCCTAGAGACTTAGAAGTGTTATGCCTTAGAGCTTAAAGAAATTACCTATCACATAGCCTAAACCCAATCTAGATACACTTTCTCAAATCAAACCCAGATTCAATTCTCAAACCAAATCTCAAATTCAAATTCCAAATCTAATTTCAAATTTGACTCCAAATGATTGAAACCTAAAGTCAAATTCAAATCCTAAGACCCTTCCTAAGCCATATGAATCACATTCATAAGCTTAGCCAAAACTCCCCTTAGAACAAATCAAACTCAATTGATCTCTTTATAAATCAATTTATTCTTCATTTATATTCACAAATATAAATGAAATCCAAATTCAAATGACCAAAACTATATCGAAAATCAAATCCAAACTCATTCTAAACCCTTTAAGCCAATTATTTGGACTTAGCCAAATTCTATTCAGATCAAATCTAAACTAATGAACTTTCTCTTGAATCAATCATTCATTCAATTATCTACCCAAATATAATTGAAACTTAGAATAATCAAATGAAATCGAAGCCAACCCAAGTCAACCCCAACCTAACCCTTTTGACTTAAAAATTTCAAATGAGCCAAAATCTCTTAGACTCCAAATTGATTTGAATTTATTTTTCAATCTAGGGCTCATATATAAGTTCAACTAAACTCAAATCAAACCAAAATCAAATCAATTGACCCACTTAGGTCCACTTGACCCAAAGTGACCTAAAGGACCAAATCGGGTCAAACCATGATCTAACCCAAATTGATTGCAACCAATGGCTCAAGTTCATTCAAAATTGATTATTGAACTTGACCAAAGCCATACTTAAATCCAATTTGATCAATCGAACCCAATTAGTCAACTTGACCCAACCTAGCCAAATTTAGCCTAAAGGGTCAATTTGGCTTAAATCCAAATTAAATCTAACTTAATTCAAACCAAAGACCACATTTATCTTCAATTAACTAATTGAACATGAATCAACCATGACCCAAGCTAATTTGGCCAATTTTGGTCAAATGGGTCAATTTGACCCAATATGACCCAATAACCCAAATTAGGCCAAATCCCTTGAAACCAAGCCAAGACCCATTGGGGGCTGATCAAACCCGACCCAAACTCATTTGGGATCAGTCCAAAATCAATCCAACCTAATTAAACCCCTCATGGATCCTCTCCCACATAGGAATCCATCCCAACCTCATTTATTCTCCTCCATCACATGCACTTAACTCCTCCCCAACATTTGCATTGAATTGAGCTGATCATATGGCAGCAAGAGAGGACTTTGGAGCAAAACTCCAAAGTCCTCAATCAATCCATCATCCATCCCAACCACCCCAAGCAAGATGACAATCAATTTGAGCCAAAAAAAATTCAAAAAGAATAGATTTTTGGCCATTATAAAAGGAGGGGGAAATGAGGCTTTAGATCTCTTCCTCCCACCACCATTCAGCCCCCAAAAGCTCCCCAAAGCAAAAAGGAACTCACCCCCACCTCTTTGAGCCATTTTTGAGCTCAAAAACACAAAAAGTTACTTTTCCTGCGAGGCGGCGATAAACATCGGAGAAGTTGATGTTCTGAAGAGAGGCGAGCGTTAAAGATCATTCCAAAGCTTCCTCACATACCTAGAGTTGCTCAAATCTTCACCGCCATCAAAAACTATCCCCGATGAGGTAAATTATGCCAAACTTTAGCTGGCCTTAGGATTTCATGTATTTTGTGTTAATTTTCTTACAATTTTAGGAATTTCCCTAGATAATCCTGCATTTTTATTTTAAATCATAACAATTAGAAAATAGAATTATTTATCGGTGTAAATTGATGCAAAAATGGGTCCATTTGGACAAGTTTTCACTTACAAATCCCATTTTTCCCTTAAAAAAGCCTAAAAACATTGTTCATCGATGGCGGGGCTACAGCCATCGTCCGATCCCGGTTGTGGGATTGCATGGCTTGAATCGCGTGATCCGAGCCTTCAGATCGCCTGACATGATCTAAACTATCCGATCGCTTGGTTCACATGATTCGATCAAATGTGATGATGATCGCCTTCGACGCTCATAATGACCGATCATCCGATGGTTCGTCGGACGGATGGCTCGATTGCACCAATGCAGCCTGGATCATACGATCCGATCATCCGATCTCGAAGGTCCAGTGAGCCATGGATCGCATTTATGATCTTCGCCCATCGACGTTAGCGCCGCACGTATTTCCTTTTTATAAAAAAAACTTAATTTAAATCACCTAAAAATTTAAAAATTCATAGAAAATAAAATACTTAACCAAAAGATACAAAGCTCGTTGGATTCATCTTTCTGAGTGAAATCCAACAAATCCAAAATCTCAAGTTTTACTAAGTATTCTGTGCTTAATTTGAGTTTTAGTAAAAATTAAATTTCATTAATTAAACCAAAATATATATATCAAATTAAGTTGACATTTTCATGGATTGAAATTAGAGTTAAAACACACCTACCATAAAAATTTCAAGTGAAAAGGACTTCTGTATTAGGAGAAATTAAATTTTGAAGTTTAGATTATCCATTTTAATAAAATAAATCAAATAAAAATTTACAAAAATCTCCAAAAATGGCTTAAATCACTTCAATTGACATCTAGGACTCTTAAGAAAATAATTGTGATTTTCTAAATCCTAATGAACCCCAAACAAACACTTAGTAGAGTTTAATTAAGAGTTAAAAATATAATAAAAAATAATTTAAATATCAAATCAAAATCAAAATGAAATAGCACTTAAGCAATCATTAATCAAACCTCAAATCAAAATAATATCATCCTTATAGGAAATTAAATTAAATATGGTTAAACCTATTTAAGTTAATAAAACTCAATTAAATGATTAAATCTTAAATCAAACTCAAAATTCAATAAATTTAGGAAACTTTAAAAAATATAACTAAACCTACACTAAGCATGAAGTCTTAATCATATGAAACTCCTTAATGAATATAAATAAATTGAAACTAATTAATCATTAAATAAACTAAAAAATCAAATTGATTAATAAACCAATACAACATAATCATTTACTATAATTAAACCAAATAAAGTTAAAGTAAACTTAATTAACATATGATTAAATAACATCCATTTGGAATAAGATAATTAATTAACCCATAAATATTTCAACCTAATAACTAAATCAAACATGTTCATTAAATCAAATAAACAAAATAAATGAATCAAATCAAATAAACTCTAATCATAAATAATCAAACTTAACTGAAATGAAATAAACAATTAATTCACTTAATAATAATGATGGTAATAACAATAATCCTTTAATCAAATCAAACTTAAGTAAAACACTTAACTAATCAAATCACTCACATGTGAGAAATTAAGTCATTAATCTAATTAAATAAACCCTTAATTAATCTAATGATTTAAAAATTAATTACCTTTAATTAATTAATCAAACATCTAATCAATGCAAACTTAATGAATTAATCCATCATCTAATTAATCAAATTAATTTAAATAAGTTACATTAAAGCTAATTTTAAAATTAAGCTTAAATCAAACACCTAATTAAATTTAATAATTAATCACACTTGAATTAATTTAATCAAATTAATCATATAAATCAATTAATTACATCATTAAGTAATAAATCTTTATTTAATTTAGTAAGTTAACACACTACTTAATTAAACTAATTACCCGCTAATCCAATTAATAAACACCTAATTAATGTAAACTTAATAAATTAATCCACCATCTTAATAAACCAAATTAACTTTATAAATTAGATTAAAATTAATTCAAATCAAACACTTAATTAATCTACTAATTAATTTGATCACACATATTAAGTAAACTAATTAAAGTCAATTAAATTTATCATATTAAACTTAAACTTAATCGAACATAAATGCAATTAAATACCAATCAATTTTTAATTTAAACTTAAATCATAAAATTACATCATTAATCAAAACAAATATGAAATCAATTAAAAAAGAAAACAAATCTTTACTTAATAATAATTAATCACACCTCTTAAACAAGCTAATTAAGTTAATCAAATTAATCATAATTAAACTTAAACTTAATCAAACATAAATAAAATTAATTTAATCAAAACCTAAATTATTAAGTCATTAATTATATCAAACCTAAACAAATATGAAATCAAATTGAAACTTAAATAAATCTTTATAATTAATAAATACACTTAATTAAGCTAATCACATAATCACAAACCAAAAAAAACCATAGACTAATAAAGCTAATCAAATCAAATTAAATCAAATTAAATTAAATTAAGAAAGACTCTCATCAATTTAATATGTAATCAAATCAAATCTCATTTAACCTTCTTTAATAAGATAAACTAGTTTACTATCCAATGTTTGAAATAAAAATACAAACCAAACTTTGATAAACAAAGAATCAAACTTAATTAAAATCAAAATTAAATCTCAATTAATCTAATCTGATCAAACTACAAATGAATGAACCATAATCAAATAAACATAAAGTCAAGTCACACAACCATAATCAAAGAAAATAATTAAATATTAATTTAAAAGGATATTGAATTATCAAGATGTAATTAAACCAAAACATCTAATCTAAAACTAATCAATCAAAAACACATGAATTTAAACAAACTTAAACTTCATTAGATATAAAGGATACTGAATTATCAAGATGTAATTAAACCAAAACATCTAAATCAAAATCAATCAATCAACTACTTAAACAAACTCAAATTCTAAATTCTAAATCAAATCAAATGAATTACACAAATTCAAATGGGTCGATTAAGATACTTAAGGATCACAGTTAGACTCTTTAAGAGTTAGGATGTAGAATAAGATGAGTTCTGCCTACAAATGGTATTCATTGTACTCTTCATTCTTGAAAACCTAAACACCATTTTAACTAAATAAAAGTGAAATAGAAATAAAAAAAATAAATCATTAAATCATTTAAATTGAAATCACCCAAAGGTAAAATTTAAACAAATTCAAACTCCAAATTGAAACTTAAACTAAAGAAGCCTAGTAAATTCTTGCCACACAAGCCTTAAGAACACACATTAGAATACTAAGTCACCACTTCTAGTGCTAAGTTAGGGTGTTGTATGTATAATGTTGTGTTTTATTTTGTGATGTAATATTTTAGACAAGAGGTTAGCATGTATGCTTCGTAGATTGGATGTTAGGTTGTTATTAAGTTAATCATATTTTCTGCAGGGGATTGTGCTTAAGGGGCTGATGTAATAAAAATATAAATACATTGTTGTGTTGCTTAGCCTAAGCATGACTCATAGAGTGGGCTTGGTTACCCATGTGGGTGCTAAGTCCAAATTATTCATATAACTGCTTGGGTTGTATGGTTTGTTTAGCTAACATTTGTATTGCAGGTGTAGCTAGATTTATTTTTCCTATTTTTGATGTAATCTTGCATTAGGAATTAGGATTAATGTTATGGAGGATTAGGATGAGTAGTGGACAGAAGGCTTAGTCCCTGGGGTGCCCTGTGATTCCTTTGGAGCAAATCAAATCAAAAGAAAGAGAATGAAAAATTGAAGAAAAGAATTCCCCCATATTATGTATTATTTTTTTGTAATTCGGGTTGTATAAGGGTAGAGCTTGGCTACACATCTTTTTTTCTCTTTAGGTGTACAATGAACGACTGACCGGCCTTTTATTCTTTTACAGTAGTCTATAAAATTGTTTGATGTTGTGTTTAGATTCATTACAATATCATGCTTTTTATAGTTTCTTTATGATTGATGCTTGAATGAATGGCTTAGATGCGATAGGCTCTTAGAATAAAATTAATTTTTTTATCCTACTAACAACTCATAACTAAAATTTTAAAATAACTCATAACCTCACATAAAAGCCTAGATATTAAATCAAGATAATAAAATTTTTAGTAACCCCTTAGTTGGATAAATAAATATATGATATCATGCATGTCATATTATTCCACTCTTGTTAAGAGGGGGCTTCCATCTTTGCCAGAGAATGAAGGCTTAACCTATGAGAGCCTTCGATGGAAGAACACCACTTTCTCTCTTGATTTGGCCCATAATCAAATTCTCATGCATTTAGGCATATAAATCAGCTGTCAAACAAAGTCCAAAAGAATCAATAAATTTGATAAAATTTTATTAGATTAAGTCATGGATTCATACCACTCATGCTCTAATCTCTTAGGGAGTGAGTTTAAGGATTTAGTCTCCTTTCTAAATGAACAATAGCCTAGCCATCTTGCAAAGCATAATACTTGCCCATATAGATTTAATGCATAGGAGGAGTTAGTTGGCTGCCACTCTAAGTGATAATAAGTCCAGTAGTTTGGTGGTTTATTCTCTCTTATGGAGGTAAACCACATACCCATTTTCACTTTAGATTTAGGTCATGCTTTGACCCTTGTCAAAGCTCTCTAGATTTAGGATCTGATGTTGTTATTTCCCTTTAGGGCTACAAGCATAAATCCTCACCTCTTAAGCATTTCCACAATCTTATGTTGTGGAATTATAAGCCCAACAATTTAATAAAATGTCAACTCAAATAATTAACTCTCTTCAATTTCAAAAATATAAAGCCCAATTACAGGGTAGATTGGAATGCTCATTAGGCTTCAAGTATCATGCATTTCTACTTTCTCCTTTGGATTCCAAAAATAAGTCTTCTCCTTGATCTATCCCATTTGATTTTCTAAAATAATCAATCCTTTGATAGTCTTAACTTTGAAATCTTTGAAGACCCTAATTGTCTATTTTAATCGAGTATTCTTAAGAATTCATTCCTTAGGATGTAATTAACTATGGGGGGCTTGTCTCCATAGAGAACTTAAACAAACCACTTAAAATAAACCCACTTTACTTTTCCATGTAAAGTAGGGAAAGATCTGTATATTCAAGACCCATCATGCCTTAGGAGTCCTTATTAGGTCATTAGGTCCATTATAGGGTGATTTCTATCTTTCGAGATAATATATCATTCCTTAATGTCATACCCAATCGCTTCAATAAGCGCCCCCTAAGATTTGCATGGTGTCCCACATCCTCAAAAACAAATACCAGAGATTTTTCTGGCGACTCCGTTGGGGATGGTTCCTCTCTCCTTCTTTAGTAGAAAATCATTATCTCCAAACATTGATAGTGGACTTATATTTTATAGGCCAGACTATCATTCTTTCCATTGCTTATTTCATCCTTAAGCAAAGCTAGCCAACATCCTTAGGTTTTAGGACCTCAGGGTCTTAAAATCCCTATTTTCCCCAATAGGTGAAAATTAAAATTAATCAAATAAAGTAGATCACCAAAATTAAGAACCTCTTCACCATTCTAATGGTGAGACAAAGTTCATCCCATGAACAATAAGAAAATAAAACCCTTCTACAAGATAATATGTCTTTCCAAAGGAACTTTTTCAAAATCCACATAATAAGAGATCTTTACACAAAAATTTGTAAGAAATTTTCAAAAAAAAAAGGCACAAAACACATATAACCAAACCTCGTTTAACAAATCCTATGATTATTACATGGAGGTTCTTTTCAAAATCAAAATCAACTATTTTTAATGTCTTTTTCAAAAGCACATTTTCTTTGGAAATAGCTATCCCCATCTCACACACTCAAATTTGTTGGATGGATACTCTATTTTTGAATTAAATTATTATATAAAATTAAAGCTCCACTTAGCATATCATATGTGCTAGAGTTGAAGTTTTCCCCCTTTTCAAAAAGTAATAAATCATACACAAAAAAGAGAAGTCAAGACATATTTAAACACACACACACACACATCTGACCCAAATTTATCACATGGGAGTTCCCCTTCCCTTGGAGAAGGTAGAGCAAATTGAATTCTATTTGCATTTGTCAGATAAAACTCCTTCTTGCCAAAGTCTTGGACTTCAAAACACATTGGGAGCTCATTTGACATGTCCAAGTATATCAAATGAGAACCCCTTTTTGAAAATCATAAGAATAATTTGAACTCCATCTAACATACCTAAGTTTGTTAAATAAGTTCTTTTTCTTTCAAAAATCATAAACACATTTAACTTTCACTTAACATACCAAATTTGTTAAGTGAGAGTTTCATTTTCAAAATCTAAAACACACTTGACTTTCGCTTAACATACTAAATTTGTTAAGTGAGTTTCATTTTCAAAAATCATAAACACATTTAACTTTCACTTAACATACCAAATTTGTTAAGTGAGAGTTTCATAAACACACTTGACTTTACTTAACATACCAAATTTGTTAAGTGAGAGTTTCATTTTCAAAAATCATAAACACATTTGACTTTCACTTAACATACCAAATTTGTTAAGTGAGAGTTTCATTTTTAAAAATCATAAATGCATTTGACTTTCATTTAACATACCAAATTTGTTAAGTTAGAGTTTCATTTTCAAAATCGCAATCACATTTGACTTTCACTTAACATACCAAATATATTAAGTGAAAGTTTCATTTTCAAAAATCATAAGCACATTTAACTTTCACTTAACATTCCAAATTTGTTAAGTGAAAGTTTTAATTTCAAAATCATAAAAACATTTGACTTTCACTTAACATACTAAATTTGTTAAGTGAGGGTCTCTTTTCAACACACATTTGATCCCTCTTTTAGCATACCAAATTTGTTAAATAAGGAACCAATTTTTCATGTCAAACCACACTTGAGCTTTCTTAACATACCAAATTTGTTAAGAGAGTCTCATTCTCAAAGAAAACAAATATCTCAAACACATTTGATTTCATTTAACATACCAAATTTGTTAAGTGGAACTCCCATCTTCAAAGAAAAGCAAATTTATCTCACAATCACATTTGACTTTCACTTAGCATACCAAATTTGTTAAGTGAAAGTCTCATCATCAAGCACAAATCAAACATATGTGGACTTCACTTAACATACAAAATTTGTTAAGTAAGAAGCCCCATTTTCAAATCAAAATATCATACAATCAAATCTTCATAAGCAAAAATATTTCAAACACACAATCACAACCTCTTTTTAGCATACACAAATTTGCTAAATAGAGGTCTTTCAAACTATCAATATTTTCAAACAAGATGCACAAAACACAAATATCTCCAAGAAAATCTCTCCTCAAACTTTAGAACCCCATCCAACCTACCTAAATCAATTGAGTATGGGTTTAGAATAGAAATCAAATGGAAAAGACTCTCCTCAATATCCAAATCTCTCCGATGAACCCCACTTAACACATTTAATTCATCCAGTGTGGGTTCAAAACTCCAAACTTCTATTACTTGCATGGAACAAATATCAAGGTAGAAATCTGACACAAGTTATATTTCCACAAATGCGGACATATAGCTCAAGTGCGTCTTTTTTTACACATGAAGCTCAAATGTTTACTTTTCCTTTTGAGATGGATTTGGCCTTGCAGCCACCAAACGACTTTGCCACCTCATTCATTTTGGCCGAGGTTTTGAGGGGCTAGAATCACTTGTGAGGGGACCACCCTCACTGCCAGAAGTGTGGTGGCAAGATGGTCATTCTTGAGATGTCATCCGACTAAGTTTCCTCACTAAAGAGGAAGGTTGTGGTGGTTCCGGTTGCCCAGTGTGTGCACTGGGTTTGCCTTCCCTATACTACACCACTCATTGGCTCCTTCCAAGGGGAAGGCCACCCTATCTTCAGGGATAGTCTCCCTCACATACGAGGTTGGGTCTAGTTTTTGTGCTACCCCTTCTAGTAGGACTCAACGTCGCAAGATCAAGCAGCATCATGACCACATAGCCAAGGAAATAGAGGTAATTTACTCGTCTACAGCAAAGGAGTTACCTAGGATAGTGTCTCTTCTTATCATAGAGAACAAGTTTTGCCCCCTCTCTATTTCGATGGGGAGGAAGACATTAGGAGGATCTTAATTTATCATCCCTCAAAGTGGGGACATTATTGAGGAGAGGCCGGGAGGCTGCATCGATTGCATTAACATAGAACGTAGGTATGCCGAGAGAGGCCTCAACCATCATGGACTTTCTCGCCACCCGCGGTCGATCATACTAATAGCATTCTACTGATGGGTACTACCCACCATAGGAGAGAAGCTCTAGCCTAGATAAAGCCGGTGTTGCCTCCACCACACCGATCCACTCCTCACCCACCATCACCTGTTCAGGTCCCACCATCCACCATGCCTACAAACATCTAGGGAGAAGAAAGCCACATTGGTGGTCCGGCTATGGCCAATGGGTCCCACTTCATCTACTCCTCAGACTGAGGTGAGGGTGAGTTCCCCTACTCGACCTCCTACTTTAGTCTTGGTGAAGAAGGAGTGGCAACCCCGCAGTGTCATGGTCACACCACCACAACCACCACCATCAGTGGTAGTGACTGCAGAGCCAAAGAAGGAGAAGGAGACAGTTCTGCAGACCCCATGGTAGTGGATCTCGCCAGGGACACCACTCCACCCATGAGTAACATGTCTCTTCCAATAGTCATGACTCTTAGAGCCAAAGACTCTGATAGCATATTGCATCTAGTCAGCACTCATCCTAGAGATAGTAGTACAGCGATAAGCAATGCCTGATGTATTTCTATCTGTGAGCATAGCCCACTCTGGCCAGTGTTTGTCCCTACACATGACACTCTTGGATGAGATTTTCGCCAAGACTTGCCGAGAAGAGGGAACTCTTCAGGAGCAATTTCTCTAATGAAGAGGATGATAGGGTGAGTTTTAATCCAACTAAGAATGATCTCTTGGAGGACTCAAAGTCTATATAGTCGACACTAAGGGTTCCCTTAGAGATCAAAGATAGAGGTGTTGTACAGAAGGAAGAAGACATAGCTCATTCAACCCAACACCTTCATCAATGAGGCGAGAGAGATGAGCATATCGTAAGATGGAGAAAAGAGTTGAAGACTTGTTAGCGCAGATCACTTTCAAGGCCAAGCTCCATCGACTACCTCTAGAGGCAACCACCTTTGTTGCATCACCCAAGAGTACATCTCTCGTGGACCGATAGTGCATCGCATAGGAAGGCCAGATAGTACCTCCATGCAAAGAGATAAAAGCATACGGTGGAACATCAAGTGAAGGAAGAAGCATGCAAGCTGAGGTGGCTCATCTGTTTTAAAGGGTAGACCCTACCCAGAGGAATTCGATGTAGTCCAATATCCCAAGGGTTTGTGCCACCATCCTTCAAGATCTTTGATGGCAGTGGAAACCCTTGGCAGCATATAACACACTTTATAGTTAGTTGTTGTAACACCAGAGGTAGTGATGCACTTCTCTTCTGACTTTTCGTTAGCAGTCTATCATGGATTGTATTTGATTGGTATGTTGAACTACCAATGGTTCAATTAAGACTTTTGCTCAGTTGGAGCATCTCTTCATCAAGAGGTTTTCTAGAGCCCAACAAAGGGTAATTATGGGTGACCTCATAGTGGCACAATACAAAATCCCAATGAGTCCCTTGTTAATTATATTCTCAAGTGGTGAAACCTGAGTATGAAATGAGAACCACAGCTGTCTGAATAGCATGCTATTGAAATTCTTCTCAAGAATATTCATGGCCTGGTTTCTTTCATTCTCAAGGGATTTACAATCAACACATTTGAGAAAGTAATCAACAAGGTGGCTAGCCTACAAGGGGAAGCCAAATAGTTACATTTTCAAGACCAATCATCCCAAACCAGAAAGCATTCAAGAAGAAGCCAGAGGTAGTAGTGTCGGTAGACAAAGGGAAGCAGCCAGCCAGAGCTCAATATGAGAGACCTCGTGCACAGCAGCCTCCATTTTCACCACCTCAAAGATACCACCACCAGCTACTGCCACCACTCCTCCTTCACAATATACTCAATAATGGTACTCATATCCACCGTCAGGTAGCTATTACCCACCTACTCTTATCGATAGATTGAATAAACCATATTCATTGAACAGGGAGGTAATTAGAAAAATCTTTAAGAATCTCTTAAAAAACTTGACTTTCAGTTACCTGAGCCCAATAGGTCGGAAGATGTGGGCAAGAGTAATGATCCTAACTATTGCCCCTACCACGGCATGGTTAGTCATGTCTTGGAAGATTGTGTCACCTTTAAGGACTAGCTTGAGCACACCTACAAGTCAAGAGCTATTGTTATCCCCAAGGAATACTTGTTAGAAATAACCCTCCAATTCTATCAGAATAATTTTTGGGGATACTTGCGATCCTCTTAAGATAAAAGATGGTTGGGATATTACCTTATCCCGAACCTCTAAAAAAATGGTCTCTAAGATTAAGAAGTTTTCTTTATAGGTGCCTGAAGTAACTCAAACCTCCAACAATAAGGAAGGTTTGTAAAGTGTCAAAGACAACTTGAAGAAGTGTGCACCAAAGACTACCTTACATGCCAGATAGCATAGGACAAACCACCATCTGAGCCCAAAACTCCATCCACCATTACAACTATTATTTCTTCCTTCACTAGCTCCTCTTTTATCAATAGGAGTGTTGTATCAGACAAGACACTATACCCCTTACCCCACTTACTTTATTAGATTTCTATTATGTACCTCCATCTAAGAAGAAATCAATGAAGAAAGCTTTCACTTACATCTTGTCCACTTCTGATACTCTAGATTTTATTCCTCTCAAAAACTCTTCAAGTTTATAAATTAATAATGATAACTCTAGTTCTGATCATTCTTTTTCTGATTTAGAAATGGATTTCCCATTTCTAAATCACACGGGTTCACCTCTTGAGATTAATTTGGAGTCATCCACTCGATCCCATAGAGAAGTGGTAGGTACATGAGAAGGTAGAACTTCCTACAAATTCATCATTCCAAGAGGTCACTAAAGTTAACCTTCACAGTGGAAAAGTTCTACCTCCTAAGGTGGCACCTCAGGATAAGGGTAAGCAAATCATTGGTTCTAAAGAGCAGATAGCCCCTCCACAAGATGCTCCACCTATGGATATGCTGCTGGAGGATCAATCCAAGATTGACAACAATATCCTAGCACATCTTAGAAAGTTTTCAGCTAAGTTAAGCATATATGACACCCTTATCTTATCCAAAGAGATGGGAGAATCTCTAATCAAGGCTCTTCTTCATCCAGAGATATGATTTAGAGCCGCTACAAAGAGAAGGCTCAGAAGGACACTGGAGTTACATTCGGATGAAGACTTGCTTCTAGAAATAACCAAGCACAACCACCCTCTTTACATTACAGTGGATATTGGAAGATACAAGATATCCAGAGTTCTTGTTGACCAGGGTGCATCAGTGAATATTACGAGTCTAAAAAACCCTCGATTACTTGAAGATTGACATCTCCAAACTTTCAAAATAGAGGATGATGTTGAGAGGATTCAATGAACCAGGCGAGAGGGCTTTAGGCTCATACCATTAGAAGTAGATGATTAGGAAGACTACCACCAAGTTTCATATTATAGACTCAGCTATATCCTTCAATGCTTTGCTTGGGAGATCATGGATACATGAGAACAATGTGGTTCCATCCTCTCTACACCAATGTAAGATGTTCATGAGGGGTGGGATTGAATACAGCACTAAAGGAGATCTTAAGCCATTCAGTTCATGAGGTCAAAATATGAGGATGCGGCCTACTATCTTCCTCAAAATCAACAAGTCTATTCTCATGAACTTGAAAGTTCAAAATAAAAGAAAAAGAAAAGGAAAAGAAAAAGAAAAGAAAAGAAAAGAAAAATAAAAAAGAAAAGAAAAGAAAAGAAAAGAAAAGAAAGAAAAAAGGAAATGAGGAAGAAAACAAAAGGGAGCGAGAAATAGACTTGGAGGAGAAAGTAGAGCCTAACATTAGATTCCACCCATAGTTCATTACTCCATTCGAACATATAGTTAGGGTGACTCGACCTGCAGAGAAAAGGAAAATCGGAGACATGGGGATAAGACCACCTTATTGGCCATCCAATGGAGTTATGTCCTGCTACCAGACTACACCTATATATAGACTTAGAATCTAGTTCAGGACATGAGTCATATGATTAGTATGCTAGCTAGCACTTCCAGACAGCAGATCCCCAAGCAAGTGATAGTTGAGACACATCGATGAAGACCGTGCTCCTAAGCAAAGCATAAGTGTATCCAAGTCTATATGTAAAATAGTGAGGCATCAGTTGAGAACTTTAGCTCTAACCCCACTTTCCTCACAAAATTTGAGTAGTTAAGGAAGCCCCTAAGTCTTCCACAAAATGTAAAGGCGAAGTTCTTTCTTAGAGCATCATCCTCAAATCAAGAAGCTGATGTAGAACTTGAGGATGATTCATACAAAGATTTAATAGAATTACCTTTTGATTGGTACTTAGCTTGTGTTCTTAATTTAGCAAAGAAAGGATTGATTCCACATGCTTGGTCTAAACATAGGTCAGATTATTTTAAAAGGTTATGGGACAATAAATGCGGACATTCACAATCAAGATCGAGACTAGGGTTTGGTACAGTGGGTCCAGTCGATGATGATGATTACTGCTTAGTCATCACCAATCATTTAGAATATGATAGGTTCTTTTTAATTCATGCTAACTCATATGAGGAGGCATGCTTAAAAACTTAGATAATCCAAAAGACTTTGAAGTCAGGGATGCATCGCCAGAGTTCGAAGAGGAGATCAGATCAACTATCGATGAGCTCAAAGAAATCAATCTAGGAAATTAAGAAGATCCACGCCCAACATATATCAATTCTCTATTGAATGAAAAAGAAACCAATGATTAGTAAAGCTATTGACTGAGTTTAAGGATTACTTTGCATGGAGTTATGAAGAGATGTCTGGCCTATCTCCTAACATAGCAGTCCATAAACTAGCAATAGAACCTAATGCTAACCCTATAAAGCAAGCTCCTAGACACATGTGATTAGACATTGAACAATAAGTTACTTATGAAATCAAGAAATATTGGCTTTACTAGGGAAGAAAAAATCCTACCAAGTTAGCCAGTGTTATCCCAATTAACAAAAAATAATGGCATGTCCTAAGGATGAATTTTGACTTTCTATACCAGAATTAATGGTGGACATCACCTCATCTCATGCAGTATTCTTCTTTATGGATGGATCATTTGGCTACAACTAGATTAAGATGGCCTAGAGGATGAAAGAAACACTTCCTTTTGAACCCCAATCAAAATCTATTATTATAAGGTCATGCCTTTTTGCCTTAAAAATGTCGGTGCCACATACTAGAGGACCATGACTCGAATCTTCGATGAACTCATTCATCATCAAGTTGAATGCAACGTCGATGATCTCATTATTAAAAGTAAAGAAAAGGAAGACTATCTCTTTGACTTGAGAGTAGGTTTTGAACGGTTAAGATAATACAACCTCAAAATGAACCCCTTGAAGTGTGCATTCGGAGTAGCTTCAAAAAAATTCCTTGGGTTTGTTATCCGACACTGGGGAATTGAAATTGATCTGAAAAAGATCAAAGTGATATTAGAAATGCTACCCCCTAAAAGCCTAACACAACTCAGGTCATTCCAAGGGCGATTTGCATATCTAAGACACTTCATTTCCAACTTATCAGGAAGATGCCAACCATTCTCGACTTGTCAAAAGGATGCCAAGTTCAAATGGGATGATGTCGATAGCTTTCAAAGACATCAAGCATGATGTCGCTAATCCCATGACTCTATCTGGCAAGCCGCTATATTATACTCGCTACATTAGATGACTCCCTTGGTGCTTTGTTAGCTCAAACCAATGACGAAGGGAAGGAGAACAATCTCTATTATCTCAATTATCATTTGATCCATGTTGAGAAAACTATCCACTTATTGAAAAGCACTACCTAGCTTTAATCATTGCATCCCAAAAGCTACGACATTACATGCTTTCTCATAAGGTGAACTTAATCTCTAGAGTCAATCCACTATAATATCTCATGACATGGCTGACCTTACCTGGACAGTTGGCACATTGATCCATAATTTTGTCTTAATTTGACATAACATTCATATCCCTCCATGCCATAAAAGGATAAGCACTTGCAGATTTCTTAGTAGTGCATCCACTCCCTTCAGACTCTCCGCTTAACGATGATCTCCCCGATGAACAATTCATGAACTTAGGGTGTACTAGTGCTCGCCATTGAGAGATGTACTTTGATGGTGTAGCTTCTTCTCAAAGAGGACAAGAAAAATAATTTACTATCTCAGGGAAGGAAAGGTAGGAATAGTTCTCCTAATTCTATATCGCAATGTGATGAGATTCTCATATCATCTATCCAATCCATGCACCAACAACGAAGCTGAATATAAGGCTCTGATTACTGGTCTGAAATTAGTCATTACACAACATCCAGAGTATCAACATCTTTGGAGATTCTCAGTTAGTCATCAACCAAATCACTGGGTTTTACAAAGTTCTAAAGCCTAAGCTCCATCATTACCATAAGTACACTATGGAGTTATTGGCACTAAATCCCAAAGGTTACCATCTACAAGATTCCTTGAGGAGAGAATGTAGTAGCAAACGCATTAGCCAAGCTTGTCAAAGAGTTGGCATGTCTAGAAGATGAGACCATTCTAATAAGGGTCCAAAATAGACAAGTCTTATCCCTTATTGATGAACTCATGAGATTCTCTTGAAGGGGAGGTTGTCATTGCCAAAAGGATGATGAGTCAGATTGGAGGCAACCATTCATAGACTATTTAAATATAGGCAAACTACTTTAAGAGAAATCACTAGCACACCAGGTGAAGCAGATAGCCCTTTCCTATACTCTTATAGGTGGCACCTTGTACCGACAATCCTTCGATCATATGTGGTTATGTTGTCTAGACAAAGATGAAGCATGTAGGATCGTGACTGAGGTACACTCAGGTTTATGTGGAGCACACCAATCCAGTCCGAAGATGAAAGTAAAGATCAGGAGACTAGAATACTACTGACCTTCGATGATTGTAGACTAGATGGACGTAGCTAGGAGATGCCACCAATGTCAGGTACACGGTGTGGTCCTACATCAACCACCCAATATTCTACATCCTATATTGGCCTCATGACCATTTGAGTGTTCGAATATCGACATAGTGGGTTCGATCAATCCTCCTTCTTCCAAGGGTCAGGTTCATTCTAATGCCAGACTACTTTTCCAAGTGGTGAGGCAATCCCACTTAGAGGTCATCCAACATGTGCTCCAATTTTTTAGAAACCATATCGTATATAGGTTCGGGGTGCCTCAATGAATTATATCCGATAATGGTACTACATTCAAGAGCACCAAAATTAACAACTTTTTCAATTGACACATTATATATTGGAGATATTCTACCATCTACTATCCATGGGTGAATGGCTTAGCAAAAGCCTTCAACAAAACCCTCATTCAAATACTGAAGAAGACACTAGATGACAATAAACGATGATGGCATGAATAGTTGGTTGAAGCCTTATGGGCTTACCGTACTACATACAGAACTCTAACTCAATCTACCCCTTTCTCCTTAGTGTCCATATCTAAAGTCGTTCTACCATTAGAAGTCCAACTCCCATCACTAAGGATAACCGTGGGTAGTAAAATCACAACGGAATAGAATGCCAAGTTGTGGTTGGAAGAGCTCGAACGTTTAGAGGAGAGACGCCTACGGGCATGCCAAAACCTCGAGTTATACAAAGCCAAGATAATTCAAGCTCATAACAAGTTGGTCCATCCTAGTGCTTTTCAAGTAGGAGAACTTATTTTAGTTCTAAGGAGGCCAATTGTTGCCCGTCGAAAGATAGGAGACAAGTTTGAACCCACTTGGAAAGGCCCTTATGCCATAGAGAAGGCCTACCAAGGAGGGTCTTATCAACTTATAAATTGTAAGTGAGTGCTCCCGATGCTTCCAACCAATGGGATCTACCTAAAGAAATATTATCCATAAATCTTGTTTGAAAATAATTATCAATAAAACTTCTTTTCATCTCAAATTTTATTTCTTTCATGTTAAAAATATCTTTTTCTTATGAATCAGCCACGATATATTTAGGATAGGTGTAAGAGAACCCAAGCAGCATCCTATTCCCTCTTTCACAACATAAATAAACATATATCTTTTGCCTCAGCCTATTTTGATGTGGGAACAAGCCCCCTGTGGTACTCACTCATTAGCTACTCTAGGTCGGGTCTACATGCTACCTTGCTAGTATGTCACCTCAATGGTCACTTATTGGAGGACGTGAGTCCCTGCTTTCTTCCTAAGTTGACCATTGCAAACCAATGAGCATCTTATTAGTACGGTAGATTTCACCGCCCAGCCAGTGAGCTACCTCATGTTGACTTTGCTTAAGAAGATGTGAGTCCATGTGCTTTCATCTTGAACTAGCCATCATGCGCTAACTAGGTTGAGTATATTTGAGGTTTAGGGTAAGTCCCCCAGAGGCTCCTTTCCTCTTGAGTACATTTAAGTAAATGTAAGTCCTCCAATGGCATTCACTCAGTAGTCGCCCTAGGTCAGATGGCTCCTATCGAGCCGAAGATAGACTATCCCAGCAATAAGTTCCGCTTTAGGAGGATGTTAGTCCCCAAGCTTTCTTCTTAGGTTGATTATTGCAAATTGACAAGCACCTTAGGTTGGTTGATAGTTCGTTATGCTGACAGTGACTCACCCGGTCGATACACCACTCTTGGTAGATGTGAGTCCTTGTGCTTTCTCCTTGAGTTGGACACCGAATACCTATTTGATATATGACTAGCCATGTCATCTTCTCCAGGGTGTTGGATTAAGCCTTTAGTGTCCCCATCCTCTGCGGGCATTCTATTTGGATCATGTTCTTTGTGACCCCATTTAGACACTACCTGGATTACTTTTGGATTGGACAATCCCTTTCCTAGTAACCACCCCTAGAATTTGGCCAGAATGATTCTCCCTTTGTTAGTAAATCTAAGATAGGTCCAGGCTAATATAAGCTCCTTCTTAGTTTGATCCCTCACAAACTAACAGGTCCACAACAAAAATAAACTAAATAAACAAATAAAATTAATTAGCCTATGGATTGGGAATTCAAGCCCCTAGTGGCCCATTTCCCAAGCAGCCATCCTATCTTAGGGCAGTGTAAGCAAAACTCCCTACAGGAATTTCCTTACTACGTTGAGTCGATATAAGTCCATAGAAGCATTCGCTCAAATAGTCACCCTTAGGTTGGGTTCATCTTGTTGTGCCACCAACGAGTTACCCCATTGGCCGTCTTTGCTTTAAAAGATATAAGTCTATTACACATTCTCGCAAGACGGCACCTAAATCTTATTTGTTGCAACCATCACTGGTTCCTTGTTTAGGAAGATGTGAGTCTCCACGCTTTCTTCCTAACTTGACCATTGCAAACCGAAAGGCACCCCTTAAATTGGTTAGTTCTACTAACGGCTGGTAGAATATCCCTTTGGATTAGTAAACCTAAGATAGGTCTAAGCTGATATTAGCTCCTTCTTAGTAGATCCATCGCACACCGACATGGTCCATCTAAAATTAAATTAATTCTGACTATTCTTGAGTCGAAATGAGTCCACAGTGGCATTCGTTCAAATAGTCTCACCTAGGATGGGATTGATTTGTTGTTCCATCGATAGATCACCCCAACAGTTGATCCCTATATTAGAAGATGTAAGTCTATTATGTTTTCTTTCTAGTACGATCATTACACACTGAAAGACAACCTTTAGTCTGGATAGTCCTACCTTGTGGCTGGTAGACTACCCCTTTGGATTTGTAAATTTGAGATAGTCGCCATAACCCCCTTCTTAGGTCCATCGCATCAAAGGGTCCATAATATAACACACCAAATTAAATTAAATCAAATCAAATCAAATTAATCATCAAGACTACTCTTGAGTTGAGGTAAGACCCTTAGCAGGAGTCACTCAGTAGTCACCTTAGGTAGGATCTGATTTGTTGCGCCATCGACATATCACCCCAACAGCTGATCCCTACTTTCAAAGATGTAAGTCTACTATGCTTTCTTCATAGTACAATCATTGCAAAAAAGACAACCCTATAGTCCCTAGGTCGGTAGACTGGATTTGTAAATTTGAGATAGGTCAAGGCCAACATAGCCCCTTCTCAGTGGGTCCATCGCACACGGACAGGGTCCACAATATAACACACCAAATTAAATTAAATCAAATCAAATTAATCATCAAGACTACTCTTGAGTTTAGGCAAGACCCCTAGCAACACTCACTTAGTATTCACCTTAGGTAGGGTCTGATTTGTTGCGCCATTGATAGATCACCCCAGCAACTGATCCCTACTTTCGAAGATGTAAGTCTGTTATGCCTTCTTCCTAGTACAGTTGTTGCAACCCCTTAGGTTGGATAGTCCTACCGTGTATGGCAGGTAGACTACCCCTTTGGACTTATATATCTAAGACAGGCCAAGGCCCCTGTGGCTCTTTCTTAGTGTAGTCCATTGCACACCGACATGGTCCATAATAGAATAAATTCAAAACTAACCTCCCCGGCAGAGTCAAATTAAACATATCGAACAAACCAAATTTCTCCCAAGTAAGGCGTAAATCAAATTAGTTACCCTAGTGGAGCTTAAATCTAAATCAAACAAATTTAACCGAGTGTACATCCCCAGTAGTGCCCTCAATCTAGAACCCTTCTCCCTAGTGGAGCCATAACAAATTAAACCAACCTCTAGTGGAGTCTAATCAGACAAATCAAAGAAATCCAATCAAATTCTTATCCCCAGCAAATAGCTTGAACCTGTTTCCCAAGTGGAAGATTCATGAACTCAATCCTCAATGGATACACACCCAAACTAATCATATTCACAATCAAATTCAAATTATTATCCCTCAGCAGATAACTTGAACCTGCTTCCCTAGTGGAAGGTTCATGTACTCAATCCCCAGCTGATTCCAACTTGGCCTCTTATGCCCTTGGCATAAAGAGAGCAGCATTGCACTAAGATCATGATCCTATCTACCTTTTGAGTCTAGGTATAGATCACATACATTGTTTGTTGCAATCTTCAGGATATTGTTGATCATTTTGGGTAATGGAAATATGTGTGGTGTTCCTTGTCAGTTACACCACACAAATTGGGGGTACTTTTATTGACCTCACTTTTGGAGTGAGCTCTTAACCTCCTCTTCTTAAAGGTAGGACTCTTCTAGACACTAAGAACTCCATAGTCATAAGACACATCTAGTGACTAGGTGAATACTTAACTAAGCCTAGAGATTTAAAAGTGTTAATCGTAAGATTAGGCTATGCCTTAGGGCTTAAAAAATTACATATCCCTTAGCCTAAACCCAATCTAGAAATACTTTCTCAAATCAAACCCAGATTCAATTCTCAAACTAAATCTCAAATTCAAGTTCAAATTCTAAATCTAATTTCAAATTTGACTCCAAATGATTGAAACCCAAAATCAAATTCAAATCCTAAGACCCTTCCTAAGTCATATGAACCACATTCATAAGCTTAGCCAAAACACCCCTTAGAACAAATCAAACTCAATTGATCTCTTTATAAATCAATTATTCCTTCATTTATATTCACAAATATAAATGAAATTCAAATTTAAATGACCAAAACTATATCAAAAATCAAATCCAAACTCAATCTAAACTCTTTAAGCCAATTCTTTGGACTTAACTAAATTTTATCTAGATCAAATCAAAACTAATGAATTTTTCTTGAATCAATCATTCATTCAATTATCTACCCAAATATAAATGAAACCTAGAATAATCAAACCAAATCAAAGCCAACCTAAGTCAAACCCAACCTAGCCCTTTTGACTTGAAAATTTCAAATGAGCCAAAATATCTTAAACTCTAAATTGATTATCATTGAATTTATATTTCAATCTATGACTCATATATAAGTTCAACTAAACTTGAATCAAACCAAAACCAAACCAATTTACCCACTTAGTTCAACTTGACCCAAAGTGACCTAAAGGACCAAATCTGGTCAAACCATGATCTAATAAAAAATTAATTATAACCAATGGCTCAAGTTCATTCCAAATTGATTATTGAACTTGACCAAAGCCATAATTAAACTCCATTTGATCAATCAAACCCAATTGGTCAACTTGACTCAACCTAGCCCAAATTGGCCTAAAGGGTCAATTTGGCCTCAATCCAAATTAAATCTAAATTAATTCAAACCAAAGACCACTTTCATCTTCAATTAGCTAATTGAACATGAATCAACCAATAATCCAAGCTAATTTAGCCAAATTTGGTCAAATGGATCAATTTGACTTAATATGACCCATATGATCCAAATTGGGCCAAATCCCTTGAAACCAAGCCAAGATCATTGAGGGCTAATCAAACCTGACCCAAACCCATTTGGAATCAGGCCAAAATCAACCCAACCAATTAAACCTCTCATGGATCCTCCCCCACAAAGAATTCCACCCAACCTCATTTAAATCTCCCCCATCACATGTACTTAACTTTTCTCCAACATTTGCATTGAATTGAGCTGATCATATGGCAGCAAGAGAGGAATTTAGAGCAAAAATCCAAAGTCCTCAATCAATCCATCATCCATCCCAACCACCCCAAGCAAGATGGCAATCAATTTGGAGCCAAAAAATTCAAAAAAGAATGGATTTTTGGCCATTAAAAAAGAAGGGGAAATGCTTAGCTCTTCCTCACCATTCAACAGCTAAGGATTTCCATTAAATGAGGCTTTAGATCTCTTCCTACCACCACCATTTAACCCCTCCCCACAAAGGAACTCATCCCCTCTTTGAGCCATTTTGAGCTCAAAAAACATAACAATTTTCTGAGGTGAATAAACATCGGAGAAGACAATATTCTGAAGAGAGGCAAGAGTTAAAGATCATTCCAAAGCTTCCTCACATACCTAGGAGTTCACTTGGATCTTCACCGCCACCTAAAACCATCCTCGATTAGGTAAATTTTGTCAAACTTTAGCCGGCCATAGGATTTCGCGCATTTTTTGTTAATTTTCTTACGATTTTAGAAATTTCCCCTATATAATCCTGTATTTTTACTTTAAATCATCCCAATTAAAAAATAGAACTTTTTTTGGTGTGAATTGATGCAAAAATGGGTCCATTTGGACAAGTTTTCACATAGAAATCCCATTTTCCCTTAAAAAGCCTAAAAATGTTGTTCATCGCCAGCAGAGCTACAGCCGTCGTTCGATCGCGCGGTTCGCAGGATTTCATGGCACGAATCACGCGATACAGGCCTTCGGATAGCCTAGCATGATCTAAATAGTCCGATCATATAGTTCACGATCGCTTAGATCGCGAGATCGCGCGCGATCCAGCCGATTGCGATGCACTGACTATCCATCACATGTTCACGCGCGGACGTGACGGACAACCATCTCTCGCCGATCGCGTTTCGCCTATCGAGATCTGACCGTCGATCTACGATTAGGTCGAGCGCCACGATCGCTTTCATGGGTTGCATCTTCGCCCAAGCTAACGGCGCACATATTTCCTTTTTATAAAAAAAATAATATAAATCACCTAAAACTTCAAAAATTCATAGAAAATAAAATACTTAACCAAAAATTACAAACAATGGCTTGTTGGATTTATTTTTCTGAGTGCAATCCAACAAACCCAAAATCCCTAAATTTACTAAGTATTTTGTGCTTAATTTGAGTTTTTGTGAAAACCAAATTTTATTAATTAAACCAAAAATATATATCAGATTAAGTTGACATTTTCAAGGATTAAAATTAAGGTTAAAACACACTTAGCATAAAAATGTCAAGCAAAAAAGACTTTTAGATTAGGAGAAATTAAATTTTGAAATTCAGATTGTCTATTTTAATAAAACAAACAAATATAACTTCAAAAATTTACAAAAATCTTTAAAAATGGCTTAAATTACTTCAATTGATATTTATGACTCTTAAGAAAATAATGTGATCTTCTAAATTCTAATGAACCCCAATCAAACACTTAAGAGTAGAGTTTAATCAATTAAGAAGTTAATTAAAATATAATCTAAAAATAATTTAAATATCAAATCAAAATCAGAAATGAAATAGCACTTAAGCAATCATTAATCAAACCTCAAATCAGAATAATATCATCCTTATAGGAAATTAAATTAAATATGATTAAACCTATTTAAGTTAATAAAACTCAATTAAATGATTAAATCTTAAATTAAACTCAAAATTCAACAAATGTACGAAACTTTAATATGGGTCAAACTAATATAACTAAACCTAAACTAAGCATGAAGTTTTAATCATATGAAACTCCTTAATGAATATAAATAAAATGAAACAATTTAATCATTAAATAAACTAAAAAATCAAATTGATTAATAAACCAATACAACATAGTCATTTAATACTAATCGAATTAAACCAAATAAAGTTAAAGTAAACTTAATTAGCATATAATTAAATCACATCCATTTGGAATAAGATAATTAATTAACCCTTAAATATTTCAACCTAATAACTAAATCAAACATGTTAATGAAATCAACAAAACATAATAAATGAATAAAATCAAATAAAACTCTAATCATAAATAATCAAACTTAATTTAAATGAAATAAATAATTAATTCACTTAATAATAATGATGGTAATAACAATAATCCTTTAATCAAATCAAACTTAAGTAAAACACTTAACTAAATCAAATCACTCACATGTGGGAAATTAAGTCATTAATCTCTAATTAAATAAACCCTTAATTAATCTAATGATTTAAAAATTAAATTACCCTTAATCAAACTTAATTAATCAAATATCTAATCAATGCAAACTTAATGAATTAATCCACCATCTTAAGAAACCAAATTAACTTTATAAATAAGATGAAAGTTAATTTAAATCAAACACTTAGTTAATCTACTAATTAATTTGATTACACATCTTAAGTAAACCAATTAAACTCAATTAAATTAATCATATTAAACTTAAACTTAATCATACATAAATGCAATTAAATACCAAACAATTCTTAATTTAAACTTAAATCATTAAATCCTTAATTACATCATTAACCAAAATAAATATGAAATCAAATTTAAAAAAATTAAACAAATCTTTACTTAATTTAATAATTGATCATAACTTTTAAACAAACTAATTAAGTTAATTAAATTAATCATATTAAACTTAAACTTAATCAAACATAAATGCAAATAAATACTAATCAAAACCTAAATTAAACCTAAATTATTAAGTCATTAATTATATCATTAACCTAAACAAATATGAAATCAAATTGAAAATTAAACAAATCTTTATAATTAACCTAAATAAACTTCTTAATCAAACTAATGACATAATCCCATTGAACCTAAACAAACTCATGGATTAATAAAGGTACTCAAATCAAATTAAGAAAGTCTCTCATCAATTTAATATGTAATCAAATCAAATCTCATTCAACCTTCTTAATTAAGATAAACTACTTAACTATCCAATGTTTGAAATCAAGATACAAACCAAACTTTGATAAACAAAAAATCAAACTTAATTAAAATCAAAATAAAATCTCAATTAATCTAATGATCAAACTACAAATGAATGAACCATAATCAAATAAACATAAAGTCAAGTCACATAACCATAATCAAAGAAAAGAATTAAATATTAATTTAAAATGATATTGAATTATCAAGATGTAATTAAACTAAAACATCTAATCTAAAATTAATCAATCAAAACACATGAATTTAAACAAACGTAAACTTCATTAGATATAAAGGATATTGAATTATCAAGATATAATTAAACCAAAACATCTAAATCAAAATCAATCAATCAAATACTTAAACAAACTCAAGTTCTAAATTCTAAATCAAATCAAATTAATCAAATCAATGAATTACACAAATTCAAATGGGCTGATTAAGATACTTAATGACCTTAGTTAGACTCTTTAGGAGTTAGGATGTAAAATAGGATGAGTTGTGTCTACAAATGGAATTCATTCTACTCTTCATTCTTGAAAACCTAAACATCATTTTAACCAAATAAAAGTGAAATAAAAATAAAAAAATCATTAAATTATTTAAATTGAAATCACCCAAAGGTAAAATTTAAATAAATATAAACTCCAAATTGAAATTTAAACTAAAGAAGCCTAATAAAGTATCCACACAAGCCTTAAGAACACACATTAGAATACTAAGTCACCACTTCTAGTGCTAAGTTAGGGCATTGTATGTATGATGTTGTGTTTTATTTTGTGATGTAATATTTTAGATTGGATGTTAGGGTGTATGTTTCGTAGACTGGATGTTAGGCCATTATTAACCTAAGTTAGGGTGTTGTATGTATGATGTTGTGTATTATTTTATGATGTAATATTTTAGGATGGTGTATGTTATAGATCGATGTTAGTCTAATCATATTTTCTCGCATGGGTATTGATATAATAAAAAATATAAATGTGTTTTCATGATTGCTTAGCCCCTAAGCAAGACTCACGTTAGGACAGGAGGACTTGGTTACCTATGTGTGGGGTGCTAACTCCAAAGTATTCATACAACTGCTTGGGTTGTATGGTATGTTTAGCTAACATTTATTTTACAGGCATAACTAGATTTACTTTTCCTATTTTTGATGTAATCTTACATTGGGAATTAGGATTAGTATTTTGGGGGATTAATATGAGTAGTGGCCAGAAGGCTTAGTCCCCGGGGTGCCCTATGATTCCTTTGGAGAAAATCAAATAAAAAGAAAGATAATGAAGAAATAAAGAAAAGAAGACCCCCATAGCACATATTATTTTGTTTGTAATCTGGATTATATAATGGTAGAGCTCGGCTACCCATCTTTTTTCTCTTTTAGGTGTACTAACCCAACCAAGACTGGCCTTTAATTCTTTTTGGTAGTCTATAAAATTATTTGATGTTGTGTTTAGATTGCGCATTAGATACTTTTCATAGTTTCTTTATGATTGATGCTTGAATGTATGGCCTAGATGGGAATAAAATTAAATTTTCTATCCCACTAATAACTTGTAACTAAAATTTTAAAACAATCATAACCTCACATAAAAGCCTAGAATTAAATTAAGATAATAAAATTTTTAGCAACATCTTAGTTGGATGAATAAATGTATAATATCATGCATGTCATATTATTCCACTCTTATTAGGAGGGGGGCTTCCATCTTTGCCAAAGAATGAAGGCTTAACCTGTGAGAGACTTTGATGGAAGAACACCCCTTTCTCTCTTGATTTGGCCCATAATCAACTTCTCATGCATTTAGGCATACAAAATCCCATAGCCTGTGTCAAAAGTGTCCAAAAGAATCGAATAATTTTGATAAAATTTATATTAGATTAAGTCATGGATTCATACCACTCATGCTCTAGTCTCTTAGGAGTGAGTTTAAGGTCTTAGTCTCCTTTCTAAATGGACATTATCCTAGCCATCTTGCAAAGCATATGACTTATCTACATGGATTTAAAGCATGGGAGGAGTTAGCTGGCTGCCACTCCAGGCTGTAATAAGTCTAGCAATTGGGTGGTTAATTCTCACTTGTGGAGGTAAACCACATACCCATTTTCCTTAGATTTAGGTCATGCTTTGGCTCTCTCCAAAGCTACCAAGATTTAGGATCTGAGGTTATTATTTCCCTTTAGGGCTACAAGCATAAATTCTCACCTCTTTGGTATTTCCAAAATCTTATGTTGTGGAATTATAAGCCCTAGAAATCTAATAAAATGTCAACTCAAATAATTAACTCTTCAATTTCAAAAATATAAAGCCCAATTATAGGGTAGATTGGAATGCTCACTAGGCTTCTTAGTATCATGAACATTTCCTATTTTCTCCCTATGGATTCCAAAAATAAGTCTTCTCCTTGATCTATCCCATTTGATTTTCTAAAATAGTCAATCCTTTGATAGTCTTAACTTTGAAATTTTTAGAGACCCTAATTTTACTTTAATTGAGAGTATTCTTAAGGAATTCCCATTATTTAGAATGTAATTAACTATGGGCGCTTGCCTCCATAGGGAACTTAATGAACCTGGCTTAAAATAAACCTTACTTTACTTTTCCATGTAAAGTAGGGGAAAGATCTCTAGTATATTTGAAGACCCATCATGCCTTAGGAGTCCTTATTAGGTGATTAGGTCCATTATAGGATGGTGATTTCTATCTTTTGAGATAATACATCATTCATTAATGTCATACCCGATCACTTCAATAACCACCCTAAGATCTGTGTGGTGTCCCACATCCTCTAAAAGAAATGCCATAGAATGGTAGTGAGTATATAGTCTAGACATCCTGGGAATATGAGACTTTAAGTAACCCCAAGGAGGTCATTTGATTACCTCACTTGCCTGGTTTAATAATGGCACGTACTCATTTGGTTTCATTCTTATGTATTTTGATATTAGAATTTAGATAGAGCTCTAATTCATATGCCTAAATGATTTAATTAAAGAAAATACAATCTTTGCATGGTTTTCATCTTTATAGTTGTGTATACATTCATATGTATTTAAGATAGCAAGTGTTTAGTCTGGACATCCTAGGAATATGATGCTTTAGCTAGCCCTACGAAGGTCATTTGATTACCTCACTTCTATAGTTAATAATGGCACATACTTGCTTACATATTTTATACATGTATATGTGTGCTAAATTAAAAGATGAAGATCCTCTTTTTCAACTAAAAATGCATGCATTCATATTCACCTTAAGTCATTAGCATATGTTATATATAAATTAGTGCTCTCATTTTCTTATTCATATAAAGATTTACATAGGTTTGGAATGTTAATAAGTATATAGTCTAGACATCCCAGGAATATAAGGCTTTAGTTAGCCCCAAGGAGATCATTTGATTACCTGACTTCCCTGGTTATCAATGACACGTACTTATATGATTCCATTTTTATGTATCTCGGCATTAGAATTTGAATAGAGCTTTAATTTATATGTTCATATAATTTAATCAAAATAAGAAAATATAAGTCTCAAACCTACACATTCATCATCATTTAAGTGTGTTAAAACATATTGCATGTATAAATATGCTAAGTATTAAATCATATGCATCTTACATGTGATGAAAAGGAATAACTTAGTATACTCCATATGATAGTAATTCAATTAGATTAATCTTAAGAAGCCGTTCATATTAGATAAGATCATTTAATTAACCTAAACTTAGGATTAATTAAAAATATGTAATAATCCATTCATTAAAAAGAACTAAATCAAATTAATATGCTTTAGAAAGTGGCTTAATAAAGGGATGGAAGAGGGTATTCCTCTTCCTTCTCTTTACAACACTTAGTTTCTAAGTGTAAATTACATGAAAAAAAATACAAATTAAAATTTACAAATCAATTAAACAACTTCAAATGAAACCCACTATCATGTTAACTTGAATAATTTCCAAACTTAAAAAACTATAACTCTAATGCTTACTTAAGACATACCACACAAGACCTTAACACACACATTAGAATTAATTCACCACCTCTAGCTCTATGTTAGGATGGTGTATGATGTGATGTATATTTTATTTTGTGATGTATTATTTTAGAGTGGATGTTAGGGTGGATGCTTCATAGACTAGATGTTAGGCCGCTCTTAGCCTAATCATATTTTTTGTAGAAGATTGTGCTTAAGGGGATGCTTAAAAGTAAATATAAATGCTCTCTTTGCAGGTTGCTTAAACCTCTAAGCATAATCTAAATAGAACTGGTGGGCTTGGTTACCCATGTGCGGGGTGCTAAGTCTAAACTATACATATAACTGCTTGGGATTGTATGTATATCTAGCTAACCTTGGTTTTATAGGTGTAGTTAGATTTATTTTTCCATATATAAATGTAATTTTGTAATAGGAATTAGGATTAGTGCTACGGGTGATTAGGATGAGTAGTGGCCAGAAGGTTTTATCCTAGGGTGCTGTGATGCCTTTGAAGCAAGCACAACCAAATAAGAAGTGAAGATAAGGAGAGTGAAGAATGAAGACCCCCATAGCATGTATTGATTCAAATTGTAATTATTCTTTCATATTTCGAGTTGTATAAGAGTAGATCTCGGCTACCCATCATTTCCTTTTCGGGTTGTATGACGGTGCCCGACAGCACCGGCCTCTTATTCTTTTGCATTAGTTTATGTTGTCCTCACTTTTAGAGTGAGTTCTCATCCCCCTCTTCTTAGACCTAGTAGTCTTCTAGACACTAAGACTTCCTTAGTCATAAGACACTTCTAGCAATTAGGTGAACACTCAACCTAAGCCTAAAGACTTAAAAGGGTTAATCATAGGATTAGGTTATGCCTTAGGGATTAAGGAGATTCACATACCTTATAACCCAAATCCAATCCATGTTCACCTTCTCAAACCAAACCTCAAGTTCAATTCAAACATCAAATTTAAATCCAAATCCAAACCCAAATTCCAAAACCAAATGATTGAAGCCCATGATCAAATCCAAACTTGAAATCCTTCCTAAGTCCTTTGAATCAATTTCATGAACTTAGCCAAAACTCATCCAAATCAAGCCAAATTCAATTGATTTTCTTATGGATCAATTATTCCTTCGACCATCTCTCCAAATATAAATCAAATTTACAATCACATGACCAAAACTTCCAAATCAAATCAAATCCAAATCTAAGCCCTATGACCTACCTTCATGAGCTTAGCCAAGTTTACCTTCAAATCATTTCAAACTCAATTGAATTTCTCATAAATCAATCATATCTTCAATCATCATCACAAATAAAATTGACATATACATTTCAATCATCAAAAATAAATCAAACTAAATCAAACCCTTGCTAAGAAACATGATCTAACTCCATGAAATTTGCCAAATTCTTTCATTCCAAAATCCAAATTCAATTAATTTTCTCATGAATCAATCATATCTTATTAATGAAATCTATAATCATCAAGTCAAACCAAAATCAACCCAAGTCAAACCCAACTTAACCCTTTTGACTTGAAATATCTAAATGAACCAAAACTTATCTAAACCCAAATCAATTGCAATTGAATTTATATATCAATCCTAAACCCATATATAAACTCAACTAAATCCAATTCAATCCAACTAAACCCAATTGGTCCACTTGACTCAAAGTGGATAATTTGATCTATTTAAGCCAAGTTTCAATCTAGCCCAAATTGGATTGAACCAAGCCAACCAAGACCATTCTATCATGATTGTTGATCACCCTAGGTTGATCAATTGTCACAAATTAGGTCAAACCAAATAAACTTGGTCATTTGACCAAGTCAACACTCTTAACTCATATGAACCCAAAAATGCAAAATTATAAACTAAACCAAATCTCTTGAAGCTAATGATTCACACCAACTCAAAATCAATATTTGAACATGACTTGACCTTCAATTGAGCCAAACCTAACCCAATTGGCCCTCTTGACCCAAATTGACCTAAAGGATCAAATTAGGTCAAATCATAATATAAATCAAATTGATTGCAACTAATGGTTCAAGTTCACTTCAAATTGATTATTGAACTTGACCAAAGCCATGATTAGACCCAATTGAACCCAATTGACCCACTTAGCCCAAATTGACCTAAAGGGTCAAATTGACCTAAATCAAAACCAAACCCAAATTGATTGAAACCAAAGCTTACAATCATTCTCAATTGGTCAACCAAACCTAACCCAAGCCAATTTGGTCAATTTGGTCAAATTGTTCAACCTAACCCATTGACCTATTTGATCTTAAATGAACCAAAATCAAATCTAAACCAAATTGACCCAAACCAATTAAACCAAATCACTCCAAATCATCATTTAAACTTAACCCAACCTTTAGTTTGACCCAATTTGACTAATTGGTCAACTTAACCTAAATTGACCCAATTTGATCTAAATGAGTCAAATTTAGCCAAATCAAGCCAAATCAACTCAATTGACTTGAAATTTGAGCTAACCCACTTTTGGCTCATTTCAAATCTGCCCAAATCAAATCAAATGTAAAATTACCATGATACCCTTGGGTCAAGGGTATCATATGAGACAAATCACCCATGTAAATGGTCATTCCCACTCCTTGGACACTTGGCACTCTCTTATTGGTCCACATAGGCGCTAGGACACTACCCAACCTGACCCAATGGTGGTTTGGTCAGCCATGACTCAAGGGGAGTAAAATTACCTCACCTCCCCCATTAGTGCACATGGAAACCCAAGGACACCCACTAATCCCTCTTAGCAGCCACTTCCCAAGCTTTGGCCAACCAAACCGAGCCACCTAGGATGATTCCATGCCATCCTCAGCCATCATTGGTGACTAGATATCCAGAAAGCTCAAAATGAAGTCGGGTCATCTGATCTTTGGAATGAAGGGGTATAGCTCCCTCATTTCAATCACAATCAAAAGGAGAGCTTAGAGAGACCTCAGTGAGATCCCTAGCATCCTCAGGAGAGCTTCCTAGAGCCTTCCCCGAGCCCCCAAATCTCCCCATTGCCAGTTTCCTTCAAGCCAAAATAGGGCAATCCCTCTTTCGATCCCATTTTCCCTAAACTCCACCAAAGTCAAATTAACTTTGTATACACCTTCCCTAGGGCTTGTCGAGCGAGAACGAATCTTCTCGAGCTTCCCGACCACCGAAAGGTATACTTCGATCAATGTCAACCTCTCAAGCTTCATGTGTTGGTCTTCTGAGCAAATGATAATGAATCAAACCTCGTGCTGATCAGTAAAGCTTTGTCTCCACTAGACGAAGCTTCCTCAATCATTTACACCAGTGGTCTTGAGCTCCGATGAGGTATGTTTCCAAAATTGAGCTTTTGGTAAAAATGGATTAGAGCATTATGAAGGAAATGTGCATCTCATGTGATCTTGACCGTTGGGTCCCCTCTACTCAACATCGTCATGGTGTGGGATTAATTTGAGCTCAATCTGAGCTCAGGTGAGCTCGAATTGAGCGACGAATGATGGACGATGTCTATCTCATCTCTCGGGAGGAGACAGATCAGGCACCGTCCATTCCACATAATTGAAACAGATGATCGTGATTACATCCATTAGATTAATCTAATTTTATCCTCATGCATAGCAGGATTAATCGTTGTCATCCGATCTTAGATCGGATGGCGAATGAGAAAGTGTGTTTCATCGTGCCACATAAGCGTTGAGTCAAATTATTTTAAGTAGTCAATCCCGTGGTGCCACATGGAAAGTGCTCCGCGTCAGTGTGGTACATGGAGCTGACAGGATTAGACTTTAATTAGGCCAAATTAATCATTTTTAATGGATGAAACTCCTAAAAATCATAACAAATCATAGAAAAATCATAAAAATGCAAATAAATATTCATTTTAAAGGTATTTCACATGAGAATTAAATAAAAATAATTTTATATATTTTTGAACAATAACTAAAGATTAATTATGATTTAATTAGAAAATTAATTAGCTTAATTACTTGAGCAATTAATCCTAATTTTGTGGGTTAATTTAATGGGATGACTTCTACCTCCCATGATTTTCTTGGGGTTTATTGCTCACTTAATTTGAAAAATTGACTAATTAATTCCTAATTATTCTTTCAAGTTAATTAATGATTAATTAATCCCATAAATACTAACAAATTGGTTAATTAAGTTTATTAATTATTGCTCAATAGTAAATGAACTAAGGAATAGGGTTGGGACTTCTTTCAACTACCCTAAGTTCATTTCACTTTTTCAAAATGAAATTTATTAAGGTTTAACTAATTAATTACATCACTTAATTAATTAAATTGAAATAATAATCATATTAAACCTTAATTAATCAATTCTTGGGTAGACCTTTAGATGTCAAATAACCTAAAGCTATTTAAGGAAATTATGGTTAACCCACTTGTGCGGGAAACCATGAAAGTACCTAATTATGTTTCTTAATTTAATTAACCATTAATCATGAGCTAATTTCATTAGGCCCCTTTATTTCTTAAGATCATTGCATATTTATTTTCCTTGCATATCATGCTGGCTCAGAATTATTTGGATAATTCCATTAAGGTAATATATGGAAGGATTAATTAATGGATCTAATGCATACTACAATTTAATTAACTCATAAAATCAACTTAATTATATTTCATTAAATCAAATTAATTAACAAACATGGGGATGGGTTAGGATAAACAAACCTTTTCTCACATCCTTAAATAAAATCAAAATATGAAATTAAAAATGATATTAAGAAAGCTTTAGTTTACTTTAAATGGCTTTATTTAATATGATTGTCATTAGAATTAATTTGATTGAATGAAATCATGTGTTTATGTTTATTCATTCCTTTCCAATCATATTAAATATTGTATGTCATTTGAAATCATATATTCATCTTTTCAAAATTAATTAAATCAAATGATTTTATTTTATGTAAGCTTGCATATGTTGGATTTATTTATAATATGTGTGGCTATTTGTTGACATCACTTTTGGAGTGAGTTCTCATCCCCTCTTCTTAGACTTAGGAGTCTTCTAGCTAAGGCTTCCTTAGTCATGAGACACTTCTAGCACTTAGGTGAACACTTAGGATAAGCCTAGAGACTTAGAAGAGTTAACCATAGGATTAGGCTATGCCTTAAGACTTAGGGAGATCCACCAACCCTATAGCCTAAACCAATCCATGTTCACTTTTTTAAGCTATAACCAAACCTAAAATTCAATTCAAATACCAAATCCAAATCCAAAGTACAAACTAAATGATTAAATCTAATGATCAAATCAAAACTCAAAATCAACCTAAGCCTTATGTTCTCATCTTATGGCCTTAGCCTTAGCCAAATTCAAATCAATCCAAACTCAATTGATTTTCTCAAATATCAACTCAACTGTCAAATCATTCTACCAAACCTACAATCAAACTCAATCCCAAATCCAAATCAAGATCTAAATCAAATCAAATCCAAACTTGAAATCTTTCCTAAGTCCTTTGAATCAGTTTCATGAACTTAGTCAAAACCCCATCCAAATCAATTCATTTTCTCATAACCAATTTATATCTTTAATCATCTTTCTAAATATAAGTCAAACCAACATTCAAATGATCATAACTAAATGAAACTAAATCAAATTAAATCAATTCCAAATATAAGCCTTATGACCTACCTTCATGAGCTTAGCCAAATCTTAACCTAAATCAATTCAAACTCAATTGATTTTCCTATAGATCAATTACAACTTCAATTATCTTACCAAATATAAATAAAATTTACAATAAAATGACCAAAACCAAATCCAAGCCAAATCAAATCCAAATTTAAAACCTTTTAAATCAACTCCATGGACTTAGCTAAATTCCATTCAAATTCAAACCAAAATCAATTGATTTTCTCATAAATCAATTACTCCTTCAATCTCCATTACAAATATAAATGAAACCTACAATTATCAAGCCAAATCAAAATCAACCCAAGTCAAACTTAACCTAGCCCTTTTGACCTGAGATTTTCAAATGAACCAAAACCCATTTGAACCCAAACTGATTGTAATTGAATTTATATACTAATCCCAAATCTATGTATAAACTCATCCCAAAATTAAGCCAACTAAACACAATTGGCTCACTTGACCCAAAGTGACCAATTTGACTTATTTGAACCAAAATCTATTTCAATCCAAACCAAAGTGAATTAAGTAAATCTAAACATCATCACATGATTATTGGTCACCTTAGGATGATCAATTACCATAAATAGGTCAAACTAAGTCAACCTAGCCCTTTGACCAAGTAAACCCTTAACCTATATGAACCCAAACTAGCCAAATTGCAACCTAAGCTAAATCTCTTGAAAGTAATGATTCAAATCAATCAAAATCCAACATGTGAACATGACTTGACCTTCAATTGAGCCAAACAAAGACCAATTGGCCCTCTTGACCCAAGTTGACCCAAATTGACCTAAATGGCTAAATTGGGTCAAATCAAAATATAAACCAAATTGATTGCAACCAATGGCTCAAGTTCATTCCAAATTTATTATTGAGCTTGACCAAAGCCTCAATTGAGCCCAATTGACTCACTAGACCTAAATGATCATTGAACCTAACTTGACCTAAAGGGTCAAACCAATTTAAAAACCCAATCAAATCCAATTAAACTCAACCAAAGCCTACAAAATATCTCAAATGATCAACCAAACCCAAACCAAGCCAATTTCACCAATTGGGTCAAATTGGTCAACTTGACCCATTTGACCCAAATGAACTCAAATGAGTCAAAACCAAAACTAAACCAAATTGAACCAAACCAATGACACAAATACACTCCAAATGATCATATAAACTTGACCCAACCCTTGGTTTGACCCAATTTGACCAATTAATCTAACCTTACTTGACCCAATTTGACTAAAATGGGTCAAATTGAGCCAAACCTAACCAAATTAACTATAAATCACATGAAATTTGGGCTAACCCACTTTTGACTCATTTCAAATCTGCCAAAATCAAATCTAATGCCAAATGACCAAGATACCCTTGGGCTAAGAGTGTCATATGAGACAAATCACCTATGTAAGTGGTCATTTGCATTCCTTGGCCACTTGGCAATCTCCCATTAGTCCATCTAGTCTCCTAGGACACTGCCCAACCTAGACCAAAGGTAGTTGAGTCAGCCGTGACCAAAGGGGAGGTGAAATCACCTCACCTCCTCTATTGGAGCACTGGAGCACTTGAAACACAAAGGACACCCAATACCCTCCTTGGTAGCCACCTCCACACTTTCACCCAACCAAATCGAGCTAACTCATCCACTCAAGGACACCCACAATCCTATGAGGTGGTCGGATGATCACAAGGAGCCAAAATCATTTCTTCTATCTGATCCAAGGGAGAGTGGGGGTGGGGGGAGGGGTATACACCCTATCATTTCCAGTCAAACCCACACACTTGCATTCCTTAGAGCCCTAGCTACCCACGACGTGCCACCAGAGATATTTCTCAAGCTCCCAAGCTCATCCCACAATCCCCATTCTCGATTTTCTTCAAGTCAAAATAGGACACCACCTTACTCATTCCCATTTGCTCAAGGCTCAACCATAGTGCAATTAACTTTGCACACACCTTGCTTGGAGCTAGTCGAGCAAGAACAAATTCCCCGAGCCCTTTGACCACGCAGGGACTTGATCAACATCGACTACCTATTCTTCGGGTGTTGCCTTCCAGGAAAACCACCTCAAATTGGAGCTCATGCTGATCAATAGAGCTTCATCTCTACTAGACAAAGCTTTCTCGGTCCGATTTGGCACTGGTCTTGAGCTCCAATGAGGTATGCCATTAAAATCAATCCTTGTATGAAAATGAGTTAGAGATTTTTGAAGAAAACTTGCATCTCGCATGATCTTGGCTGTTGGATCCCTTTGGATCCTTCTTGTTAATGTGTGGGATCGATTTGAGATCAATCTGAGCTCAGGTGAGCTCAAATGGATTGAAGGAAGGTGGACGGTGTCCATCTTCCATCGATCGATAGACGAAAGATCACACACCATCCATTTTGCATGATTACAATGGACAGTCGTGATTAAATCTGTTAGAATTATCTGATTTTTTCCTTTAGTGTCGTGACATTAATCGTGATCATTGGATCTTAGATCGGACGACACATAGGAAAGCACGTTCTGCCACCCCCACGCAACCACTGACTAGGATAAATTTAAATAACCAATCCCACTGTGCCACGTGGAAAGCGCGTCGCGTCAGCCTTTCATAATTTTTAATGTTTTTAATTAATTTTGAATAGTAATTAGAGCTTAATTAAGATTTAATTTAAAAATTAATTACCTTAATTACTCTTTAATCACTTAAGCAATTAATCCCAAACTTTGTGGGTTAATTCAATTGGAAGACCTCTGCCTCCCATAATTTTCTTGGTTTTTATTCTTAATTAATTAGGGAAATTGACTAATTAAGCTTTAATTACCCTCCTAAGTTAATTAATTATTAATTAATCACATGAATAGTAAAATGTCAATTAATTAAGTGGTTAATCACTATCCAACAGTGAAGGAATTAATAGAATGGGATTGAGGCCTCCTCCCTAATCTATTTTCTTAAATTCATTTTATTAATCAAACCAATTAAGATTTAATTAACTAATTAAATTACTTAATTGATTAAATTAAAATCATAATCATACCAGAACTTAATTAAATAAGTCTTGGGTAGATCTTTAGTTGTTCAATAACCTAAAGTAAAGAAGTCTTAAGAAAATTATGATCAGCCCACATGTGTGGGGAGACCATAAGAATACTTAATTAAATTTTCTTAGCTTAATTAACCATTAATCATGAGCCAATTGCATTAGGTCCTTTTTTATCCTTACATCATTGCTAATTTTATTTCTAATACATGTGCATATCATGTAAGCTCATAATTATTTGGGTAATTATGTTAAGGTAACATAGGAAAGGGTTAATTAATGGATTTAATGCATATTACAACTTAATTAACTCAAAAAAATTAACTTGATTACTTTTCATTAAACTAAATCAATTAACTAACATGGGAATGGGTTAGGATCAGCAAACCTTTTCTTATAATCCTTAAATCAAATTCAAGTATGAAATTAAAAATGGCATTAAGAAAGCTTTGGTTTACTTTAAATGGTTTTATTTGATATCATTGTCCTTAGAAATTAATTTGATTGAATGAAATCATGTGTTTATGTTCATTTATTCCTTTCCAATCATGTTAAATATTGTATGTCATTTGAGTTCATACATTCATGCTTTCAAATTTAAATAAATTAAATGGTCTTTCTTTATGTAAGCTTGCATGTGTTGGATTAACTATATTGATTAGAGTGATATTAGTTATGAATACATATATAGGTTCGTATGTGCTTATAGTTTAAACATGTGGAGTAAAGCTTTCTTTTCCTTAATTCATAAGTTATTTTACATGTACTTGAATGTTAATAAGTATATAGTCTAGACATCCTAGAAACACTAGACTTTAGTTAACCCCAATGAGGTCATTTGATTACCTCACTTCCCTAGTTAACAACGACACTTACTTATTCGATTTCATTTACATGTGTTCCTACATTAGAATTTGGATAGAACTTAACTCTACATGTATAAATATTTAATCAAATAAAAATACAACCTTTCTATGGTTTTCCTTCCTTTATTTACATACACATCCATATGTATCTGAGAAAAGCAAGTGTTTAGTCTAGACATCCGGGATACGAGGCTTTAGCTAGCCCCGAGGAGGTCATTTGATTACCTCACTTCCTTGGTTAATAATGGCATGTACTAGCTTATGTCTCTTATGCATACAAGTGTGTATTTAATCATGGAATCAAAACCACTTTTCTTTTATCAAGGATACATGCATTCATAATTGACTATGTGATTGAATTAGTTGTTCATGTGATTTAGAGCTTTATTTCTTATATTCATGTATATAAATTTACATATGTTTGAATGCAAATGGATATATAGTTTGGACATCCGAGAATATGAGGTTTTAGCTAGCCCCAAGGAGGTCATTTGATTACCTCACTTCCCTGGTTAACAATGACACGTGCCTATTTAATTTATCCCTATGTATTTTTGTATAAGAATTTAGATAGAGCTTTAAAAAAATATGATTAAATAATTCAATAACATAAATGAATCTAAACTTCAAATACACATATACACATTCATCATATAAGTGTGCTAAAATATATTTCATGTATTGATACACTTAAGATTTAAATTATATGCATGTTACATGTGATGGAAAGGAATGGATTAGCCTATGTCATGTGATAGTAATTTAATTGGATTAGTCTTAAGAAGCCTTTCATATTAAATAGGATCAATTGAGGTGAACCTAAACTTAGGATTTATTAAAAGTATGTAATAAACCATTCACTAAAGAGAACTAAATTAAATTAACATGCTTTAGAAAGTGGCTTAAGGTAGGGATAAAGGGCAATCTTCTTTCTTCTCTTTACAACACTTAGTTGAATTAACTGTATATTAAATTGAATCCTCCTACACTTAGAAAATTATAACTTCAATGTTTAGCAAAGCATACCACACAAGCATTAACACACATATTAGAATAAAGTCACCACTTTTAGTTCTATGTTAGGATGGTGATGTGATGTATACTTTTTTGTGATCTATTATTTTATACTAGATGTTAGGGTGTATATTTTGTAGACTGAATGGTAGGTCGATATTAGCCTAATCATATTTTTTTATAGGGATTGTACTTGAGGGGTGCTTAAAATAAATATAAATGCTCTCTTTGTAGGTTGCTTAAACCCGTAAGCATAATCCAAGATAGTATAGGTGGGCTTAGTTACCATGTGTACGGTGTTAAGTCCAAATTATAAATATAATTGCTTGGGTTGTTTGTATGTTTAGCTAATGCTAGTTTTATAGGTATAGTTACATTTACTTTTCCTATTTTTAATGTAATATTGCATTAGAAATTAGGATTAATGCTATGGGGAATTAGGATGAGCAGTAGTTAGAAGGCTTTATACTGGGAGGCCCTGTGATGCCTTTGAAGCAAGCACATCTAAATCAAGAGAAGAAAGAAATGAAGACATAAAGAATGAAGGAATGAAGACCCCCATAATATTTTATAAATTTTATTATTATTTTATAATTTTAGGTTGTATAAGGGAAGAGCTTAGCTACCCATCTTTTCTTTTTAGGTTGTATAGTTGTACCCGACCACATCGGCCTCTTATTCTTTTGTTGTAGTTTTATAAGATTAATTGATGTTATGTTTAACTTGTGTAATAGAAATGGCATGCTTTTGTTAGTTTCTTAAATGATTGATGCCTTAATGTGTGACTTGGAAGCACTAGGTTCTTAGGATAAAATAAATTTTCTACCCAACTAATCACTCATAACTAAATTTTAATTAACTCATAATATCATCATAAAGCCTAGGAATTAAATAAGATAATTAAAAGATTTAGCAACCCCTTAGCTGTATGGTTATATATCTCACATCATGCATGCATTTTTTTCCTTCAAATTGGGGGATCTCCATCCTTGCACGATAGGGGAATGCTTGATCTGTGAGGGCATCCCTTGTCATAGAGAACACCCTCTTCTCATTGATTTGACCAATAATCCATTTCATCATGTATTTAGGCATATAAAAATCATAAATCCTTTATCAAAATGAAGTGTCAAAATTTAAATAATATTTTAAAATATTCTGCATTAGATTAAGTCATTATTCATACCACTCATGCTCTAGTCTCTTAGGGAGTTAGTTTATGAACTTTAGTCTCTTTCTAAATTAAAAATAGTTTAACTATATTGCAATTTAATAAGACCAAACTACATGATTTTAAAATCATAAGAGGAGTTAGCTAGCTGCCACTCCAAGCAATTATAAGTCTAGAAGTTAGGTGCTTTATCCTCTCTTATAGAGATAAACCTTATGCCCATCTTCGCTTAGATTTAGGTCGTGCTTTAGCTTATGAGAAAGCCCCCTAGATTTAGGATTCTAGATAGCAGTTTACTTTGGGCTACAAGCATAAATACTCACTTCTTAGGCATTTCCACAACCTTATGTTGGCGGATTATAAGCCCTAGCAATCTAATAAAATTTTAACTCAAAACATATAAATCTCTTCAACTTCAAAATTACAAAGCCCAACCATAGGATAGATTGGAATGCTCACTAGGCTTCTTAGTATTATGATAATTTCCTACCTATTCCCTTTGGCTTCCAAAATAAGTCTTCTCATGAACTTTCTCAATTGATTTTCCAAATATAACCAATCATTTGATAGTCTAACCTTGATATCTTTAGAGATAATAATTTCTTACTTTAATTGAGAGTATTCTTAGGGAATTTCATTCCTTAGAATGTAATTAACTATGGAGGCTTGCCATAGAGAACTTTCAAACCAGGGTTTAATATAAACCCTACTTTATTCATCCATGTAAAGCAGGGCAAAATATCTGGTACATTTGAAGACCCATCATGCCTTAGAAGTCTTTATTAGGTGTTTAAGTCCACTAAAGGGTAATATCTTTTATCTTTTGAGATAGTACATTATACCTCAATGTTGTACCCTATCGCTTCAATAAGTATCACATACGATCTGTGTGGTGTCCCCCCATACATCCAAAAATAAACACCACACCATTATTACTAATAAATTTAAATTATTTTTCTAAAGTTTATAAATCAATTACATTGATTAGAGTGATAATGGTTATGAATACATATAGGCTTTGTATGAGCTTATAACTTAGGTATATGAAGTAAAGCTTTCTTTTCCTTAATTCATGAGAAGTTTTACATGTATTTGAATATTAATAAGTATATAATCTAGAATCCTAGGAATACGAGGCTTTAGATTGCCCCAAGGAGGCCATTTGATTACCTCACTTCCCTGGTTAATAATGACACGTACTTATTTGATTTCATTCATATGTGTTTCGACATTAGAACTTGGATGGAACTTTGTTTCACATACATAAATGTTTTAATTAAGTAGAAATGTAAATTTTGCATAATTTTCTTCTCTTATTTATATATACATTCATGTGTAGTGAGATAGCAAAGTATATAGTTTGGACATCTCGAAAATACAAGGCTTTAGCTAGCCCCAAGCGGTCATTTGATTACCTCACTTCCCTGGTTTACAAAGGCATGCACTTGCTCATTTCTCTTTACATGTGTATGTGTGTGTAGCTAAATGATGAAAATCCATCTTCTTCACTAAAAATGCATGCATCCATAATCGATTAAGTGCTTGGAATAATTAGTCATGTGATTTGGATCTTTATTTCTTATGTTCATGCATATGAATTATTTACCTCACTTTTGGAGTGAACTCTCAACTTCTTTATCATGGATCGAGGACTCTCATAGACACTAAGAGTTCCTTAGTCTTAAGACACTTCTAGTGATTAGGTGAATACTTAACATAACCCTAAAGACTTAGAAGAGTTAGCCATAGGAATAGTTTGTGCCTTAGGGATTTAGGAAGACTTGTCTACCCTATGGCCCAAACCCAATCCTTGCTTCCCTCTGTCAAACCCAAACCTTAAATTTAAATTCAAACCCAAAATCAAATCTAACTATCCAATGATTGAAATCCATCACTAAATTCAAACTCTAAATCCCTTCCTAAGCCCTTTGATTTTATCTCATGGACTTAACCTTATCCAAATCTGAATCAACCCCAATCCAATTGATTTTCTCAATTATCAAATTCAATATCAAATCAAATCCCAAATCATAAATTAATTCCAAACTCCAAATGATTGAAACCCATGATTAAGTCCAAATTCCAAATCTCACCCTAAATCATATGAACCACTTTATATGCTTAGCCAAAACTCCTTCAAACCAACTCAAACTTGGTTGATTTCTTTATAAATCAATCATTCCTTCATTTATATTCACAAATATAAATGAAATCCAAATAGACCATTAAAATCAAAACAAAATAAATCAAACCAAATCAAGACCCTTCTTAAGCCATATGGACCCACCTCCATAATCCTAATCAAATATTGATCCAAATTAACCCAAACATAGTTGATTTCTTTATATATCAATCATTCATTCATTTATATTCATAAATATAAATGAAACTCACCCTTAATGACCAAAAATAAATTAAGCCAATTCAATATCCAAGTTAGCCTCTTTTAACCTACATCCCTAAGCATAATCAAATTTGCTTCTAAATCACTCCAAACTCAAGTGACTTTCTCATAACCCATTTAGATCTTCATTTATATTCATAAATATAAATGAAATATAAATTCAAATGGTCCAAACCATACTCAAATCAAATCAAATTTCCAATTTTTGCCCTTTTAGCTAAACTTTTGAGGTTGGCTAAATGACATCTAAATCAATTCAAAACTCATGGATTTCTTCATGATTCAATCATTTCTTCAATCATTGATCCAAATATAAACATAACCCACCATTATCACACCAAATCCAAGTCAACCCAAATCTAACCCAAGTTAACCCCTTTGGCTTAAAATTATCATATGAACCAAAACTCACTTGGCTCCAAACCAATTGCAGTTGGATTTATATTTAATCCTAGGTTCATATGAGAGTTCAACTAAACTTGAATCAAACCTTGATCCAAATTAATTGACTCATTTAGGCTCACTTCAAAAGTGACCTAAAGGATCTTTTGAGCTAAGTTCTAATCCAACCCAAATTGGATTGAACTAAGCCCATCTAAACCTACATCATGATCAACAATCATCATGGGGTGATCAACCACCTTGAATTAGGTTAAACCAAGTCAAACCTAGCCTTTGATCGAGTCAACATTTAGCCCAAATGAAACCCAAATAAGCCAAAATCCATAATATGCCAAATTGATTGAAACCATTAACTCAAACCCATCCATAATCAATGATTGAACATAGTCAAATCATCAATTGAGCCAAACCAAGCTTAATTGGCCAATTGACCTAAGTTGACCAAAATTGGCCTAAAAAGTCAAAATGGGTCAAATCATGATTTAACCCAAATTGATTGCAACCAATGGCTCAATTTCATCCCAAATCACCTATTGAACTTGACCAAAGCCATGATTAAGCCTAAGTTGACCAATTGGTCAACTTGACCCAACCAAGCCCAAATTGACCTAAAAGGTCAAATTGAACAAAATTCAAATTAATTCCAAATTAAACCAAACCAAAGCCTACAATCATTTTCAATCAACCAATTGAACTTGATCAACACCTAACCCAACCTAATTTGGTCAATTTGACCAATTTGACCTTTTTGAATCCAAATGAGTCAAATCCAAACCTAAGCCAAACCAATCCAAATTAATTGAACCAAAACATCCCAAAACATCATATGAATCAAATCCAAGCCTTGGTTTGATCCAATTTGACCAATTGGTCAACCCAACCCAACCTAGCCCAAAGGGAACCCATTTGACCAATCCAAGCCAAACCACTCAAATCCAACTTATGAGATCTTGTGAGCTGACCTAACTCAGCTTAAACTCACCCTAGGTCAGCCTAAGACCTCCCCTAAAGCCAAGTGGGCCCCACCAAAGGGATTAACCATCAAACCATGGGATTAAAACTTCAAAACCAATGGATCCAAGCCAAAATCAACTCTCCCATCCCCATGGCAGCCCCTTAGCACTCCATGGAACTTTCTCCTAACCCATCCTAGCCCACCTAACCCACCCTAAGTTAGCCAAGGACCTTTAGAAGGTGAGTTGACTCACCTCCAACCCAAACTGAGCACCCATTGGATCCAAGCCTTTGTACCCTTGCATAATGGATCCATGAAAGCCTCCCATCACTCCTCCCATCCTTAGCATGCCACCCTGACTTGATGGAGATAAGTTCGATGGTCGGACAGCGATGAGCTAGTGATAATCATGCGTGCACACATTGTCGTCCATCCATCATGGGCAAATAAGGGTATACCACCTCAATTTGAGCAAAAAAGAATAGAATTCACATCATGAGCCTTCTTAAGCTAATTCTAATGCCCATCAGAGCATTTTCAAGGATCCTCAAGCCCTCTTCGATCGACATTTCTCATTCCAGAGCAAAGTCAAAATAAGGCATCCCAATCCTGTACAATACTCCCTCTCCACTAAATCAAATCTAAATTCATTGCACCGATACCATCCTCATACCCTATCAAAGTCAACCAAACCAATTCCCAAGCTTCCAAGCCACAGGAGGAGTGAGTTTGATCGAAGTCGAGCCCCTTGCATGCGTGGATTGGTCAACCAAGCACTCTAGCCCAAATCAAGCTTTTCAATAGATCCGTGCTTCAACTAGGCGAAGCTACCTCCAATGTTACACTGCTAGAAATTTGCTCCAGTGAGGTAATTTTACAAACTGAGCCTTGTATAGAAAGTGGGTTGGTCTTTGGTAAAGGAAATTCAATTCTGATGTGAATTTGATAGTTAGATGTGTGTGTCTCTGATGTGGAAAGAATTTAAATAAGATCTGATCACAAAATGAAAAGATAAATGACATCCTATCTTTTGTCACTCATGAATGATATAGATCATGAGCTATCCATCCCGTGTGATTGGAATGGACGGCTCTGATCAAATCCTACAGTAGATCCTTTGATTCCCTTCCTAAACTGTGGATCGAATCATGGCCGTCCACGGAGAAAGCACGTTCACCACCATTTGAGTCAACCTTTAGTTGTGACTACTTAAATAGCCAACCCCCATCCCGCCATGTGCAAAGCGCATCACGTCAGCATGCCACATCAGCTGTCACGTGGCCCGACGAGATTAAGGCTTTAATTAGGGCTAATTAGTTAATTTTTAATCTAAAACTTCCTAAAATCATAACTAATTATAGAAAATTTCAAAAAATATAAACTTAGGCTCATTTTAAAGATATTTCAGAGTAGAATCTAAAATATCATTTGATTTTGAAGAGTGATTTTGGCTTAATTAAGGTTTTATCAAAAAAAACCTAATTAACTTAATTACACCTTAATTAAATACTCAATTAATCCCAAATTTTTTATGGATATTTAGGGGGATGACCTCTAACTCCCTATTTTTTTGGGATTTTAGTGATTACTTAATTAAGTAAATCACTTAATTAAGCCATACTCACTCTCTTAATCTAATTAATCATAATTAATGAATGAATAGTAACTTGATTAATCATTTAAACCCAATTACCTCTCTTGAATAGTAAGATAACTTAGGGGATATGATTGGGGATACTTTTCGTAATTCATTTCCTAAGTTTTCCTTACTTTTAAAAATCAAATTAATTAATGGTTAATGAAATGATTAATTAATTAATTAAGTGATTAATCTTTAAGATTGGGAAATCAGAATCTAATTGAAAGTTTAAAATAATTTAGGGATTAGGATTGGGGCAGGCCTTGCCCTTGATCCTTTCCCCAGAGTTGATTTCATCATTCAAATTAAAACATAACCAAAGTATTTAATCAATTAATTAAAGGCTTAATGAAATTAAAATTAAAAAAAATCAATTCATCCACACCTAAGCAACCTTTAATTGATCTTGGGTAGCTCCTTGGGTGTTCAATAACCCAAGGTGAGAGATAATGAAATCATATTGTCTTATTATTAATTAGTTAATCAACTTATGGTGATATAGGTAAGGGTTAATTAATTCACTTAATTCATACCTTGACTTAATTAAAATATTAAATCAACTTAAATATCTTTCATTAAACCAAATTAATTCACATATGGGGAATTGGGATAGGATTAGCAAACCTCTTTCATATTTTCTAAATCAAACCAAACTCAAAATTAAAAAAATGTCTTTAAAGAATTTTGGTTTATCTTAAATAGCCTTATTTAATATGATTGTCCTTAGGAATTAATTGGGGTGAATAAAATCATGTTCTTACATTCCTTTATTTCTTTCTAATCATGCTAAATATTGCATGCCATATGAAATCATGCATTCATTTCTTTTAAAATTAATTAAATAAAATGTTTTCTTTTATGTCAAATTGCATGTGTTGACTTAAATTACTATATGTGTGGCTATTATCACTATTAAATCAAAAGCTATTTTTAAAAGCCTATAAATCAATTATTATAAATGAAGTAATGTTAATCATAAATATCTATAAACTTGCATGTGATGATAGCATAAGATATGCAATATGAAGTTCTCTCTCCCTATCTTAACATAGATTCACATAGGATTTGCAAGTGTATAGTTCATTTGAAAAGAACACAACATTTGCCTAAATCTACTCCTATGCATCTCCATGTTAAGACTTAGGAAGAATTTCATATCACATATGTAAATCATACAACTAAATCAAAAGTGACTTCTTGCATGATTCCTTATTCATGTGGTTCTTTTTGTACATTCATATGTATTTGAGAAAAGTGGTATATTAATCTGGACATCCAGGGCTGTGAGGCTTTAAGTAGCCCTAAGTAGGTCTTTTACCTTACGCCCCTGGTGAAGAAAATAATGGCGTAGTACTCACTTAAAACTCTTATACATATGCATGTATGAAGTTGCCAATGAATAAGAATCATAAACCAAATAAATCAAACATAACTTTTGCATGGGTTTTCCTATCCTTATAGTTGCTTATACATCTACATGTATCTAAGAAAAGTGGTATATTAGTTTGGATATCCCAGGGCTACAAGGCTTTCAGTAACCCTAAGTAGGTTTTGTATCTTACACCCCTTGAGTAGAAAATAATGGCATCGTACTCACTTAAAACTTTTATACATGTGAATGTATCTAGCTAATGGATGAAAATCCCTCTTTTCCATGTAATAAAGGTATGAATTCATAATTCAATCAAACAATGAAATATTTAAATTCTAAACACACTTCTTTGCATTCATCATTCAAGTATGCTAAAATTATAAATTGCATGTATATGTATGCTTAAGATTCACTCATATGCATGATATACATGATGGAAAGAAATGAATGAAGGTGTGTTATGTGATAGTAATCCATTTTAATTAATCTTAAGATGCCTTTCTTATTGAATAGGATTATTTAATGTGAACCTAAACTTAGGGTTAATTAAAACACATAATAAACCATTCATTAAAGAGAACTAAGTTAATTAACTTTCCTTAGAAATGGCTTATGGTAGGGATAAAAAAGAGATTCCCTCTCTTTCTTCTCTTTATAACACTTAGTTGCTAAGTGTAGGCTATATGAAATAAAAAAATACTAAATAAAATCTTCAAATCAATTAAATCACTTAAAGAGAAATCAACTCTTTATAAATTAAATCCCTCACACTTAGCAAATTATAACTTTAAAGTCTACTTAGGACATACCACGCAAACCTTAACATATGCACATTATATTAAGTCATCATTTCTAGCTTTATGTTAGGACAATCCATGGTTTGGTGTATGTTTGATTTTGTGTTGTATTATTTTAGACTAGATGTTAGGGTGTATGTGCATAGTCTAGATGTTAGGCCGATATTAGCCTAATCATATTTTATGCAGGGGGTCATGCCTATGGGGCGGCTGTAATAAAAATATAAATGCTTATTGTTGTACAGGTTACTTAGCCCCTAATCATAACCCAAGTTAGGATAGGTGGGATTGGTTACCATGTGTGGGGTGCTAAGTCTAAATTATTCAGATAACTTCTTTGGTTGTATGGTGTGTTTAGCTAACATTTATTTTACAGGAATAACTAGATTTACTTTCTTTCTATTTTAATGTAATTTTGCATTAGGATTACGATAAGTGTTATGGGGGATTAGGATGAGCATTGGTTATAAGACCAAGTTTTATATATCATGTGATGGCTTTGGAGCAAACAACATCCCAATCAAACCAAAAGAAAGAAAGAAATGGACCAAATCAAAATGAAGAAATGAAAGATGAAGAGTGAAGAATGGAGGATGAAGAATGAAGACCACCATAACACTTATCATTTTATAATTGTAATTATTCTTTCATTATGCCAGGATGTATAAGGGTAGAGCTCGGCTACCCACATTTTTTTTTTGGGTTGTACGGTGGTACCCGACCACATCGGCCTCTTATTCTTTTGCGATAGCTTTATAGAATTATGGCCTGGATGTGATTAGACTCTTAGAATGAAAAATAAATTTTCTATCCCACTGACAACTCATAACTAAAATTTTAAAATAATTCATAACCTCACATAAAAAATCCTATGCATTAAATCAAGAGAATAAAATATTTAGCAACCCCTTATCTGGATAATTGTATATTGAACATCATGCATAACCATCTTGTTTCACTCTTGCTTAGAGAGGCTTCCATCTTTGATAGAATAAATGGGCTTAACCTTTAAGAGTCTATGATGGAAGAATACATCTTTCCCTCTTGATTTTTCCCATAATCAATTTCTCATGCATTTAGGCATACAAAATCCCATAGCGTGTGTCAAAATAAAGAGTCCCAAATTAAATAAAATGTGATAAAAATTTGCATTAGATTTAAGTCATTATTCATATCCCATCATGCTATAATCTCTTAGGGAGTGGGTTTAATGACTTAGTTTCTCTTCTAAATAAATAATAGCATAACCATCTTACAAAGCATATGACTTTCCTACATGGATTTAAAGCATAGGAGGAGTTAGCTGGCTGCCACTCCATGCGGTGATAAGTTTAGCAGTCTGGTGGTTTACTCTCTCTTATGGAGGTAAACCATATACCCACTTTTTTCTTAGATTTAGGTCATATTTTGGTCCTCATCAAAGCTCCCTAGATTTAAGATCTGAGGTTGATGTTTTCCTTTGTGGGCTACAAGCATAAATCATCACCTCTTAGGCATTTTCATAATCTTGTATTGTAGAATTATAAGTCCTAGATTTCTAAAAAAATGTCAATTCAAACAAATAAATATCCTCAATTTCAAATACATAAAGCCCAATCATATGATAGATTGGAGTGCTCATTAGGTCTCCTAGTATCATGAGCACTCCCTAATCATCTCCTTTGGTTTCGATAATAACTCTCCCCTTTTGATCTATTCCACTTGATTTTCTAAAATACAACCAATTTGTTGATAGTCCTATATTTAAATTCTTTGGAGACAATAATCACCTACTTTAATTGAGAGTATTCTTAAGATATTCACTTCCCTTAAGATGTAATTAACTATGGAGGCTTGCCTCCATAGGAACTTAACTAATCTAGTTTAAATACACCATGCTTTACTTTTCCATGTAAAGTAGGGGAAAAATCTCTGATATATTCAAAGACCCATCATGCCTTAGGGGTCTTTAAAAGGTGATTAGGTCTATTATAGGGTAGTGACTTCTATCTCTCTAGATTGTACACTATTCCTTATTATAGTACCCAATCACCTCAATAAGTACATCCTCAGATATGCATGGTGTCTCCTCTCATATACATAATACACGAATCTAAAAATAAACACCACATAAACTTATATATGTTTGAATTCAAATGGGTATATAGTTTGGATATTTTAGGAACACAAGGCTTTAGCTAGCCCCAAGGAGGTCATTTGATTACCTCACTTCCCTGGTTAATAATGACACATACCTATTTAATTTCATCCCTATGTATTTTTGTATAAGAATTTGGATAGAGCTTTAAATTAATATGATTAAATAATTTAATAAAAAAATGAAAATATAAACTTCAAATACATATCTACATTCATCATACAAGTATGCTAAAATATGGTGCATGTATAGATACACTTAGGATTAAAAATCGTAGGCACATTACATGTGATGGAAAGGAATGATTGAACACATATCATGTGATAGTAATTCAATTAGATTAATCCTAAGAAGCCTTTCACATTAAATGAGGTAATTTAAAGTGAACCTAAACTTAAGATTAGTTTATAAATATGTAATAAGTCATTCCCTAAAGAGAATTAAATCAAATTAATATACTTTAGAAAATGGCTTAAGGTAGGGATGAAAGAGTAGTCCTCTTTCTTCTCTTTATAACACTTAGTTACTAAGTGTAATCAAATGAAATAAAAGAAAGCATAAATTAAAATTCTCAAATCAATTAAATAACTTCAATTGGAATTATTTCTTTATGTTAAATTCAATCCTTCTACACTTAGAAAATTACAAATTTATTGCCTAGTTGAGACACACCACAAAAGCCTTAATACACACACATTAGAATTAAGTTACCACTTCTAGCTCTATGTTAGGATGATGCATGGTGTGATGTATATTTTATTTTGTGATGTAATATTTTAGACTAGATATTCGGATGTATGCTTCATAGACTGGATGTTAGGCCGTAATAAGCCTAATGCTATTTTCTGCAGGGGATTGTGCTTAAGGGGCCATTGCAAATAAATAAATATAACTGCCCTCTTTTGTAGGTTGCTTAAGCCCCTAAGCGTAATCCAAATTAGGACAGGTAGGTTTGGTTATCCATGTGCAGGGGCTAAGTCCAAATTATAATATAACTGCTTGGGTGTATGTGTGTTTAGCTAACACTTATTTTGTAAGTATAGTTAGATTTACTTTTCCTATTTTCAATATAATTTTTCATTAGGAATTAAGATTTGTATTATGGGGGATTAGGATGAGCATTGGCTAGAAGGCTTTATCCTGGGTGCCATGTGATGCCTTAAAGTCCACCAAATCAAAGGAGAAGGAAGAGACATGAAAACATGAAGAATGAAGAAATGATGACCCCCATAGCATTTATTCATTTGTAAATTATAATTATTCTTTCATATTTCAGGTAGCATAAGGGTAGAGCTCGGCTACCCATCTTTTTCTTTTTCAGGTTGCACGGTAGCACCCAACTGCACCGGCCTCTTATTCTTTCATGATAATTATAGAAATTGATTGATGATTTTTTTAGATTTTGTATTCAAAATTGCATCTTTTTCTTAGTTTTTTAATGATTGATGCTTTAATGTGTGGCCTGGATGCGATTAGGCTCTTAGAATAAAATAAATTTTATACCCAATTAATCACTCATAATTAAAATTTTTTTATAACTCTTAACCCCACCAAAAAGCCTAAGATATAAATAAGATAATTAAAAGATTTAGCAACCCCTTAGCTGAATGTTGTATGTCTCACATCATCAATGCATCATGAATCACTCTTGCAAAATGAGGGCCTCCGTCCTTACACAATAGGGACCGCTTGACCTTTGAGAGCAACCCCTAATGACAAAGCTTCACCCTCTTCCCTTTTGATTTGGTCAATCACTCATTTTCTTCATACATTCAGGCATAAAAAATCCTAAAGCCTTTGCCAAAATAATGTGTCAAAAATGAAGTAAATTTTGTAAAGTTTTTTCATTAGCCTAAGTAATTGCTCATACCACTCATGCTCTAATCTCTTAGGGAGTGGGTTTAAATATTTTAGTTTCTTTCAACTAAATAACTACCCTAGCTATCTTGCAATTCATAAGATTGAACTACATGATTTTGAATCATAGGAGGAGTTAGTTGGCTGTCACTCCAGATGATTGTAAGTTCACAAGTTGGGCAGTTTATCTTCTCTTATGGAGGTAAACCCTATGCCCATTTTTGCTTAGATTTAGGTCGTACCTTAGCTGGTGCTAAGGCTCCTTAGATTTAGGATCCGAGGAAGATGTTTCCTTCAGGCTACAAGCATAAATCCTCACCTCTTAGGCATTTCTATAATCTTGTATTTTTGGATTATAAGCCCGAGCAATCTAATAAAATTTTAACTCGAACATATAATTTTCATCAATTTTAAATATATAAAGTCAGACCATAAGATAAATTAGAATGCTCACTAGGCTTCTTAATATTATGAGCATTTCCTACTCATCCTCTTTGGATTTCAAAAATAAGTCTTCTCCTTGAGCTTTCCCAATTGATTTTCTAATATAACCAATTTATTGATAGTCTAGCCTTGAAATCTTTGGAGAATTTAATATCTACTTTAATCGAGAGTATTCTTAAGGAATTCACATTCCTTAGGATGTAATTAACTATGAAGGCTTGCCTACATAGAGAACTTAACAAACCCAGCTTAATATAAACCCTACTTTACTTTTTCATGTAAAGTAATGGAAAAATCTCTGGTATATTCGAAGACCCATCATGCCTTAGGAGTCTTTATTAGGTGGTTAGGTCCATTATAGGGTGATGATTTCTATCTCTTGAGATAGTGTGTCACTCATTAATGTCATACCCGATTATTCCAATAAGTACTCTTTAAGATCTGGGTGGTGTCCCACATCCAAAAATAAATACCATAGTTTATAAAATTATTTAATGTTATGTTTAAATTGTGCATTATAAATGACATGCTTTTTATAGTTTCTTATTATTGATGCTTTAATGTGTGGCCTCGATGTGATTGACTCTTAGGATAAAATAAATTTTATATCCAACTAATCACTCATAGCTAAATTTTAAACAACTCATATTGTCTTCATAAAGCCTAGAACATAAATAAGATAATTAAAAGATTTAGCAACCCCTTAGCTGTATGGTTGTATGTCTCACATCATGCATATCATCTTGAATCACTTTTGAAAAATGAGGGCCTCCATCTTACAAAATAGGGAGTGCTTGACATATGAGAGAAACCCCTGATGATGAAGCTTCACCCTCTTTCTTTTGATTTGGCCAATAATCTACTTCATCATGCATTTATCCATATATAAAAATCCCAAAGCCTTTGTTTAAATGATATGCCAAAAATGAAATAAAATTTTAAAAGATTTTGCATTTATAGATTAAGTCATATGCTCATACCACTCATGCTCTAGTCTCTTAGGGATTGGGTTTAGGACTTTAGTGTCTTTCAAATTAAATAACTACCCTAGCTATCTTGCAATTTGTAGGACCAGACTACATGGTTTAAATCATGGGATGACTTAGCTGGAGGCCACTCTGGCCCTAATGTTCACATGTCGCTTAGATTTAGGTCATGCATTAGCTTGTACTAAATCTCCCTAGATTTAGGATCCAGGGTAGTTATTTCCTTTAGGCTACAAGAATAAATCCTCATCTCTTAGGCATTTATGCAATCTTATGTTAGTGGATTGTAAGCCCTAGCAATCTAATAAAAATTCAACTCAAAAAGATAAATCATTTTACCTTTAAATATATAAAGCCCGATTATAGGATAGATTAGAATGCTTACAAGGCTTCCAAGTATCATGAGCATTTCTTACTTTCTCCCTTTGGATTCTAAAAATAAGTCTTCTCCTTGAACTTTTCCAGTTGATTTTCCAAACATAACCAATCCTTTGATAGTTTAATCTTAAAATCGTTAGAGATGATAATTATCTACTTTAATCAAGAGTATTCTTAAGGAATTCTATTCCCTAAGATGTAATTAACTATGAAGGCTTGCCTCCATAGGGAACTTAAGAACTCGATTTAATAGAAACCCTACTTTATTCATCCATATAAAGTAGGGGAGAATCTATGATATATTTGAAGAGCCATCATATTTTAGGATTCCTTATTAAGTGATTAAGTCCATTGAAGGGTGAAGCCTCTATCTTTCGAGATAGTACATCTGCGTGTTTATTTTTGAAGATGTGGGACACAATGCAGATCTTAGGGGGTACTTATTGAAGTGATCCGGTACGACATTAAGAAATGATGTACTATCTTGAAAGATAGAAATTATCACCATATAATGGACCTAGTCACTTAATAAGGACTCCTAAGGCATGATGGATCTTAGAATATACCTGAGATCTTTCTCCTACTTTACATGAAAAGTAAAGTAGGATTTATTTTAAGCCGGGTTCATTAAGTTTCCTATGGAGGCAAGCCCCCATAGTTAATTACATCCTAAGGAATGGGATTCCTTAAGAATACTCTCGATTAAAGTAGACAATCATGATCTCCAAAGATTTTAATGCAAGACTATCAATGGATTGGCTATGTTAGAAAATCAAATGGGATAGATCAAAAGGAGAGACTTATTTTAGAAGCTAAAGGAGATGAGTACGGAATGCTTATAATACTAAGAAGCCTAGTGAGCAATTCAATCTATCCTATGGTTGGGCTTTATATTATTGAAATTGAAGAGAGTTAATTATTTGAGTTGACATTTTATTAGAATACTAGGACTTATAATCCCACAATATAAGATTGTGAAAATGCCTAAGATGTGAGGATTTATGCTTATAGCCCGAAGGAAATAGCTACCTTAGATCCTAAATCTATGGAGCTTTGGCGAGGGCCAAAGCACGACCTAAATCTAAGGGAAAATGGGTATATGGTTTACCTCCACGAGAGAAAATAAATCCACGACCGGACTTATTATCTAGAGTGGACCACTAACTCCCACGCTTTAGATCAATGTAGATAAGACATATGATTTTGCAAGACGGCTAGGCTGTTATTTATTTAGAAAGGAGACTAAGTCCTTAAACTCACTCCCTAAGAGACTAGAGCATGAGTGGTATTAATTCATGACTTAATCTAATGCAAATTTTTTTCAAATTTATTTTATTCTTTTGGACTCTTTATTTTGACACATGATATGGGATTTTGTATGCCTAAATGCATGAGAACTTGATTATGGGCAAAATCAAAAGAGAAAGGGGTGTTCTTCCATCAAAGGCTCTGACAGGTTAAGCATTTATTCTCTAGCACAGATGGAAGCCCCCTCTTAACAAGAGTGGAAGAATATGGCATGCATGATGTTATACATACAATCATCCAGCTAAGGGGTTGCTAAATATTTTATTATCTTGATTTAATTCCTAGGCTTTTATGTGAGGTTATGAGTTATTTTTTAAAACAATAATTATAAGTTATTAATTGGGGTAGAAAAATTAATTTCATCTTAAGAGCATACTGCATCCAGGACACACATTCAGACATCAAACATGAAGAAACTAGAAAAAGCATGCAATTCTAGTGTGCAATCTAAACACATCAATTTTATAGACTCTGTAAAGAATAAAAGGCTAGTCTTGGGTTCAGTACACCCAAAAGAAAAAAGATGGGTAGCGAAGCTCTACCCTTATACGACCCAGATTACAAAAATAATACATGCTATGGGGATCTTCTTTTCTTCATTTATTTCTTCTCTTCCTTTTGATTTGATTTGCTCCAAAGGCATCACAGGGCACCCAAGAGACTAAGCCTTATGGCCACTGCTCATCCTAATCTCCCATAACACTAATCATAATTCCTAATGCAAAATTACATCAAAAATAGGAAAAAAATAAATCTAGCTACACCTGCAAAATAAATGTTAGCTAAACACACCATATAACCGCAGTTATATGAATAATTTGGACTTAGCACCACATATGCAAGCCCACTGCCTCATGAGTTATGCTTAGGGGCTAAGCAACACACAAACACATTTATATTTTTATTATAGTGGCCCTTAAGCATAACCCCCGATAAAATATGATTAGGCTAATACATCTCCTCTAAAACATATACCCAACATCTAAAATATTACATCACAAAATAAAATACAATATTGTACATGCAACTGCCCAAACTTAGCACTAGAAGTGGTGACTTAGTATTCTAATGTGTGTGCTTAAGGCTTGTGTGGTAAGACTTTGCTAGGCTTCTTTAGTTTAAGTTTCAATTTGGAGTTTAAATTTTATCTTTAGGTGATTTCAATTTAAATTATTTAATGATTTATTTTTCATTTTTATTACACTTTTAGTTGGTTAAAATGATGTTTAGGTTTTCAAGAATGATGAATGAAATGAATTCCATTTGTGAGAACTCACCCTACATCTAACTCTAAAAAATCTAACTAAGGTCCTTAAGTATCTTAATTAGCCCATTTGAATTTGTTTAATTCATTTGATTTGATTTATTTGATTTGATTTAGAATTTAGAATTTGAGTTTGTTTAAGCTTCATGTATTTGATTGATTGATTTTGGATTAGATATCTTGGTTTAATTAAATCTTGATAATTCTATATCCTTAATCTCTAATGAACTCTAAGTTTATCTAAATTCATGTGTTTTTGATTGATTAATTTTAGATTAGATATTTTGGTTTAATTAAATCTTGATAATTCAATATCCTTAATCCCTAATGAAGTTTAAGTTTGTTTAAATTCATGTGTTTTTGATTGATTAATTTTAGATTAGATGTTTTGGTTTAATTAAAACTTGATAATTCAATATCCTTTTAAATTAATATTTAATTATTTTCTTTGATTATGGTTATGAGACTTAATTTTATGCTTATTTGATTTGATTATGATTTATTTATTTGTAGTTTGATCGGATTAAATTAATTGAGATTTTATTTTGATTTTAATTGAGTTTGATTCTTTATAAGATTTTATTTTTAATCTCATCCATTTATCATGTTTATCAAAGTTTGGTTTGTATTTTGATTTCATACATTGGATAGTTAATTAGTTTATCTTATTTAAGTAGGTTGAATGAGATTTGATTTGATTACATATTAAATTGATGAGAGTCTTTCTTAATTTAATTTGATTAGCTTTATTAGTCTATGGGTTTGCTTAGGTTCAATGTGATTATGTAATTAGTTTAATTAAGTGTATTTATTTAATTATATAAAGATTTATTTAATTTTCAATTTGATTTCATATTTATTTAGATTAATGATGTAATTAATGACTTAATAATTTAAGTTTAATTTAGGTTTTGATTAGTATTTAATTGCATTTATGTTTGATTAAGTTTAAGTTTAATATGATTAATTTGATTGACTTAATTAGCTTATTTAAGATGTGTGATCAAATTAATTAGTAGATTAATTAAGTGTTTGATTTGAATTTGATTTTAAAAAAATTAATTTGGTTTATTAAGATGATGGATTAATTCATTAAGTTTGCATTAAGTGTTTATTCAATTGGATTAGCTTAAGGGTAATTAGTTTAATTAAGAAGTGTGTTTAAGTTAATATTAAATTAAATAAGATTTATTTAATTTTACTTTGGTTTATATTTATTTATAATAATGATGTAATTAATGACTTAATGATTTATGTTTAATTTAGGATTTGATTGGTATTTAATTGCATTTATGTTTGATTAAGCTTAGTTTAATATGATTAATTTGATTAACTTAATTAGTTTATTTAAGAGTGATTAAAATTAAATAAAGATTTGTTTAATTTAAATTTCATATTTATTTAGGTTAATTGTAATTAATGACTTAATGATTTAAGTTTAAATTAGGATTTGATTAGCATTTAATTGTATTTTATGTTTGATTAAGTTTAAGTTTAATATGATTAATTTGATTAACTTAATTAGTTTATTTAAGAGGTGTGATCAAATTAATTAGTAGATTAATTAAGTGTTTGATTTGAATTTGATTTAAAAAGTTAATTTGGTTCATTTAGATGATGGATTAATTCATTAGGTTTGCATTAATTGTGTTTATTCAATTGGATTATTAAGGGATTAGTTTAATTAAGAAGTGTGTTTAAGTTATATTAAATTAAATGAAATTTTTATTTTTTAATTTGTTTTTTTTATTTATTTAATATGTATTGATTAATGATTTATGTTTAATTTAGGTTGATTGTATTTAGCATTTATTTTGATTAATTAGGTTTAATGTGATTACTTTAATTAAATTGGTTTATTTAAGATGTGATTAAATTAGTTATGTAATTAAGATTTATTTGAGTTTGATTTGATTAATTTTAATGATTTGTTATCAATTGGTTCATTAAAATGATTAATTCATTAAATTTGCATTATTAATGTTTAATTAATTATTTGATTAAGGATAATTGAATTTTGAATTATCAAATTATTAATTTTTAATAATGGAATTTCTCATGAGTGATTTGATTTAGTTAAGTATTTTACTTAAGTTTGATTTAATTAAAGATTATTTATTATATCATTGTTATTATTAATTGAATTATTTATTTTATTTCAATTTGATTAGTTATTATTAGATTTAATTTGATTTGATTCATTTATTTGCTTTAATTTCATTAGCATGTTTGATTTAGTTATTAGGTTGAAATATTTGGTTAAGTAATTCTTATTAAATGGATTGATCAAATTAATTAAGTTATAGCTTCATTTGGTTTGGTTTGGTTTGATTAATATTGAGCGATTTATGTTTTAATTATTTAACTTTTTTAGTTTATGATTAATTGTTTAGTTTATTTATATTCATTAGAGTTTCATATGATTAAGATTCCATGCTTAGTGTAGGTTTAGTTTTCTAGTTTGATTCATGTTAAAGTTTTGATTTGTTTAATTTTAAGTTTGATTCAAGATTTCATCATTTAATTGAGTTTATTAACATAAATAGGTTTAATCATAATTTAATTTTCTGAGGATTTATGCTATTTTTTAGTTTAGGTTTGATTTGTGATTATTTCATTTTTTTGATTTAATTTATTATTTAGATTATTATTTCATTTTAATTAATTTCTTAATTTGTTAAATTTTAACCTAAATATTTATTGTAGGTTCATTAATTATATCATATTAATTTATTATTATTATGATTATGATGATGATGATGATTATTATTATTATTATTATTATTATTATTATTATTATTATTATTATTATTAGATTTTTATCTTAAGTGATTTAAGCCATTTTAAAATTTTTGTAAATTTTAAATTTTTATTTGATTTATTTTATTAAAATATACAATTTGAACTTCAAAATTTAATTTCTCCCAATCCATAAGTCCTTTTTTATGGTAGGTGTGTTTTAACTCTTATTTAAATCTCTGAAAATTTCAATTCAATTAGACTTGTATATTTATAGTAATTAATTTTTTTTACTAAAACTCAAATTAAACAAAATATTTAAAATTTGGAGATTTTGGATTTATTGGATCCTCTGAAAGATCAATGAGCCATTGTTTGTAACTTTCAAGTATTCTTTTATGAATTTTGAAGTTTTAGGTAATTAAAAAATTTTTTAGAAAATAATTTTTCCACAACACGGAGGGCGCGACGGCAATGCGGCGCCACATGGCATTTGATTGCGTGCTGGGTGCCAGCGTTCAGACAATGATTGTGCATGATCGTTATGCGAATCATGTCGATCAAGGCGATGTGATCAACAGATCGATCGGATGGTCAAATTATGAATCCAGGCCGATCACATGATCATGAAACATCCGTTGTCGAAGTGGATGATGTCAAAATGCATCAGATCAAGGTTGATTACATCCGTGCAATCTGTGAACCATGACATTCATTTCCGTCGTGAAGTAAAAAAAATTGAGGTATTTTGAAAATGAAATTCTAGATGAAAACAAATGGACTCATTTTTTGAATCAATTCACCAAAAATTTTTTATTGGGATGATATAAATATAAAATGCAATTATCTAGGATAAATTCCTAAATTCCAGCAAATAATTGTTACAAATGAAGGATCCTAAAGTCGGCTACGGTTTGGTGAAGTTTACCTCACCGGGGATGATTTATGGTGGTGAAAATGAGAACTCTAGGTAAGAGCTTTGGAATGACAGCCTTGCCTTTACATCGGAATGATGTATTTTTTTGTGCTTGTCATTTCCTCACTGGAATCCCCCCGATTTTGATATTTTTGGCTCAAGAGAGGTGGGGAAGTGGTGGCTAGTTGATTTGGGGAGCTCTTGGGGTTGAATAGTGATAGGAGGAAGAGGAATGAAGTCTCATTTCCCTCTCCTTTAATAGTGGTCGAAAATCCACCTTTTTTGAATTTTTTTGCTCCAAAGTGTTGTCATTTTGCTTGGGGTGTTTAGGATGGATGATGAATTGATTGAGGACTTTGGATTTTTGCTCCAAAGTCCTCTCTTGTTGCCATATGATCAGCTCCATTGAATGTCAAAGATGGGGGGGAGTTGAATGCATGTGATGGAAAGAATTAAATGAAGTTGGGTGGAATCCTATGTGTGGGAGGATCCATGAGGGATTTTAATTGGGTTGGGTTGATTTTGGGTAGATCTCAAATGGGTTTGAGTCAAGTTTGATCAACTCTCAATGGGACATGGCTTGGTTTCAAGGGATTTGGCTCAATTTGGGTCATATGGGTCACAGTAGGTCATATCAGGTTTGGTTGACCAATTAGTTAAATTGGGTCAAACCAAGACATAGGTTAGGTTTAAATGATAATTTGAAGAGTTTTGGTATGATTAATTTGATTTAATTTGGCTTAGAATTGATTTTAGCTCATTTGGAATCAAATGGATCAAATGGGTCAAATGTTAATTTTGACCAAAATTATTGGTTTATGGGTTGATTCATTGAGCTTGAATTGATCATTAGTTAAATCAATTTTGGATTTAATTTGATTTATCCATGATTTGGCCAATTTGGCTAAATAGCTCAATTGGCTCATTGATCATTCAATTATATCTTTGGTCAAGTTCAATAATCAATTTGGATTGAACTTGAGCTATTAGTTGCAATCAATTTGGGTTAGATCATGATTTGACCTAATTTTGTCCTTTAGTCTAGTTTGGGTCAACTTGGATTGAATGGCCAGTTGGGCTTGGTTTGGCTTAATTGGTGGTCAAGTCATATTTAAATATTTATTTCAGTTGATTCAAATCATTGGTTTCAATCAATTTGATGTATGATGAGTTTTGTCTAGTTTTGGTTCATTTGGGCTAAGGGTTGACTTAGTCAAATGACTAAGTTGACTTGGTTTGACCTAATTGATTGCAATTGATCCTAGGGTGATCAACAATCATGGTGGAAGGTTTTGGTAGCTTGGTTCAATCCAATTTGGGTTGGATTTAAAGTTGGCTTAAATGGGTCCTTTGTTGCACTTTGGGTCAAGTGGACCTAAGTAGGTCAATTGGTTTGGTTTTGGTTTGATTTGACTTATATATGAGCCCTAGATTGAAATATAAATTTAACGGCAATCAATTTGGAGTCTAAGAGATTTTGGCTTAATTGAATGTTTTAAGTCAAAAGTGATAGGTTAGGTTTGACTTGGGTTGGCTTCGATTTGATTTGATGATCATAGGTTTCATTTATATAAAATTCATTAGTTTTGACTTGATCTGGATAGAATTTGGCTAAGTATAAAGAATTGGCTCATAGGGCTTAGATTGGGTTTGGATTTAATTTTGGATATAGTTTTGGTCATTTGAATTTGGATTTCATTTATATTTGTGAATATAAATGAAGGAATATTGATTTATAAAAAAATCAGTTGAATTTGTATTGATTTAAAGGAAGTTTTGGATAAGCTTATGAAGGTGGTTCATATAGCTTAGGAAGGGTCTTAGGATTTGAATTTGATTTTGGGTTTTAATCATTTGGAGTTAAATTTGAAGTTAGATTTAGAATTTGAATTTGAATTTAAGGTTTTGTTTGATGAATTTGATTTGGTGTATATGGAGTGGGTTTAGGCTATAGGATAGGTGATTTCCTTAAACCCTAAGGCATAGCCTAATCCTGTGATTAACCTTTCTAAGTCTCTTAGCTTAGGTTAAGTGTTCACCTAATCACTAGATGTATCTTATGACTAAGAAAATCTTAATGTCTAGAAGATTCCTAAGTCTAAGAGGATGGGGTTGAGAGCTCACTCCAAAAGTGGTCAACAATATCATACCTCAATGTCGTACTTGATCACTTCAATAAGTACCCCTACGATTTGCGTGGTGGAAGGTTTTGGTGAGCTTGGTTCAATCCAATTTGGGTAGGATTGAAAGTTGGCTCAAATGGGTCCTTTAGGTCACTTTGGGTCAAGTGGACCTAAGTAGGTCAATTAGTTTATTTTTGGTTTGATTCGACTTATATATGAGCCCTAGATTGAAATATAAATTCAACGGCAATCAATTTGGAGTCTAAGAGATTTTGGCTTAATTGAATGTTTTAAGTCAAAAGAGTGGTTATTTTGACTTGGGTTGATTTGATTTGATGATCATAGGTTCATTTATATAAAATTTAATGGTTTTAACTTGATGATAGAATTTGCTAAGTCCAAATGTATACTTAGATTGGGTTTGGATTTAATTTTGGATATAATTTTGGTCATTTGAATTTGGATTTCATTTATATTTTGAATATAAATGAAGGAATAATTTCTAAAATGATTGAATTTGTATTGATTTAAGGAAGTTTTGGATAACTTATGATGGTGGTTCATATAGCTTAGGAATCTTAATTTGAATTTGATTTTTTTTAATCATTTGAGTTAAATTTGAAGTTAGATTTATAAATTTGAATTTAAGATTTTAATTTGAATCAGTTTGATTTGAATGTATATGGAATGGTTTAGCTATAAGATGGTGATTTTTAAGCCCAAGGCATGAATCCAGTGGTTTTTTTCTAAGTCTCTTAGCTTGGTTAGTGTTCACTAATCACTAAATGTGTCTTATGACTAAGGAAATCTAATGTAGAAGATTCCTAAGTCAGAGGATGATTAGCTCACTAAAATGGTCAACATCATATCAATGTCTCACTGATAAGTACCCTAAATTTGTGTGGTAAGGTTTGATGAGCTTAGTTTTCCAATTTGGGTTGGATTGAAAGTTGGCTCAAATAGGTCCTTTAGGTCACTTTGGGTCATTTTTCAATTAGTTTGGTTTGGTTTGATTGACTTATATATGAGCCCTAGATTGAAATATAAATTTCCAATCAATTTGGAGTCTAAGAGATTTTAGCTTATTGAATGTTTTGTCAAAGTGCTAGGTGTTTGACTTTTCTTGATTTGATGATCATTTTCTTTTATAAAATTCTTTTGTTTTGACTTGATCTTATTCTAAGTCCAAGAATTGGCTCATAATTAGATTGGGTTTGGATTTAATTTTGGATATATTTTTGGTCATTTGAATTTGGATTTCATTTATATTTGTGATTATAAATGAAGGAACAATTGATTTCTAAAAAAATCAGTTGAATTTGTATTGATTTAAAGGAAGTTTTGGATAAGCTTATGATGGTGGTTCATATATTAATCTTAGGATTTGAATTTGATTTTGGGTTTTAATATTTGAGTTAAATTTGAAGTTGATTTAGAATTTGAATTTGAATTTGGGTTTTGTTTGATATTTGAATTTTGATTTGAGAAGGTGTATATAAGTGGGTTTAGGCATAGATATGATTTCCTTAAGCCAACATACTAATGTGGTTAATTTCTAGTCTCTTAGCTTAGGTTAAGTATTCACTAATCACTAGATGTGTCTTTGATAAGAAATCTTAATGTCAAAGATTCCTAGTCAGAGATGGGTTAGCTCCTCCAAATGGTCAACATATCATACTTAATATTCGATCACTTCAATAAGTATCTACTTATGGTCCCCTCACATCTAAACACCACACTTATGCACTCACTTGAGTCTTGGACTTGAGCAATTTATGGAGGGTTTTATTATAGCTAACAGGATCTCTAACCTTTGTGGCATGTTGACTAGAGACCTATAAATTCATATTTTGTGATGAGTATTGCATCAACTTCGATCCTTGATTGGATGTATGGATGGAAGATGTATCTCCAACTTGATTTGTTTAAGGTTGCAGACTTAAAATTTTCTCTTTTTGATCAGTAATACTTTGAAACTTGTGAATTTAATTATATAATTTAAACATGTATATGAGAAACTCGACCTTAGGCGCGATGTCAACCTAAATACAAAAGGAGGCCTCCTATCTTATAGGGAAAAGCCTAATATTTTGCTAAAAATTTTAAAGAATGCCCCATATCTGACAAGGGGATGTTTGCTTTATTTTGGAAATGCATTCTTATGTTAAATTTAGCAAACACATGTAATGTGGTAAGGAAATTAGTATTTGACTATGACCAAATCTCCTTCTTAAAAAGTTTAAGAATGTACCATATGATCGAATGCATTCTTGTGATTACATTTTTATGTGTAATACTTTTTTCAAATATCAACCCTTGATTGGTGGCATTGGTCTTTCACCTTTGAAATCAACGAGATGGTAGGCTCCTCCCTTATTTACTTTCTCAATGATGAAGGGTCATTCCCAATTAAGCTCAAATTTATCACCAATTTTATAGTGAGGAATAATTGATCTTCTTAGCACTAAGATCAATTCTCCTTATTGAAAGGTTTGAGGACATACTGTATGATCAAATGCTTTGGACATCTTTACTAGGTAGACTTTTAAATTTTGTTGAGCTTGGAATCTAGCTTTCTAAAGCACATCAAGCTTTTTTATCCATAGACAGACATTCTATCTTGAGCGAGATTATGTTGAATGGCTACTCATAGTGAAGGTAGTAGTTCAGCTCCAAATATTAGCACATAAGGAGTGGAATTTGTAGAAGTATAGTCTAGATGTCACGATGTTGTCTTTCTTTAAAGCAATTTCAATTCGAGACTTTAGCCTACAAATTTGCTTCTCTTTTTACCGGGACCTTTCAATGGTGGATTCTTGGATCTGTGGTCCAAGTGTCATGCCTCGATGTTCACCATGTGGAATTTCAATTGGTTGACATCTTGTTAGGGTTGTAGAAGGAGGTCTCCTTGGAGGAGCAACTCTAACCTCCCTCTGACAGAACTTTGATATTTTCTTTTCATCAATCATTTCTCATTAGCAACTTTGAGAACCTAATGCACTCTTACATGTGCAATTTTGAGTTTCCTCACTAGAGAAGCTAGATCTTGACATTATCGGGTCTAGAAGGACTATTTAATTTGATCAGTAGAGCTATTTCACTTTACCCAACCTAGGCTGTCAAACCTATTATGGGTTGGAATAATCGCTTCTGGTTCCACAACTTGTACAATTTTTACTTGAACACTGGTTGTTGATCGCACGCATTTCTTTTTTTTTTTTTGCTATCTCTCGGTTAGCTTGCTTCTAAATAAAGAAGTTTATACATCATCACTTCTTCTCGAGGCTTCGGCCTCCATATTTATTTTCCTTTTTTGTCATGATATTTCGACAGTGAATTCCTGGACATGCGGTCTAGGTGTCATACCCCGATGCTCACCGTGCAAGAATTACTTAAAAGGGTCTTGAGCACTACCCAGTGAGGGTAGCCTTTTCAGTGAATCTTTCTCATTTTCCCTGATAATCGAGTCTTGATATTTTTTTCTTCATAAGACCCTTCTCTTTGATAACTTTTAGCATCCTATGCACTCTAGAGGAAAGAGTCTCGGGATGCCTCCTTTGTGAGGTTGGAGCTGACTGCTGTTAAGCCCAAAAAAATTGCTTAACATCACCAGTAGAGCTATTCCTTTTCACCCACTTTAAATTTTCAAATTTATTGCAGGTAGAAACTCGCTTCTAGTTGTAAGGCCAATTGTGTAACAGATGAGCCCATGTGAGAGATGATGAACTCGCAGCTTAGCATTCCTTCTTCTCCTCTATCTTCTATTTAGTTTTTCAATCGTAGGATGGCCAGCATAAGCATCATCCTCCATCCATCTTCTCCCTCCAAATGAGAAAGCTTCATCATCATGCCTTCTTAGTGTAAAAGATTCAACAAATAGAGTGGTTGCATTCACAGGCATGGCTAAAACTTTCTACCCGGTGATGGTTCTTTCATGATTGGTGCCCTAGAATGACCTAATCTCTCGAATACAAAAGCTCTCTTTCAAGGAACCACAGTAGCAATAGTGGCTTTTCTAGGCGTCATCCTCACCTACATAGGTTGGTGTACAATATGCAGATGTTTCAGGTAGAGGATTATTTGCAGTAGCGATGGCTAGAAGTCTACACTACTAAATTGAATGGTAGCTCCAGCATCTCCAGTATTGATTATTGCATTAGCTAGATGAATGTTAGCTCCATGACCTAGCTGCATGATGAATAGTGTGCTCTAAAGATCCATCTTTGCAAATGATAAATGGGGACCTACACTTTCATAATGTAAATATACAATAGAGTGAACTGATATAGAGACCAAACAGGTTAGTCATAAGAATATGGTTGATTTAAATTTAATTTCATTGATGATTGATTTTAAATTTCAATTTTTATTATGTTTCACTACTACTATAGCTAAAATTTGACTAGCCAAAGATGAAAAGAGAAGCCTTTCCCTAATGGAGTCACCAAAATTTGTGGGCTCCGAAAATTCACCACCTCTCAATTAAGAGAGTAGATTTAAATGTCAATGAAATTTTTAGGAGGCAGATGGAATAATAAATAAGACACTACCCAGATATTTTGCCCTCATTTTGTGTGGATTTCAAATCTGGTTCCAGGTTTCTTATAGGTGCAAGCACCTATAGTTGATCACCCATATATGGTGTTTATTTTGTGTTGGGTGTGGTTGTGTGAGGGGACACCACGCAAATCCATAGATGTACTTATTAGGGTGATCGAGTAATTAAGGGATAGTGTACTATCTCAAAAGATAGAAGTCACTATCCTATAATGGACCTAATCACCTAATAAGGACTCCTAAGGCATGATGGGTCTTCAAATATACTGGAGATTTTTCCCTTTCTTTACATAAAAAAGTAAATCAGGGTTTATTTAAACCAAGTTCATTAAGTTCCCTATGGAGGTAAGCATCCATAGTTAATTATATCTTAAGAAAAGTGAATGCCTTAAGAATACTCTCGATTAAAGTAGGCAATTGTTGTCTCTAAAGATTTCAAAGATAAAACTATCAAAGGATTAGTTGTATTTTTGAAAATCAAGTGGCAGAGATCAAAAGGGAAGAGTTCTTATCAAAACTAAAGGAGATGAATAGGGAGTGCTCATGATACTAAGAAGCCTAGTGAACACTCCAATTTAGCCTATGGTTGGGCTTTGTACATTTAAATTTGAGAAGATTTATTTATTTGAGTTGAATTTTTATTAAAATTCTAGACTTATAATTCCATAATACATTATTATGGAAATGCCTAAAAGGTGAGGATCTATGCTTGTAGCCCACAAAGTGAACCAACAACCCTAATCCTGAATCTAATGAACTTTAGCGAGGGCCAAAGAACAACTTAAATCTAAGATCAAAAATGGGTATATGTTTTACCTTCACAAGAAAGAATAAATCACCTGACTGCATGACTTATTACCACCTAGAGTGGCCACTAACTCCTTCTATGCTTTAAATCTATGTACTCAAGTCATATGCTTTTCAAGATGGTTAGGATATTATTTACTTAGAAAAGAAACTAAGTCCTTAAACTCACTCCCTAAGAGACTTGATCATGGAGGCATGAATAATGACTTAAATCTAATGCAAATTTTGACAAGTTTTATTTGATTTTTGGACTTTTATTTTGACATAGGCTATAGGATTTTGTATGGCTAAATGCATGAGAAATTGATTGTGGGCTAAATCAGAAGAGAAATAGGTGTATTTATAATCAAAGGCTCTTACAGGTTAAACCTTTATTCTCTGGCATAGATGGAAGCCATCTCTTAGCAAGAGTGGAAGAATATGATATGCATGATATTATACATTCAATCATCCAGCTAAGGGGTTACTAGAAATTTTATTATCTTGATTTAATTCCTAGGCTTTTATGTGAGATTATGAATTATTTTAAAATTTTAGTTATGAGTTGCTAGTGGGATAGAAGACTTATTTTTATCCTAAGAACCTAATCGCATCCAAGCCACACAACAATCACCAATCATAAAGAAACTACGAAGAGACATGTTATTTCTAATGCACAAGCTAAACAAAATATCAAATAATTTTATAAAGCTATCGCAAAAGAATAAAAGGTCGGTGTGGTCAGGTACTGCCGTACAACCCGAAAAGAAATGTTGGTAGCCAAGCTCTACCTTTATACATCCTGGTATAATGAAAGAATAATCAAAATTATAAAATGATAAGTGTTATGGTGGTCTTCATTCTTCATCCTCTATTCCTCACTTTCATCTTTCATTTCTTCTTTTTTTTGATTTGCTCCATTTCTTTCTTTCTTATGGCTTGATTGGGATGTTGTTTACTCCAAAGGCATCATATGGTATATAAGACATGGTCTTCTAACTAATGCTCATCCTTAATCCCCATAACATGTATCCTAATCCTAATGCAAAAATTACATTAAAAGGAAGGAAAGTAAATTTAGCTACACCTGCAAAACAAATGTTAAATAAACACACCATACAACCCAAGCAGTTATAGGAATAATTTAGACTTAGCACCCCACACATGGGTAACCAAGTCCACCTGTCCTAACTTAGGCTATGCTTAGGGGCTAAGCAACCTACACAGCAAAAAGTATTTATATTTTTATTATAATGGCCCCTTAAGCACATCCCCCTGCATAAAAAAATGATTATATTTCTAACATTCATTACGCATACACCTTAGCATCCAGTCTAAAATAATACATCACAAAACTAAACATTCATCAAACCATGCACCACCCTAACATAAAGCTAGAAATGGTAACTTAGCCTAATGTGCATGTGTTAGAGCTTGTGTGGTATGTCCTAACTAGGCTTTAGAGTTATGATTTGCTAAGTGTGAGGGATTTAATTCATAAAAGGTTGATTTCTCTTTAAGTGGTTTAGTTGATTTAGGGATTTTTACTTAATTTTTTTTATTTCATGTAGCCTACACATAGCAACTAAGTGTCATAAAGAGAAGAAATAGAGAGAGCATCGCTTTTATCCCTACCTTAAGTCATTTCTAAGGTAAGTTGATTAATGAACTTCCTTTAGTGAATGGTTTATTTTGTGTTTTAATTAACCCTAAGTTTATATTCATTCTGAATAACCCTATTCAATAAGAAAAGCATCTTAGGATTAATTAGGATAGATTATTATCACATAACATACACTCATCCATTTCTTTTCATTATGTATATCATGCATATGAATAATCTCAAGCATACTTATACACGCAATGTAAATCTTAGTATACTTTGATGATGAATGCAAAGGAATGTATTTTAAAATTTAGATATTTCATTTGTTAATTGAATTATGAATGCATGCCTTTGTTATGTAGAAAAGAGGGATTTTTCATCCATTAGTTGAATACACATTCACATGTATAAAAGTTATAAGTGAGTGCTTATTATTTTCTACACTGTGGGGCACAAGACCTACTTAGAGCTACTTAAAGTCTCTGTGATGTCCAGACTAATATACCACTTTTCTTAGATACATGTAAATGTATGAATAACTATAAGGATAGGAAAATCCATGCAAATTTTATGTTTTATTTATTTGATTTTTGATTCTCATTCATTGGCCACATCATACATGCATGTGTATATGAGTTTTGAGTGAGTACGGTGCCATTTTTTTCTACACCAGGGGCGTAAGGTACAAGACCTACTTAGGGCTACTTAAAGCCTTGCAAACCTGGGATGTCCAGACTAATATACCACTTTTCTCAAATATATATGAATGTACAAGGAAGAACCAAATGGATAAGGAATTATGTAAGAAATTATGTTTGATTTGGTTGTATGATTTACATATATAATATGAAATTCTTCTTAAGTCTTAACATGGAGATACATAGGAATAGATTTAGGAAAGTGTTGTATTCTTTTCAAATGAACTATACACTTGCAAATCCTAAGTGAATCTTTGATAGGGTAGGGAAAGAGAACTTCACATTACACATCTTATAATATCATCACATGCAAGCTTATAAGTATTTATAATTATCATTTCTTCATTTGTAATAATTGACTTATAAGTTTTAATAATAATTTTTGTTTTAATAGTGATAATAGCTACTCATATTCTTAATTTTAGCCAACACATGCAATTTGACATAAAAGAAAATATTTTATTTAATTAATTTTTAAAAGAAATGAATGCATGACTTCATATGGCAAATAATATTTAGCATGATTGAAAAACAAATAAAGAAAATACATGATTTCGTTCATCCCAATTAATTCGTGAGGACAGTCATATTAAATAAGGCTATTTAAAATGAGCCAAAATTCTTGAAAGGCATTTTGATCTTTGAATTCGATTTGATTTAGGAAATATGAGAGAGGTTCGCTAATCCTAACCCATTTCCTCATGTGTGAATTAGTTTGGTTTAATGAAGAATATTTAAGTTAATTTTATATTTTGATTAGGTTAAGGTATAAATTAAATGAATTAATTATCCCATACCTATATCACCTTAAGTTAATTAACTAATCAATGATAAGTCAATATGATATGCAACCACATGAAAAGTAAATTTGCAATGCTCCTAAGAAATAAAAGGGACCTAATGCAATTTGTTTATGATTAATAGTTAATTAAACTTGAAGGACCTTACTTAATTACTTTTATGATTTTCACACATATAAGCCAATCATAATTTTATTATCTCTCACCTTGGGTTATTAAACACCCAAGGGGCTACCCAAGATCAATTGAAGGTTGTTTAAGTGTTGATGAATTAATTTTTCATTTTAATTTCATTAAGCTTTTAATGGATTGATTAAATGTTTTGATTATGTCTTAATTTGAATGATGAAATTATCTTAGGGGAAAGGATCAAGGGCAAGGCCTCAATCCTAATCCCTAAATCATTTAAGCATTCAATTATGTTTTGCTTTTCTTATTTTGAAGATGGATCACCTAATTAATCAATTAATCATTCTATTAACCCATTAATTAATTTGATTTTTAAAGATAAAGAAGACTTATGAAATGAATTAGGAAATATATCCCCAATCAGATTCCCTAAGTGATCTTACTATTCAATAGGGATAATTTTATTCAAATGATTAATCAAGTTACTGTTCATTCTTTAATTAAAATTAATTAGATTAATAGAGTGATTAGTGCTTACTCAAATGATTTTCCTAATTAAGCAATCAATAAAATCTCATAAAAATAGGGGAGGCAGAGGCCATCCCCTAAACATCCACAAAAAATTTGAGAATAATTGAGTGCTTAATTAAGGAGTTATTAAGCTAATTATATTTTGATAAAATCTTAATTAAGCTAAAATCACTATTCAAAACTAATTAATTATAATTTTTCTAGATTTTCCTCTAAAATATCTTCAAAATGAGCCTAAGTTTATATTTTTGAATTTTTCTACAATTAGTTATGATTTTAAGAAGTTTTAAAATTAAAAATTAATTAATTAACCCTAATTAAGCTCTTAATCTCATTGAGCCATGTGGTTATTGTCGCGGCACGCTTTCCACATGGCGTGACATGATTGGCTATTTAACTAGGCACATCCGCAGACTGACTCAGCGGCGGTAGACGTGCTTTCTCTGTGCGTCGTCCGATCTAAGATCGGATGGCCACGATTTAATCCATGGGTTAAGGGAGAAATCAATGGATCTACTGCACTGTAGGATTTGATCAGAGTCGCTCATCTCGATCATAAGAGATGGATGGCTTGTGATCTATCCTGTTCATGAGCAATGAAAGATGAGCATCATTCTTTCTCCATTCGATCAGAGCTCACCCGAGCTCGGATTGGGATCAAATGGATCCTACACCATCTAAGGGAGCATACAATCACATCCAACGGCTAAAATCCCTCGACATGGAGATTTTTTTCAAAAATACCAACGCACAGAGGCTTAAAGCTATGAATTTGAGGAATTACCTCACCAGAGCTAATGTTCGGTAGTGCAATGCTGGAGGTAGCTTTGCCTAGTTGAGGCAAGGCCCTATTGTAGAAGTTTGAGCTCAATTTGGCCTAGGATGCTCGATTGACCAATCCACACATGTGTACACCTTGGCTTCGATCGAACTCACACCTCTGGTAACTTGGGAGCTTAAGAATTGGTTTGGTTGGCTTCGATTGGGTATAAGGATGGTGTGGGTGCAAGGAATTTGGATATGGTTTAGTAGAGAGGGAGTATTGCTTGAGGGAAGGGTGTCATATTTCAGTTTACATGGGAGTGGCAATGGCCGATTGAGGAGAGGTTTGGGATCCTTAGATTTTCTCTTAGGGTGTTTGAAATGAACTTGGGGACTCAGAGAATGCAAGTGGTGTCCTTCCCTGCTCGAATTGAGGGAGTATATCCCTCAATTAAGCCAGGTGGATGGACGGGATCGAATTCATAAATCTCATCAATTGTCCATCGTTAGGCCATTGAAGGTGTCACCGTTAGTGCCACGTGGCTCACCTGGGTTGGTCGAAGCAGTGGCAGGAGCTCCAAGGGAGAATATGGAGTGGTGGGGTGGGATTGCTCATCCTTGTGTCCATGGGTTCGGCCATGGATGAGAGGGAAGAAGCATGGATCCTTTGGTCCATGGAAAAGGCTAGGGGGGTTTAGAGTGGGCTAAGAAGATCTAGAAATGCTTCATTTAGTACTTGATGCTGTTATGGAGATAGCAAAGTGGACTTTGCCACTTATGGTAAAGATAATGTAAATAGCTTTGCACATTGGTCAATCCCCTTTGGCTTGGTTTCAAATGGGTTTAGATAGATTTGAGGTGCTTTGGGGCTGATGTGGAGTGGGTTTGATCAGCCAAAGGGGTTCCATATGGTGGCTTGAAGTGGTTTAGCTCAATTTGGGCAAAAGGGTTCAATTGTGTTCACATTGGGTTGGGTTGACCAATTGGCCAAATTAGGTCAAACCAAGGCTTGGGTTAGGTCTAAATCATGATTTGGAATATTTGGTGTGACTAATTTGATATGGTTTGGCTTAGGTTTAAATTTGACTCATTTGGATTCAAAAGGGTCAAATTGGTCAAGTTGACCAAATTGATCAATTTGACCAAATTGGGCTGGCTTAGGTGTTGAGTAAAGTTCAATTGATTGATTGAAAATGAGTGTAGGCTTTGGTTTGGTTTAATTTAGACTTAATTTAAATTTTGGTCAATTTGACCTTTTAGGTCAATTTGGGCTAGGTTAGGTCAAGTTGACCAATTTGATCAACTTGGGCTCAATCATGGCTTTAGTAAAGTTTAATAAGTGATTTGGGATGAACTTGAGCCATTGGTTCCAATCAATTTGGGTTAAATCATGATTTGACCTATTTTGGCTTTTTAGGCCAATTTGGGTCAACTTAGGTCAAGTGGCCAATTAGGCTTGGTTTGGCTCAATTGATGACTTGGTCATGTTCAATCATTGATTAGATTGGGTTTGGGTCAATGGTTTCAATCAATTTGATATGTGGTGAGTTTTGGATAGTTTTGGTTTCAGTTGGGCTAAATATTGACTTGGTCAAAGGCTAGGTTTGACTTGGTTTGACCCAATTCAAGGTGGTTGATCACCCCATAATGATTGTTGATCATGATTGAGGTTTAGATGTGCTTAGTTCAATCCAGTTAGGGTGGATCAGAACTTGGCTCAAAAAGGTTCTTTAGGTCACTTTGGGTCAAGTGAGCTTAAATTCTAATAAGACTTGATTCAAGTTTAGTTGAACCAACATATAAGCTTAAGATTGAAATATAAATCCAATTACAATTGATTTGGAGCCAAATGGGTTTTGGTTCATATGACAATTTCAAGTCAAAAAGGTCAACTTGGGCTTGATTTGGGTTGACTTGGATTTGATTTGATAATGGTGGTTTATGTTTATATTTGGATCAATGATTGTAGGAATGATTGAGTCTTGAAAAAATCCATGAATTTTGAGTTTATTTGGGTTTCATTTAGCCAAGTTCAAAAATTTGGCTAAAAGGGCTAAATTGGAAGTTCAATTTGATTTGAGTTTGATTTTTGTCATTTGAAATTATATTTCAATTATATTTTTGAATATAAATGAAGATATAAATGGGTCATGAGAAAATCACTTGAGTTTGGAGTGATTTGGAAGCAAATTTGATTAAGCTGGATGTAGTCAAAAGGGCTAATTTGGGTTTTGATTTGGTTTGATTTATTTTTTGGCCATTGAGTTTTCATTTATACTTATGAGTATAAATGAAGGAATGATTGATTTATAAAGAAATCAACCAAGTTTGAGTTGATTTGAAGGAGTTTTGGCCAAGCACATGAAGGTGGCTCATATGGCTTAGGAAGAGATTCTTGGAATTTAGAATTTGGAGTTGATCATGGGTTTCAATCATTTAAAATTTGGAATTGATTTATGATTTGAAATTTGATTTGAGATTAGATTTAATAATTGAGAAAAACAATTAGGTTGGTGTTGATTTTGATTTGTTAAGGCTAAGTCCATAAGATAAAATCAAAGTGCCTAGGAAGGGATTGGAGTTTGAATTTGGGATTGAATTTCAATCATTGGATAGTTGAATTTGATTTTAGAGTTTTAATTTGAATTTGAGGTTTGGTTTGAAAGAAGGAAGCAAGGATAGGGTTTGGGCTACAGAGTAGGCAAGTCTCTCCTAAATCCATAAGGCATAACCTATCCTAATGGATAACTCTTCTAAATCTCTAAGGATAAGTTTAAGTGTTCACCTAATCACTAGAAGTGTCTTAAGACTAAGAAACTCTTAGTGTCTATAAGAGTCCTACTCCATAAGGTGATACCTCCCAATGCCGAGAGAACTTTTGATTAAGCTAGTAGTTAGATCATGTGTAGCATATAATAAAGAAGATGAGTTTTGGAATTTAGATTTATGAAATTTATCATATTAACTTAAAGCCGATGGTTGGGGGAATGATGATGTGCCCGATCAAGATCCCATGGCTCCATCATCCTAGGCTGTCGTGGTCCATATTCTACTTAGTCAAAGGAGGTAGTCGACCCATCCTAACCGAAGGATCCTTGTCAGTAGCCATGGGTTGCGTCATCCATGGGAACCTTATAGACCTAAGGCGGTGTTTATCTAAGGAGACAAGTTTAAGTCAACCTTAGCTGACATAAGGCTTTTTGCCCTATCAAGTGTACCATATGGTTCACATCTCAAGGTATAGAGCTATTGGAGAGCATATGAGCTACAGTAGTGACCATAAAATAATGATTTCATTTGGCAGTAGCCACTCAATCAGAGGACTCTCATCGTAACTGCATCATATGTGGAGCCTACTGGCCAAGTCACACAGTCGAAGGACACAGGCCACGTCCTTACTGGCATGAGATTGATTGAGCATGAACATAGTAAAATACTTAATTTGACTTTGGCTCCTTTGTGAGCTAGAGTTTTCTTAATTTTCCACCTACAACAAATAATTGCTAAAGTTGAATTAAATTTTAGCTTTCATTTCTATTATGCATTTATAGCTTAATGACATGTTAGATTTTGAATTTGGATTGATACTTAATTTGAGTTGATTTGATTTAAAATTATAATCACATTTTGATGAAAGTATCCTCTAGTTGAAATCTTCATTCAACACAACCATCATCGGGTTTTATATTATTTTGCTATTTGAGATCCTGTCGACTCTATTAATTTAATAATAGAGGATCAATGTCATATGATAGAATTAGCTTATCAGATATTTTACTAAGTTGAACTTCTTATAATATTATTATTTAGTTTTTATATTTTATTAACCCGGACCTGGTCCTAAGACCCAACCTGGGATCAACCCGCGTAGTATTCTTAGACACTAAGTTTAAGCATTCAGCGTAGTGTCAAGGCCCATGCAGGTGCATTTAATTCAGTATTAATTTAAGCTTAACAAATTTGAATAGTATTATTAGTTTGACTAACTCTCATTGCAAGTTTAGAATTTTAAATAAAATTTTGAAAATATTTCGGCAGCCTCTCGACGTCGTCCCTGTATATGGGGCAACCACAGGGGTTGGGTCTGCCCACTATGCCAAGAAAGGTATGTATGGGTGGTGTAAACACTACGGCTAAATGCTTTATCTCACTTTACTAATAAAGGCATGTATGGATCTCTGAAGCACCTACATATAATACAGCTCCTAGAACGCCAAGAAAGGTGCACAAGTACTTATACACTTGCAATGTGAGTTTAAACATCAATTTTATAATTGTGGTTGCATTTATATTAAGTTGTTTAGGTCTTCTATTGGTGTGAAAGTTTATAATATTTCTAAAGATCTCACGGCCATCCCCATAGGGGTTTTCGGTATGCTCTAGATGCCCACCATGCCAAGAAAGGCATGTATGGGTGGTGTAAATATCACGCACGAATGTTTCATCCCACTATGCCAAGAAAGGCATGTATGGGGCTCTAAAAGTACCTGCATATAATACAAATTTTTTTGCTACGCAAAGAAAGGCGTATACATATACTTATATACTCGCAAGCAGGCTAGATTCTAAATATCCTCTCTTTTTTTGTTCCTTGGCACTCTGGATTCCGACAAAATTTTGTCAGCATCTCCCCCAGCTGAGGGATTTCTATCGAAACTAGGCTTGCCCAGTCGTCTAAAAAGACGCGCATGTGTGGTGTTTTGCAACACCACAACTATGAGTCTCCCAACATACCCATCTAAAAGAAGCGATAGTTTTCAGCGAAAAAACTTCATTTCCCACCATGCTAATAAAAGCGATAATTTATACACCCACAATCAAGCACAGCTTTCCTCGATGCGTCAAGAAAGATGCGTGCAAGTACTTATATTTCAACACAAACTGATCATGTATTCAAAGGAGAACTGATGGCTTGCAAAGTGCACACGTCAGTGTGTTGGCCAGATCTAATGCTGTGGGAGGCGGACACTTGGTTGGGTGGGTCGATCACAGGAACTATGCACGCAGATCTTCAATGCTCATGGGCTGATCATCGTGTGTGAGTCAGGGTGGTTCGTTGAGAGAGGCTATCATGGCCAGGAAGGTGCAGAAGCGAGGACATGAATGAGAGAATGAGAGAGGAGGATTAGTTGGGGTTGGTTGTGGGAGTTAGAGGTTGGGGGGATACTTATAGGATTTTCTTTATTTAAGTAAAAAATTAACCCTAATTGAGATTTTGTGCCGATATTGTTATATGGGCAATATATATGTCAATTTTAGGCTATTCTGATGTTTCAAACATAACATCGCAAATCTTTCATGATTGGTGAAAGATCAATTTTAGTTCAAAATGCATTATCTCTTCTCACCGATATTAGCAGACTCTTGAGAGAGGACACCTCATTTGAAAGGTTTTACATTTTGGCCGATGATGTGAACAATTTCAAATAAGTCGTTCATCGCCGCGCTTCGGATCTCATTATTTGCATAAGCGTTGATTGATTTTCGTCTTGATCAGTCGACTTTCAAATTGTGCAATATGTATATTCTAATCAATTTTATGTTTTGAATGCGATGGTGAAATATTCATCGATCGAAGGTTATTTTGAATGATTTTGGCGATGCTTAGTGCATTTTAGCTTCGATTTGAGTGATGTTGAATCCGAAGTCAGTCGACTTTGTCTTGTGAGCTCGACTCGACTTATAGCGCATGCATGGAGGTCAACAAAGTCCAAGTAGGTTGAACCATATATCGAATCTAATGAAGGCTAGAGTTAGCAAATGAGAAGAGATGTGTGTGCAAGCTTGTAACTATCGTGTGATCTTAATAAGGGCATCTAAATTCAAATTATCGAGAATATATAATATTGCATTGATCAAAGTTGAGCTAATTGAAGCTAACCAAAGTGTATATACAAATCATCAATGACTTTTTGGCTTGCCAAAAAGCATTCCTAACCAAGGTTTTTCGATGGAGCTAAATAAGTTGGAAACTTGCATTTCCGATGAAAAGCGAGTGATTTCTGATGAACTTTTCCATAGGAAATCTAATATTTTTTTTAAAGTAAAATTTGAAATTCATAACAAAAGCACAACCCATATTTTTCAGTTTTGTAAAAATTTCAAAGATTTGATCGTGGTATGCGTAAATATATGAGTCTAATAGTTTAAAATAAATAAATAAATAATATGATTAAATTGTAAATACCTATAAATTAGTTGGTTAATTTATAAAAATCCCTAAAATTATTTTATCTTGAATCGGCCCCTTAATTATTCTCTTTCCAAGATTTTTTACATAAAATTTTCTTCTCTTGTGGACACTAATCTACTCATATTTGTACAATAATACTTTAAGATGATCATTAAACTCATCATCTACCACTGCTAATATTCTAGCTCCCACAAAATATATAATAAAAAAAAAATTCAAACAACCATAAAATTTCTCACCTCACTGCTTCAATCTCAAACCGATCCGAAAATGTAAAAGAGTAATTAACTCCACCTAGAGAAAGGAATATACCATCTCTAATACGGCTATATATTCTTTGCCATCATTTCCACCTCGCTCCCATCAACTTTATAAACACACCACGTAATGAAAGACCTTCAATATCAGTGACATAAGAAACTTGATGTAGTATCCAACTTATGGGCCAGGATTAGGTAGCATATTTCCCTTTCAATTGCCTCTCTTAACTTCTTCTCCATTTCACTAACAATACATCATAACCAAAACCCACTTTTAATCAAGCTCTTCTGCCTCCATCAAAACCCCTTAAACAGCACCATATATCTCTAAGACCTCAACCAACCATCAATATAAAAAACCCTAAATATAGTTGACACGATTTTCATTCGTGGGTGAAGTTCAAAAATGGTGATATGCTAATTTTAGTGTTTAGCAGTCAATCCCTTGCAGGAAAAGCTATATATCAGCCTCACCTGCTCGTTGGAAAAAGGAAGACGTTGGTTCCTTTAGAATCTGGTTTTTAGTGGAAGTGTTGCTTGAATGGGTTTGTATTTATTTTTGATGTAAAGATAATTTGAATGGATTGGCATTTTGTGTTGTGATGTATTTGGACACTTTCTATCATTGGTATGGGCCATGTTACTATTTTACAAGACAGGTTAGGGTCAACTCCCTAATTGCTTGAGCTAAATAAATCGACATGTTTGATTAATTATTAATTCGTTTTACAGCAATCATTGTGTGAAGACTATATAGTTTGGTTGTGGACAAGCTTGGCCAAACATTAATTGAAAGGATGCCAAGGCATATAACGTTCTAGTTTGAATTAATAAAATTATCTAATAGATCATTTGGATAAGTTATAAGGTATATGAAACAATGATTTTTTTTTTATTTTTGTATTGATTGAAATATTTATGATGGAACTAACGTAATTTTAAATTTGTTGAAGATAAATAAGAGATATTTATTTTTGAAATAGAACTTTAAAATGATTGCAATAATAAATTTATTTTTTATTGCATGGGAGATCATTTTTTAATTCCTTATATTCTTTTCCCAATTTTCATTCAGACGAACAGAATATTATTTAAAACGACCAAAGTTTTTTTTTTTTTTTTCTTAAACAAATTTCAACAAAGCAACCCTTTCTTTGGATAAGTAGTTTTTTTTTTTAATAAATAAAATTCAAGCGTGTCTTCCAACTTTAAAGTTGGAAGATTCCTCAAGAAAGAAGCAGCTCTACAGATACTTGTTGTACAAGCCACAGCAATTTTTCCTATTGTAAGCAATAGCATGAGAAAAAAGTCTTGCGGCTATGAATGATTCTGATTTTCCAATTGGTGAAGGCTTGAAAAATAACGAATCAAAGAGCCAAAGAATCCTAATTATTCAAATCCTAATAATTGATGCAGGAACTGTACGTTAGGAAACTGTCATGAAAGTTCAAATAGCTAATTAATGTTATAAATTTGTAATTTTAGCTAATTTAAATGATAAAATTTTATATATTCATGTAATAATTTTGCGATTAAATCCATCGACATCAGATTTATGCTTCAAAACTCCACTTTCTTTTACAAAATTGGTTAAAACAACCAATCATGTATAGCTTTTATTTAATTAATAGATATATTTTGCCAATTAATTTAATGCTCGATTGTTAATGACGATACTAATCGTGACATAATACTAAAATCTACAATATTAACAACGGGCATCATCATTGGCCGGTCAGTCAAGATTGTTTTATTTCTGTTGTAGCAGTTATTTTAGCTTCATTATTATAACAAATAAAAATAATGTTAAGCGATTGCAATCTAATACAATAAGAGCGAAATATTAGCTACTATAACAGATAAGTGGGATAAAGAAAGCAAAATAAATTTAAAGAATGTATAAAGAAGAAGAAACCAATAAATCATAGAGTTGCAAGGAATAATTGGCTCAAATATATTAAAAATTATGCGTACGTATACAATATGAAGTATATCTGCATGTATGCTTCTTCGCAAACTTAAAGAGCTAGTGGAGCCACGTAACTTACACATATACCATGCACAGCTCTCCTGAGGGAAAACAAAAACAAAAAAATAAATGCAGAGGTCCAGATAGAACAAGATATACCTACTCAAAATGGCAGAATGTTTTATAAAAATTACAAAATAAATAAATAAAAATAAAAATCTGAGTTTTATCTTACTAAAAATAATGATTTTGATGGTCATTTTATAATAAAAATATTATTTTATATTTTGTAAATATTTATCTGAATATTTTTTTATAAGATATGATATTTATTTTATTAAATGTATCTTATTCTACTAATTCATTTACATGTTAGAAGCTACTCAATGATTTCTTAAGCATTGACGCCTCGGAGATAAAAGCACAAGACTTTTATAGTAGCACAACCACCACACGATGTTTCTGTTCAGCACACAATTCTGTAGTAGCAAATAGTTTCAAACAAAGTAATCACATGAAGAAAATAAGGGAAAAATTTTCCTTCTGTAAGCAAAAGAAAAATGGAAAGAGATAACTTATCATTAGATTTGTATTGGGTTAATAGATTATTTATTCCAATACATAGCCAATGATATTTTATCTCTCCTTTTCTTTCTTTAGCTCAGAATTTTTTTTCCCAAAAAAGAAAAAAAAAAGAAAAGAAATAGATATAGAGATCAAGCAAACTCAGCCATGAATGGATCATCAAGCAAGAGATCAGGCCAGAATGAAGCGGCTGCGCTTCCTCCACAGCTTGATGTACTACAAGCATCTCCTGGGTTTGACAAATCGGTCAAAGGGGGCAGAGCTGATACAGGCGTGCTGATTTCTCCATGTCTAAACAAACTAAAGCCGGAGTTCTCATTGCTCATCAGTGGCTGGTCGTAGCTCAATGGCACATCAATCTCAGTGTTGTGGGTATTAAACAGTGGTTGATTGCTGTTCATGGAATCTAAAGAAGAAGGGAAGGACTGATCAGTACTGTTCAAGAGATTGTTCATGGAGTTGTCGGCTGAAGTTGGAGTAGCTGCGTTGAGGATATATTGAAGGCACTGTAACTTCGAGGCCTCAGCGCTTAGGCCGTCGGCGAGCCAAGTAGAGGGGCGGTGGTCGACGAGATTGGCAAGGGCAAGGAGATGAGGAAGGGCGGCGAAAAAGTCAGTTCGAGGGCGGTGTGTCATTGGATCGAATCCCATTTGTATAAGTTTTTTCTTCAAGTGGGTGTTCCAGAAGTTTTTTATCTCATTGTCTGTCCTTCCGGGTAAATGTGTAGCAATGGCAGACCATCTGAAAGAGAACGAAAAAGAAAACTTAGTCCTATTTCATATATTAATAAAGTCAACAAAAAATTAATTAAAAAATGAAAAAAAAATGTCTTGATAGAAGGGCTAAGAGAAATGCACTTCGAGAATAATAGGATTAGAATTCATGATGTAATTTAGAGTTAATATATGAATTGTTAGAGGGACTTGGTTTATTCTCTCTTAGTAGATTATAGCCAAAGAAGGAGAAGACTTCGGAGAGAGAAGTTAATTAATTACTTGTTTCCAAGAATAGAGTGGAGATGAAGGATGCTTTGCTCTTCCTCCGGGGAGAACTTGCCACGTTTGATGTCTGGCCTCAAATAGTTTGTCCATCTTAATCTGCAGCTCTTGCCACATCTATTTAATCCTGCAAGCATAGCAATACGTTTTTTCAAAGGATTGAGAAGGAAAAGAAAGGGTAGAAGAGAGGGAGAGAGATAGAGTACCGGCTAGCTTGGGGAGTGCTCTCCAGCTTCCATGGCCATGCTTCTGGATGTAGAGAACTAATATCTGGTCTTCCTCAGGAGTCCAAGGTCCTTTCTTGAGGCCGTTCTCATCGCAGCAGGGAGACCTTCCCATGAAGGAGAGGGTAATCGCGGTGGATTGAACTGGCTAGCCCCGCCTTCTACCCAGTAAAAACCAAAGCCTTGTAGATTTAAATTTATACACCTCAGAGCATGGCCAGTTTAGTTGCTTTGCTTTAGGAGAAAAGGGAAAGCCCAGCCCACCAATCCTATATATAACTTCAAATGTCTAGAATTCCTTCGCTCCAAAAAAAAGTTATGCACACTATTATAATATGAAAAACTTATTATAAGGAGAATTAGATAGATAAAAAAATTCATATTATATATGAGTGAAAGACATTTACGTAAATTATTAAAAATAACTCTCTATATTATTATTATTATTATTATTATTATTATTATTATTATTATTATTATTATATATATATATATATATATATATATTAAACTAGCTATCTTGAAATTTGGACAAAAAATTCATTTATTTTGTGAAATAATTTACATTTTTTCATAAAACATTTCATTCTTAGCTTTCGATTAGTTTTTTTCTTACAATCAAGTAATAAAATTCCATATTTCTATGATAGTAGCGAGCTAATTTTATAGTGTAACAAGTTATTTTTTTAGGGATATTTGAGAGAATTTAATTTCGAATTCTTATATATATAAATCAGAATTTGAACTCAAGACATTTTAATTGGAAATCTAAGCTCTCTAAGATGTCTTGCAAATATAACAAATTATTATTATTGATCTCTTTAAAAAATAACTTTTAACTGTTATATATTTTAAACATCTTCGTGAATTTATATCATAAAAAAATTTATCATGATGAATAAATATATTAAGTTTTTTATATATATATATATTATATATATATATATATATATATATATATATATATATATATATATATATATATATATATATATATATATATATATATATATATACATATCAAAAAATTTAAAAATAATATATATGCCAAATAAAATAATAAATATATAATATATTGAAATATATGGTTTTATATTGTATATATCATCACGATATTAAAATTTTAGGTTAGATAAAAAAAATCCACCACGCATTACAGGATTATATGAATTTTATAATCATTAGAGCTAATTATAAATTCTTGCCACATTATTATAAGTGTGAGTCGTGTAGCAAAAATTATGCCCCCACCCGCATGCATGAAACAAAATGTGCCCGTACAGTCGTCGAAAGCAATGCCGTAACTCAATAAGGGCCACATAAATTAGGTACAAAGTATTTATTATTATTATTATTATTATTAGACATATAATATTTTATTATTATTTTTAATATTAGGTATAAAATATTGATTTTTTTTTTGTGTTGAAACGAGATGTTTTGCAAAACATAGTTGTCGCATCTGCTCACAATTATCGAACAAGATATTTCTTTTTTGTTTAAAGTAATGTGGAACAATTTTGAAATATGTTTGTGTTCCATGCATGATCATGTTGCTATATTAATTAATCAATAAATAAATCATATTCTTTAATATTGCACTCAATAATAATAAGAAAATGCTTAATATTCTACATGAAAATACTGAATAAATAGTTTTTTAAGTTCATTGAATGAATAAACATTAGATTTATTTTCCATCTAAGTGTCCGAAAATTCTATTTTGAATGTAATTTGAATTGTATGTGATATAGCCAAATCGTTTCATCAAATATATCACTGCAAGAATTTTAGATTATTTTAATCTATAATAGATAAAATAATTATGAATTTTATATTCCTCTTATAAAGATGCTTAATTTAATTGCAAATATATAAGATTCAAAGATCATTTAATTCTTTAATTAATATCTTAAAATTTTAATTATATGTCAACTATTTTATTTAGATTCATTATGATTCAAATTATACCACTCTTAGTGTGATTAAATTCATCTCATTAACACATTATAATTTTAAATTTATTTTTAAAAACTTTTAACTTAAAATTTATATAAAATTCATGTTTACTTCCATGAATTTTATAGAGAGATATTAATAATGTTTTTTAATCAATTTAATAAATATTAATGGCCAAATTATAAAGTTCAAGAAATTAAACTAACTTTCAGAATACTCTATCGTATATCACGACAAAAAATATCATAAATGTAGCATTAATAAATTCAAAATATGGAAGTAGCCGGAAGAAAAGAAGTCCACGTGCCTCTCATGCGCTGAGCCGCAGAGGTCAGGAACGTCCCCATGCACGCAAACGCAGCTAATAATCAAATTCGTCGTCATCTTTATCCTTACGGTGAGAAAGATGGAACCTCCTCGAAACATCCTGACGTCTCCACTTTAGAGTGTTGGGTTGAGTTATTCATATTAAGAATAAAATTTGAACAGAATATTCAAATTTTAGAAAATTTTATATATTAAATATGTTTGCCAAAAAATAATAGTAATAATAATAATAAGGACAGTTAATTCTTGTATTTTTTTACATTATCTAGTTAACATCAAAATTTTAATATATATATATATATATATAAGATTGAAATAACTTCACATAAAAAATTTATTATTATTGTTTTTATAAAAGCGAATACGTATTTTTTTTATATATAGCTGAAAGGTAGAAAAGTAAATATTCAATTTTAGGAGTGTTGGATATGTAAATATATAAAAAATTTGTGATAAATATGAAAATCTTTCAAAAATTTAATCCTAATATTATATATAATGTATATGTTATACAAACATAGAGGGACTGAGATCACATCCGATCACTCCCTAATTCCACCACAAAACTGAATCCAAATCATATAAAAAAATTATGATAGGTGATATTAGTTATATATTGTGAAAAAAAACTAGATATATTTGTTATTTTTATTGATGATAAATTTATCAGCCATATGAATAATTTTAAAAATTATTGTAAATGTTACATGCTAGAAAACTAGTTACAGTAGAGTGAAAGTTTACGCCTTAGCTTTATTATGAAATCTAGGACCACAGTATTTAAAGATTGAGAAAACTCATTTTTCGTGGAAAATCTCAGGAAAAAAATCACGGCTGCTCAATAAAAGCTCATATATTTATTTTAGATGTTTTCCGATAACGATTTAATAATTATATGAAGAGGACAATGAGAATCTCAAAATCGACAACCATATAGTCGCGTTGTATGCTGATTCTTAGTAGTAGCAATGATGGTGAAACATGAGAACGAACGGCGATGAAGGTGATCATGATGATCGGAGATTGACCAGGATCAGCCAGCTCGGCCGGATGTGGCGGCGGCCGGCGCAAATGGCGCGGCGCGGCGCAACAGCGGCTGGCGTGACATATCTAGTGAATGTCTTTGGGAAGATTTTCCTCTCTCTTGTTTATCCTCATGAGGAATGAGGGTATTTATAGATTAGAGGAGTGGCACTCTGTAAATACATGAAAAATCCGAATCTCTTCTCTACATTTGCTTGATTCCTTCATTTGATGTATTTTGTGTATCAATACTCAAATGAAGTCCAATGTAAGATCTTTGGCTTGTTGGGCAACCGTCGAGGCCTTCGATTTACTCTATTTGAGGCTTTTAGGAATTTAACTGATGTCGTTTTTAATAATATTTTAAATCTTGATCTCGAGTTTGATTTCGATCACTGCTTTTCAGCATCAAAATTCGTCTTACTGAATTTTCAGGTCATATCAGTAAATATTTTCATTTTATATCTAGATTTATATGCTAATTTCAAAGTCTCATATATTTGAATATATTAAAAATGTGACCATTATTTATTTAATATTTAATATTTATGGTCGTAATAATTATAAATATCTTCAATTTTTTACATTTAAATTTTGCATAAAAAAATTAATCATTGGATGCCGCATTTGGCTTAAAATTGCACACGTCGTGATTTTAAATCCTTCTGGAAGATGAGATCCAACACCCAATAACTGATGCCGCGTGGCAAATCATGACAGGCCAAAGCATGGTCCATGGATGTATGAAAGAGTCAAGTTTTATTTTTATTTTTTATTTGCCGAATTTATTGACCAACTCCAAGCAACGTGGCCAATTGTTTTTAGCTAATTGGCACAAAAAAATATTACAAATTATAAATTAATTATTACTATTTTAGATGTGATTGTATATCTACACATGGAGGATACAAAGTGGTTGTATTGGGGAACGTGCTCACTTATCGTAATAAAAAAATTAGGATCATCACATGTATCTTTTATTTATGCATTCTTATTTTTTTACATTATTTAACTTTTTATTATTCTTTCATATAAAAATGAAGATTAATCTCTCATCTTTTTTTTTTCATCATCTTTTCTCCCACCCTCCTTCATATATTTCTATTTTGTCTAAATTTCTATAAATTCACCTATCAACAGGATTAGTAAATCCGGAGTTAAGCATGCAAAAGCTATTTTACTGTTAGGAATTTAGATTTTGTAATTCCAGATTTAAGCATGCGAAAGCAGCTTTGCTGCTTTAGGATTCAGTAAATCCGGATTTAAGTATGCGGTAGATGATTTAGCATATTAAATGATTAAAGCAACTTTTATTATTTTAATCAATCGTTATTAAAAGTTATGATAAGTAAAATTATTAAAAAATATTCTACCGAAAAAAACCTCTGAACTTTATTTTATAATTCAACATTAAATAGTTCTTATAAATTTTGAGATTACACATTAGTCTCTAAATTCATTTTATTAATTTCAATCATTTAAATTTTTTTAATTCATTATTAAATTTACTTAGTTCTTTAATTGATTCCAACTAACTTACTTTGAAAGATGTTTTTTTTGTTAAATAATTATATCAGTGCTACATATGTGTTCATTAAGTAATGATTTTATTTTTATTTATATATGAAATTGAAAATGCTATATTTAAAAAAGTTCAAGTATGACAGTTGGTTGGTTGTATATGAAAATTATATTTAAAAAAATTATAATATATATTTTTTATTTATTTATGTTTTGAAAAAAAATATATATTATATTTGAGGAAGTTCTTAGTAGAACTTAAAAGTTTACATTAACTTACAATTTCATTAACTTCAAAATTTTTAATATTACATCAAAAAATAGTATCATCATTAATTTTATTATTGCAATTTATTTTATTTTAAATTTTAATATATTTTTAATGAATATTTAATCATTAATTATATACTTTATATGAGGTGACCCTTGAATATTAGAATATTTAGAAATATTTTTAATGGAATATTTATTCACAATCGACTTGGAGAGAGAAATTATAAATGATGTATAATATAAAAAAATTAAGATTATTGTGAAGTTTAATTTTTTATTTTGTTATATGAGATATTTTAATTTTTATTTTATATAAAAGTATAATATTTTTTATTTTATTGTGCTCCTTTTGAGAAAAAATTCTGGATCCGCCCCTGCATCTACTTATTCTTGATTGTGATTATTAAATTTATGAATTTTGCCAATATTCACATATAAATTTTGGCAATGAGATCCACTATATAACTTATTCTGGGGAGTTTCAGCTCAACTATCGTAATGTAGGATGTGTTTTGGCATATATATATATATAACAGTTTTATTGTAAATAAGTTTAATGGATGATTGACATAAATAAATATTTTAACAGTTTTATGCAATAACAATATCATGATTCGAGAATAAATTCAATATGAATTATTATTAAGCTGATTATGTTATTTGAAACTGAGCGTTGGTTAATAATACCGTTATTGAAAATTAACTTGAGCATGCATGAAATAAAAAATATTTATATCAATATTATATGAGAGATACTATGAGCAACATTTATTAAAAATGATACACTATGAGAAATAATTTTATGTAATTTTAATATGTATAATAAAATATAAAAACTGCCGCTAAGTTAAATATAATAGATTTTAAAAGATAATAAGGTGGATAAATTATAAATAACTTGAATAGAAATTATGTAAATTATTTTATCAAAAATAATTTTTAAGTTTCATATAACAAATAATAAGGACAAATAAAAATTAAAAATTTTATAAAATTTAATTTTGTTAGAAAAGTTGAGCTAAAAATCTAGAGCATAAAATTATGATTTTATTCTCTCAAATATAGAAAAAATCTCAATCATTAAAATAATTTTATGGCTATATAAATCAATACTCAAATAATTAGAATAAAATTATTGACGATCAATATCAATATCATTATCATAAAAAATAATGGATGTACTTGTCTCTTCGAAAAATAAATAAACTTTAAAAATTTTATAAATTAAATAAAAATATTTTTTAGATCATCACTCTTCAAATTAGCTCTCAAGCAATCTTCAATGATGATGATGCCGATTGCTTGGACAACTTGGGTGCCGCAATCAAAGGCCAAATGGGGATTCATAAGTGTCCACGTGGCGTTCCGTATTTTCATCAACGCACAGGATCTAACCACCAAACGAAGCCACGTAGGCGAGGGTCCAGCGCAGGCGTCACGTTCCAGGTGGACGTGACAGTTTTCCCACTCTTAACCAAACCTATTAGCACATTAAAAATTATCTCTAATCCCATACACATAATTAATTATGCTTATTTTTTTTCTTTCTACGGGAAATATAATGAGAATTAAATTTAAATTTAAGCATTATTTGGATGGGTCAAAATCAAAAATCAACTATATAAGAGTCATGGCCGCATTAGGAGATAATTTAATTAAGAAAAAAAAATTTATATAATTGTGTACAATTAAAATTTTAAAACTATCACATATATAATCATGTATGGTAATATAAAGCTTTGCTCGTCTTAACCTTAGAATAAATTATTTCAAATTTTTTATTTAACATTTTAAATCATCTCGTATTTCTGATCAAATTAACATACTGAAATTTATATCAAATATTATTTTTAATCAAACGAATATCTTCCTTTGTATCCACTATCCAATACGTTTTTCCCCCATACTTATGATAGCGATATGACGCCACGCAAGAGCAGAACTTCACTTCGGTTTCATCGATAAAGCACTTTAATGGCTCTGCAGTTTCCTCCAAAAGAAGATTAAACCAGTCGTTATTCAAGTTTTGATTCATCGATGAGTCAATTAGCATTATTATAGAAAAGGTATCAAAGCTTTAGATAAACGGTAGATGAGAAAATAACTGGCTGCATATAATAAGGAAACACCTATATTTGCAGAGAATAACGAGTAGGAAACCAAACCTATATCAACCGCTAAGAAAAATGAGTCAGAATAGTAGAGAAGCACACTGACCTATCCACTATAACAAGAGCTCTTCTCTCTCCTCAAGATCAGCACTGATATATATATATATATATATATATATATATATATATAAGAGAGAGAGAGAGAGAGAGATGATACTACGATACAGTTGACATCACCTGCTGATGGTGTTTTATTTGAAAAGCATAACTTAATGTTATTAACAAAGTTGGTGCAGCCAATCCCACGAAAATCTTTCATTGCCAACTTCTCCAACTACACCTTCCCAAAGACATTCTTCGCTGTGACGTATTTTCTCCCACCCATCACTCATTGCCACTGAAAAATAACATTTAGGAGCTCTTTTATGTTTTAATTTTAATTTTAATTTATTTATATTTTGATTCGAAATAAAACATATTTGATGCTGATAATTTTTTTTAAATACTCAAAAAAATCAAAGAGTTATTTTGACTGTCTTTAAAAATAATGTAATTTATTTCCAAAAATTTAAAATAAAATTATATTAAACAAATATATTTTTAAAGATAATTTAAAAATAAAAAATTTACAAAATAAAATTGACCCAGGTTCTTAATTTTTTGCAAACAATCTTTTTTTTTTTTAGAATATAGGGTTTAACGGCTATATATGAAAGCATCCGATGGAAGCTTGATATGATCCAAAATTATGAAACCGAATCTTGATGTGTAATCAAATGGCGAGATCCACTTAAAATATTGGAAACTTTGAGACATCAATTAAATTTCTAAAAAGCTCTCAAATATGAAGTGTTTATAGTCAAATCGGCTCGACGATTCAACAAGCCAAAGATCTTACAATTCATTTGAGCATTCAAATACACAAAATACATCATATGATCAAGGGAATCATCATGAGCCGTCGATGGAGGAGTGGTTGGATTTTGCATGTATTTCTGAGTCGCTCCTCCATCTATAAATAGCCTCATTCTCATATGAGGGAGCAAGCAAGAGAGAGGAGAGCTCTAAAGATCCTCCAAGCTGTCGTCCGTCACTTTGTGTCAACCGCCACGTGGTTGATCCCTGCGTCATATCAGTCGGTCTCCATCATGATGACTTCTACCCTGATTGTTCTGCTTTGCTGATTGTTCCTTGCATTTACGCGTAATTCGCATTTCCTGATTACTCCGCGCTTCACATCATCATCTGCTTGCTAAACTGATGTTTATAGCATGCATTGTTCCTTTCTCATATACAATTCTGTAATCCCGGTATCGGGAAGATCTTGTACTCTGAAACAGATACATAGTGGAAGCTTTTACTCCGTGATTTTTCCCTCTTTTGAGATTTTTCACGTAAAAATTCTAGAGTTTTATTGTTCACTCTTTAAATACATTGTGTGCGGTTCACGAAGCTAAAGCGAAAAATTTTACTCTAATGGTGATTTTCTAAGCATGCGGTTTGACACCGTCAGTGTAAAAGAACCTCAATCACAATTTCTGTAGTCATGGCCAATGGTGATTGTAACAAGAGCCTCCGCTCCAACTCCCATCACTCAAACCAATCCTTGAACCAAGGATGCCAACCTCACTTCCCGATAGCGTGATCCTGTGGGTGCAGAATCTCTTTAGAAGATGTGCCAATGGAAGAGTCTCAAAATGAGATGATCCGACTTTTGCGAGGAACACGACCACTCGTGGTAAACACATCTCCCCAAGATCGATTGTTAGCGGGAGGTCAAAATGCTAATCTCCGGCGATGAAGTTCCTCGCTTCCGGGCCTGATCGATCTCCTTCGGCCGCCTTCTACTCATCCATCACGTGCAGCTCAACTAACTGCTAATCCACCAATTATCGCGGGTAGTGTGACGCGTTCTCATCTGACCACTCACTCATCATGTTATATGTGTAGAATTACGGCTTAATGCAAGCAATTTTCTTCAAGGCAATTATCTTCCCCTCATGCGGTATGAGGAATCCTCACCTTTAGTTGAAGCTATTCTTCAACATCTATTCTCGTGGGTTTCAAGCTTAGAACATTGATTCATGATGGGCGTGACCCATGAACACATCGACCATTACAAGACTATCATGCATATCCAATGAGCTCACACATTGCTTTGAGTCTTTCCATTACCCTCAAGGGACAAGCTCGCACTTGGTTCTACTCCCTTCCAAGAGAATCCATCCATACGAACTTCGCCAAGATTTTTGTAGAATAGTTCATTGCAAAGCGGAGGATCATTAAAGATTCCTCCCATCTCTCACATTCATCAAAATGAGGGTGAATCACTTAAAGAATACTTCCAGATTCTCCTCAAGCAAATACACGGGTAGACGAATTACTAAGAGGAGTTTTCCTTGGGGGCTCGTCAGCCTTTCTACTGTCACTTGTCGAGAACGATCCACTCATATGTCGACTTAGTTCACCATGTGGAAGCAGATTCTGGATGAGGCTATTAATGCCCATCAAAAATAATTTGAACAATCCCGGAAAACGTAAGAGTGCTCTGAAACACAGATCAACAATCCCATCGAAGAAGCAACAAGGCGTCATGATCTCCCTCCCACGGCCCCGCATCCAACCACACTTGGAATACTGGTGAACACATCTCGTGTTAACGCGTCTTGGCTATTCAAGATGAAGAGACCATCAAGTGGCCACATCCACTGAAACCAAATTCAGGAAATCAGGAGCAATATTGTCACTTCCATCGAAGTCGTGGACATACTACTGAGGCATGCAAACAACTCAAAGAAGAAATTGAGAGGCTTATTCAGCAAGGATATCTATGTCAATTTGTGCAAAACCAACCAACTCAAGCAAACATAGCTCAAGTAGGGGGCAGCGGACAATCATCAAACAACATAATAGTCGCCAAATAGTTGGAGAAATTGAAATGATTGCGAGTGGGCCACTACTATCTAATCAAATCTTCATCGCAGCCTTTGAAGAGCCAGAGTTAAAAAAATCTTGTATTAATCATCCCATCACTTTTAATAACTCAGACTTGAAAGGAGTCCAAGTTCACATCAAGATCCTCTTGTCATCAGTGCGGGGATTGGTGACCCATGTTATGTTGTTAAGAGAATTTTGATTGATAATGAGAGTTCCGTTGATGCTTTATTTTACTCCACCTTTCTTAGAATGGGTCTGATTAAGGAAAAACTTCAACCTGTTGTAGGACCGTTATATGGGTTTGATAATGCACATGCAGTGGAGGGGACAATCACCCTTCCCGTTGTTCGGAGAATTTTCTCAACAAGTCACTCACTGGTTCAATTCATAGTGGTCAATCAAATTCAGCATACAATGCTATATTTGGAAGACCCTCCAATCAATTTTTTGGTCTTTGTCACTTGGTACCTCATCTTAAGATAAAATTTCAAACTCCCATTGGGGTTGGAGTGGTGTGTGAAATCAAAATAGACAATCATGTTACCTCAAACAAGCTCAACCACGCCCTTGGTGACCTTCAACGAGAATTTTAATCTTCAAGATAAATAAGTACCTCGAGGGTTTTGCACAGTAAAGACACTCCCCACTTCGTTATCGGATGACGTCAATGACCAGCAATGATCAGGAAAAATATTCCTTAAAACTTGGAACATGGAGGGTCTCTGAAAAGTGTTATATGTAATCATTGGTGTATAAATATTGTAATCTTTAATTTATCCCATTTATCCTTTCCTCTCCACCTCTTGTCCTTTGTTAACTCTCTCTAAAAATGTATCTCGTCCCTTTTGTTAAGTTATCTTATGACAATATTGTATCACTGACATTATCAAAGTAATGAGTTTATGGATTTTCCTTATAAGCTTATTTCTTCTTCATTTAATCCTTCCACAGAAATATACAACTCACATTGTATCTCAATGCATGATCAATCCAAAGGGACTTGATCGGACCTCTTCCATCTGAGTAAGAAGTCAAACTAACACTTTGGCGATACAGAGAGGTCAAAGGTCCTTGGTGGACATCCGCGTCCTCTTCCATACAGTTAACGTCAGGGTAACACCGACAAATAACCTCGGATAGGTCAAAATCCTCGGCGGATTCAATTGACCTCTTCCATGCAGTTAACGTCGAGTAACACTCGACAAAATAACCGGATGGTCAAAATCCTCAGCGGATTCAATTCAACCTCTTCCACGAGTTAACATCGTGGGTAACACTCGACAAACAACCGATAGGTCAAAATCCACGGATTAATTTGACCTCTTCCATACGTTAATGTCATGGGTAACACTCGACAAACAACCTCGGATGGGTCAAAATCATCGGATTGATCTGCATCTTCCACACCATTACGTCAAGTCGTCACACTTAACCTCGGATAGGTCAAAGAAAAACGCCGACCATCGCCAATCTCGCCGGTCATCCCATACATTACGGCGCTGCCATCGCCACCCGTCGGCGTAACCCCTGGTGCCGCTAAGCATTCACCCGCCATACCATGTAGCACAATTTTTCGTCTCACCATCGTTTCGGTCATCGCCAGCTACGCGTGCTACCGTCTCGGTACAACCGACTCCCTCGACTAAGGTTTAGCCGGTCACCTCGCCACTACCGTCGTCATCCGCTGCCGACCATCGCCGGCAATCTCGCCGGTCACCACCATCGTCTTGGTTATCGCCACCGACCACCATTGCGGGTCCGTCGCCGACCAATGTCGTGCCACCATCGTCGAGCATCGCAACCCCATCTCGGTGATCGCCTCCAACCGGTCGGCGAGGTTAGTTAACACCTCTTTCAAGGAAAACTAGAGCGCTGCCGTGCGGTCTTGATCGCCTCGATCTCGGTCAGGCGAGATTAGTTAACACCTTTTGAGGGAAAACGGAGCCTTGCCATATGAACTACGGTCTTGATCGCCTTCGATCCGGTGATGCGAGGTTAGTTAACATCTCTTTCGAGAGAAAAATGGAGCCTTGTATGAACTACGGTCTTGATGCCTCGACGACCTTCTCTCAAGAAGAAAAGAATGCCTTCTCCCTTGGCCTATGGGGTTTTATAGACCCCCATAGGGACAAAAAAATAAAATCAAAAGAAACCGTCCAAAATCAAAATGCAAAACCGCTCAAAACTATCAAAAGCGGAGAAAGCATCAAACGGACAAAAAAACCCTCTCCCGCTCGCCCGTCGCGGGCCAGCCCGCTTCTCTGACCCGCTCCTCATTCCGCAGCGACCGGCGTGCCCAGCTCCGGCCAGCCTTGGCGACCCAGCAGCTTCATTCCACGAACGCGCGACCAGCGTCAGTTCTGCCACCGCCGACCCGTGACCCCGGTACCACCAGGGGTGGTTGGCTGCTACTCGCGACGCCATGGTCGCCTGCTCAGGCGGTGCGCGCTCAGAGCGCCCGTAAATACGGATGGATCCGTAATCTCGAAATTTCTCACATACCTACATATTGTGTGTGCATCCCGTAGTCATAATCTTTGCTTACATGAAGATCTGTTCTCTCAATATGTGGTTAATGAACCTGATTTAGTTAAAGAATTTGCTATTTTGAAGTACTTGGCATATATGTTTTGATGATTGAGATAATATCATCCAAAATAGGCAATGATATGACCGAAAATTCCTCTAGTTGAAACACGAATCTTGATGCGAAAGCTAATCAGTGAAACTCGAGATCAAGCACTTAAAATATCATTGAAAACTTTGAGACATCAGTTAAATTCATAAAAAGCTCTCAAATATGGAGTATTTATAGTCAAATCGAGCGTCTCGTGAGCGGTTCAACAAGCCAAAGATCTTACAATTCGATTTATTTGAGCATTCAAATACACAAAATACATCATATGATCAAGGGAATCATCATGAGCTCAGATGGAGAGTGGTATTTTGCAGTATTTACAGAAACCACTCCATCATAAATAGCCTATTCCTCAGTATGAGGAGCCAAGCAGAGGAGAGAGCTCTAAAGATCCTCCCAATGTCGTCATCGCCACTCGATGGTCATCGACCACGCCAGCGCCCGTCAACGCCGTTGATCCTTGCGTCGTCAATCTCACGGTCTCCATCATGATGACTTCTACCGGTGATTGTTCCTGCGTTTCGCATGATTGTTCCACATTTGCTAATTGTACCGCATTTCTCGTTGATTCTCATTAGCTATCTAGCGGCATTACAACCGATTGTTCAACTTTCTCGTATATAATTTTGTAATCCCGGTATCGGAAGATCTTGTACTCAAACGATACATAGTGGAAGCTTTTCTAGGCCATGATTTTTTTTCTTTTCGAGGTTTTCACGTAAAATTCGAGTTTTATTGTTTCTCTTTAAATACCCTGTATGCGGTTTCAAGCTAAAAACGTTTACTCAACCATAACTGATTTTCTAGCACGCAACAAAGCTCATCATATGATTTTCGATCACCAATCCTGTAAATAATAGATATTTGAATAAAGTTAGCTGGTTCAGTAATCCAAACTCTAAAAGTGTGTTAAATATTTTAAATTATGCATATAGTAGAGAAAAAAGGTACTTAAGAAAGTCAATGAATGAGTGAAAGTTTTTAAGTAGAGGAACAGGGCTGTTTTGCCTTTGCTTTATTTTACTCTATCCAGAATTCTATTTTATTTTGCGATGAATGGCTTCTTTTCTACGAGAATTGCATCATTTGGTGGCTGTAACAAGTTAGTAGAATATTATAAAAAGACTTGATTTGAGAAAAACCCTAATCACAGAAAAAAAAATTATGATTTTGGCCCGTCCATTCGTATGTATTGTTCTGTGTTATTATTTACTGAATTTTGGGTTAACGGTAAGACAAAAAAAATACGTAGAAATACACTGAGTCAAACGAAAATAAATTAATTTTGGAACATTTGGCACACCTTAACAGTTTTTCATGTAACCTTCAGCACTATGTGGCTTTATGATCGAGGTTGTTTCCTTGGTTAAGTTCCTGTCAAAACAAAATATTAAATTAAGAATTTTAAAGATTTTCTAGAATTGGAAGAGAATTCTGAACATCAATTTACATTCATAAATATATGTTAGAGTTTGGCCATAACTAACAGCAATCCTATATATATATATATATATATATATATATATATATATATATATATATATATATATATATATATATATATCAATATATCTCATCTTACCATATGAATTTGGAGAAATAGAGTTCCCCAAGTATGGATTTGTTTAGATCCTTAAGACATATGAGTAGTTTTTTTGATAGGGGCTATATACAAAGCCTCAATATGGAGCTACCCTCACCACTCAACAAAGAGATACTATTTGAGAATTTGAAAAAGCAAAAATGAAAAATCATTTATTTGATCTATCAATTGATAAATAAGTTAGGAGTCAAAGTTGTTGTGGTTACCAACTCCATATAAGAATGTTAGATTGCCCAAAATATCTACAAAGAAGCTAAAAAGTTCAAAGGAGCTCATGTCCAAACTCATTGAGATGAGTTTGAAGCCTTACGCATACAAGAAACTACAATTGCATGTTTTAGTTTATTCTCAAGAAGATTAGCCATTGAAAATTAATTAGGGACAATTGACAAAACTTTAGAAGTGATATGAGAAAATTCTCTAATTAAGCAGATCTTGGCGTGAAAGAAATCGATCGTGAATCAAGACTTAGAGATCAAGCGTTTATTATAATCGTCGACTCTTAAATAAGTGTTTATAGTCAAATCGGCGTCTTGACGAGCGAATCTAACAAGCCCAAGATATCATAATTCGACATCATTTGAGCATTTAAATACACAAAATACATCATATGATCAAGGGGATCATTTTGAGTCCGGCATGAAGTGGGTGACGGTTTTGCATTTATTTATAGAAAGCTCCTCCAATCCTCTAAATATTCTCATTCTCATATGAAGAGGCCAAGCAAGAGAGAGGAGGGAAGATCCTCAAGATCAAGTATATCGACTCGACGTCGTCAACCACCGCGCACCGCCGCCCGTTGATCTTTGTCGTCAATCCCGGTCTCCATCATGATGACTTCTACGATTGTTTTTCGCATTCTGCTGTGATTTTCCCTGCATTTCGCCGGTAATTATTCCTCAGATTTCCTGATTGCACACAATTCACCATCATCATACTACTAGCAACGATCGTTGTCACATGTTGTTCCTTTCTCATATACGTAATCCCGATCTGAAGATCTTGTATCAAACAGATACATAGTGGAAGCTTTTCTTTAGCCGTGGTTTTTCCTCTTTTGAGGTTTTTCACGTAAAATTTTGGAGTTTTCTTGTTCACTCTTTTAAATACCAATGTGTGTTGGATTTCCTGGCTAACGTGAAAACTTTTACTCTACCAATGGTTTTCTAACAGCATAGTTTGGCCGTGGAAAATGATTCCCATTACATCATCTTATACCAAGTTCCCAACAAGATCAAAACCACCATCGAGATGTAGCATTTCAAGCTTTTAAGATGGCGAAGAATGAAGATTCATCAAACTTCATTCCGATTTTGTCGGCGGGAGCAAATCTTAATCTCAAAAGATTATCCAAATCGATATTCTGGATATCTAATTAATTATCAATTCGAGAAGCAAATCAGTAATACTAATAAAAAAGGCCAAGGTTAAGGAGCAACTTTTGCTACAACCACAAATGAATGTTTAATCGACCTCTTCCATACGTTAACGTCATCGAGCAAAGATTACGACAACATACGATAGGTCAAAAGGTCCTTGGTGGACTTCCTAGACCTCTTCCATACAGGTTAACGTCATCGAGCAAAGACTCGACAAAACCCTGATGGGTCAAAAGGTTCTTGGTGGACTTCCTACGATCTCTTCCGCACAGGTTAACGTCATTGAGCAAAAACTATGACAAACAACCTATGATAGGTCAAAAGGTCCTTGGTGGACTTCCTACGACCCCTTCCATACAGGTTAACGTCATCGGGTAACACTCTGACAAACAACCTCGGATGGGTCAAAGATCCTCAGCGGATTCAATTCAACATCTTCCATACAGGTTAACGTCATCGAGCAAACACTATGACAAACAATCTCGGATAGGTCAAAACTTTGTACCTACTCCACGAGTTAACGCCGAGCAAACACTCGACAAACAACCTCGATAGTTCAAAATCCTCGGGATTCAATTCAACCTCTTCCACACAGTTAACGTCGTGGCAAAGACTCGACAAACAACCCGGATAGGTCAAAATCCTCATTCCATTCAACCTCTTCCATACGGGTTAACGTCTTGAGCAAAGACTTTGACAAACAACCGATAGGTCAAAATCCTCGGATTCAATTCAACCTCTTCCACAGTTAGCGTCATCGAGCAAAGACTCGACAAACAACCCGGATAGGTCAAAATTCTGATTCAATTCAACCTCTTCCATAGTTAACGCTCATCGGTAACACTCGACAACAACCGGATGGTCAAAATCCTCCGGATTCAATTCAACCTCTTCCACCATTAGCGTCGGTAACACTCTACAAACATCATCCGGATGGGTCAAAATCCTCATCGTCGCCGGTACGCCGCGACCATGGTCAAATCTTGTGAGTCACCATATGCCACTACGTTTCGGTCGCCCACTGATTTCGTGCATCGCTGACCGTCGGCCATGAAATCCATGCCGGTTCCGCCGATTCGCCGGCTGTCGCCGATCACCCGCTGATCTGGTAATGCGGTCACCAACCATCATGCGGTCATCCCGCCCATTCTGGGTAGATTAGCATTGGCTAAATTCGCCATTTCGCTGCCGACCACCCCGTTGGCCGCTTAACATCGCCGGTCGCCGCCGCCATGTCGCTGGTCACTACCGACATCGTCGGCATCTTTCGCGGTCACCACCATTGCGGTCCTCCAGCCAGCTATCTGACGCCGCCATCGTCACTGGTTGCCGGTTCTTGTCGACCACCGTTAGCCATGCTTGCCGTCAGCCGGTCCTGCGCGGCTTGTCGTCATCCGCCGGCCGCGACTATCATCGCCGGTCACCGGCCCATCGCCGATCTTGGCGGTCACCACCATCATCGCCCGGCCATCCAGCATTGATGCGTCGATGCGCCGTCGATTAACATCGCCGGTTATTGCCCGACCACCCCGTCGATTAACCGCTGCGTCGGTCCCTGGCTACCGTCGGCTAACTTTGCGCCAAGCGGTCACCACCATCGTCGCTGGTCATTCGCCGACAACTGACTCCGTCGCGCCATCATTACCGTCGTCGGTTGCTTCCGACCACCCTGCGACAACTACTGCTCGCCCGGTCGCGCTGAATACCGTCGTGTCGCACCGCACCATCATCGGCATTCTCCTTGCCGACCGCGTCGCGGTCGCAAACAATGTCGCCATCCATCGTGAGCATCGCCGTCCTCTTCGATTATCGTTGCGGTGATCACCTCAAACCCGGGGGGTTGATGCTTCTTCGAGGAAAAGCGGAACAACTTCGTAAATGCCGCCAGGTCTTGCCTCAAACCGGACGGTCAGCGAGGCGGTTGGCGCCTCTTTCGAAAAGCTGGAACGGCGTAAAATCTGGCGCAGTCGCCTCAAACCGGACGGTCAGCGATGCAGGTTGATGCCTCTTTCGAGCCGGGAACAACGACGCATAAATGGGCGCGGTCGCCTCAAACTTCGGACGGTCAGCGAGGCGGTTGGCCTCTTCGAGCGGGCTGTAATGTCTGCAGTGGGCGCGATCGCCCTCCGGTCGGACGGTCAAGCGAGTGGTGGCGCCTCTTCGAGGAAAGCGTAGACGGCGTATATCTGTGCCTTGATCCTCCGAACCGGACGGTCAGGCAATCTGATTGGCGCCTCTTTGAGGAAAACTATGAACACGACATATGTATCGGGCGGCCGCCTCAGCATTCTCTCAAGAATAAGAAGGTGCCTTCTCCACTTAGGGGTTTTATAGACCCCATATGAATAAAAGGTAAAAAAAAATCAAAACCATCAAAATTGTCAAAACGCGTAAAATCACAGCTGAAAATGGAAAGCGGGTCAAAAGGGACAAAAAAACCCTCTTGGCTGACCTGTAGCGTCTGTGGTATGTGGCCGCATCTTGTCGCCCTATCCAGCCAGCCGTGCCTTGCGCCAGCCTCTCCCAGCTCGCCCGTTCGACCCTCTCACCTGGCGGATCCGCCATTCCACCGCAGATCAGCGACCCCGGCCCGTGCAACCATTACTCGCTCGAGTCGACCAGCGTCGGCCGGTCGCCCGCGCTGCTCCGTGAACCAGCGCGTGGTTTTCTTGACCCTGCTTACCGACCCGACTGCGCCCTACAGAGTGCCCATGGTATACGGTCATGGCTTCGTCGTCTTGGCCGTCGCCCATGCGGTCAGCGCCTGCTCTCTGGCGAGTAGAGACCCAGGTCGAACCTCAAAATTTGCTCATACATACACACATATTTGTGGGTACATCTCTTAGTCATAATCTTGTGCTTACATGAAGAGATCTCTCAAAATATGTGGTTAATGGACCGAGTTTATTGAAGAATTTACTATTTTGAAGTATTGGCATATATTTTTGATGATTGAGATAATATCATCCAAAAAATAGAACCGATTGAGAAAATTCTCTAATAAGCACGAATCTTGACGTAGAAAGAAATGACGGAATCAAGACTAACCGAGATCAAGCATTTATTATCAATCGACTCTTAAACATGGAGTGTTTATAGTCAAATTGAGCGTCTTGACGAAATAATCTAACAAGCCCAAGATATCATAATTCGACATCATTTGAGCATTTAAATACACAAAATACATCATATGATCAAGGGGATCATTTTGAGCCGTCCAATGTGGAGTGATATTTTGCATTTATTTACAGACGCCACCTCCAATCTATAAATACCTTCATTCCTCATATGAGGAGGCCAAGCAAGAGAGAGCTCTAAAGATCCTCCAATAATCGGTCCATTGACCTGGCCATCAACCACCGCCACTCGTTGATCCTGCCGTCAATCTCTATGCCTCCATCATGATGACTTCTACCTGATTGCCTCCCGTGATTGTTCCTTGCATTTCTGCCAATAATTATTCCCCATATTTTCACTGCTCCGCATAGCTTCACCATCATTCTGCTACTACTAGAATCTTACAACCGATCGTTGTCACATAGTATTCCTTTCTCATACAATTCTCAGAATCCCGATATCGGGAAGATCTTGTACTCAAATAGATACATAGTGTGGAAGCTTTTATGCTAGGTCGTGGTTTTTCCCTCTTTCGAGGTTTTCCACGTAAAATTTTGAGTTTTCTTGTTCACTCTTTAAATATCTTTGATTTCACAACGAATGCTAAAACTTTACTCTACCAGAATCGGTTTTCTAGCACGCAACAAGAAGATATTCAAGTTTTATCAGTGAAAAATTTTTTATGTTCATTAGATGAAAACTTTTATTAAATTACTAAAAAGAGTTTAAGGATTTCATAGTTAAGATGATTGATAAGCTTTTGGATTTATTAATAGCACGTGAAAACGGTTAATAAAGAGGCAACTATCTTTAGAGAATGCTATTTGAATGAAGATTTTTTTATTTTATTTGAAGGATGCAAACAAGATTCTAAAATTGAATGAAAAAAAAATGTAAAGAGACATGATCATTGCTAAGAAAGAGGCCACATAGTTCTAGAATTTGAAAGCTAAAATAATGATGAAAGAAATCAAAGTCATGGTGAAGGATGTGGATAAAATAGGTTGTGATCTAGGTTACAGAAAAAAAAAAAGAATTTGTTCTACAATTATAATAATAATATCTATGCTTCAATTGTGAATAAAAAAAGATTCTTCAATAATGAGTGATGTTCTTCAATATCATATAAATGCCTCCTTATATAATCCTTAGAGGTCGTAAGTAGCAAGTTCGTAGACATTAAGTAGATGTCATTTTGTACAAGATAACATTCTTGTAAAAAATAGGTAGAGCTTTTAAAAAAAGCATGAAAAATAAATAAAACAAATTCATTTAGAGTGTAAAGTAAACAAAATGCAAGGAATTTAACTTTTTTGAGGTTTTGACAAAAGAAAATTGCAATGTTGAGATTTGAAATATATTAGAATAGTATTTTGGAGATTTGAAATTGGCCGATTGACAATCTAAATAAACCTAGAAAGTTTTGATTATCTTGTGGCCGCCGGCTGTTGCGCCGGCCGCTCGACGCCGCCTCCGCCACGCGTTTGCCATTATCGCCGACATGCCGCTTCGCCGTCATTATCATACCGCTCATTGCCGCCGTCATTCCGACGCCCGTCCTCACTCATCGACGCCATACCGACGCTAGCCAGCACGCCTCCCGCTTCATTAAATCATGGCGTCGCCACCGCCGATAATCACAAAATATTTTACATTATATTTATTTTACCAAACAAAAATAAACTCATTATAGAGTTTTCAACCAAACAACCAAAGTAGTAAATATATCAGATTTCTTTTACCCTGCATTCTTTTATGCTGTATTCCTTTTTCAGGCAACCATACACCCCTTAGTATATTTTGATGTTACAATCAAGGTTGATGAGAAAAATATCTCCACACATTACTATTAAACGCATCAATCCCTTGCTTAACTATTAAACTGCATAATTGTCTATTAGTTTTATAAGCACTGTAGGGTCCCAAATCTAATGCTAATTTCATCAAATCTTTACTATTTCATTGAAAATAACAGGCTAAGTTAATGGAACACTCCTCCTGAAGGTGGACCATAGCAGCCTAGTGGTTGTGACTTGCGTTTGGTACTGTCCCTATCATTGCATGGATCCAAGCTGCTAATGCATCATGATGTTGACGGGGCCTTTTAATGCTAACAGCTTTGAAAGGCAAATAATTTTCTCAAACAGTGACGACAGTAATGAATATTACAGCCAAAATTATGCTGTTAGTACTGAGAAACAGATTTTCTGAATAAAATCATCTTTACAGAACTTCATGAAGTATCAACATGTATAATTTGATTGATCAAAGGTAAACAATTATCCATAAATACTCTACAGATACTGGTTTGATTACTAAGAATAGCAGAAAGGAGACAGAATATCAATCATGGAAAACTCTTTCTTAGGTAGAAAGGAAGAAAACTGCCCGCAGTAACACTGCTGATCTCGTTTCATCAAACTGCTAGAACAATAATGGAACTAAAAAAATTTGCGGTGTGATTAAAATAGAGACAAAATGGAGAAAAAGTAAACCAAAAGCGTACCAACTGCATGATTTGTCAAAAAAATTTAAAAAAAATCATGGGAAAAGTTTTCCCAACCGTTATGCCCCACTTTATAGAGATTCTTTATCTTAAATTGCTGCCCAGATAAGTATATGAGCTATGTTATTAAGCCAATAAATATGAATCATTAGTTAATCTGTGAGAGCTATCTATAACCAAAAATTGATGGCTCAACCGCCCTTATCCAAGAACATACTCAACTGATCAAGTCCATCACTTCTCGATGTCTTACTCATGTCTATCCTAGTTTCTATATGATTAATTCAAAATTAAGCTTCATTCAGCTCGGACCTATTAATGAATTAAGAGAAGATTATTCTGATATTTAACTGGAACTAATGATCTGGCCACACAACCAGTCATGAACTATCGATTATCTCAAAAATTTAAAAAAAAAAGAAAAAATCTGTTTAAATTTAAAGAAAAGCAGGTATTGGATTGTATTAACGGAAAAATATATAGTGGATTGTATTACATAAAACTGAAAAGGCAGTAAACGCTGTGTTACCGTATTTAAATTATTATATAGCAACAATTATTTATTGCCCCAATATGTCCTATTTATTATTTTAGAATTTCCTCACTATTGTGGATATTCTTTTTATTATATTTTTTATTGTTTTTTAGAACAATTTAGCTAATTTAATGGCAAACTCACAAATTATCCAAGTCTTATATCTGCAATCTGTTGAGGCTATAATCAAACAGCTTCAGTTTCTAAATTTCTGTATGTTCCTGCAAAAAATAAAACCTTGCTTCAATAAACTTGCTTGCCCTTCACATGACGCATCGGGGTTGCAAATTATATAGTTAATCAACAAAGAATCAAAGATTGTCATTGAACTATTCTCGAAGATGCTGTAACTCGACGAAATAAATTTCTTAGTCAAAAGTTTCTCAAGTATTACATGTTGCTGCTATATACAGTACTTCAAAGGAGGGTCGTTCAACATTTTCTTTATCTTTTTTCAGAGATAAATAGAGAGCTATATAGTTATTCAAGAATGCACTACAATACAGCCTACCTCAGAACGGTTGTCTCCTCCAAGTCTAACAGTCAAGAATTGGAACAATTTAAGCAATATAAAGTCACAGAATAAACAGCATATCACAGGAATAAAACTCTTTCCTAACAATTTTGATTGCAATGGAAGCAGTTGGAGTTTGTTTTGGGAGAATCAGATTCAATCCTTAAGGTAGATTTTTCATTTTTTAACATTTGCAGAGAAATGGATTTTCTTTTGATGTGGAATGTTAACTTAATTTCATTATCATTTAATTTCTCACAAAGAACTGATATTTGTAACTCAATGAGAGGAACTCAACTTGTGCTAAAAGCCCTCTTACTGATATCTCACATAGTAAATTGAGCAAAAGAGACATAATAATAGTCCTTATATGCCACACTAGTCTTACCAAAACTGAGCTCATTCACCGAGTAGGCTTATAAGGTTAAAACTCTAGACCTCAAGCTTCCTACGAGGCTTGAATATTGAGAAGGATTATCTTCTTCTCATTTCTGTATTATTAGTTAATAATTTCAAGATATAATTAGTAAATTTTGTTACAATCTTGCATCTGAAACCTCTCCAGATGAAGATAACGGCTTCATTCTACTTCTCTTCAGTAACAATGAATAAAAACATTAGAACACCTCAATTTCTATGAGCATGGACTTGTTCTTCATTCTTGGAATACCTCCTACTATTTCCTGTAAAATTGGTTAACACATGTACAAATACTTACAAACTTCATCAGGTTAAATTGTCAATGCATGCTCGTATGACAGTTTCTAAACCAATCTTCTGCAAATAACCCTGAATGCGATAAATCCAAGCCTGCTGGTAATCTTTTAAAGCAGTATATAGCTTCCTTCAACATGTATCCAGAGTTTGACTTTCTAAAATGAAGCCCTCCAGTTGATTAGAATGAAGTCCTTCAATAAACACTTTACTTAGAAATGAAGACTTAAAAACAGATTGATAAATATTCCACTAACGATCTTAGAGAACCCTTTTGAAACTAAAGAGAAATTCAGTAGAACCAAAAACAGTGACCAATAATTTGTTTATACTTTCTTAGACAAAATCAAAATAAGGCGTGCACAATTTCCTCCTGATATAGATAATTCCACTCACGATATATTGGCAAGGGATCAACGATTGGCATGAGTTGCTTAAACAATTCTTATCACAAATTCTCATCATGGAAGAATAAAACATAATTTCAACTATACCTCTAACAGGTCAATGCAAATTTAATGGAATTATCAGCACATTATAAATTTTTTCAACTAAAAATGATTAGTGTAAAGGCTCTTAGTAAATCAAATGCGTTTTTTGTGGCTCTTAGCTATCAATATTGTCTTATATTTATTCACCAATCGATCAACAACTTCAATTATCTTGTATACCAACTCCATATTCATTGCTTTGTGATTAAGTGGAAGTTAATTGAGCTTCCTTAATGAAATAGAATTGTTGTTCTTCATTTATCTGCCCATAAATTTCTTGAAGGCCCTCCTCATTGTCATTGGAGTTACTGATGCTGTTGTAAAATCTATAGTTCATGATATAATGGACCTCTACCAACTCAAAATGTTAAATGTTTTATTATATGTTAAAATGATGCTATATGTTGATTTACTTATGATGATTCTTCTAGTATTGTTCTATTCCTTCAGGTTCTGCAATAATACCTCACGGCCTTTGTGGGATTTGAAAATTCACGTCGGACTTCTCGATTGAATTGGAGTTTAGATCTATGCCAGACAAAATTTTTAGAAGGCAGATGATTGTTTATAGTGGATAAATAAGATACTACCCAGAGATTTCGCTCTCATTTGGTGAAGACTTTAGATCTTGTTCCAGGTTCCTTATAGGTGCAAGCACCTATAGTTAATTACCCCTCCCCAATCGATAAGAGGGAACTTTCGATTTTTGATCTTCACATATGTGTCATAAGTCGGGTCAAGCATACAAGTCAAGTTCGACGGACTTCGGAGGTGAAAGTGCGCAAATCGGGGCTCAAAATGCACTGGACATCACCGAAAATAGTTCGACCTCTGATCGATGAACAGACTTCGCCGTCACGTTCAGAACATCGAAATTAATCAGAATATAAATATTGCATAATCTAAAGATCAACCACTCAAACGATCGAGCTATCAATGTGTCGACGCGCATATCGGAGTCGAAAAGCTGCGACAATATTCGAACAACCTCCGTTCGTGAAACTGATCACGTCTTTAGCTTCGAAATATTGAAAACTATCAAATGAGACTATCCACGCTCAAATCGAATGAGTCTGTGCAAATGTCGAATTATTTGAAGTGATAGCGCGCAAATGAAGGCTGAAATGCACAAAGAGTCACCAAAATTAACTCAAATGAACTCCGATCGACGAACAGACCTCGCCATCGCGTTCAGAACGTCGAAACTAGTTAGAATATAAATGTTGCATGACTTGATGATCATCCGATCAAGTGATCAAGTCGTCAACGCGCTTGCACACATATCGAAGTCAGGAGGTGCCGACGCAAGCCAAATGGCCTCCGTTCACGAAATTGATTGTGCCGTTAGCTTCGAAATATCAAAATCTATCAAGTAAGATTGTTCGCACATAATTCGGACGAGTCTGTATAAATGTCGAGCAATCGAAAGCGCCGATGCGCATTTTGAGCTAAAATTGACTTAATTTGACGACCAACCAAACGCTCGCGTGAAATGACCGTTTTGCATTCTAACAACGGAATAACCTTAAATTGAGATATATATATATATATATATATATATATATATATATATATATATATATATATATATCTAATCGCGTGGGCATAAAATTCAATTTAAAGCCGATTACTGTTGACCTCCACATGTGTGTCATAAGTCAGGTCAAGCATGCAAATCGAATTCGACAGACTTTGGAAGTCACAACGCTGCGAATCGGGCTCAAAATGACACCTGACGCCACCAAAATGGTCAAACGACCCGATCGTAATCATTTTGCCGCCACATTTAGAACGCTGGAAATTAATCAAAATATAAATTTTGCAAAATCTAACGACACAATCGTCGGTAGCTATCAATGTCTAATACGCGATATCGAAGCCCGAAGGTAACAACGATAACCAAACTCGCTCATGAAATCGATCAGCTAGCTTAAACATCGAAAACTATCAAATGATTATCCCATTCGACTACGGGCTTTGCAAAGCAACGTCGAAATCGAACAGCGAAATCTAAACCAGGCTGAAAAGACACCCACGCCTCTAAAATCAATCTAAATGACATCCGACAACGAATCCGGACTTCGGCCGTCACGCTCAAAACGCTGAAATTAACGTAATATAAAAATCGCGACAACTCGACGATCAACCGATCGTCGATCGTTTCATAAATGCGCCAGACGATACCGTCGTGAGTCATCGACGCGAAACCAAACACTTCTCCAATAAATCATTGTTAGCTTCAAACGTCAAATCATCAAGTAAGACCGTTTACTCAATTTCAACGGCAACGAAATCGCTCGAAGCCGAAATGCCGCCGAGCACGCATTTTGAGTCAAATCAATACACTGGACGCAGACTTCAACCAAACGGCCTCGATCAGAAACGATCAAGGGGCCTGCTCGTAACAAATAATAATAATTCAATCAATATATATATATATATATATCAACCCTATATTGAGGTCGTTGTAAAATTCTTATTAAAATGAATTATACATTTTAAAAATTGATTAAAAAAAAAGACTATTTACATCTAATAGCCCAAACCGACCTCTTCCTTAACCCGATTCACTCGTCCCTCAACCGCTCTTCCTCCCTCAGCCGTTGGATTTCCCTTTCAGCCGACGCTTGAGCCTCCTCTCTCGGCCGAACGAGTTCGAACGGGGCTCCTCTTCAAAACGGTTCCCTCCCGAAGCCGGTTGTTTACCCGTTCCCTCTCCCTCATTCGTCCGTCGATCTCAACCGCAAGGGCAATATCTTGATTTTGCTCTCTTGGCCTTTCTGCACGTAAGATCTGCTTCCTCGCTTACGCCCTTCGCCTTGCCACTGCTCTTTCTCGAAGTTCCTGTCCAACTCCAAATCGCAAGGCGTCGGCTCCCAGACCCGGCGGCGTTCATCCTCTTTTTCCATTTAATCTTCCACTACCGCCTTTGTCCCGCTGAACACTCAGAGTCGACTTCTCTTGGGGGACATGAAGAAGTGAATGTTTGCATATAAGCTCTCTTCCTTTTACGGATCCTGTAACCAATCTACCAACGTGGCACATCCGGGAAAAATCACCATTGCTTCTGTATGGGTTCAATAAGGAGATTGTTGAATGCCCAGAGTACTGGCCATCAAATGCTCATGTGTGCGGATTTTGGTTCCTACCTCTGGAATGGCAATTTTCCGACAGCAGATGCAGGGAAATGCTTTCTTCAACTTCTTCTAAATGTTCAATCAAGAAAACTGTGTTTTGTGAAAATCATTCTGATTTGCAGAATTTTCTCATTGATGAATCCATTTCATGCATATCTATTTTTATTGGACTAAGTTCTATTGGAAGCATGGGTTTCATGAGGAACCCTGAGGCATTTCTTTCGGTTCTTGAAGCCGTTGTGAAGATCACTAGTTACAGATTCCTCTTCTCAGCCGGATATGAGCCATTAGATGCTGCCATACATTTGTTGTCTAACACCTCACCAGGTTCAGATAATGTATCAGATCTAAATTGTGAGAAAGATTGCAAACTTCTCTTTGGTGATCGGGCCACTGAAGACAAGCGATTGGCTACGATAACGGCCTAAGATGTATGGACGCGAGACTTATTTTTACTACAAGCCTGTGATGCGGAAGAAGAACAAGTCTAAGAGGAGAACTGCGGCTTCCGCTCCTCAGTCCCTCGCTGTCACTGCGATGGCGGCTGCTAATGCAGCGGCCGCTGCAACCATAGGCTCGTCGACGTCTGCTTTTACGCCGATGAGTCCTATACTATTGGCGGAGTAAGCCAACAACATCCGTCTCATGGCTATTTACGATCGCATTTCCCATTACTTAAACAGCAACGCCCGCTTCGAGACTTCCGATGTGATCCGCCTCTGCTACTGCTTCGCCAAGTTTTTGAGTGGGGGAAGAATGCTGCTCTTCAGCCAGCTATCATGATGATTCTTATTTCTAACAAGAGTGCATGCAAGAGGGGATGGTTTCATACTGCAGATACTAAGGAGCTACTATGCATGGTGGATGAGATGTGCAGCAAATTCTGTATAGAATTGTGCCCAAACAATAATGTCAGCCATGCTTTTGATATTATTTCGAAAATAATGCCAACCAGTGTTTTGATTATGACAACTACTTGAAATGAACTCAACGACATCCCAAACGTGGCTTTCAAACTATCAAAGAAAAGGGAGTCTGATGAGAGTCTCCGAATTCTTCATAAAATTCTTTTTGGAAGGAAAGCAAATGTACATTTTCTGAAGAGAAATATTCTGCAATTCTCTGGTTTTGTTTGGTCTCAGAATGGAAAAAATCACTAAAAAGGAGGGTATCTTAGCAAAACTACTGGAATTTTTGGAATCTCCTCATACTACCAGAGAAGTTATACTTTCTAAGAAGGATACGAAAAGTAAAAAAAAAATGTAGAAGGGATGCAAAAGCAACTGAGGAGAGACTACCTGAGGAAATATCATCGGATAAAGAAACCACATCAACAATTGAAATTTCATCTCGTGGAGACGGAAGAGATAGAGATGTCAATCTTTTTGTCCAAAGAAGCTTGACTCGGCTATGTGCTCCATTGAAGAGTGTAATTCAGGAGGAATTGAATGCTAAGCAGCCATCGACTTTTGAATGGTTTCGGTCACATTAACATCCAATCCAATTGTAGTGTCTATTTTTGTGAACATCATTGAAGAGGATCTTTGCTTCGCAACAGCTACAACATTATGTTCCATAGGGATGAAATCTATATCAAGCACTACAAATGATCTCACATTTTTTTATGCTTGCTTCTTTTACGCAGGTGTTTGAAGCCTCACTATCATTGTAGGCAAAGAAGTTCAAAACCACGATGTGATACCCCATTAAAACAAATTTGGTATTTGCATATATATATATATATATATATATATATATATATATATATTCTTATTTGGATCAAGACCTTATACTCATCGCGTAATGGGATTGAAAGTACTGTAAAAATCAACCGTCATCATCGAGGACAAATATCAAAATAATGATGAAATTTCACGATACTAAATAAAATGGACTTAAAAAATGATTAAGTTAAATATATAAATATAAAGTCTTAAAGAAATGAAGTGGAAATTAAATATAAATGAACTGGAAATGAATTTGAAAGATACTCGAGTACAAATAAAAATAAAAATCATATTTCAAATAAGAAAATAGGGATCAAACTCAAATGAACTTATAAAATTTAAAATAAATTTGAATTCCTTTGATATACATTATGAAGGACTTAAAATAAATTTGAAGTTTAGTGTTCAAATAAATATACAAATTGATGTTGAGTTAAGAATGAATCCAAATTGGGTTTAATAACTCTTATACTAATATGGAGGTGATTATTATGCTAACTAATAAGCATAAGTAGAGTTAAAACAATAAACACTGAAATTGGTATAACTTATCAAAAGTGTTATAGATTGAACATAATCAAATTAGGAAAATTACAAACTCAATAAAAGAATGAAGTAATGTTTTAAACTACAATCTAAATCAAATGCCTTAACGACTGCAACTCTTTAAGAGACAAAAGCGATACTAAATCCAATTCTATAAAATTCATAAGTCTTCCTTCAACCAAGAATCAAGAAATTTCATCCTAATTGTGATTTCCAAAATCAATGATTTCATTAATTAGATAAAATTAACTAAGCTATAAATTTCTGCATGTACTCGGACATAAAGATTTCAAGTGTAAATTTTAATATCTGAAAAGGCTTCATAAATCCTTCGTCTCCATTGTGTCTTATTATGTGTCAAATTCTCATTTAATTCAAGTATACTAAGATCATTTTTTATGACATCTTAACCAAGTCTTTTAGATACATCTACATTTTCTTAACATAAAGAAATGCATCTATCTACTCTCCTAATCGGGTCATCCACGACCGATTTTCAAAAATCAATGAAATCATTAATTAGTGAAATTATTTAAGTCGTAAACATACATGTGCTCTGGATATAAAGATTTCAAATTTTAATGTCGAAAAGTCAAAGTTGAAATTAAATAAAATCAAATCAATCTCATAATTCAAATATAAAATTACCTAAAATTACTATACACCTGCATGTACCCCAACACTATGCTGAATGCTTAAATTCAAGTGACGTTGAGTTATTTCCTGCTTAGTCATAGATTGGGTTTAACAAAACCTAAAACCTATTATAAGAGTTTCAAATATGAAACCGAGAAACTGTCAGTGATGAGATTTAATCCTTTATTAGCAGCTAAATATAGTTGAGATCTAAAGTTCTTAAACATATTCAAATTAATCAATTTTTTAAAATCAAATTATGTAGCAATTTGAAACTGCTTAAATGCGATTCTATCATAAAAAACTTAAATCAATTCAATCTATCCACATTCTGCAACTGTTTGTCGGGGGTTACAAATTAAGAAAACTCTAGCTCACAAAGGAGCTAATGTCAAATCAAGTGTTCTGCTATCTTCACTCTCAATCAATCTCATGTACGGCCTCGTGTCCTCCACCGCATTGGCCACAAGAGCTCCACGATGAGCGATGCAGTCTTCTGACGGCTCCGCTCCATTATATTTCAATCACGATCGTATGCTCCTCTCAATGGCTCGCCATTTAAGTTGTTAATCAGGGTATATTTGATGGGCAAATAACTCTCTCTGCCGGGTAGACTTAAGTCCTCCTCCTGACAAAAACTACCCCGTCTATAAGGATTTCTTGGATGACGAACCTATGTGTTTGATGAGGATCCTTCATCGGGTTGGGGACTATTTCCTCTCACGACTAAGTAGTAGGGATGAATGTCCGGGATGAAGGAACTATGAGATCTAGATTGGACACGTCATCATTCCCCCAACCATCCGGTTTAAGCTGAAATGATAAATTTCATAATTTAAATTCTGAAACTCCACTATCATATTGCGCATCTAACCTAAAGCCTTTAATCAAAGTTCTCTCACTTGAGAGAGATAATTAACTAGAGAGGCTTGCGCCTATAGGAAACCTGGAACCATATCTAAAGTCCTCACCAAATGAGGGCGAAATCTCCGTGTAGTGTCTTATCTACTATTTCATTTATCTTCTGAAAATTACATCGACACTTTAAATCACTCTCTTCAATATCCAAAAAAATTGAGAGAGGTGGGTGAATTTTTTGGAGCCGATTTCTATTCGCTGGGGATATGATTCTCATCCATCTTGTTTAAGTTATAGTAGTAGTGAAGCATGATAAAATTGATATTTAAAATCAATCACCAATGAAATTAAATTTAAATCAATCATATTCTTATGACTAATATGTTTGTCAGATATCGATGGATCTTCGTAACACCAATTAGTCGCCAATATTCATCTAGCTAACGCTATAATCAATACCGGGATGTTGGAGCTACCATTGATAGCAGACTTCCCATCATCGCCAAATAAATAATCCTCCACCTGAAGCATATGCATATTGTACACATCAACCTATGCAATGGAGGATGACAATTGGAATGGCCATTACTGTTACTGAGATTCCTCAAAAGAGAGCTTTTGTGATTAAAAGATTGATTCATTTTGAGTCGCCAGTCAAAAAAAAAAAAGAACCATCGCTAGGTAGAAAGTTTCAATCATGTCTATGAATGCGATCACTTTGCCAGTTGAACTTTTCGCACTAGGAAGGCATGGTACTGAAGTCTCCTATTCTAGAGAAAAAATTGAGTAGAAGGCAAAGGAGAAAAATAATAAAGCGAGCTGAGGTCAATCACACAAGTCATACAACCCAATCTACAAGTTGAGTATTTCTTAAAATTTTTGAGATGGTGGAAAAGGAATAGCTCTACTAGTGATATTAAATGGTGTTTTTGGGCTTAATAGTAGTCGGCTTTAACCTTTTTGAAGAAACAACATGAAACTTTATCTACTCGAGTACATAGAGTTCTGAAGGTTGTTAAGGAAAAATGTTTTATGAAGAACAGGTATCAAACGTCAATTATCAAAGAAGCCAAAAATGCTCTACAATAAGAGCTCAAGATCGTTCTAAGAAATTACACTAGCGCATCATCGAACCGCTGACGAACTGTCGAATCCGCAGGGTTTAAAAGAAAAATAAATATGGAGGCCAAAGCCTTGAGAATAAGTAGCGACGTAAAAGCTTCTTCATCTGGAAGTAAGCTAAACTGGAGACAGTAGAGAAAGAGAAATGCTGAACTACATGCTCAATAGCCATTGTTCAAGTATACAACCAGCTGTGGAACTAGAAGCAAGTGTTCCAACCCGATGAGTAAAGCGGAACAACTCTATTGATCAATTCAAACAGTCATTCTGGACTAGATAACATCAGATTCTAGCTTATCTAGTGAGGAAAGTTGAAACTGTATATGCAAGTGTGCATCAAGTTCTCAAAGTTGCTAAGGAGAAATAACTGATAAAACGAAAATATGAAGGTTCTATCATTAGGGAGGCCAGAGTTGCTTCTTCAAAGAGACCTCCTCCTACAACCCGACAAGATGTCTACTAATTCAAGTCCCGCATGATGAACATCAAGGCGTGACACTTGGACCATAGGTCCAAGAATCCGCCGTCGAAAGGTCCCGACAAATAGGTGAGCAAATTTGGAGGCCAAAATCTCGAAGTGAAATTGACTTACAGAAAGACAACAACAGACATCTAGACTGCACTCCAACAAAAATCTACTCCTTATGTGATAGTATTAAAGGCTGAAGTAGTTCTATCACTTGAAGTTGAACTACCTTCACTTTGAGTAGCCATTCAACACAATCTCACTCAATATGAGAATGTCTGTCTATGGATGGAAGAGCTTGATGCGCTCGGGACTCTAAAGAAAATTTAGAAGTCTACCAAGCAAGGATGTCTAAAGCTTTTGATCATACAGTGCGACCTCGAGCATTCCAAAAGGGGAATTAGTCTTGGTGCTGAGAAGACTAATTATTCCAAATCAAAATTTGGTAGTAAATTTGAGCCTAATTGGGAAGACCCTTTTGTTATTGAAAAACTATACCAATGAGGGACATACCAACTCATTGACTTAAAGGGTGAAAAACTAATGTCGCCAATTAATAGTCGATACTTGAAAAAGTATTATACTTGATAAAGACATTCTCGAGATACAATATAAATCCCCTTGCAAGACAGGAGACATTTTTTTAGTATATCTATTTAGGTCGATATCGTGCTTCATGCCGATATCCCTAAATAAATACACTCACTCAAGATGAAAGAACTTTTCTCTGAAAATTTCCCTGTTACACAGGGGGAATTTTAGATTTTTATACATAGACGAAAGTAATGCTACATGTTGAAACTCTCTTAAGAGCATATCAATTCAAATATTGATGCATTTGCTTAATTTCATCTCGAAAGCTCTTCTGAATGTGCTTTAGAATTCCCCCTACAAGATTGGGGGCATTTTTTAGTTTATGTTAAGTTTATTTGAGTTGACATCGTGCTATAAGATGAAATCCTCAAATTTATTCTGATTCAAGTTGACATCGAGCTTTACGCCGAAATCCTTGAATATACCCATAATTGTCATTGCTAAGTTGCAGATTCTTACAAGGAACAGAAAAAAAAAATCTATTTTTATGCATGAAAAGATAGCTTTAAATGTTAAGAAAAGTTTATCTCTCAAATTTTCCAAATTTTAGAGATCACGTCAGAAGAACTCTCGATTTTAGAAGCTTCAATCAACTGAGTTGAAAAATATCAACCTCTACATCCTAAAGTCTAGGACAGATGTGTTCTAAAGGTCAAACTCAACAAGCCCATAAATGGCCAAGTTGATGACGCTCTCACTCAACAAGCTGCCATGAAAGAGCCCCGCTCATCACCGATGATAAAACCACCAACCCACTACACCTTAAGTCGAAGACTCGGTAGGTTCTAAAGGTCAAACTCAACAAGCCCAAATATGGTGAGGCGCTCCACGCCTCCTCACAAGCAAGAAGAAAAGGCCGCAAAAGAGCCCGCGCACCCAATGATGATAGCTATTCAATCTTAAATCATATCCTTTAGTGAGCGGCAGATCCAAGAGATCTTTCAACTTGATCAATAGATCAAGGAAATATGAGGAAATGGTCAATTCATGGCTATCTCAAGTTAATCTTTATATTACCCGCAGGGTGATATCTCAACTTATTCTCAAATGATCTGATCAAGCTCAAAGCACATATCAAAGCCAATCTCCTTATCAAGTCTGTCAAAGCAGAAAGCATAGGAAATAGGAAGCAATTCTATAGTTCATACAAAGCGAACAAAAAAATTTCATAATTATTCGCCTCATAAAGCACACCTGGCGACCGATATTGACCATAAACCTGGAAGGTTGGGTCATCTATATGTACCCTTCAATGAAGCTATCAAAGTAGCAAGCACAGGATTCATGACGTACATACACTTCCTGATAAGTTGATATGGACAAATCAGGTCAGTCCTTCATCAAGTCCGCTTGAGAGACGTAAGGAATTTCAAATTCGACCAAGCACAAATAAACCAATTCCCCAGCGGAATATTTCATCAAAACAAATAAGCCAATTCCTCCATCAAACCCAACTAAGCACGAAACTAAGGTTGGAGGAGACTCAAATTTGCGAGGACATAAAAGAAAGAGATCTTCAACAAAGCCATTGAAGTAGAGAGTAGATGGTGTAAGAACTATTATCTATCGACAAGTCGATACAAATCCGGCCAAGCCGATTTAGATGTCCTAAGGCATCATACTAATGATAATTATATCAAAGCTCCCTAAGCTATTACAATCGAAGCTAAAATGATTCAAGTTCAATGACCAACCTAAAAGGCAACCAATTTTCAATAAACGTGACTCGCTCCATGCATGAATCACATTTGTGGGGAGGGCATTCCACATGTGTGTCATAAGTCCGATCAAGCCTACAAATCGAATTCGATAGACTTCGAAAGTGACAGTATGTGAATCGAGGCTCAAAATGCACTGGACCTCATCAAAAGTGGTTGAAATGACCTCTAATCGATGAACAGATTTCGCCGTTGCATTTAGAACGTTGAAATTGATCGAAATATAAATTTTGCAAAATCTAACGATTAATCGATTAAGTGCTCGAGCTATCAATTTGTCGACATGCATATCGAAGTTGGAAGCTATGATGATGACCAAATGAACTCTATTTATGAAATTGATCATGTCGTTAGCTTAGAAATATCGAAAACTATCAAATGAGACAGTCTGCGCTCGACATAAAGTGACAGTGCGCAAATCGAGATTGAAAGGCACTAGATGTCTCCAAATCAATCCAAATGACATCTCGATCAACTGGCCACAAAACATCAAATTGGTAATATAAATCGCAACTTGATGATCAACCGAGATCACAAGTCGAAGCGCACGCAAGCGGAGGCATTGACACAAATCAAACGACCTTCGTTTGCAAAATTGATTGCACCGTTAGCTTCAAAATATCGAAATCTATCAAATAAGACTATTCACACTTGAATTAGCCTGACGAATGTCGAGTGAAAGTATATTGAGGAAATTGACCACTTGACAAACCAACCAAACGCTCTGATAACATGCCGATTTGGAACAACAATAATTTTAAATTAACATATATATCAACTCTATGAGGTCAATGTAAAATTCCATTTGAATTGACATTTAAAAAAGAATATTTACATCTAATAGCCCTAACCGACCTCTTCCCTAACCCGATTCACTCGTCCTCAACCGCTCTTCCTCCCTCAGCCGTTGGATTTCCCTTTCAACCGACGTTGAGCTTCCTCTCTCGGCCGAACAAGTTCGAACGGGGCTCCTCTTCAAAACGGTTCCCTCCCGAAGTCGGTTGTTTACCCGTTCCATCTCCCTCATTCATCCGTCGATCTCAACCACAGGGGCAATATCTTGGATTTTACTCTCTTGGCCTTTCTGCATGTAAGATCTGCTCCCTCACTTACACCCTTCGCCTTGCGACTGCTCTTTCTCAAAGTTCCTGTCCAACTCCAAATCACAAGGCGTCGGCTCCCAGACCCGGCGGCGTTCATCCTCTTTTTCCATTTAATCTTCCACTACCGCCTTTGTCCCGCTGAACACTGAGTCGACTTCTCTTGGGGGACATGGAGAAGTGATTGTTTGCATATAAGCTCTCTTCCTTTTACGGATCCTGTAACCAATCTACCAACGTGGCACATCCGGGAGAAATCACCATTGCTTCTATATGGGTTCAGCAAGGAGATTGTTGAATGCCCAGAGTACTGGCCATCAAATGCTCATGTGTGCGGATTTTGGTTCCTACCTCTGGAATGGCAATTTTCCGACAATACATGCAGGGAAATGCTTTCTTCAACTTCTTCTGAATGTTCAATCAAGAAAAATGTGTTTTTTGAAAATCATTCTGATTTGCAGAGTTTTCTCATTGATGAATCCAGTTCATGCATATCCATTTTTATTGGACTAAGTTCTATTGGAAGCATGGGTTTCACGAGGAACTCTGAGGGGGTGTTTGGCAACGGATTGGATTTATTTCAAGTAGGATTTAGTAAATCTAGAGATAACCGGATTTAGTAAATCACAAGTAAACTGAAAGTGTTTTAAATTAAATCTAAATCAGGAAAGATGTTTGGTAGTTATATGAGGATTTAAGTGTTATAATTAAATAATAATATTTTAAAATATAAAAATAAATAAATAAAAAATAAAATATTAAAATTAAAATTCATTATTTAATAAAAGATATCATGTTCATTACAAAATGTAAATAAACATTACATTATTTGGATATAAGAAAATTTTTTTTGCTGATAATACAATTGAATTTTTCAACTCCTTCAAAAAATTTCAATTCTACCCAATTCCCTCAGATATGCAAAAAATTATATTAAAACTATATAATAAAATATTATATTTTTTAACGATAAAACTACTTTCTCACTGCTTTCCACATTGTAGTAACATTCCTCAAACCATCTCCTCAACTCTTTCGCCAACAATGCATATCGTGGTCTTCTTCATCATCTACTACCACCTCCTAATCCCTATCATGTTTCATTGCTTGAGACATGTTAAAGTAGTAGTCATCTCCATGATAACCACCAATAAAATTATGTAGACCCATAATTACAATGTCACCGCAGTTAAAAGAAATTTACATAGTCAAGACCTCAAATCTTTCTTTCCAAATTCCCAAAAGTTCTCTCCACCACATTGTAGTTGTGCATGATGATGGTTAAACAACTCGTGGTCTCAGATATCTACGAGTTCCACGATATACTTGATAACGAAAATGGTGCAATAAATTTATCGTGTTGGTGAATCAATCAACTAAGTAATACTTCTCCTGGAACGAAAAGCCGCCTCATAGACAACGTAAAACTCTCATATCGCCGCAGATCCTTCCAACCGTAAGATAATAAACAAATTGACGATCAAATGAAACAGCACCATGACATTTTTTGAAGTGAATGCTTTTATATTTACGATATCTGTTTCAATCGTAAATTGGTACATGTTGATGACTTTATGAACAAAAATGGATGGAATTGAGGATTACCCGATACAAATGAATGACAATAAAGGCTGTAGAGGTTGATGAACTCATCGATAATGATACGATAGCAACAATTGAAGTAGATTAACTATTTTTAGTGAATGTTAAAAAAATTCACAAAGTTGTTCAGAACGCGCATGTGCAACACCTCTTAAAAAATGCCTAATTGTTTCAGTAATCATGTTTCTTGTATCGCTTAATAATCCACGATCAAAAAGATCTCTGAGCTATAAATGCCTGCGTTGGTAACCTAAAACAAATATAAGAACATCGTGGATGTCCGTTAAGAATATCAAGTACATATTGATGCCCAGTGTACTGTCTATCAAACATAGGTCTTTGAATGTAATCTTGTTGAAAGCATTATCATCGATCATAGATGGGAGTAATGTATTAATATCATTAGTCATCTCTAAGAAATTGTCAATTAAAGAACAAACCATCTCAGGTATCCCTCTTGTAGCATTATATGCCATTTCTGTTATATTATCAAAGTACAAAACATCAACTAAAATGAAATGCAGATCACATAATATCAAAATCGAGTATAATGTGTAGGAAAGTTTAATTCAACATCAACTCAAAGCAACAAGATAGTACTTTCAATCATTAAAATTTGCAAATCAAACATAACAGCCTTAGGCTTCATGTGCACCCCATTTCTCATTTTTTCGAGATATTTTTTTATGTTAAATGCCGATTTGAAGTAACTATGAAGAAAGCAAATATGAAGCCAAAGCCTCAATCCAACTTCTCCTCACAATAGTTTAAAAGATAATAAGAACATTCCACTTCTCCTCACAATAGTTCAAAAGATTAGTTAGACGTGCATAAATGACCAAGATTGCATGGAGGTTGAACAAGAGGGAAAGGAGTTGGAGAAGGAAAGCAAGTGGGGAGGAAATGAGAGATTAACCAAGATACATAGTTAGAGAATTTGAAAATCAAGTCGCTTTATTAAATTATTCTATGAATATTCTTCTCCCTTTCACCATACACTCTAAATATAAACTAAAGAATCAAAATTTAATATAGTGGTTTAAAATGAAGCACTCATCTGTTCAGATCCAAAAATGAAAGACCCAATTATACTTGAGATATAAATCTAGGGACCTAAAATCAATTTACCTAAACTTATGTTACTGGTGACTAGGTACCTTTAACTCCTCCTTTCATGTATCAGTCCACAGCCTTTCTTCTTTCCTCAGCCTCCCAATATTTTGTTTCATGTTAAACCAAGGACAAATCTCATCAAAACTTCCATTCCAATCCCAAAAAATTCTGCTATGAATCACATTTCACTTCCTCCCAATCAAATTCTTGATGACAAACATCAAGTCATCCATAAATTCACAATCAAAATTTATCAAACCTAATTCTCATGCTTTCCAATGCCAATGGATTTGGTGGATATCTGCATGGTTCTATAACATGTCATCCCGACTCAGTGGTGCCTATGTTAATAACCCCAATTATCAATTATGGCAACTCATTGATCAAAACCTTTCATCTGCATATATTCAATTATTTCCCCTTGGATTCTACCTTATGTACTTAACTTAGAATCCAGTTCAAAAATCTGGAACACCTTGGAATGAAGGATTCAATCCATCAATCGAGGTTGAATTATTCAGCTCAAAAATGAGCTTCACAACCTATCAATGGGCACAAAATCAATGTAACAATACCTTTAAATCAAAGCAAGGTGGACGATGATGACGAATCTCCCATTAGTTGAAGACATTATGTTATACACTTTAAAGGTGGCCAAGCTACCAAGTTTTAAAATAGCCATAATGCAAGTCTACTAATCAATCTGACAATCTTTAGTCACTTATGTAGTGAAGAAACATTGCAAAATGCTAAGATAGCATCAAGTAACAACATGAATTCGCTTTGCTCAATGGTGGAGAGAGTGCCCATCTCAATATCCTTCCAACAACACAGCTTTGCAAGAGGTAGGGGACAATGCAACCAAACCAATTGAATGTCAAAATATGATCAAAATAAATAATTCGTGTCTAAGATACGATATGTAACTAGTCATTTGTTTCAGGCACCAACCTTAATTATCCCCAACAACCTCGAGCTATGCCTAGTTGTCATCCAATGATGCCAATTATTTAAATAAAATGCTATAGACACCTAACTCGACTTTAAAATCACTAATGCAAAACCTCATCATGGTGATGATCAAATTACATTTGGAAATGGAAAAACGGTTTCTATTCCTTTCAAAGAAGATCCAACATACAAAAATAAAAAATAAAAAATAAAAAAAAAAAAAAAATCCAGAACAGAAGGCTAATAACGACTCTCCAACTCAGCAACACTCAACAAAACACACTATCTTCATGTAAGCAAGAAAGAAACTTGAATTCTTTATGTATGCAAGTTTCAAGGACAAGGACAAAGAACACATTTATAAAAAAAATTCAAAAGAAATACAGAGTTGATAACTCAAAATTTAGCCTAAAGCCATGCTGACGATCCATGGAAGCGTGGATGAGTTGCTACTATGTGTTCTATCCAACTACATAGCAAATTACCTTCCCACCTCATTAGTATAACTTTATTGTCACTACAATCCTTGATCGTGTCTATCATAGCAAGTATACCCTCAGTTGAGATGTTAGGAATAGTAGATAACTTGCTGAGACAATCATCCATTGTGTAGGGGCAATATTTGTTCATAGTTTGATGAATTTCTTCTGCATTTTCAATATTTTTATTAAGCATGTCCGTCAATGTTTCATGGTCCACTGGTTTCTTCGCTCTTCGTCGATTTTGGTGATTGCCACTTGATGATCGCTTTGGATTTGGTTGATCAGAGGAAGTGTGTTGTGTGTTAGCCATAAAATCCCCTGTCTCCTCTATTGCCTCCTCTATGAAATTAATTCCATGGATAGACATGAAATTATCGACAACCGGCTCTACCTCATGATTATCTGGTTCTGCCACACTCTCGATGTATTTGTTCGCGGTGTTGGGCGTGTGCAATATTATCTCCGCAAATCTTTTCAAATATGTGGTATTGTTGGAAGGGTTTCGCCTAAAAGCCGCATTTTGAATTTTCTGTTTTGTTAATATGATATTCATCATTAGATTTTCAGTTTTGACAAAATAAATCTCTTAATCTTGACTTGATAAAATAACTTACCCGAATCACCTCTTCCCATATTTCATCCGTAACTGGTATATTCGCCGTCTCCCCACCCCATCCACTGATTACTTATATATATGCGGAAGTCCATGTTCTTATAGCATGTCATAACAATGGTCGTAGTGTATTTTGTTCCCAATTTCTTATTTAATGTCGCAATCACCTCATTCCATTTGTCTCTCCTTATTACACCGTTACAGATATTTTCCTGCACAAACTGTTCCCAGTTTATGTCCCCAAAAGTCACGTTATGATGTTCAGGCCATTTAGAACTCACGCGTCTCGCCATGAGTTGTTAAATCATCTAGTGTATTATTTTGTTGAGAACTTGTGGAAGCGTGGTCTTTAGATTTTTCTTTTGAGAAACCTTTCATATCTACAAGTAGAATTGAAATTTCAGTTTGAATAAAACAATGATGTTGATATTGGCAGAATAATGATCTCAAAATTAAATTGCCTCACATGAATTACAAATGTCTTGTTTTCGACGTAATTGGTTTCGACAAATGGACTTGATGTTCGATGACTCCTGATCAGATGCAGTACCGCCAACATTGTTAATTTCTATGATCCTAACGCGACTTCGTACTGTTCATTTTTTTGTGTGCATTTTATTAATTTTCTCAGAGCAACTGAACTGTCCGAGCTTCCTTCTAAATATTGCGACATTCTGAATATATTTTGAAGTACAAAAATTTATTTAGGATATATTCTACAGCAATAGTATAAAATGATACCATTCAAATTAACAAGTAAATCATTTACCTTCTAAAGCACAATGACTATTATTCTTAAACCATATTTACAAAAATTTATAATTTTGTATTATATTATTGTGTGCAGCACTACAATTCATGATAACATTTTCCTAACACCTAGTTGTATTTATCCATTAAAAAGTCAATTAGCACCATCAATCAAACCTTATAATGATCATGCCTTCATGACTAAAGAAGCTTATGATTTGCTTAAATCCATTGTGACCTAAAATCAAGCCTTTGTGCCATAAATGTCCCCAATGCAATGATAGGCCTATCCATATGTTGGTAGAGTCTCATGTAATTTGGATTATTAATCAACATACAAATCTCTTTTCAAATACTTTTCTTTGAGACAATACTCTAACGTTTGAATAGAGACAAGTAAAAAAAAATTACACATTATATGATGTACTAAAAAAGCACAAGATAAGATTAGTCATAAATAAAGTTATGGCTTAGAAAATATTTGCATGATAACTCGCACTAAACAAGCCTAAATACATATAGCTTTAGGTAATCAATAATTGACCACTAGGCTTAATCCATTTTAATGGTCCCCAATATATAACCTTCACTTTTGTTGAAACATTTGATGTAATATAAAATGCAACTAACTTAAGAACCAATTCATTAGATTATTGAAATTATAAATCAAGAGAGAGTAAAGATCTTATGAAATGCGTAAACCAAATTTTCAATAAAAGCATTAGCTTTTCATAGGGATTGGCTCGAACTCACAAATCATACAGGAAACAATACTTCCAAATTATAAACAACACAATAACTATCTAATGAAATTAGAATAAGGGCCTCTTGCCTACCATAGCTTGCATGACTTGAATGCTTCTTTGCACACATTTAGTTTTTAAGAAAGATATAGCCTCAAACTCCAATAATTGCACTAATGAACAACACATAATACTTATTTTTCTTTACCTAAGGATCAACAACAATGGTTATTTCCCTACCCTTTTTATTCCCAATAAGCCTCTTCCATAAATAAGCTTCTATGTTTTTTTACGGGAATATCTTCTTTTTTTCAAGTGGGAAAAAAATATGATCCGAGAGAATAAGCGATATCCACTAAGCAGTAGAGAGCAACAAGAAAAACAAGAAGAAAACGTAGAGTATTTCAAGATATACTTGGGCATAAAAGAGCACTAAGACAAAACTGCACTATCCATTCAGGCATTTTACTAACTGCAATCACAATGGAAATGAAGAACGACGCAGCAGTGAGTAGGTTCACAGATATGCCTTAGCAATCGCAATGGAAAAGAAGAACGACGCAGCAGTGAAGAACGATCTTACCTGTAGCAATCCGGGAGATACGCGCGATGCACAGCTGCGGCAAGGGCGAAGGAGAGTGATCGGAAACGCGTCATGCAGCGAAGAAATACGATCGAAGGAGTTGAGACGAGGTAGCTCGCCATACCGCGAGATTCCGCTCAGAATCCGTTAAATCCGAGGATTTAACAAATCGGGATTTATCGAGTCTCGGATTTACCCGATTTACGGCATCGGATTTACTAAATCCTCGATGGTGTTTGGTAGATTTCGATTTAGCGAAAATCCTTAGTAAATCGTTGCCAAACACCGAGGCATTTCTTCGGTTCTTGAAGCCGTTATAAAGATCACGGTTCCTCTCGAGGGATATGAGCCATTAGATGCGCCATACATTTGTTGTCTAACACCTCACCGATAATGTATCGATCTAAATTGTGAGAAAGATTGCAAACTTCTCTTTGGTGATCGCCACCAAGACAGATTGGCTATGATAACGGTATGATGTATGGACGCGGACTTATTTTAATTAATGTAAAATGAACTAGTGCACTCGTTGAACTACTCGAACTCGGCTCGATTAATGCTCGTTCATGTTTGTTCACATTAATAAACAAACAAGCTTGAACAATTTTTGAAAACTCGGATGTTAAATGAACTGAACATGAACATGATCTTACTCGTTTGTTTATGTTCATGAACATACTCGTTTATTGTTCGACAAGTAATTTATTAAATTGATTGATATTAAGTTGATAATAATTCATATATTTAAAATATAAGTAAATATAACTTATAATTTTTTAATTATATATTTAATAAAAATATTATAATTTACTAGTATAATCTATACAAATATATGATATATTTAATTAAATTTTATAAAATATAATTAATATTATAGTTTATAAATTATAAGATAAATACACAAAAAAAATAAAAGAAACTCATATTAATTATTTAAATATTTAATTAAAGTTAATAAATTATTTTATTTAATTTATAAATGATGAAATGGGTGACTTAAAAGTTAAAACTTAAGCTCTATGCCTTTATGCCTCCCCTACCCGTCGGTTCATCCAAATTCGAAACGAAGTGCTTAACATTTAAACCAGCTTATTGAGGCTCACATTTCATTTCACATTTCACTTTTAGCATTTATAACACGCCTTACTCCTAAGCTCTGTCGGTTCGTCCTTGAAGCAAGCAAACTCCAGCCGGCATCATTTCCGTAGGCATTCATCTCTCTTCAACTTCTAGCATTCTCTCTTCTTATCAATTTAATTATTCACAAGGTAAATCGGAGGAAACTTGAACCGATCATTCTATCTTCTTCTTTGACTTCACTCTCTTTTTTAGCTTATGTCTTTTCCTCTTCACTTCTTAGGTTGGTTGATGTCTCTCTCTCGTTCAATCTTTGGTCATCTTAGGTATGTCATTAAATAATTTTTTTGCTAAGATTGATAATGAAGTTCTATCCTTTGTCTACTTGTGTGCTAATGCTCTATCACTGTCTACTTGTATGCTCTCACTTGTTGATATCTTGTCGTTGATAATAGAGTTCTTATGCATTGATTGATTCTAGGCTTAGGAAGGTTCTTCAGTCTTGAGTGCTGATAATATTATGATTTAGTGATCTTTAAATATCCATCGGGGAACTCTATCATAATAGTCATTTTCTATAATAATTTAGCCACTTGCTATAGTTGGAGGGGGTTTCATTTTTAACTACTATTTCACTTTCTTTTTTTTTACTTTTTTATGAGTGTGATTCCCAATTAGCTTCATAGCCCTTCTTTATTTTTATAATGCACCAAGGAATATTAGTAATACCAACTTGATTCTATGCTAGTGTTATAATATTATGATGTAATCATTCAGTTTCTTTGATTTTGATTTATTATTTTGTTGCCTATTGGTAGTTGTTCTCATGTATTTGTTAACTCAAATATTCTTGGATATTTTGTGTTTGACTTATGTCAAAATATTCTATTTGAGGATTTCAATTTATTTGTTATAGAAAAAGAGTTATGGAGACATTGATGGAAGTGATATAGAAAAAGAGTTATGGATCCCTCCATTTTATTAAATTTAATGTGTATCTTTCATTGGAAGGCCACTAGCAAGTGGCAACCTGAAAGATAGATTTTTTTTTTAAAGGAAATGATTATATTTTTTTTGCTTCATTTAGTGCAACTTAGTTGATGTGAGCTCTATTTGGTCTTTGATATTCTTCTAGATTGAGTTTATTTTAATTTGGATTATAGCTTGTTTGTATGTATATATATATATATATATATATATATATATATATAAAATTTGGCTACTATTGTAGATCTTAGTTTGTTGGAAGTTGAGAGCATTATTTTCAACATTTTATTGACCTCTTCTTTTAGTTTAGGGTTTGGAAGATTCAAGCCTAATATCTCTCATCTTATGATGGCACTAATAAAGCATTTTTATATGAGCCTATAACATTTTTTGTCATTTATATAGTTTTTTTTGTATTAAATGTTTTAATTTAATAATGATGTAGTAGACTTTTTTGAGTGATCATTATTTTTCTTTTTCTAGTTTTGAAATAATGAATAATACTTAAGCGGATGTAGATGTTAATGTTATTAATTCTTGAAAGAAGTGAAGATCTTGTTATGATATTCAAGAAAACCCTTTTGAAAAGAGGAAAGTAAAGAGAACTCAGATGTTTGGAAAGACTTCACTATTGTAAAGTTAAAAAGTAGTGTTGAGAAAGTGCAATGCAATCATTGCAAGTTATACATGAATAAAAATAAGGATGACGCAACAACACAATATAAAAGGCATCTTCAAACTTGTCTAGGGACAACTACTATCACTATGGGAAAATCAACACTTACATCTAATAGTGAGAGTAGCGTGCAAACTTGAAAGTATGATCATGCAAAAATTAGAGAGATTACATCTCATATGATGTGCATGAGTTGCCTTTCACTTTTAGTATGAAGTGTTTAATATTTTGATGAAGCGCTAGTCCACAATATGAGAAAATTTCACGCGCAATGGCAAAAGCAAGATTGTATCAAGAGTTATGAAATTGAGAAGAAAGCGATTGAAAAGTTTGTTAAGTTCGTAGGGATGATAAGCATTACTCTTATGGAAGTCGACAAAAAAATTCAATATATGGTTATCATAGGGCACTTTGTTGATAAAGAGTGGTGTCTACAAAAGAGGGTTTTAAATTTTGTTGGTGTTAATCCACCACATAGAGCACATGATATTCATGATGCTATTTATAAATGTTTGAAAAGAAATTAAAGGCAAAGTTTTTAATGTGGCGGTGGATAATGCTTCATATGACAAAGCGGTTGGCCTTTTTGTGATAGCATAAACTTTCAAAAGAAGCTTCCATTGAATGGGAAATTATTTCATGCGATGTTGTCCACACATATTAAATCTCATAGTGCAAGATGGTCTTTATGATAAGCCATATTATCTATAATATAAGAGAAAGTGTGAAATATATTTCACTTATTAAATCGTTAGTGAAATTTCAAAGCAACTTAAACTTCCTAACAAGAGGCTAATACTTGATTGTTGCACTAGATGGAATGCAACATATGCCACGCTTTCATGTGCATTGGAGTTTAGAGAAGTATTTCCTCGCTATCAAGATAGAGATCCATCTTACACATATTGCCCATGTGAAGAAGATTGTAATAAAGCTGAAGATGTTTTATCATTTTTAGGTTTATTTAATGAAGTTACAAATATAATTTCAGGTTACATTAAATATCTTCTTTCATTTATCTATCATTACATTTTTTTTATTTTTATTTTATAAGTATGCAAACTTTATTTGTAGGAACAGAGTATCCAACTTCAAATCTATTTCTTTCTGATCTTTGGAGAATCAAGGATGTGTTAGATGAAGTTTCTATAAATGGTGTTGATTATATGAGATTGATGGCCTTGAACATGAAGAGAAGTTTGACAAATATTGGGAGAATGTAACTTGCTAATTTCTATTCTTTGCGTACTTGATCCGAAAAATAAGATGAAGTTAGTTAACTTTGCATTTTTAAAATTTATTCTCCAAATGAAGCAACTAAGCATGTTACAACCAGTCACTACAACTATTGCATAATGATTATGCAAATGCTCATGCTTCAAATATCATAGAAATACAACTTGAATGAAGAAGTTGTTAATCACTTTGGGCGTAACACTCGTTTCACTTTAAGAGGCAAGTCTTTTGAGACGTGAAGAGAAATCTTTGAAAATTATCTTAGGAGTGATGCCAATGAGAATGTAAAATCTGAACTTGATGTTTACTTAGAAGATGGTGTTCATATTCTTGATAAGAGTAATGACCAATTTGATGCTTTAGAGTGGTGGAAAGCAAGCAGTTAAAATTTCCAATACTATCTAAAATGGCTTGTGATATGCTATCAATACCTATTACTACTTGTTGCATCGAATCCACTTTCGTCTTTGGTAGGTTATAGATACATATAAACTCATCCTTAATTAAACATTCAAGTTCTTATGTGTGGAAGTGATTGGTTTAGAAATTATTATGGGATTAAGAAAAATCAATGGTATGTTGTTCATTTTATTTTAAGTTGATAATATATTTATAGTAAAAGAGTTATATTAATTCTATTTTATTTAACAGGATAAAGAAGACATCAAAGTCATTAATCTTTCTTAAGGAGTCTTAGAAGGTGATATTATAAAATTTTTGTTGCAACCATTCAATGTAAAGAATAACATCATGTTATTAATCCACTAAATATATGAATGATTGTATATTTTTGGGAATAACTATTATCAAGTTTTGAATAGAACAATGAATATTTTTTGAATCATTATGAATAGGTGTTTTCAGTGTTAACCATTTTTTTTTTGAGAAAAATAGCAATATATTTTCACTCTCTTATGAATTTGAAGCACTTTTCTATTTTGAGAGGTTGATAGAAGCTTGTTCCATATATAATGCTTTATATCCATGTATGCACTCTTTTATTTTTGAGTTTTTTTCTTTCAAATTAAGTTATTTATTATTATTTTTTGTCTTGTTTTTTAGAGAAATTCGTAATTTGAGACATAAAGGTATGTTACAAATTTAATTATCTATTTTATATTTTTTAAAGGCGATTTTGTGCCTAATTTTTTTATAAAATTGATGCCTTCTTAGTTTTTTTAAAGTCACATTTATTTTAAACAATAATCGATATGATTATATTTTAAAATGAAATGTGGGTATATTTCTCTTATAAATTTATAAATCATAAAATTTTAAATAGCTCTTGATTTTTTTGTATGTTTTAGTCAAGCTTACCCTTATAGAATTTTTCATGATTTATTTATTTTTAAGAATCTAGATTTTATATTGTGGAGAACTTATATCATGATTCATTATATGAGATTTAAGAGTAATCCAACCAAAAAATTAGAAAATTTTAGAACTCATTTAAAACTTATTCATTAACTTGATTATATAATTGTTCATTTATTTACAAGCCAAGTACAATTCAAGCTTGAACATAGATATAGCCCTATTTTTAATACAAGCCTGTGATGTAGAAGAAGAACAAGTTTTAGGGAGAAGCTGGTTCGTTAAGTCCATCAATCCGCGATTACATATCGGCAACCATAAATGTCGATGTCGCTTTTTACTGATGAGTCCTCTCTATTGGCGAGTAAATAACAACATCCATCTCATGGCTATTTCGCATTTCCCATTACTTAAACAACAAGCAAGACTTGTGATTGCCTCACGCTCTTGCCAAGTTCATGCGTGAAGAATCTTGCTTATTATATTTGAGTGATCTAAATGACTAGTCTTAATCAATTCTTTATTAGAGAGATAATTAATTCTGCGCTTTATAAGACACTAAATGAACGAAATCTCTGGGTAGTGTCTCATCTATTATTCCATCTGCCTTCTAAAAATTACACCAATACTTTTAATCATACTCTCTTCAATTCAATTGATAATATTGAGAGGTTAAATTTTGGAGCTCGAGATTACACTTCCGGGACATTCTCTTTCCATCTTTATTAGTCATATGTGTTATAGTAGCAATAAAATTTTTGAAAATTCAAAAAAAATGGTGATTCAAGTGTGTAATAAATTTAATATGAGATTTTATGTAAAATGAATCATTCTGTGGAGTATATCTTTATAACACTATTATTTGTTCTGTAGTACCTCTGCATCTTCAAAGTATGAGGTGAAATAATAATTAATAATTACTAATCTCTATCTTTCATTTTTGCAAGATGGATCTACAAAACACTCATTTCACCATCCATAAAATGCGCATCTCTTGAGCACCATCATCAACATAAGTAGATATTACCATTCAAATTGTAGCTTGAATTTCGACTATCGTAATGAAAGTACCCATGGTACATTCATCCAGAATCTTTGTAAGACCTCAGTTATTGAAGCTCCTTCCATGCGCAGTTCAACAACCCGCTATCAGGAGTTCACGAGAGAACTTTAGTTTTCAAAAGGCTAGGTCTGGCAGTAGTTGACCTCCACATATGTGTCATGAGTTGGGTCAAGCCCATAAGTTGAATTCGACGGACTTCGGAAGTGACAATGCATAAATCGGGGCTCAAAATGCACTAAATGTCACCGAAAATGATTGAAATGACCTCCGATCGACGAACGGACTTTGTCATCGCATTTAGAACGTCGAAATTGATCAGAATATAAATATTGCAAAATCTAATGAGCAATCGATTAAGTGCTCGAGCTGTCATGTATGACGCATATCGAATGATACGATGTCATGATCACTATTAGCTTGAAACATCAAAACTATCAAATGAGATTATCGCTCAATTGATGATGCGTAACGGCGGAAGTGATAATGCTTATTTTGATCAAGTGACCCAAATGACTTGAACGAACGCCTCGATTATAAATATGCGTATTGCATAAATATCAAAATTACATAAGATTAGATGTCTAATTTGATTAACATTTTTGTGCTTAAAATTTCATTGAAATTAGCACGTATTTTAAGATAAATCTATCTAATTATCTCCTAATTGAGCACCTCCCATCTTCATCTTATCTTCATATCCATGCCTCGCATGATGACCATCTTAACATCTGCCATCTCTTTTCCTTCCTCTTTTCGCAGCCTCCTCTTCCTCCCTTCCTCTCGGCCGAACGAAATGATTTCCTCTGGATCGAAAAGTTTAAGCCCATTCCCTCTCATCCATTACAACCATCTGCGGAACTCAGCTTCTTTCACGAAGAGCTTTGACAAAAGCTTCTCTTGCCATGCCGTCTTAAATCCTTCACTCTCTTCTCTCTTCGCTCGCTGACGAATTCAGACGAAGATTGTTAGGAGTTGCTTTCCAGTGGTAGTCAATCTGAAAATGTTGAAAATGACCTTTATGATGATGTCAATATTATGACAACTTCAATCGAATGGAGAAGCTTTTCACTTGAAGATGACAAGGCTGAAGTTAATGCAAATCGTGTCAGAAAAGGCAGAAATTTCAACTACCATTGTTAATGGGCATGAAAAAGAAGATGAACGTAACAATAATGCTGAAAATGACCAGAAGGTTGAAGCAATAAATAGTTCTTCCAACAAACAAAGAAAATATTAAAGAAGAATGTTGAAGATGCCTCTGTCATCTCTTCCAAGATGACAAAAAAAAATGAATGATGTGAGTGCCATCAAGATGAAAGAAGTCCATGTGATAAGTTTGCAAGAAAGAAGTTGAAAGTAATGGAAAACTAGAGTCCATTAGAAAGGCAGACAAGGTGGGAAAGGATGATAAAGATGTAAAAATCAGAAGGCAGAGGGACAAAGCGATCAAAATAAAGAATGTTATGAAGGCTAACGTGGAGTTCTAATGCTAGTCTCAACTAAACCTCTCAAATGTTGTAAAGCCATTAAATGAAAACGAAATGTAAAGGCGATGAAAATCTTGCACCTACACTAGATACTATCCTGTGGGGAAATAAAGGCACATAAGATAAACCAACTCCTTATTTTTAGAATCATTTAAAGAAAGATGATCGTAGAAACGATCAGAAGGTTGATGGTATGGGCTTGATATTTATATGCTAAGACCAAGAAATTGTTTCAAGTACAATGTTTTGGTCTCCCAGCAAGAAGTGCTAGTAGCAAGATTTATAAGGGTATGAGATTTTTTATTGGATTTTATCTTAAAATGTATGGAATCTACAATTGAGGCTATAATATTGAACCTAAGGCATTTGGTTCAAAATTCCCATCTCAGGTATTTCAAGATCTCATCATGCTCAGTAGAGTTGATGTGTTTGAAGACCCCAAGAAAGCGTGGTGGATTAATTGATCACGTGTCGCCATCAGCCGTTGTGCAGAACTAGTATTAGGAGGTCAAATGATTCCTCATATAGAGAAGATTATTGAAATGATGAGAGGACTTAATTAATTTAATGCAAAATAAACTATAAACTCAAAATTAAAATTTGAATTGAAATTGTAGGTGTTTGAAGACCTTGTTATACTCAGTAGAGCTAGAAGATTAGAGGCGACATTAGTCAAACACTACAGTTATATCGATGACGGCGAAGGAACAATAAGCTTAGCATATGTAATTTACTGAATTTTGGACGAAAAGACTAAACAAGAACAAATAAAGTGTCGACAAAATTAAACTTATTTGAAAATGATAAATTAAAATAAACCTATATATATGCTCTTTTTTATGTGTGTTTGAAGACCCTGCTCAATAGAAAGGAAAGAAGACCACGACCATAGTGTCGCAGACATATGCTCTTAAGAGACGGATGGTCAAATAACTCGATGAAACCCAATGTGGGGAAGATCACTGTAGAAATTCAAAGAGGACTTAATTAATTTAATACAAAATAAACTCGAAGCTCAAAATTAAAATCTAAATTAAAATTACAGGTGTTTGAAGACCCTGTTGCTCAAAGAGCTAGTAGAAATGATTATAGTGTTACAAGACATTTATATGCTCGAGTTGACGGAAGGCCAAATAGACTCGATGCAACCAGATGGGGATGACAGGAGGCTCGAATTTAGATTGATGGGTGACTTAGACAAGAACAAATAAAAATGTTGATAAGCTCAAATTGAGCTTATTTGAAAATGATAAATTAAAAAATAAACTTACATATAAAATTCTAAAGGTCTTTAAATAAGAATGATCTTAGAGGGGACTCGACAACTTGTTGACGATCATAAATAAGACTTTTAATGAACTTGAGGGTTTGTCTCCTAATAATAACAAAATTCAAGTAAAGCTTTTGGTGATCTTGATAGTTCCCTACGAGCACAAACAAGACTTACAGTGAATTTAAAAACTCGTCTTTTAATCAGAACAAGATTTAGATAAAATCTTCATAGAACTTGCAAAGAATCCAACAATTACCTAGATGCTTAAAGAGGTTATAAATACTATTATACAAATAAGAATAAGTATCAAAAATATTGAGCTAATAAGGCTTGAAAATTCATCAATGAGCATAAATCATATTTCTTATTTAATGATCAAATTATGTTACGATTCATACTGAACAATTTGGATTATGCTATATACCACATTAAACAAATCATTTAGAGCAAAAAGAATTTGAATGAAACTTATGATGAGCCTACGAGCTTCTTAACAATCAAGAGCTAAGTTTCATTAAAACATAAAGAACTCAATCAACTATGAACTAAATGTAAATAAATGAATATTATCTAAATAATTGAACAAATTATGTAATTGCTTATTATATACAAGCGAACATAATGTTAATTAACTTCATGGATTATGAAGTGTATATTCAAATTTATCATCTTGCATCCAAATAATCAAAATTTTAATAAAATAAAAGTACATAAATCACGAGACAATCAAATATTCAGATTTGTGATATCAAGATTCGATTAAATAACTCAATGAAGTGAGCTTTGCACACATTATGATACGTGATTTAAATATAAATACAATTCCTCAAAAGTGCACGTGTTCTAAACACCCACATAGGCCCCGACACTATGCTGAATGCTTAAACTTAGCATCTGAGGATGCTGCGCGGGTTAATTTTCGGTTGGGACTTATGACCCGGTCCAGGTTAACAAAACTTAAAAATCAAATGATGCTATTATAATATCTTCAATCTAATAAAACATCTGAGAAGCTAATTTTGTCATATGACAACAGGTCTGATCCTATATTAATAAATTAATAGAGTCGACGGGATCTAAAATAGCGAAATAATAAACCTCCCCGATGATGGCGTGTTGAGTGAATATTCCAACCGAAGGGGTTTTCATAATAATAATAATAATAATCTATTAAAACTCTAATGTCAAATCATTATTAAACGATCAAATATTCAAACAAAAATATATATAAATTAAATGAAATTAATTATTTAAATTTAAAGTAAAATCCATCCACCCATCCACAACCGTTTATCGAGGGTGACAAATTAAGGAATTTTTTACTCACAAAGAGCCAATGTCAAATCAACTACATAACTATTTTCACACTCAAATAATTTTAAGCCCATAAGGACGTGGCCCTTGTCCTCTGTTCATGTGGTTTTGCTGTAAAATGACATCATATAAATGACGATTATAGAGCCCGAGTGGTTGAATATGACCTAAATTATGATCACATACTATATGTTCCCCAATGGCTTTGCTCTTTGAGCTGTGAATTATAGAATATGTTTGATTGGACAAAAAACCATCTGTTAGCTAATGTAGACTTAAGCTTGTCTCCTTAGACAAACTCCACCCCAGGTATACAAGGGCACTTGGACGACGTAATCCATATGTCACTGATAAGGATCCTTCGATTAGGTTGGGTTGACTACCTCCTCTGACTAAGTAGACTAGGGACCACGATATCCCGGGATGATGGGACCATGGGATCTAGATCGGACCCGTCATCGTTCCCCCAACCATCCGCTTTAAGTTAAATATAATGAATTTCACAAATTTAAATTTTAAAACTCCACATGCTGCTATTATATGCTACACTTTAAACGATAAAACTAACCTTAATTGAAAGCTCTCTCTCACATTGGGGGTAATTAACTATAGGTGCTTGCCATAGAAACTTGGAACCATCTAAAGTCCTCACAAAACCAGGGAAATCTCTAAGTAGTTATCTTTATCCATTGCCTTTAAAATTTCATTGTCACTTTTATCTTAAGGTGGGCTTTTTTTCTATGCCTCGTGTTATATTCTTTGCTTGTTGAACCCTTGTACCAAACATGATCATGAAGCTTCTCATCGTGAAAAAATTAAGAAGATAGAAAAGGAGAAACTTGAGGAGGCTCAGATCCCTTTGAATGACCTAGTAAACAAGCAATACGCTTAAGCAAGCATTCCTAACAACTTTGACAATCTAAAGTGGGTGGAATAACTCTATTGGTGAAGTAAAATCCTTCCAAACCGCCAAGCTCCACCCACCACGAGGAGATAGCACAAACAATGTCGAATACATAAAGTTCTCAAAGTATCCAATGATAGGCTTAATGAAAGAAGATTTAAGCTTTGTGGTGATAGAAAATAAACCTCCACCAAAGTTTCCATCTCTTATGGTAACTAGCCCAGCTTATGGTGAGCATCGGAGTGTGACACTCGGACCATATGTCCAAGAATCTGATGCCGAAAGGTCCCGGCAAAAGGATAAGCAAATATGGAGGCCAATACCCCATAATGAAACCCCGAAGAATGGAAGAGGTGTGACATATATATATAAATCACCTCAAAAAAAAACTCATCAAAAGTGGATACCCAAAGAAGGGATATCATTGATGAAAGACATGATGGTCGACACAGAATCTAATCCCATTATAGATCAGGTTCACCCCCATAAAAGAAGGTTGACTTTGATCACCGTCCTTTAATAGAAGAAGTGTTTGTTCCACACATTGAACTAGAGATCCACTGGAAACATCGATAAAAAATTTGTGTACAAGAAGAAATTAATGAAGAGGACTCTATGGAAGTGGAAGTTGTTTATATGTCAGAGATATAGATGAACTCTCTGCTCAGCACCATCAGCATCAACACAAACTCAGGGAACCTGAACCTGATTTTGACTTATAAAGAAGAGTATTCACAGAAGCAAATAAAGGATAGATCTTTGATCTTTGCTAAAGATGAAGAAGAAGAAGAAAACGAGAAAAGATATCATGGTGTGAAGTATCAAGAAATGATCACATGCACCCTTTTATAATTAGTGTCATCATTCAACCCTATCAATAGCTACCTATGCAAATGAACAAGGAGAAGGGCGATCAAGTTCTTCCCCTAAAAATGAGCAAGGAGCAGAACTACAACAAGAAATAGAAGAAGAATAGCCTGTACTGATTGACGATATGGCGCTAGCTAGAGAGCAAAGGTAAATGCATCATCAAATGGAGGTCAAGGGCAAGGAGATTGCGCAGCTTGGTACCAAAATGAATGATATTTTGGAACAAATGAACATCATGATGGAGATGTTGCAAAAGAATATTGATTAAGTGCAACACCTATTTTATCTGCTAATCAATAAGCAACTAATAATACAACTTCTATACCACAATTTGTACCCTCAAGCTCTGCTACATGAGGAATGAAGTTAAAACACCTCTCAAGTTGATAATTCAAAATCACACCGAAGCTAGCAATGCTCAATTGGAAATGATAATCATTGAAAAGATAAAGGTAGTCATAGCCTCAGGCGGTGAAAAAAGTGAGTAAGGGTTGCCCTACCAACGAATATGATCAAGTCGTACCCAAAGGTTACTTGGTGCTAAAATTTAATACTTTCTGGGCTTGGTAATCACTCCCCAATTTAAGGCTACTTGTGGCAACATAGAAGGGAATGATGCACTACTTTTCCGTCAATTTGTCAATAGCATAACCTCAGTCGCTTTCAAATGATATGCAAAATTTTCAAATTATTCGGTTAAAACTTTTACTGAATTAGAGACCATATTTATGAAGAGGTTCACTAGTGCAGCTGAGAAAATAATAATTGCTGATCTTACCTTACTAAAAAAGAGGAAATATGAGTCAGTGAAAAAATTCATAAGTCATTGGCGCAATCCAAGTATGAAGTGCGAGCAATAATTGGAAGAAGAATATGCGATCCAATTGCTAATGGAATAATATGGATGATAAAATGACACCATTTATATGCATGGTGTCGATTGCAACATTCAAGGACTTGCTTGATAGGGTGGCTAAATTTGAAAAGTTGAATCACCCTAAGTCTAAAGTCTATGCAGATAAAGCAAAGAGAAACAAACCTTCAGACTTAAGAAGAAATAAAATTCATGTCGCTTCCTATAGCTTAAATAGTGAAAAGTAGGTGATATACAATATGGATAAAGGAAAACAGCCAATGTACAATGATGATAAGAGAAAGAAGCCAGTTTATTCTAATCTATAGCCAAAATTGGTATTAAGAGGTAATGACAAATCTCAAACTTTTCCAAGTGGTGGGGAGCATGCAAAATAAGCAACAAGAGATGATGAGCGAATGTGGCCATCTCTTAAGGAAAAGATGAATAAAGAATATTTCTTTAGAAGGGACAATGTGGCCAAATTATTTCAAGCTAAAGCAGTCAATTACGATTAAAAGGCACGAAGAAGGCGTCAAGTCAACAATCCAAATTACTGTCCATATAATCAGATGATCAGTCATCCTATTAAAGATTGTTATGTATTCAAAGATTGGCTAGAAAGAAAGTATCGACAAGATAAATTTACTCTATCTGGCAGTGTTCTAATTAACCCAAAAAGAGAGTCTACAAGGATGATTACATCTTCTTCCGTAACATCCAGCAAAGATAAATAGAAGGAGAAATCAGTTCAGACTAAAGAATGACAAACAATAGTCTCCAAAAAGAGCGTGAAAATGTTGAAGCAGCTAAAAAATGTCCTTAGTGTTAAGTGAAAATCACCACTTGAACCTATATTGGACTTAAGAGAGATGCCTAAACCAAGTATTTGGGCTTCTCAGCATTCTGATAAGGCTACTTCATCATAGCATGAGAAGCAGTCTACTAAACATAGGCCTCATAAATCAAAGAAGCTGGCTAAGAAAAGAAGATCAAGAAGAGAACTACTCAAAAGATCATTATATAGAGTATCACCCGACAAGATAACTATTTGCTTGCGGACTTCATGCCTAAACTTAGCATTTTGAAAATTGAAGATAATGGTGAATCTTGTCCTAGAGACATCGAATCATCATTGTGATGTTGATATTCTTCAATCGTTACTCCAAAATGATAAGGGTAGTTACATCGACCAACCCATCAAAATTCTTGTTAGGAAAGCAAGAACGAGGAACGTCTAAATTTTGTTTAATGACTCAACAAGATAATAAGTTCAAATGAAGATCTATGTTTTCCGATGGAGAAGAGTCGACTCATCCATATCATCGCATGAAATGTATGATGTTAAAAATGAGTCTAACCCTTTTGGCCAATCTTCTAGAAAGAAGAAATTTGAAGAAACTATTTAGAAGAATGAGCAAGATAAGGTGATTCAAGTTCATTGAGAAGTGGTAAAGTCTTACCACCTTCATCAAAGAAGAAAAATGAAATAAAACAAAGGCAAAAAATTGAAGTCATGAAGATATCATTCCCAAAATTCAAGAATAAAACTAAATCGAGCGAAGATATATTATAATATTCTATCACATCTTAGAAAGATCCCTGCACAACTAAGTGTACGAGGCTCTCTTGATGTCAAAAGATCTCTCGAAACTTTGATATAGGCTCTCAAAGATCCGGAGAGTTATGAAGCTTACTTTGCTAAAAAATGCATGACCGAAGCATTGCAAACTCAAGATCTCCCAGTAATCATATTTTTTTGAAGAAGATCTTATGTTGGGAATGACAGATCACAACCGTCCCCTATATGTTACTGCAGAGAGTGATGGCATCTCGATCAGCCGAATATTGATTGATCTAGTTCTTCTATCAATCTTATGAGTCTAAAGTATTAGAGGATTATCACTTGATATCCAACATCTTGGGAGAGATAAGTTGATGGTTCATGGTTTCAATGAAAAGAGGCAGAAAACTGCGGGTTCTTTTATTCTCGCTCAAGTTCGGATTTATATACGAGCCAAGTTTCATGTAATCGATCGATACATCATTTAGAGCTCTCTCTTGGGCCTAGCATGAGTATGGCATGGTCCCATCAACTATGCATCAATGTATGAAGTCTAAAGATGGAGAAGAATTTAGAATTCGATACAACCATTCTCCATCAATGAAGCAAAGATCTATGAAGATGCAAATATTTCATCCTCAAAGAGCCTAAGCTAGAGCCTCTTGAAGCGTAGCATCCACTTGAGAACTAAAAGCACTTTCACAAAGTGAAAGAGAAAGAAAGGAAGAAAGAAGGCAATGTCGATGCTCCCAAAAGCACTTAATTTTGTACCTAAATCAAGAAAATTAGTTCCTCATTTGGGAAGTGACATGGAAGAAGGAGACGATATTCCTGTCAAACCTAATGAAACTTATAAGCTCTCAAGAAAAGCAGAGTATGAAATAAATGATTCTGATTCAGACTATAATTTTGAATCTACTTATGAAAATAAAGTTTAGGTGGCTACATCAAGGAGGATAGCTCACTTGGCAGAGTCAGATGACTCACTCAAAATTATACCCATCCCTCAACAGTGTTTCAAAGAAATCACTCCACTAGAGGTTCATGAGATTGAAGAATTGATAACATTCTATGTGCTGCCGTTGAGTGAGTGGCAAAACAGGAACCCTATTTTACAAATTTGAAGAGTCTCAGCCTCACAACTTTGATCACTCTTATAAAAAATTATGATGAGATAGTGAAGAATATCAATATACTATCCATAAAAATTATGAAGAATGATGCATAAGTTTGGAATTCATATTGGAACTACTAAACATAGGACTCAAATATTTAACAAGATGTGGAGGCAAAGGAGTCCTCAGGCATCATGAAGAAGTGATAAGTTTTTCACTAAAGGTCTGGGATTCATCCACAAATCTCATCAAAATAGAGCTTGTTATAATATAATAGAAGTTGTGATCGAGACTCATAGTGATGAAGAAGATGATTCTCATAAAATTCTTCTTAAAAATGATGAAGTAGAAGCAGTCCGCAAGAACTTCAAGATGGTGGACAAATAGCTACTATGGATGAACTTAAAGAAATCAACCTAAGAGTTGAGGATGATCCCGTCAACTTTCATGTTGTCACATGAGAAAGTTGAAGAGTTAAAAATGCTACTTTGTGAATTCAGAGATTGCTTTGCCTGGACATATTCTAAAATGCCAGGCTTATCCCTTGATATAGCAGTTCATAAACTAGCTATTAAACTAAATGTGGCGCCTATTAAACAAGCCCCTAGGTGAATGAGATTGGAGATTGAAGAACGTAATCACAAAAACTAAGAAACTAATCAAAGTAGGCTTTATTTGGGAGGAGAAGTATGCAGATTGGATAGCCAACATTATCTCAATTAGGAAAAAGAATGGCCAAATCCATCTTTGCATTGACTTTCAAGACTTAAATAAGGCGTGCCTAAAAGATGACTTTCGTTATTGGTGGACAACACTTCAACTATGACATGTTCTCATTCATGGATGGATCGTCGGGATACAACCAAATCAAAATGGCACCTGAGGATGAAAAATATACATTGTTCATAATACCTATTGGCATCTATTGTTACACGGTCATGCCCTTCAGCTTGAAAAATGCTAGAGCTACATACCAAAGATCCATAATGTGTATTTTTGATGAGTTGATTCATAAAAGGTGGAATGTTATGTCGATGCTTTGGTAGTAAAAAGCTTGAATCGTGAAAACCACTTCGAAGACTTGAGAATTGTATTGGAGAGAATCATAAAATATGATCTCAAGATGAACCCTCTAAAATGTGCATTCGGGGTATCCTCGAAAATTTCGGTACATTGTCACAGGTATTGAAATAGATCTGCAATCAAGGCAATTGTGGAGATGCCTCCACAAGAGTTTGCGTCATTCGTTCTTTAAGGATAACATTCATCTGATTTTAAGTCAAACTATCGATCTGTCAACCATTTGCAAGGTTAATGAAGAAGGATGCTCCATTCAAATGGGACAAAGAGTGCCAAGAAGCATTCAATAGTATTAAAAGCTACTTATTAAATCCACCAATCCTTACAGCACCTACTCATGAGAAGCCCCTCATTCTATACACAATTACATTAGAAGAGTCTCTCAGGGGCATTATTGGCACAACATAATGAAGAAAACATAGAGAATGCTCTTTATTATATCAATGTTGATTGGGTAATGAGATACTCTCGATAGAGAAAGCTTTAGCATTGATCTTTGGTCAAAAGCTTCATCACTATATTTTATCTCACAAGATTACCTTCATCTCAAGGATCGATCCACTTATACTTGATGATAAGATCAGCGTTGACATGTCACTTTGCAAGATGGGAAGTATTGCTTCTACAATTTGATATCACATACGTTCCGCAGAAAGCAGTGAAGGGACAAGTCTTAACAGATTTTCTAGCTACACATCCCATCCATGCGAACTCCTCTCTTAATGACGATTTGTCCGATGTGCAAATTATGCTCATTCATGAAAGAGAAAAATCACAAATTTGGAAAATATACTTTGATGGAGCCTCATCGATCAAACAAGTCTAATATCTAAATTTTCCAAGAGCAAGAGCAGAAATCAGCATCATCTTCATAACACCGTAAGGAGGGATAATGAGATGATCATATTAAGCAAGAACTAATAATGAAGCGAATGAAGCATTAGTGTCGCCTTGAAGCTATTTTCATAAGCATTCAAAACTTGCATATTTTTTGGTGATTCTCGACTTATTATAAATTAAGTACTTGGCATCTATAAAATCAACAAGCTTGAGTTAGGTTCTATCACAAGTGAGTTCTGAACATGAAGCGGCCAAATATCACACTAACTCAGTCTCTCGATCGATAATAGTAAATTGCTTGACAAAATTAGCTAAAAATGACAAGTATGAATGGTGATTATGTCATGATTGGCATATTCACTCGATGAGTCCTAGAGTAAAGTATCAATCTCCACAGGTAGAGGGGTTACCAAATTTGACACAGTAGGATGCTACTCAGGTTGCTCCTCATACTCTCCAAAATCAAGAAGAAATTGTACCAAGAAGACCTAAGAATGACATTACTTCAGAAAAATAGTATGAAGCCTTTACTGTAGAAGAGTCACGTGATTGGAGTCAACCCTTCATCGACTACTTTAAAGAAGGCAAATTACCAAATAATAAATCACTGACAGCTCAAATTGAGAAGAGAATGCTATGCTATACTTTTGTTAACAACACTCTATACCGTAGATTCTTTGAACAAATATGGCTATGATGCCTAAATACAGTTGAAAGCACCAAAGTGATGGTTGAAGTTTATGAAGACTTTGTGGTGCACATCAGTCAGGTCCCAAGATGACAGTAAAGATCAAAAGGATGTGCTATTTTTGGCCATCTATAGTGAGAGACTGTATCAATCATGCTAAGAGGTGCCATGAATACCAAGTACATGGGAATATAATCCATCAACCCCCAAATCCATTACACCCAACAATAGCATCCTGACCATTTGAATGTTGGGGTATAGATGTAATTAGACCAATTGATCCATCGTCATCAGTTGAAACTACTTCATCCTAGTAGCTGATTGTTTCTCCAAGTGGGCTAAAGCTGTTCCATTTAAAGAAGTTACTACTGACCGAATGATCAACTTCTTCATGCATAATGTGGTTTATAGATTTGGAGTGCCGCGCCGAATAATTTCTGTTAATGGCACAGCCTTTAAAAGTGCAAAGATTTATAAATTCATCGATCGACACAAAATTGGTTAGTGATACTCTTCAATATACAATCTAAGAGCAAATGGTTTGATAGAATCTTTTAATAAGACATTGGTCAAACTATTCAAGAAGATTCTCACTAAAAATAAGAGAGAATGACATACCAAGCTAATAGAGGTGCTATGGGTGTATCAAACCACCTACAAGATGTTGACTAAAGCCACTCTTGGTATTTAGAATTGAAGCAGTTCTTTTCTCGAAGTTGAGTTGCCTTCTCTTCGAGTAGCCATCCAATCTAATCTCGAAGATCAAAATGCTCATGAGAATGGAGAAACTTGGCGCTTAATGAAGTTAGATTACAAGCTCATCAAAATCACGGAAGTTTATCAAGCAAAGATGTCCGGGGTTTTGACCACACGGCGACCTCGAACATTCCAAAAAGGAGAATTGGTCCTAGTGCGGAGAAGACCAATTATTCCTAATAAAAAATTTGGTGGCAAATTTGAGCCTAATTGGGAGGGCCCTTTTGTCATTGAAAAAGTGTATCAAGGAGGGGCATACCAACTCATCAACTTAAAGGGTGAAAGACCAATGTATGGAATTCGATACTTGGAAAAGAGTATTATACATGAGGCATTCCGGTACAATAGAAATCACTACAAAATAGGTGAGGTATTTTTTTTGTATATCTATTTAGGGTCGACCTCATGCTTCATGCCAAGATCCCTAAACGAACATACTCCAGATGAAAACTTTTCTGTGAAAATTCCCCTATCACACATGGGGCATTTTAGATTTCTATACATAGATGAAATCAATGTTGCATGTTAAAACCTCTTAAGAGCATATCAATTCAAATATTGATGTGTTTGCATATTTTCATCTTGAAAGTTCTTCTAAATGTGCTTTAGAATTTCCCTACAAGATAGGGGAATTTTTAGTTTATGTTAAGTTGACATTGTGTTATAAGACAAGATCCTCGAATATATTCTAATTCAGGTTGACATTGAGCTTTACGTTGAAATCCTTGAGTATATTCATAATGGTTACTGCTAAGTTGCAGGTTCTTGCATGAACAAAAGATCCTACTTCCACACATGAAAAGACAACCCTAAATGTCAAGAAATTGATCTCTCAAATTTGCTAAATTCTGGAGAGTAAGTCAGAAGAACTCTTAATTTCAAAAGCTTCAATTAATTGAGTTAAAAAAATATCAACCCCTACATCCTGAAGTCTAGGACATGGATGGGTTCTAAAGGTCAGACACAATAAGCCAAAATGACTGAGTTGCTGATGCTCTTCTCACTCAACAAGCCATAAGAAAAGGTCGCAGTGAAAGAGCCCCCGTTAATCGGTCTGATGACAAAACCACCAACCAACTATAGCTTAATTTGAAGACTCGAGTAGGTTCTAAAGATGGAACTCAACAAGCCCATAAATGGCTGAGTTGCTGACACTCCTCACTCAACAAGTCATAAGAAAAGGCCGCAGTGAAAGATCCCCCCGTCGGTCAATGATCAAAATGTTTAATCTCAAACCATCCAACTTAGTGATTATTATAGGATCGATCTTTTCTTGATCGTGAGACAAAGACAAAAACTCTTAATTGGTACCTCAAATTAATCTATATATTGCCCGTAGGGTGAAATCTCAATTTATTCTCAAATGATCTGATCAAGCTCAAAGTACAGATCAAAGCCAATCTCATCATCAAGTCCGTTAAAGCAGAAAGCACAGGACCGAGGAAGCAATTCCATAGTTCATACAAAGTTGATGGCCAAACTAAAGGAATTTCATGGTTATTCAGTCTATTAATGCACACGTTGCTAGACTAATAACTCAAATTGACCTTATTTAAGCCGAAAGGTAGGGTCATCTGTATGCACCTTTCAATGAATCCAACAAAGCAGCAAGCACAGGATTCATGGTGTAAATACACTTCCTAACAAGTCAATATGGACAAATCAGGTCAGTCCTTCATCAAGTCCATCAAGCTTAAAGCTAGGATAGAAGATATTTTAAATTTGATCAAGCATGAATAAACTAATTCCTCCATCAAACCCAATTAAGCATGAAGCTAGGGTTAGAGGGACTCAAATCAACAAGGAAATAAAAGAAAGAAATCTTAGTAAAGCCATTGAAGCAAATAGTAGATGATGTAAGAACTATTATCTATCCAAGAAGTCAATTCTGAGAAATCAATCAATCCCATCATTTAGCATGTCTTGAATAAAGCATACTAATGATAAATCCTATCAAAGCTCCGTAATTTATTATAATCGAAGCTGAAATGATCCAAGTTACATTAAATGGTCAATTTTCAATAAATGTGACTCACTCCATGAACAAATCACATTTTGTTGGGGGACATTTTGACCTCCACATATGTGTCATAAGTGAATTCCACAAGTCAAGTTTGACGGACTTTGGAGGTGACAGTGTGCAAATTAGGGCTCAAAATACACTAGACATCATAAAAAATGGTCAAAATGATGTTCAATTGATGAACAGACTTTGCCATCGTATTCAAAATATCAAAATTGATTATAATATAAATATTTCATAATTTAAAGATCAACCACTCAAATGATCGAGCTATCAATTTGTTGACATGCATATCGGAGTAAAAAAGCTACAATGATCTCTAAACGATCTCAGTTCATGAAACTGATCATGCTGTTAGCTTCAAAATATTGAAAACTATCAAATGAGGCTGTCCATGCTCAAATTCAATGAGTATATGCAAATATCAAATGATTTAAAGTGACAGCACGTAAATTGAGGCTGAAATGCACAAGATGTCACCAAAATTAACTCAAATGACCTCCGATTGATGAACAAACTTTTCCATCACTTTTAGAATATCAAAAATATAATTTTGTTTACTTGATGATCAAGATCAATCGAGTCATCAATGAGACTGCACATATATCAAAGTCAGGAGGCACTGACATAAGCCAAATGGCCTCCGTTCATAAAATTGATTACTCCGTTAGCTTCAAAACATCAAAATCTATCAAGTAAGACTATTCGTACATAATTCGTATGAGTCTTCATGAATGTTGAGTGATCAAAAGTGGCGACATGTATTTTGAGCTAAAATTGATACAATCTAACGCCGACCAGATCCAAGCGACCTCTGATCATGAAACGGACTGCACCGTTGCATTCAAAATAATGGAATAACCTTCAATTAATATATATTGAGTATCTAATCATGTTGGCATAAAATTCAATTTAAAGCCGACTACTCGATTTAAAAATCAATTTAAAACCTAACCTAAACCCCTATTCTCAGTTGGCCAAAATGGTTTGGCCCGACCAAGTTACGGCGACGGTTCTCCTCCACGTATAACCGCTCTTCTTCATGCAGCCTTCACTTTGAGCAGACCTTCCTTCCATTCTTTTGGTCAAGGAACCGCACACTCCGTCTCCCCCTCCACACTCGACTTCCTCCGTAACCTCTCCCTCCCTTTTAGCCAACCGTTCCCCCTCTCTCCATTTTCTCCCTCTCATCCCAAACTAATGGCAATACCTCCCTCTCCCTCATTTTTTATTTTTGGTTTTTCCTTTTTTTGCCCTAATCCGTATCAAGAGAATTTGTTTTTCTTCCTCTCCTCCTCCAAATTGAAAAAGTGTAAGGCTATTTTCTTTCTTCTTCTTCTTCCTCTTCCTCCTTCTTCCTTCTCCTTCTTCTTCCTTTTCTTCTTTCCTTTTCTTTCTTCTTGTTCTTTTCCCAATTCAAAAATAATTTCTTTTTATTTTCTATTTTTTTCCTTCTCCAAATTACAAAGATCCTCTCTGATCTTCCTTCTCCAAACTGCAAAGAACTCCTCTCCGATCTTCCTTCTCCAATCCAAAATTAGTTTTTTTTCCATTTTTCCCTCATTTCTCTCCAAAATTGAAAATCAATTATCAAATTTCCTCATTTTTCTAATCCAAATTTCAAATTACTTTGTTGAAATTTGAAAATTTTGCTTCACCGCAAATTGGGGAAGAACACAGTCAAGAGGCGGGTTCTTTTTTCGATTTCTAGCATCACATTCCTTGCATTACCTTTCCAATCTTTGCTTCACCACAATCGGAGGAAGCAACACTATCAAGAGGCGGGTTCTTCTTTTTGTTTCTGGAGTCGTACTCCTTGCATTACATTCCCAATTTTATCTTCATCATAACCGGAGAAGCAACACGGTCAAGAGGCAGGTTCTTCTCTTATTTTCTGGCATATCCAACCCCATCTCTATGCCGATCTTTGCAGAGTGTAGAAAAATAAGTCAGAATATGTGGGATCTGTGAATGTGGATATATATACATGCTTGTATTTCTTTACAGGTTTGAAGGCCTCGTCATGCTCAAGAGGGCACGACGAGATGAAAACCCGGCTGTGGTGTCAGAAGACACCACTTACAAGAGGCATAGAGCTACATCCATTAGTTGCTCCCCTAGCCAAAATCTTTGTGAAATTTCATCAAAATCTCATGACTTAGAAAAAAAATGAAAAGTAAAAGAATCCACTTAAGAACTTAACACAATGAAACCTAAAATTAAAATTCAAATTAAAAAATTCCAAACAAAAAAGAAGAAAAATAATATGCAACAAACATAACAAAAAAAATAAAGGGGAAGAAAGCAAACACTTGAGATTTATTCAAACAGAGTTAAAAGCTTGCTAAAGTCTTTAACCGCTCCCTTTCAAATGTTCTACCTCCAACCCTTCAAAAAAATGGAATGGAATGTGATACTCCCTCTTGGCCTTATTTATAGAAATTAGAAGGGATAGTGAAGGGTCCACTTTCAAAAGAAAAAAAAGGGGGAAAATGAATGTAGGAAAGTTTGAATAAAAAGAGTGGGAAAACGAATGTAGGAAAGTTTGAATAAAAAGAGGGGGGAAATGAGAATTACTTTGATGGGTAAATCTTTTTTAAAATAACAAATTAAATTATCCTTTGAACCTATAGCTTTAAAATAAAAATTTTCACCGAATCTGTAACTCTTTGTACAAGTAGATAGAAGGCGATACTAATCAAAATCTATAAAATCATAGGGCTTCCTTGAATAAAAAATTAAGAAATTTCATTTTAAATATGATTTTCAAAAAAAAAAAATCAACGAAATCACTAATTTGGTAAAATTATCTAAGCTATAAACACTTACATGTGCTCAGACATAGAGATTTCAAGTGCAAATTTTAATGTCTGAAAAGGTTGGGCAGGCTAAGTTGGAATTAAATAAAAATCTAAAATCAATCTCAAAATTAAGAAATAAATACTACATAAAGTTTGAAACACACCCACATGGGCCCCCAACACTACGCTGAATGCTTAAATTCAAGTGTCTAAGGATGCAGTGTGGGTTGCTTCCCGATTTAGTCTTAGGACTGGGTTTGGGTTAACAAAATCTAAAAACCTATAATAAGAGTTTCAAATTAGTGAAATATCTGAGAAGCTAATTTTGTCAGATAATAGTAGATCTAATCCTCTGTTAGTAGCTAAATAGAGTTGACATGATCTAAAGCTCTTAAACATATTCAAATTAATCAATTTTTTAAAATCAAATTATGTAATAATCTGAAACTGCTTAAATAAAACTCTATCATTAAAAACTTAATTGAAACTCAATCCATCCACCTTTTAAAACTATTTATCGGGGGTGAAAAGTTAAGAAAACTTTTGCTCATAAAGGAGCCAATGTCAAATCAAGTATTTTGCTATGTTCACTCTCAATCAATCTCATGCTAGTAAGGACGTGGCACGTGTCCTCTGACTGCGTGGCTTGGCTAGTAGGCTCTATAGATGAAGCAGTTATGACCAGAGTCCTTTGATCGGGTGGTTTGGTCAATAAGGCTCCATTATATTACGATCACGAAGATAGCCCGTATGCTCCCCAATGACTCTGCCCTTTGAGTTGTGCATCATAGAGTATACTTGATTAGGAAAACAATCCTTTGTCAGCTAAGGTAGACTTAAGAATGTCTCTTTAGATAAACACCACCCTAGGTCTACAAGGATTTCTTGGATGATGTAACCCATGTGTTACTGATAAGAATTCTTCGATCAAGTTGGGTCGACTACCTCCTTTGACTAACTAGACTAGGGACCACGACGGCCCGGGATGATGGAACCATGGGATCTAGATCGGGCACGCCATCATTCCCCCAACCATCCAGTTTAAGCTAAAGTGATGAATTTCATAATCTTAAATTCTAAAATTCTACATGCTGCCACTATATGCTATGCATTTGAGATATCTAAATGACTACCCTTAATCAAAAGTTCTCTCTCACTTATTGGGAGGGGTAATTAACTATAGGGGCTTGCGCCTATAGGAAACCTAGAACCAAATCTAAAGTTCTCACAAAATGAGGATGAAATCTCTGGGTAGTGTCTTATCTACTATTCCATCTGCCTTCTGAAAATTACAGACACTTTCAATCATACTCTCTTCAATTCAATTCAATAATTATCGAGAGGTCAGTGGTAAATTTTTTGAGCCCACATCGATTAAGGGTAATCATAAGTTGCTAATTGCTCACCGTATAGTATCAACAATTAAGATTTGAAATTTAATGAAATTCATCATTTTTTATGCTTGAAGTATATGGTTTGGGGAATGAAGATGTGCCCGATCAAGATCCCATGGTTTTGTTATTTAGGGCTATCATGGTCCATGGTCCACTTAGTTAGAGGGGGTGGTCAGCCCAACCTGATCGAAGGATACTTGTCAGCAGCCATGGGTTGCATCTATGGGCTCCAAAAATTCACCACTGACCAGAGTAGATTAAATGTCAATCAAATTTTCAAAAGATAGATGAAATAGTAGATAATACACTACCCATAGATTTCACCCTTATTTTATGAGGACTTTAGATCTAGTTCTAAGTTTCTTGTAGGCGCAAGTACCTGTAGTTAATTACCCCTCCCAATGCTGAGAGAGAATATTCGATTAAGGCTAGTCATTAGATTGCTAAATGCGCAGCGTACAGTAGTAGCATATGGAGTATAAAATTATGAATTCATGAAATTCATCATTTTAACTTAAAGAGGATAGTTGGGGGAATGATGATGCCCTCGATCAAGATCCCATGGTTTTATCATCCTAGGCTGTCATGATCCCTTGCCTACTTAGTCAGAGGAGGTAGTCAACCCAACTTGATCGAAGGATCCTTATTAGCAGCCATAGGTTGCGTTGTCCAAAGGAACCTCGTAGGTCTGGGGTGGTATTTGTCTAAGAAGATAAGTTTAAGTCCACCTTAGTTAACAAAATTCTTTTTGCCTATCAAGTGCACCTTATGGTTCACATCTCAAAGGGCAGAGCTATTAAAGAACATACGAGCTTTAGTCGTGACCGTAATATGATGGTTCCATTTGCTGACAAATTATCCGGTCAGAGGACTCTAGTAGTAACCATATCATATGTGGAGCTTACTGGCCAAGCCACGCAGTTAGATGACATGGGCCACATCCTTACTAGCATGAGATTGATTGAGAGTGAACATAGTAGAACACTTGATTTGACTTTGACTATTTTGTAAGCTAGAGTTTTCTTAATTGCCACCTACGATAAATAATTGCTGAAGGTGGATGAATTGAATTCTAATTAAAGTTTTTAGATATTGGATTTAATTTAACTATTTAGAGCTTAGTGATTTGTCTGATTTTATATTTATATTGATAATTAATTTAGATTAATTTTATTTGAACTTGCAAGCACATTTTGATGGTAAGTGTCCCCTACGGTTGAAATTCTCATTCAACATAGCCATCATCGGGGTATTGATCATTCATTTTGTTATTCCAGATCCTGTCGACTCTATTAATTTAATAATAGATGATTAGATCTAGATTTATATTTTAAGAATTTTTTATTTTAAATTATTGAATATGAATATGTTAGATATTTTTATAATGATGACCCTTCCTGTTGATATTTTAAATCAACTCAGCCATTCTACGGTATTTGAGTCTGCTTGATCATTTAGTTTATTGTTAAAGTCTTGTCAACTCTATTAATTCAATAATAGAGAATCATATCTACTATCATATGAAAGAATTAGCTTCTCAAATATTTTACTAGTTGAAGTTTATATAATATTATTATTAAATTTTTAGGTTTTGTTAACCTAGACCCGGTCTTAAGACCCAATCGGGATCAACCAGCACATCATCCTCAGACACTAAGTTTAGAAATTTAGCATAGTGTCAGGGCCCATGCGGGTTATTTAGAATACTTGTATGAATTTTGAAAGATTAAATTGAATTGATGATTGCTTTATATTTTATACAAGAATTCATCTCTTTCAAATGATTGCCCAAATTCTGAAGCACTTAAATTGAGTGATAATTGGCTCTATTATTTATACAAAATTAGTACATTTGAAGTCTACTTTGACTTTAAGCCAATGCCTTCTATCTGCTAGCATTAATGTGATGCAGATCTAGCATTAGATATTTTTACTTTTGTTCGATCATTTGAAGGAACATCCATATTTTCACATTTAGTTTGGAATTCATTGAATTTATAAGTTTCAATGAAGCTTGATTTATTCTTAGTACCGAGCTTCCAATTCTTCACAAGTTCATCATGTTTAGTATTGATTCTCATTCATGGACAAACTGTTACATCTTCTTTATGCTTGCTAATGCGTATCCAACTTTCTAGTTCTTTCAAGGCAAAATGTAAGTATCATCTAAATGTTAATCGAAGGATCACATGTAATGTATATAGGTGAATATAGATCTCATTATAAGCTTCTCTTTCTCCCTTTTTTTATTCCTTCAGCTCTTCTTAATAATTCCAAAGAGAGCTATAACAAAATTCAATCATTCATTTAATAGATTTATTTGCATTAGATGGAAAGCTATCAAGTCATGTTTTTGCTTGCAAGTGACCCATTATGCCCTCCTGTAAATCACCTTTCAAATATAACTTGAGCTTTATTTTCATGTGGAGATGAACTTCAGACACAGTATCCTTTATATGTTTTGTATAAGTTCTGAGTCTTGCTCACATTTGAATCGAGTTCTTATAATTATTTGGATACAATACAACCCAAATATTCATTGAATTCATCATTTGAGAGGTGCAGAATCTCTTGTAAGACTAACTTTGCATTTCTTTGGTCCAAGGCCAAGTTCTTAATTCCATAATAAGTTTCATTTGTACTCATGATGAGCTATTGAGTCGCATTATAAATATCATTTGAATTTGCTTGTTGTGGCTTGATTTTTCTTATTTTGATATTTTAGAAGTCTTATATTCAACTTTAATTTTGATTAGATATTAAATTTAAGTCCAAAAATATGGCTAAATTTTGGCGCCTTCCGACATCATCCACATGTATGGGACTGCATTAGGAGCTGCTTTGATCTACCCACCACACTCTTCTAAGTGCAGCGGTTAGTGTCTTGCAGCACCGTAGTCATAGTCTTTAATCCCTCCACGCTCTTTTAAGTGTAGTGAGGCCTTCAAACTCATCAGCTCTACTGAGGATAATGAGATCTTGGAATAACTGCATAAGATAATATATATATATATATATATATATATATATATATATATATATATATATACACACACACATTTTACACACATTCAATCTATTTTACTATATCTTATTTGATTGAAACACTCAAAGTACTATCATTCTCCAGACACCCGTTAGTAATTGATAGCCATTAGTCTTCGGAGGCTTAAGAAAGGATAGCTCATCGCATAGCCTATTCTTCTTAGCTCCGTTGCTTCTTCTTCTACTTTTGCAGTATGATTTCTGACATCTAACTAAAGGATGGATCGTTCAGCTTCTAACTTAATGATAATCTAGTCCTTCTTATTTATTGCATGCTGTAACTTCTCTACACTATATTAGAGCTTCTCAGTAGCTTCCTTATCCTAACAATTAGCACTTGCTCTCGAAAAGAGCAATATAGTCACTATCCATCTTCCTAAATTGGTTCCATACAAAATCCTTTTCGCTAATAGAGCAAAAATCTCAATATCCCTTCTTGAACTAAGCTCCTTGTAAGGATGTTCAATTTCTTTATCCCCTTTTTCAAGGACAATGTGAGCTGGTTCTTTCAGTTGAAATGTTCTGAAGACCCAGGATGCTCAATCATATAATCTATGCTCTTAACTTCAGTAACTATGAATCTTTTCAGCTTTTCCTTTAGCTCTTTCATTTCAGCACACAATTTCCACACAGAAATGAAATTCTTCAAATTCACTTTCAGTAAGCTCTAACCGCATCATATTGCTGAGCGCTTCTGACTCCTTGAACCAAACTAGAACACCCATCTTCCCATCTTCAACCAGGCGAGTTTTAGCCTGCTCATTTTTGCTCTGATGTTCATGCTGAATGTAAGTACTGTTCTTGAGAAACTCATGATTGTTAATTAGAGTTTCTATCTAGGACTGCTAAGACTGCAACATCTCCTTCAATGTTCTATAGAGCTGGTTCCACATGAGTTTATCAAAGGAAATGTGAGGACTTTTCTGCTTCCCCATCGACTTAAAGGTTTGTAGAAATTTGATGACTATTAGAGTTCAAAAGAGTTAAACTCTAATTTGAGAGGACAGGGTCACATTCGGACAGGGTGAGAATGCCTTGGGCTGGGAGCAAGGAGGATGCGAGCAGTTCAACTCTGGAGGGAGTGATAGATGGAGCGGTTGTGAGGTCTATCACAAGGGAGAAAAGGAGTCCATTCAGTGCTTGTGAGTTTGCTGGACATGGGCGAACAGGAGGCGCTTTGCGACTTGTTCCAAGAGAGTGTGTATGGAGAGCGGAAGAATTCAAATCATCATTCTTCCCCAACTGGATGAACAAGTTTTAGGAAATAGGAAGAGTCTTCACGTGGGTGGTATGGGGAAGGTGACGTGGTAGCTCTTTATTGGCTGAATGGGAGGTAGAGCATGGGAATGAGTGGATGTGAGTTTTAAGGCATTGAATTAGTTAAATTGGATGTCTATTTAGGATGCAATTGCACAGTTTATTTCATAATTGGAGGTCATTTGGTTCTAGTCGGCATCGAATTGGATCAATTTCTATTAAAAATATGCATTATTGCTTCCAACCGCTTGATGTTCACGTAGACTCATCTGAATCACTTGGTGCGGGCTCCAAAAATTTCCACTGATCTCTCACATTTGAGAGAGTATGATTTAAGTGTTGGTGAAATTTTTAGAAGGCAAATGAGATAGTAGATAAGAAACTGTCCAGAGATTTCACCCTCATTTGGTGAGGACTTTAGATATGGATCTAGGTTTCCTATAGGCACAAGAACCTATAGTTAATTACTCCTCTCAATGCTGAGAGAGAACTTTTAATTGGGTGGCATTAAGTAGCATGGAGTTTAAAATTTAGATTTATGAAATTTATCATCATTTAACTTAAATTGGTTGGTTAGGGGAATGATGACGAGTCTGATCTAGATCCCATGGTTCCATCATCCCGGGCTATCACGATCCCTAGTATACATAGTTAGAGGAGGCAGTCGACCCAACCTGACCAAAGGATCCCTGTCAGCAACCATGGGTTGCGTCGTCCAAGTAATCCTTGTAGACCTGGGGTGGTGTTTGTCTAAGGAGACAATCTTAAGTCTACTTTAGCTGGCATAGGGCTTTCTACCTTATCAGATGTACCCTATGATTCATATCTCAAAGTACAAAGCTATTGGGGAGCATATGGGCTACAATCATGATCATAATATAATGGTTCCATTTGGCGATAACCACCCGATCAGAGAACTCTGATTTTAACTGCATCATATATGGAGCCTACTAGCAAAACCACATAGATAGAGGACATGGGCCACCTCCTTACTGACATGAGATTGATTGAGAGTGAATATAAAAATATATTTTATTTGACATTGGCTCCTTTGTGAGCAAGAGTTTTTTTAGTTTATCACCTTTAATTAATAGTTATGGAAGGTGGATTGAATGGAGTTTGCTTTAAGTATTTAAGGATTGAATTTTATTTAACCATTTAACACTTAGTAATTTATCTAATTTTATATTTATATTGATACTTGATTTTGATTAATTCAATTTGAGCTTGCAAGCATATTTTGATAGTAAGTATCCCCTCTGGTTGAAATTCTCATTCAACACAGCTATCATCAGGGTGGATGTATTATTTGATCATTATCTTCATTATTTTATATATTATCAATATTAGTTTAATATTAGAGGATCAGATCTACTATCATATGATATAACTAGCTTCTTAGATATTTTAATAAGTTGAAATTCTTATAATAATTTGATTTTTTAAGTTTTGTTAACCCGGATCTAGTCCAAAGACCAAACCAGGAAGCAACCCGCACAACATCCACAAAAACTTAGTTTAAGCATTCCGCATTGTGTCAGGGCCCATGTGGGTGTATTAAGAATGCTTGCATAAATTTTAAGGCATTAAATTTTAGTTTTAATCCTACTTCATAGTATGTGCAAGGGTTCAATTGAAGTCTTAATTAATGCTTTGTTTGCTTGTACAATGTGTTGCGAATCCAGTGGCAAATTTGTTTAAAATTTTTACATGGTTCCTTCTACCCACTTGAACTTGAATATTGCGAGTTCGTTGGCATAGAATGCATTTTAAATTGTTCTCATATCTTATTAGATCCATTGGAATAACATTTAATTGCTTTATTTTATTAAAAGTTTATTAGCCTTTGAATGTTCAGTAGACTCTCATTTATATCTATTGATAATTCTTAAACTCATCACAAGCTATATTCAACTTCTCCTTGATCCAATTCAAATATTTAATAAGACGAATGATATGCTTCAAATATCTTTCTAGAATTCATTGCTTATGCTTATTAGTAGTCATTCTATCTCATTTAAAGTTTCTTATGAATTCTTTGATTTTCTCCAATTCATTTGGAGTGAATTATGATTTGAAAACTACATTCTAATTTCAAGAATATCTTTTGTTCTCTCATTGGAAATTCGTTCAGATCATCTTCTAAATCGATTGGAATGAGATATTGAAGTACTAAATTTATATTTATTGCCAAAATTTTCGTTTACTTCAAGTTCATAAATCTGTTTGAGTTCAGTCCATATTTCTTTATTTGAAATATTTCAAATTCATTTCAAAATCATTATCATTTGTAATTCAAAATTCAATTCGATATCAATTTATTTTTTAGCAAGCTTAGGAAACGCTATTTGTTTAGCTTAAATTTTATTTGTGAGTATGAATTTTGGATAAAATTTTGGCAGCATTTTGATAGTATTCCGGTGTCATCCCTACGTAGGGGGCTACATCAGAACTATTTTGTCCTATCTGTCATGCCCTGAAGAGTGTGACGGTTGGTGTTTTAAAGCACCTCAATCAAATTTTAATCCCGATACGCCCTAATGAGCATAACAAGGCCTTCAATCACATGCATAAAAGTAAATATATATGCAATTTCTACACATTCAAATTTCATTTTAAATTATTTATTTTTGATGTGATTGATTTCTTTTTAAATGAATCTTGATTCTTCCCCTTTTTTAAATCCAAAATTTAGTCAAAATTTCAGATATTTGGCATAGGGGGCTGCATCTAATAATTTTCTTTTGGGCCTGCCCATCACGCCATGATGAGCGTGCCGATTAGTGTTTTAAAACACCTCGACTGATTTTCATCTCTTTATGCCCTGATAAGTGTGACGAGATCTTCAACCTTGATTTCTGTTGTCTTTTTATTAAGTGCAGTGCTATAAAAATCATGCACCTCCTCTGGTTCTGAAAAACATTTAAGGTATGCTTCTAAAGGGATTCTTGGTTGTACAATTTTTGATTAATTGGTAGCTCCTCAATTACAAACATATCTATCTTTATCTTGTTATTTGCCTCCAATTGCTTTTTATTAGTAGCTTTAGAGAGTAGAATATTCAAAGAAAGAATATAATCTGCTCTTCTATTATAAGCAACTTTTCCAGATGCACATTGGAGATGCTCTTCAATAAAGAATTTAAAACTTTGTGAGTGATCTAATTCTGGCATTCCAGTATGTGCATGCTCAACTTGGTCAAGAAGATGTAAAAAGAATTCCAAAGCATCCTATTGTCTCATACTTGAAAGTTCTAGATGACTAGCAACAATAATTATTTTAAACATACTTGGAGGTATACCCTCATGCATAGCACTTAAGCTAGAGCTTTTGCATTTTCTCAATTCCTCTACCTCTGGAGGTGGTAAGGAATATTCACACTTAGAACATTTCCAACCAGATGGTGATATAATAACACCATTATTTATCTATTTCAAATTCATGGCATATTCACTAGTTTTTTTCTTCTTAGATTTCCATGATGCTAGTTGCTCTTTCCGCTCAGCATCCTCAAATAAAACTACATGAACAGATAACCTAACCTTTTTTTTGTAACTCAATAGATGGGAATGATAGTGAAATATAATTAGGTAATATCATAATATGGTAGATTTCATCGTATTCAGGCTCTGGATTATCAAAACCTCCTTCAACTCCTATAGCCAAAAGAGTGGGTTTCTTAAATGGATGGTCCTCATGAACATGTTTGATCCTCTGCTGAATATGTAGATAAACAAAATTATTAGTCTTCTCGTAGTTCCAGACTACATACTCTTTCCCAAAAGTAAGAAACAAGTTCAAGTCCATGTACAAACCTCCATCCAACTTTAGCGTGTCTAGGAGACACAACACTCATTCTTGTATATGCTGTTGGTAGGCTCGGGTATTCAAACCTTAGAGAGGTGTGAAGAAACTCCATGAGAAATTGAAGGTTTGCTGTATCATCGATGGCTTGAAGGTTGATGACACTTGTTATGAAGAATGTTGATAGTCAGAGTCTAGCTATCGAGCCTTAGAGGATGGGGAATGAGAGGATGTATATGGAATGATGAGAGCATAGCTGAGAGTTTTGGCTTGCCATAGTGACCGAAGAGAGGGAGAATAAGAGAACATTGAATCCATGCAGAAGAGGGGTGGATCGTGTGTGTGAGTAGCCAAAACTAAATGATCTACCTTCTATTGCCTATGTGCATGAAAAAGGAGCGGTTGTGAAATCAAAAGGGGAAACAGTGCCTCCAGCAGTTCATTGTTGTTCACTTGCAGTTGAGGGAGACGGTGCGTGAACAAAGATTGGGAGCCGAGCGTGTGAGCAGTGCCCATTTTTTTTTTTCATTTTTGAAATAATATTAAGGTTCAACAAATTACGTATTGCTATGTGATTTGCATGGAGTGACTCATATTTATTACTACTGACCTTTTGTGTCGACCATGAATTTCAAATTACTTAGCTTCAATAGGTTCACTAAAGAGCTCTTTCTTTTGTATCTTTATAGATTTAGATTTCCTCCAAACCTAACTTCATGCTCGGCCAAGTTGGATGGAGGAATTGGTTTTTTTTATTTTGGTTTATGAAATTCCTTCTTTCTTGGCTTTAAGCTTGATGGATTTGATGAAAGATTGACCTAATTTGTCCATATTGATTTGTCAGGAAGTGCTCGTATGTCTTGAGTCATGAGCTTACTACTTCAATGGACTTCTTGAAGGGTGCATATAGATGACCTAGCCTCTAGCTTATATTAGGTCTATAATCTTGAGTTATCAGCCTAACAATGCGTGTTTTAACAGATTGAATAACTATTAGTTCACCCATTGGCTTCGTATGAACTATGGAATTATTTTGTTAGTCCTATGCTTTCTACTTTGGCAGACTTGATGAGGAGATTGGATTTGATCTGTGCTTTGTGCTTGATCAGATCATTTGAATATAGATTGGCATATCACCTCAGATCATTTGAATATAGATTGGGATATCACCTTGCAAGTAATATTAGAGATTGATTTGAGATTGCTCTAAATTGAGAGTTATTTCCTTAAATTATTTTGGTCTATCAATCAAGTAGAAAAATCTTTTAGATTCTAGCTACTTGTAATCACTAAGTTAAATTTGGTTTGAGATTGAATACTATCATCATTGGATTGACGAGTAAGGGCTCTTTCACTACGGCCTTTTCTTATGCCTTGTTGAGTGAGGAGAACATTAACTCTCAACCATTTGTGGGCTTGTTGAGTCTGACCTTTAAAACCAACTCAAATCTTTGACTTAAGCTATGGCGTTGGTAGTTTGGTCATCAAACTTACTAATGGGGGCTCTTTCACTACGGAATTTTCTTACGACTTGTTGAGTGAGGAGAGCATCAGCAACTCGGCCATTTGTGGGCTTGTTGAGTTTGACCTTTAGAACCTATCCGTGTCTTAGATTTTAGGATATAGAGGTTGATATTTTTCCAACTTAATTGATTGAAGCTTCTAAAATTGGGAGTTCTTCTAACTTGCTCTTCAGAATTTAACAAATATGAGAGATAAACTTTTGATATTTAGGGCTATCTTTTAATGCGTAGAAATAGATTCTTTTTGTTCTTGCAGGAACGCAATTTTAACAATAATAATTTTAGATAAATTCAAGGATTTCATCATAAAGCTTGATGTCAACCTGAATCAGAATATATTCAAGGATCTCATCTTATAGCATGATATCAACCCAAATAAAATTAACATAAAATAAAAAAATGCCTCTATCTTGCAAGAAATTCTAAAGCACTTTGAATGAATTTTAAGATGAAATTGAGCAAATACATCAATATTTGAGTTGATATATTTGCTCTTAAGATAACTTAAAACATAATATTGATTTCATATATATATAAAATCTAAAGAAAAAATGCCCCTTATCTAACAGTATTTTCAAGGAATTTTTTTTCATCTTGAGTAAGTATATTTATTTAGGGATCTCGACATGAAGCACGATGTAGACCTAAATAGACATACTAAAAAATGCCCTTATATTGTAGGAGAATTTTTATTGTACCTTGTGAATGTATTTATCATGTATAATAGTTTTTTAGGTATTGACCATTAATTGGTGTCATTGGTATTTCACCATTTAGGTCAATGAGTTGGTACACCCCTCCTTGATACACCTTTTCAATGACAAAATAGTCCTCCCAAGGCTCAAATTTTCCACCAATTCTTTTATTAGGAATAATTGGTCTTCTTAGCACCAAGACCAATTTCCCATTTTATAATGTTCAATGGGGCATGTATGGTTAGAAGCCCTCAACATCTTTGCTCGATAAACCTCTAAATTTTGATGAGCTTGCAATCTACCTTCATCAAGCGCCAGTTCTTCCATTCTCAAATGAGCATTTTGATCTTTAGTTCGGTTATATTGGATGGCTACTCAGAGTGATGCAACTCAACTTCAAGTGGAAGAACCTTCAGTTCAAAATACTAATGAATAGGGAGTGGCTTTAGTCGACATTTTGTAGGTAGTTTGATAAGCCCATAATGCCTCATCAAATTTGGTATGCCATTCTCATTCATTTCTAGTGAGGATCTTCTTGAGCAGTTTGACCAAGGTCTTGTTGCGAAACCATTCGCCCTTGGATTATATATTGAAGAATATTAGCAATCAATTTTGTGTTGATCAACGAATCTATAAATCTTTGTACTTTTAAAAGTTGTACCATTAGCAAAAATTATTCAGCATAACACTCCAAATCTATAGACCACATTATGCTTGAAGAAGTTGATCACTCGATTAATATTAACTTCTTTAAATGGGGTAGCTTCAGCCCTCTTAGAGAATTAATCAATCGCTCTTAAGATAAAATTGTGACCAGCTGATGATAGTGGATCAATCAGTTTGATTACATTTGTACCTCAACATTCAAATGGCCAAGATGTTATTGTTGGGTGTAGTAGATTTGGAGGTTGGTGGATTATATTCCCATATACTTGATATTCATGACACTTTTTAGCATGATCGATACAGTCTCTCACCATAGATAGCTAATAATAATCCATCCTTTTAATTTTTACTACCATCTTGGGACCTGACTGATATGCCCCACAAAGTCCTTCATGAACTTCAACCATGACTTTGCTAGCTTCATCTATACCTAGGCATCGTAGCCATATTTGTTCAAAGGATCTTGATACAAGGTATTGTTGATGAAAGCATAGCGCAACATTCTTTTCTCAATTTGAGCTACCAATAATTTATATTATTTGATAATTTGCCTTCTTTAAAGTAGCGATGAAGGGTCGCCTCCAATCATGTGGCTCTTATAGTATAAAGGCTTCCCATTGCTTTCTGAAGCAATGTCATGCTCTGCTCTTTTGGTATAACTTCTTATTGATTTTAGGAGAATGAGGAGCAACTTAAGTCACATCCTACTATGTCAAATTTGATAACCCCTCTATCTGTAGGGATTGATACTTTGCTTGCTCTAAAACTCATCAAGTAAATATCTCGATCATGACATAATCACCATTCATACTTTCCATCTCCTTAGTTAATTTTGCTAAACAATCTACTTTATTATTTTTGGATCGAGAGACTCATGTTAGTATGATACTTGGTATTTGCTTCATAAGCTCAAGAACTCTCTTGTGATTGAAGGCTAACTCAAGCTTGTTGATTTTATAGATGCCAAAAATATGCAAGTTTTGAATGCCTATGAAAATAGCCTCTTCAAGGCCTGTTACCAATGCTTCATACTTAGCTTCATTATTAGTTCTTGGCTCATCAACCCATATGATTGTCTCATTATTCCTCCCTTTAGTGTTATGAAGGTGATGCTGATTCCTACTCTTACCCTTGTGAAGTTTAGAGGTTGGACTTGTTTGATCTATGAGGCTCCATCAAAGTACATTTTCTCAAATTTATAATTTTTCTCTTACATGAATGAGCATAATTTTCTCATCAGTTAAATCATCATTAAGAGGAGAGTCCACAAGGATGGGATGTGCAACAAGAAAATCTGTTAAGATTTGCCTCTTTACTGCTTTCAGTGGAACGTATGTGATATCAAATTGTAAAAGTAACACTGCCCATCTTTCCAAGCGACCTGTTAATGTTAGTCTTGTCATGAAGTACTTCAGTGGATCGATCCTTGAGATGAGGGTAATTTTTTGAGATAACATATAATGATGGAGCTTTTAGACTACAAAGATCAATGCCAAACAGTCTTCTCTATTGGAGTATCTTATTTATGCTTCTATCAATTTGACTGATATAATAAAGACCATTCTCTTTGCTTTCTTCATTATGTTAGGTCAATAATGCTCCAAGGGACTCTTCTAATGCAGCTGTGTATAGAATGAGGGGCTTCCTAGGAGTAAGCACTGCAAGGATTGGTGGATTTAACAAGTAGCTTTTAATGCGATTGAAGGCTTCTTGGCACTCTTTATCCTATTTGAATGGAGCATTCTTCTTCATCAACTTTGCAAATGGATGATAACATCTTGATAAGTTTGATATAAATCATCAGATGAATGCAAGCTATCCTTGTAAAGAATGGAGCTGATGCAAACTCTTCGATGGAGGCATTTCCATAATTGCCTTGATTTTAGTAGGATTGATCTCAATTCCTCGGTGATGTACAATGTACTCAAGAAATTTTCCAGAGGAAATTTGAAATGCACATTTTAAAGGATTCATCTTGAGATCATATTTTTTGATTCTCTCCAATACAATTCTCAAGTCTTCAAAGTGATTTTCATGACTTAAGCTCTTCACCACCAAATCATCAACATAATATTTCACCTTCTAGTGAATCAACTCATCAAAATAAGCATCATGGCTCTTTGGTATGTAGCTCTAGCATTCTTCAAACTAAAAGGCATGATTGTGTAGCAATAGATACCAATTAACGTCCTAAATGATGTGTGCTTCTCATCTTATGGGCAATCTTGATTTGATTGTATCCCGATGATCCATCCATGAATGAGAACATGTCATAGTTGGAAGTATTATCCACTAGTAGTTCTGATATTGGAAGTGGAAAGTCATATTTTGGGCACGCCTTATTTAGGTCCCGGAAGTCATGTAGACATGGATTTAGCCATTTTTCTTCTTAACTGTAACAATGTTAACTATCCAATCCATACTTCTCCTCCTGGATGAAGCCTACTTCGATCGCTTCTTAGTTTCTATAATTACCTATTCTTCAATCTCCAATCTCATTCACCTAGGAGCTTATTTAATAAGTGTTATCTCTAGCTTGATAGCAATTTATGAATTGCTACATTAGGGGATAAGCCTGACATTTTAGAAAATGTACAAATAAAGTAATTCCTGAATTCAAAAAGTAGCACTTTTAGCTCTTCAACTTTCTCGTTAGGTAAAAGGGTACTGACAAAAGTTTGACGGGGATAATCCTCAATTCCTAGGTTGATTTCTTTAAGTTCATCCATAGTAGCTATTTGTCCACCATCTTCGAGTTCTTCAGGTGTAGGCTTGGCTTCTACTTTTTCATCATTTGTATGAAGAATTTCATGGAGATCATCTTCTTCGTCACTATTAATTTTGATCTCAGCTTCTATTATATTATAGAAAACTTTATTTTGATGAGATTTATGGATAAACCCAAGACCTTTACTAAAACTTATCACTTCTTCATGATGCTTGAGGACTTCTTTGGCTCCACATCCTATTAAAGATTTGAGTTCTATATTTAGTAGTTTCAATATAAATTCTAAGCCTATGCATCATTCTTCATAATTTCTGTGGATTGTATATTGGTATTCTTGTTAGCACTATCTTATCAAAATTTTTATGTTGAGTTGGCCGATCAAAATTAAGAGGTTGAGACTCTTTAGATTTATAACATAGAGTTCCTGTTCCACCACTCTCGCTCAATGATGACACATAGAATGTTATCAATTATGTAATGTTATGGACCTCTAGTGGAGTGATCTCTTTGAAGTACTACTGAGGGATGGGTATAATTTTAGTCATCTAGCACTGCCAAGTGAGCTATGCTTCTTGATGCGACCTTTTGAACCCTATTTTTATAAGTAGATTCAAAGTCATAGTTTGAATCAAAATCACTTATTTTGTACTATGTCTTTCTTGAATGCTTATAAGCTCCCTTAGGTTTGATAGAAATATTTTCTTCTTCTTGTGTGCCACTTCCCAAATGAGGAATTGATCTTCTTGATTTAGGTATAGAGTCAAGTGCTTTAGCAAGAGTCAACATTGCCTTATTTCTTTCTTTTTTGCTTCTGCTCTTTCACCTTATGAAGTTGGTTTTTAGTTCCAAAAGTAGATGCTACCGCCTAAAGAGGCTCTATTGGCTTAGGCTCTTTATGGATAAAATATTTTGCATCTTCATAAATCTTTGCTTCATTGATGGAGAATGGTTGTAGATTGCCAGGAATTAAACTCTTCTCCATCTTTTAGGTACTTCATGCACTGATGCATAGTTTAGGGGACCATGCCATACTCATGCACAGCCATGGCCGACCTAAGAGAGCTCTAAATGATATATCAATATCAATTACATGAAACTTGGTTTATATACAAATCTTGAAACTTGAGTGGGAGAATAAAAGAACCCAAGATTTTCTACCCTTTCTCATGTTAATCCCTGATCGATTGCTTCCCCTTGTCCAATGCTGCTACTGCCCCTAGCTTCTTTTCATAGACTTTCTGTAGCTTTGGCTTTGATGACTGATCTTGAAAAGAAATTGTTTGGCCTCTTCTTGTAGACTAGCTGACTTGTTGATTAGATTCTCAAATATCTTAATGGTGAAACCTTTAAGCATGAAGGCAATCAGGTCATGAATATTTTTTAATATAATTTCAATAGCATGCTGTTTAGATAGCTACAGTTCACATTTCATGCTTAAATTATGCCATCTAAAAATTTAAACAATAAGGGACTCACCGGGGTGTTGTTAAGCCACAACGAGATCACCCATAATTAACTTTCTTTGAGCTCAACAAACCTCTTACAAGAGTTGCTCCAAGTACAAAAGTCTTCAATGTTGGGAGTTTTATTAATCAAAAGCTATATCCGCTCGACTACTATGGGCTCAACAAATTTGCCTCCGACCTCTCGATAAATTGAATTAAAGAGAGTATGATTTAATGTGTCAGTTTAATTTTTAAAAGGTAGATGGAATAGTATATAAGACACTAACTAGAGATTTCATCCTCATTTGGTGAGGAATTTAGATCTAGTTCTAGGTTTCCTATAGGCGCAAGGCCCTATAGTTAGTTACCCCTTCTAATAAGTGAGAGATGGCTTTCGATTAAGGCGAGTTGTTAGGTTGCTTAATGCATAGCATATAGTAGCAGCATATGGAGTTTAAAATTTGATATTATGATATTTATCATTTTAACTTAAAGCAGATAGTTGGGGGAATGATGACATACCAAACTAGATCCCATGGTTGGTTCTCACGTGGTCTATAGTCGAGGAGGTGGTGTTTATTTAAAGAGATAGGTTTAAGTCTACCTTAGCTGATAGAGGGCTACTTGCCTTATCAATTATACCCTATGATTCACAACTCAAAGGGTAGAGCCATTAGAGAGCATCAGCTACGGTGATCGATAATATATAAGCCTTATTATCCAAACCACCCGGTCGAGGACTTTGGTCATAATTGCATCATCTGTGGAGCCTACTGGCCAAGCCACATAGTCAGAGGACACAGCCACATCCTTACTGGCAAGAGATTGATTGAGAGTGAACATAGTAGAATACTTGATTTGACATTGGCTCCTTTGTAAGCTAGAGTTTTTTTAATTTATCACCCCTAACAAATAATTATGAAAGGTGGATAGATTAAGTTTTTCTTTGAGCTTTTAATGATTGAGTTTCATTTAAATAGTTTTTAGATTGATAATCAATTTGAGTTAATTTGATTTAAAATTATAATCATAATTTGATAGAAGTATCCCCTCCGGTTGAAATCACCATTCAACACAGCCATCATCGGGATAGTTAATTGATTGACTTGAATATATTTGAGAACTTTAGATCCTATCAACTCTGTTTAGCTCATAATAGAAGATCAGATCTACTGTCACATGATAGAATTAGCTTTTCAGATATTTCACTAATTTGAAATTCTTATAATAAATTTTTAAGTTTTGTTAACCCAAACCCAATCCTAAGACTAAACTGGGAAGCAACCTGTGCAGCATCCTCAGACACTTGAATTTAAGAACTTAGCGTAGTGTCGGGGCCCCTGCGAGTGTATTTAAGAATGCCTTAATTAATGCTTTCTATTCACTTGCACAATGTGTTGCGAATCAGGTGGAATTTTGATTTAGATTGTAATTCAAAATATTGGTCGCAATTAGCTTACTTATTAGATTTTCTAATTCTCAAATATCATTTGGGTTATAGTCTTTCCAACAGGTTGCTCATTTTTAGTGAAAATCTCTTTTGAAATTCATTTGATTTTTTAATTTAACTTGAAAATATCATTTAACTAATCTCTCGTGCTTCAAACCTAACTTTAAGCATAATATCCCAGTGATCCTTTTAAAGGCCACATTCATGAGCAATCATGAGTTACCTAATTGAATTTGTGCTTATAAGAAAACTACCAAATTTCTTGTACACTTTATTCTCAATTTAGAATTGGATATTTAGACTTATCACCGATCATTTATCATTTAATATTCAATTAAGATCTTTACTTCATTTGATATTAAATATAACTTGTTCACATAAAAAAGGACTTCAAATCCAATATGAATTTATCCTCAACTCCAGATCAAGTTTCATATCTATGTGCTTAAAATATTTTATAAGTGCTCTTTCTCTTCTTTTCTTTGACTTGACATTTACTTTTGTACTTATTATGTATTTTTATTTTAATTGATTTGAGTTTAGATGATTTTCCTTCTTTTAAATTCATTATTTTCATTTACTTTGACTTTCTTATAGATTTTGCAAGCCCAATTTCATTTAAGGTAAAATTTAATATTTTCATTTATCATTTATACTTTAATTTCCCTTAGAGTTTTGATTCAAGCTTGTTTATTTAAGTCATGATGTTTTAAATGATTTTCATTTAAATTTGTTAATCCAAAAAATTTAACAAAATTTTGGTAGCCTCCCACCATCATCCTCGTGTAGGGGGACTGCATCGAGTGTTTTTGGCATTCTCGTACACCCTAATGAGCGTAGTGAGTGGTGTCTTGCGACACCATAACCGATTTCCATCTCATCATGGTCTAATGAGCGTGAAGAGGCCTTTAAACCTAAAAGAAGATAAATGCAATGCAATATAGATTCATTTCATTTTTTCTAAGTCCAAATATTTGATAAAATTTTGGCAGCATTTTGGCTAGGGGGAGCACCATCTAACAGATGTTGGCTTACTCGATACACCATAATGAGCAAAATGAGTAGTGCCTTATGACACCGTAGCCAATTTTTTATCTTGCCCTAATGAGCACGACGAGGCATTCAAACCTACAAAGAAACATAAGCAGATATACATCTACATCACACATGTTTTGACTTATTTCTTTTGAGCGTTGCAATGATCAGCAAGGGGGCGAAGAGGGAGATGCTGGAAACTAAGAGATGAACCTGCTTAATGATGATGTTCCTCTTTGGCTACGGCAAAGGGAACGATCAGAAAGAGATGAAAATGCCGAAAACCTACAGAAGAACCTGCCTGATGATAGTGTTCTTCTTCAGCTACAACAAAAAAAATTAGAAAGGTAATGGAAAGGGCAATGCTGGAAACTAAGAGAAGAACCCGCCTAATGATGGTGTTCTCCTTATGACAAAAAATTGGATTGAATTGAGAGAAAAAGAGGAAATTTTAGTTTTGGAAGAGTGAGGAAAGAGAGAGATGCCGAAAACCAGGAGAAGAACCCGCCTAATGACGGTGTTTCTTTCCAGTTGTGGCAAAAATAAAGGGAATTTCAGTTTTGGTGGAAAAGAGGGAAAAAAGAAATTTAGGATTAGCTTTATGAGACAAAGAGAGAAGATATTTTTGGATTGGAGAACTGAGGGAAAATGAAATTTCAATTTTTTGGAAATGAGGGAAGAAATGGAATGGAGAAGGAAGAAGAAGAAAGGGAAGAAAGATAAAGGAGAAGAAAGAAGAAGAAAGGGAAGAAAGAAAAAGAAAGAAGAAATTGGATGAGGTAGTGGAAGAAGAAAATGAGATTATAAAGGGGGCTCTTGATTTGGAGGAGGGAGATGTGGGAGAAGGGCTTGTTCCTATGGTTACTGCGTGCGAGCGAGAGGAGGGATGAACGGCTTGGTTGAGGGCTTTTGAATGCATGGAGGAAGGAGGGAACAGTTACTCACCTTGCATTCAAACCGTGCATGGAGGAGTGTGGGAGGAGTCCAATCAGGAAGAGGGAGGGATCATACAATCTATTCGGTCGAGCGGATCATCTACGTGCATGAGGGAGAAGGGCTTGGCCGGGTCAGGTCATGCATGAAGGGAGTCGGCGGGTTTATTAGAATGGGATTTAGGGATTTGGGTTTTATGTTAAGATTAAGTTTATTTGATTTCTTTAAGCACTTAATCACACTTAAAATGAATTTTACATTGATAAAATCACATAGTCAATATAAATATCAATCTTAACTTATTTTTATGTTCCAAACATAATGACGTAGCCCGTTTCCAAATTGGAGGCCGTTTGATTTGCGTCGTTATCAAATTGGGTCAATTTCAGCTCAAAATGTACATTATCTTTTCTGACCACTAAATTTTCTTACAAACCTATCTGAATTGAGTTCGAACAGTCTTACCTGATAGATTTCAATATTTCAAAGTTAAATGCATAATCAATTTTATGAATGAAGGTCTTTTAGTTTGATCGATGCCTCCTGATCTCGATATACGTGCAAGCATGTTGGCCACTCGATAGCTTGATCAGTTGATCATCAAGTTATGCAATATTTATATTCTGACCAGTTTTGATGTTTTGAACATGATGAAGAAGTCCGTTCATCGATCAGAGGTCATTTGGGTTAATTTTGGCGACGTCCAATGTATTTCAGCCTCGATTTGCATGCTATCACTTTCAATCATTTGACATTTGTACAAACTCATCCAAATTGAGCATGGATAGTCTCATTTGGTAGTTTTTGATGTTTCAAAGCTAATGGCTTAATCAGTTTCATGAACATAGGTCATTTGGGCATTATCATAGCTTCCCTTCCTCTATATGTGCATTAGCACTTTGATAGCTTGATCGCTTGATCAATTGATCTTTAGATTATGAAATATTTATAGTCTAATCAATTTTGATGCTCTGAACATGACAACAAATTATGTTCATCGATTGGAGGTCATTTTGACTATTTTCGGTGACATCTAGTACATTTTGAACCCTAATTTGCAAACTATCACTTTGAAGTCCAATAAATTTGACTTGTAGGATTGACTCAACTTATAACACATATATGAAGGTCAACAGCTGCTAAAAAAGAGATAGAACAATAGCATATTATTGCTACCAGTGTTCCAACACATGGCCCTGAAGTGTGCTATATGCTGGCGAGGGTTCCTACTACCATCAAAACTCTTAAAAGAAGGAGGCACAAAACCCTTAGGATATTGAATAGCATCGAATTCCTCTGGGTAGGGTCTACCCTCTAGAATTGATGAACCACCTCAAGCTTGCACCAATGCTTCTTTCACTTGCTGTTCAATCATGAGTTTGATATCTTTTTTTTATATGGAGGTACTGTCCACTACCTTCCTATACAAGCTAGTGCCACCCTATTCCATTGGAGGTGAACTCTTGGGTTGATCCAAGACATGCGTAACTTCAGGTAGTCTGGTGGTAGGATGTGCTCTTTGGGGCTTGATTGTGCTAGAATTCGCTAATAAATCTTCAAGTCTCTTTCCCATCCTATCAATCTGCTCATCATTTTATTTAAGTTGTTGAAGGAGGTGTTGGGTCGAATGGGTGTCATCTGTTGCAACACCTTACCATCTTGATCGAAGGAGGGAACCTCTAGTATCAACCATATGCACCTCTACTGAGTCTTACAACAAATCATCTTTGTTGGGATCAAAGCTAACCTTCTCTTCCTTGAGGTCAGTAGTCATACCCTAGGATTTCCTTCTTCTCAATGAGATACTGTGATATGATATCATCGAAGGAGCGGTCCAACTATACAGGCACAAATGCTCATGGCTGACTTGTGGTGGGATCATGCTCATGAACGGAGATACATCTGACCTCCCTAGCCACTGGAATACTAATCTTGTGAGGGCTACGCTCACTGGAGGATACATGCTCATGACTATCAACTACCATGGGTGGGGTTTTGCTCCTAGGAGGATCTATCGCCATAGGGATAATAGAACTATCTCCTTATCCCTCTACCGCTATCCATCCATGATCTTTGAGGTGGTGGTGGTGATGGCATGCGATGTAGGTCGCCACTCCTCTTCACCATCTTGAAGTAGGAGGTCCCGAGAAGAGCTCACCTCATCTCGCCCATGGTGTAGATGAAATGAGATCCCGGCCATAGTCGGATCACCTGGGGCTTTTCTTTTCCTGATCACCTTCATGGCTTTAGATGGAAGAGGATGGAACCATTGGTGATGGCATGTGGAGTGGAGCGTGTGATGGAGACAACACCACCCTCTGGGGCTCTCTTCCATGATGGGTAGTACCATATAGTATCTATCACATGTGACAGTTGTGGGTAGCCCATCAATGAAATCTATGAGGCTAACGCACGCATACCTTCGCCTCTCTCTACCAGTAACATGAACTGATACATGGGCCTCTTTGGCCCTCTCTTGAATTGGGCACTGATTTCTGATCATCCATAAGCTCCACCAGATTTGTGTAGAACTATCCTGAGGCCAGCGTATGATCTCCTCCTATCTCTGGAAGGTGGCTCATATTGAACCATAGGTGGAGGTGACATTGTGATCCTCCTAACATCTTCCTTTTCATCAGAACTGGAAAGAGAAAACTTATTCTGTGTGATCAAAGGAGAAACTATCCTGGGTGACTCATCTACTACAACTTAAGAGATTGCCTCCATCTCCTTGGCAATGCACACATGATGCCACTTGATCTTGTGACACTTATTATGGCTGAGTTCTACTAGGTGGAGCAGTACAGAACTAGACCCTATCTCAAAGGTAGGGGAGACTATCCCTGATGACATGATAGCCTTCTCCTTAAAGGAAGCCAGTGAGTGGGTACTAGCCTATTCTAGGGCAATAATGGGAACAACTGAATGTACAAGCACTAGAGTTGTGTCTGCTGTAGGAACCTTTATCATCTTCCTCTTTAGTGAGAGAAATTTAGAATCTGAGGGATCTCAACATGAATGACTGGCTTTTGTCCATTCACCATATTCCTATTGATGGTGGTGAGGGTTGCCCCCTCACAAGTGATCCTGACCCCCTCGAATCATCAGCCAAAGTGTATCAAATGAGCAAAATCAATTTTTGGGAGGCTAGTATGATCCAATACCAAATCCATCCCTAAGGAGAAAGTAAACACATACTTCTGAGCATCCATTTGCATTATACTGAACTTGAGAAAATGCTGACTAAGATTGAACTATAATTCTGCAATTGTGGAAACAAACTCAAATAAAATTTTCTTGTTTTGATATTCTATTGACTTTTTGAATTTGATTTAGAATTTGAACCCACATCAACAATTTGAATATGTTAAGTGGGGCTCATTGAATTTAGAAGAGAGTTTTTAAATGAATTGAAGAAGAGATCTTGAGTTTAGAATCTACTTTCAACAAATTTATGTATGTTGAAAATGGGTTCAAATATTTTAAAGAGATTCTTGATGCTTCCATTAGTTTATATTTGAATTTGATTTTTATGTTTGGGGACCCTTTATTTAGCAAATTTGAGTATGTTAAAATAGAGGGTTAATTGACTTTGTTTGGGATTGGTCATTTAGCAAATTTGGGTATGCTAAATGAGTTGTTTGAAAATAATTTTCTTCTTTTGCTTGTTTTCCATGATGTGTATCCTGTGTGAATGGGATCTTTACTTAGAAAATTTGTGTATGTTAAATAAAGTTCAAATGTATTTGATTTTTTTTTATTTTGAAAATGAGGTCTTTACTTAGCAAATTTGGGTATGCTAAATAAAGGCCTACATGTGTTTAGGTTTTAATTTTTGAAAATGGGATCTTTACTTAGCAAATTTGGGTATGCTAAATAAAGTTCAAATGCATTTGATTTTTGATTTTTAAAAATGGAACCTTTACTTAGCAAATTTGTGTATGTTAAATAAAGTCCAAATGTGTTTTGGTTATGATTTTGAAAATGGGATCTTTACTTAGCAAATTTGAGTATGCTAAATAAAGTCCAAATGTGTTTGATTTTGAAAGAGGGATCTGTATTTAGCAAATTTAGGCATGCTAAATAAATTCCAAATGTGTTTGATTTTTTATTTTGAAAATAGGATCTTTACTTAGTAAATTTGGGTATGCTAAATAAAAAATCTAAATGTGTTTGATTCTTGTGTTTTGATTTTGAAAATGAGGTCTTTACTTAGCAAATTTGGGTATGATAAATAAAGTTTAAGTGTATTTGATTTTTTTTTTGGTTTATATTGTTTTGAAAAGGGGGTTTCTATTTAATAAATGTGATGTGTTAAATAGACTCCAATTAATTTTTCAATTTTCTTTGGAAAACTCAAACTCTCATTTGACAAATTTGAGTATGATAAATAGAATTCCAATGCATTTTGATTTTTATGATTTTTGTAAAGGAGATTTTCATTAAACAAATTTGGGTATGTAAAATGGAAGTCAATCATATTTTATTTTTCAAAGATGAAATTTTTATATGTGATTATTGCTTTTTGAAAAGAAGGAAATTCCAACTTAACACATGTGGAATGTGTTGAGTGGAATTTCAAGTGGTGTGACTTTGTTTTGGAAATGAAACCTCCATTCAACAAATTTGGATATATTGAATGAAGAGGCATATCTTCAATTTTGTAATTTTTGAAAAGGAAGAAACTCCAACTTCAACATATGTGAGATATATATTGAATGGAGTTTCAATTTTATGATATGATTTTATTTGGGAATGAAATCTTCATTCAATAAATTTGGGTATATTGAATGAGGATGTTTATTTTGTGCTTTTTGAAAGATGATTTTGATTTTGGTTTTGAAATGAAATCTTCATTAAATAAATTTGGGTATATTAAATGAGGATGTTCATTTGTACTTTTTGAAAGATGATTTTTGATTTTATTTGGAAATAAAATATTCATTCAATAAATTAGGGTATATTGAATGAGGATGTTCATTTGTACTTTTTGAAAAATGATTTTGATTTTGTTTTGGAAAAGAACCTACATATAACAATCATGAGGATTTTTAGATGGGGTTGAGTGAAAATTTTTGTGCAAATATTTAATGAATTTTGGAAAAGTGCTTTTGAAAAGTGATATTTTTATGAAGGATTTATTTTTCTTATTTATGGAATGAACCTTACCTTACCATAGAAATGGTAAAAAAATTCAACAAAGTTTTTAGTTATTTCTTTTGGTTAAATTATTTTTATTGGGGACCCAATAGGGGTTTTAAGACCTACATGGGTGAGGTCCTAAAACCTAAAAAGTTGGCTAGCTTAAGAATGAAATGAGCTAAGTGCCAACAAAAGAAGGATAGTCTCGAACTCATACGAAATACAAATCCACTATCGATACTTGGAGACAATGATCATTCACCAAAGTTGGAGACAGGAATCGTCCTTGGAGTCACCAAAAAATCTATGGTGTATTTTTTTTTCTTTTCAACATGTTTTGGGATATGTTGAAAATTTGTTTTTTGGGACACCATGTAGATCCATAGATGTACTCATTAAGATGATCAGGTATGACATTATGTAATAATATACTATCTTAGAGATAAAGTCACTATACATAATGATAATCACATGAGGACTCTAAGGACAATGGGTCTTCAAATGTACCAGAGATCTTTCCTACTTTATATGAAAAAAAAAGTAGGTTTATTTAAACGGGTTCATTAAGTTCCCATGGAGCAAGCCCCATAGTTAATTACATCTAAGGAATGAGATTCCTTAAGAATACTCTGATTAAGGTAAATGATCATTGTCTCCAAAGATTTCAAAGATGGGACTATCAATCAATTGGTTATTTTTGGAAAATCAAGTGGGATTGATCAAAGAGGAGAGTTATTATCAACAAAGGAGATGAGTAGGGATGCTCATGATACTAGGAAACTAGTGAGCATCCCAAACTATCTATGGTTGGGCTTTATATTTTGAAATTTGAGAAAAATTATATGTTTGAGTTGAATTTTTATTAGAAATCTAGGCTTATAATTCCCACAAGATCATGTAAATGCCTAAGAGGTGAGGATTTATGCTTGTAGCCACAAAAGGAAACAACAAACTTGGATCCAAAATCTAGGGAGTTTTGTGATGGCTAAACCATGATTTAAATCTATGGAAAAAATGGGTATATGGTTTACCTCCGCAAGAGAGAATAAACGACCCGACTGTTAAACTTACAATCGCTTGGGGTGGCTGCCAACTAACTCCTACAATTTTAAATACATGTTGGCAAGTCTTATGCTTTGCAAGATAGCTAAGCTGTTGTTTATTTAAAAAAGAGACTAAGTCCCTAAACTCACTCCCTAAAAGACTAGATCATGAAGGGCATGAATAATGACTTAAATTTAATGCAAAATTTGTTAAGTTATTTTATTTTAATTTTTGGACATTTTTATTTGACATAGGCTATGGGATTTCATATGCCTAATGCATGAGAAATTGGTTATGGGCCAAAATCAAAAAGGAGGTGTGTTTCCACCATGGCTCTCAAAGGTCAAGCCATTTTCTCTAGCAAAGGTGGAAGCCCTCCATTAACAAGAGTGAAATAATATGATTTTATGCATGATGTGAGACATACAACATCCAACTAAGGGGTTGCTAAATCTTTTATTATCTTGATTTATGTCTAGGCTTTAGGTGAGGTTATGAGTTATTTAGTTTAATTTTGAGTTGATTAATTGGATAGAAAATTTATTTTTCCCTAAGAGTCTAATCACATCCAGGCCATTCAATAACCATCAAGCAATTAAGAAACTATGAAAATCATGCCATCCTAGTTGCGCAATCATAAACAAAATATCAATCAATTTATAACATTAGAGTAAAAGGATAAGATGTGGTTAGTGCACATACAACAAAAAAAAATGTGGGTAGCCGAGCTCTACCCTTATACAACCCAAATTACAAATGAATAATTACAATTTAGAAGGAATTCATGTTAGGGGGTCTTCATTCTTCATTTCTTCATTTCTTCCTTTCTTTATTTCTTTCTTTCTTCATTTTGACTTAGGATGTAGTTTGCTCCAAGGCTTCACATGGTACATAAGACATGGTCTTATGACCAATGTTCATCGTAATTCCCCCATAACATTCATTCCAAATCTTAATTACAAAATTTACATCAAAATAGGAAAGATAAATTAAACTAAATATACAAAATAGAGATTAGATAAACATACCACACAACCCAAATGATTATATAAATAATTTAGACTTAGCACCCCACATATAGGTAACCAAGTCCACCTGTCCTAATTTGGGTTATGCTTAGGGTATAAGCAACCTACACAGCAAAAGCATTTATATTTTATTACAATGCCCCTTAAGCATAACACCATGTAGAAACTATGATTAGGCTAAAATTGGCCTATCATCTAGACTACGCACATGCACCCTAACATCTAGTCTAAAACATTACATAATAAAAAAAATCAGGCATCAAACCATGCACCGCCCTAACATAGAGCTAGGAATGATGACTTAGCCTAATGTGTGTGCCATTTAAGGCTTGTGTGGAATATCTTAGCTAGGCTTTAAGGTTGAGATTTTCTAAATGTGAAAGGTTTAATTTAGAGGGTGGTTTCATTTCAAGTGAATTAGTTGATTTATCAATTTTAGATGATGATTTGATTTGGATTGAATGAACCTACACTTAATTACTAAATATTATGAAGAGAAGAAAAGAGAAGAGAACTTCTCTTTCATCCCTACCTTAAGTAATTTCTAAGGTAGATTCATTAATTTTTTTCTTTGATTATTTTATTATGTGTTTTAATTAACCTAAGTTTAGATTTACTCTAAATAGCCTATTCAATAAGAAAGGCATCTTAGGATTAGTTAAGGTGAATTACTATCATAATATACAACATTTATTTCTTTCCACCATGTATACCATGCATATCATAATCCTAAGCATACCTATACATGCAATGCAAATTTTAGCACACCTTGATGATGAATGCTAAGAGATATGATTTGAAAATTTGGATATTCCATGAATGCATGTCTTTATTATGTTGAAAAATGGGAATTTGTCATCCGTTAACATAATGCACATCCATATGTATAAAAGACATAAGTGAGTACAACGCCATTATTTTCTACACCAGGGGCGTAAGATACAAGATTTACTTAGGGCTACTTAAAGCCTCGGGGCCTCGAGATGTCCAGACTAATATATCACTTTTCATAAATACATGTAGATGTACAAAAAGAAAATAAATGTATGAAAAATCATGCAAAAGATTTCTATTTGATTTTTTGTATGATTTACATGTGTAAATGTAAAGATCCTTCTTCAATCATAAGTGTTGTGTTCTTTTTAAATGAACTATACACTTTGCAAATCCTATGCAAATCCATGTTAAGAGAAGAAAATAACATAAAACACATCTTATGCTATAATCACATGCAAGCTTATAAGTATTCATAAGTAGCATCACTTCATTCATAATCTTTAATTTATAGGTTTTAAAATAATTTTGGTTTAATAGTGATAATCCACTCATATTCTTAACTTTAGCCAAAACATGCAATTTGACATAAAAGGAAAAATTTTATTTAATTGATTTTTCAAAAGATATGAATGCATGATTTCATATGGAAAACAACATTTAGCATGCTTGGAAGGAAATAAAGAAATGCAAGCATATGAATTCATTCACCCTAATTAATTCTAAGGACAATCATATAAAATAAGATTATTTAAATGAATCAAAATTCTTTAAGAGATTTTTTATTTTTGAATTTGATTTGACTTAGGAAATGTGAAAAGGGTTTGCTGGTCCTAACCCATTTCCCCCATGTGTGAATTGGTTTAGTTTAATTTTAGAACAATTAGGTTGATTTTATATTTTGTTTAGGTTAAGGTGTGAATTAAATCCATTAATTATCCCTTACCTACACCACTTTAACATAATTAAATAAGTAATTATGAGCCAACATATGATATGCAATCATGGAATTTAAATCAATGCACCTAAGAAATAAAGGGGCCTAATGCAATTGGCTCACAATTATTGATTAATTAAGCCAAAGGGTTTAATTAAGTACTTTCATAACCATCCTACACATGTAGTTTGATTATAATTTTCTTTACAGTTTCTTAGGTTATTGAACACCTAAGAATTTACCCAAGATTAAGGGATTAAGTTCTAGAGTGATTTAATTTTGAGTTTGATTAATTGAATTATTTAATGAGGTGATTAAGCTATTAATTAATTTTCACATTAATTAAGTGTTTATCCAAATGAAATAAACTTAGAGGAAAAGATTAGAAAAGAAATACTAATTAATTAATTTATCACTATTTAATAAGTTAATTAATGATTTAATTAATTAAGAAAGTGATTAGGGATGAAATAAGAAATTCCCCTAATTAATCCAATAATAAATTCTAAGAAAATCATGGGAGGTAGAGGTCATCCCACTAATCAATCTTAAGAAGTTTGGAATTAATCACTGAAGTAATTAAGGAGTAATTAGCCTAATTATATTTCCAATAAAACCCCCCAAATTGAGTTAAAATTACTATTAAAAATTAATTAGTTTTAATTTTTTATCATTCCTCTCAGAATTATCTTTAAAATGAGCCCGAGTTTGCATTTTTTTGGATTTTTCTATAATTAGTTATGATTTTGAAGTTTCACATTAAAAAATAATTAAACTAATTAACTAATCCCCAGACACGTGACGGTTGATGCCACGCTCTTTCCATGTGGTGCGATGGGATATGTTATTTAACTTGTCACATCCTCTTGTTGAATCAGCTGGCGGCGAACGCGATTTCTCCACGGGCCGTCCGATCTAAGATTGAACTGTTGGGATTAATCCCATGGTTTAGGCTTAAATCAGAGGGAAATATATCATGATTTAATCATAGCCATCCATTCCAATCATGCGAAATAGATGGTGTGTGATTTGTCTCTTCCTGAACGATGAGAGATGGATGTTGTCCATTGATTGTCGCTCGATCCGAGCTCACCCAAGCTTGGATGGCGTTTAAACTCACCCCACACCTTTGGGGAAGCACAAGCAATGTATCCAACAGTCAATATCTCAAGGGATAACACTTTCCATCACAAAGGACCAAGAAAAAAATTCTTATGGCTATGGTTTTGAGCAATACCTCACCGGAGGCTATCATCGGCGCTTCCACTGGAGGAGGTAGCTTCGTCTAGTAGACATGAAGCCTTGTTGAAGGTATCAAATCTTAATTTGAAGTGGATGGCTTGGTTGACAAAGCTCCCCTTCAATGGCAATCGACTTCGATCAAAGTCCTCCTTCCCGTGGCTTGGTGACTTGGGAAACAACTTGATTAAGCTCAATGAAGTCCCTTGATGGTGCTTGCGAGGTTAATTTGGTTTTGACAAAGAATTAGATGAGTTTGGATTTGGATTGACCTCCCATTTTAACTTTGAGAAAAATTGAGAAGGAGAAAATGGGGGAGCTCGGTAATGGCTTGGGAAGCTTAAGGATACTTAGTTTTGATTCCTTGATCTCAATCAAATTCAGTGCTTGTTGTTTGAGTGGGAATGAAGGGAGTATATCTCCCTCTCCTTGGATCAGATGGTGAAGAGTGTGCCATTTTGATCAATGGAGATTGATCGATTGGGTTGTTGCATCCCATATAAGTCATTTTATGAGGAGTGGAGGAGAGTGAGTACCCATGTACTAGGTGAGTGCATTGGGTGATCAAGCTCAATTCCCATTGGAGGGTCGATTTGGTTGGGTCATGGCTGACCCAAATTGGGTCATGTTCACCACCCTCTTGTGTCCATGTGGACCGCTAGAAGGATGCCAAGTGCCAAGTGGCCTTGAGAAAGAATATGACCAAATTTTAAGTGAATATGGTCATATGTTACCCTTTGATCTAAGGGTAAAATGGTCATTTGGCCTTGATTTTTATTTGGGTAGATTTTAAATGATTTAAAAATTGGTTGGACCAAATTTCAAGTGATTTGGAGTTCATTTGATTTGAATTAGTTTAATTTGACTAATTTAGGTCAAGTTGGGTCAAATTAGTTTAGTTTGACTAATTGGTCAAATTGGGTCAAACCATGGGTTAGGTCAAGTTCATATGATCATTTGGATTCTATGGGTATTATTGGTTTGGTTTAATTTGGTTTATATTTGGTTTTGGTTCATTTAGGTTCATTTAGGTCAAATGGGTGAAGTTGACCAATTTGACCCATTTGACCCAATTGGGTTAGGTCATGGGTTGATCATTTGAAATGTATTGGAAGCTTTGGTTTCAATCAATTTTGGTTTGGTTTGATTTTAAGTTGATTTGACCTTTTAGGCCAAGTTGTGTTCATGGTCAATTGGGCTTGGTTGGGTCTAGTTGATTAATTAAAGCTTTGGTCAAGTTCAACAGGTGATTTAGAATGAATTTGACCCATTGGTTGCAATCAATTTGGCTTAGATCAAGATTTGACCCATTTTGATTTTTTAGGCCAACTTGGGTCAACTTAGGTCAAGTGGCCAATTGGGCTTGGTTTGGCTCAATTGATGGCTTGATCAAGTTCAATCATTGATTATGAATTAGTTTAGATCAATGGTTTCAATCAATTTGACATATAGTGGATTTTGGCTAGTTTGGGTTTCATTTGGGCTAAATATTGACTTAGTCCATGGCTAGGTTTTATTTGGCTTGACCCAATTTGAGTGATTGATCATCCTAGGATGATTTTTGCTCATAATGTGAGACTTAGATGGGCTTAGTTCAATCCAATTTAGGTTAGATTAGAACTTGGCTAAAAAAGGTGCTTTAGATCACTTTGGGTCAAGTGAGCCTAAATGGGTCAATTGGCTTGATGAAGGCTTGATTCAAGTTTGGTTGAACTCACATATGGACTTATGATAGAAATATAAATCCAATTGCAAGTGATTTAGTGTCAAATGAGTTTTGTTTCATTTGACAATTTCAAGCTCAAATGAAGAACATGGGTTTGATTTGGGTTAATTTGATTTGGCTTGATGATTAATGTTTATGTTTATATTTGGACATGTGATTGAAGAAGTGATTGTTTGAAGAGAAAATCCAAGGGGTTGAATTCATTTGAGAATGATTTGGCTAATTCCAAGAAATTGGCTTAAAGGATATAGGTTGGATTTAAGTTGGATTTGGACTTGAGTTTTGAATTTAGTTTTGGTTATTTGAATTTATATATATTTTTTTATATTTGTGAATATAAATGAGAATATAAATGTGTTATAAGAAAAAACTTTTGAGTTTGGAGTGATTTGGATCTAACTTGAGCTAAGTCCATAAGATGAAATCAAAAGGGCTTAGGAAAGATTTTGGAATTGGAATTGATCATGGATTTCAATCATTTGGAATTGATTCATGATCTGGATTTTAAATTAATTTATAATTTGAGAAAATCAATTGAGTTGGAATTGATTTAAGATTTGATTTGAGCTAAGTCCATGAGATGAAATCAAAGGGCTTAAAAAAAGTTTTGGATTTGATTTAAGATTTGAGAAAAATCAATTGAGTTGGAATTGATTTAAGATTTGAGCTTGAAGTATGGTTTGAAAGAAGGAAGCAAGGATTGGGTTCTAGCTATAGGGTAGGTAAGTCCTCCTAACACCCTTAAGGTATAACCTATTCCTATGTATAACTTTTCTAAGTCTCTAAGGTTAGGTTATGTGTTCACCTAATCACTAGAAGTATATTAAGACTAAGAAACTCTTAGTGTTTAAAGGAGTCCTATGTCTACGATGGAGAAGTTGAGAGCTCACTCCAAAAGTGAGGTCAACAAGTCATTAGACAAAATTCAGTTGTTAACTCCTCAAACTTTGCTTTCTTTTCTGATAAGAATTTTGATGATTGAGTAATCATTTTAGATCTCATGTGAAGAACATCGATATCACATAAATGATTAGACATCTCTCTACTAGGCAAGATTCACTATTATCTTCTTCATATAATTCAACAATATGGAATTTAGGCATAAAGTTTGCAAGCTTAAATGGTTGTCTTGTCAACTGGTGATACTCCTCTAAGTTATTATTAATCTTTTGAGTTATAGTTCTCTTTTTGATCTTCTTTTTCTTAGCCGACTTCTTTGACTTATGAGGTCTACATTTAGTAGATTGCTCCTAATGCTGTGATGAAGTAGCCTTATCAAAATTCCGAAAGCTTGGTTTCATTTCTTTTTGTCCAATATAGGTTCAAGTGGTGATTTCCACTTAACACTAGGGACATCTTTTAGTTGTTTCAACATTTTCACGAACTTTTAGAGACTACTATTTCCCATTCTTCAATCTGAGTTGATTCTTCTTTCTTTCTATCTTTAATGGATGATGTGGAAGAGGACATAATCATCCTTGTATATTGTCTTTTTAGGTTGACTAGAATCTTGTGGATAATGTAAATTCACCATGACTTTCTTTATAATAATCTTTGAAGACATAACAATCTTCAATAGGATGATCACCCATGATAGGGGATAATTTGGATTATTGACTTGACCAAACTTCAGATTTTATTTTTTTAGTAATTGTAAACCGGCTTGAGCTTGTCAAAATAATTTAATCATCCCTTCTAAAGGAATATTCTTTATTCATCTTTCCCTTAAGAAATGACTGCATTTTCTCATCATCTCTTATTACTTATTTTGGCCGCGCTCCATCACCTGAAAAAGTATGAGATTTATCATTCCCTCCCAATACCAATTTTGGAGATTAGGATGAACAAGCTTCTTTCCCTTATTATCATTATACATAGGTTGTTTTCTTTTATCTAAATTATAGATTACTCATTTTTCACCACTTGAGCTATAGGAAGCGGCATGAGTTTCATTTCTTCTTGAGTCTGAAGGTTTATTTTTCTTTAATTTATCTGTATAGATTTCAGACTTAAGGCGATTTAGCTTTTCAAATTTGCCCACCCTATCAAGCAAGTCCTGGAATGTTGTAATTGACATCATACAAAAAAATGGTGCCATTTTATCATCCGTATTGCCCATTAATAATTAAATCGCATGTTCTTCCTCCAATTATTGTTCGCATTCCATGTTTAGGTTATGCCAATGAGTTACGAATTTTGTCACTGACTCATCTTTTCTCTTTTTTAGCAAGGCAAGGTTAATTTGATTGTTATTTTCATTGCATAAACATTATCTCTTAAGGTTTTGATCATTTTTTGGTGTACCACTCAAAATAGTTGAGGTCTAGTTGATGGGTAAAAAATTCATCATTTCCTCCTATAAGTATCCTTAAATTAGGCTAGATGCTATTTTGGATTACCATGCTCACTAAAAATATCAAATTTTGTCGATAAACTTTAGTAGACCATCAAATTATGGTAATCTTACTCACTAGTTTTTTGATGCTTTGAAGAATGCATTTATCTTTTCATTAATTATTATTTCTAGTTGAACAGCTATTATTGATCCTGGTGCACTAGCTACATTCTGAATTATAGGTTGAAGATCTAGTTGATTAACTTCACTTCTCCCTTTCGGTGTAACATGTACTATAGGAGTTGGAGGTATCAGAGTGATTAATGGTATAGAGGTTGTATTATTACCTATTGATTGATTACAGTGCATTTGATGTGATATATTCTCCAACATATTCATGATATTCATTTTGTACCATCATATCATTCATCTTGGTACCAAGCTATGAAATTGTCGTATCTTTGGCTTCCATTTGATGCTACATTTATCTTTGCTCTGTAACTAGCACCATGGAATAATTCAATATGGGCTCTTCTTCTTCCTCTATTTCCTTTTTGTTATCCTCATCTTTAAAGAGAACATTACTTCTCCTTGTGCATTTGCAAGGATAGTTATTGCTAGGGTTGAACGATGACATTGATTGTAAAATCGTGTACTAAGTTGATCATTTTCTAGTTCAACCATATAAACAACTTCAACTCCCATGACTTCCTTCTCATTTTGAACTTCTTCTTCTTCCTCTTTAGCAAAGATTGAAGATCCATCTTACACTCTCTTTTATGATGAATCTCCTTCAATTCAGGTTCAAGCTCACTGGATTCATGTTGTTGATGATGTTGAGCAGAATGTTCATCTATATCTCTAACCATATAGACGACTTCCACTTCCATCTTGTTATGGCCTCCTTTTATAAATTTTTGATCGATGCTTCCAATGGATCTCTAGTTCATTATAAGAAACATACATTTCTTTCATTGACTGTGGTAATCAACTTTCTTACATGAACTTGATTGATAACGGGAACCCTTAGAGGATTCTCTAGGGTGTCGACCATCATGTCTTTTATCAGTGACCTTCTTTTAGGTATCCACTATTGATGAGTTAATTTTTAGGTGAATTTCTAAATATGTGCATCATATGTCACATCTTTATCTTTCTTCATAATTTTATCGTGGAGCCTTGGTCTCTATATGCTTACCCTTTCACCGAAACTTTTTGATAGTGGATTCTTGAACATGGTCCAAGTGTCATGCTCTGATGCTCACTGCATGAAGTATACTTGGCTTGATGACTAGTTACCATAAGAGATGGCAATCTTCTTGGTGGAATCTCAGTATCTTCGATCATCACAGGCCTCTGAAATGTTCTTTTCATTAAGCCTCTTTCTTTGGCCATTTTAAGAACATTGTGTATTCTAGCGGACAATATTTGATTTGTCTCTCTGGTGGTGAGCTTGACATTGTTGAGTCAAAGAGCACCTCATTAGTAGAGTTTTTCCCTTTTACCCATTTTTGATTATCAAAGTTATTACGCCAGAATACTAAATGACAATATTGTTTGTTCACTTTTACCCATTTCTTCTTCTTCTTTTTCTTCTAGTTAATTTGTTTCCTGATGAGGACGCCTCGAAGTCATGTCTTCCAAATACAAAGGTTTCAGTTGGCAAAGTAGTTGTACCATAATGCATCAAACATACATTTTGCCCACTACTTCTTTTCATCACGGGGATTTAGATTGACCCAGTCTTTCAAAAATTGAAGTTCTGTGTCGAGAGAACTCCTTAATGACGGTTGGTTGCTGAATTGGTTGACAAACATGATAAGTAAGAGCTTTAATAAGTTGAGGCCTTCCGACATGACCTCGGACGAGTGCACCACGAGTGGGTACTTTAGGAGTTGCAACTATGATAGCAGGGAAATCCACGCTGCCAAATTTAATAGTAGCTCCAACATCTTCTGTGTTGATGACAGTGTTAGCTATGTAGATATTTGCACCACATCTTGAAGAAAAATATGTAAGATCCATTAAACAAAATAATAAATTTGTATTTTCATATATTTAAAATGAAATACCAAAATAGATAAAATATACTTTAGATGGATTTTTATTGTTGATTATAAATGGTTTTATTAAAATTTGTATTAATATATGTGATATATATCATTATTTAAAATTTTTTTAAAATTCAATGTTTAATTAAATATTAGTTAATGAGGCTAGATTAGATCTCATGGTTATATAATTTATGGTCAGAAAATTCATTAATAAAGATTCTACCATTATTTGAAATTTCTGAAAATTTTAGTCATAATCATTGTAGATAGGGTGGTGTTTTTTTAAAGAGACAATCAGTCTACCATAAGATTTTTTTGTCTGGTGTAAAGATTCACATCTTTCAAATCAAGGAGCCATTAAGGAGCATATAGACTTTGTATGATCATAATATAATTGTGCCATTTAGGGCAATATCAGAGATGTATGTTAAATGGGCATCATATGTGGAACCTACTGGACAACCCACATAGATAGAGGACACGAGCCACATCCTTATTGACATGAGATTGATTGAGAGTTAATATAGAAATATATTTGATTTGACATTGGCTCCTTTATGAGCTAGAGCTTTCTTAATTTATCACCTTTAACAAATAGTTACATAAGGTGGATTGAATGGAGTTTGCTTTAAGTATTTAAGGATTGAATTTTATTAAACCATTTAATACTTAATAATTTATGAAATTTATATTTGTATTGAAACTTGATTTTGATTAATTCAATTTGAGCTAGCAAGCATATTTTGATGGTAAATATCCCCTCCCATTGAAATCTTCATTCAACACAGCCATCATCGAAGTGGATGTATTGTTTGATCATTTATTTTATTATTTGATCCTGGCTCATTAGTTTAATAATAGATGGATCTATTATCACATAACATAATTAATAATATTTTAGTAAGTTAAACTTATTATAATAGTTAGATTTTTAGGTTTTATTAACTTACTTAAGACCAATGAAGCAACATGACATCTTGGACACAAAATTTAAGCATTCTATATGGTGTAAACTAATTGCATTTAAGAATGCTTGCATAATTTTAAGGCATTTAATTTGAGTTTTAATCCTACTTCATACTTTGTGCAAGGGTTCAATTGAAGCCTTAATTAACGCCTTTTGTTCACTTGTACAATGTATTGCAAATCTGATGGAGAATTTATTTAAAATTTTCAAATGGTGCCTTCTACCTACTTGTACTTGAATATTGCAGGTTTGGCAGTGTAGAAGGCATTTTAAATTATTTTAATATCTTACTAGAGCATTGGGAATAAAATTTAATTACTTTCTTTTATTCAAAGTTGATTAGCCTTTGAATGTTCAGTAGACTCTCATTTATATCTATTGACAATTCTCAATTTAATAATAAGATATATTCAACTTCTCCTTGATCCAATTCAAGTATTTAATAAGATGAATGATATGCTTCAAATATCTTCCAAAATTCATTGTTTATGCTTATTAGCAATCATTCAATCTCATTAAAAATCTCTTATGAATTATTTGATTTTCTCCAATTCATTTGGAGTGCATTATGATTTGAAAACAACATTCCAATTCCATGAATATCTTCTATGCTCTCATTGGATATTCGATCAGATCATCTTCTAAATTGATTAAAATGAGATATTGAAGTGCTGAATTTATATTTATTGCTAACATATTCAATTCACTTCAAGTTCATAAATCTATTTAAGTTTAGTCCATCTTTCTTTATTTAAAATATAATCTTTAAATTTATTTCAAATTCATTCTCATTTATAATTAAAAATTTAATTTGATATCAATTTATTTTAGTGAGCTTAGGCTATGTTATTTATTTAGCTTGAATTTTATTTGTGAGTATGAATTTTGGATAAAATTTTGGCATCATCCCTGTGTAAGGGGCTACATCAGAACTATTTTATCCTATCCATCATACCTTGATAAGTGTGATAGTTGGTGTTTTGAAGCACCACAGTTGAATTTCAATCTCGATATGCCCTGATGAGCATAACGATGCCTTCAATCACTTGCATAAAAGTAAATATATATGCAATTTCTACACATTCAAATTTCATTTTAGATTATTTATTTTTGATGTGAATGATTTCTTTTTAAATGAATCTTGATCTTAATTCCCCCCGCATCCTTTATTTTTCTAAGTCCAAAATTTTGACAAGATTTTGGCATACGTGGCTGCATCCAACAATATTTTTTGGACGTACCCGTTATGCCCTGATGAGCGTGACAGTTGGTGTTTTAAAATACCTTGATCGATTTTCATCTAGTCATGCCCTAATGAGCATGACAAGGTCTTCAACCTTGTTTGCTATTATCTTTTTATTAAGTGCAACGCAATAAAAATCATGCACCTCTTCTAATTCTGAAAAACATTTAAGGCATGCTTCTAAAGGGATTCTTGGCTATACAATTTCTTGATTAATTGGCTTCTCCTTGGTTATATACATATATGTCTTTATCTTGTTATTTGCCTCCAAGTTCTCTTTATTAGTAGCTTCAGATAGTGGAATATTCAAAGAAAGAATATAATTTGCTCTTCTATTATTATCAACTTTTTCGGATGGACATTAGAGACACTCTTCAATAAAGAATTTAAAACTTTGTGAGCGATCTAATTCTGGCTTTCCAGTATGTGCATGCTCAACTTGGTCAAGAAGATGAAAAAGGAATTCCAAAGCATCTTGTTGTCTCATACTTGAAAATTTGGGATGACTAGTAGCAATAATTTTTTTAAACATATGTTGAGGTATACCCTCCTGTACAACACTTAAGCTAGAGCTTTTGTATTTTCTCAATTCATCTACCCCTAGAAGTGGTAAGGAATATTCACACTTTGAACATTTCCAACCAGATGGTGGTATAATAACACCATTATTTATCTTTAAATTCATGGCATATTCATTGATTTTTTTTCTTTAAAATGTCCATGATGCTAGTTGCTCTTTCTTTAAGTAACAATAAAACGATCAATAGATAACTAACCTTTATGGCAACTCAACAAATGGGAATGGTAGAAATATAATCGGTATATCATAATATGGTGATTTCATCGCAATGAGAGCTCTTGATTATCAAAACCTCCTTCAATTCCTATAACAAAAGAGTGGGTTTCTTAAATGGACAATCCTCATGAACAGGTTTGATTCGTAGATAAGCAGGATTACCAGTCTTCTCATAGTTCTAGACCACATGCTCTTTGCCAAAAGCAAGAAATGAGTTCAAGTCCATGTACAAATCTCCGTTCAACTTCGGCATGTCGAAGGAGACACAACACACATTTTTGTATATGTGGTTGGTAGGCTCGGGTATTCGAACCTTGGAGAGGTGTGACCGAAGAAACTCCATGAGAAATTGAAGGTCTACTATATCACCAATGGCTTGAAGCTTGATGAAACTTGTTATGAAGAATGTCGATAGTTAGTCTAGCTGTTGAGCCTTAGAGGATAGGGAATGAGAGGATGTATACGGAATGATGATGGCATAGTTGAGAGTTTTGGCTTGCCATAATGATCGAGAGAGAGTGAGAATGAGAGAATGTCGAATCCGTGCAGATGAGGGGAGGCTCGTAAGTGTGGGAAAGCTAAAGCGAATGATCACTTGCCTTCTGCATGAAAAAGGCAGGTTGTGAAAACTAAAAAGGGAAATCATGCCTCTAAGGGTTGATTATTGTTTGCTTGTGATTGAGGGAGATGGGGCGTGAACGGAGATCGGGAGCCGAGTGTGTGAGCAGTGCCCATTTTTTTTCATTTTTCTCATTTTTTGAAATAATATTAAGGGTCAATAATCACAAATAGTCTCATTTAATAGATTTCGACATTTCGAAGCTAATGACATAATCTAATTTTTGAACAGAGGCCATTTGGGCATTATCATAGCCTTCCAACTCGATATGTGTGTAGGTGCTTTGACTGCTTGATCTCTTAACCGGTTGATTATTAGATTGTGCAATATATATATATATATATATATATATTGATGTTCTGAACACAATGGTAAAATTCGTTCATTGATCGAGGTCATTTCTACTAGTTTCGATGAAATTTAGTATATCTTAGCTTCAATTTGTACACTGTTGAATCTGAAGTCCATTGAATTTATCTTGTGAGCTCGACTTGACTGATGTAGCATGCATGGTGGTCCACAAATGTGCCCCCCCCAACAAATGTGATTTATACATGGAGCGAGTCATGTTTGTTGAAAACTAGTTGGCCCTTTGGGCTGGCCATGGTTCTTGAATCACTTTAGTTTCAATTTTAATAGTTTATGGAGCTTTGCCGAAATCTATCATTAGTATAATTCCTTGTGTTTGAATGAGTGTGGTGTTTATTTTTGTATGTGTATTGGGGGGCACTATGTAGATTGTAGGGGGTACTTGTTAAAGTGATTGGGTATGACATTGAGGTATGATGTACTATCTCAAAAGATAAAGACATCAGCCTTCAATGGACCTAATCACCTAATAAGGACTCCTAAGGCATGATGGGTCTTCGAATATACTAGAGATTTTTTCCCTGCTTTACATGGATGAATAAAGCAAGGTTTATATTAAACTAAGTTCTAAAGTTCCCTATGGAGGCAAGCATCTATAGTTAATTGCATCCTAAGAGAAGAAACTCCCTAAGAATACTCTTGATTAAAGTAGAAAATCATCATCTCCAAGATTTCTAGTTTAGACTATCAAAGGATTGGTTTTATTTGAAAAATCAATTGAGAAAGTTCAAGGAGAAGACTTATTTTTGGAATTGAAAGAAAATAAGTGGGGAATGCACATGATACTAGGAAGCTTTAGATGCATTCCAATCCATTCTATAATTGGGCTTTATGTATTTGAAAATGATGAGATTTTTTTGTTAGAGTTGAATTTTATTAGATTGCTAGGGCTTATAATCCACCAACACAAGATTATGAAAATGCCTAAGAGATGAGAATTTATGCTTGTAGCCCTAAGGAAACAGCTACCTCGAATCCTAAATCTAGGGAGTTTTAGTAAGAGCTAAAGCACAACCTAAATCTAAATGGCAGGTGGACATAAGGGTTTACCTCCACAAGAGAGAATAAACCTGCCTGACTTTTGGACTTATAATCACCTGGAGTGGCTGTCAACTAACACCTCCTATAGTTTTAAAACCATGTAGCTCAGTTATATGAATTTGTAAGATAGTTGGGCTATTATTTATTTAGAGAGAGATTAAAGTCCTTAAACTCACTCCCTAAGAGACTAGAGCATGAGTGGTATGAATAATGGCTTAGTCTAATGAAAGATATTTTTAAATATTATTTAATCTTGTACTCAACATTTTAGTAATGGCTATAGGATTTCTTATACCTAAATGCATGATAAAAATAGGTTATGAGCCAAATCAGCTATAAAAAGGTGTTCTCCACAACAAGGGATGCCCTCACTAGTCAAGCATTCCCTAATCATGCAAGGATGGAGATCCTTCATATTCAAGAGAGAAAGAATATACATGCATGGTGAAAAACATTCAACCATTCAGCTAAGTGGTTGCTAAATCTTTTAATTATTTTGTTTAAGATGTAGGCTTTATGGTGAGGTTATGAGTTGTAGAAAATTTTAGTTATGAGTGATTAGTTGGGTAAAAAATTTGTTCTATCCTAAGAGCCTAATTGTATCCAAGCCACATATTATGCCATTAATCATTTAAGAAACTATGAAATAGATGAAATTTTTAACACAATCTAAATTAATGATCAATCAATTTCTATAACTCTCATGAAAGAATAAGAGGCCGGTGCGGTTAGGTATCACCGTACAACCCAAAAAAAATATGGGTAGCTGAGCTCTACCTTTATACAACCCGAAATATGAAAGAATAATTACAATTGTATTAAATACTATGGGGGTCTTCTTTCTTCATTCTTCCATTTTTTCATATCTCTTTTCATTCTTCTTCTGATTCAGATGTGCTTACTTCAAAGGCATCAAAAGGCACCCCAGGATAAAGCCTTATGGCTAGTGCTCATCCTAATCCCCCATAGCACTAATCCTAATTCCTATTACAAAATTATATTGAAAATAGAGAAAGTAAATCTAATTACACATGCAAAATAGAGGTTACCTAAACACACACACACACACACAATCCCAAGTAGTTATATATATGATTTAGACTTAGTACCATACATATGGGTAACCAAGCCCACCTATCCTAACTTGGATTATGCTTAGGGATTTAAGCAACCTACAAAGAGAGCATTTATATTTATTTTAGGCATCCCCTTAAGCATAATTTTTTGTAGAAATTATGATTAGGCTAAGAATGACCTAACATCCAGTCTACAAAGCATATACTCTAACATCTAGTCTAAAATAATACATCACAAAATAAAATATTCATCACATCTTACACCATCCTAATATAGAGCTAGAAGTGGTGACTTAATTCTAATGTGTGTGTTAAGGCTTATGTGGTATGTCTTACTAGGCATTAGAGTCATAATTTTCAATTTAACATGAAAGGTTAATTTCACTTTAAGTTGTTTAATTTATTTGAGAATTTTAATTTGAGTTTTCTTTTATTTAATATGATTATACTTAGTAACTAAATGTTATGAAGAGAAGAAAGAGGATTACCCCCTTTCATCCCTACCTTAAGCCACTTTCTAAAGTAGGTTTATTTTATTTAATTCTTTTTTAATGAATAGCTTATTATATATTTTAAATTAATCATAAGTTTAGGTTCACTTTAAATAACTTCATTCAATATGAAAGGCATCTTAAGATTAATCTAATTGAGTTACTACCAAATGATATATATCAAACCATTCCCTTCCATCACATGTAACATGCATATGATTTAGTCCTAAGTGTATCTATATATGCAACATGTTTTAGCACACTTAAATGATGAATGTAGATGGGTATATTTAAAGTTTATATTCTTTCATTTGATTTAATTATTTAATCATATTAATTTAAAGCTCTATCCAAATTCTTATATAAAAATACGTAGGGATGAGGTTAAATAGGTACGTGCCATTGTTAAACTAGGGAAGTGAGGTAATCAAATGATATCCTTGGTGCTACTTAAAGCCTCATATTCCTGGGATGTCCAGACTATATACCCATTTGCATTCAAACATATATAAGTTTGTATATATGAACATGAGAAGGGGAACTCCAAATCACATAATTAGATAATTCAATCATTCAAATGGCTATGAATGCGTGTATTTTCAATAGAAAAGGGGATCATCATCATCTAATTAAGCATATCTACACATGTATAGAAGATGTAAGCAAGTACGTGCCATTGTTAAATCAGGAAGTGAGGTAATCAAATGACCTCCTTAGGGCTACTTAAAGCCTTGTATTCTCGGGATGTCCAGAATAAACACTTGCATCTTAAATACGTATGAACATATACAAAACTATAAATATGAGAATCATGCAAAGATTATATTTTTCTTTGATTGATTCATTTATGCATGTGAATTAAAGTTCTATCTAAATTATAATGTAGAAATGCATGTAAATAAAAGCAAACAAGTACGTGTCATTGTTAAACTAGGGAAGTGAGGTAATCAAATGACCTCCTCGGGGCAACTTAAAGCCTCGTATTCTCAGGATGTCCAGACTATATACTTATTAACATTCAAATGCATATAAAACTACATATGAATTAAGAAAAGAAACCTTAACTTCACATACCTAAGCTATAAGCACATGCAAAGTCTATATGTATTCATGATTATTATCACTCTAGTCAATGTAATTGATTTATAAACTTTACAAAAATAATTTGAATTTATTAGTGATAATAGCCACACATATCATAACTTAACCCAACACATGCAAGCCACAAAAAAATCATTTGATTTAATTAATTTTGAAAAGATGAATGTATGATTTCAAATGAAATACAATATTTAACATGATTGAAAAGGAATGAATAAACATAAACACATGATTTCATTCAATCAAATTATTTCCTAAGGAAAATCATATTAGATTAAGCCATTTAAAGTAAACCAAAGCTTTCTTAGTACCATTTTTAATTTCATGTTTTGATTTGATTTAAGGATGTGAGGATGAGGTTTGCTAATCCTAATCCATTCCCATGTTTGTTAGTTAATTTGGTTTAATGTAATGTAATTAAGTTGATTTTATGAATTAATTAAGCTGTAGTGTGCATTAAGTACATTAATTAACCCTTTCATATGTTACCTTAACATAACTACCCAAATAATTGTGAGCCAATGTGACATGCACATGAATTGAAAATTAAATTAGTAATGACCCTAAGAAATAAAAGGGGCCTAATGCAATTAGCTCATAATTAATGGTTAATTAAGTTAAGAAACTTAATTAATTGCTCTTATGATTTTCCCACACATGTGGACTAACCATAATTTAATTAAACTCCTTTAGGTTATTAAATACCTAAAGATCTACCCCATGATTTAATTAATTTATTTAAAAATGATTATGATTTCAATTTAATTAATTAAGTGATTTACTTAATTAAATCTTTTGATTTTTTTGAACTTGGGAAAGGAGGCTCTTTGTTATCCATTTCAATGAGTTAGGCTTAATTTAATTTGTTACTGTTTTAATCATAGCTTTAAAGGGAAATTAAGGTTTAATTAGTCAATTTTCCTAATTAAGTGAGTAATAAATCCTAAGAAAATCATGGGAGGCAGAGGTTATCCCATTAAATTAACCCAAAAAATTTGGGATTAATTGCTCAAAAAATTAAGGGGTAATTAAGCTAATTAATTTTATAATTAAACCATAATTAAGCCTTAATTCTTTTTAAAAATTAATTAAGATTATTTTTAATTAATTCTCTTCTAAAATACCTTTAAAATTAGTATTTATTTATATTTTTCTAATTTTTCTATGATTTGTTATAATTTTTAGAAATTTTAGCCATTTAAAATGATTAATTAAAGCTTAATTCATCACATTGCGCCGGCGATACTTTCCACTGGTGGGATTATCTACTTAAAACTTATCCAACTACATGGGTGAATCTTTTCATCCATCGATCCAAGATCGATGGATAATCCATGGCTTAATAGAATTAAATTAGATCAATCCATTAGATCTATTCATGATCATCCATTCCAATCATGTGGAATGGACGGTGCATGGTTTATCATCACACAAGCGAGGGAAAATTGAGTTCGTCCGCCATTATTCGCGTGATCCGAGCTTACCCGAGCTCATATTAACTCCAAAAGGATCCCACACCTTCACAACATTGATCAGAGAGGATCCAATGATCAAGATCACATGAGATGAACATTTCCTTCAAAGAGCTCCAATTACTTTTTCACCCAAGGTCAGTTTTAGGGGCATAGCTCACAAGAGCTCAAGATGGTGATAAATTTGATTGAGGAAGCTTCACCTAGTGGAGATGAAGCCCTACTGATCAACTTGAGCCTTAATTTGAAGTAGTTTGCTCAAAAGAACAACACTGAATGCTTAAGAGGCAGGTGTTGATTGAAGTCCTATCTCTGATGGTTGAGGAGCTCAGGAGAAGATTCTTTCTTGCTCGATGGGCTTTGGGGATGGTGTGTGCAATGTTAATTTGACTTTGGTGGAGGTTTGAGCAAATGAGATCAAATGGAGGAGTGCCTTATTTCAGCTTGAAGAAATACGACAATGGGGAGCTCAATTTGCTTCATGGAGGGCTCTAAGGTTTTCAAAATGGTATATAGGGAGTTTGAGAGTGAGTGTGCTCGATTTAGATCGAATTGGGGGCGGGGATACCCCCTCTTCCCTTGAATCAAATGGTGAGATAAGTTTTGGTATCTAATGATCATCCGACCACCTCAGGAGGTTATGGGTGGCAGAGAGTGGATGAGGTGGCTTGATTTGAGTGGGTGAAGGTGTGGAGGTGGCCAAAGAGGAATCATTGATGTCCTATGGGTTTCAAATGCTCCAATGGGGAGGATGAGGTGATTTCACCTCCCATGGGTCATGGCTAACCCAACCACCCTTTGGGTCAGGTTGGACAATGTTCTTAGTGCCTAGGTGGACCATTGGGAGGGTGCCAAGTGGCCAAGGAGTGGAAATGATCACTTACATGGGTAATTTATCTCATGTGAACCCTTGAGCTAAGGGTAAAATAGTTATTTGATATTGGATTTGATTTGGGAAGATTTGAAATAAGCCAGAAGCAGGTTAGCCCAAATTTCAAGTGATTTGGAGTTTATTTGGTTAGGTTTGGCTCAATTTGGCTCAAATGGGTCAAATTGGGTTAGGTTGGGTCAAGTTGACCAATTAATCAAATTGGATCAATCTAAGGGTTAGGTCAAGTTCATATGATCATTTGAGATGCATTTGTGTCATTAGTTTTGTTTGATTTGACTTAGATTTGATTTTGATTCATTTGAGTTAATTTGGGTCAAATAGGTTAAGTTGACTAATTTGACCAAATTGGCCAAACTTGCTTAAGTTAGGTGTTGGTTTGAGTTTAGCTGACCAATTGAAGATGATTTTTGGCTTTGGTTTCAATTAATTTGGATTTGATTTTGATTTAGGCCAACTTGACCCTTTAGGTTAATTTGGGCTAAGTAGGTCAATTGGGTACAATCATGGTTTTGGTCAAGTTCAATAATCAATTTGGAATGAACTTGAGCCATTGGTTGCAGTCAATTTAGTTTATATTTTGATTTGACCCAATTTGGCCTTTTAGGTGAATTTGGGTTAACTTGGGTCAAGAGGGCCAATTGGGTTTGGTTCGACTCAATTGAAGGCAAGTCGTGTTCAAATGCTGATTTTGAGTTGGTATGAATCATTAGTTTCAAGGGTTTTGGCTTAAGGTTGCAATTTGGCTAGTTTAGGTTCAACTGCGTTAAGGGGTTGACTTGGTCAAAGGACCAAGTTGACTTGGTTTGACCCAATTTGTGACACTTGATGACCTAGGGTGATCAAAAATTATGATAGGATGTATTGGTTCGCTTGGTTCAATCCAATTTGGGTAGGATTGGAACTTGGCTCAAATAGGTCAAATTGGCCACTTTGGGTCAAGTGGACCAATTGGGTTTAGTTGGCTTGATTTTGGTTTGAGTTTAATTTAGTTGAGTTTATATATGGATTTGGGATTGGTATATAAATTCAATTGTAATTGGTTTGGGTTTAAATGGGTTTTGATTCAATTGAATATTTCAAGTTAAAAGGTTTAAGTTGGGTTGGATTTGGGTTGACTTTAGTTTGGCTTGATGATTGTAGATTTCATTTATATTTGAGATGATAATTGAAGGAATAATTGAATCATGAGAAAATCAATTGAATTTTAGTTTTGGAATGAAGAAATTTGGCTAAGTCCATGGAGTTGGGTCATGTTGCTTAGGTTTGGATTTTGATTTAGTTTTGATGATTTAAATGTACATTTCATTTATTTTGTGAAGATAATTGATAATATAAATTGGTTATGAGAAAATCAATTGAGTTTGGATTGATTTGGAGTAAGGTTTGGCTAAGTCCATGGGATAGGTTATATGGTTTAGGAAGGATTTTGATTTAATTTGATTTATTTTAATTTAGTTTTGATCATTTGAATGTAGGTTTGATTTATATCTAGAATGATGATTGAAGATATAAGTTGATTATGAGAAAATCAATTAATTTTGGATTGATTTGAAAAGGTTTTGACTAAGCTCATGAAGGTAGGTCATAGGGCTTAGATTTGGATTTGATTTGGTTTAGATTTAGTTTTGGTCAAGTGATTGTAAATTTGATTTATATTTGTAGAGATGATTGAGGATGTGATTGATCCATGAGAAAATCAATTGAGATTTGGATGAAATTTTGGCTAAGTTCATGAAATTGATTCAAAGGTCTTAGAAAGGATTTTAAGTTTGGGTTTGATTATGGGCTTCAATCATTTGATTTTAAAATTTGGGTTTGGATTTATTTTTGAGTTTGATGCTTTGAATTGAACTTGAGGTTTTGTTTAGAGAAGGTGAATATGGATTGGATTTTGGTTGTAATCCCAATCCCTAAGGCATAAATCAATTCTATGGTTAACCCTTCTAAGTCTCTAGGCTTACGTTAAGTGTTTACCTAATTGTTAGGAGTTTCTTGTGACTAGGGAAGTCTTAGTGTTTAGGAGACTCCTAAGTCTAGGATGGAAGATTTAATCCTCACTCCAAAAGTGAGATCAACAACAAGCTAATTGACATGATTGACCAATTTGTCTTGATTGACTTGTCAGATGTATAAGAGCTTATGCTACCATCTACTATATGCTTCAATGGGTTTATTGAAGATCTCTTTATTTTGTGTTTTTATAGATTTGGATTTTCTTTGATCCCTAGCTTCATTCTTGACTGATGTTGGATGGAGGAATTGGTTTGTTTGCTTTAAGATTTAAAATTCCTTCTATCCTAGCTTTAAACTTGATGGACTTGTTGAAGGATTGGCCTGATTTGTTCATATTGACTTGTCAAGAAGTGTATGTACACCCTAAGTCTTGTTCTTGCTTCTTAGATGGACTCATTGAAGGGTGCATACAGATGACCTAGCCTTCCAGCTTATATTAAGTCTATAATATTGAGTTATCAATCTAGCAATGTATGCTTTAACAGACTAAATAATCATGAAATTTGTTTAGTTTGACCATTGAACTTTGTGTGAACTATGAAATTGCTTCCTCGATCCTGTGCTTTCTACTTTGGTGAACTAGATGATGAAATTGGCTTTGATTTATGCTTGATCAGACTTTTGAAAAAAGATTGAAGTATTACCTTGCAGGCAATATAATTGAGAGTTATTTCCACAGATTATCTTGGTCCATCGATCAAGTAGAAAGACCTCTTAAATTTTGGTTGCTTTTAATCACTAAGCTAGATTTGATTTAAGATTGAACAACTATCATCATTGGACTGATGAGCAGGAGCTCTTTCACTGTGGCCTTTTCTTATAGCTCGTTGAGTGAGGAAAGCGTTAGTGACTCAGCCATTTATGAGATTGTTGAGTTTGACCTTTAGAACCTACTTGAGTCTTTGACTTAAGTTGTGATGACTTAGTGGTTTGGTCATCAGACTAATGAACGGGGGCTCTTTCACTGCGGCCTTTTTGGTGGCTTGTTGAGTGAGGAAAGCGTTTTCAACTTGGCCATTTATGAGCTTGTTGAGTTTGACATTTAGAACCCATCCATGTCCTAGACTTGATGATGTAGATGTTAATATTTTTCCAATTTAGTTGATTGAAGCTTTCAATATTGGGAGTTCTTCTGATTGATCTTTGACATTTGATGAATCTTGGAGAAAAACTAGAACAACCTTGATCATAAAAAAATGCCCCATATCTAATAGGGGGATTGCAGATGAGTTCAAAAATGTTTTACAAGTTTGATTTTTTTATTGCAAGATAGACATGATATGTTTTTCAATCATAATATGTATCTATCTAAGGATCTCATCATAAAGCATGATGTCGACTTAGATAAATATATAAAAATGTCCCTTATCTAATAGGGGGCTTTCAGAGTAATTGTTAAGAGAATTTAAAATGTCTTTGGTCCTATGCTTTGTACTTTTAGACTTGTTGAAGACTTTCTCTTGAGAGTTTGAAATTTGTAATTTTTTTCAGTCCTGGCTTTGTGCCTTGATGTACTTAATGGATTTAATGATTTGTTGTTGAGATGAGAATATCTTCATTCCTATGATTTGTGCTTTGATGGACTTATTGAAGAATCTTAAGATTTTGTGGTTCATATTTTCTTCTATCCTGGATTTATGCCTTCATAGATTTGGTGAATGAATTCCATAAATTATCATGAAGATTTGTTAGGTGATATGAGGTTACCTTCTACCCTAGCTTTTTGCTTTTATGGGCTCATAAAAGGATGATAGTAGATGACCTAGCCCTCAGAGCCTGTGTTGGGCCAATGTCAAAGTGTCATCAATCCTATGCTTTTCTCGTAATGAACATGTTGATGACATAACTCTCTTTGTCCATCCTTGTCGACCTGCATGCATGCTGTATCAGTCGAGTTGAGCTTACAAGAATAATTTTGATAGACTTTGGATGTAACAGTGCATAAATCAGAGCTAAAATACACTCGAGGGTGCGAATATTAGTCAAAATGGTCTTCGATCGATGAACGAACTTCGCCATCACATTCAAAATGTTAAAATTGATCAGAATATGCAGATTGCATAATTTGATGATTGATCGATCAAGAAAGAAGTCCGTCGTTGTGCCTATGCGCACAACAGAGTCAAGAAGCTGAGATAATGCCCAAATGACATCTGTTCATGAAATTAATCACACTGTTAGCATCAAAATATCAAAATCTATCAAATAAGACTATTTTCATTAAATTTGGGCAAGTCAACATGAATGCCGTGCAATCAGATGCGATAACGCACAAATCAGAGTTGAAATTGACCCGATTCAACTCCGACTTGAACCAAACAACCTCTGATCTTGAAACGGACTGCGTCGTTGGAGCCAAAATATCAGAATAACCTAAAATTGACATATATATTATGTGATAATGTTGGTAGAAAATATCAATTAGGGTTAATTTTTAATTAAATAAGAAAAATCCTATAAATACCCCTCTAATTCTAACCCTAATTAAATTCCCCACGCCTCAAACGCTTGACCTCTCCTCTCTCCCTCTCTCTCATGATACAGGCACGCATGCAAGGTCCAGATCTCTCCTCTCCCTCTCTCTCAGAAATCGCACACATGATGCTGTGACCTCCTCCCTGTCCGCGACGTGAACTTCGGAGTAAATGATCGCAGCATCTATTCACGACATAACACCCACCATGCGATCTGCTTCTGATGAGATCGAAATGCACTTGTGTAATGCCCACAAGCGCAGGTTCCGCTCAAAGTCTGTGTTGAAATATAAGTACCGATGCCTCTTTCTTGATAGGAGGAAAGTGGTTTGGGTGTATAAGTACCCGTACACACCTTTCTTGGTATGGTAAAGAAATATGTGTTTCATGCAGATATTTTAGAGCCTCAAACATGCCTTTCTTGGCATGGTGGGATGGCTCATTCATTCCGTGATTTATACCACCCACACATACCTTTTTTGGCATGGTGGGCAGGCCCAGAATACCTGAAGTAGTCCCTTACATGGAGATGACGTTGGGATGCTAATGAAATGTTGCCAAACTTCACATCGATTGGGGGGGCCTAAATAGCTTGGCATAAAGCTAGGTCATAATATAAAATTATTGTTTAAACTTATATTGCAAGTGTTTAAGTACCCGTGCACATCTTTCTTAGTGTGGTGGGAAAATGTGATTCACGTAGGTACTTTAGAGCGCTATATATTCCTTTCTTGGCTGGTGGGATGGCACATTTAGGTCATGATTTATACCACCCATACACGCCTTTCTTGGCATGGTGGGTAAGCCCACCATACCCGGCAAAGACTTATATCTGACTACATCTGATGTCAAAATCTTGTCAAATTTTACACGATAGAGGCTTAAATAGCTCAAATGAAGTCAACCACAAAGCTAAAATTAGCTATTTAAATTGATATTACAATTATATAAGTACTCATACACGCCTTTCTTGGCATGACATGAAAATCTGTTTTACATACATGTGCTTTAGAGACCCATACATGCCTTTCTTGGCATTGTGGGATAATGCATTCGACCATGGTATTTACACCACCCATACATGCCTTTCTTAGCATGGTGGCGTGCCTGCCCCATTGACTTATGACGGAGGCTATCGAAATGCTATCAAAAGTTTATTTTAAATATTTTACTTGCAATGAGGACTCAATAAAAATAAGCAACATTATTCAAATCCCCTAAAGTTAAATTAATATTAATTTAAATAACCCGCATGAGCTGGGACATTATGCTGAATGCTTAAACTTAGTGTTTGAGGATGCCGAGTGGGTTGATTCCCTGTTGGGTCTTATGACAGGGTCTGAATTAACAAAACCTTAAAATCTAATAATAATATTATAAGAATATCAACTTATTAAAATATCAAAGAAGCTAATTCTATCATATAATAGTAGATCTAATCCTCTATTATTAAATTAATAGAGTCATCGGGATCTGGAATAGCAAAATAATACATATACCTGGATGATGGCTATGTTGAATGAAGATTTCAACCAGAGGGGATACTTCCATTAAAATGTAATCACAATGTCGATTAGATTAAGTTAAACCAAGTATCAATCCAAATGCAAAATCTAACTTATCATTATGTGTTAAATGCTTAAATGAAATTTAATCTTTAAAGAACTTAAAGCTAAAACTCAATCCATCTTCTGCAATTATTTGCTGAAGAAGATAAATTAAGAAAATTCTTTCTTATAAAGGAGACAATATCAAGTCAAGTGTATTTCTATATTCACTCTCAATCAATCTTATGACAACAAGGATGTGGCCCATGTCCTCGTGGCTTGCCAATAGGCTCCACATATGATGCAGTTATGACCTGAGTCCTATGATCAAGTGGTTGCCACTAAATGTCACCATTATATCACAGCCATGACTATAGCCCATATGCTTCCCAATGACTTTGACCTTTGAGATGTGAAACATAGGGTGCACTTGATAAGGAAAAAATCCCTCTGCCAGTTAAGGTGTACTTAAGCATATCTCCTTAGACAAACATCACCCCAGGTCTAAAAGGATTACTTGGATGATGCAACCCATGGTTGTTGATAAGGATCTTTCGGTTATGTTGGGTGGACTACCTCCTCTGATCAAGTAGACTAGGGACCACGATAGTCCGGGATGACAGAACTATGAGAACTTGATCGGGCATGTCATCATTCCCCAACCATCCATTTTAAGTTAAAGGATGATGAACTTTATAAATTTAAATTCTAAAACTCCACATACTGCTACTATACACTACACATTAAGCGCTCTAAGGATTAGCCTTAATAGAAAGTTCTCTTTCAACATTAGGATGGGTAATTAATTATAGGTGTTTGCACTTATAAAAAACCTGGAACTAGATCAATAGTCCTCATAAATGAGAACAATATCTCTGGATAGCGTCTTATCTACTATTCTATCTGCCTTTTGAAATTTCACTGACATTGTGGTGTTTATTTTCGATTATGGGGGGGGGGATACCACAGATCTAAGGGTGTACTTATTAAAGTGATTGGGTACGAGATTAAGGAATGGTGCACTATCTCAAAAGATATAAATCATCACCCTATACTCGACTTAATCACCTAATATGGACTCCTAAGGCATGATAGGTCATTAAATATACTAGAGATTTTCTCCTACTTTACATAGATGAGCAAAGAAAGGTTTATTTAAATCAAGTTCTAAAGTTCCTTATGGGGGCAAGCCCCCATAGTTAATTACATCCTTAGGAAGGTGAGTTCCTTAAGAATACTCTCAATTAAAGTAGATAATTATTATCTCTAAAGATTTCAAAGATAGGACTATTAATAAATTGGCTATGTTTAGAAAATCAATCGGGATAGATAAAAAAGGTGAGACTTATTATCAAAGCCAAAAGAAGATGTGTAAAGAAGCATTATTGATATTTTATTAGAAGGCAAGGACTTATAATCCCACAATACAAGATTGTGAAAATGCCTAAGAGGTGAGAATTTATGCTTATAGCCTGAGGAAAAATAGTAACCTCAGATCCTAAATCTAGGGAGCTTTAGTGAGGGCCAAAACATGTTCTAAATTTATGGCAAAAATGAGTATATTATTTGCCTCCATAAGAGAGAGTAAACCACCTGACTGCTGGACTATAATCGCCTGGAGTGGCAACCAACTAACTCCTCTTACATTTTAAGGCCATGTGGTCAAGTCATATGTATTGCAAGATGGCTAGGATGTTATTATTTAGAAAGAAACTAGAGTCCTTAAACCCATTTCCAAAGAGACTAGAGCATGAGTGGTATGAATAATGACTAAGCAAAATACAAATTTTATCAAATTTTATTTGACTTTGGACTATTTATTTTGACACTAGCCATAGAATTTTATATGCCTAAATGTATGATGAAAGTGATTATGGGTCAAATCAGATAGAAGAAGGTGTTCTCCACCCATAAGGGAAGCCCTCACAGGTTAAGCATTCCCTTGATGTGCAATGGATGGAGAACCTTCATTTTTAAGAGAGGAATAAGATAATATGCATGGTGTTAAGCATATAACATTTAGCTAAGGGTTTGCTAAATATTTTATTATCTTGATAATGTCCTAGGCTTTATATGAGGTTATGAGTTATTTTTTAGAAAATTTAGTTATGAGTTGTAGTTGGGGTAAAAAGTTTATTTTTTTTAAGAGCCTAATCGGATCTAGGCCACACATTAAAGCATCAATACATAAAGAACTATAATAGGCATGCAATTTCTAGTGTGGAATATAAACAAATCATCAAATAATTTATAGATCTAATGCAAAAGAATAATAGGCAGGTGTAGTTAGGTTCCACCGTACAACCCAAAAAAGAAATGGGTAGCTAAGCTTCACCCTTATACAACCTAGATTACAAAAGAATAATTATAATTACAGATGAATAAATGCTATGGGGTCTTCATTCTTCATTCTTGAGATCTTCATATCTTTGCTTCATTTCTTCATTTGGATTTATTTGCTTTAAAGGCATTACAGGGCCTCCCAGTATAGAGCCTTCTAGCCACCCTAATCCTCCCATAATACTAATCCTAATTACTAATGCACAATTACATTAAAAAAAAGGAAAAGTAAATCTAGCTGCTCCTGCAAAACAAATGTTAGCTAAATGCACCATACAACCTAAAAAGTTATATATATAATTTGGACTTAGCACCATACACATTGGTAACCAAGTCCACCAATCCTAATTTAGATTATTCTTAGAGGTTAAGCAACTTGCAAAAGAGAGCATTTATATTTATTTTAAGAACCCCTTAAACACAATCTCCTACAGAAAATATAATTAGGCTAATCACAGCGTAACATCCAATCTACGAGACATACACCCTAACATCTAAAATGATACATCACAAAACCAAACATACTTCAAACCATGCACCGCCTAACATAAAGCTAAGTGGTGACTTAATCTAAGATGTATTTGTGTGGTATGTTCTAACTTTGTTATAATTTTCTAAGTATGAAGAGATTTAATTATGAAGGGTGGTTTCACTTTAAGTGGTTTAATTGATTTATAAATTTTACTTAATGTTTTCTTTTGTTTCACTTGGTTTACACTTAACAAATAAGTGTTATAAAGGGAAGAAAAGAGAGGATCACTCTCTTTTATCCCTACCTTAAGCCACACCTAAAGAAAATTAATTAATCAATTCTTTTTAGTGAATGACTTATTACATATTTTAATTATCCTAAGTTTAGGTTCACTTTAAAAATAAATTAATTCAATAAGAAAGACATCTTAAGAATAATTAGGATGAATTACTATCACATAACACATGTTTGCTTATTTCTTTTCATCATTTATAGCATTTGATTAAGTCCTAGACATACCTATACTTGTAATTTATATTTTAACATACTTGAATGATGAATGTAAGCAAATGTATTTGGAATTGATATTTTATTTGGTTGAATTATTATGTCATATTATTTTAAAGCTCTATCTAAATTCTTATACAAAAGTATAAGGAAAGAACTTCAAAATATATGATTAATCAATTCAAACACTTAATAAAGTATGAATGCATGTTTCTTTTTAATAGAAAAGGGGTTTTTCTTTCATTAGCCAAATGCACACACAAATGTATAAACATTTTTAGCAAGTATGTCGCCATTGTTCTACACCAAGGGAGTTAGGTAGGAACCTGCTCAGGGCTACTTAAAGCCATGCGCCCCTAGAATGTCCAGATTAATATACCTGCTATCCTTAGATACATATGGATGTATAAGCAACTATAAAAATGAGAATCATGCAAAAGTAGAATTGATTTGATTAAATTATGGTTTTCATCCACTAGTTGTATCCCACATACATACATAAATACATACATATATATATATATATATATATATATATATATATATATATATATATATATATATATATATATATATATATATATAAGAATTTTAAGAAAGTACAATGCTATTGTTCTACACCAAGTGAATGAGATAGGAATGTCCATAGGGCTACTTAAAGTTGTGCATCTTAAACACACACATCCACGGGATGTCGCACTAATATATCCACTATATATATATATATATATATATATATATATATATATATATGTGTGTTTGTGAATGTGCAAGCAACTATAGAAATGAAAAGTATACAAAAGTTGGACTCAATTTAATTAATTTATTTACGTAAATTAATTGAAGTTTTATCTAAAGTTTAATGTCAAAGATGCATAAGAATGAAATCAAACAAGTACATCGCCATTATTATACACCAAGGGAGTAAGGTAAGAACCTCCTTAGGCTACTTAAAGCAGTGCATCCTTGGGATGTTCAGACTAATATACCGCTAACATTCTTACTTATGCAAATCAACATATGAATATAAGAAAGAAATGTCACTTCATACACTAAGTTTATATTCACATGCACTTCTTATATATACATAACTAAGGTCACAACATATATTCATACTCATTAAGAAGCTTTTGAAAATATATTTATAATTTAGTAGTGATAATAACCACACATATTTTTAATTAAGTCAACACACGCAAATTGACATAAAGGAAATCATTTCTTACTTGCTTAATTTTTGAAAAGATTGAATGCATGACTGCAAGTGACATATAATATTTTAATATGATTGAAAGGAAATAAAGAAACATAAGCTTGTAATTTCATTCAATCCAACTAGTTCTTAAGGACAATCACATTAAATAAGCTTATTTAAAATAAACCAAAGTTTGTTAAAGCCATTTTTAATTTGATATTTGATTTGATTTATGAAATGTGAAAGTGGTTTTTTGGTCCTAAGCCTATACCCTTATACTCGAGTTAATATGATTTAATAAAAAGCCATTCGGTTGATTTTGTGGCTTAATTAGGTTGAGGTATGAATTAAATCAATTAATTAACCTTACCTATGTCACCTTAAGGTAATAAATTAAATAATTATGAGCTAATATGATATGCAACCACGTGAAAAGTAAATAGCAATTCTCCTATGAAATGAAAGGAAATGCAATTAGCTCATAATTATAAATTAATTAAGCTTAAGGAGCTCACTTAATTATTCTTATAGTTTTCTCACACATGTGAGCTAACCATAATTTCATTAACTCTCTCTCTTTAGATTATTGAACACCCAAAGAGCTACCCAAAGTTAATTAGAAAGTAGATCCAATTAAATTAATTAAGTTCATTAATTATCTACTTAAATCATAATTATCCTTAATCAACAATATGAAATGGACTTAGGGAAAGAGATAAAGAAGGGAGCCTAAGTCTCAACCCCTAAAGTTCAGGTATGATTTAGATTTTGTTTGATTTTGTTAATTAATTAATTAATGGGTTTTTATTTAATTATTTAGAGGGAATGGAGAAGACTTAAGGAAAAGATTGGAAGAGGGGGTCCTAATCCATTTCCCTAAACTTTATCACCATTAATAGAGGTTAATAAGCTTAATCAAATGATTAATTTCCTGTTCATTTGCTTAATTATCATTAATTAAGTTAGGAGAGTAATTAAGGCTTTCATTAATTCCCCCAATTAATTATCCAATAAATCCCAAGAAAAATAGGGGAGGCAGAAGTCTTCCCCTAAACATCTCTAGAAAGTTTAAAATTAATTGGATAATTAATCAAAGAGTAATTAGGCTAATTAAATTTTTAATTAAACCTTAATTGAGCAAATATTATTCAATAATTAATTAATAATAATTTTAATGGATTCCCTATGAAATATCTTTAAAATGAGCCCTCATTAGTATATTTTTTAATTTTTTTTATAATTAGTTATGAGTTTTGGAAGTTTCAACATTAAAAAAGAATTAATTAACCTAATTAGCCCCCTAATCCCATTGGCGCCACGTGGAGGCTGACATGACGTGCTTTCCACGTGGCATGACGGGATTAGTTATTTAACTTATCACATCAAATGCTGAGGGGATGGTGGTGGAATGCATTTTGCATGGGCCATCCCATCTAAGATCAGATGTCCATGATCAAACCTATGGTTCCAAAGGAAAACAAGGGTTCTATGCATGATCAGATCAGGACCGTCCATTTTGATCTCACGGAATGGATGGTCCATGATCTATCTCCACTCGAGTGGTGCGGCGAAATACCATCGATCATCACTTGATCTGAGCTCACTGGATGGGGATCAAATTGATCCCATACCTTGGGGAAGCACAACACACAAATCCAACTGTGAAGATCGCATGAGATGCATGTTTTTTCATGAAGGACCAACCTATTTTAAGCTAAGGATCAGTTTTAAAGGCATACCTTACTAGAGCTTATGATCGATGATTTCAAATATTGAGGAAACTTCATTTGGTAGAAATGAAGTCTTGTTAAGCCGCATGAGCTTTGATTTGGTGTAGATTGCTCGAAAGACCAAGCTATAGCACGTAGGTGATCATCTTTGGTCAAAACCTCACTTTTGGTAGTTGAAGGCAATGGGAGTCGATTCATTTCAGCTCATCTAGGTCCAAGGATGATGTGTGCAAAGTTAATTACACTTTGATTGCAATTTGAGCTAATGGCAATCGGAGGTGGCCTCCCCTATTTTGGTTTTGTGTAAAAAAACGAGAATGGGAATTTAGGGACCTCGGGAAATGCAAGGGGATGCTCTAGGACATCTCTCCTTGGCTACTAGGGTTGAATCAAGTGTGAGTGTCTAAGTTTGAGTGAGAATGAGGGGTATACCCCCTCCTTCCTTGGCTTGGACAGTGATGATGATTTCAACTTTTTGGATAGTGATGATGATTTCAGTTTGGGCAGAGAATCCTACCACTTGGCCTCTCATGAGTGGAGGAAGGGTGGGAGGTGTCCTTGGAGGTTTGAAATGCTCAAATGGGAATGGGGAGGTGATTTCACCACCCCATGATTCATGGCCAACCCAACCACCTTTGGGTTAGGTCAGCCATAGTCCTTGGTGTCAAAGTGGACCTATGAATGGGTGCCAAGTGGCCAAGGGGAGGAAATGACCAAAGATGAAAGTGTCTTATCTCATGGATGCCCTAAACCTAAGGGAAAAGTGGTCATTTGGCTACGAGTTTGATTTGGGTAGATTTCAAATGGGTCAAAAGTGGTTAGCCCATATTTCAAGTGATTTGGAGTTCATTTGGTTTGATTTGGCTATTTAGGTCAAATTGGGTCAAGTTGGGTCAAGTTGGGTCAAGTTGACCAATTGGTCAAATTGGGTCAAACTAAGGGTTAGTCAAGTTCACATGACCATTTGGAGTGAATTGGTGTCATTGGTTTGGTTCAATTTGCTTTGGATTTGGTTTTGGCTCATTTAGGTTCATATAGGTCAAATGGGTCAATTTGATCAATTTGACTAAATTGGGTTGGGTTAGGCATTGAGTCAAGTTTAATTGGCTAATTGAAATGTTTGTAGGCTTTGGATTGGTTTAATTTGGATTTTGGTCAATTTGATCCTTTAGGTCAATTTGGGCTAAGTTGGGTCAAGTTGACCAATTGGTCAAATTATACTCAATCATGGCTTTATTCAATTTCAATAATTAATTTGGAATGAACTTGAGCTATTGGCTATAATCAATTTGGATTATGGTGAAATTTGGCTAGTTTAGGTTTCATTTGGGCTAAAAGTTGATTTGGTCAATGGGCTAAGTTGACTTGGTTTGACCCAATTCAAGACAATTAATTAAGATATTAGGTTTGGATGGCGTAGTTCAATTTAACTTGGGTTAGATTAGAACTTGGCTAAAAAGGTCTTTTAGATCACCTTGGGTCAAGTGGACCTAAATGGTCCAATTGGCTTGATCATGGCTTGATTCAAGTTCGGTTGAACTCACATATGAACCTAGGATTGAAATATACATCAATTGCAATTGGTTTGGAGTCAAAATGGATTTTGGTTTATATGACAATTTCAAGTCAAAAGGGCTAACTTAGGTTTGACTTGGCTTAGCTTGATTTTGGCTTGGTGATTATAATTTATATTTATATTTGGAATAATGATTGAATCATGAAGAAATCCATGAATTTTGAATTGATTTGGGTATCATTTAGTCAAGTTCAAGGAAATGGCTAAAATGGCTAAAATTAGAAATTTGATTTGATTTGGGTTTGATTTTGGCTATTTGAATTTATCTTTTATTTATATTTGAGAATATAAATAAAGGTATAAATAGTTCATGAGAAAATCACTTGAGTTTGGAGTGATGTGGAAGCAAATTTGACCAAGCTTATTGGTATAGGTCAAAAGGGCTTAAAGGAAAATTTGGTCTTGGATTTAATTTAAGATTGTTTGGTTTGAAATTGATTTATGATTTGATAATTGATTTAAGATTAAATTGATATTTGAGAAAATTAATTGAATTGGGATTGATTGGTTAAGACTAAGTCCATAAGATGAAATCAAAGGGCTTAGGAAGGGTCTTGACATTTAATCATGGGATTGAATCATTTGAAGTTTGAATTTGATTTATGATTTGGAATTTTATTTGAGATTCGATTTGAATTGATATTTGAATATGAGGTTTGGTTTGAGAAGGAAAGCATGAGTTCAGTTTAAGCTATAGGTTAGGCATGTCTCTATGCTTAGGTTAAGTGTTGACCTAATCACTATAAGTGTCTTAAGACTAAGGAGCTCTTGGTATCTATAAGAGTCATAGATTTATGATGAGGAAGTTGAGAACTCACTCCAAAAGTGATATCAACAGACACCTAAATCATACTCTCTTCATCGAGAGGTCAGTGGTAAATTTTTAAAGCCCACAAATTTCTGGCGACTCTGTTGGGGATATGTTTCTCTTTCCATCTTAGGCTAGTTGAATCAAAGCTATAATAAACGGAGTATAATAAAGTTAAAACTTAAAAGTTATTTATAAAATGAAATTGATTGGAACTCAAAATTAATTTTAGAATGAACATAATTTTGAAGTATTCAAAATCTTTTATACATAATTTGTTCTTATGTTTTATCATGTTTGTTCTGTTGTATCTCTGCATTTTGAAAGTATGGAAATATATATCAATTGTTGATTACTAATCTTCCATATTTCATTTGTAGTGATAAGCTCTAGCTCCCCAAAAGAGGCAGCCTGAGATATTATCGGCACGGGTACATAGAGTCCTAAAGGTTGTCAAAGAAAGGGGCATAATGAAAAATAAGTTCAAAAGCCAATTATTAGAGAAGGACAATCATCCCTAATGGTAAGATCGGTGATAAAGTTAAAGCTAATTGGGATGGTCCTTACATTATATAGAAGGTGTATGAAAGACGAGCCTACCAGCTTATTGACAAGAATGATCAACCGTTGATGCCACCAATCAATGGTCGATATCTCAAGAAATATCACAAGTGACTGTAGATAAGTATATAAATACTTAAATAAATCTTGCATTAATAAAGCTTTCATACCAGATACACATGTAATGTCACTCTAAGATTCTCTCATAAAATGAGATTGCATTTTTCAAGTTACTGTGAAAACTCCCCCTATTAGATAGGGGGCATTTTTATTTATTTATCTAAGTCAACATTGTGCTTCAAGTTGAGATCCTCAGATAAATATACATAATAATCAAATGAGCTATGTTTATTTATATTAAAGAAGTCCAAACTTTATAATACATTTTTGAACTAATATACAATCCCCTGTTAGATAGGGGGCATTTTTATATGTTTATCTAAGTTGATATCATCTTAGATAGATACATATTATAATTGAAAAATATATCATGTATATCTTACAGTAAAGGAAGTTAAACTTTATAATATATTTTTGAACTCGTCTACAATCCCTTTAGACAAGGGGCATTTTTATATGTTTATCTGAGTTGATATCATGCTTTAAGTTGAGATTCTTAAATAAATACATATTATGATTGAAAAATATATCATGTCTATCTTGCAGTAAAGAAAATCAAACTTTGTAATATATTCTTGAACTTGTCTGCAATCTCCCAGTTAGATAGAGGGATTTTTATATGTTTATTTGAGTTGATATTATGCTTTAAGCTGAGATCCTTAGATAAATACATATTATGATTGAAAAATATATCATGTCTATCTTGTAGTAAAGGAAATCAAACTTTGCAATATATTTTTGAACTCGTCTATAATCCCCCTGTTAGACAGGGAGCATTTTTTATGATCAAAGTTTTTCAATCCTCTCATGTGAAACATGAGGTCTCTTGTATATATATTCGGGTTAACATCGAGCTTTATGTTGAGATACTTGAATACATCTATTATTGGCATTATTAAAGTTGCATGCTCTTGCAAAGATAAAAGGAATTCACTTCTATGCTAAAAAAGACAATCCTAAATATCAAAATTTTATCTTCCAGCTTATCAAATTCTAAAGATCAAGCTAGAAAAACTCTCAATTTCAGAAGCTTTAATCAACTAAGTTGGAAAAAACATCAACCTCTACATCATCAAGTCTAGGACACGGATGAGTTCTAAATGTTGAACTCAACAAGCACACAAATGACCCAATTGCTGATGCTCTCCTCACTTAACAAGTCAAAAGAAAAGGCTATAGTGAAAGAGCCCCATTCGTTAGTCTGATGATAAGACCATAAAGCTATCACAGCTTAAGTCAAAGATTCAAGTAGGTTCTAAAGGTTGGACTCAATAAGTCACAAATGGCCGAGTTATTGATGCTCTCCTCACTCAACAAGCCACAAGAAAAAGTCACGGTGAAAGTGCCCCTGCTCATTAGTCTAATGATGATAGCTGTTCAATCTTAAACTAGGTCCAGCTTAGTGACTACAAGTAACCAGAATCCAAGAGATCTTTCCACTCGATTGATGGACCAAGATAATTTGAGGAAAGTCTCAATTTAGAGTAGCCTCAAATCAATCTATATATTGCCTGCAACGTGATATTCCAATCCCTTTTCAAGTGAGCTGATCAACCATAAAGCATAGATTAAAGTCAATTTCCTCATCAATTATTAAAGTAGAAAGCATAGGACCGAGGAAGTGATTGCATATTTCACACAAAGGAAATGGTTGAACTAAAGTAATTACATGGTTATTCAGTCTATTAAAGCATACATTGCTAGACTGATAACTCAACATTGACCTAATATAAGCCAGAAGGCTGGGTCATCTATAGCACCCTTCAATGAGTCTGTCAAAGCAAGTATAAGACTCAAGACATACGTGCACTTCCAGATAAGTAAATATAGACAAATTATCAATTCTTCATCAAGTCCATCAAACTTAGAACTAGGATAGAAGGAATTTCAAATCCCAAAACAACTAAGCCAATCTCTCTATAAAACTTGATCAAGCATGAAGCTAGGGTTAGAGGAAATTCAAATCCACAATATCACAAAAGAAAGAGATTTTGCAAACCCATTGAACCAGAGAGTAGATGATGGAAGAACCTCTTATCCATCCAACAAGTCAATCAGAACAAATCGGTCAATCATGTCATTTAGATTGTCCAAACACAAGGCATCATACTAATGACAAATCTATCAAAGCTCCATAAGCTATTGAAATTGAAGCTAAAGTTATCCAAGATTTGTGGCCAACTCGAAGGATCAACCAATTTTCAACAAGCATATATACATGAATCACATTTGTTGGGGTATTTGTTGACCTCCATGCTACATCAGTCGAGCTCACAAGAACAAATTTGACGGACTTTAGATGCAACAGTGCTAAAATCAGAGCTAAAATATACTCGATGATAAAAATATTAGTCAAAATAATCTCTAATCGACAAACAGACTTCACCATCACATTCAGAATGTCAAAATTGATCAGAATATGCATAGTGTACAATTCAATGGTCGACCAATCAAGAAAGAAGTCTTTCAATGTGTACAATGAAGTCGGGAAGCGACGATAATGCCCAAATGACCTCTATTCATGAAATTGATTGCATCGTTAGTGTTGAAATATCAAAATCTATCAAATGAAACTATCTGCATTTAATTCGGATGAGTTTACATGAATGTCAAGTGGTCATAAGTGATAGCACACAAATTAGAGTTGAAATTGACCCGATTGGACTTGAACCAAATGGTCTCCAATCGTGAAATGAACTGCATTTAGAACATCAGAATAACTTGAAATTGATATATATATATATATATATATATATATATATATATATATATATATATATATATATTGCTCATGTGATAATGATGACTCAAAAATCTCAATTATGGCTAATTTTTAATTAAATAAGGAAAATCCTATAAATACCCCTCTAATTCTAACCCTAACTAATTTCCCCACAGCCCCTTAAACTCAATTGACCTCTCCCTCTCCTCCCTCTCTCTCACAATACCAAGCCTCATGCATGCAAGCTCCCATGATCTCCCTCTCCTCTTTCTCTCTCACGATACCGAGTAGCATGCACACAAGCTCCCATGATCTCCCGTCTGTCTTGCACGCGAGCAACCCGCAGGTGAGCATAGATCAAAGCTCTATGTCCCACATTCATTGCACCAAGACATCCATGACTCCATACACGCACTAGGGCACTGTGTGAGCATGAGAGCCGAAGTCCCCTCCCCACCCCCCACCCCCACCCGATAACCACATGCACGCCTGCTGTCGAGTCTGTCTTAATTATAGGTACTCCTATGCATCTTTCTTAACATGGTGAGGAAAGCAGTGCTTACTTGTAGCTATATAAGTACCCATACATGCCTTTCTTGGCATCACAAGAAAATCTATATTTCATGCAGGTACCATAGAGCCCCATACACGCCATTCTTGACATGGTCACCTTTTTTGGAACGGTGGGCAGGCTTTGCATACTCGAGGTAGCCCCCTACATGGGAATGATGTTGGAATGCTCCTGAAATCTGGAAACTTTACATTGATAGGGGACCTAAACAACTTGGCATAAAGCTAGGCCATAATATAAAATTTCTATCTAAACTTACATTGCAAGTGTATAAGTACCCAGACATGGCGGAAAAATATGTTTCACATAGGTGCTTTCGAGCCCCATATATGCCTTTCTTGGCATGATGGGATGGCACATTCAGGTCATGATTTATACCACCCATACACGCCTTTCTTGGCATGATGGGCATATCTAGCATACTCAAGGCAGCCCTTTATATGGGGATGATGCCGGGATGCTGCCTAAATGCTGCCAACTTTTTACACTGACATGAAGTTTAAGCAGCTCAAATGAAGTTAACTATAAAGCTAAAATTAGCTGTTTAAACTAACATTACAAGTGTATAAGTACTTGTACACGCCTTTCTTAGCATGGCAGGAAAATTTGTGTTACATATAGGTGCTTAGAGACACATACATGCCTTTCTTGGCATTGTGGGATGACACATTTGACTATGGTGTTTGCACCACTAATACTTGCCTTTCTTAGCATAGTGGGCAGGCCCAGCCCCCGTTGTAGCCTCTTATATGGGGACAACACCGGAAGGTTGCCGAAATATTGTCAAAATTTTATCTAAAATCTTATACATGCAATGAAGACTTAATAAAAATAAGCAACATTATTCAAATACCCTAAAGTTAAATTAATATTATTTTAAATAATCCACATGATCCTCGATACTTTGAATGCTTAAACTTAGTGTCTGAGGATGCTGTGCAAGTTGATTCTCTGCTGGATCTTAGGACCGGGTCCAGGTTAACAAAACCTAAAAATCTAATAATAATATTATAAGAATTTGAACTTATTAAAATATTAAAGAAGCTAATTCTATCATATGATAGTAAATCTAATCTTCTATTATTAAATTAATAGAGTCATCAGGATCTGGAATAGCAAAATAATACATATTCCTTGATGATGGCTGTGTTGAATGAAGATTTCAATCGGAGGGATACTTCCATTAAAATGTAATCATAATCTTAAATTAAATTAACTTAAATTAAGTATCAATTCAAATAAAAAATCTAACATGTCATTATGTGTAAAATGCTTAAATGAAATTCAATCTTTAAAGAACTTAAAGCTAAAACTCAATCAATCTTCTGTAATTGTTTGCTGAAGGTGACAAATTAAGAAAATTCTTGCTTACAATGGAGCTAATGTCAAGTCAAGTGTATTTCTATATTCACTCTCAATCAATCTCATGCCAGCAAGGATGTGGCCCATGTCCTCTGACTATGTGGTTGGCCAGTAGGCTCCACATATGATGCAGTTACGACCAGAGTCTTCTGATTGGGTGGTTGCCGCCAAATAACACCATTATATCACGATCATGACTGTAGCCTGTATGCTTTCTAATGGCTCTACCCTTTGAGATGTGAACCATTGGGTGTACCTGATAGGGAAAAAAGCCCTCTACCAGCTAAGGTGGACTTAAGGATGTCTCCTTAGATAAACACCATCCCAAGTCTACAAAGATTACTTGGACGATGCAACCCATGGCTGCTTACAAGGATCTTTCAATCTGGTTGGGTCAACTACCTCCAATGATTAAGTAGACTAGGGGCCATGATAGCCTGGGATGATGAAATTATGGGATCTTGATCAGGCGCATCATCATTCCCTAGCCATCTACTTTAAGTTAAAGGATGATGAACTTCTTAAATTGAAATTCCAAAACTCCACATGCTACTACTATATGCTCACATTAAGTGATCTAATAATTAGCCTTAATTGAAAGTTCTCTCTTAGCATTAGCAGGGGTAATTAATTATAGGTGCTTGCACCTATAGAAAATCTAAAACCAGATCTAAAGTCCTCATACAATGAGAGTGAAATCTCTGGGTAGTGTCTTATCTACTATTCCATTTGCCTTCTGAAAGTTTCACTGACACCTAAATCTTGGTGATGAATAATTGGTCTTCTTAGTACTAGGACCAATTCTCCTTCTTAAAGCATGAGGACATTGTATGATTGAATGCTTTGGACATTCTCGCTTAGTAGACTTCTAAATTTTTTTGAACTTGGAGCCTAACTTCGTCAAGCATATCCAACTCTTTCTTTCACAGGTGAACGTTCTCTTCTTGAGTAAGATTGAATTGGACAGCTACTCGTAGTGATGATAGCTCAATTTCTAGTGGTAGAACAACTTTAACTCCAAGTGTTATAGCATAAAGAGTGGCCTTAGTTGACATCTTATAAGTGGTTCTATATGCATATAGTGCTTCCATCATTTTAGTGTGCCACTCTCTTTTATTCTTTATGAGAATATTTTTGAGTAGCTTTACCAATGCCTTATTGAAAACCTCTCATTTTCCAATGCCTAGCAATAAATTACTAGTCATGTAAATTATAAAAGAAATCTTATGATATGCTTATGTTAATGACACATTGTATCATAGAACCTTTGAACAAATGTATGTGATGCTTAGGGACACATGAAGCCAACAAAGTGATGTCTAAAATTCATGAAGGATTTTGTGGGGCACATCAATCAGGTCCCAAAATAGCAAAAATTAAATGGACATGATACTATTGGCCATTGATGGTGAAAGACTGCATAGATCATGTTAAGAGTCATGAATGCCAAGTCCATGGAGATCTCATTCATTAATCTTTGAATCCTCTGCACCCAACAATAACATCCTAGCGTTTGAAAGTTAGGGCACAAATATAATTAGGCCGATTGATCCTCCATCATAAGTAAGACATCGATTCATTATAGCAGCTACTGCCTACTTTTTCAAATGGGTTGAAGCTGCTCCATTTAAGGAAGTCATTGCTAATCGAGTCATTGAATTCTTTACCAAAAATATTGTCTATAGAATCGGGGTGCCATGATCAATCATTTCAGATAATGGTGATACCTTTAAGAGCATGAATATATACAGATTCGCTGATTGACACAAAATTAATCAACAATTTTATTTTCTTAAAATAATTAATGAAGGGTTATCTCCAATCATCAGGCTCTTCCATTATGAAAGCTTTACATGATTTCTTTGCAATACTTGAGTTTTTCTATCTCTTGTACTTATTATTCTTTGGGAGAATGAGGAGCAATTTAAATTACTTCCTACTGGTTTGAGTTTGACGTCCCCTCTACTTGCGGGGAGTATAGATTTACTAGTTGTAGAACTTGATGAGTGAATACTTTAATCATTACATTGTCATCATCCATGTTTGCCATTTCTTTTGCTAGTTTGGCTAAGCAATTTGCTTTATTATTTTTTTATCGTGAAACTTGAGCTAGTTTAACATTCAAAATTTGTTTCATGAGCTCAAGCACTTGTTTATAATAGTATGCTAATTCAAGCTTATTAATTTTATGGACATTTAATACTTGGTTGATCACCAATTGAGAGTCTCAAAGATTCTTAAATTTTGGAATGACTTCATCAAGGCCAGCCACCAATGCCTCTGTATTCAGCTTCATTATTAGTTCTTGGTTCAGTCAACCTATATGAATGCCTCATCATGCCACATTCTGGTGTTATAAAGATGAGACTGAGGCCAGCTCTTGCTTTTGGTAAATTCAGAGGCTAAGTAAGCTCAATAGATGATGCTCCATCGAAGTACATTTCCTAGATATAGCTTTTCTTTCATGGATAAATAGAATCTCTTCATTAAGCAAATCATCATTGAGTGTTGAATCTACTAGGATAGGATGCGCAATGAGAAAGTCTGCTAGTAGCTACCTCTTTATAGCTTTTTGAGGTACATATGTAATATCAAATTGTAATTGAAGCACCCCCACCATCATGCCAAACGATATGTTAATGTTGGTCTTATCATCAAGAACGTTAATAGATAAATCATTGAGATGAGCATTATCTTGTGCAACATCATATAATGTCTGAGCTTCTGAACAACAAAGATTAGTACAAGATAGTGTTTCTCAATTGGAGAATATCTCACTGCTCCTAATAACCTTCAAATTATATAAAGGAACATTTAGTTGGCCATCTTCATTATGATGTGCCAATAATGCCCCAAGAGATTCTTCTAGTGTAGCTGTATATAAAATAAGGGGCTTTCCCTGGATTGGTCCTGCCAGGATTGGTGTATTCAATGATACTTTTGATAATGTCAAAAGTCTCTTAACATTCTTTGTCCCAATTGAAAGGAGTATCCTTCTTCATCAGCTTCTTCCTCTTGAACACAAATCTCTGATCGATACCTCCAATGAATTTTGAGCTCAGAGTGTGGAATAAGTATTTCTTCAATTTGAGGACTATGATCGAAGCTGACCTCCTCTCAAAGATATGGAGCTGATTGGTAACGGGATCCCTGGATGACTCTACAAGGTGTCAACCATTAGAAATTTCATCACATATGACCCTTCTCTTAAGAACCCATTCTTGATGAGTTTTATTTTTGGTGAATCTCTGGGAGTACAGTTTAGATGTCACACCTCTGTCTTTCTTTAAGGTAGTTTCACTTTGAGGCTTTGGCCTCCAAAATAGCTTACCTTTTTGCCGGGGCCTTTCGATGACAAATTCTTGGACCTGTGGTCCAAGTGTCATTCCTTGATGCTCATCGTGCGGGACTTGATTGGATTGATGCCTTGCTATTATTATGAGAGATGATCTCCTTGACAGAGCTTTATATTTTCTTTTCATTAGTCTCCTTTTCTTTACAACATTCAGAACTCGATGCATTCTTGAAGATATAGTTTTGGGTTTTCTAACTAGGGGAGCTGAGCTTGATGTTGTTGAGCCCAAAAAGATTGCTTAATTTTACCAATAGAATTATTCCTCATTACCCATCTTAAGTTCTCAAACCTATTTTGGGTTGAAAAACTTGCATCTGGTTCCACTATTGATTGTACAATTCTCTGCTTGAGTAATGGCTATTGAGCACATAGTTCAATATTTCTTTTTCTCCACTGCCTCTGGGTTAACTTGCTTCTAGATGAAGAAGATTCTATGTTTTGCCTTCCCGAGGTGAATGATTTAGTTATGAGAATTGTGTTATTTTAGGGAACCGGGGTACAATTCTCCCTGTAACAGTTCTATTTATTATCATGTACTTTGGGGGACTGAGCCTCTTAAAGACAGATGATTTCTTTGAGGCATTTTAGCAGTTATGGCAGTGGTAGCCTCAGCGGATCTCCTCAGAGGTTGATGTGGGTGACGTTCACGGGTTTTAGAACTATCAATGCAATCTTGGACAATAGTATCTATGGCAGTAATAGTCAGGAAGTCAGATGTTACCAAACTGGATGGTAGCTCAGTGTTTCTAGTATCAATGATGGCATTAGCCAATCGAAAGTTAGTGCCACTTCCTAGGGTAATAGTGAAAGGAGTGTCTAAAGGTTTATTATGCAAAATGAAAGATGGAGATTAATGGTTAATAATTGATATATATATATATATATACCCCATACATTAAAAATGTAGAAACACAATAGAATAGAGCGACGTAATAAGAAAAATAAACTCTAAATGAAACCTTAGATGTTCAAGACTTTATTTAGAAAGTATTTTACTTTAAGATTCATTTAAACTTTTCACTTCTATTTTCATTTCCATTTATCATTCTTATTCTATATATACTTGTTGACCTCACTTTTGGAGTGAGTTCTCAATTTTCTCATCATAAATCTAGGACTCTTATAGTCACTAAGAGCTCCTTAGTCTTAAGACAGTCCTAGTGATTAGGTGAATACTTAACCTAAGCCTAGAGACTTAGAAGAGTTAGCCATAGGAACCCTTAACCAAATCTAATTCAAATCCTAATTCAATTAATTTTCTCAAAGATCAATTCAATCCTTCAATCAAACTATCAAATTCTAATCCAAATCCAACTTCAAATATTTCAATCCCAAAATCAAATCGAAGTCCAAAATCTCTTCCTAAGCTTATGACCTACCTCCATAAGCTTAGTCAAATCTTAACCCAAATCAATCCAAAATCAATTGATTTCTTTATAAATCAATTATTCATTTATTTATACTCACAAATATATAATGAAACCCAACTTCCAATGACCAAAACTAAATCAAACTAAATTGATTTCCTTCTTAGTCTTTTGACCTACCTCCATGAGCTTAGTCAAATTTGCTTCCAAATCACTCCAAACTCAAGTGATTTTCTCATGAATCATTTATATCTTCATTTATAAAAACTAAATCCAAGATCAAACCAAAACCCAATTCAAGCATTTTTAGCCATTTCCTTGGACTTGGCCAAAATCCACCTAAACCAAGCCAAAAACTAATGGATTTTCTTTAAATCAATCATTCATTCAATCATTTATCCAAATATTAATTAAAACTATAATTATCAAACCAAACTCAAGTCAACCCAAGTCAAGCCCAAGTTAACCCTTTCACTTGAAAAACTTCAAATGAGCCAAAATCTATTAGACTCCAATTTATAGTAGTTGGATTTATATTTCAATCCTAGGCTCATATATGAGTTCAACTAAACTTGAATCAAGCCAAAACCAAACCAATTGACCCATTTAGGTCTACTTGACCCAAAGTGCCCTAAAGGACCTTTTTGAGCTAAGTTCTAACCCAACCCAAATTGGATTGAACCAAGCCCATCCAAGCCTTATATCATGACCAACAATCACCTTAGATGATCAATCACTTTGAATTGGGTCAAACCAAGTCAACTTGGTCCTTTGACCAAGTCAACCTTTAGCCCAAATGAAATTTAAACTAGCCAAAACTTACTATACACCAAATTAAATGAAACCATTAATTCAAACCAACTCATGATCAATGATTGAACATGACTAACCCTTAATTGAGCCAAACCAAGTTCAATTGGCCATTTGACCTAATTTGACCCAAATTGGCCTAAAAGGCCAAAATGGATCAAATCATGATCTAACCCAAATTGATTGTAACCAATGACCCAAGTTTATTCTAAATTGATTATTGAACTTGACTAAAGCTATAATTGAGCCCAATTTGACCAATTGGCCAACTCGACCCAACCTAGCACAATTTGACCTAAAAGGTCAAATTGGCCAAAATTCAAATTAAGCCCAAATTAATTCAAACCAAAACCTATAATAATTTTTAATTAACCAATTGAACATGAACCAACACCTAACCCAATTTGGTTAATTTGGTCAAATTGGTCAACTTAGCTTTTGACCTATATGAACCCAAGTGAGCCAAAATTAAACCAAGGCCAAATTAATTGAAACAACTTGAACCAAAACTCTTCAAATCATCCTTTGAACCTAACCAAGCCTTGGTTTGACCAATTTGACTAATTAGTCAACTTGACCCAACATGAACCCATATGAACCCATTTGACCAAATGAAGCCAAAACCCATAAAACCAACCCATGGGACTTTGGTGGCTGACCAAACCCAACCCAACCCAACTTGACCTTAGGTCAGCCCAAAGTCATCCTAAAACTGAAGGGGGCCCCATCCAAGCAATAACCAATATAACCCATTGGTTAAGCCCTCTTCACATAGGATTCCACTCATAAATGACAAAGTCCACTCTCCCATCACCTTGGTAGCCCTCACTCACCCAAATGAGGGTTCACCTAACCCACCTAGTCCATCTAACCCAGCCTAGGTCAGCCATGGACCAAGGGGAGGTGAGCCAACTCACCTCCCATACATGCTGAACACCAAAGGGATCAAGGAAATGAAATCAGCCAAGATCAAGCCTTGAGCCACCACCCATGACTTCCTCCAACCCAATTGAGTGACATGGACTAGATTGAGACAGCTCTAGTGCTCTAACGATGACTAGTTGGCAAAAAAAATGGGAGGCCATCCTGTCCGTCCAACTCAGTAAATCAAGGGGGTATACTCTCCAAAATTGAACGGGAAATAGATGAATTCACTTCGTGCAAGCTTCTTAACATAAAGCCAAGCTTCCTTGTGAGTTCTAAAGCTATTCCAAGCTTCCCACATTTGACATTCTCTTCCCGTGTGGAACTAAAATATGGGAGGCTATCTCTGATCCAAACTCTCTCAATTGACCACCAAACTTCAATTGCTCATTTCCACACCATCTCCATACCTCGTTGAGGCTACCCAACACATTTCCCAAGCTTCCAACCCACTAGAGCTAGGAGTTTGATCAAGATCAAAGCTCCAAACCTCCATTCTTGATCCATCAAGCAAACTAAGGGGAATTGGCTAGATTGCTGCTCAATAGGGCCTCATCTCTATTAGACAAAGCTACCTCCATCGATCCCATCACCAATCTTGAGCTCCGGTGAGGTAATTCTTCAAAACCATAGATATAAGAAAATTGGTTGGAGCTTTTAGAAGGAAACTTGCATGTGAGGCCATCCTAGCTGTTGGATTCTTCATACGAAGGTGTGGGTTGAATTTGGAGTGAATCTGAGCTCAGGTGAGCTCAGATCGAGCGATCCATGGTGGACGGGATTCGTCGTTCATCCCTTGTAGAAAGAAGGATCATGGGTCATCCGTTCCACCTGATTAGAATGGACGAATCTGATCAAATCATAGATCTCATTTCTCCCCATGCCAAGGTTTAATCACCATCGATTGAGATCGATGGAGATCAATGCCGCATGCCGTAACTAGAACGCAGACGTGACAACTTAAATATCCAATCCCAGGACGTAATATGGAAAGCACGTAGCATTAGCACGCCACGTGGCACTAGCGGATTAAGTTTAATTAAGGTTAAAAATGTGTTTTAAGGTTGAAACTTTCACAATTCATAACTAATTATAAAAAATTATAAAATGCAAATAATGGCTCATTTTAAAGGTATTTCAGAGGGAAATCCATTAAAATTATTCTAATTAATTTGGAATAGTAATTTTGGCCTAATTAAAGTTTAATTAAAACTTTAATTAGATTGATTACTCCCTAATTAATTAACCAATTAATTTCAAACTTTCTGAGAATGTTTAGGGGGATGAACTCTGCCTCCTTTATTTTCCTCAGAATTTATTGGTTGATTAATTGGGAAAAATGATTATTTAAGCCCTAATTACCTTCCTAATTTAATTAAAGGATAATTAAACATATGAATAGTAATTAATTAACTATTTGGACTCTCTAAATTGTTGAACATTAGGAGATTTAGGGAATTTGATTGGGGTCTCCCTCCTATTCTTTTCCCTAAGTTTCCCTCTCTTTCCAACCCAAAAGGCTAATTAATTATTAATTAATTAATTAATGACTTAATTAGCTAAGTTAAAATTTAAATCACATTAAATCATGCTTGATCAAATGGATGGGTATGGAATTAGATTAGGACCTCTTTCCCAAACTTTTCCTGTAAGTCCATCTTATTTCAAAAGATAATCAATTAACTTTGATAATTAATTAGAGAAATGAATTAATGGATTAACTCAGTTAATTAAAACCTAATTAGAATATGATTTCTCTTAACCTATCTTGGGTAGAGCTTTAGGTGTTCAAGAACCTAAAGAGGCTTAATGAAATTATGATTGGCTCACATGTGTGAGAGAATCATGAAAGTAATTAAAATAGTTCCTTAAGCCTAATTAATAAATAATTATGAGCTAATTGCATTAGGCCCCTTTAATTTCATTGTAGCATTGCCATTTACTTTTCAATTCATTTGCATATTACATTAGCTCATAATCATTTAGTCAATTACCTTAAGGTAACATAGGTAAGGGTTTATTTAATGATTTAATCCATGCTTAACTTAATCAATCCATAAAATCAATCTAATTTGCTTTTCATTAAATCAAATTAACTCATATATGGGAATGGGATTGGAATTAGCAAACCTTTCTCACATTTTCTAAATTGAATCAAATATGAAATTCAAAATGGCATTAAAAAGCTTTGATTTTCTTTAAATGCTTTTATTTGATATGATTATCCTTAGGAATTAGTTTGGTTGAATGAAATCATGTATTTATATTTAGTAATTCTTTTTTGATCATGTCAAATATTGTATGTCATTTGAATCATTCATTCATGTCTTCAAAATAAATTAAAAAAATTGAAAATTTCCTTTATGTAAACTTGCATGTGTTGGATTGATTTATAATATGTGTGGCTATTATCACTATTAAATCTCAAATATATTTTCAAAAGTTTATTGATGAATAATAATGTATGTTGTGATGTTATTCATAGGTATGTAAGAGGTGTATGTGATTATAAGCTTAATGTATGAAGTAAAGCCTTCTTTCCTTCATTCATATATTGATTTACATAAGTCTGAATGTTAATGGGTATATTTAGTCTAGACATTCTGGGGACGCATTACTTTAAGTATCCTTAAGGAGGTCTTTACCTCACTCCCCTAGTTAATAATGGCGATGTACCCATTTGATTTCATTCTTATGTATTTTTGACATTAGAATTTATATACATAAATAATTTAATTAAAAGAAATAAACTTTACGTGATTTTTTATTCTTATGGCTATCTGTATATTCATGTGTATTCGAAAGTAGTGGGTATATCTAGTCTGGACATTCTGGGGATGCATGTAAGTAGCCCTAAGGAGGTCTTTACCTCACTCTCTTAGTTAACAATGGTGAAGTATCCACTTGAAACTCTTATACATTTGTATTTTCACTTACTTAATGAATGAAAATCCTCCATTCTACCAAAAATTCATGCATGCATAGATGTTTGAATAATTTAACATATTAATCATATGATTTAAAGTTCTCTTTCTCATGTTCAAGAATGCAAAGCTACCTAAGTATGAATGTTAGTGGGTATATTTAGTCTGGACATTCTGAGGATGCACGGCTTTAAGTAGCCCCAAAGAGGTCTTTACTGCACTCCCCAGGTTAAAAATGGCGATGTATCCACTTGATTTCATCCTTATGTATTTTTGTATTATAATCTAGATAAAGCTTTAAATTAATTATGACTAATTAATTCCACCAAAAATAAATAAAAATTCAAGTGTGTATCTGCATTCACCATTAAGTGTGTTAATATATGATTGCATGTATAGACATATTTAGGATCAAATCATGCATATGATATATGTGATGGAAAAGAATGACTTGATATATTTCATGTGATAGTAATTCAGTTAGGTTAATCTTAAGATGCCTCCTTTATTGAATAAGATTATTTAAAGTGAATCTAAATATTAGGATTAATTTAAAATGTGTGATAAGCCATTCATTAAAGGGAATTGATTAATTAATTTGCTTTAGATGTGACTTAAGATAGGGATAAAAGAGAGTGATCCTCTCTTTTATTCTCTTTATAACACTTAGTTGTTAAGTGTAAATTATATGAAACAAAAGAAAATATTATGTAAAACTTGCAAATCAATTAAGCCACTTAAAATGAAACCATCCTTTATAATTAAATGCTTTCATACTTAAAAAATTATGACAAAGCCTAGTTAAGGCATATCACATAAGCTTAATACACATACTTTATAATTAAGTCACCACTTTTAGCTTTATGTTAGGGCGGTGTATGGAGTAATGTATGTTTGGTTTTATGATGTACTATTATAGATTTGGATGTTAGGTGTATGTAGGCGGATGTTAGGTGATTAACCTAACCATATTTTCTATAGGAGATTGTGCTTAAGGGGTGCCTAAAATAAATATAAATTCTCTCTTTTGTGGGTTGCTTAACCGCTAAACATAATCTAGATTAGGATAAGAGGACATGGTTATCCATATGGAGGGTGCTAAGTCTAAATTATTCATATAACTACTTGGGTTGTATAGTGTGTTTAGCTAACACTTATTTTGCAAGCGTAGTTATATTTACTTTTCTATTTTTAATATAATTTTGCATTAGGAATTAAGATTAGTGTTATTGGGGATTAAGATGAACGGTGGCTAGAAGGCTTTATCCTAGAAGGCCCCGTGATGCCTTTGAAGCAAGTATATAAATGATGAAATGAAAGAGACATGAAGAATGAAGATAAGAAGACCCCCAATAACATTTATTCATTTGTAAAATTATAATTATTCTTTCATATGGGTTGTATAAGTGTAGAGCTCGGCTACCCATTTCTCTTTTCGGGTTGTACGGTGATACCCGATCGCACTGGCCTGTTATTTTTTTGCATTAGATTTATAAATTGTTTGATATTTTATTTACAATTATAAAAAAGAAATGACATGCCTTTTTGTAGTTCTTCATATATGGTGATTTAATGTGTGGCATGTATCTGATTAGGATCTTAGAGAAAATTTAATTTTTCTACCCTAACTATAACTCATAACTAAATTTTCTAAATAACTCATAACCTCATATAAAGCCTAGGCATTAAATCAATATAATTAAAAGATTTAGCAACCCCTTAGATGAATGTTGTATGCTTAATATCATGCATTCATATTGCTTCACTCTTTCTAAGAGAGGATTTCCACCCTTGCACTATAGGGAAAGACTTGACCTTTGAGGGTCTCCTTTGTGGTGTAAACCACCTCTTACTCTTTGATTTAGCCAAAGACCTCATTTTAACATGCATTTAGACATATGAAAATCCTATGGCCTTTGTCAAAATGAAGAGTCAAAAATCAAATAAAAATTGAAAAGATTTACATTATACTAAGTCATTACTCATACCACTCATGCTCTAGTCTCTTAGGGAGTGGGTTTAAGGACTCAAGTTTCTTTCTAAATAATAATAACATAATAATCTTTCAAAAATATAAGACTTGATCACATGGTTTTAAAGAATAGGAGGAGTTAGTTGGCTGCCACTCCAGGTAGTTATAAGTCCAGCAGTCGGGTGATTTACCCTCTCTTGTGGAGGTAAACCATATACCCATCTTCACTTATATTTAGGATGCGCTTTAGCCCTCACCGAAGCTCCCTAGATTTAGGATGTGAGTTGCTATTTCTTTCAAGCTATAAGCATAAATCCTCATCTTAGGCATTTTCACAATATTGTATTGTGGGATTATAAGTCCTAGCAATCTAATAAAAATTCAACCCAAACATATAATTCTCCTCAATTTCAAACATATAAATCTCAACCATAAGATAGGTTAGAATTCTCACTAGGTTTCCTAGTATCATGAGCATTCCCTACTCATCTCTTTTTGGCTTAATAATAAGTCTTTCCTTTTTTGCCTATCCCATTTGATTTTCCAATATAACAATTTATTGATAGTCCTATCTTTGAAATATTTGGAGATAACAATTGCCTACTTTAATCAAGAGTATTCCTAAGAAATTTATCTTCCTTAGGATATAATTAACTATGGGGGCTTACCCCCATAGGGAACTTTAGAACCTGATTTAATATAAACCCTACTTTAATCATCCATGTAAAGTAGGAGAAAAATCTCTAGTATATTTGAAGACCATCATGCCTTAAGAGTCCTTATTAGGTTATTTGGTCCATTGTAGGGTGGTCATGTCTATCTTTCGAGATAGTGCACCATTCCTTAATGTTGTACATGATCACCTTAATAAGTACACCCTCAGATTTGCGTGGTGTCTCCTATACACATATCAAAAATAAACACCACAATACTCCACTATTATTTTAACTTAGGTTTGACTAGCCAAAGATACAAGAGAAACCTATCTCCAGTGGAGTCACTAGAAATCTATGGGCTCCAAAAATTTACCACCGACCTCTCCATGAAAAGAGTAGATTAAATGTTGGTCAAATTTTCAGAAGGCAGATGGAATAGTAGATAAGACACTATCTAGAGATTTCAACATCATTTTTTGAGAACTTTAGATCTCGTTCTAGGTTTCCTATAGGAATAAGTACCTATAGTTAATTACCCCACCCAATACTGAGAAAGAACTTTTGATTAAGGCTAGTTGTTAGATTGCTAAATGCATAGCGTACAATAACAACATATGGAGTATAAAATTATGAATTTATGAAATTCATCATTTCAACTTAAATTAGATGGTTGGGGGAATTATGACTAGCCCAATCAAGATCCCATGGTTCCATCATCCTAGGCTATCATGATCCCTAGTCTACTTAGTTAGAGGAGGTAGTTGACCCAACTTGATCAAGGGATCTTTATCAGTAGCCATAAGCTGCATCCTCCAAGGGAACCTTGTAGACTTGGGGTAGTTTTTATCTAAAGAGATAAGTTTAAGTCTACCTTAGCTGACAGAGGGCTTTTTGCTCTATCAAGTGCACCCTATGATTCACATCTAAATTAGCACAGCCATTGGGGAACATACGAGCTACAATCGTTACTATAATATGATGGTGCCATTTAGTGGCAAACCACCCATTCAGAGGACTCTAGTCAGTAACTGTATCATATATGGACCCTACTAGCCAAGCCATGCAGTCAAAGGACACGGTCCATGTCCTTACTAGCATGAGATTGATTGAGAGTGAACATAATAGTACACTTAATTTGACTTTGACTCCTTTATAAGCTAGAGTTTTCTTAATTTCCCACCTACAACAAATAATTACGGAGGGTGGACGAATTAAATTTTGCTTCAAGTTTTTAGATATTGTATCTCATTTAACCATTTAGAGCTTAGTGCTTATATATATATATATATATATATATATATGTATGTATGTATGTATGTATATATATATATTGATAATTAATTTAGATTAATTTGATTTGAACTTGCAAGTATATTTTGATGGTAAGTATCCCCACCAGTTGAAATTCCCATTCATCATAGCCATCATATCATTTATTTTATTATTCTAGATCATGTCGACTCTATTAATTTAATAATAGAGGATCAGATATAAATTTATATTTTGAGAATTTTAAAATTTAAATTATTGAATATGAATTGCTTAGATATTTTTATAATGATGACCCCTCCGATTGATATCTTCAATCAACTCAGCCATCATTGGGTATTTGAGTTTGCTTGATCATTTAGTTTATTGTTCAAGGTCCTATCAACTATATTAATTAAATAAAAGAAGATCGATCTACTCTCATATGATAGAATTAGCTTTAGATATTTTAATATGTTGAAATTCTCATAATATTTATCAGCTCCAAAAATTCTCCACTGACCTCTCGATGAGAGGGTTTGATTAAATGTCGATTAAATTTTCAGAAGGCAGATGGATTAGTAGATAGACACTACCCAAGATTTTTCCCTCATTCCGTGAGGACTTTAGATTTGGTTCTAGGTTTCTTATAGCCACAAGAATCTATAGTTAATTACCCCTCCTAATCTGAGAGAACTTTCGATTAAGGCTAGTAGTATTAATCGCTAAATGCGTAGCGTATAGTAGCAGCATGTGGAGCTATGAAATTTGGATCAGAAATTTATCATTTTAACTTAAAGAGGATGGTTGTGGGAATGATGATGCGCCCGATTAAGATCCCATGGTTCCCTCATCCCAAGCTATTGTGGTCCCTAGTCTACTTAGTCAGAGGAGGTAATCGACCCAACTTAACTGAAGGATCCTTATCAGCAGCCATGGGTTGCGTTGTCCAAGAAAACATTGTAGACTTGGAGTAGTGTTTGTCTATTGAGATAAGTTTAAGTCTACCTTAGCTAACATAAGGCTTTTTACCCTATCAAGTGCACCCTATGGTTCACATTTGAAGGGACAGAGCCATTGGAGAACATATGGGCTATAGTCGTGACTGTAATGTAATGGTGGCATTTGGTGACAAACCATTCGATCAGAGGACTCTGATCATAACTATATCATGTGTGGAGCCTATTGGCCTAACCACATTGACAGAGGACATAGGCCACATCCTTACTGATATTAGATTATTTGAGTATAAATATAGATGTACACTTGACTTGACATTAGCTTCTTTTTGAGCTAGAGTTTTCTTAATTAGTCACCTTCAACAAACGATTACAAAAGGTGGATAGATTGGATTTTACTTTATATTTTTAGGTTGATGATTTTCATTCTGTTATTTTGAGCTTAATAAATCATCTAATTTTTCATTTAGATTGACATTTAATTTATATTAATTTGATTTGAAATTATAATCACATTTTGATGAAATTATCTCCTCTGATTGAAATCTTCATTCAACACTGCCATCATCGAGGTAGATAAGTCTTCTTAATCACTTAATTTATTATTCTAGATCCTGTTGACTCTATTAATTTAATAATAGAGAATCAAATATAAATTTATACTTTGAGAATTTTGAATATGAGAATATTGAATATAAATATGTTAGATATTTTGATAATAATGACTCCTTCAGTTGATATATTCAATCAACTAAGCTATCATTAGGGAATTGATCATTCATTTTATTATTTCAAATCCTATCAACTCTATTAATTTAATAATAGAGGATTAGATCTACTGTCATATGACAAAATTAGTTTCTCAAATATTTTACTAAGTTAAAATTCTTATAAAAATATTATTAGATTTTTAGGTTTTGTTAACCCGGACCCAATCCTATGGCCCAACTGGGAATCAACCTCTGTAATATTCTGAAACACTAAGTTTAGGCATTCAGCGTAGTGTCGGGGTCCATGTGGTTTTTCTTATAAATTAATGTTGATTTAAGCTTATGGGATTTTAACAATTTTACTTATTTTGATTGAGTCTTCATTGCAGTATAAGATTTTAGATAAAGTCTTAGATTTGGTAGCATCGATCGTCCCCATGTAGAGTTTTCGAGTATCTTTGGGCCTACCCACCATGCAAAGAAAGGCATGCGTGAGTGGTATAAACACCACGATCGAATGTACCATCCCACCATACCAAGAATGGCATGTATGTGGATCTGAGGTACTTATATGAAACACATATTTCCCTGCCATGCCAATAAAGGCTTATATGGGTACTTATATACCTACCTTCAATTGAGACTCTAAATACACTTTTCTTTTTGTTCCTTGGCACTCTAGATTTTGACAAAATTTTGGCAGCATCTCCCCTAGCCCAGGGATTTCTACCAAAGCTAGGTCTGCCCACCCGTCTAAAAAGATGTGCATGGGTGGTATTTTGCAAAAACACGATCATAAGTCTTCCAAGATACCCATCTAAAAAGATAAGTATAGGCTCTTCGGGTACCTATAAAAAATGAATATTTCTTTGCCATGCCAAGAAAGGCATGTACGAGTACTTATAGACCCACAAGAAAACAATTTTATACATGTTGGAAAGGAACGGGTGCATGAGCGAGGGTGTACGTTGGCACGGGTGATCATAATTGGGGTGCACCGAGAGTAATGGTGGCGGGCATACACAAATCTTGGCGATCTCGTCAGCTTGGGGAGCACTGACATGCAAGTGGTGCAGCACTAGTGGGCACAGAGCATGGGTGCGAGAGTTGATGCGAGTCTGCACATGTGGTGTTTATTTTTGTTTGTTTGGGGAGGGGGGGACACCACACCGATTCTAGGCAGTAATTAATGAAGTGACCAGGTATGATATTAAGGTAAGATGTACTATCTCAAAAGATAGAGATGCCACCTTTAATGGACCTAATCATTTAATAAGGACTCCTAATGCAAGATGGATCTTTGAATATACCAGAGATTTTTCCTTGCTTTACATGGATGAATTAAACATGGTTTTTATTAAATAGGGTTCTAAAGTTTCCTATGGAGGCAAGCCTCCATAGTTAATTACATCTTAAAAAATGAAATTTTCTAAGAATACTCGATTAAAGTAGACAATTATTATCTCCAAAATTTCAAGATTATACTATGAAAAGATTGGTTGTATTTGGGAAATTTCAAGGAGAACACTTATTTCTAGAATCCAAAGGGAAGAAGTAGGAAATACTCATGATACTAGGATGCCTAGTGAGCATTCCAATCTATCTTATAGTTGAGCTTTATATGTTTGAAAGTAAAGAGAATTATTTTATTTGAGTTAAAGTTTATTAGATTGCCAAGACTTATAATCCATCAACACAAGATTATGCCTAAGAGGTGAGAATTTATGCTTGTAGCTCGAAGGAAACAGCTACCTCAAATCCTAAATCTAGGAGTTTTAGTAAGAGTTAAAGCACGACCTAAATTTAAGCAACGGGTGGACATGAGTTTTACCTCCTCGAGAGAGGATAAACCACCCGACTTCTACACTTATAACTACATGGGGTGGCTATCAGCTAACTCCTTCTACAATTCTAAAATGACATAGTCCGGTCATATGAAATTACAAGATAGTTGGGCTATTATTTAATCTAAAAGAAACTAAAGTCCTAAACTAGCTCCCAGAGACTAGAGCATGAGTGGCAGGAGCATATGAATTAGTCTAAAATGTAAATCTTTTCAAATTGTACTTTTGACAAATTCATTTTGACAAAGGCTTGGGATTTTTATGCTTAAATGCATGATGAAAATAGGCTATGAGTCAAATATACTAGAAGAAGGTGTTCTCCACTATAAGCAGTGCCCTCATAGATCAAGAATTCCTCTATCGTACAAGGATGGAGATCCTTCATATTCAAGAGAGAAAGAATATGCATGCATGGTGTGAAACATTCAACCATTCAGCTAAGGGGTTGTTAAATCTTTTAATTATTTTATTTAAGACCTAGGTTTTATGGCGAGGTTATGAGTTGTAGAAAATCTTAGTTATGAGTTATTAGTTGGGTAGAAAATTTATTTTTATTCTAAGAGCCTAATCGTATCCAGGACACACAGTAAAGCATCAATCATTTAAGAAACTATAAAAAAGCATGTCATTTCTAATGCGTAAAATAAACAAATCATAAAATAATTTTTTATAACTATCGCAAAAGAATAAGAGGTTGGTGCGGTCGGCTACCTCCGTACAACCTGAAAGGAGAAAAGATGGGCAGCCAAGCTCTACTCTTATATAACCCAAATTATAAAAGAATACATGTTATGGCATATTCTTTTCTTCATTTAGTCATGTGCTCCTTCTCTTCTCAATCTGGTTTACTTCAAGGCATGGCCACTACTCATTTTAATCCCCCATAGCACTAATCTTAATTCCTACAACAAAATTTCATTGAAAATAGGAAAAGTAAATCTAACTACATCTGCAAAATAGAGGTTAGCTAAACATACATACATTCCTAAGTAGTTATATTTATAATTTGAACATAGCAGCCTGCACATGGGTAGCCAAGCCCACCTATCCTAATTTGGATTATGCCTAAGAGTTTAAGAAATCTACGAAGAGAAAATTCACATTTATTTTAAAGCATCCCTTAAGTATAATCCCCTATAAAAATATAATTAGGCTAATATCGATCTATCATCCAATCTATGAAGCATACACCCTAACATTGAGTCTAAAATAATACATCATAAAAAAAAACATACATCACATCATACACTGTCCTAACTTAGAGCTAGAAGTGGTGACTTCATTTTAAGTGTGTGTATTAAGGCTTGTGTGGTAAGTCTTGTTAGGCATTAGTGTTTCATTTTCTAAGTCTAGAAGGATTCAATTTAACATGAAAGGTTGATTTCACTTGAAGTTGTTTAATTGATTTGAAAATTTTAATTTGTGTTTTCTTTTGTTTCATTTGTTTACACTTAGCAACTAAGTGTTATAAAGAGAGGAAAAGAGGATTTCCCTCTTTCATCTCTACCTTAGGTCACTTCCTAAAGCATATTAATTTGATTTAGTTCTCTTTAGTGAATGGCTTATTACACATTCTTAAATTAATCTTGTGTTTAGGTTGACTTTAAATAACTCTACTCAATATGAAAAGCATCTTAGGATTAATATAATTGTATTACTATCACATAACATATAATAAACCATTCCCTTCCATCACATGCAACATGCATGTGATTTAATACTAAGTGTATCTATACATGTAACATATTTTAGCACACTTAAATGATGAATATATGTGTATGTTTAGAATTTATATTTTATTTGATTGAATTATTTAAACATATTAATTTAAAGCTTTATCCAAATTCTTATATAAAAAGAACATAAGAATAAAATTAAATAGGCACGTGCCATTGTTTTATATATATATATACAAAGACATAGGCAAGTATGTGCCATTGTTAAACCAGGGAAGTGAGGCAATCAAATGATCTCCTCAGGGCTAACTAAAGCCTCGTATTCTCGAGATGTCCAAACTATGTATTTGCTTTTGTTGGACACATATGGATGTATACATAAATGAGGGATCATTTATATATATGAATTAAAGTTCTATCCAAATTATAATGTTGAAATACATAAGATTGAAATCAAATGGGTATGTGCTATTGTTAAACCAGAGAAGTGAGGTAATTAAATGACCTCATTTACTAAAGTCTCCTATTCTCAGGATGTTCGGAATATATACCCATTACCATTCAATCTTATATAAATCAACACGTGAATAGAGGAAATATAACCCAACATTCATACACTTAAGCTATAAGCACATGCATTTTTTACGTATTTATAACTAGCATCATAACACATATTATTATTTACTTATAAGCTTTTGAAAAATACATTTGGATTTAATAGTGATAATAGCCACACATATATTAAATTAAATCAACACATGCAAGCTTACATAAAGAAAATCAATTTTAATTTACTTGATTTGAAAAGATGGATGCATGAATTCAAATGGCATACCAAATTTAACATGAATGGAAAGAGGACAATTAAATATAAGCATGTGATTCATTCAACCAAACTAGTTCCTAAGGACAATCAAATCAAATAAGATTATTTAAAGCAAACTAAAGCTTCTTTATTAATTAATTTTTGGATTTGATTTGATTTAAAGAGGAGAAGAGAAATCATCACTTGCTATTTTAAAATTATTTCCACATTAGTGATTTGAATTAATTTAACGAAATGTAAAGTTGATTTTATGGGTTAATTAGGTTGAACCATTAATTAGATCAATTAGTTACCCTTACCTATGTCACCTTAAAGAAGTTAACTAAATAATTATAAGACAACATGATATGCATGGAAAATAAACTTACAATGATCCTAAGAAATAAAAGGTTCCTAATGCAATTGGCTCATGGTTAATAGCTAGCTAGATTAAGGACTTAATTACTTACTCTTATGGTTTTCCCATATATATGGACTAACCATAATTTTATTAAACTCCTTTAGGTTATTAAACACCTAAAGATCTACCCCCATGATTTAATTAATTAAGGCCTGATGTGATTATGATTTCAATTTGATTAAGATATTTAATTAATTAGTTAAATATTAATTAATTTCATTTTAAAAAAGAGTGAAATGAACTTAGGGAAAGAGGCTAGAAAAGAGATCCCAACCTTATTCCTTAGTTCACTTACTGTTGAACAATGATTAATAAAATTAATTAAATAATTTTTTACTATTTATGGGATTAATTAATCATTAATTAACTTAAAAGAGTAGTTAAGGTTTACTTAGTCAATTTTACTAATTAAATAAGCAATAAATCCCAAGAAAATCATGGGAGGCAAAGGTCATCCCATGAAATTAACCCACAAAATTTAGGATTAATTGCTCATGTAATTAATGAGTAATTAAGCTAATTAATTTTATAATTAAACTCTAATTAAACCTTAATTACTATTTAAAATTAGTTAAGATCATTTTTAATTAATTCTCCTTTGAAATACCTTTAAAATAAACATTTATTTATATTTTTTCCAATTTTTCTATGATTTATCATGATTTTTAGATGTTTCGGTCATTAAAAATGATTAATTAAGTATAATTAAAGCATAATCCAGTCGGCACCATGTGGCACATTGATGCCACACACTTTTCATGTGGTGCCACAAGATTGGCTATTTAAAACATATCTAACTCAACGCTTACGTGGGGGCAGCGGGCCTGCATTCTCCTGCACTATCTGATCTTAACGATTAATCATGTACATTAATAAGATTAAATCAGATCGTTCTATCAAATCTAATCATGATCCTCCATTCTGATCATGCAAAATGGATGATGCGTGATCTATAATCATGCAAGAGAGGGAGAATGGAGTCCGTCCGCCATTGCTCGCTTGATCCGAGCTTACCCAAGCTCAGATCAACTCCAAAAGCATCCCACACCTTCACCACATCGATCAAAGGGGATCCAATGATCAAGATCACACGAAATGCACATTTCCTTCAAAAAGCTCCAACAAAATTTCACCAAAGCTTAGTTTTAATGGCATATCTCATCAGAGCTCAAGACTGGCGGCACAAATGACTGACGAAGCTTCATTTAGTGGAGACAAAATCCTACTGATTAGCATGAACCTTAATTTGGTGTAGTTTGCTTGGAAGACCAACACCTGAAGCTTGGGAGGCCAACGCTGGATCAAGCTAATCTCCGGCCACGTCGTGAGCTTAGAGAAGATTCATTCTGCCATGGGCTCTAAGGATGGTAAAGCGAAAGTTAATTTGACTTTGGTGGAGGTTTGAGTAAGTGAGATTAAAGGAGGTATTGCCCTATTTTGGCTTGAAGGAAACCTGCAATGGGGTGATTGGGGAGCTCGAGAAACACTCTAAGAAACTTTGGGATACTCTTTTTAGGGTTCTCAAGATCACACTAAGGCTCTCTCTTAGGTTGGGACTGAAATGATGGGGTTATACCCCCTAATTCCTAAGATCAGATAGTGGTGATGGGTTTGGCATTTTGTGGATGTTTGACCACCTTAGGGGGTCATGGGTGGCAGGGAGGAGGTGAGTTGGCTTGGCTTGGTTGGTTGAAGGTGTGGAGGTGGCCGCTAAGGAGAAATTATGGGTGTCCTATGGGTTTCAAATGCTCCAATGGGGAGGGTGATGTGATTTCACTTCCCATGGGTCATGGTCGACCCAACCCACCTCTTGGGTCAGGTTGGGAAGTGTCCTAAGTGCCTAAGTGGACCATTAAAAGGTTGCCAAGTAGCCAAGGAATGGAAATAACCACTTACATGGGAGATTTGTCTAATGTGATACCCTTAATCTAAGGGTAGAATGATCATTTTGCATTGGATTTGATTTGGACAGATTTGTAATGAGCCAAAAGTGGGTTAGCCCAAATTTGAAGTCAATTGGAGTTGATTTAGTTAGGTTTGGCTCAATTTGACTCATTTAGGTCAAATTGGGTTAGGTTGGGTTTGGGTCAAACTAAGGGTTGGGCCAAGTTTATATGATTATTTATGATATTTTGGTTCAATTAGTTTGGTTTAGTTTGGCTTAGATTTGATTTTTGGCTCATTTGAGTTTGGGTTAAATGGGTTAAGTTGACCAATTTGACCAAATTTGGACAAATTGGCTTGGGTTGGGTGTTGGTTTGGGTTTAGTTGACCAATTGAAGATGATTGTAGTCTTTGGTTTTAATTAATTTGGATTTGATTTTGATTTGGCCAACTTGACCCTTTAGGTCAATTTGGGCTAAGTAGGCCAATTGAGTTCAATTGGGTCAATTGGGTCCAATCATAGCTTTGGTCAAATTCAACAATGAATTTAGAATGAACTTGAGCCATTAGTTGCAATCAGTTTGGTTTATATTTGATTCGACTCAATTTGATCTTTTGGTCAATTTAGGTCAACTTGGGTCAAGAGGTCCAATTGAGTTTGGTTTGACTAAATTAAAGGTCAAGTCGTATTCAAATATTGACTTTGAGTTGGCATGAATCATAAGTTTCAACAGATTTGTCTTATATTGCAATTTGGCTAGTTTGGGTTCATATGGGTTAAGGGGTTGACTTGGTCAATTGACCAAGTTGACTTGGTTTGACATAATTTGTGACAATTGATCAACCTAGGGTGATTAACAATCATGGTGGTTGGTTTTAATGGGCTTGGTTCAATCTAATTTGGGTAGGATTAGAACTTGGCTCAAATAGATCAAATTGGCCACTTTGGGTCAAGTGAACCAATTGGGTTTAGTTGGCTTGAATTTGGGTTGAGTTTGATTTAGTTGAGTTTATATATGAATTTGGGATTGATATATATAGATTCAATTGCAATTGGTTTGGGTTCAAATGGGTTTTGGTTCATTTGAACATTTCAAGTCAAAAGGGTTAAGTTGGGTTTGACTTGGGGTTGATTTTGGTTTGACTTGATGATTGTAGATTTCATTTATATTTGTGAATATGATTGAAGGTATGATTGATTCATGAGAAAATATATTGATTTTGGTTTTTGGAATGAAGGAAATGGGCTAAGTCTATGGAGTTGGGTCATGTGGCTTAGGTTTGGATTTTGATTTAGTTTTATTTAGTTTTGATGTGTGTATTTCATTTATATTTGTGAATATGATTGAAAATATGATTGATTTGTAAGAAAATCAATTGATTTTGCCTTGATTTGGATTAAGATTTGGCTAAGTCCATGGGATAGATCATATGGCTTAAGAAGGATTTTGATTTAATTTAATTTAGTTTGATTTAGTTTTGATCATTTGAATGTATATTTGATTTATATTATGAAAGATGATTGAAGATATAAATTGATTATGAGAAAATCAATTGATTTTGGATTGATTTGAAAGTAAATTGGCTAAGTTTATGAGATTGATTCAAAGGACTTAGTAAGGATTTCAAGTTTGGATTTGATCATGATTTAGTTTTGATGATTTAAATGTATATTTTATTTATATTTGTGAAGTTGATTGAAAATATGATTGATTTATGAGAAAATCAATTGAGTTTAACTTGATTTGGATTAAGATTTGTTAAGTCCATGGGATAGGTCATATGGCTTAGGAAGGGTTTCAAGTTTGGATTTTATCATGGGCTTCAATCATTTGGCTTTGGAATTTGGGTTTGGATTTGGATTTGTATTTGATGTTTGAATTGAACTTGAGGTTTGGTTTGAGAAGGTGAACATGGATTGGATTTGGGTTGTAGGGTAGGTGGATTATTCTAATCCCTAAGGCATAATCTAATCCTATGGTTAACCCTTTTAAGTCTTTAGGCTTAGGTTAAGTGTTTACTTAATTATTAGAAGTGTCTTATGATTAGGGAAGTCTTAGTGTATAGAAGACTTATAAGTCTAAGATGTAAAGATTGATTCCTCACTACAAAAGTGAGGTTTATAAAAGGACCCCCAATAGGTCTGGTGTAACTGACAAAGGCACACCGCATGTATTGGCATTGATTGAGATGATCAACAATGTCCAAAGGATTGTAAGTGCTAACCGAAATGATCTATACCTAAACCCAAAAGTAGTAGAATCATGATCTTAGTGCAATGTGGCTCCACTCATGCCAAGGGTATAAGAGAAGAAAGAAGATTTGATTGGAATTTCATGTCAAGGACATGAAGAGAGAATCGCTAAAGGATCACACATGCATTGGACATGACATGTGAGAGGTTTATGCTAAGGGCATAGAAGGAGAAGTTCTCTAGGGATTAAGAATTGACTTTGATTTGATTATATGATTTATGGGAAGAAGATCCACTAGGGATTAGAATCTATAATCCACCGGGGATCAAGATTGAATTAATTTCAATTTTTTTATTTTAATTGATGTGGAGGCATATCCACTAGGGATATGGGCTCAAATCCAGGGATTGGGAATATGAAATTTCCACTAGGGAAGCATGTTTGGGCTATTTGCTGGGGATAAGAGTTTGGTTGGATTTCTTTGATTTGTTTGATTAGCTTCACTAGGGAGAGATGGGTTTGGATTGTTTCAATTTAGACTCCTCTAGGGGAGTTAGTTTAATTTGGCTCCATTGGGAGATTGGTTTTGACTAGTTTGTTTGATTTATTTATATATGATTTGGGGCTCCACTAGGGAGAAGAGTGTGATTTAACTCTGCTGGAGAGAATTAGATTGGGTTTAATTTAATCTAAATTAATGTATGGACCCTGTTGGTGTGTGATGGACCCACTGAGAAGGGGCTATATTAGTCTTGACCTACCTCAGGTTTATAAATACAAAGGGATAGTCTACCGGCTATGGGGTAGAGCTAGCCAACCTAAGGGTTGCCTTTCGGTGTGTAGCAATTGTGCTAGGAAGAAGGCATAGAAGACTTACATCTTCTAAAGTGAGGAACAACAGCTGGGGTGACTTGTTGGATGCACAACAAATCGAAGTCAACCTAGGGAGACTACAGAGTGAATGTCGTTGGGGACTTATGTCAACTCAAAAGTAGTTAGTATTAATTTTATATTAATTTCATGTGATTTGATATGATTTGTTTGAATTGATTTGATTTAATTTGATTTTGAATTGAGAGCATATTTGCTGGGGATGTGAGCTTAGTCAAATTTGATAGATTTAATTTATGGAGCCTGTCGGTATGTGATGGACCCGCTAAAAAGGGGCTATATCATCCTTATCCTATCTCATATTTAAAAATCCAAAGGGATAGTCTACTGGCCACAGGGTAGAGCTAGCCATCCTAAGGGGTTGCCTTTTGATGTGCAACGACTGCATTAGGAAGAAAGGGTAGTAGACTTACATCTTCTAAAGCAATGAACAACTGCTAGGGTGACCTGTTGGATGCACAATAAATCAAACTCAACCTTGGGCGACTATTGAGTGAATTCTGCTGGGGACTTATGTCAACTCAAGAGTAGTCAAGCGATTCTATAAGGAGTTTTGTTGACACTACTCTAAAGATATGATGCCTTCTTGGGAAAAGGTATTGTTAGGGGGTATCCTCCTAATCCATAAGTGAATATATGTTTTGTGTTTATATGTTTGTGTGGACCTTGTTAGTGTGCGAGGGACCATACTAAGAAGGGGCTATATCAACCTCGACCTATCTCAGATTTACTAGACTAAGAGAAAATCTGCACATATGCAGGAAGGATTCTCCAACCATAGCGGTGCTTACTAGGAAAGAAGAATTGTCCAATCTGATAATAACCCAGGTAGTGTCTAGATGGGGTTAAAAGGGACGTGATCCAAATAGAGTGCCCACAGGGGAGGTGCCACTAAGGACCTTATCTTGAGCCATGAAAAGAAAGCTTATAAGTGTAGAGGCCAACTCAAGGAGAAAGCATAGCTGACTTATAATTTCCATGAGTGGTGTATCCACCGGGAGAGTCACTACCAACATAGAAAAAACCAACCTAAGGTGCCCAATGTGCAATGATCAATATGGAAAGAAAGAGTGTAGACTTATAACTTTCCAAGCATAACTAATCATCAGGATAGTCTGTCGTCAGAGGGATAGATGCTATCTGACCTGGGGTGACTACTAAGCAGGAGTCCTGAGGGAGCACTTGACCCAAACTTGAAGTAGATAGGAGGAAAGGAGCAGCTAGGGGACTTACCCTAAGCCTCAAATATACTCAATCGATGCACGATGGCTAGTTGAAGAAGAAAGCATAACAGACTTATATCTTCTTAAACGTAGACATCATGAGGTAGCTTATTGGCCTTGCAGTAAGGCCTACCAAACTAACATGACACTCGTTGGTATGCAATGGTTAAGTTAGAAAGAAAGCGTAGTAGACTTACATCTTCCTGAATAAGGGACCACTGGGGTGGCACACTAACAGGGTAACACGTTAGCCTGACCTAGAGCAGCTACTGAGTAAATGTCGCTGGGGGAGTTATCCCAACTCTAAGTAGCCCGACTTAAAAGATATGTGTTTGTTTTATATGCTTGTGTGTAGTTTGTGTTTGTGTTGTGTTAATGAAGGATACGATGCTGCTTGGGTTCCTTATATCTACCCTAAACACATCATGGCAGATTTGCAAATAATAATATTTTCAACATAAAAAAGATTGAATTTGGAATGGATTTTTCATTGATGATAATCAATTTCAAACATGATTTATGGATAAAATTTCTTTAAGTAGAGCCCATTGATTGGAAGCATTGGGTGCTCTCCTTTATGATTAATAAGTTGATAAGATTCTCCTTAGTAGGCCTTCTCTATGGTAAAAGGGCCTTCCCAAGTGGGTTCAAACTTGCATCCCATCTTACGATGGGTAACAATTAGTCTCCTTAGATCTAAAACAAGCTCTCCTACTTGAAAAGCTCTAGGACATACCAACTTGTTGTGAGCTTAAATAATTTTGGCTTTGTACAAATTGAGGTTTTGGCATGCCTGTAGGTGTCTCTCCTCCAAACCTTGAAGTTCTTCTAATCGTAACATTACAGCTCTGTTGTGATCTTACTACCCACAGTTATCCTTAGTGAAGAGAGATGGAATTTTAATGGTAGAACAACTTCAGACCCATACTCTAATGAGAAAGGACTAGAATGAGATGGAGTTCTATATGTGGTGTGGTAAGTGCATAAGGCTTCAACTACCTGCTCACGACACTATCATTTATTATTGTTGAGTGTCTTTTTTAGTATTTGGATGAGAGTTTTGTTAAAGGCTTCTTAAAAACTGTTTTCCCTTGGGTAGTATATGGTAGAATATCTCCAATCTATGTTATGACTTGGAGTAAACTTGTTGATCTTAATGCTCTTGAATGCAGTACCATTATCGGATATAATTCATCAAGGCACCCCAAACTTATATCCTGTATGGTTCTTGAAAAACATGAGCACATGCTGAGCTATGACCTCTCTAAGCAGAATCGCCTCTGCCCATTTAGAAAATTAGTCAGATGCAGTTAGGATAAACTGTTGACCTTTGGAAGAAGGAGGATCAATCGGACCCACTGTTAGTACCCCAACACTCGAATGGCCATGAGGCCAATGTAGGATGTAAAATGTTGAGTGGTTGGTGTAGGACCACATTGTGTACTTGACATTGATGGCATTTCCTAGCCACATCCATACAATCTATGATCATCGATGACCAGTAGTATCCTAGTCTCTTGATCTTGGCTTTCATCTTCAGATCAAATTGGTGGGCTCCACATAATCCTGAGTGTACCTTAGTCATGTTCTTATGGGCTTCATTTTTCTAAACAATGTAACCACATATGATCGAAGGATTGCCGGCATAAGGTGTCATCCACGAGAACATAGGAAAGTGCTCTCTACTTCAGCTGATGGGCTTGGGACTTCTCCTGAGATAGTTTGCCTTTGTTTAGGTAATCCATGAATGGTTGCCTTCAATCTAATTCCTCATCCTTCTTGGCAATGGAAAGCTCTCCTTCAAGAGAGTACTTTTTGATTAGTTCAATATCAGTAAGCCATAATACTTGTTTATTTTAGACCTTTATTGATATGGTCTCATCCTCCGGACATGCCAACTCCTTGGCATGCTTAGCTAAAACATCCACTATGACATTCTCTCCTTGAGGAATCTTATAATTGGTAACCTCTGGGATTTAACTCCATGGTGTACTTATGGTAGTGATAGAGCTTGGGCTTTAGAACCTTATAGAAGCCAATGATTTGGTTGATAACTAGCTAAGAATCCCTGAAGATGTTGATGTTCTAGATGCTTAGAGTAACATCTAACTCCATACCGACAATCAGAGCCTCATATTCGGCTTCAGTGTTGATGCAAGGATTGGATAGATGATATGAGAATCTCATCACATCACAGTCTAGAGTTAAGAGAACTATTCCTGCCTTACCTTTCTTGGAAGAGTAGATTGTGGTTCTTCTCCTCTTTGAGAGAAAGCCACACCATCAAAATACATCTCCCAGCGGTGAATCCTAGTATCCCCTAAGTTCATGATTTGTTCACGAGGAGGTCATCACTAAGTGGAGAGTTAGCAGGAAGTGGGTGTGATGCTAAGAAATTCACTCATGCTTATCCTTTCACCACATGGAGGGGTACGAATGTAATGTCAAATTATGAGAAGATCATGGACCATCATGCCAGCTATCTTGATAGCGTCGACTGTGTTATGAGATATTATAGTAGATTAATTCTGGAGATCAAGTTCACCTTATTTGAAAGCATATAGTGCCATAACTTTTAGAATGCAAAGATTAAATCTAGGCAATGCTTCTCAATGGGTGGATAATTAGCTTTAGTAAGGATTAGATGACGGTTGAGATTGTAGAGCATGTTTTTATTTCCTCTATGTCATTGGTTTGAGCCAACAAAATGCAAGGGAATCATCTAATGCAATAGTATAGAGAATCAATGCTTGATTGGGATAGGGACTACTAGAATTGGCATCATCAGGTAGTGCTTGATGTCTTCGAAGGCATGCTGGCACTTATCATCCCACTTGAACATACCATCCATTTTGACAAGTGCTGAGAATGGTTGACATCTTCCTGATAGGTTTGTTGACCTCACTTTTGGAGTGAGCTCTCAATCTCTCCATCTTAGATTTAGGAGTCTTCTAGAAACTAGCAGTTTCTTAGTCATAAAACACTTCTAACACTTAGGTGAACACTTAACCTAAGCCTAGAGACTTACAAGGGTTAATCATAGGATTAGGCTATGCTTTAGGACTTAGGGAGATCCACGTACCCTATAGCCTAAACCCAATCCATGTTCACCTTCTTAAGCCAAAACTAAATCTCAAATTCAATTCAAAAATCAAATCTAAATCCAAATCCAAATTCCAAGCTAAATGATTGAAGCACATGATCAAACTCAAATTCAAAATCAACCCAAATATGACTTTATCATATGGAATTAGCCTCGACCAATTAAAATCAATCCAAACTCAAGTGATTTTCTTAAATGTCAATTCAACTCTTCAATCAATATCATAAACTTATAATCAAACTCAATTCCAAATCGAATCAAATCTTATTTAATCCATGTGGCCTTATGCCATTAACTTAGCAAAATCCCATTCAAATCAATTCAAACTCAATTGATCCTTTCATGGATCAATTATTCCATCAATTATCTTCTCAAATATAAATCAAATCTATATTTAAATGATCAAAACTAAATCAAACTAAATCAAATTAAATCAAAACCCTTTCTAAGCAATGTGAATCAGCCTTCATGAGCATAGCCAAATCTTAACCTAAATAACTTCAAACTCAATTGATTTTCTTATGAATCAATCATATCTTCAATCATCTTCACAAATATAAATGAAATGTATATTCAAATCATCAAAACTAAATCAAAACCTTTTTAAGCCACATGACCCAACTCCATGGACTTAGCCAAATTCTTTCATTTCAAAACCCAAATTCAATTGATTTTCTCTTGAATTAATTACTCCTTCAATCATCTTTTCAAATATAAATGAAATCTACAATCATCAAGATAAATTAAAATCAACCCAAGTCAAACCCAACTTAACCCTTTTGACTTGAAATGTCAAAATGAACTAAAACCCATTTGAACCCAAACCAATTGTAATTGAATTTATATACCAATCCCAAATCCATATATAAAAACTAAATTTAACTCAACCCAAAATCAAGCCAACTAAACCTAATTGGTCCACTTGACCCAAAGTAGCCAATTTGACCTATTTGAGCTAAGTCCCAATCCAACCCAAATTGGATTGAACCAAGCCCACCAAAACCTCCTATCAGAATGTTCATCACTCTAGGTTGATCAATTATCATAAATTAGGTCAAATCAAGTCAACTTGGTCATTCAACCAAGCCAACCTTCTTAACCCATATGAACCTAAACTTGCCAAGTTGCAACCTAAGCTAAATTAGTTGAAACCAATGATTCATACCAATCCAAAACCAACATTTGAATATGACTTGACCTCCAATTGAGCCAAACCTAACCCAATTAGCCCTCTTGACCCAAGTTGACCTAATTTGACCTCATGGCCAAAATGGGTCAAATCAAAATCTAAGTCAAATTGATTGCAACCAATGGCTCAAGTTCATTCCAAACTGATTGTGGAACTTGACCAAAGCCTCAATTAATCCCAATTGACCCACTAAACCCAAATGACATATTGAACCTAACTTGACCTAAATGGTCAAACCAACCAAAAACCCAACCAAATCCAAATTAAACTCAACCAAAGGCTACAACATATTTCAAATGATCAACCAAACCCAAACCAAGCCATGACCCAAGCCAATTTGGTCAATTGGGTCAAATTGGTCAACTTGGCCTATTTGACCCAAATGAATCAAAACTAAATCCAAACCAAATTGAAACAAACCAATAACCAATACACTAAATGATCATATGAACTTGACTTAACCCTTGGTTTGACCTAATTTGATCAATTAGTTAGCTTGACCCAACTTAACCCCATTTGACTTAAATGAGTCAAATTGAGCCCAACCTAACCAAATGAACTCCAATTGACATGAAATTTGGGCTAGCCCACTTTTTACTCATTTTAAATCTACCCAAATAAAATTCAATGCTAAATGACCATCATACCCATGTAAGTGGCCATTTTTATTCCTTGGCCACTTGACAGTCTCCCATTGGTCCACCTAGGATCCTAGGACATTACCCAACCTAACCCAAAGGTGGTTGGGTCAGCCATGACCTAAGGGGAGATGAAATAACCTCACCTCCCCCATTAGAGCACTTAAAACACCAAGGAGACCCACTACCCTCCTTGGCAACCATCTCCACACCTTCACCCAATCAAACTATGCCAACTCATCACCTCCCTATCACCCATGACTCCCTGAGGTGGTTCGATGATCACAAGAATTCATCCATCTCAAGAGGGGGGAGGTATTCACCCCTCATCTCCACTAAAATACACAGAATTCACTTCTCATAGCTAGAGAACCCTAAGATGAGCTCCCAAGAGCTTCCTAGAGAGTTCCCAAGCCTCCCCAAGTTCTCCATTCTTGGTTTTCTTCAAACCAAAATGACACTCCTCCACTCACTCCCATTTTGCTCAAAACAATTAATTTTAAATGAATCCTCAGATATTGATTAACAGACCAACAATATTCTATGAAAACCATCTCAAATTGGAGCTTATGCTGATCAATAGAGCTTCATCTCTACTAGACAAAGCTTCCTCAATTGGATTTGCCACCGATTATGAGCTTCGGTGAGGTATGCCATTGAAATCGATCCTTAGGCAAAAATGTGTTGGAGTTTTTCGGAAAAAAAATTTCATCCCACGCAATCCTAGCCATTGGATCACTTTAGATCCTTCGTGCGAAGGTGTGGGATCCATTTAAGTCAATCCTAGCTCAAGTGAGCTCGAATCATGTGAACAATGGTGGACAAACTCTGTTCTCCGTCGCTCGCATGAAGATAGATCACACACGCCCATTCCACTGAAATGGACATTCATGATTAGATCCGATAGATCGATCCAATTTAATCCTCCAGCTCTGCAGGATTAATCATTACCTTCGATCTTAGATCGGATGATGCACAAGAAAGTGCATCCGCTACCGCCATGCAAGTGTTGACTAAGATTATGTTTAAGTAACCAATCTAATGGTACCACGTGGAAAGCACATCGTGTTGTGCACCACATGGCACCGACAGGATTAAGGGTTAATTAGGCTTAATAAAATATTTTAATGGTCAAACTTGTAAAAATCATAATTAATTGTAAATAATTGGAAAAATATGAATAAATACTCATTTTAAAGGTATTTAGGGAAGAATTTATTTAAAATATTCTTAATTAATTTAGAATAGTAACTGAGGCTTAATTAAGGTTTAATTATAAAACTAATTAATTTAATAATACATTAATTACTTAAGTAATTAACCCCAAACTTTGTGGGTTAGCTAAATGGGATTCTGCCTCATGATTTTCTTAGAATTTATTGCTCAGTTAATTATAAAATTGATTAATTAAGCTCTAATTATCTTCTAAAATTAATTAACCATCAATTAATCCCATGAAAAGTCAATTAATTAAGTGCTTCATTATTGTTTAACAGTGAATGAACCTATAGGATAAGGTGGAGGCTCCCTCATTAGCCCTTTTCACCTAGGTTCATTCCATTAATCAAACTAATTAAGGTTTAATTAATTACTTAAATTATTCAATTAATTAAATTAAAATCACAATCACATCAAAACTTAATTAATTAAAACCTTGGGTAGGTCTTTAGGTGTTTAATAACTTAAAGGAGTTTAATGAAATTATGGTTAGTCCACATATGTGGGAAAATCATAATAGTAATTAATTAAGTTTCTTAGCTTCATTAACCATTAATTATGAGCCAATTACATTAGGACCCTTTTCTTTCTTAGGATCATTGCTAATTTTATTTTCAATGCATGTGCATATCATGTTGGCTCATAGTTATTTAATTAATTACTTTAAGGTAACATATGGTGGTTAATTAATAGATTTAATGCATATTACAACTTAATCAATCCATAAAATCAACTTAATTACATTTCATTAAACCAAATGAATTAACAAACATGTGAATGGGTTAGGACGAGCAAACCTCTTCTCATATTCTTAAATCAAATCAAATCTTGAAATTAAAAATTATACTAAGAAAGCTTTGGTTTATTTTAAATAATTTTATTTGATTTGATTATCTTTAGGAGTTAATTTGATTGAATGAAATCATGTGTTTATGCTTACTTATTCCTTTCCAATCATGTCAAATGTTGTATGGCATTTGAAATCATGTATCCATCTTTTCAAAATCATGTAAAGTAAAATGGATTTCCTTTATGTAAGCTTGCATGTGTTGATTTAATTCAATATATGTGTGGCTATAATCACTATTAAATCCAAATGTATTTTTCAAAAGTTATAAATGATTAATAATATGTGGTATGATGCTAGTTATAAATACATAAGAAATGCATGTGCCTATAGCTTAAGTATGTGAATGTTGAGTTATCTTTCCTTTATTCATATGTTGATTTACATAAGTTTTAATGGTAATGGGTATATAGTCTAGACATCCCAGGAATATGAGACTTTAAGTAGCCCCATTCCAAGGTTTAACAATGGCACGTACCCATTTAATTTCATTCTTATGTATTTTAACATTAGAAATTAAATAGAGAATTAAATTCATATACATAAATAATTCATTTAAAAAAATACAAAATTTGCATGATTTTCATTCGCTTAATTATTTATGCATTCATATGTATCTTAATAAACAAGTATATAGTTTAGACATCCTGAGAATACGATGCTTTAAGTAGCCCCAAGGAGGCCATTTGATTACCTCACTTCCCTAGTTTAACAATGACACATACTTATTTATGTTTTGATACATGTGTGTGTACATGTGATTAAAGAATGAGAATACCCTATTTTTATTAAACCCACTTATATTCATAATCAATCAAGTGTTTGGATTAATTAGTCATGTGATTTGGAGCTTCTTTCTCATATTCATGTATATAAATTTACATATGTTTGAATGCAAATGGGTATATAGTTTGGACATCCCGGGAATACAAGGCTTTAGCTAGCCCCAAGGGCGTCATTTGATTACCTCACTTCCCTGGTTAATAATGACACATACCTATTCAATTTAATCCCTATGTATTTTTGTATGAAAATTTGGATAGATCTTTAAATTAATATGATTAAATAATTCAATTGAATGAAAAGTATAAGATCAAAACATGCACATACATTCATCATATAAGTGTACTAAAACATATTGCATGTATAAATACACTTAAGATTAAATCATATGCATGTTACATGTGATGGAAGGCAATAATTTGATATATGTCATATGGTAGTAAATCAATTAAATTAATCTTAAAATGCCTTTCAAATTGAATGAAGTTATTTAAAGTGAACTTGAAATAAGGATTAATTTAAAATGTATAACATGCCATTTAGTAAATAGAACTAAATCAAATTAATATACTTTAGAAAGTGACTTAAGGTATGGATGAAAGAGGGTAATCCTCTTTCTTCTCTTTATAACACTTAGATGCTAAGTGTAATAAAATGAAATAAAAGATAACACAAATTAAAATTTTCAAATCAATTAAGCAACTTGAAGTGAATCCAACCTTTCATGTTAAATTGAATCCTCCTACACTTAGAAGATATAACTCTAATGCTTAATAAGACATACCACACAAGCCTTAACACACACATTAGATTAAGTCAGCACTTCTAGTCTTAAGTTAGGATGGTGCATGATGTGATGAATTTTATTTTATGATGTAATGTTTAAGAGTGGATGTTAGGGTGTATGCTTCATAGACTGAATGGTAGTCGATATTAGCATAATCATATTTTCTATAGGAGATTATGATTAAAGGGTTGCTCAAAAGTAAATATAAATGTTATTTTCAAGTGGCCTAAACCCCTAAGCATAATCCAAGTTGGGATAGGTGAGCTTTGTTACCCATGTGTAGGGTTTTAAGTCTAAATTATACATATAACTGCTTGGGATTCTATGCTTGTTTAGCTAACACTTACTTTGTAGGTGTAATTAAATTTACTTTTCTATTTTCATTATAATTTTATATTAGGAATTAGGATTAGTGTTATGGGGGATTAGTATGAGTAGTGACTAGAAGGCTTTGTCTTGGGAGGCCCTGTAATGCCTTTGGAGCAAGCACATCCAAATCAAGAGAAGGAATAAAGAAGATATGAAGAAATGAAGAAAAAAAGGCCCCCATAGCATTTAATAAAATTATAATTATTCTTTCATATTCTGGGTTGTATAAGGGTAGAGCTCGACTATCCATGTTCTCTCTTTTCTGGTTGTACGGTGGCACTTGACCGCGACCTCTTATTCTTTTATGATAGTTTATAAAATTAATGTTGTGTTTAAATTGGGCATTAAGATGGCATGCACTTTATAGTTTCTTCATGTTTGATGCTTTAATGTATGGCTGGATGCAATTGGGCTCTTAGGATAAAATAAATTTTCTACCCAAGTAATCATTCAAAATTAAAGTTTTAAATAACTCATAACCTCACCATAAAGCCTAGGTCTTAAATAAGATAATTAAGAGATTTAACAACCCCTTAGTTGAATGGTTGAATGTTTCACAACATGCATATCATATTATTTCACTCTTGAAAATAGGGGATTTTCATCCTTGCATGATAGGGGAATGCTTGACCTGTGAGGGCATCACTTGTCTTAGAAAAACCCCTTTCTCGATGATTTGGCCAATAATCTTATTTCATCATACATGTAGGCATAAAAATCCTAAAGCCTCTATCCAAATGAAGTGTCAAAACTTAAATAAAATTTGAAAATATTTTGTATTAGATTAAGTCATTATTCATACTATGTATGCTATAGTCTCTTAGGGAGTGGGTTTAAAGACTTTATTCTCTTTTTAAATAAATAACTACCCTAACTATCTTGCAATTCATATAACCATACCATCAATTTAAAGCAAAGGAGGAGTTAGCTGGCAGCCACTCCAGTGGTTGTAAGTCAAGAAGTTGGATGAGTTTATTCTTTCTTGTGGAGATAAACCCTTATGTCCACCTGTCATTTAGGTTTAGTAGTGCATTATCTCTTACTGATGCTCTCTAGATTTAAGATCTGAGGTAGCTATTTTGTTCAGGCTAAGTATAAATCCTCACCTCTTAGGCATCTCCACAACCTTATGTTGGTGGATTATAAGCCCTAGCAATCTAATAAAATTCAACTCAAACAAATAAGTCTCTTCACTTTCAAATATATAAAGCATAATCATAGGATAGATTGGAATGCTCAATAGGCTTTCTAGTATTATGAACATTCCCTACTTCCGTCCTTTAGCTTCTTAAAATAAGTCTTCTCCTTAAACTTTATTAATTGATTTTCCAAATATAACTAATTTATTGATAGTCTAGCCTTGAAATCTTTGGAGATCCTAATTGTCTACTTTAATCAATGTATTCTTAAGGAATTCTATTCTCTAAGATGTAATTAACTATGTAAGCTTGCCTCCATAGGAACTTTAGAACTTGCTTTAATATAAATCCTACTTTATTTATCCATGTAAAGCAAGGGAAAATCTATGGTATATTTGAAGACCCATCATGCCTTAGAGTCCTTATTAGGAGATTAGGTCCATTGAAGTGCGGTGCCTCTATCTTTTGAGATACTACACCGTACCTCAATGTCATACCCGATCACTTTAGTAAGTACCCCCTATGATCTACATGGTGTCCCCCTCTCCCACACATACACACTTCTAAAAATAAACACCATAGATTTTTCTGGCGACTCCCAGGAAGGTTCCTCTCTCCAATTTTGGTAGATAATTATTGTCTCCTAGCATCAATAGTGGACTTATATTTTATATAAGCCCAAGACTATCCTTCTTTTCATTGGCACTTAGTTTATTTCATCCTTAAGCAAAGTTAGCCAACATCCATTAGGTTTTAGGACCTCACATCGTGTAGGTCTTGAGACCCTTATTAGGTCCCCCAGTAGGTAAAATAAATTAACTAATGGAAGGAGATGACTAACTTACAACCTCTTTGCCACTAGCTTGGTGAGGCAAAGTTCATCCTATATTAAGAAAGTTTCAATAAAATTCAAACTAAATAAATAAAGTCTTTTGCACTTTTTCAAAATAAAATCATTTTTGAAATGCACTTTACATAGCATAAAGTTCACAAAATATAAAACTTTCAAATCTCTTTCCAAATAATAAAGACAATCACCCCTCATTTAACATACTTAAATTTGTTAAATGAGGATCCTTTTCAAAAATCAAAATCAAATATGCATCATCAAAAATCCTCTTCAATGAATTTTCAAAAGCACATTGTTTCAATCAATCAACCAATTCCATTTAACATACCCAAATTTGTTAAATGAGAGCCCTTCAAAATATTTTAAACATATTTTTTAAAAATTAACCAACTTCACTTAACATACCTAAATTGGTTAAATGGAGTTTCCATTTTCAAAATCAAAACAAAACCAAAAATCAACATATCATTGAACCTCACTGAACATACCCAAATTTGTTAAGTGAGAGTTCCCTCTTTTCAAAAGAAACATCTGACACAAAATCAAAACATATTTGAACTTCATTTGACATACCCAAATTTATTAAATGAGAGTTCCATTTTCAAATTCATAGTAAATTAAATTCAATTTAACATACTACATTTGTTAAGTAGAGTTCCTTTTCCAAAATCATGAAAATTAAAACACATTTGAATTCCATTTGACATACCAAAATTTGTCAAATAGGAATTCCATCATCAAACAACACATAAAATGAATTAAACACTATTTAACATACCCACATTTGTTAAATAAGAATTTCCCTTTTCAAATCAAAACAAAACAAAATATCAAATACACTTGAACCCAACTTAACATACCTAAATTTATTAAGTAAAGGTTTCATTTTCCAAATAAAAACAAAAAATTAAACACATTTGGGATTTACTTAGCATACCTAAATTTGTTAGTAAGGATCTCATTTTCAAAATCAAATCAAATAAATCAAACATATGACAAACATCATCGTAAACAAAGATGCTTTCAAAATCAATTTTTTTCAAACATACATTTGAATCTTATTTAGCATACCTAAATTTGCTATGTGAAGATTCCAAAATCAAAATTTCAAACAAAGGATAAAATAAAACAAATTCATCTCCAAAGTCTCTCCAAATGAATGAACCCCATAAACACACCTAAATTTGTTGAATGTGGATTCCAAATCAAAATCAAATTCTATGGCAAAGTCTCTCCCAAAATATCAAAATCTCTCCAATTTAATGAACCCCACTTAACATACCTAAATTTGTTAAGTGTGGATTCAAATTCCAAAATCAATAATCAATGATTGAAAGAAATTATTAAAGCTAGGGTCTAATTCAATTCTATTTTCAACAAATATAGAGATAGCAGTTTAGTCCTTCGTTCACTTCTTCAGTTAGTCTTTCATGTCTGCTGGAAAGATGATATTTTCCTTCCCCTTTGGTGTGGATTTGGCCTTGGATCAGGCCATACTCACTAACACCATCACACACATCATTCAATTTGGACTTGGATTTGAGGTTGTTTGAGTCACCTACGAGGGGCTAGCCCTCATGACCGTTAGTAGAGAGGATGTGGCAAGGCAGAAGCCACTCCTTTATTTTGAAATCCCATCAAATTTTGAGTTTTCCTCATAAAGAGGAAAGCCATTGAGGTTCACATGGTAGTGCTAGTATCAATTTGTCTATTTTGGTTTTAGTTCTAGTGCTTGTAGTGCCAATTATTATAGTGCTTATCATTCAGTCTATTGTTGCCCCACTAGTCTGGCGGGGCACCTTCTTGTCTTTCCCCATTCTAAAGGGGAAGGCTACTTTTGCCTCCGAGATAGTCTCTTACCTTTGAGGTAGGTTCTAGTTCTCATTCTTCTTTGCTTACCAGGACACAACATAACCGAAATGTTAAGTGACACCATGAGCGAGCAACTAAGGAGTTAGATGAGTCTTCTCATGTTGCTAATGAGGGTTCTCCTGAGATCTCTCCACTCTTGAGTGGCAGCAAGTTTCACCCCTCTTAGCTTCAGACAGAGAGGAAGACTATAGAGGGATTGTTGCATTGCCTCCACCACCAGCATAGTTTGAAGTACTAGCTAGAGATATGAGGAAACTATGGGCTAGTCTACGATCAGTTCTTCGCCAGGTCGGTAGAGCCCATGGCCTCTCAGAGTCTGGTATATTATTTGATTTGAGGACTCGGGTCTCTAGGAGCATTAGGGATCAGATACATAGAGAGAAAGCCTCAGAGGTTAGAGTTAAAGCTCAAAAGGCAAGAGGGAAAGGAGGTATGCCAGACAGGCCATGACCGCTCTTGTGGATTTTTGAATCGGTGGGCTACCATGGCCAATCACATGGACAACATAGTCCTTATAAGCACTACCATCCATAGGAGGAGAGCTCCAACAAAGAGGCAGTCGGTGTCTCCAGCATCACACTCCTCACTTCGCCCACCATCACCTGTCCAAGTCCCTCCTTCCACATTCCCCACTAAAGTACAGAAACCTGCATCTAAAAAAAGGACATCTCCATTGATGATGGCTATGGCCTAAGGATCCCACTCCATCTACTCCACCCGTTGAGGTGAGGTCGAGCTCTCCTATTCTTCCTCGCACTTCAATAGTGGAGAAGAAGGAGTGGCGACCTAAAAGCGTCATAATCGCTCTACCACCACCGGCAATAGAGGAAGTAGGGAACACTAGCGCAGTCCCCGTGGTAGTTGATCCCCCTAGGTAAAGCACTCCATCAGTAGGAAATGTTTGGTATATAGATTCAGATGAGCACAATCTTATAGTTATCGTGAGCATTTGTACCTTGACCAGAGAAGATCGTTCACTAGTTGATATTCTAGAAAACTACTTTGCTGAGAAGAAATAACTTCTTGGGAGTGATCATTCTGATCGAGAAGAGGGTAGAGTAGATTTCAAGCCCAATGAGGATGACTTATTTGAAGATTCAGCATAATTCCACATGGTCGATACTCAAGGATCCCTCTATAGAGACCATCAGAGTCAGGAATGTGCAGTGATCGAGGAAGGTGACACCTCTCACTCGACCCAACAACTCTTTCAGTAGCTCAAGCAGAAGGACAAGTAGGTCAACAAAATGGAGAGAATGATTGAAGATTTGTTAGTAACATTTCTAGCACTCCATAACTAAACTTCAATTTTATAGCCTAGTCCCATGGAGGCGATCAGCCCGAGCTCCTACATATCTTATATTCTCACAAGAGCACCTCTCCCATGGATCAGGATAGTGGAAGTTTGCATAGGAAGGTCATAGACAGTACCTCCATGCATGAGAAAGACATCGAGCATATGGTGGAATGACAAGTGAGGGAAGCATTGGCATAAGCCCGGGGGAGCTCATCCATTCCAAAAGGTAGACCTTAAGGAATTCGATGTAGTCAATACCCCAAGAGGTTCGTGCCACCATATTTCAAAAGTTTTGATGGCACTGGGAACCCACAATAACATATGGCACATTTACTGTTGCAATACCGGTGGTAGCAACACACTTCTCTTCCGCCTTCTCATCAGCAGTCTGTCAAGTGTTGCATTTGATTAGCACGCCAAATTGCTTGATGGTTTAATGAAGACTTTTGCTGAGTTGGAGCAACTCTTTGTTAAGAGATTTAGTGGAGCCCAACAAAGGGTAATTGTGGGTGACCTCGTTGTAGAAAAATAAGATCCAAATAAGTCCCTTGTTGATTACATTCTCAGGTGGCATAACCTGAGTATGAAATATGAACCACAACTATCCAAATACATGTCATTAAAATTCTTCTCAAGAATATCCATATCCCAGTTGCTTTCATGCTCAAGGCCTTCATAGTCAAAACCTTTGATAAATTAATCAACAAGGTGGTTATCTAAGAGGAAGTCAAATAGTTGCCTTTCCAAAACTAATCATCCAAACCAAAGCCACATAAAGTGTTTAACAAGAGGCCAGGGACTAGTGGTGTTAATGGACATAGGGAAGCAACCAACCAGAGTTCAATTTGAAAGACCATGAGCTAAGCAGCCTTCCTTGCCACCTCCTCTTTCCACCATTTTGTCCATTATACCCCACCATAGCTATCACAATGGTCACCACCATCGCCTCCACAGAAGTACACTCAGTGATACTCATACATACTGCTAGGTAGCTACTATCCACCTCTTTTGGATAAGTTAAACAAGCTTTATTCATTTAAGGGAAGTAGTCAGGAAGATCTTTAAAATCTCTTAAAGAAACTTAATTTCTAATTACTAGAGCCAAAGAGGAGAAAGTAAGCAAGAGTGATGATCCTAATTTTGCCCCTACCACCACATATTAGGACACATCTTAGAGGAGTGCATCACCTTCAAAGACTGGCTTGAGCATAGCTACAAGTCGGGCACCATTATTGTCCTTAAGGACTACTTGTTAGAACAACCATCTAGTTCTGTTAGAGTAATCCTTGGGAATACTTATGATTCTCTTAAGATAAAAGAAGGTTGGGATATTTTTTATCCCGAACCTTTAAGAATATTGTTTGTAAGACCAAGAAACTTTCCTTGCAGGTATCTGAGGTAGCTCAACCTCCAACATTAAGGAAGGTTTTCAAGTTGCCAAAGACAACTTGGGGAGGGTAGGAGCTCAGAGTAACACAGTCCACACTTGTCGGATAGTCCAGTGCAAAACCATCAGTCCGGACTCCACATACCATTGCAACTACTTCTTCTTCTACTAGCTGCTCTTCTGCCAATAGAAGCATTGTATCAGCCAACAAGGGCATCAAAACCCTTACTCACTTTACTTGATTTCTATCATGTACCTCCACCTAAAAATAAATCAATGAAGAATTAGATCCTACTTATATCTTATCCACTTCTAATGCTCTTGATTTTATTCTTACTGAAAACTCTTAAAGTTTAAATAATAATAATAGCTCTAATAATTTTGATCCTTTCTCTTCTGATTTAGAATCAGACTTTTCTTTTTTGAATCAATTAGGTTAACCCATTGAGATTGACTTGGAGTCAATCAACTCTGAGGGTCACACAAGAGAAGTTGAAGGTATGCCCGATAAGTAGGTATAACTTTTTAATAACCCACCACATGAATTCACTGAAGTCAACCTACGTAGTGATAGAGTTCTACCACCTAGGATAGCACCTCAGGATAAGGGTAAGCAAGTCATTGGTTCCAGTGAGCAGATAATCCCTCCATAGGATGCTCTACTTATGGATATGCTTGTGGAGAACCAAGCTAGAGTTAATTATAACATCCTAGCTCACCTTAGAAAGTTGCCAACTAAGTTAAGCATATATGATGCCCATGTCTTATCTAAAGAGATGAGGGAATCTCTAATCAAGGCCTTACTTGATCATGAGATATGCTTAACTCAGCTGACTGCTTCTGAAGAGGAGGCATGGAACTTGAAGGACATCTTATGAGTCACTTTTAGTGATGAAGACTTACTTCTAGGGATGACTAAGCACAACCATCCTCTATACATTACAGTGGATGTTGGCAGATACAAGCTATCAAGAGTGTTGGTTGACTTAGGTACATCAGCAAACATTATGAGTCTAAGAATCCTTGCTTACTTGATCGACATCTCCAAACTCCAAAAAGAAAGGATGATGTTGAGTTGATTTAATGAACAAGGCGAGAGGGCCTTAGGCTACATAGTGTTACTCTTGGAGATAGATGATTGGAAGATTGAAGCTAAGTTTTATATTATAGACTTGGATACATCTTTCAATGCTTTGCTTGGGAGACCATGGATATATGAAAATAACATAGTTCCATCCTCTCTACATCAGTGTATGAAGTTTATGAGAGGTGGGATCGCTTACTGTGTCAAAGGAGATCTCAATCCATTTTTAGTTCATGAGGTTGACATATATGAGGATGCAACTTACTACCTCCCTCAAAATCAACAAGTCTATTCTAACAAACTTGGCCAAAGTTCAAAAATAAAAGAAAAAAAGAAAGAAAAAAAGAAGAAGAAAAGAAAGAAGAAAATGAAAAAGAAAATAAAAAAGAGTGAGAAATAGACTTGGAGGAAGATGTGGAGTTTGATATTAAATTCCACCCACAGTTTGTTACTCCATTCGAACATATGAGTAGGATGACCCAGCCTCCACCAGACAGAGAAAGAGGCCAGTTCAGAGGCAATCTTGAGGTGGAAAACCTCATTATTGGCCACCTAATAGAAGATATGTCCCAGCTACCAAGAGTACACCTGCTATCCATTTAGACTTAGAATCTAGTTCAAAGGATTAGTCTTAAATTGTTAGTATGCTAACCAGCTCTTCTTAGTAGCAGATTCCCTTGGAGGTGACACTTGAGCAAGATAGCGATGAAGATCGGCCTCCAAAGCAAAGCATAAGTGTATCTAAGTCTATATGTGAAATAGTTAGGCATCAGTTAGGAACCTAGCTCTAACCCACTTTCCTCACAAAAAGTTGAGGGTTTGGTAGTTAAGGAAGCCCCTGAGTCATCCATAGATGTAAAATCTTAGAGGTTCTTTCTGGGAGCATCATCCTCAAGTCAAGAAGTTGATATAAAACTTGAGGATGATTCCTATAAAGATTTAATAAAATTAACTTTTGATTGGTACTTGCCTTGTGTTCATAATCTAGCAAAGAAAGGGTTAATCCCATATGCTTGGTCAAAGCACGGGTCACACTATTTTGAAAGAATATGGAAGAATAAATTCAAAAGCTCTTAATCAAGACTAGGACAAGGATTCAATATAGTGGGCCTAATCGATGATAATCATTACTGCTTAGTCATCACCAATCATTTGGAATTTGATAGTTTTTTCAAATCACATTAACTCATATGAGGATGTGTGCTTACAAACTTCAAATAAACCAGATGATTTTGAAGTCAAAGATGCACCATCATAGTTTGAAGAAGAGATCAAGTCAACCATCGATGAGCTCAAAGAAATCAACCTAGGGATTGAAGAAAATCCACATCCGACATACATCAATTCCTTGTTGAATGAAACAAAAACAAATGACTTAGTTAGGTTATTGATTGAGTTTAAGGACTACTTCGCATGGAGTTATGAAGAGATGCACAGTTTATCTCCAGGTGTAGTAGTCCATAAACTAGCAATAGATCCTAGTGCTAACCCTATAAAGCAATCTCATAGACACGTGCGATTAAGCATTGAACAACATATCATTTTTGAAGTAAAAAAGCTGATCGATGTTGATTTCATCCAGGAGGAAAAATACCCCACCTGGTTGGCCAGTGTCATCCTAATTAAAAAGAAGAATGGCCAAATTTGCATACGTGTTAATTTTAGGGACTTAAATAAGGCATGGTTAAATGATGAATTTCCACTACCAATACTAGAACTGATGGTAGACATTGCCTCATATCATGCAGCCTTCTTTTTCATGGATGGCTCATCTAGATATAACCAAATAAAGATGGCCCCTGATAATGAAAGAAACACTGCTTTTAGAACCTCGATCGAAATCTATTGCTATAAGGTCATGCCTTTTGGCCTTAAAAATATCAGTGCCACATACCAGCGAGCTATGACTTGAATCTTTGATGAACTCATTCAACATCAAGTCGAGTGCTATGTCAATGATCTCACAGTCAAAAAGTAAAGAAAAGAAAGACCATCACTTTGACTTGAGAGTAGTTTTCTAGTGGTTAAGATAACTCAACCTAAAAATGAACCCCCTGAAGTATGCATTCATAGTGGCTTTAGAGAAATTCCATGGGTTTGTTGTCCGACGCCGTGGAATCGAAATCGATTCGGAGAATATCAAGGCAATATTAGAAATGCCGCCCCCTAAAATTCTAACTCAACTCAAATCATTTCAAGGGAAGTTGGCATATCTAAAATGATTTATATCTAACCTGTCAGGAAGATGCCAGCCATTCTCACCACTTGTCAAAAATGATGCCAAGTTCATGTGGGATGACAAATGTCAGCATGCCTTCAAAGACATCAAGCACTACCTAATGACACTGTAAGATCTAGCAGCCCCTATCCCAAGCAAGTCGCTCATCCTCTATACTGCTACATTAGATGACTCCCTTGGCACTTTATTGGCTCAAACCAATAATGAAGGGAAGGAAAATACACTCTATTATATCAGCCGTCATCTAATCTCTGCTGAAGCAAACTATCCACCTTTTGAGAAGCATTGCCTAGCTTTAATTTTTGAATCCCAAAAGCTATAGAATTACATGCTTTCCCATAAGGTGAACTTGATCTCTAGGATCAACCCACTATAATATCTCATGATATGGCTGACACTATCTGGATGATTGGCACATTGGTCCATGATTTTTTCATAGTTTTGCATTATTTTTGCACCCCTCCATGTGGTGAAGGGATGAGCACTAGAAATTTCTTAGCAGCACACTCACTTCCTGCTGACTCTCTGCTTAGTGATGACCTCCCTGATTAACAAATCATGAACTTAGGGGACATTAGCATTCATCATTGGGAGATGTACTATGATGGTGCGTCTTTCTCTCAAAGAGGAGAAGAATCGCAATCTACTCTTCTAAGAAAGGTAGGGGCAAGAGTAGTTTTCCTAACTCTGAACTGTGATGATATGAGGTTCTCATATCACCTATCCAATATTTGTACCAACAATGAAGCCAAATATGAGGCTTTGATTGTCGATCTAGAGTTAGCCATTACTCTAAACATCTAGAACATCAACATCTTTGAGGATTTTCAATTAATTATCAATCAAATTATTGGGTCCTACAAAGTTCTAAAGCCTAAGCTCCATCACTAAACTTCTTCATGTGTAAGGAGTATTAGTGAAATCAAGAAACAAAAGCAAACCTTCCATCACCCTTTCATCAAGTTAAATTAATCAAGTAAGGATTAAGTCCATGAAACTCTTATTTATTAGCCAAAACTTTTGGGGATTAGGATTAAGTCACTTTCACCCCTTTTCCTCATCCATATCACCTACAGGTTGGCCCTTTGTGGCACCTTTCCTATACATGACTTGAGAAGGGAGCAAGCCCTCTGTGCCACCTATCTCATGTCCTTCTGGGTTTGGAGTAAGCCTTCGTGCACCATTCCTATAAAAAATTATCTTTATAGGTTTGGAGCAAGCTCTTCGTGGAACCATTCCTACTTTTGTGTACAGATTGGATCAAGTCATTGTGACCCTTTCTAGATTAGATCAAGTCTTTATGACCCTTTCTAATAACAAAAAAAATATAAGTCCCCAGTCAGTATTCTTTCTAATCATCTAGGAGTAAGTCCCCAATCAGTATCTTACTTTTATGTACATGATTCAATAAAGCCATCAAGGCCCCTTTCATGTTACACAGGTGAGTTAGATTGGATCAAGTCTTTATGACCCCTTTTTAATAGCCAAAAAGATATAGGTCCCCAAATGGCATTATTTCTAATCATAGGAAAAAGTCACCAGTTGGCATCCTACTTTTATGTACTTGATTGGATAAAGCCATCAAAGCCCCTTTCATGTTACACAGGCGAGTTAGAATGTATCAAATCTTTATGACCCCTTTCTAATAGCCAGAAAGAAATAAGTCCCCAGTCGGTATTCTTTCTAATCATCTAGGGGTAAGTCCCCAGTCGGCATCCTACTTTTGTGTACATGATTGGATAAAGCCATCAAGGCCTCTTTCATGTTACATAGACGAGTTAGATTGGATCAAGTCTTTATGACCCCTTTCTAATAACCAAAAATATATAAGTCCCTAGTTGGCATTCTTTCTAATCATCTAGGAGTAAGTCCCCAGTCGACATCCTACTTTTGTGTACATGATTGGATAAAGCCATCAAGGCCTTTTTCGTGTTATACGAACAAGTTAGATTGGATCAAGTCTTTATGACCCCTTTATAATAACAAAAAAGACATAAGTTCCCAGTCGGCATTCTTTATAATCATCTAGAAGTAAGTCCCCAGTCAGCTTCTTACTTTTGTGTACATGATTGGATAAAGCCATCAAGGCCCCTTTCATATTACACAGGTGATTTAGATTGGATAAAGTCTTTATGACTGCTTTTTAATAGCTAGAAAGGTATAAGTCCCCAGTCGGCATTCTTTCTAATCATCTAGGAATAAGTCCCCAGTCGGCATCCTACTTTTGTGTACATGATTGGATAAAGCCATCAAGGCCTCTTTCATGTTACCCAAGCTAGTTAGATTGGATCAAGTTTTTAGGACCCCTTTCTAATACCTAAAGATATAAGTCCCCATTCGGCATCCTTCTTTTGTGTACTTGATTGGATCAAGTCATGTAACCCCTTTCATGTTACACATGAGATTTAGATTACATCAAGTCTTTATGACCCCTTTCTAATGGCTAGAAAGATCTTTGTCCCTTAGTCGACATTCTTTCTAAACATCTAATAGTAAGTCCCCAGTCAGCATCCTACTTTTGTGTACATGATTGGATAAATTCATCAAGGCCCCTTTCATGTTACACAGGTGAGTTAGATTAGATCAAAACTTTATAACACCTTTCTAATAGCCAGAAAGATATAAGTCCCTAGTTGTAATTCTTTCTAATCATCTATGAGTAAGTCCCCAATCGATCCTACTTTTGTGTACATGATTGGATAAAGCCATCAAGGCCTCTTGTTACACAGGCAATTTAGAATGGATTAAATCTTTATGACCCATTTCTAATTTCCAGAAAGATATAAGTCCTCAGTCAGCATTTTTTCTAATCATCTAAAAGGAAGTCCCCAGTCAGCATCCTACTTTTGTGTACATGATTGGATAAAGCCATCAAGGCCCCTTTTATGTTACACAGGCGAGTTAGATTGGATCAAGTCTTTATGACCCCTTTCTAATATCCATAAAGATATAAGTCCACAGTCAGTATTCTTTCTAATCATCTAAGAGTGAGTCCCCAATCGACATCCTACTTTTGTGTACATGATTGGATCAAGTCATTGTAACCCCTTTCATGTTACGCAGGCAATTTAGATTGGATCAAGTCTTTATGACCCCTTTCTAATAGCTAGAAAGTTGTAAGTCCCTTTCTCGGCATTCTTTCTAAACATCTTGGAGTAACTCCCCAGTCGATATCCTAAATAGGAGTAAGTTCCCTAGTTAGCTTCCTATTCAAATTTCTAAGGAATGGAATCAAGCCATTGAAGTCCCCATTTCTTTGGACTACTCAAATAAGATTAAGTCCATGTGACCTCTATTTAGTAGTCTAAGTACTGCGGATTAAGATCAAGCATTTCAAGCCTCTTCTCCCTAGCATAGCTTTTGAGGATTAAATCATGTATTTAAAGACCCCTCTCCTCTCTTTAGCTTACTATGATGGATCATGCCCTTAATGGCCCCATCTTATTAGCTAATCACATGGATCACCTCTATTCTCAAGTAAGAGTAAGTCCCCTGAAGGCATCATTTTTGAGCATAGTGATTACATTAGGGTTAGACCATTCTTTGGATCCACTTCTAATAGCATTCCTCTTTATCCTAGAACTTAATGAAGTTAAGTTTCTAAGAATGAATCACACCTTCAAAGCAAAGATAGGTATACATATACTTATCTTTCACAGTTAAAATCAAGATAAAATTTCAAATCAAAAATCAAAATTCTGAATTGGAACCCCAAGTTTATGCTTGTATGTTGATCAATATGGTCAACACCAATATGTGCAATGTATTCTGGCTGATCCACTACACATATTGGGGGTCCATTTGTTGACCTTATTTTTAGATGAGGTTAATTTGGCAATTAGGTGATCCTAATCTCAAATAAGATTTTCCTATATTAATGCTTAGGGCACTATGCTAGTGACCTAGGGAATTCACCTTGGGTTGGATCAAACCTATTTGGCTTAGGAAGGATCAACTCAAGCATCCAAATTCAAAATCAATTAATCAAATCAATAATCAATAATCATCAATCCAAGATGATTAAAAGTTAAATTACATTTAATTTTAAAAATACCCTTGAGTTAATTTTGAATTGGATCAAACTAAAATCAATGCACTTGATTTGGACTCAAACTCCAACCTAAATCAAATGTACTCCAACATAAACTTAAAATGGTCAGCATACATTAGTCTAGGGCTTTGTGATGATACCATAATCCAAAAGAAAAAAAAAATCCAAAGGAAGAGAAAATATCAAAACTTTTCTCTGCCCATGCAACCTCACCCACTCCTTCTCTTCCCATGAGAAAGAAAACAAAAGCCACCTCTTAAGAGGATGGTTGCCTTCAATGTAAGAGAAGGAAATTAAGGCAAAGAGCAAACCTCCAAGTGGTTGCCTTGATCTTAGCCAACCAAGGAGGAGAGAAAGAAAGAAGGGAAAGAGAAGAAGAGGAAGAGAAGGTGAGCTCTAGCCAAGTGTAGAAATCAAGTAAGGAAGCTCCCTACCTTTCATGTGAACATTTCAATATGTTCACAAGACCAAGGGGAGTTGATCTCACACCTTGACCGGACTTGCTCCACTAGTGGCCAGAGTTTGGCCACCCAAATCCTCACATATAGAGCTCTCGTCCATCAATGGAAAGTGGGGAGGGGAGGCCTATCCTCTCCCATTTTCATTCCAAAAGCTTTGCCAAGATTAGCAGAGAAGATCCCACCACAACCTGACCCACTCACCGCTAGCACGCTGGTGAACAGATGAAGGCCGCTTCCCCTGCATTGGTGAAATCCAAGATAGGGAGTTTGATCTCAAATTAAAGATACCAACACGTTCTAGAGCTTGTGATGATCCAAAACAAAATCCTACCTGACCCCCTCATCGCCAACAAGCCAGAAATTGACCAATGCCACCTCAAATTGAGCGTGTGTTGGTCTAGGGAGCAATCCATGGGGAACCAAGCCACCAAACTTCATGCACACATTCGTTGGGTCAATGTGAAGCTAATGGACGGGTCTCATTACTGGCGATCACTGGAATCCAGGTATGCACTTTCTACCTCACTCTAGGCCATCGATTTTGGAGCTTTATGAAAGAAATTAATTTCCCAATTGGATATATCGTATATATGTGTTCTAAATTAGTCCTTGATCATTTTGGGATCAAAATCGAGGCGTAATTCACCGTGATCACCGCTAGTTGAGGAAAAACCATCAACAGCGATCGGTATTCACCGTTTAGGAAAGAAGATGGTCTTCGGACCATTCAATCCTTCCATTTGGATTGAACGGTCTAGACCTAGGCGGGCCGGATGATTAAACCCCTTACTGTAGAATCAATACGACCATTCGACCTCCGATCGGACGGTCCAGGATCATCCCGTGTAACCCGCGGGTTAACGCGACGCCATGTGGGATCCACGTGGACCAGAGCCGCGAGATGTTAATGAGCGCGCCATGCGCCTACCACAGCATGGACCTCGCCACTTAAATACCGTTATTTAATGGTTTAAATAATTAAAAAATACAAATTTTTTTTAAAAATCATAGAAAATCAAAGAAAAATAAAAAAATACAAATGACGGCTCAATGGATTCATCTTGATGAGAGGAATCCATAGAAATTAAGATTTCATTTTTATTTGGTATTTTCCCCTTAATTTGGATTTAATTGAAAAACATTAAACCCTAATTACTTTCAAATTAAGAATCCAATTGATTTGAAACTTTGGGGAAATGAAATTAAGCATAAAACACACCAAAGATAAATTTTTGGGATTTTAATTCTCTGAATTCAAAAGAAATTGAAATTTCATATGCTTAACCTTTAAATTAATCAAACTAATTAATCCTTAATAAAATAATTAGGGAATTTTAATCTAACAACCTTAAATCTCCCTAATGAACTTCAGTGAACATTAAAACATCACTTAAACTCAATTAAGCCTAAAAATCTTTAAATTGACCTAATTAGGCAATTAAATGAATTAAATAATTCATTTAAATAACTTAAACTTAATTAAATCAGATCAAATAATTAACCTAAGTACTTTAGGTTAAACCTAATCCATGAACAAACCTAAGGTATCAATTCATATTAATGTACTTAAACCATAAATCTTACAAATCCATAATTTAATAACTTAAGTTAAATTGAATAAATCTAAATTAACATAAGCAAAATCAAATGAAACTCACATAGCTTAAATTAAAATTGAACAAACTAAATCAAACAAAGTAATTCAAGGAAATGAAATAATTCAAATCAAATCTAAAATAAAAGAAACATAAAACCAATCCAAACATAAACAATATCAAAAGGATTAATTAAGATACTTAAGAATCTTAGTTAGACTTTTGAAAATTTCATTAGGATGTGAATAAAGTGAGTTTCACCTAAAAATGAAATTTATTCTATTTCTCATTCTTGAAAACCTATACAACTTTAATGAAATAAATGGAATAAAAATGGGAATTAAATCACTAAACCATTTGAATTGAAACCGTCCAAAGGTAAAAATTAAACAAAATCAAACTTCAAATCTAAACTTGAACTTAAAGGCTTAGCAAAGATGTACCACACAAGCTCAACTTCTACACACACTAGATTACTTAGGTCATGGACTCTAGATCTAGGTTAGATTATTCTGTAATTTTTTTAATCTCCTGTGATATATTGTTTTGTGCTTCATATGTCTATGTGGTGTATTGCTTTAGATTGGATGCCTAAGCTTTTTTGCTCATTAGACTGGATGTTAGGGCATTCTTTCTAGATTTAACACTATTTTCTCTGAGAGACGTGTTAAAGGGATCACTATAATAAATAAATCATAAAATTATTGTTTGTTTGCAAAATGAAAATCCCTTAACATACTCCATAGAGTGGCAAGCAACTAAGCTATGTCTATGAAATCTAAACTGCTTTGTGTGTTGTGTGTATTTACTAACATCTATTTCACAGGGCTTAAGATTTCTTCTGAATTTTAAATGTAAATTTGAGCTTAGAATTAGGTTAGGATCTATGAGGTCTAGGATTAGCAGGAGCTAACCCTACTAGGAGATGGTATAGTGGTCCCCTGTGGAGCCTAATAGATGTCCCTGAAGAAGGAGACTTTCCTAGAAAGAAGAGCCATAGATCTAAACTTGTAGTTTTAGGCTAGGTTGTATAAGGGCAGAACTCGGCTGCCCATTTTTCTTTCTTCTAGGGTGTACAATAGTACTCGACTGCATTGGCCTATTTTTCTTAATTTAATTTGGATTTATTTTGGGTGCACAACATAAATAATAAACTTTTCTTAGGTTTCTTTCTCTGCTATGTTTGTCGTGATGAATGCCCTGATGTAGGCTCATAGATAAACTAAATTTTCTACCCAACTAAATCAATCAAAATATGAAAATAAATACAACTCATAATCTTCATATGAAAGCCTAGGTATTAAAGCAAGATAAAATATGTAGTAACCCCTTAGTTGGATGTTGACAATCATGCATAAATCATATTATTTCACTCTTGATTAAGGAATGGCTTCCATCTTTCTAGAGAACTTGGGTTTGACCTTTGAGAGCCTATGATGGAAGAACATCTTCTTCTATTCTGATTTGGCATATAACCTTTTCCTAATAGCATGGAATCAGGCATAAAATGTATACCTCTGGCCTAAAATGAATCCTGAGTCAAAATTTATAAAAATCTAAAAAATATGCATTAGTTAGGTGCATCCTCATGCCCTACATAATCTTATGGATTAGGGAGTGAGTCTTGGTTCATAGATTTCTTTCCTAAGATACCAGCCATCTTCCATTCATGACTTAGCCTCATGGTTTTAAAATGCTTAGGTGGTGTTAGCTAGTAGCCTTCCGTAAAGGTTGTAAGTCCGTAAGAGACAGGATAGGTTATCTAATAAAATAGAAAGATCCGTTGTAAGCACCTATTAACTAGGAAGCATCCTTTAAGAATAATCTTCAACCTATTTTGCTTTGTGTCTAGAATCTAAGCCTTAGATTTCTAAAAAAATTATAACTCAAAATCTAAAATTAAATTCAAAATTTGAAGCCTAATCATATGATAGTTGAAATGTCAACTAGGTATCCTAGTATCAATAGATATTTTTTACTCTTTTTCATTTGACTCTTGAAAATAACTCTGTCCAATTTGGACCTCTCCCAATTGAATTTTCAAAATCAATCCTTTGAAAGCTACCTTAGTAGTATTTCAAAATTTCTTTAATCGAGAGTATTCTTAGGAAGAGACCCTTCCTAAGTTGTAATTAACTATAGAGGCTTATCTTTATAGGGAACCATGATCCTATGATAAAATAAACTTTCTACTTTTCCATGTAGTTCAGGGGAAAATACTCTGGTACACGAAAGACCCATTAGTCTTAGAAATCTTTTATTGAAATGATCAATCCATTATAGGAGTGCATGTTTATCTTTCAAGATAATATGTTTATTTCTTAATATTGTATTTGGTCATCTAAATAAAATATTCCTAAACTCTATGTGGTGTCATTTCTTTTCTCTATTCTAGAGAAAACACCAACACAAATCCCAGAGGTTACCATTTACAAGATTCCTCGAGGAGAAAATGTCATAGCAGATGCTTTATCCAAACTTGCAAAGGAGTTAGCATGTCCGGAAGATAAGTCCATATCAATAAAGGTCCAAAATAGACAAGCCTTATCCCGGATTAATATTGAACTCATCAAAAGATACTCTCTTGAAAGGGAGGTTGCTATTTCCAAAAAGGATGAGGAGTTAGATTGGAGGTAACCATTCATGGGTTACCTAAATAGAAGCAAACTACCATAAGAGAAGTCCCTATCCAATCAGACGAAGTAGAGATCACTTTCTTATGCTCTCATAGTTGGCACCTTATACTAATGGTCCTTCGATCATATATGGTTATGCTATTTAGACAAACATAAAACCACTTGGGAAGGCCCTTATGCCATTGAGAAGGCCTACCAAGGAGGATCTTATCAACTTATTATCCATAAAGGAGAGTGTCTGATGCTTCCAATCAATGGGCTTTACCTATAGAAATATTATCCATAAATCATGTTTCGAAAAAAATCATCAATGAAAATTTCATTTCAAATCCAATCTTCTCTTTGTTGAAAACATCTTGTTCATGAATCCTCCACGACGTGTTTAGGATAGGTGTAAGAGACCCAAGTGGCATCATATTTCCTTTAACACAACCCGAACATAAATTACACACATGTATTTTGTTTCGGGCGACTTTGAGTTGGGATAACGCCCTCGCACTCACTCGAATGCTCGGTCAAGTCGACGTTATCCTACTAGTGTGTCACCCCAGTGGTCTTCTTGCTTTGGAGGATCTAAATATACTATGCTTTCCTTCCTTACTTGGCCACTACATATCGATGAGCACCTTGTCAGTATGGTAGGCTTTATTGCGGTTGGTAAGCTATCGTCATGATGGCTTCATTTAAGAGGATGTAAGTATACTATGCTTTCTTCTTAAAATAGCCTTCGTGTATTGACGTGGTCGATTATATTCAAGGATTAGGGTAAGTCCCCCCCCCACCTAGCGGCTCCTTTCCTCCTGTGCACTTCAAGTCTGAATCCAATCTATCTTTATGACTCCCAACTTAGTAGTCACCCTTAGGTCGGGTTTGATCTATTATGTAATCAACAGGTCACCCCAGCAGTTGTTCTTCATTTTGGTAGATGTAAGTTTGCTAGGTTATTCTTCCTAGCACAACCATTACACATTGGTGGGCAGCCCTAAGTCGATAGGTCACATGACACTATCCTCGGACGGTTTTGCTTTAGGGAGATATAAGTCTACAAGCTTTCTTCCTAGACTGATCGTCGCACACTGACGGCCACTTTAGGTTTGTTGGTGTTCGCTATGCTGATAGTGACCCATCCGGTGGATGCACCACTCATGGCAGATATAAGTTTGATATGCTTTCTCCTTGAGTTGACCACCATACACCTACAAGATTTTTTTTAGGGCTTAGGATAATGCCCCTAGTGGTACATCCCTAGTGGGCACTTTATTTGGATCATCCTTTGTGACCCCATTTAGATACTACCCGAGTTACCCTTGGATTAGATAGTTCCCTTTCTTAGTAACCACCCCTGTGGTTGGAGATTCTATTTCACAGATGTGCATATTCTCTCTTGGTTTAGTAAATCTGAGATAGGATCAAGGCCAACATAGCCCCTTCTTAGTGTGGTCCCTCGTACACTAATAGGGTCTACAAAAATATAAAATAAACAAGATATACATTTGCTTATGGATTAGGAGAATGCCCTGTGGAACCTTTCCCAAGCAGGAATTCTATCTTTAGGACAATGTTAGTAAAACTCCCTATAGGAATCATCTGACTACTCTTGAGTTGAGATAAGTCTCCAGCTGTACTCTCCAAGTAGCCATCCTTAGGTCGGGTTCAACTTGTTGTGCCACCAATAAGTCACCTCAACGACCATCTTTGCTTTGGAAGATGTAAGTTTGCTACGCATTCTTTCTGGCATGACCATTGCACAGTGATAAGTAGCCCTAGGTTGGGTTCAATTTATTATGCTACCAACAGGTCACCCCAAGCTCTTCCCCGCTTTGGAAGATGTAAATCTACTACTTTTTCCCTAGCATAGCCATTGCACACCGAAAGGAACCCCTTAGGTTGGATAGTCCTACCCTTTTGCCGGTAGACTACCCCTTTAGATTGGTAAATCTGAGATAGGTCAAGGCCACCATAGTCCCCTCTTAGTGGATCCATCACACACCTACAAGGTCCATCAAATTAAAATGAAATTAATCTTAGCTACTCTTGAGTGGAGGTGAGATCCCCAGCAACACTCTCTCAGTAGTCGCCTTAGGTCAGGTTTGATTTGTGAGCATCCAAATAATCACTCTAGTGAGTTTTCTTTACTTTGGAAGATGAAAGTCTGCTATGCTTTCTTCCTAGCATAGCCATTGCACACTGAAAGGCAACCCCTTAAGTTGGATAGTCCTACGTTGTGGTTGTAGACTACCCCTTTAGACTTTTAAACCTGAGATAGGCCAAGTACCCCATGGCTCCTCCTTAGTGGGTCCATCGTACACCGACAAGGTCCATCAATTAAAATCTATCCAATTTAACTGAGTTATATCCCTAGCGGATATGCCCTCAATTTAAAACCATCCTCCATAGTAGAGAGAGAATAAATTAAACCAACTCCCGGTGGAGTCCAAATTGAAATAAATCAAACCCATTAATCAAATAAATCAAAGAAATCCAACCAAACTTTTATCCAATGATACATCCCCAAATGAATCTATGAAATCAAACTCTTATCCCCAGCGGATAACCCGAACCTGCTTCCCTAATGGAAGGTTCATGTACCCAATCCCCAACAGATTTCCTTCTCTTATGCTTTTAGCATAAGTTGAGTTGTATTTCACCAAGATCATGATTCTATTTGCCTCTCGGGTTTAAGAATAGATCATTTTCGTTAGTACTTGCAATCTTTTGGCATTGATCATCTTGGTCAACGCCAACACTTCTGGTGTGCCTTGTCAATTACACCACACCTATTTGGGGTCCTTTTGTTGACCTCACTTTTAAAGTGAGTTCTCAATCTCTCCATCTAAGATTTAAGAGTCTTCTAGACATTAAGACTTTCTTAGTCATAAGACACTTCTAGCACTTAGGTGAACACTTAACCTAAGCCCAGAGACTTAGAAGGGTTAATCATAGGATTAGACTATGCTTTAGGACTTAGGGAGATCCATCTACCCTATATTCTAAACCCAATCCATGTTCGACTTCCTAAACAAAAACCAAACTCAAATTCAATTCAAAAATCAAATCTAAATCCAAATCCAAATTTCAAGCCAAATGATTGAAGCCCACAATTAAACCCAAATTCAAAATCAACCCAAGCCCTATGACTTTATCTTATGGACTTAGCCTCAACCAAATTCAAATCAATCTAAACTCAAGTGATTTTCTCAAATGTCAACTCAACCCTTCATTCAATATCTCAAACTTATAATCAAACTCAATTCCATATCTAGATCAAGATCCAAATTAAATTAAATCCTATCTAAGCCATGTGACCTTTTGCCATGAACTTAGCAAAATCCATTCAAATCAAATCAAACTCAATTGATCCTCTCATGGATAAATTATTACATCAATTATCTTCTCAAATATAAATCAAATCTATATTCAAATGATCAAAACTAAATCAAACTAAATCAAATTAATTTAAAACTCTTCCTAAGCCATATGAATCAGCCTTCATAAGCTTAGCCAAATCTTAACCCAAATCACTTCAAACTCAATTGATTTTCTCATGAATCAATCATATCTTCAATCATCTTCACAAATATAAATGAAATGTACATTCAAATCATCAAAACAAAATCAAACAAAATAAAAACCCTTCCTAAGACACATGACCCAACTCCATGGACTTAGCCAAATTCCTTCATTCCAAAACTCAAATTCAATTGATTTTCTCATGAATCAATTACTCCTTCAATCATCTTTCCAAATATAAATGAAATCTACAATCATCAAGCTAAACCAAAATCAATCCAAGTCAAACCCAACTTAACCCTTTAGACTTGAAATGTCCAAATGAACCAAAACCCATTTGAACCCAAAGCAATTGCAATTGAATTTATATACCAATCCCAAATCCATATATAAACTCAACTAAATCAAACTCAACCCAAAATCAAGCCAACTAAACCCAATTGGTCCACTTGACCTAAAATGTCCAATTTGACCTATTTGAGCCAAGTCTCAATCCAACACAATTTGGATTAAACCAAGCCCACCAAAACCTCATATCATGATTGTTGATCACCCTAGGTTGATTAATTATCATAAATTGGATCAAATCAAGTCAACTTTATCCTTTGACCAAGTCAACCATCTTAACCCATATGAACCAAAACTAGCCAAGTTGCAACCTAAGCCAAATTAATTGAAACTAATGATTCATACCAATCGAAAACCAACATTTGAATATGACTTGACCTTCAATTGAGCCAAACCTAACCCAATTATCCCTCTTGACCCAAGTTGACCCAATTTGACTTACATGGACAAAATGGGTCAAATCAAAATATTAGTCAAATTGATTATAATCAATGGCTCAAGTTCATTCCAAATTGAACCACTGAGCCCAATATTAAAATGACCTATTGAACCTAACTAGACCTAAAGGGTCAAACCAACCTAAAACCCAATCAAATCCAACTTAAACTCAACCAAATCCTACCACATATTCCAAATGATCAACCAAACCCAAACCAAGCCATGACCCAAGCTAATTTGGTCAATTGAGTCAAATTGGTCAACTTAACCTATTTGACCCAAATGAACTCAGATGAACCAAAACTAAATCCAAACAAAATTGAACCAAAATAATGACAACAATACACTCAAAATGATCAATGAACTTGACCCAATCCTTGGTTTGACCCAATTTGACCAATTGATCAACTTGACCTGACCTAACCCAATTTGACTCAAATGAGTCAAATTGCATAAAACCTAACCAAATAAACTCCAAATGACATGAAATTTGGGCTAACCCACTTTTGACTCATTTCAAATCTGTTCAAATCAAATCCAATGCCAAATGACCATCCTACCCTTAGGTTGGGGTATCTCATGAGATAATCACCCATGTAAGTGGTCATTTCCATTCCTTGGCCACTTGGCACTCTCCCATTGGTCCACCTAAGCTCTTAGGACACTGGCCAACCTTACCCAAAGGTGGTTGGGTTGGCCATGACCCAAGGGGAGGTGAAATCATCTCACCTCCCCCATTGGAACACTTGAAACACTAAGGACACCCACTACCCTCCTTAGCAGCCACCTCTACACCTTCACCCAACCAAATCAAGCTAACTCATCACCTCCCTGCCACCCATGACTCCCTGAGGTGGCCAGATGATCATAAAAAAAATCCAAGCTTAGCTCGTGAAAGAGGAAGGGGGTTTACACCCCCTCATTTCTACTGAAATACGTATGAATTCACTCCTCAAAGCCAGAGAACCCTAAGATGAGCTACCAAGAGCTTCATAGGGAGTTCCCAAGCCTACCCATGTTCCCTATTCTCAGTTTTCTTCAAGCCAAAATAAGGCACTCCCCCACTCTCCCATTTTCTCAAGTCTTAACCAAAGTGCAATTAGCTTTGTACACACCATCCTTAAAGCTAGTCAAGCAAGAACGAATTGCCTTACGGTCCCTGCTACCACCAGACTACTGATTTAGATCAACGTCAACCACCAATGCTTCGGGTATTGGCATTTTGAAAGCCACCTCAAATTGGAGCTCATGCTGATTAATGTGCTTCATCTCCACTAGATAAAATTTCATCAATCAGATTTATCATCGGTCTTGAGCTCCAGTGAGGTATGCCATTGAAACTGATCCTTAGGAAAAAATGTGTTGGAGCTTGTTGAAGAAAACTTTCATCCCATGTGATCCTAGCTATTAGATCCCTTTGGATCCTTCATGCAAAGGTGTGGATCTATTTGGAATCAATCTAAGCTCAGATCACGTGAGCATTGGCGAATGAACTCCATTCTCCTTCGCTCACTTGATGATAGATCATGCATCATCCATTTCACGTGATCAAAATGGAAGATCATGATTAGATCTGATAGATTGATTTGATTTAATCCTTTAGCACCATGGGATTAATTGTAGTTGTTTGATCTTAGATCGGATAACAAGAAAGCGCGTTCACTATTGCCACGCAAATGCTGACTAGGATTATGTTTAAGTAACCAATCCTATGATGCCACATGGAAAGCATGCCATGTTAGCATGTCACGTGACACATATGGGATTAATGATTAATTAGGCTTAAATAATGTGTTTTAATGGCCTAAAACTTGTAAAAATCATAAGTAATTGTAGAAAAATCAAAAAAAATATGAATAAATACTCATTTTAAAGGTATTTCAGAGGACAATTTATTAAAAATATTCTTAATTAATTTTGAATAGTAATTAAGGTTTAATTAAGTTTAATTAAAAATTAATTTGTTTAATAATTCCTTAATTACTTAAGTAATTAAACCCAAAACTTTGTGGGTTAGCTTAGTGGGATGGTATATGACTCCCATGATTATCTTGGGATTTATTGCTTAGTTAATTAGAAAAATTGATTAATTAAGCTTTAATTACCTTCTTAAATTAATATCAATTAACCTGATGAATTGTAAAAAGTCAATTAATTAAGTTCTTAATTGTTGTTTAATAGTGAATGAACCTATAGGATAATGTGGAGGCTCCCTCCTTAGCCCTTTTCACCTAGGTTCATTCCATTAATCAAACTAATTAGGGTTTAATTAATTACTTAAATTATTTAATTAATTAAATTAAACTCACAATCACATTAGAACTTAATTAATTAAAACCTTGGGTAGGTCTTTAGTTGTTTAATAACTTAAAGGAGTTTAATGAAATTATGGTTAGTCCACATGTGTGAGAAAATCATAAGAGTAATTAATTAAGTTCTTTAGCTTGATTAACCTTTAATTGTGAGCCATATGCATTAGGCCCCTTTCCTTCTTAGGATCATTGCTAATTTTATTTTCAATGCATGTGCATATAATGTTGCCTCATAATTATTTAGTTAATTACTTTAAGGTAACATAGCTAAGGGTTAATTAATGGATTTAATTCATATTACAACTTAACCAATCCATAAAATCAACTTAATTGCATTTCATTAAACTAAATGAACTAATAAACATGGGAATGGGTTAGGATAATCAAACCTCTTCTCATATCCTTAAATCAAATCAAAACATGAAATTAAAAATGATACTAAGAAAGTTTTGGTTTATTTTAAATAATTTTATTTGATTTGATTGTCCTTAAGAGTTATTTTGATTGAAAAGAAATCATGTGTTTATGCTTACTTATTCCTTTCCAATCATGTTAAATATTGTATGGCATTTGAAATCATGTATTCATCTTTTAAAATCAAGTAAAGTAAAATAGATTTCCTTTATGTAATATTGCATGTGTTGATTTAATTCAATATGTGTGGCTATTATCACTATTAAATATAAATATATTTTCCAAAAGTTTATAAATGAATAATTATATGTTTTATGATGCTAGTTATAAATACATAAGAAATGCATGTGCTTATAGCTTAAGTATGTGAATGTTGCATTCTCTTTCCTTTATTCCCATGTTGATTTACATAAGTTTAAATGGTAATGGGTATATAGTCTGAACATCCGGGAATATGAGGCTTTAAGTAGTCCCAATGAGGTCATTTGATTATCTCACTTTCCTGATTTAACAACGGCATGTACCCATTTTATTTCATTCTTATGTATTTTTATAATAGTATTTAAATATAGCTTTAATTCATATACATAAATAATTCAATTAAACAAAATAAAACTTTTGCATAATTTTCATTCTCTTAGTTATTTATGCATTCATATCTATCTAAACAAACAAGTATATAGTCTGGACATCCTGATAAAATAAGGCTTTAAGTAGCCCTAAGAAGGTCATTTGATTACTTCACTTCCTTAGCTTAACAATGGCATGTACTTGTTTATGTTTTCATACATGTGTGTGTACATGTGTAAAAGAATGAGAATCCCCTTTTTTTCTATTAAAAACACAACATTCATAATCAATCAAGTGTTTGGATTAATTAGTCATGTGATATGGAGCTTTCTTTCTCATATTCATGTTTGAATGCAAATGGGTATATAGTTTGGACATCTTGAGAATGTGAGGCTTTAGTTAACCCAAAGGAGGTCATTTGATTACCTCACTTTCTTGGTTAACAATAACACATACCTATTCAATTTCATCCCTATGTATTTTTGTATAAGAATTTGGATAGAGCTTTAAATTAATATGATTAAATAATTCAATTGAATGAAAAGTATAAGATCCAAAACATGCACATACATTCATCATATAAGTGTGCAAAATATATTACATATGTAAATACACTTAGGAATAAATCATATGCATGTTACACGTGATGGAAGGAAATGATTTGATATATGTCATGTGAAACTAATTCTATTAAATTAATCTTAAGATGCCTTTCATATTGAATGAAGTTATTTAAAGTGAACCTGAATTTAGGATTAATTTAAAATGTATAACAAGCCATTCACTAAAGAGAACTAAATCAAATTAATATACTTTAGAAAGTGGCTTAAAGTAGGGATGAAAGAGGGCAAACCTCTTTCTACTCTTTATAACACTTAGATATAAAGTGTAATCAAATGAAACAAAAGAAAACACAAATTAGAATTTTCAAATCAATTAAATAACTTGAAGTAAAACCAACCATTCATGTTAAATTGAATCCTCCTACACTTAGAAGATATAACTATAATGCTTAGTAAGACATACCACACAAGTCTTAACATACACATTAGAATTAAGTCACTACTTATAGTCCTGAGTTAGGATGGTGCATAATGTGATGAATGTTTTGTTTGATGATGTATTATTTTAGACTAGATGTTAGGGTGTATGCTTCATAACTGAATGGTAGGTCAATATTAGCTTGATCATATTTTCTAGATTGTGCTTAAGGGGTTGCTCAAAAGTAAATATAAATGTTCTTTTTGAAGGTGGCCTAAGCCCATAAGCATAGTCCAAGTTAGGATAGGTGGGCTTGGTTACTCATATGTAGGGTGCTAAGTCCAAATTATACATATAATTGCTTAGGATTATATGCGTGTTTAGCTAACACTTATTTTGTAGGTGTAGTTAGATTTACTTTTCCTATTTTGAATATAATTTTGTATTAAAAACTAGGATTAGTGTTATGGGGATTAGGATGAGTAGTGGCTAGGAGGCTTTATCTAGGAGGCCCTATGATGCCTTTGAAGCAAGCACATTCAAATCAAGAGAAGGAAAAAAGAAGATATGAAGAAATGAAGAAAAGAAGACCCCTATAGCATTTAATAAAATTGTAATTATTCTTTCATATTATGGGTTGTATAAGGGTAGAGCTTGGCTATCCATGTTCTCTCTTTTTGGGTTATATAGTGGCACCCGACCGCACCAATCTCTTATTCTTTTATGATAGTTTATAAGATTGATTGATGTTTTTTTAAATTGTGCATTGTGATGGCATGCTCCTTATAATTTCTTCATGTTTGATACTTTAAAGTGTGGCCTGGATGTGATTAGACTCTTATAATAAAATAATTTTTCTACCTGCTGACCTCACTTTTGGAGTGAGTTCTCAATCTTCCTTTTAGACCTAGGAATCTTCTAAACACTAAGACTTCCTTAGTGATAAGACACTCATAGCACTTAAGTGAACACTTAACCTAAGCCTAGAGATTTAGAAAGGTTAATCACAGGATTAGGCTATGCCTTAGGACTTAGGAAAATTCACCTACCTATGACCTAAACCAAATCCCAATTTTCCTCTCAAAACCAATTCTCAAATTCAATTCAAAATACCAAATTCAAATCCAAATCTAATTCCAAATCAAATGATTGGAATCCATAATCAATTCCAAATCAAATCAAATCAATCTAAGCCATGATTTTATCTTATGGACTTAGCCTTAGCCAAATTCAAATCAATTCAAGTTCAAATTGATTGTATAAAACATCAATTCAGCCCTTCAATCAATCAACCAAGCTTACAATCAATACCAATCAAGATCCAAATTAAATCAAATCCAAACTTGAAACTCTTCATAAGTCATGTGAACTAACCTTCATGAACTTAGCCAAAGTCCCATCCAAACCAATCCAAAATTAATTAATTTTCTTATAATCAATTTATATCTTCGATCATCTTCTTAAATATAATTCAAATCTACATTCCAATGATGAAAACTAAATTGAAATAAATCAAATTAATTCAAACCCCTTTATAAGCCCTATGAACTAACCTTCTTGGGCGTAGCCAAATATTAACCCAAATCATTTCCAATTCAATTGATTTTCTCATGAATCAATTATTCCTTCAATTATCTTCCCAAAAATAAATCAAATACAATCAAATAATCAAAACTAAATCAAACTAAATAAAAAAAATCCAAACATGAGCTATATGAACCAACCCCATGAACTTAGCCAACTTCCTTCATTCCAAGACCCAAATTTAATTTATTTTTTCATAAATCAATTATACCTTCAATCACCATTCCAAATATAAATGAAACTTACAATCATCAAGCCAAATCAAAATCAACCTAAGTCAAACCCAACTTAGCCCATTTGTTTGAAATTTTCAAATGAACCAAAACTCATTTGAACTCAAGCCAATTACAATTGGAATTATATATCAATCTCAAATCCATATATAAACTCAATTAAATCAAACTCAACCCAAAATCAAGCCAACTAAATCCAACTAGTTCACTAGACCCAAATGACTTATTGAATCCAACTTGACCTAAAGGGTCAAACTACCCAAAACCCAATCAAATCCAAATTGAACTAAACTAAAGCCTACAACACATTCCTAATGATCAACCAAAACCAAGCCAAGCCATGACCCAAGCCAATTTGGCCAATTTGGTCAAATGGTCACATGACCCATTTGACCCAAATGAATTTAAATGAACAAAATTAAATCTAGACCAAGTTAAATCAAACTAGTCACACCAACACATCCCAAATGATCATATGAACCTGACCAAACCCTTTGTTTAACCCAATTTGACCAAATGGTCGACCAAACCCAATTTGACCTAAATGGTTCAAATTGAGTCAAACTAAAACTAATGAACACAAATGACCAAATCAAATCCAATGCTAAATGACCATTCTACTCTTATGTCAAGGTTATCACATGAGACAAATCACCTATGTAAGTGGTCATTTCCATTCCTTAGCCACTCACACCCTCAATGGTCCACCTAAGCATCTAGACAGCTAATCACCAAGAGGTGGTTGGGTTGGCCATGACTCATACGGAGGTGAATTCACCTCACCTCTCCAATTGGAGCATTTAAAACACATAGGACACCTAGTAATCCTTCTTGCTAGCCACCTCCCAAGCCTTGGCCAACCATACCAAGCCACCTAGGATGATTCCTTGTAATTCCCAACCACCACCAGAAGCCAAAAAATCACCATTAGTGGTGATTTTTAGCCACCATTTTGAAGAGAAAAAGAGAGACCTCCAAAGCACTTCTTTTGCCATGCAGATTCTAGAGCTCCTCCAAGCAATAAGATTCCTCACTTCCTTTGGGCTAGAAAAATACAAAAGTCATGTGAATTCTGGCAAGGAGGCAACCATTGGTGGATATGACATTCCAAGGGGAAGCAAGAGTCTAGATTCATCCCAAGGCTTTGTCTTACATCTAGAGTGTGCTCGGATCAACACAGCCATCGAAAATCATCCCCAATGAGTTAATTCTCAAATCCCTTAGTTGGTCATAAGTTCTTTTGTTTGTGATGATGTTTGCTCAATTTTAAGAATTCCCCTTATATATCTCATATCTTTCATTTTACATGATCCTAATGCAAAAATAAGATAAGATGGATCCTCGATGTTATGTTTTCATTCGTCCATTCGATTTCATATTTTGGGCATTCGTTTCATCAATTTTGGAGAAGATGATACAGCAGCCATCTGATCTCTCTTTAATAGGGATAGATGGCTTTGATTAGAAGGACATCCACATGAATTTAAGCCCTCAGATCATGGGATTTGATCTAGACCATCCGATCAATAATACACCATTTTGCTCAAAAATCATGAAGAATTGGACAACCCAATTAGGCATGACATGTGGAACCATGTGGTCTGTCACATGGTGCTGGGTTTAGTAGAAAAATGGAAATTTTATTTTAAAAATTATTTAAATTTTTGAAATTTCAAAAATTAATAAATAATGAAATACTCAATGAAAAATTACAAATAATGGCTCATTAGATTTGTCTTTCTGAGAGGAATTTAACAAGCTTAAAATCCTTATTTTCTATTAGATATTTTGAGCTTAATTTAGATTTTAATTAAAATAAAATTTATTAATTAAATTAAAATACACATCAAATTGACCTGAAACTTTTAAGGATTGCAATTGAGATCAACATACACATATCATAAAACTTTTAAGTCAAAATGATTAGTGGATCAAGAGATATTAAATTTAAAGTTCAAATGTTTAATTTCTTGAATTAGTTAGTTAAAAAATCAAAAAATTATAATTTCTTTTTAAAGTAGCTTAAATCAATTCTATTAACATCTAAGATCCTTAAGAAAATGATATGATCTTCTGAAAATTAATAAACCTAAAATAAATACTTAGGGTTAAGATTTAATAAATTAAAGAATGAATTAAAAATAAACTCATAATAATTTAAATATTAAACCAAAATTATAAATAAAATCACACTTAAACAATTGTTAATCAAACCTCAAATCAGAAAAATATCACATAAGCTTCAATTAAAACACTAAACTAAACCTAAACCTAACCAAATTAGACTTAAACCTAATCAAATAAATTAAACTTAACCCTACCAAATTAAACATAAAAACCCATTTAAGTATTAATTAAACTCTAAACTAATCTTAAATAAATAAATGTAAATCATCAATCATTAATTAAAAATTAATCATTTTAAATTAAATTAGATTAGGTTTCATTAAGGCTTAATTAATTATTTTAATGATTGAAACTTTTAAAAATTAAAACAAATTATAGAAAGTTTAAAAGAATATAAATAAATATTCATTTTAAAGGTAATTCAAAGGAGATTCAATTAAAATTAATTCCAATTGATTTTGAATAGTGATTAAGTCTTAATTGGTTTAAATGAAACTTAATTATCTTAATTATGCCTTAATTACTTAATTAATTTCAAACTTTATGTATTAGTTTAATGGGAAGACCTCTAGCTCCCATAATTTTCTTGGGATTTATTTCTTGGTTAATTAGGGGAATTGATCATTTAAGCCTAATTACTCTCTTAATCCACTTAATGGCTAATTAACACCATATCGTAACAAATTAATTAATTAAACTCATGAATCACTGTCTAACAGTGAATGAACAAGGCGAGTGGGGTTAGGACCTATTTCTTAGCTTCTTTTCCTATGCCCACTTCATTTTGAAAGAAAGGTAATTAATATGTAGATTAATTAAGGGTTAATTAATTAATTAAGTGGCTTAACTAATAAAACTAAAATTGTAATCACATCAAATAATTAATGATGAAATTAAGGGTCCCTCTTTATGTGTTTAATAACATAAAAACCTTTAAAGAAATTATGATTAGCCCATAAAGGTGAGAAAATCGTAAAAGTACTTAATTAGGCTCTTTAATTTTATTAACAATTAATTATGAGCCATTTGAATTAGGTCCTTGTAGAAGCATTGCAATTTTATTTCTTCACATGTTCATGTCATTTGTCGCTCATAATTAAGTGGCTAATCAAATTAAAGAAGCATAGGTAAGGGTAATTAATTGATTTAATTAAGGATCCAACTTAATTAATTCATAAAATTCACTTAATAACCTTTTCTTAAACCAAATCAAATTACCAATGTGAGAATGGGATTATGAAAGCAAATAATTCTTCCCCACTTTAAAATTAATCAAAATCTTTAAGTCATAAATTAATAAAGAAGCTTTGGTTTTCTTTAAATGAGTTTATTTAATGTGATCATCTTTAGGAATAAGTTTAATTGAATGAATCATGTGTCTATGTTTAGTATTTCTTTCCAATCACTTTAAATGTTGTATTTCATTTGAATTCATGCATTCAACCTTTCAAAGTTAAGTAAAAACAAAATGAATTTTCTTTATGTAAGATTGCATGTGTTGACTTAACTTAATATATGTGTGTATATTATCACTATTAAATCTAAATATATTTTCCTAAAGTTTATAAATTGATGACAACATGTGGAGTGACATTAGTTAAGAATGCATATATGACTTGTATGTGCTTATAGCCTAAGTATATGGGTGTGAAGCTCTCTTTCTTGAATTCATATATAGATTTACATGAGTTTTAATGTTAATAAGTACATGGTCTAGACATCCTAGGAATGTGAGGCTTTAAGTAGCCCGAAGGAGGCCATTTAATTACCTTACTTCTCTAGTTAATAAAAGCATGTACTTATTTGATTTCATTCTTATGTATTTTCATATTAGAATTTGGATATAGCTTTAATTCACATGCCTAAATAATTTGATCAAATAAAAAATGCAACTTTGCATGATTTTCCTTCTTCTAATTATTTATACATCCATATGTATCTAAGCAAGCAAGTATATAGTATGGACATCTTGGGAATACGAGGCTTTAAGTATCCCCAATGATGTCATTTGGTTATCTCACTTCCCTGGTTAACAATGGTGTGTACTTGTTTATGTTTTCATACATATGTGTGCACTTGTGATTAAAGAATGAGAATACCCTTTTTCTATTAAAAACACATGCATTCATAATCAATCAAATGCTTGGATTAATTAGTCATGTGATTTGAAGCTTTCTTTCTCATATTAATGTATATAAATTTATATATGTTTGAATGCAAATGGGTATATAGTTTAGACATCCCGGGAATACGAGACTTTAGCTAGCCCCAAGGAGGTCATTTGATTATCTTACTTCCCTGGTTAACAATGACACGTTCAATTTCATCCCTATGTATTTTTGTATAAGAATTTGGATAGAACTTTAAACTAATATGATTAAATAATTCAATTGAATGAAAAGTATAATATGCAAAACATGCATATACATTCATCATATAAGTGTGCTAAAACATATTGCATGTGTAAATACAGTTAGGATTAAATCATATGCATGTTACATGTGATGGAAGGGAATGGTTTAATATATGTCATGTGGTAGTAATTCAATTAGATTAATCTTAAGATGCCTTTCATATTTGAATAGAGTTATTTAAAGTGAACTAAACTTAAGATTAATTTAAAAATGTGTAATAAGTCATTCACTAAAGAGAACTAAATCAAATTAATATACTTGAGAAAGTGGCTTAAGGTAGGGATGAAAGAGGGAAATCCTCTTTCTTGTCTTTATAACACTTAGATGCTAAGTGTAAATCATATGAAACCAAACAAAACACAAATTAAAATTATCAAATCAATTAAACAACTTAAAGTGAAATCATCCTTTATGGTTAAATTAAATATCTTTCACATTAAAACAAATATAATGCTAATGCTTAGTAAGACATACCTCATAAGCCTCAACACACACTAGAGTTAAGTTACCACTTCTAACTTTATGTTAGTACAATATATGGTGTGATGTGTTTTTTGTTTTGTGATGTAATATTTTAGACTTTATGTTAGGGTGTATGCTTTGTAGACTGGATGGTAGACCATGATTAGCTTAATCATATTTTATGTAGAGAATTATGTTTAAGGGGCAGCTTAAAAATAAAAATAAATGCTCTCTTTGCAAGTTGCTTAAGACCCTAAGCATAATCTAAGTTAGGAAAGGTGGACATGGTTACCCATGTGCAGGAACTTAAGTCCAAATTATGATATAACTGCTTGGGACTATATGTAAGTTTAACTAACCTCTATTTTCTAGGTTTAGTTAGATTTAATTTTCCTATTCTTAATGTAATTTTATAATTAGGAATTAGGATTAGTGTTATGGGGTTTATTATGAGCATTGGTTCGAAGGCTTTATTTTGGGGTGCCATGTGATGCCTATGAAGTGGAGCAAATCAAATCAAATGAAGACATGGAAATAGAAAAGACATGAAGACATGAAGATTCGAAGACCTCCCATATCATTCATTTATTTGTAAATTATAATTATTCTTTTATGCATCGGGTTGTATAAGGATAGAGCCTAGCTACCCACTTTCTATTTTCGGGTTATATGACAATACCCAATCACATCAGCCTGTTATTCTTTTACGGTAGCTATAAAATTATTTAATATTATGTTTAGCTTGTGCCTTAGAAATAACATGCTTTTCATAGTTTCTTAAGATTGATGTTTTAATGTGTGGCCTGGATGTGATTAGACTCTTAGAATAAAAATAAATTTTCTACCCAACTATAACTCATAACTAAAGTTTTAAATAATTCATAACCTCACCAGAAAGCCTAGTCATTAAATAAGATAATTAAAAGATTTAACAACCCCTAGCTGAATGGTTGAATGCTTCACAACATGCATATCATATATTTCATTCTTGAAAATAAGGGTTTCCATCCTTGCATGATAAGGGAATGCTTGACCTATGAGGGCATCCCTTATGGTGGAAACACTCCTTTCTCTTTGATTTGGCCAATAATCCATTTTCATCATGCATGTAGCATCAAAATCCTAAAGCTTTTTGTCAAAATGAAGTGTCAAAATTGAAATAAAATTTGAAAAGATTTTTGCATTAGATTAAGCCATTATTCATACCACTCATGCTCTAGTCTCTTAGGGAGTGAGTTCAAGGACTTTAGTCTCTTTCTAAATTAATAACTAGCCCAACTATCTTGCAAATTCATAAGATTGGACTGCATGATTTTAAAATCGTAGGGGGAGTTAGCTGGCTACCACTCCAGGTAGTTATAAGCCCAGCAGTCGGGTGGTTTATCCTCTCTCATGGAGGTAAACCTTATACCCATTTTTGCTTAGATTTAGGTCGTGCTTTGGCTCTTACCAAAGCTCCCTAGATTTAGGGAGGTGGCTGTTTCTTTTAGGCTACAAGCATAAATCCTCACCTCATAAGAATTTCCATAACCTTATGTTGGGGATTATAAGCCCTAGTAATCTAATGAAATTTCAACTCAAACAAAATAAATATCTTCAACTTCAAATATATAAAGCCTAATTATAGGATAGATTGGAATGCTCACTATGCTTCATAGTATCATGAGCATTCCCTACTTATCTCTTGGCTTCCAAAATAAGTCTCTCTATTTGATCTATCCCATTTGATTTAATCACATTCCTTGCATCCTTCCTTAAGTCAAACTCCAAATCAAATCAAAATCAAACTTAAATCAATTCCAGTTTAATTTATTTACTCCCAAACTCAAATCAATGGCACATGCTTGAAATCCATGATTGAAATTCCAAGTTCAAATACCTTCTTAAGTCCTCTAATCCCCTCTTAAGGACTTAGCCTAAATCATCTTCAAATCAATTAAAATTCATAAATTTTTCCCATAATCCATTTATATTCTCATTTATACTAACATATATAAATGAAATATAAATTCAAATCAACCAAATCAAATCCAAGCTGAAATTCCAAATCCCAAATATTTCTTAAGTCCTTAATTCCCTCTTTAGGACTTAGTCTAAATCATCTTCAAATCAATTCAAACTCATAAATTTTTTTCACAACTAATTTATATTCTCATTTATATTCACATATATAAATGAAATATAAATTCAAATCAATCAGACTAAATCAAAAATTCAAATTCCAAATTCCAAATCCTACCTAGTCCTTTGATTTCTCTTCATGGACTTAGCCTAAATCAAATCTAAATCAATTAAAATTCATGAAATTTTCTCATAACTCATTTATATTCTCATTTATATTCACATATATAATTGAAATATCATTTCAAATCAAACAAACAAAACCCAAAAGTCAAATCCAAATTCACAAATCTTTCTTAAGTCACTTTGATCTTCTTTTAAGACTTAGCCTAAATCATGTTCAAATCACTTCAAACTCATAAAATTTTCTCATAACCCATTTATATTCTCATTTATAATCACATATATAAATAAAATATAAATTCAAACAACCAAAACTAAACCCAAAAATTAAACTCAAATTCAATCAAAATCCCACTTAAGCTTTTCAAGTCAAATTCTTGAACTTAGCCAAATCAACTTCAAATCAAGCCAAACTTTTGATTTTTCTTCATGGTTCAATCAATCCTTCAATCATGAATCCAAATATAAATACAAACTTCAATCACTTAACCAAAACTCAATTCAAAAATCAAGCCAAAATCAATTTCATGTTCACCCTTTGAACTTGAAATTATCAAATGAATCAAAACCCATTTGACTTCAAATCTCTTACAAATGGATTTATATTTCAATCATAAGTCCATGTGTGAGTTCATTCAAACTCAAATCAAGCTTTGACCAAGCCATTTGACCCACTTAGGCTCACTTGACCCAAAGTGACCTAAAGTACCCTTATGAGCCAAATTCTAATCCCAACCAAGTTGGATTGAACTAATCCCATCTATGCCTCTCATCATGATCAACAATCATCATAAGATGGTCAATCACTCAAATTGGGTCAAATTGAGTCAACACTTAGACAAAATGAAACCCAACATAGCCAATATCCACCATTGGCCAAATTGATTGAAACCAATGATCTAAGTTCATTCATGATCAATGTTTGAACTTAACCAAGTCAACATTTGAGCCTAACCTAGCCCAATTGACCACTTGACCCATGTTGACCCAACTTGACCTAAAAAGTCAAAATGTGTCAAAACATGATCTAAGCCAAATTAATTAAAACCAATGAGTCAAGTTTATTCCAAAAGGATTATTGAACTTGACCAAAGCCCCAATTGGCCAACTACACCCAACCTAGCCCAATTAACCATGAACCCAACTTGACCTAAAGGGTCAAATTGAGCCAAATTCAAACATAACAAAAAAATTGATTGTAAATAAAGATACCAATCCCTTTTATATGACCAACCAAACCTAAACCTACCCATGACCTAGCTCAAATAGGTCAAATGGGTCAAATTGGTCAACTTGACCCATTTGACCTAAATGAAATCAAATGAACCAAATTCAAACTTAAACTTGAATCAAACCAAAGCACCAAAACATTTCAAATGGTCATATGAACTTGTCCCAACCCTTGATTTGACCCTATTTGACCATTTGGTCAACACCCAAGTTAACCCATTTTGACCTAAATGGGTCAACATGAGCCAAATCACATCAAACCAACTCCAAATTCAATGAAACTTGGCCAAACCTATTTTCTCATCATATCAAACATACAAAAACTGAAATCAAGGTCAAATGACCATTTTAGCCCTAGGCCATAGGGTAAATTTTGGCCAAATCCATTTGGAATATGGTCAAATCCTCTCCATAATAACTTGGAACCCTCTTAGTAGATCAAGTGAACACTAGGGAGTGTGGTGCACCCAAACCAATGGGTTTGGGTCAGCCCAACCAAGCCCAATGGCCAAACTAACCACATGCCTTGAAATGGAGCACATGGAATCCTCCTTACACTCAATTCAAGCACATGGCCACTTAACCATTCCACTCCCTAGCCAAAATTGAATTCAAGGACACCCTAAACGACCTAACAAACCCACTCCTTGTGGTCAATTAGATCAAAATGGCAAGGCATTGCTCAGCCATCTGATTGCCAAAGGGGGAGAAATACTCCCCCTAATTCAACAAAATTTTCACTCTCCCTTAGTCGATTGAAGCATAGGAACTCAGAGCAACCCCTAGCTAGTCTTCCCAAGCTTCCTAGAGAGAGTTTGAAATTCCCACTTTTCAATTTTCACAGCTTGAAATAGGGGAGATCCACTCAAAATCAAATTGACTCCACACTTAAAACAAGTGCAATTCCTTTTGCAAGCCCCATCAGTGAGCTCAATCAAACTCACCCAAGCTCTTTCCTAAGTTCCTAAGGCCAGGGAGGAGTCACTTTTATCAAAATTAAGCTCAAGGCAAAGGGGAGTTGGTATCTAGAAGCAACCATCCAATCTCAAGAGCTCAAACTCTCAGCTAAGCTTTGTCTCAACCAGACGAAGCTTCTACAAGGGATTTGAGCATTGGCGATCACCTCCGATGAGGTATGCCATTAAATCGAGCTTAAGTTCAATGTATGTTGGTCCTTTGTGAAGTGGATTTCAATCTTATGTTGATCGCCATTAGATGTGCTTGTACTCATGCTTAGATGGTGTGGGTTAATTTTCATTCCAATTTGAGCTCAATTGAGCTTGGATCATGGCCTTAAAGATGGATAGTCTCCATTTTACACAGAGAGTGGCAGGGATGAATCTCTGGCCTTCCATCCGTGCATTTTGGATGGACGGCTGAGATTAGAACGTAATCCGATTTTATCCACTTTAATCTTCACGTCGATCCTTGATCGGACGGTTGAGGAGAAAGTACGTAGCACCGCCACCATGTGGAGCTACAATGTGATGGGTTAAGTATCCAATCCTGTCACACTATGTGGAAAGCGCATGCCGCATCAGCGGCCCACATGGCTCCGACAGGATTAAAAACTTAATTAGGGTATTTTAATATTCTAATTAATTATGAAAATTTATAAAATTCATATCTAAGCCTAAAAAAATTAGAAAAATATGAAATAAATTACATTGGATATATAATTGCATATAAAATATTTTAAAATTAATTTCAATAAATTTTAACTAGTATTTTTATCTGAATTTAAATTTTATTAAAAATTTTATTTTGCTAATTATCCTTTAATTACTCTGCTGATTAATCCCAAACTTTTTGTGCTTAATTAGTGGGATGACTCCTACCCCTCCTAATTTTATTGGGATTTATTAGTGGCTTAATTAAGGGAATTGCTAGTTCATTCTTTAATCACTCCTTAATATAATTAAGCAGTGCATAATTAGTGGTTTAACCCTCGATCAGTCCATTAAGTTTTGATTAAGTGAGTATGAGGTTTAGGGAATAATTTTGGAATATTTCCTTGAGATATTTCCTAAACCCTTTTCTCCCTTAATCCATCCTTAAAGGGTTAATTCACTACCCCTTAATTTTTCATAAAATTCTAAAACTTTCCAAAACTTAATTAATCTATCTTGGGTAGATGCTTAGGTGTTCAAGAGCCTAAGTGCATTAAGGAAATTAAAACTCAACTCAAATGTGTGAGGGAGGGAGTTATGAAATTACTTAAGTTCCCTTAGTTTAATTAATCATTAACCATGAGCCAAATGCATTAGAACCTTTGTTACTAGGTGAATTACTAATTTAAATTCTTTGTGTGGTTTTATGTCATCTCATTGGCTCATAATTTTTTCATTAACTATACTAAGGTGGTATAGGAAAGGGTAATTAGCATGCTTAATTCATACCTTAAACTAAATAACATATAAAAATCATCTAATCACCTAAAAATTAATCTAAAATAACCAACATATGTGAGAATGGGTTAGGAACAGCAACCTCACCTTGCATTTCTTAGATTAAATCAAACTCAAAACAAAATCAAACATTCTTTAAAAATAATTTGATTTACATTAAACTTTCTTATTTCATGAGATTGTCTTTAGGTATTAATTATGGTGAATGTGTTTACATGATTTCATCACTTTAGTTCTTTCTTAACATGCTAAATGTGTGTCATATGAATTTCATGCATTCATTCTTTTCAAAAATTAAAATGAAAGTGAAATATTTTCTTTATGTCAAATTGTATGTTTTGGCTAAAGTAAAAAATATGAAGGGTTATTATCACTATTAAATTCCAAATTATTTTAAAAATATATGAATCAATTACCAAAACTAAAAGTGTGTTACTTATAATTTATTTTTAAGTTTACATGTGAATATAAAAATGTGTTTTATGTTTGCTTCTTAACATGGATTTGAATAAGATTTACAAAGTGTATAGTTTTTTTTAAAATAACATAACACTTGCTCAAATCTACTATTATCCCCTTCCATGTTATAACCTAAGAAGGATCTTCATATTCGCACACATAAATTTCATAAATAAATTAAACAATCAAGTATCACTTTTTGCATCTTTTCTTTTCCATTCATTTCTTTTGTACATATGCTTGTATTTAAGGAAAATGATATATTAGTCTGGACAACCCTGGGGTTATAAGGTTTTAAGTAGCCCTAAGTAGGTTTTGTACCTTACACCCCTAGTTAACAATGGCATCGTACTCACTTATGCCATTAATACATACATGTGTGCAAATGGATAAGAAAATCTCTTTCCTACTTAATGAAAATCATGCATCATAAAGTATTCAATTTTCTCAAGTAAACCACATAGTATTCATCATAAAGTATGCTAAACATTCTCATTTGTATGTATAGATATGCTTAGGATTCATTCTTATGCATGTTATATATGTTGGGAAAGAAATGAAGTGATGTATGTTTTGTGAATTTAGTTCACTTAACTTAATCTTAAAATGCCTTTAGGTTTGTTTAGAATTGATATAAACTTAGGATTAATTAAAATACATAATAAAACATTCACTAAAACAAATTAAACATGAATCCACTTTAGAAATTAATTAAGGTATGGAAGGAAAGAGAAGTTCTCTTCTCTTTTCCATCTCCTTAAAACTTAGTAATTAATTGTAGGATTCATTAAAACCAAACCAAAATACAAAATAAAATCAATCCAAATCAACTAAACACTTAAATAAAATCACCCATCTAAGTTGAACATCCTCACACTTAGAAAATCCAAACCTTAAAACCATAGCTAAGCATACCACACAAAACCTTTTAAAGCACATATATTAGACTAAATAACCACTTCTAGCTTTTGATTAATGCGGTGCATGGCTTGATATTTTGCTTTTATTTTGTGATGTTCTATTTTATTCTGGATGTTAGGATGAATGTGTGTAGAATGAATGGTAGGGCAATTTAGTCTTATCATTATTTTCTGCAAGGATTGTGCTTAAGGGGTGTTGTAATAAATAAAAATATAAATGCTTTTGTTGTGCAGGTGCTTATACCCCTAAGCATAATCCAAAAGGCCAGGTGGACTTGATTACCCATGTGTGGGGTGCTAAGTCCAATATACATGCTTGTGATTTGTATGGTTTATTTAGCTAATCTTTATTTTATAGGTATTAGTTAGATTTACTTTTCTTTTTCATATATTTTTGCAATTAGGGTTTTGGAATAATTGTTATGGGGGATTAGGATGAGCATTGGTCATAAGATCTCATCTTATGCACCATGTGAAGCCTTTGGAGCAACCACCTTCCAACCATCCAAAAGAAGGAACCAGAGAAGAAAGAAAAAAAGAAGAATGGAGAAGTGAAGCTTGAAGACCCCCCATAACAATGAACTCCTTGATTAATTGTACTTAATTTATTCATAATCTGGGTTGTATAAGGGTAGAGCTTGGCTACCCAATTTGTTTTTGGGTTTGTACAGTGGTGCCCGACCAAAAATGGCCTCTTGCTCTTTTGTGTTAGCTTTATAAATTGATTGATGATTTATTTAGTTTGTGCATTAAGGTGGCATCCTTTTCCTAGTTTCTTGCTTGTTGATGTATGGCCTGGATATGGATTAGGCTCTTAGAAAAAAATAAATCTTCTACCAAACTTAATAATTCAAAATTAAAATAAAGAACTCATAGCCTCACCTAAAGCTTAGGCTAAAAATCAAGATAAGAGAATTAGCAACCCCTTAGATGAGTATTTCTTTTATAACATCATGCACACATGCATATTATTTTCACTCTTGATTGGAGGGTTTCCACCTTTGCTAAAGAAACTTAGCTTGAACTTTGAGATCCATGGTAGAAACACACCTCCTCCCTTCTCTCACGATTTGGGCCAATAATCTTACTTCTCATGCATTAGGCATATGAATCCTATAAGCCTAACTCAAGTGATTGTCCAAAAATAAAAATAACATGTAATATGATTTGCATTATATTTAAGTCATTTGAAGCATGCCCTCACATGATCTAGTCTCTTTAGGGAGTGAATTTAGGACTTAGTGTCTTTCAAAATAAATAATAGCCTAGCTATCTTGAATAAAGCATATGACTTTCCTACATGAATTTAAAATCATAGGAGGAGTTACTTGACAGCCAACCCCAGGCGGTTATAAGTCCAAGCAGTCGGGAGGTTTGTCCTCTCTTGTGGAGGCTATCCAAATACCCATTTTTTGCCTTAGATTTAGGTCATGCTTTTGGCCCTCGCCAAAGCTTCCTAGATTTAGGTTCCAAGGTTAGTTCTCTCTTCTATGGGCCATAAGCATAAATCCTCACTTTTAAGCATTTCCATAACCTTGTATTATGGAATTATAAGCCTTAAACTTCTAATAAAAAGTTAACTCAAATGAATAATTTAATTTCAAAAATGTAAAGCCCAACCATAGGATAGTTTGAGATGCTTGCTATGTTTCCTATCATCGTGAGCATCTCCTACTTATCTTCTTTTGGCTTTGATAATAACTCCCTCTCTTTGATCAATCCCATTTGATCTTCCAAAATAAACTAATTGATTGATAATCCTACCTATTAAAATCTTTGGAGATAATGATCATTTATCTTAATCAAGAGTATTCCTAAGAGATCTCATCCCTTAGGATGTAATTAACTATGAGGGCTTGCCCCTGTAGGGACTTAACGAACCCGATCTAAAATAAACCCGCTTTACTTTTCCATGTAAAGTAGAGGGAAGAATCTTTGGTACACATGAAAACCCACTATCCTTAGGAGTCCTTGTTGAGGTGATTAGGTCCATTGTAGGGTGGTGATTTCTATCTTTAGAGATAGTGCACCTCTCCTCAATGTCATACCCGATCACCCTCAATAAGAATATCTACGGATCTAAGTGGTGTAAAAAATGCATAAAAATAAGAGATGTATATTTTACTTCTTTAGAAATCATATTAAAAATTTCACCACATGAGATAAACCCTTATGCCCAATTATCGCTTATATTTAGGTCATTCTTTAGCTCTTACTAAAGCTCCTTAGATTTAGGATCTAAGGTATCTATTTTATTAGTATACAAGTATAAATCTTCACCTCTTAGGCATCTCCACAACCTTGTGTTGATGGATTATAAGCCCTAGCAATCTAATAAAATTCAACTCAAACAATTAAGTCTATTCACTTTCAAATATATAATGCCCAATCATAGGATAGATTGGAATGTTCACTAGGCTTCCTAGTATCATGAGGATTCCCTACTTCCTTCCTTTAGCTTTCTAAAATAAGTCTTCTCCTTGAACATTCCTAATTAATTTTCCAAATATAACTAATTTATTGATAGTATACCTTGAAATCTTTAGAGATTCTAATTTTCTACTTTAATCGATAGTATTCTTAGGAAATTCCATTCCCTAAGATGTAATTAACTATGGAGGCTTATCTCTATAGGAAACTTTAGAACTCATTTAATATAAACTATGCTTTATTCATCCAAGTAAAATCTTTGGTATATTTGAAGACCCATCATGCCTTAGGAGTCCTTATTAGGTGATTGGGTCTATTGAAGGGTGGTCCATCTATCTTTTGAGATAGTACATCATACCTTAATATCATAGCCGATCACTTCAATAAGTACCCCCTATGATCTGCATGGTGTCCCCCCCACACACACACACACATCCAAAAATATACACCATAGTTGGATATAAAGCATCTTAGATATGTCAATTGCTCTTGGAATGATCTGAGTAGAGTTAAACTCTTAGGAGGTGGCATTTTTAACATTAGTTTGATCTTCTCTAGATTAGTTTTGATTCCCTAGTGTCAAATAATAAACCCAAAGAATTTCCCTGAAGCGACTCCGAATACACACTTCAGGGGGATCATTTTGAGGTTAAATTATTTTAATCGTTCAAAAACTACTTTGAAGTCAAAGAGATGGACCTCCTTTTCTTTACTTTTGATCACAATATCATCGACATAGCATTCAACTTGATGATGAATGAGTTCATCAAAGATTCAGGTCATAGCCCACTGGTATGTAGCACTGACATTTTTAAACCCGAAAGGCATGACCTTATAGTAATAGATTCTGACCGAGGTTGTAAAAGGCGTGTTTCTTTCATCTTCAAGAGCCATCTTTATTTTGTTATATATAAATGAGCCATCCATGAAAGAGAAGACTATATGAGATGAGATAATATCCACCATCAGTTCTGGTATTGGTAGTGGGAATTCATCTTTTAGACATGCCATAGTTAGATCCCTAAAATCGATGCATATGCAAATTTGGTCATTCTTTATCTTTTCTTTTCTCTTTTTTTTCTTTATCTTTTTCTTTTATTTTTGAACATTGGACAAGTTTTGAGAATAGATTTGTTGATTTTGAGGGAGGTAGTAAGCCACATCCTCGTATATGGTGACCTCGTGAACTACAAATAGCTTGGGATCTCTTTGACATAGTAGTAGGCAATCCCACCTCTCATAAACTTCATGCACTGGCGTAGAGAGGATGGAACCCTATTGTCCTCGTGTATCCATGGTCTCCCAAGCAAACATTGAAAGATGTATCTGAGTATATAATATGAAACTTGGCTTCAGTCTTTCAATCATCTATCTCCAAGGATAACACTATGGAGCTATGGTGAAAATTTTTTATAAGAGAGTCACCTTGCAAATCTATGGGAGAGAAAAGAAAGAGGAACCCTTACAAAAATTTATCTTGGTAAGATGCCACACAGATCTGCAAATGTACTTATTCAAGTGATCAGATACATCATCAAGGTATAGTGTACTATCTCAAAAGTTAGAAATTACTACCCTTTAATGGAACCATTACCTTAATAAGGACTCTTAAGGATGATGGGTTTGCAAATTTACCAGAGATTCTTCTCCTACTTTACATGAAAAAGTATAGCAGGGTTTATTTTAAACTGGTTTCGTTAAGTTCCCTACAGCGGAAAGCCCTCATAGTTAATTACATCTTAAGGGACGAGATCTCTTCGAAAAACTCTCGATTAAGGTAAATGATCATTGTCTCTGAAGGTTTTAATAGGAAGGACTATCAATTGATTAGTTTATTTTTAAATATCAAATGGGATTGATTAAAAGAGGGAGTTATTATCATAGCCAAAATGGAAGATAAGTAGGAGATGCCCACGATTCTAGGAAACCTAGAAAGCATCTCAAACTATTCAAGAGTTAGGCATTATATTTTAGAGATTGATTTAGTTTATTTTAGTAGCATTTTTCATTAGAATTTTATGACTTAAGATTCCTTAACATAAGATTAAGGAAATTCCTAAGAGGTGAGGAATTATTCTTATGGCCCACAAAGGAGAGAAGTAATCTCAGAACCTAAATCTAGGGAGCTTCGGCAAGGGCCAGAAGCATAACCTAAATCTAAGGTGAAAATGGGTAATTGGTTTACCTCCACAAGAGAGGACAAACCACGACTTTTGGACTTACAACCGCCTGAGTATACCAACTAACTCCTGCTATGATTTTAAATACATGTAGGCAAGTCTTTATGCTTATGCAAGATAGTTAGGCTATTTTTATTTAGAAAGAAGCTAAGTCCTTAAACTCAATCCCTAAAGAGACTAGATCATGTAAAATGTTTGCTTCAAATGACCTAAATCTAATGCAATTCAAATTTTATTTTATTTTTCATTTTTGGACAATCATTTTGACTCCGACTAATAGAATTTTTATGACTAATGCATAAGAAATCAAATTATTAGGAAAAATTAGTGAGAAGGTAGGAGGTGAGTTTCCACCATGGCCTCAACAAAAGTCGTTCTCAAGCAAAGGTGGAAGTCCTCCAATCAAGAGTGAAATAAGATACATTTGTGCATGATATTATAAAGAAATGCTCATCTAGCTAAGGGGTTGCTAATTCTTTTATCTTGATTTTAATCCTAAGCTTTAGGTGAGGTTATGAGTTGTTTAATTTGAATTTGAATTGTTAAATTGGGTAAAAGATTTATTTTCTCTAAAGAGCCTAATTCACATCCAGTTCATACATAAAGCAAGGAAGAAATTAGGCAAATCATGCCACTTAATAAAAAAAACAAAATAAATCATCAATCAATTTATAAAGTTATTCGCAAAAAGAATAAATGGTCTTTTGTAGTCGGGCATCACCGCACAAACCCAAAATATCTAATGTGGGTTGCCGAGCTCTACCCTTATACAACCCGAATTATAAATTAATATTACAATTAAGAAAAGGAATTCATTTTTTTGGGCATCTTCAAGCTTTACTCTTCTTTCTTCCTTCTTTCTTTCTTCTTCTTCTTCCTTCTTTTCTTCTTTGGTTCTTCCTTTGGATGGTTGGATGGTGAAAGATGCTCCAAGGCTTCACATGGTGCATAAGATGGAATCTTATGACCAATGCTCATCCTAATCCCCATAACAAATCATTCCAAAATCCTAATTATACAAATTTTTACATGAAAAGGAAAAGTAAAAAAAATCTAACTAACACCTGCAAAATAAAGGTTAGTTAAATTACACCATACAAATCCAAGCATGTATATTGGACTTATCACCCCACACATGGATGACTAAGTCCACTTGGCCTATGGATTATGCATGGGGTATAAACACCTGCAAGCAAGAAGCATTTATAATTTTATTTATGATAGCACCCCTTTAGCACAATCCTTTGCAAAAAAGAATAGTTAGACTAAGCACGTCTTACCATTCATTCTACAAGCATACACCATAACATTCAGTCTAAAAACATTCACTACAAAATAAAACATAACATCAAACCATGCACCGACCTAACCTAAAGCCAGAAGTGGTGACTTAGGCTAATTTGTGTGCTTTGAAGGTTTGTGTGGTATGCTTAGCTTAGGACTTTAACTTCAAGTTTTCTAAGTGTGAAGGGTATGTTCAACTTAGAGGAGGGTTTCATTTTAAGTTGTTTAAGTGTTTTGGTTGGTTTTATTTCATATTTTAATTTGGTTTAAGTGAAACATACAATTAATTACTAAGTTATAAAGAGAGGGAAAGAGAAAGGAACTTCTCTTTCCTTCCTTAATCTGTAAGTAATTTTTAAGGTAAGTTCACATTTTAATTTCATTTAGGTGAATGTCTTGACTACATCATTTAATCAATCCTAAGCTTAGACAAACTCTAAATAAACCTATTTGAAAAGAAAGGCATTTTAAGATTAAATAAAATGAATCAAAATTCACATAACACACATCACTTCATTTCTTTCCCAACATATATAGCATGCATATGGATGGACCCTAAGCATATCTATACATGCAAATGAAAGTATTTAACACACTTTATGATGCATGCTAAGTAATTCATTTAAGAAAATTTAGAAGTTGAATATGCATGATTTTTCTTAAGTAGAAAAGGTTTTCCTTATCCAAAATTTCACATACATACATGAAAGTAAGAAAGGCATAAGTGAGTACGCCATTGTTAACTGAGGTGTAAGGTACAAGACCTACTTAGGCTACTTAAAGCCTCAAGAACCTTGGTTGTCCATAATATATACCACTTTCCTTAAGTACAAACATGTATATTAAATAAAATGAAATGGAAAGGAATATGCAAAAGTTATTAATGGATTCTTTTTGTTTATGCAATTTATGCATGTGTGTGTAGTAAACTTTCTTAAGTGATAGAAGAGATGAATAGGTATGAGAAGTAAGTGTTGGGTTCTTTTCAAATGAACCCTACATCTTACTAACTTCTATTCAAACTATGTTAACATAAGGAAGAAAGAGAACCTATCTAAGCATACTTTATAATCCATCACATGTTATAATTAAGATATGAATAGCAAACACTTTCAGATTTGATATTTCATTTATGAGTTTTGAAAATATTTTGGATTTAATAGTGATAATAACCATTCATATTTTACTTTAGCCAACACATGCACATTTGACATAAAGTAAACAATTTTTATTTTAAAATTTGAAACATGAAATTATAAATGCATGAATCATATGACATACAACTTAACATGTTGGGAAAGATCTAAAGCAATGAAAGCATATGAACAAACTCACTTTACTTAAATCCTAAAGACATTCTTAAAGAATAAGAAAATTTAGAATAAATCAAAGTGAAATTCAAAATGATTTTGTTTAGTTTGAAGTTTGATTTAATTTTAAAAAGGTGAGATGAGTTTATTGTTCCTAATCCATTCTCTATTTAATTTTTAGATAATTAAATCCATTTTTAAGCATTGATTAGGTTAAGGTATGAATTAAGTGGCTTAATTAACCCTTACCTACACCACCTTAGAAAAATTAACTAAGTAATTATGAGCCAATTATATGACATAAAAGCCACAAGGAATTTAAATTCACAATGCACCTAATAATGAAAAGGTTTAATGCAATTTGGCTCACAGTTAAAAGTTAATTAAGCTAAGGGGTTTAGCTTAAGTACTTTAAAAACACCCTTTCATACTTATGAAAGGGTTTTAATTTCTTTATTTAGACTTAGACTATTAAACACCTAAGCATCTACCCAAGGTAGATTAATTAGTTCTAAACTTTTAGAATTTTTTGAAAATTGTTTAAAATTAATGAGTTAACCCTTAATTAAGAGGGGATTAAGGAGAGAAGAGGGGTTTAAAGAATAGCTTAGGAAATACCCCAAAAATTATTCCATAAACCTCTACTCGGATCGACCTTAATGCTAATCATAGGTAAATCCACTAATCACACCTTAATTACTCTTAATTACATCAAAGAGGTAATTAGAGAATGAAATAACAATTTCCCCAATTAAGGCCTCAATAAATCTCAAGAAATTAGGGGAGGCAGAGGTCATCCCCTAAAATAAACTTTAAAAATTTGAGATTAATTGATGACATAATTAAAGAATAATTATCTAATTAAGATTCTCAAAGAAACCCAAATTCAATGAAAAGGGTAACTCAAAATCCATTAAAACCATTTTTAAAATATTCTAGATAAAATTATCTATCCATAGCATTTTTCCTTTTATTTTTCTAATTTTTTTATGAAGAGTTATGAATTTTAGAAGATCTCAGGATTAATTAGGTAAATAAATAATCCCTGATTAATCTCAGCTCATGGCGTGACACGTCACGGTAGTGACCATCAACTTTACATGTGTCGCACCATGAGCCACTCACTTAAATGTCACATCGAGGGCGAGCGATATCTTAGCCATCCATCAAAGATCGACACTAAAGGATTCACCCGTGGTTTAAAATAGATAAAGGATTTCTAAAATATGCTAAATAATCTCAATTGTCCATCTAAAATGGACGAATGGATGGTTGAGATGAGCCAAGTTCTTCCCTAAGGATTAATGGAGACTTTCCATGATCCAAGGGAAGATCCGAGCCTGATCTAGCATAGAATCATACCAGACTCAACCCACACCATCTAGGCATAATTACCAACCTATCCAATGGTTGATTTCTCATGCAATGAAAATTTATTTCATAAAGGACCAACACCTCTTAAGCTAAGTTGTCAAAAATACATACCTCACCAGAGGTGATCACCAGCGCTCGAGCTCGATGAGGTTGCTTCGTCTAGTGGAGATGAAGCCCTGTTGAAATTTTCAAGCCTTGGGGTTTAGTGGATCTTTCTATGGACCAACACCACTTGAACTCCTTTGCAGCTTTGATCCAATTGGCTCTCCTTCTGTGGAACTTAAATGGAGCTTGGGTAAGTTTGAATTGGTCCCAAGGAGTGTGTAAGGAATTTGGATGGGATAAAGTGTAGAGGAAGTTGGAATCACTCCACCTCCTATTTTGCAGGAAGGAAGAATTCTAAATCCTCTCTCAAGACTTGGGAATCCTCTAATGATTGCTAAAGGTTCCTAGCCTCAATCGAGTGAAATGAAAATTATAGGGGAGTATATCTCCCCTTGGATCAATGACCGACAATGTCCATGCCATTTTGATCCAATTCAACATATGGAGTGAGCTATTTTGGTTTTGAGTGTGCACATGATTGGTTTGGCCAGGAGAGTGGAATGCCAACTTCCCATGTGCTTGAATTGAGCTTGAGAGGGAGTTTGAAATTCTAATTTTAGGCTAAGGGGGTCGGGTTTGGTCCATGGGTCAAATGGACTGACCCAAACCCATTGGGTTGGGTGCACCACTCATCACTAAGTCCCTTGAGCTTTTAGGAAAGACTCAAGTGATTGCAAAGAGGGTATGACCAAAATACTCATGGGTTATGCCAAAATTTGTTCTATGGCCTAGGGGTACAATAGTCATTTTGCTATATTTTCACTTTGGGTATGTTTAGTATGCTGGTAAAATAGGTTAGGCCAAGTTTCATTGGATTTGGAATCCATTTGATAGGGTTTGGCTCATGTTGACCCATTTAGGTCAAAATGGGTCAACTTGGGTCAAGTTGACCAATAGGTCAAATTTGGTCAAACCAAGGGTTGGGTCAAGTTCATATGACCATTTGAAATGTTTTGGTGCCTTTGGTTTGGTTCAATTTGGTTTAGATTTGGTTTTGGCTCATATGACTCATTTAGGTCAAATAGGTCAAGTTGACCTATTTGACCCATTTGACCTATTTAGGGTAGGTCAAGGGTAGGTTCAGGTTAGGTTAGTCATATGGAGTGGATTGGTATCTTTGTTTCCAATCAACTTGGGTTAAGTTCAATTTTGGCTCAACATGAGCCCTTTAGGTCATGTTGGGTTTAAGGTCAATTGGGCTAGTTTCAAGTTGTCCAATTGAGGCTTTGGTCAAGTTCACAAGTGATTTGGAATGGACTTGACCCATTGGTTTCAATCAATTTGGCTTAGATCAAGTTTACACATTTTGGCCCTTTAGGTCAAAATGGGTCAACTTGGTGGGCCAATTGCTAGTTAGCTCAAATGTTATTTGGTCAAGTTCAAAGATAGGTCATGAGTGAACTTTCAAGGGTTTCAATCAATTTGTCCTATGATGGATTTTGGCTATGTAAGGTTTCATTTTAGATTAAGTGTTGACTTGGTCAACCCTTAGGTTTGACTTGGTTTCACCTAATTTGACTGATTGATCATCCCATGATGATTGTTGATCATGATGAGAGGGATATATGAGTTTGGTTCAATCCAATTTGGTTAGGATCAAAAGTTGGCTCATAAGGGTACTTTAGGTCACTTTGGGTCAAGTGAGCCTAAGTGGGTCAAATGGCTTGGTCAAAGCTTGATTTGAAGTTGATTGATCTTATATATGGACTTATGATTGAAATATAAATCCATTTACAAGTGGTTTGAAGTCAAATGGATTTTGATCCATTTGAAAATTTCATATTCAAAGGAAGAATATGAAGGAGTTGGGTTGATTTTGATTTGGGTTTTGATTGAATGATTGAAGTTTAGATTTATATATGAGCTCATGATTGTAGGATTGATTGAACCATGAGAGAAAATCAAGAGCTTGGCTTAATTTGAAAGTGATTTGGCTAAGTTTAAGATTTTGACTAGAAAGGCTTAGATTTGATTTTGGGTGGATTTGAGTTTGATTTTTGGAGTTGGTTCTGATTGTTTGAATTTATATTTCATTTATATATGTGAATATAAATGAGAATATAAATTGATCATGAGAAAATTTCAAGAATTTGAAAGAGTTTAATCATGATTTAGGTTAAATCCATTAAAGGGAATTTAAAGGATTTAAGAGAATTTTTTTAATTTGAAATTTAATTTTTGAATTGGATTTGATTGATTATATTTATATTTTATTTATATATGAGAATATAAATGAGAATACAAATAAGTTTTGAGAAAATCCTATGAATTTGAATAGGTTTGATCAAGAGTTAAGTAAAATCCATTAATAAAAAATTAAGGGATTTAAGGGAATTTTAAGGATTTTAAATTTGGAATTTAATTTTTTTTGGGTTTGATTTGATTGATTTATATTTATATTTTATTTATATATGTGAATATAAATGAGAATATAAATAAGTTTTGTGAAAATCCCAAGGATTTGAATAGGTTTGATCAAGATTTAGAGTTGATTTTGGCTAAGTCCTTTAATGAAAAATTAAATGGACTTAAGAAAATTTTCATGAATTGATTTTGAATTTTAGTTTGATTTGATGGGTTTGAATTTATATTTCATTTATAAATGTGAATATAAATGAGAATATAAATGGATCATGAGAAAATCTCAAAGCTTTGAATAGGTTTGAATTATGATTTTGGCTAAGTCCTTAAGGGAGGCTTAAGGACTTAGGAAATTTGAACTTAGGAATTTTTGATGGATTTTAATCATGGCTTTCAATCATGGAATTGAATCATGGAATTGATTTGAGTTTGAGAAAAATCAAATAGAATTTATTTAGAGTTTGACTTGAAGGAAGGAAAGTGAGGAATGGTTTAAGCGAAAGGATAGGAGATTTTCCTAACACCCCTAAAGCATGACCTATTCTTATGGCTAACTCTCTTAAGTGTTCTAGGGCTAGGTTGGAGTGTCCACCTAATCACTAGATATTTCTTAAGACTAAGGAACCCTTAAAAGCTAAGAGAAGTTCTATATCTAAGATGGAGGTGTTGAGAGCTCATTCTAAAAATGAGATCAACAAAGGGCTGGTGTGGTGTGATCGACAAGGAACACCGCATGAATTGGTGTTGACCGAAATGATCAACAACACCAAGAGATCACAAGCACTAATAGAAACTATCTATCCCTGACCCAAGGAAAAGAAAGAATCCAGAGCTTAGTGCAATGTGGCTCTACTTATGTCCAAGACATAAGAGAGAGGGAATAAATCCACTAAGGGATAGAGTGTGAACCTTCCACTAAGGAAGCAAGTTCAAGTCATCCACAAGGGGATGAAAGGTTTGATTTGAATTGAATCTCACTAAGGAGAGATCTCCATTGGGAGAGAGGGTTGAATTTATTTCAAATTTTGGTTAGGTTTGAATTTTTAGAATGAACCCTATTAGTTTGGAGGCTAAGACCTAATTCATATTTACCAATCCTAAGGGGTAGTCTACTAAGCACATAGTAGGACTAACCAGCCAAATGGATGCCTTTTGGTATATAGCAACTATACTAAGAAGAAAGCGTAGTAGACTTACATCCTCCAAGTAAGGACCAGTTGCTGGGGTAATCTATTAGCAAGGCAACAAATTAAACCCAACCTAGGGCTGACTATTGAGTGAATGCCACTGGGGGACTTAGATCAACTCAAAGATAGTCAAGATTGATTTCACTTTTTAGTTTTGTTTATTTTGATTATGATGGATCCCATAGGTTTGCAATGAACCACATTGAGTAGGAGCCATGGAAGCCTAGACCTAACTCAGATTTACCAATTCAAAGGGAGTAGTCTACCAACCACAAGTAGGACTATCCAACCAAGGAGAAATTCCTTTTGGTACAAAATGGTCAAGTCTTAAGAAGAAAGCATGGGGACTCATATCTTTTAGAGAAGAAACCATTGGATGATCAGTTGCTTTAGGCCATAAATTGAACTTAACCTAGGGATGAATATTGAGTGAATGCTGCTAGGGGACTTAAATCAGCTCAAGAATAGTCAAGATTAATTTTATTTTTTTAATTTTATTTTTATGGATTCCGTCAGTTTGCTATGGATCACACTGAGAAGGAGCTTGTAGAAGCATAGACCTATCTCAGATTTACTGAACCAAAGGGAGTAGCTTCACCAATGGGAGAACTATCAACCAAAAGAGTGAATTTTCCACTAGAAATGATCATTTGACTATTTGATCAACAAATCAAATCAACTTGACAGATTAATCATTTAGTCTTATATCTTTCAAAGAATGATGTGGGGTAACGCTATGAAAAAATAGATTGAACCTGACCTAAGGGTGACAAGTGAGTACTAGAATTTATCTCAACTCGAGGTAGTGCAATTCTATAGAGAGAGCACTACCTAAAGATAGGATGCCCGCGGGGAGAAGGGGCCCTTTGGGGACTTAAATTCCTAATCCATAAGAGAATTAATTTTATTTATTTGTTTTAATTATTTATCATGGACCTTATTAGTTTGTGAGGGATCAAACTAAGAAGGATCTTATATTAGCCTAGACTTATCTCAGATTTACTAAACCAAGGGAGAATCTGTGCATCCACTGAATAGATTTTCCATCCACAGGGGTGGCTAGGGGAACTATCCAATCCAAAAGTAACCCAGGTAGTATCTAAATGGGGTCGCAAAGGACTTGATCTAAATAGAGTGCCCACAGGGGATGGGGCCAGTAAGACTTAATCCAATACCCAGAGAAAATGACATGGCTAATCATAAATTCAATAGGTATTCAATGTCCAACTCAAGGAGAAAGCACGGGGACTCATATATGCCAAGAGTGGTGTACTCACTAGGTGAGTCACTATCAACATAGCGAACATTAACCAACCTAAGGTGCCCATCAGTTTGTGACAATCAGCCTAGGAAGAAAGCTCAGGGACTCACATCTTTCTATTGTAGATCTAATTGCTGTGATAGTCTATCTTCGGCTCTATAGGTGTCATCCGACCTAGGGTGACTTCTAAGTGAATGCCACTAGGGGACCTATATCAACTTAAAAGTAGTCAAGAGGAAAGGAGCCTCTAGGGGACTTACCCTAAAACTTAAATATACTCAACCTAATTAGTGCATGATGGTTAGTTCAAGAAGAAAGCATTGGGACTCACATCTTAAAACAGTCAACATGAGGTAATTATAATGGATGGCAACAAGAATTCACCAAGAAAGGATGTCGCTTGGGTTCTCTCACACCTAACTTAGTTATGCTAATCAAAATAAGATGCCTCTAGGGTTCGCTTACACCTATTTTAAATGCATTGGGAAATTATGTTTGTGTTGTGAAAGAGGGATAAGATTCCTCTGTGGGACTCTTACACCTACCCTAAACACATCACGACAGATTCACAAGATAAGCAAACAACACTTCAAAAGAAGAGAAGATTTGATGAATGGAATTAGATTTTGTTCTTTTTATTAATGAATTATTTTCAAATAAGTTTTGTCTCATGGGTAATACTTTAGATAGAGCCCATTGGAAGCATCGGGTGTTCCCCTTTATAATCAATAAGTCGATAAGATCCTCCTTGGTAGGCCTCTCTATGACATAGGGCCTTCCCAAGTGGGTTCAAACATGCCTCCCATCTTCGAGGGCAACAATTCTCTTAGGACTACACAAGTTCTCCTACTTAGAAAGATGTAGACCAACTTGTTGTGAGCTTGAATCATTTTGGCCTTGTACAACTTGAGATTTTGGCACGCCTGTAGGCAACTTTCCTCCAAACCTTCAAGCTCTTCTAACCACAACTTTGCATTCTACTCTGTAGTGATCTTGTTACCCAATGCTATCCTTAGTGATGGGAGTTGAACTTCTAAAGGAAGAATGACTTCAGACCCATACACTAAGGAAAATGGGGTAGATTGAGTTGGAGTTCGGTATGTGGTGTGGTAGGCCCATAATACTTCAACCAACTGCTCATTCCACTATCATTTGTTATCATCAAGAGTCTTCTTCATTATCTAGATGAGAGTTTTGTTGAATGCTTCTGTTAAGCCATTTGCTTTGGGGTAGTAGATGGTGGAGTATCTGCAATCTAACCATGTCTTTTGGTGAAGTTATTGATCTTCGTACTTTTGAATGCAGTGCCATTATCGAATATAATTCTTCAAGGAACCCCAAACCTATATATGATATGGTTCTTAAATAAAGCACATGGTGAGACCTCTGAGCGGGATGGCTTCCACCCACTTGGAGAAGTAGTTGGTAGCAGTTAAGATGAATCGATGCCCCTTGGAAGAAGGAGGATCGATCAACCTACAATGTTGGTACCCCAACACTCAAATGGCCATGAATCCAAAGTCAGGTGTAGAATGTTAGGTGGTTGGTGGAGGATTACATCGTGCACCTGACACTAATGGCATCTCCTAGCTACATTCATATAATATGTGATCATCGAAGGCCAGTAGTATCCAATACTTTTAATCTTTGAATTCATCTTCTGACCAAATTGATGCACTCCACATGGACCTAAGTGTACCTCGATTATAATGTTATGAGCTTCCTATTTGTCTAAATAACATAACCATATTTGGTCAAAGGATCGACGGTATAAGGTGCCATCAACAAGAGCATGGGAGAGAGCTCTCTGTTTCACCTGATGGGCTTGAGATTTCTCTTGAGGTAGTTTGCTAGTGTTCAAGTAATCTATGAACGGTTTCCACTCCAGCTCTCCTTGTCCATTTTAAATCAACCTCACCTTCAAGAGAAAGTCTCTCGATGAGTTCTAAATCAATAAGGGATATGACTTGTTTATTTTGGACCCTTATTGAAATGGACTCATCTTCCGGACATGCCAACTCTTTGGCAAGTTTGGCCAAGGCATCACATCGTGTTCTCTCGCTTGGGGAACCTTGTAGATGGTGACTTGAGAATGGGCCAACAGCTTCATGGTATACTATAGTAATGATGAAGCTTGGGCTTGGGACTGGTAGGACCCGAATCTGTTGATGATCAACTGAGAATCCCCAAAGATGTTGATGCTTTTAATGTTGATAGTGATGGCTAACTCCAAACTAACAATCAAAGCCTCATACTCAACTTAGTTATTGGTGCAGGGGTTGGAAAGATAGTACGGCAATCTCATCACATCGCAGTTTGGACTTAGGAGAATTATTCCTACCCCTACCTTTCCTAAGAGAATAGATCATGGTGCTTCACCTTTAAGAAAAGAAGTAGCACCATCAAAATACATCTCCCATCAGCGATTGCTGGCCTCCCCTAAGTTCATGATTTGTTCATCGGGGAGATCATCGCTAAGCGGAGAATCAATAGGAAGTGGTTGAGCTGCTAAGAAATCCGCTAGTGCTTAACCTTTTACCACACGAAGGGGTACAAATGTGATATCAAACTGTGAGAGTATCATGGACCAATGAGCCAAACATCCGAAAGCATTGGCTATGTCATGAGGTACTGTAATGGATTGGTTCGAGAGATCAAGTTCACCTTATGAGAAAGCATGTAATATCGTAACTTCTGATATGCAAATACCAAAGCTAGGCAATGTTTCTCAATAAGTGGAAAGTTTGCTTTAACAGGGATTAGACAATGGCTGAGGCAGTAGAGAGAGCTTTCCTTCCCCCTCATCGTTAACTTGGGCCAATAGAGCATCGAGGGAGTCATCCAATATAGTAGTGTAAAGGATCATACATGAGAACTAGGGGCCACCAAGTACTTTGATGTCTTCAAATGTGTCGGCACTTATCATCCCACTTGAACTTGGCATCCTTTTGACAAGTGCGAGAATGGTTTGCATCTCCCCGATAAGTTGAGATAAAGCATCTTAGATATACCATCCTTGAAAGGATCGAGTTGAGTTAAACTCTTAGGAGGTGTCATTTCTAAGATAGCTTTGATCTTTTCAGGATCTATTTCTTCTATTCCTCGATGTCGAACAACAAACCCAAGAAATTTCTCTGAAGTGACTATGAATGCACATTTCAGGGGATTCATTTTAAGGTTATATTATCTTAACCATTTGAAAACTACTCTCAAGTCAAAGAGGTGGTCTTCCTTTTCTCTACTTTTGACTACTAGATCATCAACATAGCGCTCAACCTGATGATGGATGAGCTCGTTGAAGATTTGAGTCATGGCCCTTTGGTATGTAGCACCAATATTATTAAGGCCAAAAGGCATGACCCTATAAGAAAAGATTCTGATCGAGGTTCAAAAAGCAGTGTTTCTTTCATCTTTAGGAGACATCTTGATTTGGTTATAGATGACCCATCTATGAAAGAGAAGACTTCATGAGATGAGTCAATGTCCACCATTAATCCTGGTATAGGAAGAGAAAACTCATCCTTAGGGACATGCCTTATTTAAGTCCCTAAAATTGATGCAAATGGAAATTTGGCCATTCTTCTTCTTAAGGGATGACATTAACCAACCGTAGATATTTTTCTTCCGATGAAACCAACATCGATCATTCTTGACTTTAGAAATGACTTGTTGTTCAATTTCTAATCGCATGCTAGGAGCTTTCTTAATATGGGTAACATTAGGGTCTATTGCTAGCTTGTGGACTACAACATCAGGAGATAATCTGGGCATTTCTTCATAACTCCATGAGAAGCAGTCTTTAAACTCAATCAATAGCCTAACTAAGTCATTGGTTTCTTCTTCATTCAGTAACAAACAAATATATGTCAGGCACGAGTTTTCTTCTATCCCGAGGTTGATTTCTTTTAGCTTGTCAATTATTGAATGGATCTCCTCTTCAAATTTTACGGTGCCTCTTTGACTTGGAGATCATCTAGATCATCTGAAGCTTCTAAACACACATTCTTACACGAGTTGGGGATGTGTGAGAAGAACTTATCAGATTCCAAATGGTTGGTAACAACTAGGCAATAATCTTCATGATCGACTGGACCCATTATGCTGAATCCTAGTTCTACTCTTGATTGGGCTTCCCTGCCTATATTGTTCCATAATTTTTCAAAGTATTCTGACTTGTGCTTGGACCAAGTGTGAGGAACTAAACCTTTCTATATAAGATTTTGAACATAAGGCGAGTAAAAGTCAAAAGGTAATTCCATTAATTCATTAAAAGTATCTTCCTCAAGTCCTACATCGAGCTCTGGACTTGAGAATGATGAACCTAAAAGAACCACTTCTGCTTCATGTCACTGGAAGACTTAGGAACTTCCTTAACTACTATACCTTCAACTTTCTGAGATATAAGTGAGGTAAGAGCTAATGTTCCCAACTACTGCCTAATAGTTTCACATAAACCAGATTCAAATACTTTGTTTTGCTGGGAGGCCTGGTCTTCATCTCTGGTTGGATCAAAAGTCACCTTCAATGGAACTCGCTGAGAGGGGTTGGCTGGTATACTAATCACATTAGGCACATCCTATGAGCTGGATTCTAAGTCTATGTGAATAGTAAGGGTACTCCTATGAACTTGAACACGATCTCTATTGGTTGAAGGCCAACTAGGGGGGTCTTCCACATTTGGAACTGCCTCTATTTCTACCTCTGCCTCTGCTTGGTGAAGGTTGAGCCATCCTACCCACATGTCCATATGATGGAATGAACTGTGGGTGGAATGTGATATGCAGATCTACTTCTTCTTCAATTCCCCTTTCTTGCTCACTTGGACTTTTCTTTATCTTTTCATTTTCTTTTATCTTTTCTTTTGCTTCATTTTATTTTGCTTTTGCATTTGCATTTGAATTTTTTTAAAGTTAACGAGAAAGGATGTTTTGAGAAAGATAATAAGTTTCATCCTCATAGATCTCAACCTCTCTAACTAGGAATGACTTTTCATCCCCATTGACATGGTACTCATTTCCATCTTTTTGAACTTGATGCACTGATGAAGAGAGGATGGAATGATCTTGTTCTGATGTATCCATGGCCTTCTAATAAAAGTTATGAATGAAGTATTCAAATCAATGATGTAGAACTTGGCTTCAGTCTTCCAGCCATCGATCTCCAACGGTAACACTATGGAACCTAATGCCTGCTCACCTTGATCATTGAATCCTCTCAACATCATCCTATCTCCTCAGAGAGTAGAGATGTCGATCTTCAAATAGACAAGAGTTTTTAGACTCATAATGTTTGATTGAATCCATGAGAACCTTGGCGGTCGAACTATCCATGTTGATGATGTATAGGGGGCGGTTGTGCTCCAAGTCCCCGAAGAAGGTCTTCATCTATGAAGGTGATCCCTTGGGCTTCTTTTTTGGTGTGCTTCCTTTTATAGCGGTGAGCTAAGCATATCTGATCAAGGAGAGCCTTGATTAGTGATTCCCTCATCTCTTTGGATAAGATAAGGGCATCATATATGCTTAGCTTAGATGGCAACTTTCTTAGATGAGAAAGGACATTGTAGTCCACCTTCGGCTAATCTTCCACAAGCATATCCAAGGGTGGAGCATCCTGTGGAAGGGCTTCTCGATCTTTAGTATTAATGACTTGTTTCCCTCTATCTAGCCCTAGGAGGTAGAACCTTCCCACTACGGAGATTGACTTCAGTAATCTTTGGAGGCAAGGTGGTGGCAAGTTCTACTTGCACTTCAAGCTCACCTATAGCTTCTCCTATGGGACTCTCAGAATCGGATGATTCCAAGTCTATCTCAAGAGGTGAACCCATAGTATTCAGAGTTGGAAAGTCCAACTCCGAATCAGAAAAAGGAAGATGGGCATTGTTATAGTTAATTAGACTTGAAGAGTTATCGTTAGGAATAGAAGAAGACAACTCATCAGAAGAGACATAGAGGTAATTCAAATTAGCTTTATTCTTCAATTTCTTGAAAGTATTTGGAGGTACAAAGTAGAAGTCAAGTAGAGTAAGTGGAGTAAGGATTTGATGCCCTTATCTATTGATACAAAGTTCTATTAGTAGAAGAAACATAAGAGCAAACTGAAATGGTAGAAGTCACTGATGTGGAAAGCTAAGCTAGAGTCTAGACCGTCGGTTGTATGCTAAGGGGCTATCTGGTGACACATCATGCTTCTTCTTCTTGAGCTCCCATTTTCTTAGAGTTAACAGCAACTTGCAAACCTTCTTTGGTGTTGGAGGTTTGAGCTGACTTAGGCACTTGCAATGAAATCTTCTTGATCTTCTAAATTATTTTCTTAAAGGTTTTAGACAAAAAAATGTCCCAACCTTCTTTGTTATTGGTAGGATCACTTATATCCCCAAGGATTACAATGGAACTGGAAGGTTGTTCCACAAGGTATTCCTTTGGGATAATGACATCACCGATCTTGAAATTGTGTTCAATCCAGTCCTTAAATGTAAAACAATCCTCCAAAATGTGATAGCATACGGTGGTAAGGGCAAAAGTTTGGATCATGATTTTTGCCTACTTCTGGTCTCCTAGGCTCAGGTAGCTGAAAATCAAGTTTGTTTAAAAGATTCTTAAAGATCTTCCTAATTACCTCCCTCTTAAAAGAATAAGGTTTGTTTAACTTATCTAATAGAGTAGGTTGATCATAGCTACTTGGCGGCGGATATGCATGTTGTTGCTACTGGTGGTATGGCTGAGGTGGTGCGTGGCCATGGAGGGGTGAGGTGGAGGCGGTATGGTTGCCTCGGTGGAAAAGGAGGTGTGGAGGTCATGGTATCTCAGTTGATCTCTATGCTTCCCCTTCTCGCTCTTGCTTTTTACTCATAAACCTTTTGGGATTTCTGCTTTAGAAACTAATTTGGAAAAGGAAATTTTTGGCCTCTCCTTGTAGACTAGCCGCCTTGTTGATTAGCTTCTTAAATGTCTTTAAGGTGAAGCCCTTAAGCATGAAGGCCACCGGGCCATGGATATTCTTTAAGAGAATCTCAATGGCATGCTGTTCAGATAGCTGTGGTTCACACTTCATACTCAGGTTATGTCATCGGAGAATATAATCAACATGTGACTCACCAGCAACCCTTTGTTGAGCTCCAACAAATCTCTTGATGAAGAGATTCTCTAGCAAATGTCTTAACTGAACCATTGGGCAGTTTAGCATACCAATCAAAAGTGATACTCCGATAAGAGTATAAAGAGTAAAAACATCTTTGCCACACGCATTACAACTAGCCCACAAGTGAGCTATATCTTTTCAGTTCTTCAACTTTTGAAGGAAGGAAGCACAAAACCCTTGGGATACTTGGATCAATTCCTCTGGGTAGGGTCTACCCTTTGGAGGATGATCCTCCCGCTTGAGCCAAAGCTTCCCTTTGTTGCTCAACCATGGATTTAGATCTTTTCATGTATGGAGGTACTTTCCACTACCTTCTGGTAGTGCCACCTTGCTTGAGGTGGAGTCTTAATTAGATCTAAGACATGCACTAGCTCAGGCTGACTGACATCGAATGTACTAGGATGAACTGGAGGCTTGCTTGAAGCAAAACCACACAAGTCTTGCAAGCTATGCCATCCTATCAATCTTTCTTTTACCTTCGAGGTGATGGGCTAATTCTGCAGTGTCTCCAACCTCATCTCCTTCCATGGCCTACTACTCCCTAAGAAGAGAACCTTTAGTATCGACCATGCATATACCAGCTGAATCCCATCAAGTCATCTTCGTTGGGATCAAAGCTAACTCTTTCTTCATGAGACCATATGTACCTTAAGATCTCCTTCTTCTCCATAAAATAATGTGCAACTATCTCATCTAAGGATTGATTTAACTCAGCAAGTATAAAAAGCTTGGGCTAATGGTGTGGATCGCTATAGAGGCACCTGACTCACTATAGCCTGGGAGTCAACTCGGCGATTGTACTTACTAGAAGAATGATACTTCTAACTGATACTGGATGTAATAGGGGTAACAATCCTAGAATGATCCTTGCCACTGAACTTTCATCTGGAATATCCATGATAACCATCACCATCTCTGCATCCAGCTCTATGAGTCGGGTTGGCAAAGGAACGACCACGATGCTCCGGGGTTGCTACTTCTTTTGTAACACCATTGGGGTAGAAGGTCGAGCAGGAGAGCTCAACCCTACCATAATAGATGGCATAGGAGGAGTAGGATCCCTTGGCCATAGGATCACCAATGGGATATATTTTTCTCCAGATGCAGCCTTCATGGCCTTAGATGGAATGGGTGATGTTGAGACCTACACTGGCGATGGTAGAGGGGTAGAGCGGTGGGGTGGAGACACCACTGACTCTCTATGCATAGGAGATACCCTCCTGTGGTGGCTGGTCCCCGTGACTAGAATACTATCAGTATGGTAGGCGCAGGTAGCATGCCGAGCAGACCACCAAATAGGTGATAACAACCGTACTCCTCGCTCTCTGTTGGTAATGTATGATGTATGGGCCTCACAGGCTCTATCCTGATGGATATGCCTCCTTACACTGTGGGGGATAACAGATCATAGATCGGTAATTGCATCAACTCGAGGCCCATATGCTCTACTTACGCATAATAGTGCGGCGCTGCATGACATCCTACTCCTAGAAACTGTTGGCTGTATATGCACCATTGGAGGAGGTGATGAACAGATCCTCCTGGCATCCTCTCTACCTGATCTTGAGAGAGGATGAAACTAGTTTTTTATAACCAGTGGTGAAGTGATCATGCGAGGCTCATCCATGGTTGATATGGCAGCTGCCTCAAGCTCTCTGGCTATCCGGGTATGAAACTGTTTGACCATATGGTTCTTGTTCCTATGCTGGGTGTGAGTAGGACAAGAGGAGTGTGAGTTAAACCCCTACTCAAATGTGGGGGAGGCAAGCCCTAAAATTAGGGGAACCTTACCCTTGGACAGTACAGATGGTAGGGTGCTAGCACGCACCAGAGGAACATGTGCAACTCGGACTAACCTTGAACCGGAACTGATACTACCGATGAAACCACTGAGGTTTGTGGTGTTGCCACTGCTTTCCTCTTCAATGAGGAGATATTTGAATCAGAGGGTAAATCTACCCTGATGTCTAGCTTTTGCCTGGCCACCTTCTTCCTGTTGACTGTGATGAGGGGAATGCCCTCACAAGTGATCTTGGCCCCCTCAAATCCATGGCCAAAGTGGATCAAGTGGGTATGATCCAAAGGAGGGAAATCAGCCTGATCTAACCTAGATCCATGCTGTGAGAGAAGTAAAGATAAATTTCTTGGAAAATGCCATTGCCACCAAGTAAAAAATTGAAACTGACCATCAAAAGAATGCAATGAGAAATGAACTTGCATCATTTTGATCTCCAAAGATTTTGAATTTTGAATTTTTGAATTTTGAACCCACATCCAACAACTTGGAGGTGTTAAGTGGGGTTCAAATGAATTTGGAAAGATTGACTGATAGAGGAATTTAAGTATGAATCCAACTTCAACAAATTTGAGTATGTTGAAATTATGGATTCAAAATTTTGATAGGATTCTTCCATAAGTTCATTGTTTTGTTTTGATTTTGAATTTTTGTGATTTGAGGACCCTTTCCTTTAACAAATTTGGGTATGTTAAAGTAAGGGTTAAATGATTTTGTTTTGTTTGATTGTTTTGGAATTCTTACTTAGCAAATTTAGGTATGCTAAGTGAAGTAAAAGTGATTGTTTCTTTTAAAAATTTTGTTTTGATTTAATTTTTAGGAAAATTTTGGAATTCTTACTTAGCAAATTTAGGTATGCTAAGTAAGGAACCCAAGTGTGTTTTGTTTAATTTTTGAAAATAGGATTCTTAGCAAATTTAGGTATTCTAAGAAAATCCTAAGTGTCTCATTTGTTTGGAAAATTTTGATTTTTGAAAAGGGTAGGATCCTTTAGCAAATTTGGTATGCTTGCTTCATTTTGTTTTTAAAATGATTGAAAGTGGAGATTCAACTTTAGCAAATTTGGTATACTAAATATGAAATCCCACTTGATTTTATGAAATGGAAATTTCACTTAGCAAATTTGAGTATGCTAAATGATATTCCAAATCATGTGTTTAAAATTTTGATTTCATTTTTTATTTTGAAAAATGGGAGCTTCTCCTTAGCAAATTTGGTATGCTAAGGGAAGAAGTTCCAAAGGTCTATGAAATTTTTTATTTTGAGTTTGGAAACTTTACTTAGCAAATTTGAGTATGCTAGGAAAGTTCCAAGATATCTTTTGAAAAGTTTTAAATTTTTTATTTGGAAACTTTACTTAACAAATTTAGGTATGTTAAATGAAGTTCCAAATATTGTTTGAAAATTTTGAATTTTTGGATTTGGAGAGTCACTTAACAAATTTGGGTATGTTAAGTAAGGTTCCAAAATGTGTTTTGAAAATTTTGAAATGTGATTGTTGATTTTGATTTGGAATTTGGATTTGGAAACTTCACTTAGTAAATCTGAGTAAGCTAAGTGAGGTTCCAAATGTATGTTTAAAAAATTTTGTTGGATTTTAAATTAGGAGACTTCACTTTCCAAATGTGTTTAAAAATTTTTGAAGTTTTGATTTTAAATTTGGAAACTCTACTTAACAAATTTAGGTATGTTAAATGAAGTTCCAAGTGTATGTTTTGAAAAGTTTTGAAATATGATTATTGATTTTGATTTTGGATTTGGAAACTTTACTTAGCAAATTTGATTATGCTAAATGAAATTCCAAATATATTTTGAAAGTTTTCGAAATATGATTGTTGATTTTGATGTTTTGAAAAGGGGACCTCCATTCAACAAATTTAAGTATGTAGAATGGAGATCAATTTTATTTTTGAAATATGATACTTTTATTTTGTGTGTTATTGTTGCTCTTTGAAAGAGAGGAATTTCAACTAAAAAATATATGTGGGATATGTTTAAGTGGGATTTCCTAAATGATATTTTTATTTTTAGTTGGAGATGAAATCTTCATTTAACAAATTATGCGTGCTTTTTTGAAAATTTTGATTTTATTTACAAAATGAACTTTCTATTCAATAAGTGTGAATGTATTGAAATATAAAAAAAAATCCATATGTGCTTTTGAAAACTTTATGATTATGATTATGATTTTTGGAAGACATGATTGTTCATTTTATTTTGAAAATGAAATCTTCATCAAAAATGAATTTGAAAGAAGATATTCATTTGTGCTTTTGGAAAATGTTATTAGTTTCATTTTTGAAAATCCCTACATGTAACAATTATGTGAATTGTTAAATGAAGGTGAAGAAATTTTGTGAAAAATATTTTATTAAGTGCATTTTTGAAAAAGGTGTTTTTGAAAAGCAAAGTTCTTTATGGAAGATTTATTATTTTTAGTATGAACATTTCCTTATCATGAAGATGATAAGGAGGATCTCTTTAAGATGTTTCTTTTTTATTTTAGATCTTTACATTTTACCCATTGGAGGAACCCAACAGGGGTTTTAAGACCAACAAGGAATCAATCCTAAAACCTAAAGATGTTGGCTAACTCAACTCAAGAATGAAATGAGCTATGTGCCAATGGAAAGAAGGATAGTCTTGGACCCATATTGAAGTACAAGTCCACTATCGATGCTCAAAGACAATGATCATTTTTCAAAGATGGAGAGAGGAACAATCTCTAGTGGAGTTGCCAAAAAATCTGTGCTGAAAAATTTCTATAAAGGAGTCGCCTTTCAAATCTATGGGGAGAAAAGAAAGAGAAACCCTTACAAAAATTCATCTTGGTAAGATGCAATAGATCCATAGATGTACTTATTCAAGTGATCAGATACATCATCAAGGTATAGTGTACTATCTCGAAAGATAGAAGTCACTACCCTTTAATGGAACCAATCACCTCAATAAAAACTCCTAAGGATGATGGGTCTGCATATGTACCAGAGATTCTTCCACTACTTTACAAGAAAAAGTAAAGCAGGATTTATTTTAAATCAGGTTCATTAGGTTCCCTATAGGGGTAAGCCGTCATAGTTAATTATATCCTAAGGGACGAAATCCCATAGGAAAACTCTCATTTAAGGTAAATGATCATTGTCTCTAAAGATTTTAATAGAATGACTATCAATCGATTGATTTATATTTGAAGATCAAATGGAATTGATCAAAAGAGGGCTTGCCCTTGTAAGGAAACCTAGCGAAGCCAAAATGGAAGATAAGTAGGAGATGCCCATGATGCTAGAAAACCTAGGGAGCATCTCAAATTTTACTATAGTTGGGCTTTATATTTTAGAGATTGATTTAGTTTGTTTGAGTAGCATTTTTCATTAGAATTTTAAGACTTAAGATTCCTTAACACAAGATTAAGAAAATGCATAAGAGGTGAGGAATTATGCTTATGGCTCACAAAAGGGAGAAGCAACCTCAGAATCTAAATCTAGGGAGTTTTTGCGAGGGCTGGAAGCACAACCTAAATCTAATGCAAAAATGGGTAATTGGTTTGCCTCCACAAGAGAGGACAAACCACCCAATAGCTTGGACTTATAATCGCCTGGGAGTGGCCACCAACTAACTCCTCCTACAATTTTAAAAATATGTAGGCAAGTCTTTATGCTTATGCAAGATAGTAGGTTGTTTTTATTTAGAAAGAAGCTAAGTCTTTAAACTCACTCCCTAAAGAGATTAGATCATGTAAAGGGTATGCTTCAAATGACCTAAATCTAATATAATTCAAATTTCATTTTATTTTTCATTTTTGGACAATCATTTTGACTAAAACTAATTGGATTTTTATGACTAATGAATGAGAAATCAAATTATTGGCCAAAATTAGCGAGAAGGTAAGAGGTAAGTTTCCATGACGGCCCTCAAAGGTCAAGCTGGGTTCTCTAGCAAAGGTAGAATCCCTCTAATCAAGAGTGAAATAAGATGTATTTGTGCATGATATTATAAAGAAATGCTCATCTAGCTAAAGAGTTGCTAATTCATTTACCTTGATTTTAATCCTAAGCTTTATGTGAGGTTATAAGTTGTTTAATTTTAATTTGAATTATTAAATTGGGTAAAAGATTTATTTTTCCCTTAAGAGCCTAATCCACATCCAGGCTATACATAAAGCAAGGAAGAAACTAGAAAAATCATGCCACTTAATGCAAAAGCTAAACAAATCATCAATCAATTTATAAAGCTATTCATAAAAAGAATAAATGGTCATTTGTGGTCATTTGAGATCATGAGAAAATCTCAAAGCTTTGAATAGGTTTGAATTATAATTATGGCTAAGTCCTTAAGGAACTTGGGACTTAGGAAATTGAACAAATTTTTGATGGATTTTGATCATGGCTTTCAATCATGGAATTGAGTCATGGAATTGATTTGAGTTTGAGAAAAGTCAAATAGAATTGATTTAGAGTTTACCTTGAAAGAAGAAAAGTGAGGAATGGTTTAAGCTAAAGGGTAGGAGATTTTCCTAACACCTCTAAGGCATGACTTATTCCTATGGCTAACTCTCTTAAGTTTTCTAGGGCTAGGTTGAGTGTCCACTTACTCACTAGATGTGTCTTAAGACTAAGGAACCCTTAAATTCTAAGAGAAGTCCCATGTCTAAGATGGAGGTGTTGAGAGCTCATTCTAAAATTGAGGTCAACAAGAGCCAAAGGCTCTCTCACATTGTTCATTGAATCCTTTCAACATCATCCTTTATTTTTAGAGTTTGGAGATGTTGATCCTCAAGTAGGAAGAGTTCTTAGACTCATAATGTTGACTGATGCTCTTGGGTCAACCAGAACTCTAGAGAGCCTGTATCTGCCAACATTCACTATAATGGAAATAGGATGGTTGTGCTTGATCATCTATAGAAGTAGGTCTTCATCGCTGAATGTAACTCCTAAGATGTCCTTCAAGTGGCAAGCCTTCTCTTCAATAGTGGTCAGCTAAGCTAAGCATATTTTGGATCAAGTAAGGCATTGATTAGACTCATCTCTTTGAATAAGACAAGGGTGTCATATATGCTTAACTTAGCTGGCAACTTTCTAAGATAAGCTAAGATATTGTAATCAACTCTGGCTTGATCTTTTATAAGCATATCCATAGGTGAAGAATCTTATGGAGGGGTTATTTGCTCACTGGAACAATGACTTGCTTACCCTTATCTTGAGGTGTTATCCTAGGAGGTAGAAATTTGCCACTACATAGTTGACTTCAGTGATTTCTTGGAATAATGAGCTTGTGAAAAGTTATACCTTCTCATTGGGCATACCTATATCTTCTTCTATGAGACCCTCAAAGTCGAATGACTCCAAGTCAATCTCATTGGGTGAACCCGTTGATTCAAAAAAGAAAAGTCTGATTCTGAATCAAAAGAGAAAAGATCAAAATTATTAGAGCTATTATTATTATTTATACTTGAAGAGCTTCTTTGGGAATATACTCAATAAGATCATCAGACATGGCACTGATGTAAGTAAAATCAGCTCTCTTTATTGATTTCTTTGATTTAGGTGGAGGTATATGATAGGCATCAAGTAAAGTAAGCAGAGTGAGGGGTTTAGTGCCCTCATTCATAGATATAATCCTCCTATTGGTAGAAGAAGAGCTGGAAGAAGTGGTAGTAGTGGCAAGTGAAGGAATCTACTTTGAAGGTGGTTATACTATCTAACGACAAGTATGGTGATGCTCTTGTTGAGCTCCCACCTAAGTTATCCTTGACTTATAACCTCCTTAATGTTTGAGGTTTGTATCTGCACCAACAAGGAAAGTTTCTTGATCTTAGAGATAATCTTTTTAGAAGTTTGGAATAAAAAATATCCCAACCTTCTTTTATCTTAAGAGGATCACAAGTATCCCCAAGGATTACTCTAATAGAACTATATGGTTATTCTAACAAGTATTACTTAGGGATAACTATGGCACCTGACTTGTAGCTATGCTCAAGCCAGTCTTTGAAAGTGAAGCAATCCTCTAAAACATGGCCAAACATATGGTGATAGGGGCAAAAGTTAAGATCATCGCTCTTTCCACTTCCTCCGGCCTCTTAGGCTCTAGTAGCTAGAAATGAGGTTTCTTCAAAAGATTCTTAAAGATTTTCTAACCACCTCCCTCTTGAATGAATATGACTTATTCAATCTATCGATAAGAGTAGGTGAAAAGTAACTACCTAGTGATGGATATGAGTACCACTACTGAGTGTACTATTATGGAGGCAGTGGTGGGGGCCTTTTTGGTAGCTGTGGTGGCCGGTATGATGGCTAAGGATGTGGCAGAGGAGGTGGTTGTGGAGGCTGCTAAGTTTGTGGTCTCTTAAATTGAATTGTGCCCAGCTACATTCCCTTATCTACTAACACCACTATCCCTGGCTTCTTCTTGAACACCTTTTACGGCTTGGTTTTGCATGATTGGTCTTGTAAGGGCAACTATTTGGCTTCCTCTTGTAGACTAGCCACCATATTGATTAATTTCTAAAATATTTTAATTGTAAAGCCCTTGAGCCTGAAGCTAACTGGGCTATGAATATTCTTGAGAAGAATCTCAATGACATGTGTTTGGACAAGTGGTTTACATTTCTTACTCAAGTTACGCCACTTAAAATGGTAATCGATAAGAGACTCATTGGGCTTTCACTTCTCCACAATAAGGTTTCCCATTACCCTCTGTGCTCTAGCAAATCTATTGATAAAGAGTTGAGCCAACTTAGCAAAAGTATTCACCAAACCATTGGGCAGTTCAACATACCAATTGAATGCAACACTTGATAAACTACTAATGAAAAGGTGGAAGAGAAGCGTGTCACTGCCATTAGCGTTGCAACAAGTAGCTCTAAAATGTGACATATGTTGACGTGGGTTCCCACTAACATTAAAACTTTTGAAGGATGGTGGCAACCTTGGGGTATTGACTATCAATTCCTCAAGGTCTACCCTTTGGAATGGATGAGCTCCCTCAGGCTTGTGCCAATGCTTCCTTCACTTATTTTTCCACCATTTGCATGATGTCTTTCTCATGCATTGAGAACTATTTATGACCTTTCTATGCAAACTATCATTATCCTGATCCACGGGAGAGGTACTCTTGGGAGGATCTAAGACATGTAAGAGCTTCGGCCCAATCAGCCTCCATGGGACTAGGCTGTGAAACTGGAACTTGGTTTTGGAGTGCTAGAATTGCTAACAAATCCTCAACCCTCTTCTCCATCCTATTGACCTACTCATCCTTCTTCTTCAGCTGTTGAAGGAGGTGTTGGGTTGAATGAACAGCATCATCTTCTTCAACCACAACACCTTCCTTAATTTGATGGTCTTCGTGGAGGGATCCTTGAGCATTGACCATATGGACTTCTGTTGAGTCCTCTAATAGGTCATCCTCATTAGAGTCAAAATCTACTATCTCTTCTCGATCAAAATGATCACTCCCACCCATCTGCCTGATCTCAGGAAAGTAATTATTTAGGATGTAATCTAGTGAACAATTACCTACTCTGCTTGGATGTACTAGGACATAGACCCATTGATGACTGGATGTAGTATTATGCTCATCTGAAGCTATGTGTTGTACACTACCTACTAATGGAATACCCTCCCTTGGGGGATCAACTTCCATGGGGACTGCACTGGCATCCCCTTCTTCATCACGGTTATGGTGGAGAGTGTGACTGGGCCACCACTCCTCTTTACCATGGTGGTGGAAGGTCGAATGGGAGAGCTCGACCTCACCTCAACGGGTGGAATAGGTGGAGTGGGATCCTTAGGTTGTAGCTAGATCACCAATGGAGATGTCCTCCCTCTAAATACAGAATTATGTACTTTGGCAGGGACTAGGGAAGGAGGGACATGATGGTGATGGTGGGCGATAAGTGGACCAGTGTGATGGTGGATACACTAACCTCTCCATCGTAGCTCTCCCTGTGGCGGTAATGCTTATAAGGACTATTCTATCGGTATGATCGACCCTACAGCTCATCCAACAAATCTATTAATGTTGAGGATACCAGCTGTCTTGCGACCTCCTTCTCTCCTTCTTGCCCACCTTGGCTACTCTAGCCTTAGTGGCTCTTTCTCTGTGTATCTGATCCATAACACTCCTAGGATCAGTCCTCAAATCGAATAATGTTTGGGTGGGCTCTGGAGACCTAGTGAAGAACAGTGACCCGCATTGGGTTCCTCCTCTCCTGGTATCTCAAAGCTTATGAAGGTAATGCAGCAATCCTTCTATAGTCCTCATCTCATTTGAAGCTAAGAGAGGGTGAAACCTACTACCACTCAAGAGTGGAGAGGTCTCACAAGGAGAACCCTCATTAGTAACATGAGAGGCCTCATCTACCTCGTAGCTGCTCTCTCGTACTATCGTATGATCTTTTGATTGTTATTACAGCATTGTGTCTCAGTGAGAGAAGCAAAACTAGAACTAGAACCTACCTCAAGGTAGGGGAGACTATCTTGGAGGCCAAGATAACTTTCCCCTTCATAATGGGGGAAACTAATGAGGAGGTTCCAACCCTCTGGACTACAGCGGAGGCGGCAACAGACGAATGATGGGCACTATAACAACTGACATTGCAAGCACTAGCACTGAAACTAAAACTAGCACCAAAAAAGATGGAATCGATACTAGCACTACCATGGGAACCTCAATGGCCATCCTCTTCAATGAGGAAAACTTTGAATCATGCTGAAGGTCAAAATGATGGGTGGCCACTACCTCCTCTCTATGGCGATAGTGGTCCCTGCAAGTGACTTGAACAACCTCAAAGCCACACCCAAATTGAATGACATGCATGGTGGTGTTGGTGAGTATGGCTTAATCTAAGACCAAATCCACACTATACGGAAAGGAGATCATCTTTCCAGGAGACATGATGGAAGATTGACTGAAGAAGCGAATGAAGGATTAAATTGCTATCTCTACATTTGTCAAAAATAGAATTGAATCAGACCCTTGGTTTAATAGCTACCTCAATCATTGATTCTTGATTTTGAAATTTGAACCCACACTTAACAAATCTAGGAATGCTAAGCAGGGTTCATTGAATTTAGATTTTAGAAAATGAGGAGAGACTTTTCCATAGAATTTGATTTTAATTTGGAACCCATATCCAACAAATTTGATGTTCAATGGGATTCGTTCATTTGGATAGACTTTGGACATATATGTGTTGTATGTTTTATTTTAAATTTGATTTTAGAAAACTTTTATTTAGCAAATTTAGGTATGCTAAAAGGTTTTAATTATATGTTGAAAGATTTTGAAAGCATCTTGTTTGTGATGATTGTTTGTCATGTTTGTGATATGTTTTGATTTGATTCTTGATTTGAAAATGGGACCCTTACTTAACAAATTTAGGTATGTTAAGTAGGGGACAAATGTGTTTGATATGTTTGTTTGTTTATATATGTTTATTTTATATGATTTGGAGAACACTCATTTAATAAATTTAAGTATATTAAATGGAGTTCAATAAAAGAAGAGGACACTTATTTGACAAATTTAGGTATGTCAAAATAGAGTTCTAATATATGTGTTCATATTTTGATTTTTGGAAGTGAGACCCATCCTTAACAAATTTAGGTATGTTAAATGGAGCTCACTTATATGTTTACTTGTTTGTTAATACATAGATTTATTTTGGTTTTGAAGATTGAATTCTCATTTAACAAATATGAGCATGTTAAAATGGAATTAAAAAATGTGTGTTGGATATTTTGGTTTTAATTTGATTTTTGAAAGTGGAATTCTCTTTTAGCAAATATGGGTATGTTAAATGGAATTCAATTATATTTTGCTTATCTTGATTTTAGTTTTAGTTTTGAAGAAAGGAACCTTCATTTAATAAATTTGGGTATGTTAAGTAAATTTTATATGTTGATTATTTTGACTTTAGTTTGAAAAGGGGAACTCCTATTTAATAAAATATGGATATGTTAAATGGTTTTATTTTAGTTTTAAAATGAAGCTCTCATTTAACAAATATGGGGAACTCCTATTTTGAAAATGTGAAAGGATTTTGATGATATATATTTGAATTTTTGATTTTAAAGAGATTAAATTTAAGTATGTTAGATGAGGGTTAATTTTTATTTATTTTTGAAAAGAGGTTTGAAGATTTTCTTTTTTATATTTGTAGATTTTTTCATGTAAAATTTAATTTCAAATTGATTTTATTTTGAAAAAAGTGGTTTTGAAAAGTTTTGCAATAGACTTGTTTTACTTTGAATTTTATTTAAATTTTCTTAAATATGGGATGAACCTTCTTGCCTCACCAAGCTAGTGGTAAAGAGGTTCTAAATTTAGTCATCTCCTTTTATTAGTTAATTTATTTTTTACCTATTGGGGGACCCAATAAGGGTTTCAAGACCTACATGAAGTGAGGTCCTAAAATCTAAAGGATGTTGGCTAGCATTGCTTAAGGATGAAATAAGTTAAATGTAAATGAAAAGAAAGATAGTCTTGGGCTGATATGAAATACAAGTCCACTATCGATGTTTGGAGATAATAATTGTCTACTAAAGATGGAGAGAGGAACTATTCTCCAGCGGAGTCGCTACAAAAATCTATGGTGTTTATTTTTAGATGTAGGGGACACCATGCAGATCCTAAGGGGTACTTATTGAAGTGATCAGGTACGATATTAAGGTATGATGTACTATCTCAAAAGATAGAGATGTCTCCCTTCAATGGACCTAATCACATAATAAGGACTCCTAAGGCATGATGGGTCTTCGAATATACCAAAGATTTTTCTCCTGCTTTACATAGATGAATAAATTAGGTTTATATTAAAGCTGGTTCTAAAGTTTTCTATGGAGGCAAGCCTTCATAATTAATTACATCTTAGGAAATGAAATTTTCTAAGAATACTCTCGATTAAAGCAAATAATTATCATCACCAAAGATTTCAAGGTTATACTATCAAAGGATTGGTAGTACTTGAAAAATCAATTGGAAAAGTTTAAAGAGAAGACTTATTTTAGAATCCAATGGGAAGAAGTAGTAAATGCTCATGATACTAGGAAGCCTAGTGAGCATTCCATTCTATTATATGGTTAAGCTTTATATGTTTGAAAGTGAAGAGAATTAGTTTGTTTGAGTTAGAATTTATTAGACTGTTAGGACTTATAATCCATCAACACAAGATTGTGAAAATGCCTATGAGGTGAGGATTTATGCTTGTAGCCCTAAGGAAATAGCTACCTTGGATCTTGAATCTAGGGAGCTTTAGTAAGAGCTAAAGCATGACCTAAATCTAAGCAATGAATGGACATAAGGTTTAGGATAAACCACCTAACTTTTGGACTTATAACTGTCTAGGGTGGCCAGGTAACTCCTCTTTTGATTTTAAAACCATATAGTCTAGTGATATAAAATTGTAAGATAGTTTAGCTATTATTTAATTTGAAAGAAACTAAAGTCCTAAACCCACTCCCTAAGAGACTAGAGCATGAGTTATATGAATATATGACTTACTCTAAAATGCAAATCTTTCCAAATTTTATTACTTTTGACTCATTCATTTTGACAAAGGCTTGGGATTTTATGCCTAAAGGCATGATAAAAATAGGTTATGGGCCAAATTAGCTAGAAGAAGGTGATCTCCACCATAAGGGATGCCCTCACAAGTCAAGAATTCTCCTATCATGCAAGGATGGAGATCCTTCATATTCAAGGGAGAAAGAATATGCATGCATGGTGTGAAACATTCAACCATTCAACTAAGGGGTTACTAAATCTTTTAATTATCATATTTAAGATGTAGGCTTTATGGTGAGGTTATGAGTTGTAGAAAATTGTAATTATGAGCTATTAGTTGGGTAGAAAATTTTTTTATCCTAAAAGCTTAATCGTATCCAGGCCACACATTAAAGCATCAATAATTTAAGAAATTATGAAAAAGTATGTCATTTTTAATGCGCAAAATAAACATATCATCAAATAATTTTTTATAACTACCATAAAAAATAAGAGGATGGTGCGATCGAGTACCGCTCAATCTAAAAAGAGAAAAGATCGGTAGTCAAGCTCTGCCCTTATACAACCCAGATTATAAAAGAATTCATTTCTTCATGTCCTCCTTCTCTTCTTAATCTGGTTTACTTCAAAGCATCACATATAAATTTATTATTAATTTGCACTAATTAATTTATTGCAAAATTACATTGAAAATAGGGAAAGTAAATCTAACTACACCTGCAAAATAGTAATTAGCTAAACATACATACTATCCCAAGTAGTTTTATTTATAATTTTGACTTATCACCCTGCACATGAGTAACTAAGCCCACCTATCCAAACTTGGATTATACTTAAGATTTTAATCAACCTGTAAAGAGAGCATTCACATTTATTTTTAAGCATCCCTTAAGCATAATCTCTTATAGAAATATGATTAGGCTAATATCAGCCTATCATCTAGTTTCAACATACATCTAACATATATAAATAATATATTATAAAACAAAATATACATTCATCATATACATCCTAAAGAGCTAAAAGTGGTGACTTAATTCTAATGTGTGTATTAAAGGCTTGTATGGTGGTCTTGTTAGGCATTAGTTTTGTATTTTTTTTAAGTGTAGAAGGATTCAATTTAACATGAAAGGTTTATTTCACTTGAAGTTGAGAATTTTAATTTATGTTTTCTTTTTTATTTCATTTGATTACACTTAGCAATTAAGTGTTATAAATAGAGGAAATGAGGATTGCCCTCTTTCATCCCTACCTCAAGTCACTTTCTAAAGCATATTAATTTGATTTAATTCTCTTTAATGAATGACTTATTACACATTTTTAAATTAATCCTGAGTTTATGTTCACTTTAAATAACTCTACTCAATATGAAAGGCATCTTAAGATTAATCTAATTGAATTACTATCACATGACATATATCAAATCATTCCATTCCATCACATGTAACAAGCATGTGATTTAATCCTAAGTGTATTTATACATGTAACATATTTTAGCACACTTAAATGATGAATGTATGTGTATGGTTAGAATTTATATTTTATTTGAATAAATTATTTAAACATATTAATTTAAAGTTTTATCCAAATTCTTATTAAAAAATGACATAAGAATGAAATTAAATAAGCACGTGTCGTTGTTAATCCAAGGAAGTGAGGTAATCAAATGACCTTCTTGGTGCTAGCTAAAGCCTTGTATTCTCAGGATGTCTAGATTATATACCCATTTGCATTCAAACATATGTAAATGTGTATACATGAACATAGGAAGTAACCTCCAAATCATATGGCTAATTAATTCAACCACTTAGTCAATTATGTATGCATGCAATTTTAATATAAAAGGGGATTTTCATTCACAAATCATATATACATATACATGTACGAAGACATAGGTAAGTATGTGTCGTTATTAAACTAAGGAAGTGAGGTAATCAAATAACCTCCTTGGGGAAAACTAAAGCCTATTAGGATGTCAGACTATATACTTGGACACACATGGATGTATACATAAATGAGAGAAAGAAAACCATGCAAAGATTATATTTTTTTTTTTGATTGACTCATTTGTATATATGAATTAAAATCTATCCAAATTCTAATGTTTAAATACATAATAATGAAATCAAATGGGTATATTCCATTGTTAAACCAAGGAAGTGAGGTAATCAAATGACCTCCTTGAGCTAAAATTATTCCTGGATTTAATATATACCCATTATCATTCAATCTTATATAAATCAACACGTGAATAGAGGAAAGCAAACTTGACATTCATATACTTAAGCTATAAGCACATGCATTTCTTAGATATTTATAACAAGCATCATAATACATATTATTATTCATTTATAAGCTTTCAAAAAATACATTTAGATTTAATAGTGATAATAGCCACATATATATTAAATTAAATCAACACATGCAAGCTTGCATAAAGGAAATCCATTTTATTTTACTTGATTTTGAAAAGATGGATGCATGAATTCAAATGACATATCAAATTTAACATGATTGGAAATAGGATAATCAAATATAAGCATGCGATTCATTCAACCAAACTAGTTTCAAAGGACAATCAAATTAAATAAGATTATTTAAAGAAAACCAAAGCTTCTTTATTAATTAAGTTTTGGATTTGATTTTATTTAAAGAGGAGAAGAGAAATCATCACTTGTATTTTTTAAATTTATTGATTAGAATTGATTTAATTTGGAAATATAATTAAGTTGATTTTATGGGTTAATTAAGTTAAACCCTTAATTAGATCAATTAATTACCCTTACCTATGTCACCTTAAAGTAATTAACTAAATAATTATGAGCCAACATAATATTCATGGAAAATAAACTTGCAATGATCTAGGAAATAAAATGGGCTAATGATGGCTCATGATTAATAGTTAATTAGATTAAGGGACTTAATTTCTCTTATAGTTTTTTACATGTGGACTACGATAATTTGATTAAACTCCTTTGGTTATTAAGCACTTAAAGATCTAGATTTAATTGGTGGGTCTAATGTGATTATGATTTTGGGATTATGTGATTTAATTAATTAGTTATATCTTAATTAATTTCATTTTAAAAAAGGGTGAAATGAACTTAGGGAAAGAGGTCCCAACCCTATTCCTTAGTTCACTTATTATAGAACAATGGTTAATAAACTTAATTAACTAATTTATTACTATTCATTGGATTAATTAATCATTAATTTTTTTAAAAGAGTAATTAAGGTTTAATTAGTCAATTTTCCTAATTAAGTGAGCAATAAATTCCTAGAAAATTATAGGAAGAAGAGGTCATCCCATTAAATTAACCCATATAATTTGAGATTAATTGCTCAGATAATTAAAGAGTAATTAAGCTAATTAATTTTGCTTAGGTGGACCATTGGGAGAGTGCCAAGTGTCCATGGAATAAAAATGACAACTTACATGGGTGATTTATCTCATGTGATGCCCTTGACCTAAGGCTAGAATGGGAATTTGACATTGGATTTGATTTGGGTAGATTTAAAATGAGCCAAAAGTGGGTTAGCCTAAATTTCAAGTCAATTGGAGTTGATTAGGTTAGCTTTGGCTGTATTTGACTCATTTAGGTCAAATTGGGTTAAGTTGGGTAAAGTTGACTAATTGGTCAAATTAGATCAAACCAAGGGTTAGGAAAAGTTCATATGATCATTTGGGATGTTTTGGTTCAATTTGTTTGGTTTAGTTTGGCTTAGATTTGATTTTGGCTCATTTGATATCATTTGGGTCAAATGGGTTAAGTTGACCAATTTTTGGCCAAATTGGCTTGGGTTAGGTGTTGGTTTGGGTTTAGTTGACAAATTGAAGATGATTGTAGGCTTTGATTTTGATTAATTTGAATTTGGTTTTGATTTAGGCCAACTTGATCCTTCAAGTCAATTTGGGCTAAGTCGGTCAATTGGGTTCAATTGGGTCAAATCATGGCTTTGGTCAAGTTCAATAATCAATTTGGAATAAACTTGAGCCATTGGTTGCAATAAATTTGGTTTATATTTTAATTTGACCCAATTTGGTCTTTTAGGTCAATTTGGATCAACTTGGGTCAAGAAGGCCAATTGGGTTTGGTTTGACTCAATTGAAGGTCAAGTCATATTCAAATATTGATTTTGAGTTGGTATGAATGAGTTTCAAGGGTTTGGGCTTGGTTATTTGGCTAGTTTTGGTTCATATGGGTTAGGGTTGACTTAGTCAAATGATGTTGACTTGGTTTGATCAATTTATGACAATTGATCAATATGATCAATAAATGTGATGGGAGGTTTTGATGGGAAAATCTAATTTGGGTAGGATTAGAACTTGGCTCAAATAGGTCAAATTGGCTTTGGGTCAAGTTGATCAATTTTTAGTTGGCTTGATTTTGGATTGAGTTTGATTTAGTTGAGTTTATATATTTGGGATTGATATATAAATTCAATTTTAGTTTGGGTTCAAATGGGGTTTTGGTTCATTTGAACATTTGTCAAAAAGGTTAAGTTGGGTTTAACTTGGGTTGTTTTTTATTTGGCTTGATGATTGTAGATTCCATTTATATTTATGAATATGATTGAAGGTATGATTGATTCATGAGAAAATCAATTGAATTTGGGTTTTGGAATGAAAGAATTTGGCTAAGTCCATGGAGTTCGGTCATGTGGCTTAAGTTTGGATTTTGATTTAGTTTGATTTAGATTTGATGATTTAAATTTATATTTCATTTATATTCATGAAGATGATTGAAAATGTGATTGATTTGTGAGAAAATCAATTGTGTTTGACTTGATTCAGATTAAGATTTGGCTAAGTCGATGGGATAGGTCATATGGCTTAGGAAGAGTTTTGATTTAATTTGGTTTAGCTTGATTTTGTTTTGATCATTTGAATGTATATTTGATTTATATGTAGGAAGATGATTGAAGATATAAATTGATTATGAGAAAATACATTGATTTGAAGGTAAATTTGGCTAAGTTCATGAAATTGATTTAAAGGACTTAGGAAGGATTTCAAGTTTTGATTTGATAATGATTTAGTTTTGATGATTTAAATGTATATTTTATTTATATTTGTGAATATAATTGAAAATATGATTGATTTGTGAGAAAATTAAATGAGTTTGATTTGATTTAGATTAAGATTTGGCTAAGTCTATGGAATAGGCCATATGTCCTAGGAAGGGTTTCAAGTTTGGATTTGATCATGGGCTTCAATTATGGTTTTGGAATTTAGGTTTGGATTTGGATTTGGATTTGGAATTTAGGTTTGGATTTGGATTTGGATTTGGATTTGATGTTTGAATTAAACTTGAGGTATGGTTTGAGAAGGTGAGCATGGATTGGATTTGGGTTTTAAGGTAGGTGGATTATCCTAATCCTATGGTTAACCCTTATAAGTCTTTAGGCTAAGGTTAAGTGTTTACCTAATTGTTAGAAGTGTCTTATGACTAGGGAAGACTTAGTGTCTAGAAAACCCCTAAGTCTAAGATAGAAATATTAAATCCTCTATTTAAAAGTGAGGCCAATAGTATGATGTAGATGTGCAGACTCAAGGATTGCATAGATCGGGAGGCTAAAGGGCGGCGATGCCGATGTGAGGAAGATATTTATAACAGAAAACAGGCATGTTCAGTTGCTTTGCATGGATGGGAAAAGAGCACTCATGAGGAAGGAATGGAGAAGGAGAGGAGGATTAGGGACAGTTGGACTTTAGAGCTATGGGTAAAGGGAATTAGATTAGGGTTAGATAAAGAGGGTATTTATAGGAATTTTCCTTGTTTAATTATTTATTTAGCCCAAATCAAGATTTTTGCATCAAAATTATTATATGGACAATATAGATGTTGATCTTAGGTTATTTTGATATTCCGTTATGCGCGTTTTATGATTAGAGTTCAAGTGCGAATGTCAATTTTAGTTCAAAATTGCAAGTTATCGCTTATGATAGCTTGATATTTATGCAGACTCATCTAAATTGAGTGCGAAAGTCTCATTTGATAGGTTTCAATATTTTGATGCTAGCAGCTTGATCAATTTTATGAACAGAGGTTATTTGAGCATCTTCATAGTCTCTCGACTTCGATATGTGCATAGGCACTTCAGCAGCCCTCCTTCTTGATTGATCGGCCGTAGAATTGTGTAATATTTATATTCTAATCAATTTTAACATTATGAACATGATGGCGAAGTCTGTTCGTTGATCGGAGGTCATTTTGACTAGTTTTGGTGATGTCTAATGTATTTTATCTTTGATTTGCGCACTGTTATATTCGATCACTCAATATTCATGTAAACTCATCCGAATTGACTGTGGATAGTTTCATTTGATAGATTTTAATATTTTGAAGCTAACAACATGACCAATTTTATAAATGGATGTCATTTGGGCATCATCGTAGCCTCCCGACTTCGATATGTGCATAGGTGCGTCGATGGCTTGATCTCTTGACTAACCGATCATTATACAATATGTATATTTCAGTAAATTTAACACTCTAAACTCAATGGTGAGGTAAATTCATCGATTGGAGATCATTTTGACTAATTTTGGTGATGTTTGGTGCATTTCAACCTCAATTTGCAAGCTATTGTATTCGAAGTCGATCGACTTTTTCTTGTGAGCTCGACTCGGCTTATGGTGCATGCATGGAGGTCAAAAATATTATTATTGAATTTTTAGGTTTTATTAACTTATCCTTCCCAAGGATCAACCCATCCTAACTAAGTTTAGGCATTTAGCATAATGTCGGGGCCCATGTGGGTTATTTAGAATACTTGTATGAATTTTAAAAATATTAAATTGAAGTGATGATTGCTTTATATTTTGTACAAGAATTCATCTCTTTCAAATGATTGCATAAATTGAAGCACTTAAATTAAGTGATAATTAGCTCCATAATTTATGCTAAATTAACTTTCAAAGTCTATTTTTACTTTTGTTCAATCATTTGAAGTAACATCCATATTATCACATTTAGTTTGAATTCATTGAATTTATAAGTTTTTGTGAAGCTTGGTTTATTCTTATTGCCGAGCTTTTGATTCTTCATCATGTTTAATATTGATTCTCATTCATGGATAAACTATTGCTTCTTTTTATGCTCATGTGTATCCAACTTTCTAGTTCTTTCTAAAATGTAAGTATCATCTTAATGTTAATCGAAGGATCACATGTAATGCATATAGGTGAATATAGAGCTCATTATAAGCTTCTCTTTCTCCCTTTTTTATTTCTTCATCTCTTCTTAATAATTCCAAAGAGAGCTATAACAAAATTCAATCATTCATTTAATAGTGTTATTTGCACTAGATGGAAAGCTATCAAGTCATGTTTTTCCTTGCAAGCAACCCATCAAGCCCTCTTGTAAATCACCTTTCAAATCTAACTTGAGCTTTATTTTCATGTGGGAGATAAACTTCAAACATAGTATCCTTTATATGTTTTGTATAAGTTCTAAGTCTTCCTCACATTTGAATCAAGTTCTTATAATTATATAACCAAATATTCATTGAATTCATCATTTGAGAGGTGTAGAATCTATTGTAAGACTTACTTTGCATTTCTTTTGGTCCAAGGCCAAGTTCTTAAATCCATAATAAGTTTCATTTGTACTCATGATGAGCTATTGAGTTGCATTATAAATATCATTTGAATTTGCTTATTGTGTTTTGATTTTTCTTATTTTGATGTTTTAGAAGTCTTACATTTAACTTTAATTTTGATTTGATATTAAATTTAAGTCCAAAATATATTTTTGCACCTCCCATCATGCTGTCCATGCTATTTTACCCACCATGCTCTTCTAAGCTTTATATTGACACTTCTTCAATCCCACAATGCTCTTCTTCTAAGGTGGGGTCTTCAAACTTGTCTATTGAGCATAGATCTCAAAATATACATAAGATATATATATATATATATATATATATATATATATATATATATAACAATATTTTATTTATACCTTAAATATATATGCCATTAGTCCTTAAAAAGGATAGCCCTTCTTCCTCTTCCTCTCTCTTCTTTCTACACCTAGCTAAAGTATGAATCATTCAGCTTCTAACTTAATGATAATCTTGTCCTTCTTATTTATTTCCTGTTGTAAATTCTCTACACTATCTTGGAGCTTCTCGGTAGCTTCCCAATCCTAACAATCAGCTTTTTGTACACTTGCTCTTGAAAAGAGCAATATAATCACTCTCCATCTTCCTAAATTGGTTCAATACAAAATCATTTTCCTCTAATAGAGTGGAAACCACAGTATCCCTTCTTGAACTGAGCTCCATGTAAGCATGCTTCAGTTTCTTTATCTCCTTTTTCAAGGACAATGTTAGCTGATTCTTTTCATTGAAATGTTTTAAAGACCAATGATGTTCAATCATATAATCTATATTCTTAATTTTAGTAACTCCAATCCACTTTTCCTTCCTTTTTATTTTCACTTTCACGAGAAAAGGAAATTTTCCAAATCACTTTCAGCAAGCTCTAACCGCATCTTGTAGTAGAGATCTTTAGACTCCTTGAACCCGACCAAAGCACCCATCTTTGCATCCTCAAGCATATGAGTTTTTTTTTTCTTCATCTAAGCAATGTGGGACTCAAGAAACCATGCCCTACTACAATGTTCATGCTGAATGTAGACGTTGTTCTTGGGAAACTCACAATCGTTAATTAGAGTTTCTATCTAGGACTGCTGAGACTTTAGCATCTCCTTCAATGTTCTATAGATCTGGCTCCACATGAGTTTATCGGAAGAAATGTGAGGACTTTTGATGCCTCATTGGCTTAAAAGCTTGTACAAATGATTGTTAGAGTTCGAAAGAGTTAAATGGAGATTTAAGAGGACAGGGCCTCGTTTGGATAGGCTGAGAATGGCTTCAGCTAGGAGCAAGGAGGATGCAAGAAGTGGAGCCTACTAGCCAAACCACCTAGTTAGAAGGATTTGGTCATGACTGCTTCATGTATGGAGTCTACTGGCCAAATCACCTGGACAGAGAACATTCTTACTGTTATAGAATATTTTGACTGTGAATATAGTAGCATACATAATATGACATTGGCTCCTTTGTGAGCTTAGGTTAACATTAAATTTGTCACCCCCAATAAGTAATTGAATGGCGGATGGATGAATTTATTATTTTTACCTGTTTATATTTTTTATGATGAATTTTCATTTAATCAATTTTCTTTATTATTATTATTTTTTAAAAATATCTTGTATATTTGATAGTTGATGAAAATTAAACTTTAAAATAACTTACATTGAAGATTCATAAAATTTTGATAATAATGAATCTCTCCGATTGATATTCTCAATCAACACAGCCATCATCAAGTATAAACCTTACCAACTCCGCTTAACTGCTAGCAAAGGATTGGGTCTATTAATTATATTTGATATTAAAATTTTAAAATCTAATTATGCTATTGATCTTGTCAACTTTACGCTTGTTAGTAGAGGATCAGATCTGTAGATTAAAGCTCATAGTTATATATTTCATGTCTTTGCAATTGATTATCCTTTGTATTTCAAAAATTCATTTATATTTTAAAATTTAAATAATTAATTCTTTGAAATATTTATATATTTAAAATATAATTATGAAATTTAACATATTCTTAAATGCAAAATAAATTTTAAATTTATTTAATTTCAACTCGAGCATTCTCAGACACTTGATATTATACATTCAACACTGTATCGAGGCTCATGCTAGTGTTTTAATTTTTATGTAATTTTCTATTAAAATTTGAAGCTTTATAGATCCTCAAAGTTGATCTTTACAAGTCTCAACTCAACTTTGAATTCAGTCTATTCAACTCTTTCAAACATTAAGATTGTACCCTGATTCCCTAAGTTCGAGCATATGCAAGCATTTATGGCTCAAATTATCTCACTCAATTAATAAAATTATCAAATTTAAATATTATAATTGAAAATGAAATCAATTATTTTGGATTGAAAGTAGCTCCAAAAATGTTGGCAAATTTCTCATTTTCAATTGTTTACATGCATTTTTGTTCAACAAATTTGATATATAATTGCTTCATAATGCGTATAAAGACTCATTTATGTCATTTACACACATTCTAGTGTGCTTGATTTGGTGAATTGATTGCTTTAAAATGTGTGCAAGATTTAGTTTTAACATCTTCTATCTGCTTATAAGAAAGATTAGATTCGGCGACGATTGATTTAGGTTGCAAATCAAAATATTGTATCTTTGTTTGTATTTAATTTGTTTAATAAATTTTTTAAATATCAATGATTACTTAGCTTATGGTCGATAACAAGCTTTTAAATATTTATCAACTCATCATATTCAACTTTTTCTCTTGCATAGATAACTTGTTATGCATCCTTCAAGCAAGTTTTTGTGAATTCTGGCTGGTCAAATATTTATTGAAACATCACGTCATGCTCAATGATGAGCTTATTGAATTCATTGTAAATTTTTTTAATACAATTTGACTACTCATTGAGAAGCATTGGTTATATTAGCCAACTGGTTACTTGGCATCTGAAAATCTCTTATGAATTTTTTATTTGAATTTCATCCTTAAACTAAGCACTCAATAAATCCTCTATGCTTTAGTTTTGTGTCCATCTAAAGCCTTCTCCAATTTATTTTAAGATAGACATTGCAATATATAGATTAAATAAGAAGGATTATTCATGTTCATTAATAAACTATTAAGTTCTTTGTGAATCTCACTTAAATTGAAATTCACTTCAACATATTCAATATGAGTCAAATTACAATTTACTTATTCAACAAAAAGCCTTACATATGCCTATTGATGAGCTATTTAGCTACACTATAATTCTCTTTGTGAATTTTATTTGGATCCCATTATATTTGAGAATAAGCACTTAGATATATTACAAATGCCATGTGCTTCAATTCTTACTTCAAATATAAGATTAAGATGTTTCTTTAAGAGATCAAAATCATGATCATTAATGAGTTGTGTAGCTATGCCTATGAGCAAACTATTAAGTCTCTTGTAAGTGATTGTTCTCAATTTAAATTATCTTAGTTCTTTTGATATGATATGTAATATTGTTTGAATGCTCACAAACTTTCAAATTCATCATCGATCGGTTATTACTATGTGTTCAATTAATGTCCCTATTTCATTTAACATCAAATATAGCTGTTCAGATATTCAATTGATTATATTCATGTTTGTTACTTGTTCATGAATTTGGAACCTTGAATAGTCAAGAAGAAGCTTGTGCATGTTAATTGGTGAGATGTCAAAGCTTACTCATGCTCATTTATATTTTATCAAGTTTCATATATGTTCTTCAAATTTGATTGTGTATTCAAATCATTTTTAGTTCAGTTGGAACAATCTATAGTAACCACACTATTTATTGTATAAGCCATATTCATACTTATTGGCTAGCATTCTAGTCTCATTAATGCTCATATAAGAGCTATCAAACCAAATCTAGATTCATCCTTAACTCCACATCAAGTTTCATATTTATTTGAAAACTAAGCTTCAAATTTATTGTAAGTCTCTTATGATTTTGGTTTTCCACCTCAAGTTTAACTTGCATTTGACTCGAGTATCCTCATTTATTTCAACATAAAATAATAGGCTCAAGCATTCATTTTGTCATAAACTAAGTGAATGAATTATTTTCACTTAGTATATTCTCATAATAATAATACTTGTTATGTTTATTCAATTTTAATTTTATAAATTCAATTTCTTAGTACTTTATATTATATATTTAACTTAATGTTAAATCAAATTTTTTTAGTTTAAGTCCCTAAAATTCTTCTATTTTACCATATTTGAGCTCTTTGGATTTGTCAAAAATCCAACAACATTTTGACAGCATCATGACATTATCTCAAAACTTTGGGTGCTTTTATGTCGTTACTCTAAAAAGATGTAACTCATGTCAAGTGACATCAAAATAGTCCAACATCATGCTTATAAAAAACGTTCATGCGATCTTCAATACCTGCATGAAAACCCAAGCATCTTAGACTTTCCTCACCTCATTGGAACAACAAGAATGAGTACTTATTTATAATAGATTTTCTCATTGCATTCAAACAACACAAATGAGTACTTAAGTGAATTTTTTTTACATTTGTGTTGATAATACAAAACATCTGGATTTAGCATAATTTCTCACAACATTGGAATAATGTGAACGATACTTAAATTTTCTTGCATTTTATTTTCCAATCTAAACCGTGATGATAAACATGCAAAATGGTGAGGTAATGATCTTAATATAGTTTTTGTTGTTCTCAGTTCTTTATAAAGAAAATGACATAAAATTGTTGTAGGCTTTGAAGTGGAATTACAAGGAAGGTAGACTGTGGCTTCTCTATGAGTAAAATAAGAAAGAATGAAGGTAATTCGGGTTCCACAACACAGAAAATAATGCTAATAGATCATATTACTTGAATGAAAAACAAACAAATGGGATCGAAGAAATAAGTAGATATAGCTTTGGTACAGAGAATTCAGCCTTACTAGGATCTATTTCACTGAAATGAGAGAAGTGATGGGTTATGTCCATGAGAGAAAAAGGGAAGCAGGAACTGTGGTTTTGCTATGTGAAATGAAGAGATGGAAGGAGCCTTTTAATGGATGATGCTGAGAGGGAGAGATGTGATATATAAGATGGAGATGCTGTTGGTTTCTTTCATAAGAAAAGAGGCCAAACTACATGGTGTTTAGTTTGGGAAGCCGGACTTGAGATGCTAGATGCAGGATGTGGTGTCCTTGAAAATAGAAAGGGAGAGGAAAGATGGATGAAGCCAGCTTCCTACTATGAATGATTAGTACTCACCAGTGAGGATAGGAGCAACAGTAATATGTTAGAGTGGAGGGTGATAGAGTAGCTCAACCTTCTGTTCATTTTCAACTAAGAGAGGGGGAGCTTGGCATGCAAATTACCATTGTGCTTGAGAGAATGGAGTTGTAAGACAAGGGGAGGAATGAAGATAGTGAGAGTTTTGATAGGTTGAATGAGGAAGATAAAGGAAGGAGAACGAAGGGTTGTGATGGCCTAGAGGAGGTGATAGTGTACATGGAGGAGGTAGAACTCGCTGTAGGTGGAAGAAAATAAGAGGTAAAACTCATGGAAGGGAGAAAATATTACGTACAGAATCTAGACATAGCTTTACGTCCGGAAGCCAACCGGAACACAACACGTGTCCAGTAATAAAATATGATTTTTCTTACTTTATAGCGCTATAACATAATGATGTCATTAATATTAAACTAGCCCGGACCGTTAAAGCAATGGGAGAAAATATTAAGGATGACATTCCAAATTCCAAGCCTCAAAAATTTTTATTTTTTTGCGTAAATTTTCCTCAGCTCCTTCTCCCGGTGTGCGTCCGACCTTCCCCTAAAGATTTACTAAATCTTGGGCATTAAAAATTAAGATATTATAGGCAACTCCATGAGATATTTATTCATGCATTCTTGAACTTTAAAGATTTTAGAGTTTTTATATTTGTTTTGACCATCGAATAGGAGCACATTTGAGTTCTTTAAAGGAAAGGAGATTATTTGCTCAGTTTTTGGAACTATTTTATTTGTGTACTCTCTGTACTCTATGTACTCTCATGATGGTACACCCTATTTTTTCAAAATTTTCAATTGTGGGGCTTATCATATGTTTAGTTATCCTACTGTAAGATGTTTGGAGATGTTTCATGAAGAATTTGGTGATTTTTGGAGCTATTTTGCATGTGTACTCTCTGTACTCTTATGAGGGTACACCCCATTTTTTCAAAATTTTTGATTGTAGGGCTTGTCATATGTTTAATATATTCTATTGAAAGATATTTGGAGATGTTTCATGAAGAATTTGTTATTTTTTGGACTATTTTGCATGTGTACTCTCTATACTCTCATGAGAGTATACCCTATTTTTAAAAAAATTTCAAGTATAGGATTTGTCATATGTTTAGTATATCTTATTGTAAGATGTTTGGAGATATTTCATGAAGAATTTGCTAATTTTTTGGGTTACTTTGCATGTGTACTCTCTATACTCTCATCAGGGTACACCCTATTTTTCAAAATTTTAACTGTGGGGCTTATAATATGTTTAGTATATCCTATTATAAGATGTTTTGAGATGTTTCATGAAGAATTTAGTAATTTTTAGGACTATTTTGCATGTGTACTCTCTGTACTCTCATGAGGGTATATACTATTTTTTCAATTTTTTCAACTTTGGGGCTTGTCATATATTTAATATATCTTATTGTAAGATATTCGAAGATGTTTCATGAAGAATTTGTTGATTTTTGGGATTATTTTGTATGTGTACTCTTTGTACTCTCATGAGGGTACACCTCATTTTTTTCAATTTTTTCAACTATTAGGCTTATCATATGTTTAGTATATCCTATTGTAAGATGTTTGGAGATATTTTATAAAGAATTTGGTAATTTTGGACTATTTTGAATGTGTACTCTCTGTATTCTCATGAGGGTACACCCTATTTTTTTAAATGTTTAACTGTGGGGTTTGTCATATGTTTAGTACATCTATTGTAAGATGGTTGGAGATATTTCATGAAGAATTTGATAATTTTTGGGGCTATTTTGCATGTGTACTCCCTATACTCTCATGAGAGTACACCCCATTTTTTTAATTTTTTCAACTGTGGGGCTTGTCATATGTTTACTATATCCTATTGTAAGATATTTGGAGATGTTTCATGAAGAATTTAATTTTTTTGGATTTATTTTATATGTGTACTCTCTGTACTCTCATAAGGGTACACCCATTTTTTCAATTTTTTCAACTGTGAGGCTTATCATATGTTTAGTGCATCCTATTGTAAGTTGTTTGGAGATGTTTCATGAAGAATTTGGATATTTTTGGAGCTATTTTATATGTGTACTCTCTATACTCTCATGAGAGTACACTCCATTTTTTCAAAATTTTAAGTGTGAGGCTTGTCATATGTTTAGTACATCCTATTGTAAGATGTTTGGAAATATTTCATGATGAATTTGGGTATTTTTTGAGCTATTTGGCATGTATACTCTATACTCTCATGAGAATACATCCCATTTTTTAAAAGAATTTTAGCTGTGGGGTTATCATATATTTACTATATCCTATTGTTTGATGTTTGGAGATGTTTCATGAAGAATTTGGTGATTTTTTGGAGCTTTTTTGCATGTGTACTCTCTGTACTCTCATGAAAGTACACCCCATTTTCTCAAATTTTCAACTGTGGGGCTTCTCATATGTTTAGTAGATCTATTGTAAGAATTTTGGAGATGTTTCATGAAGAATTTATTAGTTTTTAGAGCTATTTTGCATGTGTACTCTCTGTATTCTCATGAGGGTACACCTTATTTTTTCAAATTTTTTAACTGTGAGGCTTGTCATATGTTTAGTACATCCTATTGTAAGCTATTTGGAGATGTTTCCTGAAGAATTTGAGTATTTTTGGAGCTATTTTGTATATGTACTCTTTGTACTCTCATGAGGGTACATCCTATTTTTTAGTTTTTTCAACTGTGGGGCTTGTCATATGTTTACTATATCCTATTGTAAGATGTTTGGAGATGTTTCATGAAGAATTTGATATTTTGGAGCTATTTTTCATGTGACTCCATCCATAAGATAATGTTCTCATTAATTCACTTTTCATTTTGAAGTTTAAAATGTTTAGGAAATGGATAACTTCCAGATGCTGACCAACCAACATTAGAACAGTGTTTGATACTATTTTAGATCACTTTATCGATGAAGTACTTGTCATTTTAAGAAGGCTACATGTGCATCAATTTGTTAGAATGCATAATTCACAAGATTCGGCCGCCATCACTTCAATCATGTCCTCTTGGAATATAGAGAAGCAGACAATCTATTTTGGTGGCCAATGCATTCCTTTCACCCCATATGAAGTTGCATTAATTATAGGGATGCCAAATAGAGGGGAGAAGGTCATATGGTAGAAATCTCCACTTTTCAAGTCCAACTTAGTTGATTTTAAGAATAAAATTGAGAAGTTGGATCGCTGGATTGCAAAGACAATTTATGTAGTTGTATACATACTTTACTTTCAAATCTTTTTATATATCATAATTATAGAGTGACATCAGAATTGATAGCCTACATTGACAACATAGAGAGATTTGTTGATTATAATTGGCCAGATTCACAGTTTGATGGTATTACATCCAAAATTTTGACACAAAAGGCACTCGGGTAGATGAGTGGTTTTGTCACTCTTCTAATGGTACATTTTACATCTTCAGATTTATATTATTTTATGCATTGAAGCTAAGTTATGTAAATCTTCATTGCAGATCTAGGAGATAGAGCACATAGGAATCATAAGGCCACCCATTCTTTGCAAAGCCAATGATGTTATAAAAAAAATAAAGAGATGATTCCTTTGGTTTGCAACACAAGTGATGCAAAAATAAATGACTTCATTTACCTCAAAATATATTTATTCATATTAAAATCATCATATTTTATTACACAGAAATGCTTTCATTTGAGGACATATTAGAGGAGGAGACCTGGCTCCTCAAAATAGTGCCACTTGTCCAGCAGACAACCCACATCGAGCCCCTTAGAAGCTCCATTCCAAGTCCAAGGAGTGGAACTCCCAGTGGATCTCCACATGTCTCTCCTCGATATTCTCCCATCCTCTATATTTAGCCGCCATCTACTTACTCTACAAATCTTTATGAAGATACCAGGTTTCAGGGGAAAGAGTATCATTTTATGAACCTTCAATGAGAGTCGATGGTATTGATTTGTGGGTAGCTGAGGATGATTGTTGGATGGGGTCCTAGCAGGGAAGCTCTGGATGCTACCAGGGAAGCTCTTAGAGGCCATGGGGAAGCTCTGAGGAGGCTACCATAGAAGCTCTGGGGAGGCTACCATGGGAAGCTCATGGAGGCTACCATGGGAAGCTTAATGGCTACCATAGGGGAAGCTCCTGTGGAGGTTACCATAGGGGAAGTTCCTATGGAGGCTACCACAGGGGAAACACCTGAGGAGGATAACACAGGGGAAGCTCTTGAGGAGGCTACCACAGGGAAAGCTCCTGAGGAGGCTTCCACTGTATAGGAAGATGTCTTTCAACATTGAACGTGAAGGTGTGAAGGTACCGAGGAAGAGGAAATTTGTATCCTCCTCATTCACACAAATATACAGGAAGACATGCAACAAAATAACTCTTGCTCGCTACAGATGTACAAAATAAGAGGAGGTATTACTTTGCTTTTCTTTTAGTTTAATGTAATAAAAGTTGATTTCAATAATTTTTTATGTAGGTTAACAAAGAGGTTCCAATATCACTAGATGAACCAATGATTGTCTTGGTTGAGGAGCATAGAGGAGGTATTCTTCATCTTAAAAGATTCGACTTTAATTCACATTGAATCTAGCTCTTAAATCTTCTTAATTTCTTATAGCCAGCTGTGATGCATGATATTATAGACTTCTCATCAAGAGATGTCCCAAGCCAATGTTTCATTGACCCATTGAGGACAAGCAAGTCATTACTTAGTCTATCTCATTCAATATACATGAATTCACCTTTTCATTTAGTAATGCTCACATTCCCATGCTTCTCACATGCATGAGTGATAGCATATTCTCATTTAGAAATATCATTATTATGAGAGGCTAAATTGATGAATTGTTGACAGATCAATATATGTCAGATGCACATGTTGATGTCTTCATCTTTTTGCTAGCCAAGAAGTATACTATATATCCTGGCTATATGTCCCCTATCTATATGTCTCTTACACCAGTGAGTTATGTCACGATGCCTTCCAAAGTTTTGATAGTTATAAGCTACTAATTTTAAATTTTTTCTTGAATTCTTGCAGAGTTATGCTAAATATGGCCTATCAAAAGAAAGCAAAATATTCTTCCGATGTTACTGCAGATAGTGTTTCAATGGATGATTTACTCTTACTTCTAGTTATCAATAATCAGCATTGGACACTATTGGTGGGGCATATTAAGAAAGGAGCTTGGTATTTCTATGACTCACTGTCAAACCCAACTCATAAGGTCATTCTTCCCGATATTGTAAGAATTCTTCTCATTTTAGTTCATCTCAAGTGCATACTTTGTACCAAAACTCTTGACCTTTATTTTAACTCTTTAGATCAAATTACTCATCCAAGATGCTAAAGCTTTTGAGAGTGATCTATAGAATGGCCAATCAAGTGATCAGGTCTACCATCAAGAAAATAGATTGTGGGATGTTTGTGTGCAAATATGGAGGCAACGATTAGAAACCCTAGTGACTAGCACCAAGATTGGCCAAAGAAAATGAATTGTGTTGAGTTTTTGCTATTTTTTGTTTAAGTATGAAATAATTGAACTGTAAAATATTGAGTACAAGAAGGTTGTGTGCAAACTATTTGGAGTTTTTTTTTTTGTAATTAGGTGTAGTTTCTTCATTTTCTCAATTTATTTCAACTATGGGATATGCCATATGTTTAGTGCATTCCAATGTCAACTGTTTAGAGTTTAGTCCTTGAGAATTAGATGGTTTATGGAGTGAGTTTATGGGAAATTTTAGCTAATCTACACTGCTTCTCAATTATATAGTTAGAAGATATACTAAGCTATTTGAAGGCTTCTTGGTGGGTTTTTGGATCAATTTTTCATGTGTATTTTCTGTACTCTCATGAGAGTACATCTTATTTTCTCAATTTTTTCAACAATTCCACCCTTTCTTTCATGTATATGTTTAGTATATACCATTATAATATGTTTAGAGGGTTCTTTGTAGGTATTTGGATCAATTTTAAATGTGTAATCTCTGTACTCTCATGAGAGTACATCCCATTTTCTCAATTATTTTCAACTATTCTATCCTTTCTTTCATTAATATGTTTAGTAGATGCCATTATAAGCTCTTTGGAAGGTTCTTGGTGGGTATTTGGATCAATTTTGAATGTGCACTCTCTACACTCTCATGAGAGTACACACCATTTTCAAATTTCAACTATTCTACCCTTTCTTTCATTTATATATTTAGTAGATGCCATTATAAGCTATTTGAAGGGTTCTTGATGGATATTTGGATGCTAGAATTTCTCTATACTCTCATGATACATTTTACCAAAATTTTTTCAGCTATACATTTCAAATGTTTGGATGCCAATTAGGAGGCTTCTTTTTTGAGATTTTGAATGTGAACTCTCTATACTCTCATGAGGATACACCCCATTTTATCAATTTTTTCAGCCATGCTACCTTGTTTGGAGATAAAATGTTTAATAGATGTCATTATAAGCTATTTGGAAGCTTCTTGGTGGGTTTTTTGGAGTTGTTTTGAATGTATACTCTTTGTACTCTAATGAGGGTACATCTCATTTTCTCAATTTTTTCAACTGCTATGTTTTGGAGATAAAATATTTAGATGCTATTCTAAGCTATTTGGAGTCGTCTGGATGGGTTCTTGGATCATTTTTTCATGTGTACTCTCTATACTCTCATGAGTATACCCCATTTTCTCAAATTTTTTAGATATTCTACTATTTCTTTCATTTATATGTTTAGTAGATGCCATTATAAGCAATTTGGAGGCTTCTTGGTGAGTTTTGGATCAATTTTGAATGTGTACTCTTATGAGAATACACCCATTTTCTCAATTTTTTCAATTATTCTACCCTTTCTTTCATTTATATGTTTAGTGGATGCCATTATAAGCTTTTTGGGTTCTTGGTGGATTTTTAGATCAGTTTTGAATGTGTACTCTCTATACTCTCATGAGAGTACACCCCATTTTCTTAATTTTTTTCAACTATTATTTCTTTCATTTATATGTTTAATAGATGTCATTATAAGATATTTGGAGGGTTTTTGGTGGGTATTTAAATCTTTGAATGTACTCTATGTACTCTCTCATGAGTACACTCTATTTTCAAATTTATTATTCTACTTTTTTCTTTCATTTATATATTTAGTAGATGCCATTATAAGATGTTTGGAGGGTTCTTGGTAGATTTTTGGAGCTATTTTGAATGTGTACTCTCTATACTCTCATGAGAGTACACCCCATTTTCTTAATTTTTTTCAACTATTATACCATTTCTTTCATTCATATATTTAGTAGATGCTATTGTAAGTTTTTTGGAGACTTCTTTGTGCGTTTTTGGATCGATTTTGAATGTATATTGTTTATACTCTCATGAGAATACACCCCATTTTCTCAAAATTGTTTAGCTACTCTACCTTGTTTGGAGATAAAATGTTTAGTATATGTCATTATAAGCTATTTGGAAGCTTCTTGCTGGATTTTTGGCACTATTTTACATGTGTACTCTCTGTACTCTCATGAGGGTACACCTCATTTTCTTAATTTTTTTCAGCTATTCTATCCTATTTGGAGACAAAATATTTAGTAGATGTCATTGTAAGCTGTTTGCAGGCATCTAGCTTAGTTTTTCGATCTGTTTTGCATTTGTACTCTCTGTACTCTCATGAGGGTACACTCCATTTCTCTAATTTTTTTCAACTATTCTACCTTATTTGGAGATCAATAATTTAAATCAGTGATATGGAGGCTTCTTACTGGATTTTTGGGTCATTTTTGAATGTGTATTCTCCATACTCTCATGAGGGTACACTTTATTTTTTCAAATTTATTCATCTATTATATCCTATTTGGAGATCAAATGTTTACTAGATGCTATTCTAAGCTATTTGGAGGCTTCTTGGTGGAATATTGGGGTTATTTTGAATGTATAATCTCAGTACTCTCATGAGAATACACCCCATTTTCTCAATTTTTTTTTTAACTATTCTACCCTGTTTGGAGATAAAATGTTTAGTAGCTACTATTATAAAGTGTTTGTAGGCATCTGAATTGATTTTTGGAACTATTTTGCATGTGTACTCTCTGTACTCTCATAATCAATTTTTTAAACTATTTTACTCTTTTTAATTTATATGTTTAGTAGATGTTATTCTTTTAAATTGATAAAATTATCGATTTATAAATAATGTTATGAATTTTTTAAAATATTTTTTTCTTGTAATTATTGTTTAATTTATGTTATCGTTAGATGCAATTCAAAATTAGTTTGAAATTAAATTATAAAAAACTTTGAAATATAATGATATTTTAAAGTGATCTCTTTGTTAGTGGTTGGAGAAGGTAATTTTGATAAGATTAGGAATCAAGAAGCATGTATTGTGACTTCTCTCAACTCCTCATGATTAATAATTTTTATGTAATTAAAAATTCTTAAAATTGAAATATATTTTGTTTACTTTGCTTTTATTTACAAACAAGCCTTAGATAAATAATTTAAATTAGTGATAGTTCAATGCTTCATAAATGTTTAAACCGTAATTTTTGCAATGTTATGCACAAATATATTAGATGCATTTTGTTTGAAATGAGTTTGATTGATTGGTTAATATGCTTAAAACTTGATCCGCATTGAAAATTTAAGATGTCGAATGTTTCATTAGTTTGAGAGCTCCATTTTACTTTTTTTATTTTGATTATTAATAAAATGTCAAGGAATGATTTCAAGAAACAATTAAAGTATAAAACATAATATTATATAATATATATATATGTATATATATATACACATTATATATATATATATATATATATATATATATATATATATATATATATATATATATATATATATTAGTTTGTTTTAAAGTTTGAAATTCCTTTGAATACTAAATAAATATCAATCATGAAAGAAAACAATTTGATTATCAATATCACTTTGGAGACCACTTAGTTCATGAAAATGTGACAATTTAATAAAAAAAGAAAATGAAAAGAAAATCAAAACCTTCCAAATAAAGAGAACATTGAAGTAAAACATAAAATAACATAACTAAGAGCAAAAGATACTAATATATCGAGGGTAAAACACACAAAATAAAAGAACCTAAGCAAACTTTCAAAACTTTAGCTTCTTTTTCATTTTTCCCTTCTTTAATGCGGACTTTGCTTCCATCTTCTAAAACCTTGCTCCCAACTTTGCTAGCTACATTTTGCTCTTTCAAATACAACATGACATTTGAGCTTTGAATGGGTGCTTCAATCTGCAGATAAATCATTAAATTTTAGTCACATTTCTCAATTTATTAGAAAGATATATAGAATTACAGCTATTTGGGATCAACTTTGCTATCTATTTTTTTATGTTGTCTTTAGAAACATATTTGTAAGAAGTGATCCCAAATCACATCATTTTTACAAACATTCAAAATAATTTTCAAATATTTTGAGTGTATTTAAAAAATAATCATCACCACCAAACATATTCTATTTTAACCCTAAACATAAATAAAACAAATTGAAAACAAAAGAAAGCAGACAATAAATAAAAGTGATCCCAAACAACTTCTTAAAAATATGTTAACTAAATATATCTAAAAAAATAAAATTAAAATTAGAAATATTAAACAAAATAAAGTCCAAACATATCCTAAATAAACATATTTTTAAAAATAACATAAAAATTAAAAATAAAATAAAATTCATCCCCAAAGTGTTCAAACATAATTCTTTGTATAAATAAAATATCTAAAAAAAAAAAGTTACAAACCTTCATAATTTTCCCTGGCTTGTCTGCTCTTTGCTCTTTATGTGTTTTGTGTTGAAGTTAATGTCTTTTATTATAACTTTGCTGTTATGGCGACATATATGAGTAATTTCTCATATTTTACCTTTGTCATAGCCTGCAATGATTTTCACAGTGTCCCTCATTTTGACGTGCAATGTTGGAAGACTATTTGGTTTGCACTCTTTTTGCTCCCATCTCTTGAGCTGCATTAAAGTATATACATTCAAAGAACACATGGCAACTAAATGATATCACGCACTATAATGTTTCCCTGTAATGATATTCATCATCATCTTGGTGTATCCTTCAGTCAACTTACTAATTGTTGAGCTTGAGTTAAATCCCTAAGATAGAACATCATATTAGTTGCTGATATGTAACAGCAAGAATGAAGTGTTATACCTGCATACCTCTGAAAGCACTCTGGCATAACAGAAAAAGGTGTTGCAATGGGTGACCCTTCATGGTCTCCACCTCTCGCTGCTTGTTCTTTCATCTCTATAACATAAAAAACATAATGGTTTAAAGTTTAATAATAATATTTAAAGACTATAAATTCAAAGACAGAAAATTACTTTTGGCTTTCTTGTTTCTCTCCCAATATCCTTTCAACCTTGCATTGGTAACACCCTTTGGCCACTGCTTAACTGGATCCTTTAAAAAGTCAGTTCCTTTATATGTTATAGTAGACTTCTTCTTCTTAGTTATTTTGTCAGTCAGAGGTGAATTCCCACATAATATAGAATCAACATTATCAGATAGTTTTTTTAAGGAACCCAACATATACTCCTCAGCTTTCTTATTACCTTGTGCCCTAGTGCTTATTTGATATGCATATCGACTGATGTGGTTCCAAAAATAATGCTAGTTTCATTTCCATTATTACCTTGTACATCTTTTAAGTTCATGTAATCACTATCAAAGTAGATATCCCTCTTTGGTCTGGTTGACCAACTCATGAGAAGATACTTCTCCGAATGCACATATCTTCGACTCAAAACTTCGGAGTGGAAAGCATTTCAATTTTTTTACAACTACAAGTTACATTTATATATGTCTTATAAAAATAGATAGTCCATATTTTAGAAGAACTTTTATTCTCTAAGTTTCTCACCAAATACTCCATGGGATTATCATCTGACACATTTGCTACTAATCGGTGACAGAACTTATTGGTTTAGAAATTCCATGACATACATTATTCGTGGACTCACTACATTGCATTGATAAGATACCCATATAGAATGAGTCTTTACACAATGTGGTGGACCACTTGTATCTAATTTTATATAGCTCAAACAGCCAATCATGATCATGCAAATTGCCTTCTTCTATCATAGTTGACCAAGCTTGCTCAAACTCTTCCTGTGAATCACACTTACTCATTCATGTATAAAAGAGACTTTGTACAGTTTTATTACTATTAAAGCAATGTACCGTCGAAGGAGCTTTCTTAGAAATATGCCATTGGCATAACCCATGGTGAGTATGCGATAATATAATTTCAATAGCTGTCGCCATTCCCTGATCTTGAGTAGTGAATATTGTTATAGGATGTCTATCATTCATTAACCAGAGAAATGTTTTGAATAGCCATATGATTGACTCAATTGTCTCTTCTGATAGAAAGGCTACTCCAAATAAGATATTTTGCCAGTGATGATTCACTCCAACAAAAGGTACATAGACAAGATTATATTTATTGAGTCGATAACTTGTATCAAAAATTATGACATCCCCAAAATAATCATATTATATCCTTCACATGTCATTGCTCCAAAAAAAATGACCAAGCTGTCCGATTCATCAACTTGGACATCCCATGCAAACATTCCATCCTCTATTTTTCTTTCCTTGAATAGTTATATTAATGAATTACTATCACCATTCAATCCTTAATCTTCTTTCTTTTTGGATGTAATTGAAAGCATTTCCTTTTGTGAAGCTAATATTCTCCACATCGCCAACTTCCTCACTAAGATAGCTAAATGCATCTGTTGCTCTAATTTAGCCTCTTGACTTCCCGCCTTCTCATCGCGATGCCTATATAATCTGAGAAGATGTAGGTCACCCGGCTTTGCCAATTAATGATTATGACTTTCTATATATTTTTTAAACTTCAAATTCCCATCTAAATCAATAAAAAACTAATCATGATCGGGCAATAACTCTTTGTATCTATTTTCTAAAATTTGACTGAGCAGTTTAGATTGACAGCTTTCTTCAGATCTACTTTTGCACATAAAAAATCTTTTGATTTCAAATTCTTCAAGTTCGATCAGTAACTAGTATGATCCATCCTAACACTGAATCCATATTGATGTGCATAATCACAGTACAATTCATGTCTCCTTTCAATTGTGAATAGTGGTGCTAAGGAGTTTGCTCACAATTAGTTCAGTAGACATAACAGCTTCATCATCACACTGGTCATTAAACTTATTCACCTACGTAGACACAAATAAGTTTCATGCAAAATAGCTACAAAAACTAGTAAATTCTTCATGAAACATCTCCAAACATCTTACAATAGGATGTAATAAACATATGACAAGCCCCATAGTTAAAAAAACTAAAAAAAATGGGGTGTACCCTATAGAGACTACAAAAAATCGACAAATTCTTCATGGAACATCTCTAAGCATCTTACAATAAGATATAAACATATAACAAGGCCCATAGATTAAAAAATTGAAAAAATAGGTTATACCCTCATGAGAGTACAGAGAGTACACATACAAAATAGCTCCAAAAATACCCAAATTCTTCATGAAACATCACCAAACAACTTACAATATGATGGACTAAACATATGACAAGCCCCATAGCTGAAAAAACTGAAAAATAGGTGTACCCTCATGAGAGTACAGAGAGTACACATGCAAAATAGCTTTAAAAAGCACTCAAATTTTTCATGAAATATCTCCAAATATCTTATAATGGGATATATTAAACATATGATAACCCCACAGTTAAAAAAATTGAAAAAATTGAGTGTACCCTCATGAGAGTACAAAGAGCACACATGTAAAATAGCTCCAAAAATATCCAAATTCTTCATAAAATATCTCCAAACATCTTACAATAGGATATAGTAAATATATGATAACCCCATAGTTAAAAATTTTAGAAAAATGGGGTATACCCTCATAAGAGTACAGAGAGTATACATGCAAAATAGATCTAAAAACCATAAAATTTTTCATGTAACATCTCTAAACATCTTACAATAGGTTATACTAAACATATGACAAGCCCTATAGTTAAAATTATTTAAAAATGGGGTGTACCCTCATGAGAGTACAGAGAGTACACATGTCAAACAACTCTAATAATCAACAAATTCTTCATTAAATATCTCCAAATATCTTACAATTAGTTATGGTAAACATATGACAAGCCACACAGTTAAAAAATTTAGAAAATGGAGTGTACCCTCATGAGAGTACATATGCAAAATAGCTCCAAAAATATCCAAATTCTTCATGAAGTATCTCCAAACAGCTTACAATGGGATGTACTAAATATATGGCAAGCCCCACAGTTGAAAAAAATTAAAAAATAGGGTGTACCCTCATGAGAGTACATAGAGAGTGCACATGCAAAATAGCTCCAAAAATCAACAATTTCTTCATAAAATATCTCCAAACATCTTATAATAGAATATAGTAAACATATGATAAGCCCACAGTTGAAATTTTTTTAAAAATGGGATGTACTCTCATGAGAGTACAGAGAGTATACATACAAAAAACAACTAAAAATACCAAAATTCTTTATAAAAATATCCAAACACCTTACAATATGATGTATTAAACATAAGACAAGCCCCATAGTTAAAAATTTTGAACAAATGGAGTGTACCCTCATGAGAGTACAGAGAGTATACATGCAAAATAGCTTCAAAAATATCCAAATTCTTCATGAAATATCTCCAAATATCTTACAATAGGATATACTAAATATATGGCAAGCCCCACAGTTAAAAAAACTGAAAAAATAAGGTGTACCCTCATGAGAGTACAAAGACTACACATACAAAACAGCTTCAAAATACTCAATTTTTTCATGAAATATCTCCAAATAGCTTACAATAGGATATACTAAACATATGACAAGCCCCACAGTTAAAAAATTGAAAGAATATGGTATACCATCATGAGTGTACAGAGAGTACACATGCAAAATAGCTCAACAATTATCAAATTCTTCATAAAATATCTCCAAATATCTTACAATAAGTTATAGTATATAATGATTAAAATTAAAAAAAAATGGGTGTACCCTCATGAGAGTGTAGGAACAACAAAATAACTCCAAAACATCTTCATCTCTAAACATCAATAGATATAAAACATATGATAAGCCCAATAGTTGAAAATTTTAAAAAAAATGGGTGTACCCTCATGAGAGTATAGGGAGTACACATGCAAAATAACTCCAAAAATACCCAAATTCTTCATGAAACATCTTCAAACATCTTATAATAGGATATACAAAATATATGACAAGCCTCACAGTTGAAAAAATTAAAAAATAGGGTGTACTCTCATGAGAGTACAGAAAGTACACATACAAAATAGCTACAAAAATATCCAAATTCTTCATTAAATATCTCCAAATAGCTTACAATAGGTTATGGTAAACATATGACAAGCCGCAGTTAAAAAAAATTAAAAAAAGTAGGGTGTACCTTCATGAGAGTATAGAGAGTACACATGCAAAAAAAGCTTCAAAAATTACCAAATTCATCATGAAACATCTCCAAACATCTTACAATAGGATATAATAAACATATGATAAGCCTCACAGTTAAAATTTTTGGAAAAATAAGGTATACCCTCATGAGAGTACAGAGAGTACACATATAAAATACCCCCAAAAATTAACAAATTCTTCCTGAAACATCTCCAAACATCTTATAATAAGATATACTAAATATATGACAAGCCCTACAGTTAAAAATTATAGAAAAATGAGATATACCCTCATGAGAGTACAGAGAGTATACATACAAAATATCTCTAAAAATATCCAAATTCTTCAAGAAACATCTTCAAACATTTTACAATATGATGTACTAATCATATAACAAGCCCTATAATTAAAAATTTTGAAGAAATGAGGTGTACCCTCATGAGAGTACAAAGAGTACACATGCAAAATAACTCCAAAAATTAACAAATTCTTCATAAAATATCCACAAACATCTTACAATAAGTTATGGTAAACATATGACAAGCCCCACAATTGAAAATTTTGGAAAAATGGGGTGTACACTCATGAGACTACAAAGAGTATACATACAAAACAGCTCTAAAAATATCAAAATTCTTCATGAAACATCTCCAAACAACTTACAATATGATGTATTAAACATATGACAAGCCTCACAGTTGAAAAAATTAAAAAAATAGGGTGTACCCTCATGAGAGTGTAGAGAGTACACATATAAAATACTCCAAAAATCACCAAATTCTTCATGAAACATCTCAAATATCTTACAAATCAATATAGTAAACATATGACAAGCCTCACTATTAAAAACTTTTAAAAATAGAGTATACCCTCATGAGAGTACGTAGTGTACACATGCAAAATAGTTCCAAAAATACCCAAATTCTTCATAGAACATCTTCAAACATCTTACAATAGGATATATTAAATATTTGATAAAAAAATCAAAAAAATGGGGTGTACTCTCGTGAGAGTACAAAGGGTACATATATAAAATAGCACCAAAAATACTCAAATTCTTCATGAAACATCTCCAAACATCTTACAATAGGACATATTAAACATATGACAAGCCCAACATTTGAAAAAATTGAAAAAATAGGATGTACGTTCATGTGAATACAGATAGTACACATGCACAATAGTACAAAGAACACTCAAATTCTTCATGAAACATCTCCAAATATCTTATAGTAAAAAAAACTAAACATATTAAAAGCTCCACAGTTGAAAAAATTGAAAAATAAGGAATACCCTCATAAGAGTATAAAGAGTATGAAATATTTCCAAATAGCTTACAATATGATGTACTAAACATATGATAAGCCCCATAGTTAAAAAAATTAAAAAAATGAGGTGTAACTTTTATGAGTCAGAGTCACATATAAAATACTAAAATCCAAAGTCTTTGAAAGAACTTCAAACAGAGTAGGAAATATATTTTGCATAAAAGAATTTCAAAAAATATCACTAACTGTTTCAAAAAAAATTATATATATAAAACGACTGAAAAAATTTTCCGGTCCATTTTTATTTAAGACATCATCCGCTAAATTGGTCGCAATATATAGCTATAACTTCCAAATTCGTCCTCCATCTTCATAGTTTTTCTCGAAAATTGAAATGAGATTTTTTTATTTTTCTTCTCTGAGCTTAATTTGTCCGCAAAAAAAATATATTATGCCCTAAATCTATTTATACATTATTTTTAAATTTCTCCCATGCATTCAAACGGTATTTCTCCCGCTGTTTTAACTGGCCGGGCCGGGTCGGGACGGGCCAGGCTGGATTAATGTTAATGACATCATTATGTTACAGAGCTATAAAGCAAGAAAATTCTTATTTTATTAATAGAGATAGTGTTGTGTTTCGGTTGGCATTCGGACGTAATATTTTCTCCTTGGAAGGAGATGGAGAAAGACAGTTGCAGCTGAAGAAACTATGCGTGAGTTGATGGGCTACGACAAGATCTTGGATCGGCTTATGGGAGAGGCAAGGGTTGCGAGAGATAGGGATGAGGATAGACGAAGAGCATCGACGGCTACGAGAACAAAAGACGACGGAGCTCGATTTGACGGCTGCATGAACCAGAGACATGCTGCATGGAGCTAGTATTAGGACTCTCTCTTTTTATTTATTTATTTTTATTTTTGTGTACTTTTCTTAGTAATAGGACAATGTAGTGAAGAAGAAATTGATACATGACAAAATATGTGTGCAGTTATACGAAAAGCTCCAAATTCTAATTCTAATGTGTTAACTTATGTGAATATTGATGTTATAATTTGATTTGATTATATATATATATATATATATATATATATTCTTCTCTTTCATCTCTTTTCTCTCTTTTTTTTTCAAATCATCATTAGGCACCTCGAAGCGCGTATTATTAGTCGCACGCATAAATAATTTTGTATTCTATATTTTTGCTGATATTCAAATAAATTGTCTTTTTTTTTTGGGAAATTTTATATTCTGAATATGTTGACGCTGTCTATTTTTGTTCTCAAAAATTATTTGAGCAATATTGACATCGATGATTCTAATTCAATTTTATAGACTTTGCCTGAATATTTTTGACAACGATTGAGATGGCTTCTACTAAATTTGTGCAAGGCTTATCTATACTTTGTCATCACAATTCTACTTGATTTGTGTTGACCTTTATATATATCATACAAGCTAAGTTAGACAAGCACGATGAAGCAATTGACAATGATAATGAGCTAAGAGTGAAATAACACTTAAAGTAAGCCGAATTTATTACGACAACCGTCAATGTTGCTCAAATGATATATGTTCATAAAATTGATTCACTTCAACGGCCATCGCTCAAATGATGTCTATTTGCGAAACAGATCACTCTGATGCATTTGAAATACTAGAATAATCTAAAGCAGACATCTGTTTTGCATAGGGTGGCACACGAAAGAGAAACACAAAAAATTACTTGTGCTTGAGAGATGACATGAAATTCAAGATGCTCGATGGCCAAGTTTAAAAAAAAAAAGAGAATGGTGTTGATGATATCATTATAAAAATAATAATAATTAGAGCTTAATTGATTATAAATATAAGAGTTGTCAAACTTATTGAAACTAAGATAAATACTATATATATATATATATATATATATATATATATATATATATATATATACTACATTAAATTAAAATTTAATTTCTATTTCAAAATATTTAAAGATTAATATAAATCAGTTTAATTTAATCAGAGTTTTATAAAAAAAAATTTAATCACGTTGATTAGGGGTATGCGTTTGGTTGGTTTGGATTGATTAGATGATAAATTTTTATAACAGATTGGTTTTTAATTCCTAAAAATATTGAACTCGAAATAAAATGCAAATCAAACAAACCAGAATAATTTGGTTGGTTATTTTGGTTTGGTTTTGGATAAATCGAAACTGACGACATTTAAAAATTATTTGCATATTTTTTTATTGTATAATGAACAAGCAATAAGCAAGCAAACATAAATATAATCAAAAATATAATTAACTACTTCATATGCTAAAAAAATATTTAAAACTAATTTTTACTTATCTGAATGATGTTTTGAACTTAGAAATTGATGAAATATATTATATTATGACAAAATATTTTAAAAAAATTAGATAATGGTAACAAAAAAAAAAATCACATCAGTATTCAAAAATAAATAAAAATAAATATATAATAGATAAGCCTATTATACATAAATTAATAATACCGTATAATATATAATTATTTGATTTATTTGGTTCTATCCAAAATTTTATTTAGCAAATCGATCCAAAAACTAAAAATTAAAGTTTCCATTAATTAAAACCAAAATTTAAATTACTAAGTTAAAAATCGAATCAAATTTCTTAAATATTTAATTCGATTTAATTTTTTAGTTAAAATCAAATAATGCACACCCTTAAAATTCATATCTTCGAAATCCCGGATATTGCGCTGAATTCGACGCCTGTCCGTCGAGGGTTGTGCAATCCGTCCCATCTCGTTTCAACCCCCTCAGCCATGAACAAAAAATGAGGCACTGAGAAACGGACACGATTCTTCCCTTCAGTCCCCTTCTCTGCTCTCCTCTCCCCAGCGAACCAACTTGCTTCACCACCTCCCAACTCGTCCCGCCTTCCTCTCCCGCTGGCAAGTGCCTTCAGCTGACGAATCTCAGCCCAGTCTTCAAATCTCGTCCACTCTCCAGTTCTATTCAAGCCAAAAACCAGCCCTCCAACCTACAAATCTTCAAAGAGTGCAGCTTGTAGTCAAGGAGAGGAGATAGTGGGCCTACGAAACTTAAGTTAAATTAGTCCATTACCTAAACCTACTAAATCCAGTGCTTATGGCAAAAGTGTGAAGGCATTAGGAATTATAATTCTTAAGTAATAAAGCTATCATTTTGGATGTTCAAAGGTTATTAATTCCTACAAGGAAAACCTTTTAATTTATTATTATTGTTTTTCTTCACTATTCTTTTCTTTTCATTCGTCATTCTCTCTCTATCTCTTCTCTGTATTTTCTCCACAAGCTCCCATGGTATCATCTTATGCACACTCTCTTCTTTATTTCTCTATCCACAAAGAGAAGAGTAGCTTCTCTCTTTAGACAGAATAAAATTAGTTTTCTGTATCTCTCTCTCTCTCTCTCTCTCTCTCTCTCTCTCTCTCTCTCTCTCTCTTCAATTTACAAAAAAAAGAAAAAAAAAAGATAGAGAAGAGATAAAAAAGATAGCAGAAAGTCAAAAAAAAAAAGGTTTGCAAATTTTATCGCCGATTCTCATTGATTTTGTGATCGTGCCACTCATACTATATAAATGTGTGAATGTATAAAAAAAATAGTGTATTTGATTTCATGAAGGTGATTCAAGGCCTACGCACGTCTCTTTAGACACATAGGTTAGAGAACTTATGACCGCGATATTGTAAAACACCACTCATACACTTTTTTTTAGATATGCGGGCAAACCTAATATTAGTAGAATTCCTATTGTTTGTTTTGGTTCTTTTGAAATCTGGAAAAGGAATCTGATGTAAAGGATTACTTTATAGTTGTTTGGTTGAAACTTTCTAATTCGACTTTGTTTTTTTTGTTTGGTTGATAAAATATAATGTAAAGAAAGGTTTTGACATGTGGCGTGGCTACTGACCGGCAGACGGCAGCGGCGGCTGCAAGTCTGGCCAGCCGGCGTATTGTAGCGGTCGGCGTATACGGCAACGGCCAGCGGCAATGGCGTAGCAACGACGGCAGCCGGTGGTCGTAATCACGATGTGGCCGTCAGCGAATCCGGCGGCTGGTAATGGCGAGCGGCCATGGCGGTGGCAGTCAAGCGGCAATGAGCGGCGATGGCGAGCGGTAATGAGCGGCAGGCGGAGCGATGGCGGGCAACAGGTTAACGGCGATCACGATTAACCGATTATTTATATTCAAATCGGCGAATTCAAATCTACCTCTACTGTGTATTTGAAATCTACTGGAATTTTACTTGCAAAATCTTGAAATATTCAAAGCGTGCATTTGGAATCTGATATTCAATCAAACCAAACCTAGAAAAATGTTATCGAAATTTTATCAAAATATTGGACTTGTAAAAGAGACCTAAGCTAAATTAAGTGAACCTCTGAACCTTCAAAGATAATACCTTACTAAAAAAAAAGCTACAAATGAGAGGGGTGTTTGAAGTGTACTATCCTCCACCTCTATTTATGAGAGTAAAAAAAATATCCATATTGGATATGTAGCACTAAAAGAAAAAAACATATAAAAATGAAAGTCCACCTCTTAGAATGCTTGAATTGACATATCTTGTATACATCCAAAGTCAATATTCTATTCAAATTCTTGTATGGAAAGACATGCAAGTGAATTGAAAGATTACTATTGCACATATTTTGAGACAACGACACATTTAAATTCAACTATGTTATAGCATAGTATATGGAAACCAATGAGATTAGTCATGTACATCAAGATAACATCACATTTAGATGCATTATATCGATATGTGTGTAGATAATTTGAGCGGATCAAGGTGACACATGTCTCGAGGTAGTTTGATGCCTAAATTATTACACTGATATACATGCAAGAAACTCAGAGCTACAAATTAATTGAGCATGTATTTGAAGAGAAGGATACACATCCAATGAATTGGGATATCTACCAATAATTTCAGGAATAATACCAAGCATTTTATAGAAATCATATAATTATGCTCATTGCTTCGAGATTCATGCGAATAATGAGATAAATCATACATGTATATCAGAAAATAAAATAAATTCAAGTAGAGTGGATAGGAGTTAATATGATTGATTATGAATTTAGTTCTCAATCATTAAGAGAGTAATTTTATTTTACATTTGCATATGACCATCAAAGATCTAGATAGAGAAATTTCTTATTTAAAATCCTAAGCTTTCTGTTTTGATATGAAAAATATAATTACAAGTTTTAACTATTGACCCGATCCTCTGTTAATAGGCAAGTAGAGTTGATAAGGTCTATACCCTAATGATGGCTATGGGGATCGTAGATGTCAGCCAGAGGAGATCATCAATATCAAAAATTTTCAAAATGCTAATGCTAAACTATCTCAAATTTAAAATTCATAAAATATTAATTGTAGACTTGATCCTCAACTAGTAGACAAATAGAGTTGACAAGGTTTACCCTAATGATAATTGTGCTGATTAGGGATTTCAATCAGAGCGGTTTCATCTAAAAAATAAAATTATCAAATTGCAATGTGAATATTCAAAGCATTCATACCACAATGATGGCTATGTTAAATAGATATTTCAATTAAATGAGATAATACCATCAAAAAAAAAATTTAATACTCTGAAATTAAATTAAATTGAATTATAAGAAAAAAATCCAATAAGTTACTAAGCTCAAAATGACTAAATGAAAATCATCAATGTATGAACTTAAAGCTAAAAGCCATCCATCCACCCGTAATTGTTTATCAGAGGTGATAAAATAAGAAAATTGTAGCTGACAAAGAGCCAAAGCTAAATCAAGTACATTATTATATTTATACTTAAATAATCTCACATCAGTAAGAATGTAGCTCGTGTTCTCTATATACGTTGTTTGGCCAGTAGGCTTCACATATGATATGGTTACGACCAGAGTCCTCTAATCGGGTGACTATCGCTAAATGACACAATTATATTACAGTTACGACTATAGCCCGTATACTCTCCAATGACTCTGTCGTTTGAGTTGTGAGCTATGTAGTGCACTTGATAGGGGAAAAAACCCCTTCTGTTTATTAAGGTGGACTTAAACATGCCTCCTTAGACAAACACCATGCCAAGTCTACAAGGTTATCTTGGATAGGGGTGTGCATTATTTGGTTTTAACTAAAAACCAAACCGAACCAAAGTTTTTGAGTAATTTTGTTCGGTTTTGAACTTAGTAATTTGGATTTTGGTTTTAATTAATGAAAACTTTGATTTTTGGTTTTTGGCTCGGTTTGTTAAATAAAATTTTGGATTGAACCAAATAAACTAAAGTAATTATATGTAATACAACATTATTAATTTATGTATAATAGGCTTATCTGTTATATACTTATTTTTATTTATTTTTAAATACTTAGTAGGTGTTTTTTTGGAAGACCATTATCCAATTTTCTAAAATATTTTGGTCTCATAATATGGTAATATGGTTCCATCAACTTCTAAGTTCAAAACATTGTTCAGGTAAGTAAAAATTAGCTTTAAATATTTTTTTGTGCATGAAGTAGTTAATTGTATTTTTTTATTATATGTTATTTTTTTTTATGGGTTCATTATATAATAAAATATTATGCAAATAAATTTTAAATGTAATAACGGTTTATCCAAAACCAAACCAAATTATTATTTATTTTATTTATTTTGCATTTTATTTGGTCGGTTTGGTTCAATATTTTTAGGAATCCAAAACCAATCGGTTTTAAAATTTATCATCCAATCCATCCAAATCAACCAAACGCACACCCCTAATCTTGGACGACGTAACCCATGGCCGCTGACAAGGATCCTTTGATCAGGTTGGGTCGATTACTTTCTCTAACTAAGTAGACTATGGACAATAACATCTCAGGATGACGGAACCATGGGATCTTGATCAGGAGCATCATCATTCCCCCATCCATTCACTTTAAGTTAAATAATGCTGAATTTCATAAATCTAAATTCTATAACTCCACTTGCTGCTATTATACACTATGCATTTAACGATCTAATGACTAGACTTAATCCAAAGTTCTCTATCAGTGTTGGGAGAGGTAATTAGGTGCTTGCGTCTATAGGAAACCTAGAACTAGATCTAAAGTCCTCACAAAATGAAGGAGAAATCTCTAAGTAGTGTCTTATTTACTATCTCATCTTTCTTCTGAATATTTGTCTGACATTAATCCAACTCTCTTCATCGAGAGGCCGATGGAGAATTTTTGGAGCCCACAATTTGATTGATTGCAAGAGGCTTCTTTCAATATACTTTGATTTTTTTAGGCGCATCAACATAGTAAATTTTAAGAGTAGATGATGTTTAGGTAGGTTTCAATGACTATCAAAGCAATTCGACTTAAATTTATGAGCATTTATTTTCGTCTTTGACCACATTTGCTCTACTCAACTTGTGGAGCTAATGTAAAGGTCAACAACCATTCTTCTTCCTTTTAGAAAATAATGTACATATTTACCATTACTTTGAGTACATATGGATTTTTCAATTGATGTGATTTTGAATGTTTATTATTGTTGATGAAGTTTTAATCTTGCATGATTTTCTTTCTTCTTTTTGGTATGTGATACTACAGTTGGCTTCTTTTTGCTCAATGCTTCTTATACTATCATGCTTTTTTTTAGCAATAACTAATATAATATTTTGAGCTTCAATAGCCTCTATTTCTCTTCTATTGTGAGTTGACTGAAGACAAATTACAATTGAATGTCATGTTACTTATATGAACCTTTCAACGTGTACTCATGCAAATTCCACCTCTGTCAAACTTGAGTTCTTTTATCTTGCACCTACATTGCCATTATATATGATATTTAAAATTATAGAATTCATTAAGCATAACAACTTTGTTCAAAAATGCCCACATATATATTTTTAAATAATTATGAAAATGTTACACAATAAAGGGAATACTGAATTTTAAAGTTGTGCCTAAGAAATTATGAGTTGTGGATTTTTTTTTATATTTGATTTTTCAGAGAATAAAAGACTAGAGCACTTAGTAATGAAAGTGTAAGGAGATCAAAGAGTGCATGAAAAAAATTAGATTGAATATTTCAGAGTATACACGGAACAAATGATATCAATATAAAAATAATAATACAAAGGAACACTCGATTTAATGTGGAAAAATTGGAGAATGAGAAAAAAAATTATGAAGCTACATGACTAAGAAAACTACTATGAAAGAAAAATCAAGGAGACAAATTACACTTATATGAAGTATCTCCACACTTTAGTCATTGTAGGCAACTCACTCTACTCTCACTTACAAGAGAAAAATGGATAAAAGGTAAAGTAAAATTAAAAAAAAAAAAAAACTTCCTAAATACTAAGTCTCCCAATTTATAGCACAGCGAATTGGTGCTTAAGAGTTGACACGGCTAGCTCCCACGCTTTTCTTCATAGGTTCAAGAGTTGCATTGTTGCTCTTGCCAGGGGTGTGCAGTATTTGGTTTTAACCAAAAAATCAATCCGAACAAAAAATTTTGAGTAATTTGGTTCAGTTTTGAACTTAGTAATTTGGATTTTGGTTTTAATTAATGAAAACTTTGATTTTTGGTTTTTGGATCGGTTTGTTAAATAAAATTTTGCATGGAACCAAATAAAGCAAAATAATTATATATAATACTATATTATTAATTTATGTATAATAAGCTTATTTATTATACACTTATTTTTATTTATTTTTGAATACTTGATAGGTGCTTTTTTGGAAGACCATTATCCAATTTTCCAAAATATTTTGGTCTCATAATATGGTAATATGATTTCATCAACTTCTAAGTTCAAAACATAATTTAGGTAAGTAAAAATTAGTTAAATATGCTTTTAGCGCATGAAGTAGTTAATTATATTTTTTATTATATTTATGTTGTTTTGCTTATTGCTTGCTCATTATATAATAAAAAAGTATGCAAATAATTTTTAAATGTAGCCAACTTCGGTTTATCCAAAACCAAACCAAAATAGCTAAACCAAATTATTATTCAGTTTGTTTGGTTTTGCATTTTATTTGATCAGTTTGGTTCAATATTTTTAAGAATTCAAAACCAATCGGTTTTAAAAATATATCATCCAATCCACTTAAATCAACCAAACATACACCCCTAGCTCTTGCAGATTTGAAGCGCGAAGTGCTGGCCTCTTTGTCTTTTCTTCACTTTGTGTCTAGGTCCTAGCGTTACGACACTAGCTTCTTCATTTTCTAGTTTAAATCCTTTGATCTCAGTGTTGTGGCACCATCCTCCTAGCGATGAGGCGCTGTCTTTTTCTATTCATAATCCAAGATCCTTCTGAACTTAGCGTTGAGGCAATACATACCAGGAAAAATTTTTCTCGGGGGCATTGCCCCGGAACCCATGAGTAGGTGGTGCGTTGCCCTCGTACAACCTCCCAATGAGCTCAACGTCGAGCTTGACCTACACGAAAAATAGGGGGCTAAGTAAACAATAAATCTTGGGTTGATTGATAAAATCAAGTTCCACAAAATAACAGGAAGTGCAGGTGTGATTGCTTGTATTAAATAATAAGTTTTATGTTACCTAATTTTGATGAATTAACCACTTGAAACTTATTTATGGAGAAGAACCTGCACAAAGTCTAAGATAGGTAGATGTGAATATCAATCCTCAAAGCATAATGCATTTTGCACAAAATAAAAAATAAAAAAAATAGAAATACAACATTGGAGTTAATCTATAAGTAGACAAATAATAATATTAATATTAATATTAATATTAATGCAAGATATCTTATTCTTCTTCAGTCGAGCCCATTATCATCTCAAAAGAAATATTATCTCATTGACGGTGCCAAAAATCTTAACACTGAAAAGTCATATCATTCACGAGGAAGATATTGCTAAAAAAAGTTGTGGGCGTATCTCCTTTTTCCTATACTACAAGAATAATATATTAAAAAAGAAAGTAAGAAAGAGTTTGTAGATATTGAGAATATTGATATTTTTAGAATTTATGTACGATCTGATAACATTTAAAATTCTTAGAAAAGTTCATACCTACATATTTCTTGCGTTATGCGCAAATTACATTGTGTTCTGATGTTACTTACTATTCCGGTTGTGTGAATTATAATTTTGAATGTTCAATTTTAAATTAACGATCATTTTTTAAAGGAGGTTTTGGATGTTCATAAAGGAAGAAAATGTAGTAATGGTGAACTTTTAGTTGTTGTTTTATGGACAAAAAATTATGGACATTGATGAAAGGTAAAAAAGAAATAAAATTCTTTTTAGAGGAGGCATTATTTTGCATTTTTAAAAGTATTCTCAATCTTTTCATTCAGAGTTCAGACTGGCATTAACAATTTTTAAATTTTTTTAATTAGAATATATTTATAAGAAAAAGATAACATAGATATGAATAAATAGTTCACAATTGATGGCATCAAATATTCATATTTAAAAAATATTAAATAATTACATTATTTTTAATTTTATTCAGTATATCATTCTCAATATAAGTGACTAAAATATTATTCATCTACTGATCTTTAATTTTATTTTATTATTAATTTGTAATAATATTTATAGCAGAAAAATACTGTTTAAACACTTCTTATAATATTAGTTTTAATAATTTGAACATAAAATAATATAAATTGTATTTATTTTTTGATCATTTTTTTCATATATTCTAATATCTTTTAAGAATAAAAATTATTCATCAAGCATAATATCTAGAATATAAGTTTCTAATTAATTATCTATAATCATTAAATCTACTAATATAAAATTATTTAAATAAAATTATTAAGTTTAAAATATAAGTAAAAATTATGTTTATGTCATTGGAATTCTAATAATAATATGCATCTAATATCTTTTTCATCATTATTATTTATTATATAAATAAATTTAAATTAAAATTTTGAGAAAAATATAATATTTTAATTATTTATTATGAATAAAAATAATAATAATAAATATTATTATTTTAATAATTTTAATAAATAAATTGTAAAATTTTGGAGGAGGAACATTAATATGAAATTTTTTATGAATGAAAGTAAAATTAAAAGAATATTATAATATCTTAAAATCATAGGGGCCACATGCTCACCAGCCCCCTCTTAACTTTGCCTTGAATAAAGATAGCTCTTGGCACAAAGGCAACAATGGTAATGTATGTGTTTTTTTTTTTTTCATTTTTAATGATAGAAATAATTATGGGGTTTGTATTTAAATTTGTAATGAATTAATTTTCTTTTCTAGGTTTTTAGTGAAAACATAACAAAACCCTTAATGAATTAATATAGTGTTATATTTATGTTATGTCTTTGATTTATCTTATGCTTAAATTAAGATTTGCATCATCAAATGGTTCTAAAAATGTTATTTTGTATTTTTCCTTGTATATATAAATTAATAGTTGTATATTTGACATAAAAAATAAACATAAATTTCACCCTCAAATAGTGAAAAGAAAATTACAATACAACTCCTTTGATGAAGTAATGCTAAAGCCATGAAGAATTAGGAAAGATGAACACAATAAGAAAGAATATTAGCTAAAAAATAATTAGATAATTAATTCACCCTCATTAAAGAATGTGTATCACTCTCAACCTCACTAAGTGACGAGATAATAAATTTACCTACCAACTTAGTTTGAAAGAAAAAAGAATAATCTCAATTGTATTTCAAAAATATAGTTCCTTATAACAAAAAAATTTAAGAGTCATAAAAATATTAAAAGATTAGAAACTATATTAAAAGTTATAATAAAATATATGTAATTACATAAGTATCAAATTTTCATATCTTTATTTTTAATCTTTGATATAAGGTGCACATGGAGATGTTACTTCATGTTTAGTACAAATCTCCAAATAGAAGCTACAAGAAAATTACTCTAAATACTTAATGTGAACTCAAAATCATTTCAAAGCTCCAAGAAGAAGCTTTCATAGCATATCCCAACTCCATGGTATCTTGTATTCTCCAACTATTTACTTTAACCATGGGAAGGTTGACCAAAGTAAGAGTGCATGGTTCACATATAAACTAGTTGATAAATTTTCATTCAATACGCACATACATTTAGTCTCTCCTTTTTTTACACTATAATAATAAAATTACATAAGCTTCTTTATATAATGCATTTGAGGAAAATTTTTTTTTGTCATTAATAGGTCCATATGATATAATGTTGGCCGTGTTATGCCATCTTTTAAATTAGTTTTTATAGATAAGCAGTGCATTAATTAATCAAGTTAGATGTTTAGATTTTTAGTTGATACATGTAGTTAGTATCTTATTTGATTAAAAATCATATGCTAAATTTTTTATTATGGGAGAGAGGTAAAAAAACATTAAGGAGATTATTGAGAGAAAATCATTAGCATGGATTTCATCTTCACATTTTATTCATTCTAATGTTATTCTTTTATGTTACTTTCAATGAAGTGATTAGATAAAATTTAAATAGTTAACATTACATGAATAAAGAGTAGTCTTTATTAGAATGATAATTTTTCTCATTATATTATTTATTTAACACATATACTTATGTGTTAAATTTTATAATTATTTTGATTATCTTCATTCATATGATGTTCTCAAATATAAATCATTTTTCAAACCCTGATATCCTTGATAGCTATAAATTTAGATTATTTTGATAATCTAGACTTATATGATGTTCAAGAATACAAGTCTAATTAAATTTGATGCCTTTGGCCCTTGAATGTTGTTATGCTAAGAATATATTATACATAAAATTCATATGCTACTTTCAGGAAGTAAATATTTTTGTACTTATGATTTAAGATACTGTGGGCTCCGAAAATTCGTGCCTGGCCTCTCGATGAAACGGGAGTATAGATTTAGTGCCAAAAGAAATTTTCAGAAGACAAATAATTGTTTGTAGTGGATAAATAAGGCACTACTCAGAGATTTCACCCTCATTTGGTGAGGACTTTAGATATGATTTCAGGTTTTCTATAGGCGCAAGCACCTATAGTTAATTACTCCTCCCCAAACAGTGAGAGGGAACTTTTGATTAAGGCTAGTCATAGGTTGCTAATTGCTTAGCATATAATAGCAACAATCCAGATTTAAAATTTAATGAAATTCATCATTTTTTTATGCTTGAAGCATATAGTTGGGGGAATGATGACACGCTCGATCAAGATCTCATGGTTCCGTCATCCAAGGCTGTCATGATTCCTGGTCCACTTAGTTAGAGGAGGTGGTCAACCCAACCTGACCAAAAGATCATTGTGCAACCATGGGTTGCATCGTCCAGGGAAACCTTGTGGACTAAGGTTGATATTTGCAAAGGGGACAATCTTAAGTCCATCCTAGCTAATAATGAGCTTTATGCCATATTAGGTATACCCTATGATCCACAACTCAAAGGGGTAGAAAACCCTTAGGGAACATACGGGCTATAGCCGTGATCATAATTTAATGGAGCATACTGGCCAAACCACCAAGTCAGAGAGTTATGGCCGTAACTGCTTCATATGTGGAGCCTACTGGCTAAACCATAAGGACAGAGGACACGAATCACTCCCTTGCTGGTGTAAAACATTTTGAATGTGAATATAATAGTACACATAACATGACATTGGCTCATTTGCGAGCTTGTTTAACATTAAATTTGTCACCCCGATAAATAATTATGGATGGCGAATTGATGAATTTATTATTATTATTATTATTATTTTATTATAAAATTTTATTTAATTAATTCTCTTATTTTGAAATATTTTATGAATATTTGTAGTTGATAGAAATTTCACTTAATATTAAAAATTTTAAGAATTTCTGATAATAGTAAATCCCTCCGGATGATATTCTAAATTAACACAGTCATCATTTGGGGTAGACCTTGTCAACTCTACTCTTTTGTTAGCAGAGTATCAGGTCTACAACTTTGAAATCTCATTATATCATATCAAGCTTTGTCAACTCTACTCCTATAGGAGGAGGATCAGATCTAAATATTAAGATTTGTAATTATGTATTTTTATTTTTGAAGTTGAATGTTTGTATTTTTGAATATGAAATATACATATTAAGACTATTAAAGACTTTACTCAAGTAGTAAGAGTAAGCTTAAATGATCAACTTGAGGACATTATCTATATTAATTTTCATATACAACCTTATTAAGATTAATCACTTAATTTTGTATCAAAAGGAACCAGCCTTATCGACTCGGTCCTATAAAGAGGAGGATTTGACTGCTCAAAATAGGACTCAACTTTCATCATGTGAATGTGTTGACTTATTAAAATACATACATAAGTATATATTTATAATATTAAATTTTAAAATATGCTCAACCTTTCACAATGACTGCCTTCCTTTCAAAATTTTTGTATAATTCACAGTGCAAGACATTTAAGTCAACCTAGATTTAACCCGTATAGTATCTTCAGACGCTTGAATTTAAACATTCAATACTGTGTCGGGGCCTCATGCGAGTATTTAATAATTTAGATAATTTTATTTCTAAATTATGAGATGAATTTTATTTTTTTATTTAATCTTAACTTAGCCTATAGCCTTTTTCAGATATTGAAATTTACACTTTAATCCCTATATTCGAGCATATACAATCATTTATAGCTTAAATAATTTCATCTAATTAATGAAATCATTGATTTTGAAAATCATAATTAGAGTGAAATTTTCTAATTTTTGGATTGAATGAAGCTTTATAATTCATGCAGAATTTAATTTAGTATCATCTTCTTCTTATCTTGTACGAAGAATTGCAGATTCAGTGGTGATTGACACTTTAATTCATATTGTGATTTAAGTAATACACTAGTTCATATACATTTAGCTCTCAACTTGCCATATTTGAAATGTTCAATAGAAGTTGTAAGAATTTCATCATGTCCTTATCTAGTAAGCAAGGCATCAAGTCCCTTGTGAGTCTTGCAGAAGCTTAATGATGAGTTATCGAGTTCAACAGAAGGCTAGCTTCATTCGACATTATAATTTCAATATTCAATAAAGAGCCTTATTACTGTTAGAACTATTAAGTACCTTGTTACTGTTAGAGCTATTAAACAATTATTATTATTTTTTTGCTGACAAGTGAACTATCTATCATTATATAGGTTCACTTTAAAGTTTGATTTGAACTCATTCCCAATTGAAAGTTGGATTTCAAGCTTAATACAAGCTTGTTATAAATATTGCATGAACATCAAGTCTTATTTGCATTTGATTTGGTCTCATAACTATTTTAATGCATGAAATATCATGAGCCACATGTTCATTCAGATCTATTCTTTAATCATCAGCTAACTTTTACATCTCATTATAGCTCATGGGCGAGTTATCAAATGATATTTTTACTTGTAAGTGAAATTCAATTTCATTGTGTTGACCTCGCTTTCGGAGTGAGGATTCAATCTTCCCATCATAGGTCTAGGAGTCTTCTAGACACTAAGAGCTCTTTAGTCATAGGATACTTCTACTGCCTAAGTGAACACTTAACCTAAACCTTGAGACTTTAGGAGGGTCTGCTATTGGATTAGGCTAAGCCTTAGGACCCAAGGTGACTTACCCATCTTATGGCCTAAATAAGCTCATGCCTTCCTCCTTAGCCAAAACTGAGATTAAGCCCAAGTTTAATGAAACTTAATAGAAATTTAAATCAAACATATTCGATTTAAAATCTAAATTCAGTTGAGCTTGGGTTGAGGTAATTAGGTTGATTAACTCAATTAACCTATTTAAGCTCAAAATCACTTAAAGTCCAAATAAAATAAAATTAAATCAAAATTATTTCAAATTAAATCAAACTAAAAGTACAAAAATCAATGCATGAATATAAGTAAACTCAAAAATAAATTCAAACGAGGTTCAAAATGGCAAATAGTTCATTTGATTTAGGGTTGATCCATGTGGGACCCATTAAATCAAAAGTTAACAAACCAAAAAATTATCTAAATTGAGTCACTCTAAAGGCTCAAAATTGTCAAATGAACATGCTTAAACATAAAACTAAATAAATCTAAATCAAATAAAATCTCAAATGAGTTAATTGGATCATTTAACCCATTAAGTCCAATTTAGGTTAAAATGGATTGAAATTAAAATGAACATTAAATCAAATAAAAATAATTACTCTAAATCATCATGACCGCTTAATAAAATATGATTAGAGCTTAAACACATCTTGATTAAGTCAAATAAGACATTTGACTCAATAGAATCATTCGACCCATTGAACTCAAAATGGGTCAAATCCAAACCCAAGCCAAATTAATTCAAATAATAAACCAAAAAATCAAATAATTCAAAACATGATTGAAACATAATATAAACATAAAATAATTAATTGAATCACATAAATCAATTTAATCAATTTTGGTCAAATTAGTCAAACCTGAGTCAAACTTGGGTCAAATTCTAAATTAATCCAAACTAAATAAAATTAATCAATCAAAACTATCATAAATGATCAATCAAATATAATTAAAGTATAATCCAAACCCAACTTAACCAATTAGGCCATGAGAACTCAATTAGACCCATTTGGTCAAAGTAGGTCAAAATGAGCTTAAGTCATTTCAAAATCAAATTAAATCAAGTTAATTAAACTTATAGGAATGAAAAGATCAATTGACTATAATTAAACCTCAAATTCAAAGCCAATGAGTCAAATTGGTTTACTTGAACCCAACCCAACTTATTTGGGTCAACATGAGTTGACCCAATCCCAAATCAAGTCCAAATTGGATTTTGGCAACCTAAATCCTAATGCAAGAATTGAAATTTAACTTGTGTGAGTGGGTGAAACCAAGAGAGAGAGAGTGTGTGTGTGTGAGTGAGAGAGAGAAAGAGAAGGAGAAAATCAAATCTTGCAAGGTCCCACCCATCAACTCCTCCCCACTCCTTCATTAAATAAAATTGATCTCACAGCCAAAAGAGAAGATTTTTGGAAGCAAGAGGACAAGGTTTCCAATCACCCATGGCCAACCCACCACCTCCCATCCCCATTAATGGTGATTTTCGGCCACCATTAAGAAGGGAGAAAGAGAGGCCCCATAGGGATCCCCATTCCATTAGTCATCCTCCAGAGCTTCCATTGAGTAGAATAAACCCATTCCCCACCCCTTTTGAGGTGAAATCCATCAAATCCAAGCAGATTCTAGTGAAGAGGCAATGGCCATCGGTGGATACAACATTCGAAGGGGAGGAAAGAGCTCGTATTCATTCCAAAGCTTTGTCTGCATCCAGGAGCGTGTTCAAATCAACTCAGCTGCCGGAAACCATCCCCGGTGTGGTAATTTCTGAATTAAGTAGCCGGCCATAAGATCTCTCATTTATGATGATGCTTGCACAATTTTAGGAAAATCCTTAGATACTTCTTGCACTTTCCATTTTACATGATCCTAATGCGAGAGCTGCCATTTTTCGGCAAGATTGGCTAGAAAATCTAGCTCGGACAGACCCAAACCTAGTGATTTCCTGTTTCCAGCTTTTGGTTTGTCGTCCATGGGGAAGAAGGTTTGGCAGCCATCCGATCTTCTATTAATAGGGATAGATGGCTGAGATTAGAGAGGATCTGATGTTGATTTGAGCCCTTAGATTACGCCATTTGAACTGGACCATCCGATCTTCGATCGAACAATCAGATCGAATGAGCTATTTTTCTGCTCATTTGCCACACAGAACTGTACGTCCCAATCAAGCTTCAATAGGCAGAACCATGAGTCCAGTTAGTGTCGCATGGTGCTGACTAGTTTAAGTAGGAAAATAAGGATTTTTTTATTTTAAAAATTTGTTAAAATCACCTAAAACTTCAAAAATTCATAGAAAATAAAATATTCAATAACAAAATACAAATAAGGGCTTGTTGGATCCATCTTTTAGAGAGGAATCCAATATGCCCAAAATCCATAATTGCTATTACGTATTTTGAGCTTAATTTAGGTTTTAGGGAAAATAAAATATCATTAATTAATCTAAAAATACAAATAATATTTATCTAAACTTTTAGGAATTGAAATTGAGGTTAAAATATACCTACCATAAAAATTTCAAGCCAAAATAACTTCTGGATTGAGAGATATTAAATTTTAAAGTTCAATAAAATAAATTAATAAATTTTATAAAAAATATAAAAAATTTATCAAAATGGCTTAAAAACACTTTAATTAACATCAGAGAGCTGAGAAAATAGAACTCTGTGAATCTTAGAATGATTAATATTCTATGCAATTTAGTTTAATTTGGATTTAAGAAATGATTAAAGCCAGCATTGATTAAATTTATCAAAGCTAGAGCTCAATAAATGTCAAGCCAAACTCATAGGTAGATTAATATTCAAGCTCCCATTAACTAAACCCTATGTTTAATCAAACAAACTTTAACTTTAACTTTAAATCAAATCAAATGAGTATCACATAATTCTCAAAAAAAATTTAAACCAAATTAAACATAAACCTAAAATTAATTATATGAAAATCCATTTAAGCATTAATTAAACTCCAAACTGAACTTAAGTAAATAAATGTAAATCATCAATCATCAATTGAATAATTAATTAAAAATTTGTCATGCTAAATCAAATCAGATTATTCTTAATTAAGGCTTAACTAATTATTTTAAAGGATGAAACTTTGAGAAATTATAACAAATTATAGAAAAATAAAAAAAATATAAATAAATACTCATTTTAAAGGTAATTCAAAGGAGATTAAATTAAAATTGATTTCAATTAATTTTAAATATTGATTAAGGCTTAAGTAAGGTTTAGATAAAAAACTAATTAGCTTAATCAAGCCTTAATTACTTAAGTAATTAATCTCAAACTTTTTTGTGTTAGTTTAATGGGATGATCTCTACCTATCATAATTTTTTTGGGATTTATTATTTGGTTAATTAGGGAAATTGATCATTTAAGCCCTAATTACCCTCTTAATCCACTAAATGGCTAATTAACACCCTAAATGATAATAATTTAATTAATTAAATTTACTAATTAGTGTCTAATTGTGAATGGACAAGGGGAGTGGGGTTAGGACCTCTTTCCTAACTTCATTTCTTAAGTCCACTTCATTTTGAAAGAAAGCTAATTAATATGAAGATTAATTAAGAGTTAATTAATTAATTGACTTAACTAATAAAACTGAAATCATAATCAAATTAGATAATTAATAATGGAATATATGGTTCCTCTTTATCTGTTTAATAACATAAAGACCCTTTAAGAAAATTATGATTAGCCCATAAGTGTGGGAAAATCATAAAACTACTTAATTAGGTTATTTAATTTAATTAACTCTTAATTATGAGTCATTTGCATTAGGTCTTTGTAGGAGCATTGAAATTTTATTTCCTCACATGTTCATGTCATTTGTGACTCATAATTAAGTGGTTGATCAAATTAAAGAAGCATAGTTAAGGGTAATTAATTAATTTAATTAAGGATCCAACATAATTAATTCATAAAATTCACTTAATTATCTTTTCTTAAACCAAATCAAATTATCAATGTGAGAATGAGATTAAAACAACAAATAATTCTTCTCCTCTTTAAACTTAATCAAAATCTTAAGTCATAAATTAATAAAGAAGCTTTAGTTTTCTTTAAGAGGCTTTATTTGATGTGATTGTCTTTTGAAATTAATCTAGTTGAATGAACCATGTGTTTATACTTAGTTATTTCTTTCCAATCACTTTAGATGTTGTATGCTAATTGATTTCATGCATTCATCCTTTTAAATATAAATGAATCAAATGATGTTTATTTACGTAAGTTTGCATGTGTTGGATTAACTTATCATATGTGTGGCGATTATCACTATTAAATATAAATCTATTTTTCAAAATTTATAAAGTGATAACAACATATGAAGTGATAGAAGTTATGAAAACATATAGGTTTTGGATGTGCTTAGAGCTTATATATGTAAAGTAAAGCTCTCTTTTCTTTAATTCATGAGTGTAGATTTACAAGCATTTGAATGATAATAAGTATATAGTCTGGACATCCCGAGAATATGAGGCTTTAGTTAGCCCCAAGGAGGTCATTTGATTATCTCACTTCCTTAGTTAACAATGATACGTACTTATTTAATTTCATTCTCATGTATTTCTACATTAGAATTTGAATAGAACTTTAAGTCACATACATAAATAATTCGATCAAATAAAAATATAACTTTGCATGATTCTCTTTTCTTTAGTTATTTATACATCTATATGTATCTAAGAAAGCAGATATATAGTCTAGCCATCCCAGGAATATGAGCCTTTAGTTAGCCCCAAGGAGTTCATTTGATTATAACACTTCCCTGGTTAACAATGGCATGTATGTTCTTATATCTTTTATACATATATGTATACGTGATTAAAGAATAAGAATCTCCATTTTCTATTAAAAATGCATGCATCTAAAATTATTTAAGTGATTAAATTAATTAATTATGTGATTTGGAGCTTTATTTCCTATGTTCATGTGTATAAATCTACATGTGTTTGAAAGTTAATAAGTATATAATATGAATATCCTAGAAATACGAGGCTCTATGTAGCCCCAAGGAAGTCATTGATTACCTCACTTCCATGGTTAACAAAGGCACATACTTATTTGATTTATTTTTTATGTATTTTAGTATAAGAATTTGGATAAAACTTTAGATTTGCATGTATTAAATAATTCAATAGAATGAAATATAAATTCTAAATGTATACCTTCATTATTCAAGTGTGCTAAAGCATGTTGTATGTATAGATACACTTAGGATTGAATCATATGCATGTTACATGTGATGGAAAGGAATGATTTGGTATATGTCATGTGATGGTAATTCAATTTAATTAATCTTAAGATGCCTTTCATATTGAATAGGATTATTTAAACTTAACATAAACTTATGATTAATACAAATATGTAATAAGCCATTCATTAAAGAAAACTAAATTATAAAATATTCATTAGAAAGTGGCTTAAGGTAGGGATGAAAGAGGGAAATCCTCTTTCTTCTCTTTATAACATTTAGATGTTAAGTTTAAATCATATGAAACAAAATAAATTACTAATGAAAACTTGCAAATTAATTAAATAACATAAAATGAAACCAACATTTATGTGAAATTAAATATTTCTACATTTAGAAAACCATAACTCTAATGCTTAGTTAAGACACACCACACAAATCCTTAGCACACACATTAGAACTAAACCACTACTTCTAATCCTAAGTTATGATGGTGAATGTATGGTGTATATTTTATTTTGTGATGTAATATTTTAGACTGGATGTTAAGGTGTATGTTTTGTAGACTGGATGTTAGGCCGCTATTAGCCTAATCATATCATATTTAGGGGATTGTGCTTAAGGGGCCACTATAAAAATAAATATAAATTCTTTGCTTGTAGGTTGCTTAAGCCCCTAATCATAGTCCAAATTAGGCCAGGTGGGCTTGGTTACCCATGTGCAGGATACTAAGTCCAAATTATACATATAACTACTTGGGATTGTAAGTATGCTTAGTTAACCTCTATTTTGCAAGTGTAATTAGATTTACTTTTTCATATACAAATGTAATTTTTGCATAGGAATTAGGATTTGTGCTATGGGAGATTAGGATGAGCAGTGGCTGGAAGGCTTTATCCTGGGGCGCTCTGTGATGCTTTTGGAGCAAATAAAATCAAGAGAAAGAAGAAAGAAGATACAAAGAAATGAAGGAAAGAAGACCCTCATAGCATGTATTCAAATTCTAATTGTAATTATTCTTTCATATTTTAGGTTGTATAAGGTAGAGCTCGGCTACCAATCTTTTCTCTTTTCGGGGTGTACGACGGAACCCGATCGCACCAGCCTCTTATTCTTTTGTGGTAGCTTATAAAATGATTGATGTTATGTTTAGATCGTGTAATAGAATTATATACTTTTCATAGTTTCTTAATAATTGATGATTATATGTGTGGCCTGGATGCGTTAGGCTCTTAGGATAAAATTGATTTTTCTCTCCCAACTAATCACTTGTAATTAAGATTTAAATCAACTCACAACTTCATTATAAATCCTTAGCTATAATTAAGATAATTAAAAGATTTAGCAACCCCTTAGCCATATGTTATATATCACACATCATGCATGCATATTCCTTCTTCCTTAAATAAGGGGGATCTCCATCGTTGCACGATAGGGGAATGTTTGACCTGTGAGGGCATCCCTTATGGTGGAGAACACCCCCTTCTCACTAATTTAGCCAATAACTTTATTTTATCATGCATTTAGACATAAAAATCCCAAACCCTTGTCCAAATGATTGTGTCAAAATGAGATAATAATTATAAATTTTGTATTTTAGATTAAGTCATATGCTCATACCACTCATGCTCTAGTCTCTTAGGGAGTGGGTTTAAGGCTTTAATTTCTTTCCAATTAAATAATAGTACAATCATCTTGTAATTTCATAAGACTAGATGACATAGTTTTAAATCATAGAAGGTGTTAGGTGATGGCCACCTAGGTGGTTGTAAGTCCAGTTGTCAAACGAGTTTATCCTCCCTTGTGGAGATAATCCCTTATGTCCATCTTTCGATTAGATTTTGCTGTGCTTTAGCTTATGCTAAAACTCTCTAGATTCAGGATCTAAGGTAGCCATTTTCTTTAAGTTATAAGCATAAATCCTCACCTCTTATGTATTTTCACAATCTTGTATTGATGAATTATAAGTCCTAGCAATCTAATAAATTTTAACTCAAACAAAATAATTCTCTTTACTTTCAAACATATAAAGCCCAACCATAGGATAGATTGAAATGCTCACTAGGTTTCCTAATATCATGAGCATTCTCTACTTATTCTCATTTAGATTTTAGATTAAGTCTTTCCACTTGATCTATCCTACTTGATTTTCCAAGCTAGTCATTTTGTTGATAGTCTTAACCTTGAAATCTTTGGAGACAATAATTGCATACCTTAATCGAGAGTTTTCTTAGGAAATTTTGTTTTCTAAGATGTACTTAACTATGGAGGCTTACCTCCGTAAGGAACTAAAGAACCCAACATAAAATAAACCCTACTCTACTTTTTCATGTAAAGTATGGGAAAGATTTTTGGTATATTCAAAGATCTGCCTGCCTTAGGAGTCCTTATTAAATGATTAGGTCCATTATAAGGTGATATTTTTATCTTTCGAGATAGTACATTATACATCAATGTCATACCCGATCACTTCAATAAGTATCCCTAAGATCTGTGTGGTGTCCCTCACATCCAAAAATAAATACCACTGATTTTTCTGATAACTCTATTGGAGAGAGTTTCTCTCCCCATCTCTGGTAGACAATTATTGTCTCCAAGCATCGATAATAAACTTATATTTTATATAAACCCAAGACTATATTTCTTTCCATTGGCACTTAGCTTATTTCATTCTTAAGCGAAGCAAGCCAACATCCTTTAAGTTTTAGGACCTCACTCCATGTAGGTCTTAAAACTCCTATTGGGTCCCCCAATAGGTAAAAAATAAATTAACTAAAGATAGGAGATGGCCAAATATAATTCAAATCAAATTTAGAACTTCTTTACCACTAGCTTGGTGAGGCAAGGTTCATCCCATATTTAAGAAAATTTTAATAAAATTCAAAGTAAAGCAAATAAAATCATTTGCAAAATTTTCAAAATCTTTTCAAAAAAAAAATCATTTGAACTTTACTTAACATAACAAAGTTTGTTAAGTATTAAAGCCAAGAAAAATACAAAAAAAAAAAAAATCAAACCTCCTTTTAAACAAAAATAACTAAACCTCATTTAACATACCTAAATTTGTTAAGTGAGACAAAATCAACATCATATAGAAAATCAAAACACATTTGAACTCCATTTTGACATACCCAAATTTGTCAAGTGAGAGTTATATTTTTAAAATCAAAATAAATATCAAATATACAATTGAGCTATATTTAACATATATAAATTTGTTAAATAAGAGTTCCTTTTTCAAAATAAAAAAAAAATCAAAACACATTTGAACTCTATTTGAAATACCTAAATTTATCAAATGAGAGTTCTATTTTCAAAATCAAACATCATCAAACAATATACAACATACAATTGAACTCTATTTGACATACTTAAATCTGTTAAATAAGAGTTCCATTTTTTTTAAAAAAAATCAAATCAAAACAATAAATATCAAACACATTTGGACCATACTTAACATACCAAAATTTGTTAAGTAAGAGTCCCATTTTTAAATCAAATTAACAACATCAAATAAATAATAAACAACCACCAAAAAACAAAAGCTTTCAAAATTTTCAAACATACATTTGAACCTCATTTAGCATACCTAATTTTGCTAAGGGAAGGTTCCAAACTCAAACTTCAAACAAAAGATAAACAACAAACACATCTCCAAAAGTCTCTCCAAATAAATAAACCCCACTCAACATACCTAAATTTGTTGAATGTGTGTTCCAAATCAAAATCAAAATCAAAATCAAACATACAACAACTTAATGCAAAGTCTCTCCTTAAATTCATAAATCTCTCCAATGCAATGAACCCCACTTAGCATACCAAAATTTATTAAGTGTTGGTCCAAATTCCAAAGTCAAATCAAGAAATCAATAGTTCAAGATAATTATCAAAATAAGGATTTGATTCAGTTCTATTTCAATAAATGCAGAGAAACGAGCCTAGTTCTTTTCTCCTTCCTATGATCAGTCTACCACCATGTCTTTGGCAAGATGATATTCTTGTTTCCTTCTGGTGTGGATTTAGCCTTGGATCAGGCCATACTCACCACTACTATACATGTGATCCAGTTTAGATGTGGCTTTGAGGCTGTCAGAGTCACGTGTGAGGGGCCAACCCTCAACACTGTCAGCAAGAAAGAGGTGGCAAGCTAGAAGTCACTTCTTCATTTTGATGTGCAGTCTGATCCAGAGTTTCCCTCACTAAAGAGGAAGGCCACTGTGGTTCCTACACCCTCTTCAGTGTCACTACCAGTTTCAGCATTAGTGTTAGTTTAGTCTGTTGCCCCAGCTGTATTTCTAGCAAGGGCTTGCACAACCTCTAATGTTTCCCCTACTCTGAAGGGGAATGCTATCTTAGTCTCTAAGATAGTCTCTTCCACCTTCAAGCTCGGTACTAGCTCTTGCTCTGCCCCCCTCACTAAAACACAACATCGTGACAAGAACCACAAGATTAAGTGGCATTGCAAGCATGAGGTAAGGCAGATTTATGATGCATCTAATGTCACTGAGGAGGGTTCCCCTCATGAGACCTCTCCATTCCTGAGCGGCAATAGGTTTCACCCCCTCTCAACTTCAGAGGGAGAGGAGGATTACTACAAGATTGCTACATCATCCCCACTGCCTACAGAGTTTGAGACACTGGCTAGGGATAGGAGGAAGCCCTATGCCAGTCTACGGTCCATTCTTCGTAAGGTTGGTAGAGCCCACAGATGCTCAAAGTCTGTCTTACTACATGACTTGAAGAGTTTGATCCCTAGGAGCATTAGGGATTAGATACACACACACACACACATAGAGAGAGAAAGAGAGAGAGCCACTAAGGCTAGAGTCACTACCCAAGCAAGCAAGCAAGAGAGGAGGAGGTACGCCAGATAGTCGGCGACCTCTGCCTTGATGGATTTTTTTGATCGACGCCCTGTTAGGGTTGATCATTCAAATAGTATAGTCCTCAGTGGCATTGTCCGGTATAGAAGGAGATCTTTGATAGAGAGGCAGTCGGTGTCTTTACCATTGCACTGCTCCATTCATCATCAATCATCACCAGTCCTAGTTTTAGCATTCACAGTCCCCTCCAAGCTACATAAGCCCCAGTCCAAAGAGAGATCCTCTCCATTGGTGATCTAGTTATGGCCTTAGGATCCCGTTCCATCCATTTTGCCTGTTGAGGTGAGATCGAGCTCCCATGCTCGACCTTCTACCTCAGTCATGGTTAGGAGGGAGTGGCGAACCAAGAGCGTTATGGTCATTACATCTTCATAGCAGTTGGAGGAAGAGAGGATAAAGGATACTGACATAGTCCCCATGATAGTGGAGGCAGCTAGGGAGTGCACCCATCAACGAGCATCCAAAGGCATGATGATGAGAGAATAGTCCAATGGTCAGTCATCAACCAATCTACATTCTAGTAGAGCCAACTAGGGTAGATGATCATTCCTTAGATGACATCACAAAGGACTACTGTGCTATAATCAAGTAGATTATTGGCAATGATCACTCAGATGAGGAGGAGGTTATGGTTAGCTTTGACCTTGATAAGGATGACATGTTGGATGATATAATAGAAGTCCAAATGGTCGACACCCGAGGATCCCTGTAGAGGGAACAACATAGCCAGGAAGGTGCTGTAGTTGAAGAAGGCGACACCTCACACTCAACTTAGCACCTCCTCCACCAGCTCAAGCAGAAGGATGACCAAATAGATAGGATTGAGAAGAGAGTAGAAGAGTTGATGGCAGTGGTCTTAGCATTGTAGAACTGAGCCTTAGTCTCACAACCTTATCTTATGGTAGTCGGCTGGCTAATTAGTACATACCTCGGATCATCCTAGGTGCACTCCCCTAGGTGATGATGTTGGTAGTTTGGATAGGAAGGCCATAGATAGCACCTCCATGCATGACAAGGATATTAAGCATATGGTGGAATAGCAGGTGAAGGAGGCATTGACACAAGCTCAAGAGAGCTCATCCATTCTAAAGGGTAGACCCTACCCAGAGGATTTTGATGTAGTTCAATACCTTAAGGCTTTTTTGTCACCATCCTTCAAGATTTTTTATGATAGTGGGAACCACGATGGCACATAGCACATTTCAGAGCTAGTTATTGCAATGCTGGTGGCAACAATGCTCTTCACTTCCATCTATTCGTCAGTAGTCTGTCAGGTGTTGCATTTGATTGGTATGTTGAACTACCCAACAATTCGATGAAGACCTTTGCTGAGTTAAAGCATCTCTTCATCAAGAGATTTGTAGGATCCCAACAAAGGGTAACTATAGGGGACCTTATTGTAGAAAAATAGAAACCCAATGAGTCCCTTATTGATTACATTCTCAGATGGCACAACCTGAGTATGAAATGTGAACTATAGCTATCTGAATAGCAGACCATTGAGATTTTGCTCAAGAATATCCATGGCCCAATCTCCTTTATGTTTAAGGGCATCACTACTAATATATTTAAGAAATTAATCAACAACGTGACCAGTCTACAGGAGGAAGCCAAATAGTTGCCCTTCTAAGACCAATCATCCAAGCCGCATGTGTTGTTTATTTTTGGTTGATGTGTGTGTGTATATGGGGAGATACCAAGTAGATCTGAGGGGGTACTCATTAAGATGATCGGGTATGATATTAAGGAATAGTGTACTATCTCGAAAGATAGAAATACTGCCCTACAAAGGACCTGATAAACCTAATAAGGACACCTAAGGCATGATGGGTCTTCGAATATACCAGAGATTATCCCTTACTTTACTTGAATGAATAACATAGGGTTTATTTAAACCTGGTTCTAAATTTCCCTATGGAGGTAGCCCCCCATAGTTAATCACATCCAAAGGAAGCTGAGTTCCTTAGGAATACTCTCAATTAAAATAGGTAATTATTGTATCCAAAGAATTTAAAGATAAGAATATTAATAAATTGGCTATGTTTGGAAGATCAAATGGGATAGATCAAAAGGAGAGATTTATTATTGAAGCTAAATAGAGATAAGTAGAGGATGCTCATGATACTAAAAAGCCTATTGAACTTCCCAAACTATCCTATGGTTGGTATTTATACTTTTCAAATTGAAGAGATTTTATATATTTGAGTTAACATTTCATTAGAAAGTTTGGACTTATACTTTAATAGCACAAGATTATTAGGATGCCTAAGAAGTGAGGATTTATGTTAGTAGCCCCATAGGGAAATGACAATCTCAGATCCTAAATCTAGGGAGCTTTGGTGAGGGCCAAAGCATGACCTAAATTTAAGAAAAAAATGTGTATATTGTTCACCTCCACAAGAGAGAGTAAACCACCCAACTGCTGGACTTATTACTACCTGGAGTGGTAGCCAACTAACTCCTCATATTCTTTAAATCAGTGTAGGCAAGTATTATGATTTTGCAAGATGGTTAGGTTGTTATTATTTAGAAAAGAAACTAAGTCCTTAAACCCCTCCCTAAGAGACTAGAGCATGAGTGGTATGAATAATGACTTAATCTAATGCAAATCTTTTCAAATTTTATTTTATTTTAAACTCTTTATTTTAACACTGGCTATAGGATTTTATATTCCTATATGTATGATGAAGTTGATTATGGGTTAAATCAAAAGTGAAAGAGCTACTTTTCCATCATAGGCTCTCAAAGGTCAAGTCATTTTACTATCTGGAAAATATGGAAATCCTCTCTTAGCAAGAGTGAAATAAAATGACATGCATGATATTAAGCATACCACATCCAGCTAATGGGTTGCTAAATATTTTATTATCTTGATTTAATGCTTAGTCTTTATGTGAGATTATGAGTTATTTAGAAATTTTAATTATGAGTTATAGTTGGGGTAGAAAAATTAATTTTTTATTCTAAGAGCCTAATCACAACTAGGCCATACAACAATCACCAATCAAAAATAAATAATAAAAAGATATGCTTTTTTAATGCATAAACTAAACAAAATATCAAATAATTTTATAAAGCTAATGTAAAAGAATAAGATGACGGTGAGGTTAGGTACCATCTACAACCTGAAAAGAAGAATGGGTAGCCGAGCTCTACCTTTATACAACCCAGATTACAAAAGAATAGTTACAATTACAAATGATAAATGTTATGAGGGTCTTCATTGTTCATTATTTACTTATTTCCTCCTTTGACTTGATTTGGATGTGCTTGCTTCAAAGACATCATAGGGTCTCCCAGGACAAAGCCTTCTAGCCACTGCTCATCCTAACCCCCATAATACTTATCCTAATCCTAATGAAAAATTACATTAAAAGAAGGAAAGTAAATTTAACTACACCTACAAAACAAATGTTAGCTAAACACACCATACAACCCAAGAAGTTATATTTATAATTTGGACTTAACACCTTGCACATGGGTAACTAAGCCCACCTGTCCTAACTTGGATTATGCTTAGGGGCTAAGCAACCTGCATAATAAGAGCATTTATATTTTATTATAGTGGTCCCTTAAGCAGATCCCCTATAGAAAGCATAATTAGGCTAATATCGGCCTACCATCTAGACTACGCACATACACTCTAACATCTAGTCTATAATAATATATCACAAAATAAGCATACGTCAAACCATGCACCGCCCTAAAATAAGGCTAGAAGTCATGACTTATCTATTATGTGTGCATTAAGGCTTGTGTGGTGTGTCCTAACTAGGCTTTAGAGTTATAAATTGCTAAGGGTGAAGGATTTAATTTATAATGGAATGATTTATCTTTAAGTGATTTAGTTGAATTGAGGATTTTATTTAATATTTTCTTTTATTTCATATGACCTACACTTAACAACTAAGTGTTATAAAGAGAAGAAAGAAAGAGGGCCTCTCTTTCATCCTTATCTTAAGTCATTTCTAATGCAACTTAATTAATCAATTTCCTTTAGTAAATGACTTATTATATATTTTAATTAGTCCTAAGTTTAGGTTCACTTTAAATAAACTCATTCAATAAGAAAGACATCTTAATATTAGTTGGAATGAATTACTATCACACAACACATGCTTATTCATTTCTTTCAATCATGGATATCATGCATATGATTAATTCCTAAGCATAATTATGCATGCAATTCACATCTTAGTACACTTAAATGATGAATGTCAGTAAATGTATTTGGAATTAATATTTCATTTGATTAAATGGTTTTATCATATTAATTTAAAGCTCTATTTAAATTTTTATGCAAGAACATAAAGAAAGAACCTTAAATCACATGACTAATAAACTCAACCATAATTAAGCTAAAATTACTATTCAAAATTAATTAATAATAATTTTTCTAGATTCTACTCTAAAATATCTTAAAAATAAGCCCTCATTTGTATTTTTTTTATTTTTCCAGAATTAGTTATGATTTTAAGAAGTTTCAAGCTTAAAAAGAGATTAAAATAGCCTAATTAAAGCCTTAATCTCATCGAGCCATGTGGTAGCTGACGTGGGGCGCTTTCCACATGACGCAATGGGATTGGCTATTTAAGTAATCACATTCACCGTTGACTTAGATTGCGATGGATGTGTCATTACTATGGATTGTCCGATCTAAGATCGGATGGCCATGATTCAATCCGTGACTTAAAGGAGAAATTAGAGTGGATCTAACATGATTAGATCATCATCATCGATTCTAATCATGTGGAATGGACGGTCCGTGATCCATCTCATTCATGAACGGCGAAAGATAGATGTCGTCTGTCTTTCCCCATTCAATCCAAGCTCACTCAAGCTCATATTGCCTCCAAATTGATCTCATACCTTCGGGGTGGGGAGGCGCACACATCCAACGGCTAAGATCTACTGACATTCACATTTGCTTCACAAAGGACCAAACGATTTTCATACAAGGCTTAGTTTTGCAAAATTACCTCACCAGAGGTAATGTCCGGTGGTAGGATCGACGGAGGTAGCTTCGTCTAGTAGAGATGAAGCCCTGTTGAGAAGATTCAGGTTTGGTTTAGTGTAAAGCTCTCGGTCGACCAAGTTATGAGCCTAAGAGCCTCAGCTTCAATCGAACTCTGGTCTCCGGTGGTCAAGAAGGCTCGAGGATGATTCGGTTGGCTTCAATGACACATGATTATGGTGTGTGCAAGCAGAATTTGGATTTAGTTGAATGGAGAAAGAATGGGAAATGGGATTAAGGTGCCCTATTTTGGCTTTCCACAGGAAGGAGAAATGCCGATCGAGGGAGCTCGGGGAGGCTTCGGGGAGGCTCTCTAGGATTTCAGAAACTCCTTAGGGACTCGCACAAAGCGAATGGTGAAAAATCTCACTCGAATTGAGGGGGTATACTCCTTAATCGGGCTTGATGGACGGATGAGATTCGTTCCTTAATTTTGACCTATTCTCCACTGTCGGCCTGCCGGAGCTATCTCCCTCAACTCCACTTGGCATGTCCTGGTTGGAGGAAGTTGTGGGAGGAGTCTCAAGGCCTGATTTTGGGCAATTGAGATTTCCTTTTGCTCCCTTATACCCCCATGGGGTTCGACCATGGAGGTGGCTGCTTGGGAAGTTTCTCTTGGTCCATGGCAAGTGCTAGGGTGGCTTAGGTTGGGCTAGGAATGTCTTATTTGGCAAGTGGAGGGTTGCCATGGGAAAGGCAAAGTGGACTTTGCCACTTATGGCAAGAATCCTATGCAAAGAGGGGTGTCCATTAGTTAATCCCCTTGGATTGGGTCCCACTTAGATTTGGTCTAACTTGGGAGTGGATTAGGGCTGATGTGGATTGGATTTGAACAGCTTTTGGGGTCCCATAAGGTGGCTTTGAGTGGTTTGGCTCAATTTAGTCAAAATGAGTTCATTTGGGTTAGGTTGAGTTGGGTTGACCAATTGGTCAAATTGGGTCAAACCAAGTCTTGGGTTAGGTTTATATGATGATTTGGGATGTTTTGGCTCAATTGCTTTTGATTAATTTAATCTAGATTTGAATTTGACTCATTTGGATTCAAAAGGGTCAAATGGGTTAAGTTGACCAATTTTACCAATTTTACCAAATTGGGTTAGGTATTGAGTCAAGTTCAATTGGTTGATTGAAAGTAATTTTAGACTTTGGTTTGGTTTAATTTAGATATAATTTGAATTTTGGCCAATTTGACCCTTTAGGTCAATTTGGGCTAGGTTGGGTCAAGTTGACCAATTGGTTAACTTGGGTTCGATTATGACTTTGGTCAAGTTTAATAAGTGATTTGGAATAAACTTGAGCCATTGGTTGCAATCAATTTGGATCAAATCATGATATGACCCATTTTAGCTTTTTAGGCCAATTTGGGTCAACTTAAGTCAAATGGCCACTTGGACTTGGTTTGGCTCAAGTGATGGTTTGGTCATGTTCAATCATTGATTATGAGTTAGTTTGAGTCAATTGTTTCAATTAATTTGGTATGTGGTGGATTTTAGCTACTTTAGGTTTCATTTGGGCTAAATGTTGACCTAGTTTGACCCAATTTAAGGTCAATTGATCACCCTAATCTGATTGTTGGTTATGTTGTGATGTTTAGATAGGTTTAGTTCAATCCAATTTGGGTTGGATTAGAACTTAGCTCAAAAAGGTTCCTTTAGGCCACTTTGGGTCAAGTGAGCATAAATGGGTCAATCAGCTTGATTATGGCTTGATTCAAGTTTAGTTGAACTCGCATATGAGCCTAGGATTGAAATATAAATCCAATTGCAATTGGTTTGGAGCCAAATGGATTTTGGTTCATATGAAAATTTTAATTCAAAAAGGGTCAAGATGGGTTTGACTTGGGTTTGGTTTGATAATTATGGCATATATTTATATTTAGGTCAATGATTGTAGGAATGATTGAATCATGAAGAAATCCATGGGTTTTGAATTGATTTGGGTATCATTTAGCCAAGTTCAAGAATTTGTCTAAAAAGACTAAAGTTGGATATTTGATTTGATTTGGGTTTTATTTTAGTCATTTGGATTTATATTCCATTTATATTTGTGAACATAAAGAAAGATATAAATGGGTTATGAGAAAATCACTTGAGGTTGGAGTGATTTGGAAGTAAATTTGACCAAATTATGGGATGTAGGTCAAAAGAGATTAAGTCAGGAATTGATTTGGTTTGATTTATTTTGGTAATTGAAGGGTGGGCTTCATTTATATTTGCAACTATAAATGAAGGAATGATTGATTTATAAATAAATCGATTGAGTTTGGGTTGACTTGGATTGAGATTTGGTTAAGCTTATGGAGGTGGGTTCATATGTCTTAAGAAAGGTCTTGATTTGGTTTAATTTAGTTTGATTTGATTTGAATGGTTTGAATTTAGATTTCATTTATATTTTTGAATGTAAATGAAGGAATGATTGATTTATAAAAAATCAACCAAATTTGATTTGGTTTGAAGGGGGTTTTTACTAAACATATGAAGGTGGTTCATATGACTAAGAAAGAGATTTTGGTATTTGAATTTGAATATGGGTTTCAATCATTTGATTTGGGATTGGATTTATAATCTTGATTTGAATTTGAGGTTGAATTTGATAATTGAGAAAATCAATTGAATTGTTGATTTAAATTTGGTTAAGGTTAAGTCCATAAGATAAAATTAAAGGGCTTAGGAAAGGATTTAGAATTTGAATTTGGTTATCGATTTCAATCATTTGATTTGGGATTAGATTTATGATTTTGAATTTGAATTTGAGGTTTGGTTTGGAAGAAGGAAGCAAGGATTGGGTTTAAGGCTATAAGATAGGCAAAGGCTTAGGTTAAGTGTTTACCTAATCACAAGAAGTGTCTTAAGACTAAGAAACTCTTAGTGTCTACAAGAGTCCTAGATCTATGATGAGAAAGTTGAGAGCTCACTGCAAAAGTGAGGTCAACACTACATAAACTATTTGAGAATAGCTGTGGGATAAGGTGAGGCACAAGTAGAGTTAATTTGATTTCCAGCAAGCCTCCACTACTACCTCCTCTTCCACCACCTTGGCCGCTATACCAACCACCACCGATGCCACAATGGCCACAATCACCACAATAGCCTACTAAGCAGTAGATTCATATCCATTGTCATGTAGCTATTTTTCACCTATTCTTGCTGATAAATTGAACAATCCATACTCATTTAAGAGGGAGGTACTCAGGAATATCTTTAAGAAGTGGCAAGAGCGTTGATCCAACTATTGCCCCAACCACTGCATGTTTGGCCATGTCTTAGAGGATTGCATCACTTTTAAAGACTGGCTTGAGCATAGCTACAAGCCAGGGGCCATAGTTATCCCTAAGGAATACTTATTAGAACAACCATCAGGTTCTATTAGAGTAATCCTTGGGGATACTTTTGATCCACCAAAGATAAAAGATGGTTTGGATATTTCTTTATCCAGAACCTATAAAAAGATCATCTAAGATCAAGAAACTTTCTCTGTAGGTGCCTGAAGCAGCTCAAATCTCCAACACCAAGGAAGGTTTACTAGTTGCAAAGGAAAACTCAGGAGGGTGGAAGCCCATCAGTAACGACACACTTGCCCCAGATAGTCCAGTAGCACAACCACCGTCCAAGTACAACATCCCTTCCAACGTTGCAGCTACTACCACTCCTTCCAGTTCTTCTTCTACTGGCAAGAGCATTATATCCATGGATGAAGGCACCAAACCCCTCACTCTGCTTACTTTACTTGATTTCTATCATGTACCTCCACCCAAATTAAAGAAATCAATGAAGAAAGCTGATTCTACTTACATCTTTGCCACTTCTAATGCTCCTAATTTTATTCATATTGAAAGCTCCCCAAGTCTAAATAATAATAGTATAAATAATTTTGATCCATTTCCCTTCTCTAAATCACTCAGGTTCACCTCTTGAGATTGACTTGGAATCATTAGACTCTGAGAATCCCAAAGGAGAAGCTGTAGGTATGCCTGATGGGCAGGTGGACCCTTCAACAAACTCATCATTCCAAGAAGTCATTGAAGTCAACCAATGCAGTGGCAAAGTTCTACCTCCTAGGGTAGCACCTCAGGATAAGGGTTAACAGGTCATTAGTTCTAGTGAGCAGATAGCCCCTCTATAAGATGCTCTACCAATTGACATGCTTGTGGAGGATTAGCCCAGAGTTGATTACAACATCCTAGCTCATCTTAGATTTCTAGCTAAGTTAAGCATATATGGCACCTTTATCTTATCCAAAGAGATGAGGGAATCTCTAATCAAGGCCTTACTTGATCCAGAGATATGCTTAGCTCAGTTGACTGCTACTGGAGAGGAGGCACACTGTTTGAAGAATATCTTAGGAGTTACATTCAATGATGTAGACCTACTTATAGGGATGATCAAGCTCAACCATCCTCTTTATATTATAGTGGATGTTGGCAGATACAGGCTATCTAGAGTTCTTGTTGGCCCAGGTGCATCAGTCAACATATTATGAGTCTAAGAATCCTTCCTACTTAAGGATGACATCTCTAAACTCCAAAAGGAGAGGATATTACTGAAAGGATTCAATGAACAAGGCGAGAGAGCCTTAGGCTCTATGGTGTTGCCATTGGAGATAAATGATTGGAAGACTAAAGCCAAGTTTCACATAATAGACTTGGATACATCATTCAATGCTTTACTTAAAAGATCGTGGATACACAAGAACAACATGGCTCTATCCTCTCTACATCAGTGCATGAAGTTCATGAGAGGTGGGATCAAAAACTGTGTTAAAGGAGATATCAAATTATTTATAGTTCACAAGGTCGAGATATATGATGATGCGACCTACTACTTCCCTAAAAATAAAAAAGTCTATTATCACGAACTTAGTCAAAATATAAATACAAAAAAAGAAAAAAAAAGAAAAAAAAAAGAAAATAATAATAAAAGGGAGTGAGAAAGAGACTTAGGGGAGGACGTAGAGCCTGATATTGGAATCCAACCATAGTTCATTACTCCATTCTAACAAGTGGGTAGGATGACCCGACCTCCACCAAGATGAGAAGAGGCTAGTCCAGAGGAAGTCTCCGGGGTGGAAGACCTCCTTATTGGCCACCTATTAGAAGATATGTCCTAGTTATTAAGAGTACACTTACTATCCATATAGACTTAGAATCTAGTTTAGAGGATGAGTCTTATATGGTTAGCACACCAGCTAGCTCTTCTCGATAGTAGATTCCTTTAGAGGTGACACTTGAGCCAGACATTGATGAAAGCTGGATTCCTATGCAAAGCATAAGTGTATTCAAGTCCTCTTCATGTGAAACTATTAGGCATCAATTGGGAACCTTAGCTCTAACCCTACTTTCCTCATAAAAAGTTAAGGGTTTGGTAGTTAAGGAAACCCCTAAATCATCCATAGCTACAAAGATTTAGAGGTTCTATCCTGGAGCATCATCCTCAAGTCAAGAAGTTGATGTAGAACTTGAGGATGATTCATATAAAGATTTAATATAATTACTTTTTGATTGGTACTCACCTTGTATTCTAAATTTAACAAAGAAAGGTTTAATTCCACATACATGGTCTAAGCAAAGGTCAGACTACTTCAAAAGGCTATGGAACAATAAATGCAAAAATTCTCAATCAAGACTAAAACTAGGCTTTGGCACAATAGGCCCAGCTGATGATGATGATTACTATTTAGTCATCACCAATCATTTGGAATATAATATGTTCTTTTCAAATCACATTAACTCATATGAGGAGGTGTGTTTAGAAACTTCAGATGATCTTGATGATTTTCAAGTCAAAGATGTGCGCTAGAGTTTGAAGAAGAAATCAAATCAACCATTGATGAACTCAAGGAAATTAACTTAGGAATTGGAGAAGTTCCACATCGACATACATCAGTTCATTAGTAAATGAAACTAAAACTAATGACTTAGTTAGGCTACTCATTGAATTTATGGATTGCTTTGCATGGAGTTATGAAGAGATGCCTAGATTGACTCCTGACGTAGCGGTCCATATACTAGCAATAGTGCCTGACGCTAACTCTATCAAGCAAGCTCCTAGATGCATGTGATTAGAGATTGAACAATGGGTCATTTTTGAATTCAAGAAACTGATTGATGCTCGTTTCATCCGGGAGGAAAAATACCCCACTTAGTTGACTTTAGGGATCTAAATAAGGCATGCCTAAAAGATGAGTTTCCATTACCAATACCTGATTTGATGGTGGACATTACCTCATTTCATGCAGTCTTCTCCTTCATAGGATGATTCATTTGGATATAACCAAATAAAGATGGCCCATGAATATGAAAAAAATACTTCCTTTCGAACCCCAATCATAATATATTGTTATAAGGTCATGTCTTTCAGCCTCAAAATTGTTAGTGCCACATACCAACGGGTCATGACTCGAATCTTTGATGAACTCATTCATCATCAAGTCGAATGTTACGTCGGTGATCTTATGGTCAAAAATAAAGAAAAGGAAGATCATCTCCTTTACTTGAGAGTAGTTTTCAAATAGTTAAGATAATTTAAACTTAAAATCAACTCTTTGAAGTGACCAATTGGAGTTACTTCAAGGAAATTCCTTGGGTTTGTTGTCCAACACTAGGGAATCAAAATCAATCCTGAGAAGATCAAGGTGATATTAAAAATGACACCTGTAAAAGTCTAACCCAACTCAGATAATTCTAAGGGTGGTTGGCATATCTAAAATGCTTAATATCCAACATATCAGGAAGATGCTAGCCATTTTCAGCACTTATCAAAAGGATGCCAAGTTCAAGTAGGATGACAAGTGTCAGCATGCTTTTGCCAATCTGGAGTTAGACATTTTGCTAAGCATCCATAACATCAACATCTTTGGGGATTCTCATCTAGTCATCAACCAAATCTCAAGTCATCTAAGGTTATAAAGCCTAAAATCTATCATTACCATAAGTACACCATGGAGTTATTGGCCCAAATCTCTACCATTTACAATATTTCTCAAGGAAAAAATGCCATTGCAGATGCTTTAGCCAAGCTTGCCAAAGAGTTGGCATATCCGAAGATAATTCCATATCAATAGATGTCCAAAATAGACAAGTCTTATCTCTTATTAACACTGAACTCATCAAAAAATACTATCTTGAAGGGGAAGTTATCGTTGCCAAAAAGAACGAGGAGCTAGATTGGAGGTAATCATTCATGGATTACATAAATAAAGGCAAACTACCTCAAGAGAAGTCTCAAGCCCATTATATGAAGTAGAGAGCACTTTCCTACACTCTCGTGGATTACACCTTATACCGGCGATCCTTCAATCATATGTGGTAATGTTGTCTAGATAAGAATGAAGCCCGTAAGATCATGACCAAGGTACATTCAGGATTATGCAGAGCTCATCAATCCGATCCTAAGATGAAAGCCAAAATTAAGGACTTGGATATTATTAGCCGACGATGATCACAGACTACATGGACATAGCTAGGTGATGCCATCAATGTCAAGTACACGGTGTGGTCCTACACCAACCACTCAACATCCTACATCCAACATTGGCCTCATGGCCATTCAAGTGTTGGGGTACTGACATAGTGGGTCTGATTGATCCTCCTCTTCCAAGGATCATTGGTTTATCCTAGCTGCTATCGACTACCTTTCTAAATGGAGGCGATTCCTCTTAGAGGTCAAAGCTCAACATGTGCTTTAGTTTTTCAGAAACCATATCATATATAGATTTAGCGTGCCTTGTTGAATTATATCCGATAATGGTAATGCATTCAAGAGCACCAAAATCAACAACTTTGCCCAGAAACATAACATAGATTGGAGATATTCTACCATTTACCCAAGAGCAATGGCTTGGTATAAGCTTTTAACAAAACTCTTATCCAAATACAAAAGAATACACTCAATGATAATAAATGATAGTGGCATGAGCAGTTAGTTAAAGCATTATGGGCATATCGCGACTTACAAAACTCCAACTTAGTCTACTTCTTTCTCCTTAGTGTATGGGTCTAAAGTCGTTCTACCATTAGAAATCCAATGACAATCACTAAGAATAGATGTGGGTAGCAAGATCATAATGGAGCAGAACACTAAGCTACAATTAGAAGAGCTCAAAGGTTTGGAGGATAGACGCATACGAGCATACCTAAATCTTGAGTTATATAAAGCCAAAATGATTTAAGCTTACAACAAGTTGGTCCGTCGTAGAGCTTTTCAAGTAGGAGAGCTTATTTTAGTTCTAAGGAAACCAATTGTTTGCCCATTGTAAGATGGGAGGCAAGTTTGAACCAACTTGGGAAGGCCCTTTTTCCATAGAGAAAGCCTACCAAGGAGGATCATATCAACTCATCAACCATAAAGAAGAGTGTCTGATGCTTCGATGGCTTTACTTAAAAAAATATTATCCATAAAATCATGTTTGAAAATAATTAACATCAATGAAAATTTAATTTCAAAATTCAATCTCTGAGAATTAAAAGCATGTTCGTTTGTGAATCCACCATGATATGTTTAGGATAGGTGTAGAGAACCCAAGAGGCATCTTATTTTGACTAGTACAACTAAGTTAGGTGTAAGAGAACCCGAGCTACATCCTTTCTTAGTGGAGTCATAATGCCCTTGTGGCACCATTTCATCCATTCTTCCCTGTGTTAAAATAGTGTAAGAGAACCCATGTGGCATCCTATCTTTCTTCAACACAACACAAACACATATCTTTTATCTTGAGCTACTTTGCTGAGATAATGCCCCAGCAGCCCTCACTTAGTAGCTACTTTAACTCGAGCTGACGTACTACCTGGTGCATCACCCCATTGGTTTCTTGTTCAGGAGGATGTAAGTCTACTATGCTTTCTTCTTGACTTGACCATTGCACCATGAACTCCTTTGTTAACATGCAGCCTTCGTGCACCGTAAGCTACCTCATGTTGGCTTCATTAAGAAAATATAAGTCTACTATGCTTTCTTCTTGAGCTAGCCATTATGTACTGACTAGGTCGAGTATATATGAGGTTTAGGATAAATCATCCCTGGATCCTTTCCACATAACTACTTCAAGTCTAGGTCCAGTCCTCCCCATGGGACTTCTGCTTAGTAATCTCCCTAGGTAGGATAGTCCTTGTCTAGCCGACGACAGGCTATCCCGATGATCAGCTCCACTTGGAAAGTTATAAGTATGAATGCTTTCTTTCCAGATTGATCATTTCACATGATGGAGACCTTAGGTTGGTTGGTTATCGTTATGCTAACATCAACCCATCTAGTGGATACACCACTCATGGCAGATGTAAGTCTGCTACACTTTCTCCTTGACTTGGCCACCGTACACATATAGGCTTTCTTTTCAGGGATCAGGATAATGCCCCAAGTGGCACCTCCCTTGTTGGCACTCTATTTGGATCACATCCTTTCCAACCCCATCTAGACACTGCCCAAGTTACTATGGGATTGGATAGTTTCTCTTTCCTAGTAACCACCACTGTGGTTGGAGAATCCATCCTGCGGATGTGTAAATTCTCCCTTAGTCTATGTGGTGAAATTTTATCCTTCTTCTTATACACTTCCTTCTTTAGTCTATGTGGATAAAATGAAGATGGAAATATACTTTTCATTTGGACACCACATAGATCCATAGATATTCTTATTAGGGAGATCGGGTATGACATTGAGAAAATGTGTATTATCTCGAAAGTTAGAAGTCACCTCCTACAATGGACCTAATCACCTAATAAGGACACCTAAAAATAATGGTTCTTTGAATGTACCAGAGATTCTTCTCATACTTTACATGAAAAAGAGTAGGGTTTATTTTAAACCGAGTTCATTAAGTTTCCTATGGAGGCAAGCCCCCATAGTTTATTACATCTTTGATTAAGGTAAATGATCATTGTCTCCAAAGATTTCAATGATAGGATTATCAATTAATTGGTTATTTTTATAAGATCAAGTGGGATTGATCAAGAAGAAGGAGTTATTATCAAAACCAAAGAGAGATAAGTAGGGCATGCTCATGATGCTAGGAAACCTAGCAAGCATTCCAAACTATCCTATGGTTGGGCTTCATATTTTTTGAATTTGAAGAGGATTATTTATTTGAGCTAAGTTTTTTATTAGAAATTTTGGGCTTACAATTCCATGATATAAGATTATAGAAATTCCTAAGAGGTGAGGATTTATGCTAGTAGCCCACAAAGAGAAACAACTACCTCAAATCCTAAATCTAGGGAGCTTTGGCAAGGGCCAAAGCATGTCCTGAATCTAAGGTAAAAATTGGTATATGGTTTACCTCCATAAAAGAAGATAAACCACCCGACTGTTTGGACTTACAACCACCTGGAGGTGGCTGCCAATTAACTCATCCTATGATTTTAAATACATGTAGGCAAGTCATATGCTTATGCAAGATAGGTAAGCTATTGTTTATTTAGAAAGAATACTAAGTCCTTAAACACACTCCCTAAGAGACTAGATCATGAAGGGCATGAGAATGACTTAATCTAATGCAAATTTTTATTAAGTTTTATTTTCATTTTTGTACAATTAATTTGACACATGCTATGGGATTCATATGCCTAATGCATGAGAAATTGGTTATGGGCCAAAATCAGCAAGAAGGAGTTGTGTTTCCACCATGGCTCTCAAAGGTCAAGTCATGTTGTCTAGCAAAGGTGGAAGCCCTCCATAAGCAAGAGTGAAGCAAGATGATTTTTATATGCATGATGTGAAACATATAATATCCAACTAAGGGGTAGCTAAATCTTTTATCTTGATTTTATGTCCTAGGCTTACGTGAGGTTATGAGTTGTTTATTTTTGATTTTGAGTTGATTAATTAGATAAAAAATTATTTTTCCCTAGGTGCCTAATCACATTTAGGCCATTCAACAAAGCAAGAAAGAAACTATGAAACCATATCATCTTAATGCACAAGTTAAACAAACCATCAAATAATTTTTATAAAGCTAGCGCAAAAGAATAAGGGCCCTTTGTGGTCAGGATCCACCGTACAAATCCGAAAAGAAAAGTGGGTAGCTGAGTTCTACCTTTATAAACATGAATTATAAATAATTAATTATAATTTAGAAAGAATTCATGTTATGGGGGTCTTCACTCTTCATTCTTCATTCTTCTTTTCTTCATTGTTATTTTGCTTCTTTCCTTCCTTCCTTTTGGCTTGGTTGAGATGTAGTTGATCCAAGGCTTCACATGGTACATAACATTCCCCCATAACATTCATTCCAAATCCTAATTATAAAAATTACATGAAAATGGGAAAAGTAAATCTAATTATAACCTGTAAAATAGAGATTTGCTAAACATACCACACAACCCAAGCATGTATATGAATAATTTGGACTTAGCACCCCAGACATGGGTAACTAAGTCCACTTGGCATATTTTGGATTAAGCAACCTCCACAGTAAAAATATTTATATTTTTATTACAGTGCCCTTTGAGCACAATCTCTTATAGAAGATAATGATTAGACTAAGACCATCCTACCATTCAGTCTATGTACATACACCCTAACATCCAGTCTAAAACATTACAACAAAATAAAATTAGGCATCAAAACATGCACCGCCCTAACATAGAGCTAGAAATGGTGACTTAACCTAATGTGTGTGCCATTTAAGGCTTATGTGGCATGTCTTAGCTAGACTTTATGGTTGGAGTTTTCTAAGTGTGAGAGATTCAATTTAGAAGGGTGGTTTCACGTTAAGTGATTTAGTTGATTTTTCAATTTTTTTATTTAATGATTTGATTTGGTTTGAATGAACCTACATTTAATTACTAAGTGTTGTAAAGAGAGGAAAAGAGAAGAGAACTTCTCTTTCATCCCTACCTTAATTAATTTCTAAAGTAGATTCATTAGTAATTTTTCTTTAGTGAATGTTTAATTATGTGTTTTAATTAATCCTAAGTTTAGATTTACTCTAAAAAAACCTATTAAATAAGAAAGGTATCTTAAGATTAATTAAGGTGAATTACTATCACATAACACACATCAATTATTTCTTTCCAACATGTATATCATGCATACGAATGTATCCTAAGCATAGCTATACATACAAATGTAAATCTTAGCACATCTTAATGATGAATACAAAGAGATGTTGCTTAAAGAAATTTGGATGTTTCATGAATGCATGATTTTGTTTAAGTAGAAAAGGATTCTTTTATCCATTAATCAAATGCACATTTACATGTATGAAAGACATAAGGGGTGTAAAGTACAAGACCTACTTTGGGCTACTTAAAGCCTCGCAACCCTAGGATGTCCAGACTAATATACCACTTTTCTTAAATATATGTGTATGTATAAAAGAAAATGAATGGAAGAAGAATCATGCAAAGGATTTTTATCTTTGTTTGATTTAGTTATGCAATTTACATATATAAATGTGAAGATCCTTCTTAAGTAATAACATGGGAGTGTATAAGAATAGATGTAATCAAGTGTTGTGTTCTTTTCAAATGAACTATACACTTTGCAAATCCTATCCAAATACATGTTAAGAAAAGAGAAGAAAATAACACAACATGCACATCTTATGTTATAATCACATACAAGTTTATAAATACTTATAAGTAGCATACCTTCATTTGTAATGTTTGATTTGTAAGTTTTGAAAATAATTTTTGATTTACTAGTGATAATAACCACTCATATTCTTAATTTAGCCAAAACATGCAATTTGACATAAAGAAACATTTCATTTAACTTGATTTTTCATAAAACATGAATGCATGATTTCATATGGCAAACAATCATTTAACATGCTTCGAAATAAATAAAGTGATGTAAGCATATGAATTCATTCACTCTAATTAATTCCTAAGGACAATCCTATAAGATAAGATTATTCAAAGTGAACTAAAATTGTTTAGGATAGATTTTTGTTTTAGTTTTAAATTTGATTTGATTTTAGGATATGTGAAAAGAGTTTGCTAGTCCTAACCCATTTCCCTATGTGTGAATTGATCTAGTTTAATTTTTTTAGAACAATTAAGTTGATTTCATGTTTTGTTTAGATTAAGGTGTGAATTAAGTCCATTAATTACCCCTTACCTACACCTCCTTAACATAATTATTCAAACAATTATGAGCCAACATATGATATGCAACCACATGGAATTTAAATCAGCAGTGCTACTAAGAAAGAAAGGGGTCTAATGCAATTGGCTCATAATTAATGATTAATTAAGTTAAAGCGTTTAATTAAGTACTTTCATAACCTTCCACACATGTGAGTTGAGTATGATTTACTTAAAAGGCACTTAAGTTATTGAACACCTAAGTATCTACCCAAGAATTAAGATTGATTGAGTTCTAGAATGATTTAATTTTGAATTTTGATTAATTAAATTTATTAATGAAGTGATTAAGTCATTAATTACAACTTGATTAAATGTTTTTAAATGGAATGAACTTAGGGAGAAGAGATTGCAAAAGGAATCCTAATCTCATTCCCTAAGTCTCTTCAATATTTCATAGTGATTAGCAAGCCAAATTAATGGATTCATCACTATTTATTACATTAATTAATCACTTAATTAATTAAGAGTGATTAGGAATGAATCAAGCAATTACCCTAATTAAACCAGTAAGAAATTCCAAGAAAATTAGGGAGGTAGAAGTCATCCCACTAAACACACCTCAGAAGTTTGGAATTAATTAATGAAATAATTAGGGAGTCATTAATATAGTTATATTTCTAATAAAACCCAAATTGAGTGAAAGATACTGTTCAAAATTAATCAAAATTAATTTTATATTATTCCCCCTTTAATTATCTTTAAAATGAAGTCGAGTTTGCATTTTTTTTTTTTTGGATTTTTTTACGTTTAATTATGAATATTTGAAGTCTCAATGATTAAAGGGTAATTAAATAACCATAATTAATTAACTAATCTTAATGCCATTGCTACTAACGACACTTTCCACTTTGGATTGGTTATTTAAGTTGTCAAATCAAATGTCATTAGCCGGTGGTGCTATGCGCTTTCCCTTGGACCGTCCGATCAAAGATCGGATGGCCAGGATCAAGCCCGTAGTTATGAAGGGATAAATCAAAGTATCTAATCGATCAGATCCAAAACACAGATGGACGGTCCATCCCTCACTGCGGGATGGGACCGTCCATCCTCCATGGCTTGATCCGAATTCACTTGAGCTAGATTCAGGGCCCATCTAAAAGCAATAAGAAGCACATCCAACTATGTTCAATGGGATTACAATTCCCTTCACAAAGTACCAAGAATTTTTCTACTTAAGCTCAGTTTTGATTCATACCTCATTGGAGACTATCACGGGTGCTTCCAATCATTGAGGTAGCTTCGTCTAGTGGAGATGAATCCATGTTGAAGGTTTGAGGGTTCAATTTGTAATGGATCTTCCAATTGACCAAAGCTTGCTTCAATGGCTTGCGATTTTGCTCTAACTCCCCTTCCCATGGCTTAGTTGCTTGGAAAACACCTTGGGTGAGCTTGACATGCCTCCCTGATGGTGCTTGCAAAGTGAATTGGACTTTGGTGGAGTGATGAGTGAGTTGGAAATTTCTTCTACTTCCTATTTTTTTAAGGAAAACCGAGAAGGAGAAGTTTGAATGAACATGAAAAACCTTGGATAAGCTTGGGGAATATCTTTTGAGTTCCTAGGGCTCAATCGAATGCCAGAGTCATGAATTGTAATGGAATGAGGGGGAGTATATCTCCCCCTACTTGGATCGGACAATCACGAGCCTACTTGCTATTTTGATCAAATTGGTTTAATTGGATGGGTTGTTTTGGTTGTTACAAGCTCCATGTGATTGGGTTTTGGTAGAGTAGTGGGAGTGTGGAGGTGCACATGTGCTAAAATGAGTGTGGGAGGTGATCCATGTGGAAAATTTTAAGTGGAGGGTTTGGCTTTGGGTTGGGTTTGGCTTGCCCAAACTCATTGGGTCATGTGCACCACACTCCATGGTGTCCAAATGGTCCACTAGGAGGGTGCCAAGTGATCTTGAGTTAGAATATGATCAAATTCCAAGTGAATTTGACCATAGGTTACCCTTTGACCTAGGGTAAAATAGTTATTTAGCTTTAATTTTGATTTAGGCAAATTTGGAATGATTGAAAAATGGGTTGTGCCAATTTTTAATGAATTTGGAGTTTATTTGATATGATTTGGCTCATGTTGACCCATTTAGGTCAAAATGGGTCAACTTGGGTCAAGTTGACCAATTGGTCAAATTGGGTCAAACCAAGGGTTAGGTCAAGTTCATATGACCATTTGAATCATTGATTTGGTTCAATTTGATTTATATTTAATTTTGGTTCATTTGAGTTCACTTAGGTCAAATGGGTCAAGTTGACCAATTTGATCTATTTGACCCAATTAGGTTAGGTCATGGGTTGGTTTAGGTTTGGTTGGTTATTTGAAATGTATTGCAAGCTTTGGTTTTGATGAATTTTGGTTTGGTTTGATTTTGGCTTGATTTAACCTTTTAGGTCAAGTTGGCTTCATGGTCAAATGGGCTAGGTTGGGTCTAGTTGGCCAATTGAGGCTTTGGTCAAGTTCAACAAGTGATTTAGAATGAATTTGACCCATTGGTTGCAATCCATTTGGTTTAGATCAAGATTTGACCCATTTTAACTTTTTAGGTCAAGTTGGGTCAAGTTGGGTCAAGTTGGGTCAAGCGGCCAATTAGGCTAGGTTTGGCTCAATTGATTGCTTGATCATGTTCAATCATTGATGTTGGGTTGGTTTAGATCAATGGTTTCAATCAATTTGGCCTATGGTAGATTTTGGTTAATTTAGGTTTCATTTGGGTTAAGTGTTGACTTGGTCAAATGTTAGATTTGACTTGGTTTGACTCAATTTAGGTAGTTGATTATCTTAAGATGATTGTAGCTCATAATGTAAGGCTTTGGTGGGCTTAGTTCAATCCAATTTGGGTTGGATTAAAATTTGGCTCAAAAAGGTGCCTTAGGCCACTTTGGGTCAAGTGAGCCTAAATGGGTCAATTGACTTGATCAAGGATTGATTCAAGTTTGGTTGAACTCACATATGGACTTATGATTGAAATATAAATCCATTTGCAAGTGATTTGGAGTCAAATGGGTTTTGATTCATTTGACAATTTTAAGTTCAAAGGTTGAACATGAGCTTGATTTGGGTTAGGCTGATTTTGGTTTGATGATTGAAGTTTGTGTTCATATTTGGTTTGTGATTGTAGGATTGATTGTTTAAAGAGAAAATCCAAATGTTTGGATTGATTTGAGTTTGATTTGGCTAAGTTCAAGAATTTGATTTGAAGAAGCATAGGTTGGATTTGGGTTTGAGTTTTGAATTTAGTTTTGGTTATTTAAATTTATATTTTATTTATATTCATGAATATAAATGAAAATATAAATGGGTTATGAGATAAATATTTTAAGTTTGAATTGATTTGGATTTGATTTGAGCTAAATCCATAAGAAGTAACAAAGTGACTTAGAAAATATTTTTGGATTTGGACTTGAGTTTTTTAGATTTAGTTTTGGTTATTTGAATTTATATTTGTGAATATAAATGAGAATATAAATAGGTTGTGAGGAAATCTTTTGAATTTGAAGTGATTTGGATTTTTGGAATTGATTTGAATAATTTGAAAAAAAAATATTTTAAGTTGGAAATTGATTTGAATGATTTGAGAGAAATCATTTTAGTTGGAATTTGATTTGAATTTTGATTTAAAATTGATTTGAGTTTGAAGTTGATTTGGATTTTAGGAGTTGGTTTGGATTTGAAGTTTGACTTGAAATAAGAAAGTAAGGATTTGGTTCAAGCTATAGGGTTAGCAAGTTTTCCTAATCCCCTAAGGCATAACTCATTCCTATGGCTAACTCTTCTAAGTCTCTAGGGTTAGGTTAAGCGTTCACCTAATCACTAAAGTGTCTTAAGACTAAGGAACTCTAATGTCTGAGAGGAGTCCTATTTCTTAGATAGAGAAGTTGAAAGCTTACTCCAAAAGTGAGGTCAACAGTCGATGCGAGATAGGTCAAGGCGACATAGCCCCCTTCTCGTCACGCCCTGCATGCATATATCAAACAAAATATATACTCGCTTCTAGATTAGGAGAACAACCCCAATGGCACCTCTTCCCAAATAAGCATCCTATCTTAAGGACAGTGTCAACAAAACTCCCTATAAAATCTCGACAACTCTTAACATGGTCAATCAAATTAAAGTGATAATCCTGACTACTCTTGAGCTGATGTAAGTCCTTAGCAGCATTCACTCAGTAGTCTCCTTAGGTCAGGTTTAATTTGTTGTGCCATCAACATGTCACCCTAGCAATTGTTCCTCATTTTGGAAGATGTAAGTCTGCTATGTTTTCTTCCAAGCATAGTCATTACACACCAAAAGAAACTCTTAGGTTGGATAGTCTCCCTCTTTATTAGCAGATTATCCATTTGAATTCATAAATTTGAGATAGGCCAAGGCTGACATAGCCCCTTCTCAGGGTTCATCGCACACCAATAGATCCATCAAATTAAAGTGAAATTAATCTTACTACTCTGAGCTGATGTAAATCCCCATCGACATTCACTCAATAGTCGCCTTAGATTGGGTTTGATTTGTTGTGCCATCAATAGATCACCCCAAAGGTTGTTCCCTATTTTGGAAGATGTAAGTTTACTACACTTTCTTCCTAGCACAGCCATTGCACACCTGAAGGCAACCCTTGGTTGGATAGTCTCCCTGTTCAGTTGGCAGACTACCCTTTTGGATTCATAAATTTGAGATTGGCCAAGGCCGACATAGCCCCTCTCATTAGGTCCATCGCACACTAACAGGGTCCATAACATAACATACCAAATTAAAATAAATTAAATCAAACCATATCAAATTAAATGAAATATAAATGAAATTAATCTTGACTACTCTTGAGTTGAGGTAAGATCCCTAGCAACACTCACTCAACAGTCGTCTTATGTCAGGCTTGATTTATTGCTCATCCAACAGATCACCCAATGGTTATCTTTGCTTTGGAGATGTAAGTCTGCTATGCTTTCTCCATAGTACAGCCGTTGCACATCGAATAGAAACCTTTAGGTTGGATAACCCTACTTTATGGAAAGTAGACTACCCATTTATATATGTAAATCTAAGATAGGCCATAGCCATGGCTCCTTCTTAATGGGTCCATCGCACACCGACTGGGTCCATAAATCAAATTAAAATCAAACAAATTCAACCAAGCTCATATCCCCATTGGATATGCCCATAAACAAATCAAATCAAATCCAATTCAAATCTCCATAGTGGAACCCAAATTAAAACAAACCAAATCATCTCCTCGAGTGGATCCCCCTTCCACAAATTAAATCAAACAAACTAAATCAAATATTCACCCCCAATGGATCTTTCTCCCGAACAACTCAAATATATAAATCAAATCTCAATCCCCATCGAATTTTCCCTACTTTTATTTCCTTGGTATAAATGTATCTTAAATCAAATCCAATTCATGTGTGATTCCCCAGTGGATCTCTCTTATGTCCTTGACATGAAATTCTATCAAACCAAGTCTCTTTGACTCTCTTATGCCCTGATCATGAGATGAGTTGTATTGCACTAAGATTGTGATTCTACCTACCTCTTGGTTTAGGTATAGATGGTCTCCGTTAACACTTGCTTACTTTGGACATTATTGATCATCTCGGTCAACGTCAATATGTGCGGTATGCCTTATCAGTTACACCACACTTGTTGGGGGTCATTTTATTGACACTTTTGGAGTGAGGATTCAATCTTTCCACCATAGGTCTAGGAGTCTTCTAGACACTAAGAGCTTCTTAATCATAGGACACTTCTAATGGCTAAGTGAATACTTAACCTACACCTAGAGAGTTTAGGAGGGTTTTCCATAGGATTAAGCTAAGCCTTAGGACCCAAGGTGACTAACCATCCTATGGCCTAAACAAACTCATGTCTACCTCCTTAACCAAAACCTAGATTAAGCCCAAATTTAATGAAATTTAATAAAAATCTAAATTCAAACATATTCGAATTCAAATCTAAATTAAGTTGAGCTTGGGTTGAGGTAATTAGGTTGATTAACTCAATTAACCTGTTTAAGCTCAAAATCACTTAAGTCCAAATTAAATTAAATTAAATCAAAATTAAACCAAATTAAATTAAATTAAAAGTACAAAACCAATGCATGAATATAAATGAACTCAAAAATAAATTCAAACGAGGTTTAAATGGCAAATAGGTCATTTGACCTAGGGTTGATGCATGTGGGCCCCATTAAGTCAATAGTCAACAAACCAAAAAATTGTCTAAATTAAGTCACTCTAAAGGCTCAAAATTGTCAAATGAATATGCTTAAATATAAAATTAAACAAATCTAAATCAAATAGTATCAAATAGGTTAATTGGATCATTTAACCCATTAAGTCCAATTTAGGTTAAAATAGATTCAAATCAAAATTAACATTAAATCAAATAAAACCAATTAGTCTAAATCATCATGGCACTTAATCAAACATGATTAGAGCTTACACACATCTTGATTAAGTCAAACAAGACATTTGACTCAATTGAATTTGATTCAACCTATTGAACTCAAAATGGGTCAAATCCAAACCCAAGCCAAATTAATCCAAATAATTGACCAAAAATATTCCAAATAATTCATAAAACATGATTGAAACATAATCTAAACATAAAATAATAAATTGAATCACATAAATTAGCTTAATCAATTTCAATCAAAGTTGGTCAAACCTTAGTCAAACTTGGGTCAAATTCAAAATTAATCCAAACTAAATAAAATTAATCAATCAAAACTATCATAAATAATCAATCAAACATAATTAAAGCATAATCCAAGCCCAACATAACCAATTAGGCCATGAGAATTCAATTAGACCCACTTTGGTCAAAGTAGGTCAAAATGAGCTTAAGTCATTTCAAAATCAAATTAAATCAAGTTAATTAAACTTATAGGAATAAAATGATCAATTGGTTATAATTAAATCTCAAATTCAAAGCCAATGAGTTAAATTGGGTTACTTGAACCAACCCAACTTATTTGGGCCAACATGAGTTGACCCAATCTTAAATCAAGTCCAAATTAGATTTTAGCAACCTAAATCCTAATGCAAGAATTGAAATTCAACTCGTGTGGCTGGGTGAAACTAAGAGAGAGAGAGAGAGAGAGAGAGAGAGAGAGAGAGAGAGAGAGAGAGAGAGAGAGAAAGAGAGGGAGAAAATCAAATCTTGCAAGATACCCACTCATCAACTCCTCCCGACTCCTTCATTAAATGAAACTGATCTCACAGCCAAAAGAGAAGACTTTTAGGAGCAAGCGGACAAGGTTTCCAATCACCCATGGCCAACCCACCACCTTCCATCACCATTAATGGTGATTTTCAACCACCACTAAGAAGGGAGAAAGTGAGGCCCCCAAAGAGATCCTCATTGCATTAATCATCCTCCAGGGCTTCCACTGAGCAGAATAAACCCATCCCCCCCCCCTTTTGAGGTGAAATACATCAAATTCAAGCATATTTCTGGTGAAGAGGCGGTGGCCATCGGTGGATACGATGTTCCAAGGGGAGGGAAGAGCCTATTCATTCTAAAGTTTTCTCTTGCATCCAGGAGCATGTTCAAATCAACTCAGCCACCAAAAATCATCCCTAGCAAGATAATTTCAGAATCCCATAGCCGACCATAGAATCTCTCATTTGTGATAATACTTGCATGATTTTAGGAAAATCCCTTATATACCCCTTGCACTTTTCATTTTACATGATCCTAATGCAATGATGGTCATTTTTCGGCAAGATTTGCTAGAATATTGAGCTTAGACGGACCCAAACAGGGCGATTTCCCATTCCCAACTTCTAGTTTGTCACCCACGAGGAAGAAGGCATGGTAGCCGTCTGATATCCTATTAATAGGGATGGACAATTTAGATTAGAGAGGATCCAACATTGATTTAAGCCCTTAGATCGAACGGGTTATTTTCTTGCTCATTTGCAAAACTATCGCCAATCAGCTTCTACACGAAACTCACTTGTGTCGCATGGCATTTAATTAGTTTAGGAAAATCAGGATTTTGTGATTTAAAAATTAGTTAAAATTATCTAAAAATTCAAAAATTCATAGAAAATAAAGTACTCAATAACAAATGCAACTATGGGCCTGCTTAACTGTCTTTTCAAGAGGAAATCAATAAACTCAAAATCCTTAATTTTTATTGGGTATTTTAAGCTTAATTTAAGTTTTAGTGAAAACCAAATTTCATTAATTAATCGAAAAATATAGATAAGATTGATGTGAAATTTTTATGGATTGAAATAGAGGTTAAAATATACCTACCATAAATAACCTCTAGATTGGGAGATATTAAATTTTGAAGTTCAAATTATCTATTTTAGTAAAATATATTAATAAACTTTATAAAATTTACAAAAAAATATCAAAATGGCTTAAAAACACTTTAATTAGCATCAAAGAGCTAAATAAATAAATAAATAACATAGAACTCTTTGAATCTCAAAATAACTAATATTCTATTTGATTTATTTTAATTTGGATTTAAGAAATGATTAAAGCCAACATTGATTAAATTTATCAAAGCTAGAACTCAATAAATATCAAGCCAAACTAATAGGTAGATTAATATTCAAGCTCTCATTAACTAAACCCTAAGTTGAATCAAACAAACTTTAACTTTAACTTTAAAATTAAATCAAATAAGTATCACATAATTCTTAAATCAAAATTAAACCAAATTAAACATAAACCTAAAATTAATTACATGAAAATCCATTTAAGTATTAATTAAACTCTAAACTGAACTTAAGTAAATATATGTAAATCATCAATCATAAATTGAATCATTAATTAAAAATTAATCATGCTAAATCAAATAATTAAGGCATAATTAATTATTTTAATTGTTTAAACTTTAAGAAATTTTAAAAAATTATAAAAAAATTAAAAAAATATAAATAAATACTCGTTTCAAAAGGTAATTCAAAGGAGATTCATTTAAAATTGATTCCAATTAATTTTGAATAATGATTAAGGCTTAGGTAAGGTTTAAATAAAAATAATAATAAGCTTAATTAAGCCTTAATTACTTAAGTAATTAACCCCAGACTTTGTGTGTTAGTTTGATGGGATGACCTCTGCCTATCATAATTTTTTTGGGATTTATTGCTTAGTTAATTAGTGAAATTGATCATTTAAGCCCTAATTACTCTCTTAATCCACTTAATGGCTAATTAACACCCTAAATAGTAACAAATTAATTAATTAAACTTACTCAAAATCCCTAATTTTTATTGGGCTGACCTCTTTCTTAATTTCTTTTCTTAAGTCCACTTCATTTTAAAAGAAAGTTAATTAATATGAAGATTAATTAAGGGTTAATTAATTAATTAAGTGGCTTAACTAATAAAACTGAAATAATAATCACATTAGATAATTAACAATGAAATTTAGGATTCCTCTTTATGTGTTTGATAACATAAAGACCCTTTAAAAAAATTATGATTAGCCCATAAGTGTGGGAAAATCATTAAACTACTTAATTTGGTTCTTTAATTTAATTAACCCTTAATTATGAGCCAATTTGCATTAGGTCTTTGTAGGAGCATTGCTATTTTATATCCTCAGATGTTCATGTCATTTGTAGCTCATAATTAAGTGGTTAATCAAATTAAAGAATCATAGGTAAGTGTAATTAATTAATTTAATTAAGGATCCAACTTAATTAATTCATAAAATTTACTTAATTATCTTTTCTAAAACCAAATCAAATTACCAATGAGAGAATGAGATTAAAAAAATAAATTATTCTTGTCCTCTTTAAACTTAATCAAAATCTTAAGTCATAAATTAATAAAGAAGCTTTGGTTTTGTTTAAATGGCTTTATTTGATGTGATTATCTTTAAAAATTAATTTAGGTTGAACCACATGTTTGTACTTAGTTATTTCTTTCCAATCACATTAGATGTTGTATGCTAATTGATTTCATGCATTCATCCTTTTAAATATAAATTAATCAAATGATATTTATTTATGTAAGTTTGCATTTGTTAGATTAACTAATCATATTTGTGGCTATTATCACTGTTAAATCTAAATCTATTATTCAAAATTATAAAGTGATAACAATATATGAAGTGATATTAGTTATGAATACATATAGGTTTTGCATGTGCTTATAACTTAGATATGTAAAGTAAAGCTCTCTTTTCTTTAATTCATGTGCAGATTTACATGTATTTGAATGATAATAAGTATATAGTCTGGACATCCCAGAATTATCTCACTTCCCTAATTAACAATGATACATACTTATTTGATTTCATTCTCATGTATTTCTACATTATAATTTGAATAGAACTTTAACTCACATACATAAATAATTTGATAAAATAAAAATATAACTTTGCATGATTCTCTTTTCTTTAGTTATTTATACATCTATATGTATCTAAGAAAGCAAGTATATAGTCTAGACATCCCAGGAATACGAGACTTTAGTTAGCCCCAAGAAGGTCATTTGATTATCTCACTTCTTTTATTAACAATGACACATATTTGTTTATATCTTTTATACTACATATATACATGATTAAAGAATAGGAATCTCCATTTTCTATTGGAAATGCATGCTTCTATAATTTTTAAGTGATTGAATTAATTAATCATGTGATTTGGAGGATTTTTCCTATGTTCATGTGTATAAATCTACATGTGTTTGAAAGTTAATAAGTATATAATCTTAACATTCCAAGAATACAAGGCTTTAAGTAGGCCCAAGGAGGTCATTTGATTATCTTACTTCCTTGGTTAACAAAGGCATGTACTTATTTGATTTATTTCCTATGTATTTTAGTATAAGAATTTGATAGAACTTTAGATTTGCTTATATTAAATAATTCAATCAAATGAAATATAAATTCTAAATATATACCTTCATAATTCAAGTGTGCTAAAACATGTTATATATATAAATACACTTAGGATTGAATCATATGCATGTTACATGTGATGGAAAGGAATGATTTGATATATGTCATATGATGGTAATTCAGTTCAATTAATCTTAAGATGCATTTCATATTGAATAGGATTATCTACACTTAACCTAAATTCAAGATTAATAAAAACATGTAATAAGCCATTCATTAAAAAAAACTAAATCATAAAATATGCTTTAGAAAGTGGCTTAAGGTAGGGATGAAAGAGGGCAATCCACTTTCTTCTCTTTATAACACTTAGATGTTAAGTGTAAATCATATGAAATAAAATAAACTATAAATTAAAACTTGCAAATCAATTAAATAACTTGAAATGAAACTATCATTTATGTGAAATTAAATATTTCTACATTTAGAAAACCATAACTCTAATGCATAGTTAAGACACACCACACAAATCCTTAGCACACGTATTAGAACTAAGCCACTACTTCTAGTCCTAAGTTAGGATGGTGAATGTATTGTGTATGTTCTATTTTGTGATGTAATATTTTAGACTGGATGTTAGGGTGTATTGTAGACTAGATGTTAGGTCACTATTAGATTAATCATATCATCTTTAGGGGATTGTGCTTAAGGGGCCACTGTAAAAATAAATATAAATGCTTTGCTTACAGGTTGCTTAAGCCCCTAATCACAGTCCAAATTAGGGCAGGTGGGCTTGGTTACCCATGTGCAAGATGCTAAGTCCAAATTATACATATAACTGCTTGGGATTGTAAGTATGCTTAGTTAACCTCTATTTTGTAGGTGTAGTTAGATTTACTTTTTCATATACAAATATAATTTTTTACAATAGGAATTAGGATTAGTGATATGGGAGATTAAGATGATCATTGGCTAGAAGGCTTTGTCCTAGGTGCCCTGTGATACTTTTGGAGTAAATCAAATCAGAGAAAGAAGAAAGAAGATATGAAAAAATGAAGGAAAGAAGACCCTCATAGTATGTATTCAAATTATAATTGTAATTAGTCTTTCATATTCTGGGTTGCATAAGGGTAGAGCTCGGCTACCTATCTTTTCTCTTTTTGGGGTGTACGGTGAAACCCGACCACACCAGCCTCTTATTCTTTTATGGTAGCTTATAAAATGATTGAAGTTATGTTTAGATTGTGTATTAATTATGTACTTTTCATAGTTTCTTAATAATTGATGATAATATGTGTGACCTGGATGTTAGGCTCTAAGGATAAAATTGATTTTTCTACCCCAACTAATCACTCACAATTAAAATTTAAATCAACTCACAACTTCATTATAAAGCTTTGGCAATAATTAAGATAACTAAAAGATTTAGTAACCCCTTAGCTATATGTTGTATATCTCACATCATGTATGCATATTCCTTCTTTCTTGAATATGGGGGATCTCCATCATTGCATGATAGGGGAATGCTTGACCTGTGAGGGCATCCCTTGTGGTGGAGAATACCCCCTTCTCGCTGATTTAGCAAATAACTTTATTTCATCATGCATTTAAACATAAAAGTCCCAAACCCTTGTTCAAATGATTGTGTCAAAATTGAGATAAAATTATAAAATTTTGCATTTTGGATTAAGTCATATGCTCATACCACTTATGTTTTAGTCTCTTAAGGAGTGGGTTTAGGACTTTAGTTTCTTTCCAATTAAATAACAACCCAACCATCTTACAATTTGATAAGACCAGACTACATAATTTTGAATCGTAGGAGGTGTTAGCTAATAGCCACTCTAGGTGGTTGTAACTCAAGTAGACATACTAGTTTATCCTTCCTTGTGGAGATAATCCCTTATGTCCATCTTTCGATTAGATTAGGTCATGCTTTAGCTTATGCTAAAACTCCCTAGATTTAGGATCCAGGTAGGCTATTTTCTTGGGCTATAAGCATAAATCTTCACCTCTGCATTTTCACAATCTTGTATTGATGGATTATAAACCCTAGTATTCTAATAAATTTTAACTCAAACAAAATAATTCTCTTCACTTTTAAATATATAAAGCCTAACCATAGGATAGATTGGAATGCTCACTAGGTTTCTAGTATCATGAGCATTCCCTACTTGTTCTCATTTGGATTCTAAAATAAGTCCTTCCACTTGATTTTCCAAAATAGTCAATTTGTTAATAGTCTTAACCTTGAAATCTTTGGAGACAATAATTGCAAACTTTAATTGAGAGTTTTCTTAGGAAATTCTATTTCCTAGGATGTAAGTAATTATGGAGGCTTGCCTCCATAAGGAACTAAAGAACCCGACATAAAATAAACCCTATTATACTTTTTCATGTAAAGTAGGGGAAAGATTTTGGTATATTTGAAGACCCGTCTACCTTAGGATCCCTTATTAGGTGATTAGGTCCATTGTAGGGTGATATTTCTATCTTTTAAGATAGTACATTATACCTCAATGTCATACTCGATCACTTCAATAAGTATCCTCTAAGATCTACATGGTGTCCCTAACATCCAAAAATAAACACCACACATTGCAATTGCTATTTTTTGTTAGTAAGTCATTCTCTAGCTCATAAGAGAGCTATTTTGTTCATTGTAGCTTAGTTGTTATCTTGTTAATCTCATATTTTACATATTCATTTTCATACACAATCATTCTCTTAGCTCATTATTATATGATATTAATATTCAATGAGCTCATTTGAATTCAATCTTTGTGAATTTATATTGTTTTAGGACTTTTCATAATTAATTTAATATCCTATTAATTTAAATTTAAGTTCTAAAAATTTGATGACATTTCAGCAGTATTTTGACAGTATTCCGGTGTCATCACCACATAAGGTGGCTACATCGGAACTATCTTAGCCTACTTAGTACACCTTATTGAGCATAGGGATCGATGTCTTACGACACCATGGCTGAGTTTTAGTTCTCACTACGCCTATTGAGCATTAGTGAGGTCTTTTATCACTTGCATATAGCAAACATATATAATTTTACACATTTAAGCCTCTTTATGTTATACCTTTGCAATGAGCAATGATGATGGTTAGGAAGTGAGATGATCCGCTACACTCTATTGAGCATAGTGTAATCTTCAAACCTACTATGCCCTATTGAGCTTAATAGGATCTTTGATCACCAATATAAAAAATGAAGCAAATATATACAATTCTTAACACATTCAAACCTTATAGTGTTATACCTTTGTAATGAGCAGAAATGTGGTTGATTTGATAATCAATAATAATAATGATTTTTTTATGTTTCTGGAGAGGAAGAGAGGTTCAGCCATAGTAAAAATGTTAACTAGCTATGATGAAAAAGAGTAGGCAAAGGGGTTGTCGGCTTAGCGAGATGGTTGGAGTTAACAAGCGTTGAGAGACTCGAAGCAAGGAAAGAGAAGTTGGTTTCAAGTAGGTATGCAGATGATTGGAGTTAACGAGCATCAAGAGACTCAAAGTAGAGAAAGAAAAGTTGGTTTCAAGTAGGTATGCAGATGATTTTGGTAAAGGTCTATAGATAGTAATTCCAGTTACAAGAGAGAGAGAACAAACTCGACTCTACATGCATGGGACAATGTGGCAAACTATTGATCTCAAGAAAGTGAAAGAGATAACACTATATGGGGTATTTAGAATGTTTAAACTAATGTAGGCATGATATTGGTAGGATTGGATAGTGGTCATAGCCTGTACTAAATGAAGGGGGAGATGGAGGAGAGCTTATTGCATGGGTTCTGGATTTAAGGTGAGGAATGGAGCTATGATTGTACTTACAGATGAGAAGGAGGTGCATCTCATGTTGGACAAAATGGAGGTCTCAGGAAATTGATCTAAGGTCCATCTCGTGTGAGGAGATGTGTCGACTTGCCATTTGAGTAAGTATTGAAGAGGAGGAATAGACGTAAGAGGGAGATATGCAATTAGGTTATTGTAGATGAAAGAGAGTTGTACTCCAATCAGAGAGGGGATGCAGAAGAGCAGCAAGAGATCAAGGTGGAGACTTCTGCAAGCTTGGACTATTGAGCTACAGGATGAAGCTTGGGACTGGAGCTTCTTGAAAAAAGCTTGAGAGTGTGTAAACAATGAGGGATAATGGAAAATCGAAAGTCTCTATAGGGAGTGGCTATGTTCTAGTGACTTGACACTGATTTTTACTGGTTTGGAGCTTGCGTTCATCGGAGATAATGGCCGGAGAGAGTAGCGGGATAAGGAAGAAATGGGGATAATTATCGCTGTTGAGTTAAAGAGGAATATGAGAAAATGAAGCTGTCACTTTTGCTCTGTGGTGTTTATTTTTTAGATGTATGGGGAAACACCACGCAGATCGTATGGGGTACTTATTGAAGTGGTCGGGTATGACATTAAGGTATGACATACTATCTCAAAAGATAGAGACATCGCCCTCAATGGACCTAATCACCTAATAAGGACTCTAAGGAATGATGGGTCTTTGAATGTATCAAAGATTTTTATCTTGCTTTACATGAATAAATAAAGCATGATTTATATTAAACCAAGTTCTAAAGTTTCCTATAGAGGCAAGCCCCCATAATTAATTACATCCTAACGAAGGTGAGTTCTTAAGAATACTCTCAATTAAAGTAGACAATTATTATCTCCAAAGATTTCAAGGGTAGACTATCAATAAATTCATTATATTTAAAAAATCAATTAGGACAGATCAAATGGAGAAACTTATTTTAGAAGCCAAAGGAGATGAGTAGGAAATGCTCATGACACTAGAAAGTCTAGGGAGCATTCCAATCTATCCTATGGTTGGGATTTATATATTTGAAAATAAAAAGATTTATATATTTTGAGTTAAAATTTTATTAGATTGCTAGGGCTTATAATCCACCAACACAAGATTATGAAAATTCCTAAGAGGTAAGGATTTATGCTTGTAGCCCAAAAAAAATAGCTACCTCGGATCCTAAATCTAGGGGGCTTTAGAATAAGCTAAAGCATGAACTAAATTTAAGCAGAGATGAGCCTAAGGTTTACCTCCATAAGAGAGGATTAACCACCCAATTGTTGGGCTTACAACCACCTAGAGTGGCTATCAGCTAACTCATCCGATTTAAATCCATGTGGTCTGGTCATATGAATCGCAAGATAGCTAAGATAGTTATTTATTTAGAAAGAGGCTAGGTCCTTAAACCCACTCCTTAAGAGACTAGAGCATGAGTGGTATGAGCAATGACTTAATCTAATGCAAAATCTTTTCAAATTTTATTTCAATTTTGACACTTCATTTTGACAAAGGCGTTGGGATTTTTATATGCCTAAATGCATGATGAAATGTATTATTGGCTAAATTAGAAGAGAAGAGGGTGAAACTTCATCAGTAGAGGTTGCCCTCATAAGTCAAGCGGTCCTTATGTGTGTAAGGATAGAGGCCCTCATTTTGCAAGAGTGATTCAAGATGATTCATGATGTAAGATATACAACATTCAGCTAAGGAGTTGCTAAATCTTTTAATTATCTTGATTTACATCCTAATCTTTTATTGTAATGTGTGAGTTGTTTAGATTTTAATTAAGTAATTAGTTGGGTAGAAAATGTATTTTTCCTAAGAGCCTAATCATATCAGGCCACACATTAAAGCATCATTCATAAAGAAACTATGAAAAGGCATGCAATTTTTTATGTGCAATGTAAACACAACATCAAACATTTTATAAACTATCATGAAATAATAAGAGGCCAGTGCGGTTGGGTACCGCCGTACAACCCAAAAAGGATGAGATGGATAGTCGAGCTCTACCCTTATATAACCTAGATCATTAAAGAATAATTACAATTTAAAATGAATAAGTGCTATGGGGGTCTTCTTTTCTTCATTCTTTATGTCTTCATGTCTTCATTTCTTCATTTGATTTGGTAGGCTTCAAGGCATCACATGGCACCCCAAGATTAAGCCTTCTAGTTAATGCTCATCCTAAAGCCCCATAGCACTAATCCTAATTCCTAATGCAAATTTATATTGAAAATAGAAAATGTAAATCTAACTACATCTACAAAATAGAGGTTAGCTAAACATACATACAATCCCAAGCAGTTATATTCATAATTTGGACTTAGCACACTGCACATGGGTAACCAAGCCCACCTATTCTAACTTGAATTATGCTTAGGGGTTTAAGCAACCTACAAATAGAATATTTATATTTATTTTAAGCACACTTTAAGCATAATCTCCTGCAAAAAAATGATTAAGCTAATATCCGCCTAACATCCAGTCTATGAAACATACACTCTAACACCAGTCTAAAATAATACATCACAAAACAAGACATACATCGCACCATGCACAACCATAACATAAAGCTAGAACTAATGACTTAATTCTAATGTGTGCGTTAAGGCTTGTGTGGTATCTCAACTAAGCATTAATGTTATAATTTTCTAAGTGCGAAGACTTAATTTAACATAAAGGGTTGATTTCACTTGAAGTTATTTAATTGATTTGAGAATTTTATTTTATGTTTTCTTTCAATTCATATGATCCTATTTAGCAACTAAGTGTTATAAAAGAAGAAAGAGGATTACCATCTTTCATCCCTACCACTTTCTAAAGCATGTTAATTTAATTTAGTTTTGTTTAGAGAATGGCTTATTAAATGATTTAATTAATCCTAAGTTTAGGATCACCTTAAATAATTCCATTCAATTTGAAAGGCATCTTAAGATTAATCCAATTGAATTACTATCACAAGATATATGTTCAATCATTTCTTTCCATCACCTACAATATGCATATGATATTAATCTTAAGTATACCTATACATACAATATATTTTAGCACACTTTATATAATGAGTTTAGATACATATACATTTGAAGCTTATATTTTTCATTTTATTAAATTATTTAATCATATTAATTTAAAGCTTTATCCAAATTATTATACAAAAATACATAGGAAAGAGAGCTCCAAATCGCATGACTAATTAATTTAATAACTTAGTCATTCATGAATGCATGGATTTTTGATAAAAGAAAAGAGGTTCTAATTCCATAATTAAATACATACATATATGTATAAGAGACATAAGCTAGTACATGTCATTGTTACCTAGGAAAGTGAGGTAATCCAATGATCTCCTTGGGGCTAACTAAAGTCATGTATTCCTAAGATGTCCAGACTAAACACTTGCTTTTCTCAATACATATGGATGTATACATAAGTAAGGGAAGAAAAACCCTATAAATATTATATTTTATTTGATTGAAACATTTATGCACGTGGATTAAAATTCTATCCAAATTCTAATAAAGAAATGCATGTAAATGAATGCAAATAAGTATGTGTTACTGTTAACAAGGGAGATAAGGTAATCAAATGACCTCCTTGGGGCTAATTAAAGCGTCGTATTCCCAGGATGTCCAGATTATATACTTATTAATATTCAAATACATGTAAAGCTACACATGAACCAAAGAAAAGAGAACTTTACTCCATACAGGTATAATCACATACATCTCCTATATATTTATAACTATCATCATAACATATGTTATTACTCATTTATAAGTTCTTGAAAAGTACATTTGGGTTTAATAGTGATAATAACCACACATATATTAAATTAAGTTAACACATGTAAGCTTAACATAAAAGAGAAATCTTTTGATTTAATTAATTTTTGAAAAGATGAATGCATGATTTCAAATGACATACAACATTTAATATGATTGGAAAAGAATAAATAAACATAAGCATATGATTTTATTCAATCAAGTTAATTCCTAAGGACAATCATATCAAATAGAGTTGCTTAAAATAATCCAAAATTCTTTATGTATCATTTTTTATTTCATGTTCAATTTGATATAAGGAATGTGAGAAAGAGGTTGCTAATCCTAACCCATCCCCATGTTTGTAAGTTAATTTGGTTTAATAAAATATGATTAAGTTGATTTTATAGATTCATTAGGTTATGATATGCATTAGGTCCATTAATTAACCCTTATTTATATTACATTAACATAATTATCCAAATAATTATGAGATAACATGATATGCAAATGAATTGAAAAGTAAATTAGCAATGGTCCTAGGAAATGAAAGGGCCTAATGCAATTAGCTCATAATTATTGGTTAATTAGATTAAGAAACTTGATTAATTACTTATATGATTTTCCCACACATATGGATAAACCATAATTTCATTAATTTTCTTTAAGCTATTAAACACCTAAAGATCTAACCTTCAATAAATTAATCAAAATCAGTTGTGACTATAATTTTAAATTTGGTTAATGAAATCATTAATTAATTAATGAAACTCTTACTAAAATTTCAAATTGATTAATTATCATTTAAATGAAAGGGACTTAAAGGAAAGGTCATGAAAGAGGTCTCAATCCTTTTCCATGAATCCCCTCAATTAATTAAACAAGATCCGATGTGATTTGAACTTTAATTTAACTAATTAAGTAGTTAATTAGTTAATCAATCCTTAATTAAATTTTATTTAAAAAAAGGAAGGAACTTAGAAAAATAGATTAGGAAAGAGGTCCAATCCTACTCCATAAGTTTCCTCATAGTTAAATAATGATAAATGAGCCCAATTAACTGATTAGTTTACTATTCACATAATTAATTAACTCTTAATTAAGTTAAGAAGGTAATTAAAGCTTAATTAACTTTCTCTAATTAATTAACTAATCAATCCCAAAAAAATTAGGGGAGGTAGAGGTCCTCCCCTTAAATAATCTCAAAAAGTTTAGAGTTAGTTAATTAATTATATAGGGAGTAATTAAGGTACTTAATTTTTTAATTAAATCCTAATTAAGCTTTAATTACTATTCAAGATTAATTAAGAATATTTTTAATAAATCCCTCTCTAAAATACCTTTAAAATGAGTATTTATTTGCATTTTAAAGATTTTTCTATGATTTGTTATGATTTTATGAAATTTCAGCTTTTAATTCTAATTAATTAGCCTTAATTAATCCTAATCTGTCGACGCCACGTGGCGCTGTGGGATTGGATATTTAAGTTGTCGCAATCAAATGTCGAGTGGACGCTTTCTCATGCGCCGATCAATCTGACGCCATGATTAATCTCGTGATTAATAATTATTAAAATGGATTAATCTAACGGGATTTAACCACAGTCGTTCGTTCCAATCATGGAATAGACGTAGCATGATCAATCGTTCCGTGAGTGATGAGAGATGGAGCCCATCCGCCATTTCTTGTGTGATCCGAGCTCACTCGAGCTCGAATCCACTCCAAATTGATCCTACACCTTCGCACCAAGGATCTAAGAAGATCCAATCTATGATCGACACACATGCAACTTCTCTTTGAAAAGCTCCAAAACAATTTAAAGAGAGCTCGGTTTTAATGGCATTACTTCATCGGAGCTAAGACCGGCAGCTCACATGCTTGAGGAAGCTTCGTCTAGTTGAGACGAAGCCTTGTTAAACGGCAATTGAATTGATTTCAAGTAGTTCGCTCGAAAGACCAAGATCCATCCTTGGAGGCTCAGTCTTGATCGAAGTGGCACCTCCGGTGGGCTTGGAGCTCGAGGGAAGATTCATTTACCTTCGATGAGATGTAGGGATGGTGTGTACAAGAGGAATTTGATTTTGATTGAGAAATACGGGAGTTTGATTCGGAGGAAGCTTTCCTTATTTCGGATGCACTCGGGAAGAGGAAATTCGGTGAGGGGAATCCTTGGGAATGCTTGGGAGCTCACTAAGGGGTTCGAAAATGGCCTAGCAAGCTCAGACAAATAAAATGGATGAGTTTTCCATGCGAATTGAAGGGGTATATACCTCAATTGCTTGTGATGGACAAACGAGATTATCTCTTAATTTTCAGTCGGCTAGCCGCCGCCAGAGCACCAGAGTTGTCTCCATCACCTCCACATGGCACGACTGGAGTATGGGAAGGCTTGGGAGGTGGCTCAAGGCATGGGGTGGGGTGTTCTTTGCACATGGGGTTCTCAGCTTATGAGGGAGGTGAGTTAACTCACCTCCTTTTGGTCCATGGCAAGCCTAGCCCACTTAGGGTGGGCTAGGTGGCTAGGTCAGACCCCAAATTGGGTGCTTGATGGCTACCAAAGGAAAAGAGAGAGTGGACTTTACCAATTTTGACAAAATCCCATGTGATGAGGCAAATCTAAGGGGGATTTGCCTTGGGTTTGGGCTAGTTTTAGGCTGACCCTAAGTGAGTTTGGGTCTAGTTAGGTCAACTCCCAAAGTGTCATGGGTTGGTTTCAAGGGATGTGGCTCAATTTGGGTTTGAGTTAGTTTTGGGTTTATCCTAAGTGGGTTTGGGGAGGATTACGTTAGCTCCCAAAGTGCCATGGGTTGGTTTCAAGGGATTTGGCATGATCATGGTATGAGGTTTGGATGGGCTTGGTTCAATCTAATTTAGGTTGGATTAAAACTTGGATCAACTGGGTTCTTTAGGATACTTTGGGTCAAGTGAACCTAAATGAGTCAATTTGGGCTTAATGGTTTTAAGTTCATGGTTTAGATTTCAAATCAAAAGGGCTAAGTTGGGTTTGACTTAAGTTGATTTTGGTTTGGCTTGATGATTGTAGATTTTATTTATATTTGGGTAGATTATTGAAGGAGTGATTGATTTAAGAGAAAATTCATTAGTTTTGACTAGATTTGGATATGATTTGGCTAAGTCCAAGGAATTGGCTTAAAGGGTCTTGGATTTGGTTTTGATTTGATTTGGATTTAGTTTTGGTCTTTTGATGTAAATTTCATTTATATTTGGAAAGATAATTGAAGGAATAATTGATTTATGAGAAAATCAATTGAGTTTGAGGTGATTTGAAGGCAAATTTGGCTAAGCTCATGAATGTCAGTCAAAAGGGCTTGGGAGAAAATTTGATTTAGTTTGATTTAGTTTTGATGATTTGAGTATAGATTTCATTTATATTTGTGAAGATGATTGAATATATAATTGATTCATGAGAAAATCAATTGATTTTGACTTGGTTTGAAGGAAAATTTGGCTAAGCTAATGGATGTAGGTCCAAAGGGTTTATAAGAGAATTTTGATTTGGCTTGATTTAGTTTTGATGATTTGAGTGTAGATTTCATTTATATTGGTGGGGAGAATCAAAGATATGATTGATTCATGAGGAGATCAATCAAGTTTGGATTGAATTGGATGGGGATTTGGCTAAGTCCATGGAATCCAATCATAAGCTTAAGAAGGATTTGGGGTTTGGATTTGATCTTGGGCTACAATCATTTGAGATTGAGTTTGAATTTGAATTTGATAGATTGATTGAGGGATTGAATTGATCTTGGAGAAAATCAATTGAATTTGAATTGAATTGGATTTGGCTAAGGGCTAAGTCCATAAGATTAAATCATAAGGCTTATGAAGGATTTTGAACTTAGATTTGAGGTTGAGGTTGATTGTAGATTTTGAAATTTTGATTTTGAATTTGGATTTAGATTTGGTATTTGGTTTGAGAATGTGAACATGGATTGAGTTTAGGTTATAGGGTAGATAAATCTCACTAAATCCTAAGGCCTAGCCTAATCCTGTGGTTAACCCAAAGTCTCTTGGCTTAGGTAAATGTTCACCTAATCACTAGAAATGTTTTAAGATTAGGAAGCTCTTAGTATCTAGAAGAGTCCTAGATCTATGATGAGAGGATTGAAAACTCACTCTAAAAATAAAGTTAACATGCTCTAATGTATTCTCGCTTTTGGTGAAGGAAAGTGAGTTTGGGAGATGAAGGGAAGATCGGCTAAGGATTGGAGGAGGCGTTGCCGAGCAAAATATCCTTTTTTATTTATTTTTTTGGTGGAGGAGATCGAACCGTCCTATTACTCTTCCTCCTCTTTTCATTTTGTCCACTTCTGGTGAAACCGTAAAGGACAAGCACGACAACAGGTGTGGGATCATGCTAAGTATGAGGAGGACGGCAGCTAAGTATGAGGAGGACGGCAGCTAAGACAAAAATTGATTTTTTATTATTATTATTTTTATAATATTAATAAGATATAATATATATATATATATATATATATATATATATATATATATATATATATATATATATATATATATATATATATATATATATATATATTCGAATATATGTAATATATCTTAATCTAATATTTTTTATTCATTTTCCATTATTTCATATGTGACAATTACTAAAGACTTTTAATATTATAAAATTAATAATTATGATAATAATAATAGCTAAAAATAGTTATTCAATTATGACAAATTATTTTAATTGATTTGATCTAATTTTAAATTTAATTATAGATTAAGATTTTATTTGAATCATATTTATTTTATACGTGCAACTTCCTTTGTTATTCTCAGTTGTTGAAACTTATATCGTCAACTTGGAGCACATGTAATTAATTATACTTTTTTTTTCAAATTCAATATTATGAATATGTAAATATTTTCTGTTTTGATCGAGAGGTTGTTTGGCGATGTCTTCGATTGCGACGATTCAATTTCATAGTGCATCACTTGCATAGCTTTGTATTCATTTTATGCTCAATCAAGTTGATTGTTGGATGCTCCATTTAGCATATTTCAATATTTCGGATGCAACACAATTCATTGTGAATGAATGATGTTTGGGTAGTCGACGATGCTCAAAGTGATTTTAGCATGATTCTAAACACATCTGTAATCCATTGTTGCCATCTTATTTGATTTAATTGACTATGATAAGCTTCACTTCATATATCTTGGCGCTTCAGACAAATCGACATAGCAGATTACATGAACAGATGATGTTTGGACAATCTCGACGACGATCAAAGCATTTTGATTTAGATTTATGTGCAGTCACTTTTGTCGTCCACTATTCTTGATATGTCAAACCAACTCAGCTAGTGTGATAGTGATAGAGGACAACATATACCTTTATCATATTTCTATAATTATATCTTATTCACTATAAAATATATCAATATCTTACATATACTATTTCCTTCATCTTAAGCTTTAAATCGCTATTAATCTATGTGACCTTACCCACATAGGCATTGTTTTCTTCCAATTTTCAATGATACACTCTCTTTCACTAAAAAAAAACATTAAATTTCTCAATAAATACAAGCTAAACACGTGAAATGTTCCTTAATTAAGAATTTTCTAGACAATATCTAAAACATAAATAACTTTAAGAGCTTGCTCTTTTACAAAACTTTAACTCCTAAAATTAAAATATGCTTGATTTGGATACATTTTTATTTAAAGAAATCTTTGAGATATATTCTCAATATGTATTACATTGACCCTCATACATCATATGCTAATATTTCTTTATAATCCAATGAGGTGTCAATTTGAGGCTCACTTATGTGAATTTCTCAACCTTTTAGACACGTTCTACTAAAAATTTATAAGAAATCTTTTCATTTTAATATGAAGATTTATTGACAATTTTGCATTTTTGTGATATTCCCTATCTTTGAAATATTAAATCAATTAATAAATACTTGTCAACTCAAGTTCTTACTACATAAAAATAGTTATGTTAGTACGTATATTAAGAATAATATCTTACTCTTGCCTTATATAGTAAACTCTTATGTGATTCAAGCCATCTTCCATGTATGACATGATAATATAATCTAATTTCTCTCCTTTTTAGACAAACTTTCTTGTATTATAATGTGGCTTAATAACATAGCTTTAAAAATTTACATATGTGGTATAATAGGCTTTGCTTTTCTTGAGAATATAGGGCCTTTTGTCATCCTTCATGAGACTTCTTCACATGATTAAGCATCATTTTTCCATAAATATTAAAATAATTAATTTAGAAAATAAAGTAAAGAATTGGTAAAAGAATATTTGGTGAAGTTGGTCATTTTATAATTGATGAAGGCTAAGTTGACTATAATTTAAACAATAAGTTGTCATTGAGTCTTGCATACAAAGAAAATTCTTTTGAAAAATCTATGATTTTAGTGTCTTAAATATATGCATATTATATAATAAAAAAAATCTATCAACACAACTATTCTCTTCTCAACTGGCCAAAAAGAGCAAATTATATCATAAGTTTGTATTTCAAAATTTTTGTTCATTAAAATATTATTTATATTTACAAGATGCAACATAATTTTGTTATTCATTATAAAATTTTAGATGATATGCTAGCTAAGACTAGTGGGGTTAGGAATCTAAAGTTAACATATCTGATGCCTCATAAAGGAAGATGTCAACTTGCTTTCACTTGAAAATAATAATAATAATAATAATAATAATAATAATAATAATCAAGTTTTCATTAGTGATGTTGATCATAGAAGGAAAGACAGAAGAAACTTGTCTGAATTCTCGATGTAAGATTTCAATTAAATAATAATAATAATAATAATAAGGGCAACTGATATGACACTTAAAATACTACTAGTCGAAGCACGAATCTTGATGCTAAAAGCAAGCTGATCCGAAGTTGAAACTGATCGAGATCAAGAACTTAAAATATTCTTGAAAACTTTGGGATATCAGTTAAATCCCTAAATAGCTCTCAAATATGAAGTGTTTATAGTCAAATCGAGCGTCTCGACGATCCGGATCTAACGAGCCCAAGATGTTATAATTCTGACTTCATTTGAGCATTCAAATACACAAAATATATGATCAGGGAATCATCATGAGCCGTCCAGATGGAGAGTGGCTGATTTTTCATGTATTCTGAGGCGCCACTCTTCCATCATAAATAGCCCGTTCATATGAGGAGCAAGAAGAGAGGAGAGAGCTCTAAAGATCCTCTAAAAGCATCGTCGCATCTCACATCATCACCACCACATGCGTAGTCGTCGCCGCCATTGATCCTTGTCATCGTCAATCTCATCGGTCTCCATCACTGACTTAGCGGTGATTGTTCCTATTTTCAGTAATTATTCGCACTTTCACGGTGATTGCTGCATTCATTTATCTCTATTACTGGCTGTACGATTGTTGTCCACAAATTGTTCCTTTCTCGTATACAATTTTGTAATCCGGTATGGGAAGATCTTCTCAACAGATACATAGTGGTAGGTCATGTCAGAAGCGGGCAGAAACTTATCGAATTGGACTTCGGATAAATTAAAAGTTGTTCATGTTCGAGTTCGAGCCGCTGGTTGTTCAAGCTTGGCTTGCTTAATTTTATCTATGTTCAATTGAATTTGTACTTGTTTGAAATAAGTGAACAATTATATAATCAAGTTAATGAATAAGCTTTAAATGAGTTCTAAAATTTTCTCTAATTTTTTGTTTGGATTACTTATTAAATCTCATATAATGAATCATGATTTAAGTTCTCCACACAATATAAAATCTAGATTCTTAAAAATAAATAAATATATAATTAAAAAATATATAATTAAAAAATTCTAAGTTATATTTACTTATATTTTAAATATATGAATTATTATCAAATTTAATATCAATTAATTAATAAATTACTTGTATGTCGCAATATGTTCATGAGAACATAAAGAGTAAGATCATGTTCGTATTCGGTTTATTTAACATTCGAAGTTTTCAAAAGCGGTTCAAGTTTTATTTATTAATGTGAAACAACAATGAAAGCATTAATGAGTTCGAGTAGTTCAACGAGTGTCTTAGTTCATTCTGATCTACTTTTTTTTTTTTTTATGGTTTTCTCTCTCGAGGTTTTAGTAAAATTTTGGAGTTTTTCTTGTTATTTCTTTAAATATACAGTATCTTTGGATTTCACTTCAAAGGCGTAAATTTTACTCGTAACTAATTTTCTAGCACGCCACAAGAATAATAATAATAATAATAATAATAATAATAATAATAATAATAATAAAAATAAAAATAAATGCTAACTTACCTTCAAAAAGTTTGATAAGAAGAAGTTGGCTTCCAAGTAGAGCCCCTTCATTCATCCCCAAAGGAATTTCTTAGTCATATTTATGGATAGAGCGATAATCCCTGGTGGCAGCCAATCATATCTAGTCAGCCCTTAAGGGGCTGTTTGGTTTACTGTAAAATGAATGCAATGTAATTAGTTTACATGCTTTTTCTATTTTTTGTTGTTTGGATGGAAGTAAAAGATCTGATACTTATAATTTTTTGGCATTTGAAATATTTGAGAAATTTGAGTGTATTTGGAATTATGTCACAATTCAATCTGAAAATATCAAAGTTATCGGGGCCATCCGCCATGCATACCGCCCATGCCATGCCCGCGCCGTAGCCATTATCGTGGCCAGCCGTAGCATTTCACCATGTAGCCATCTTTGGCCTTCATCTGGCGTGCGGGTCGCCATGGTTGCCGTGCGCCGGAACACCCAGTGTCAACCTTCAATTTACTTTATTCGTTTTGTCATTAACAAAAAATCAGAAGTAGATTTAAAGTTCTCAAAACAACTATAAAGTAATCATTTATTTGAATTAGTTTACAAGATTCTTTTCTGGATTCAAATCTGAGGATCAACAACCAAGGATCACTAAGTCTATTTTAAAAATTTTATTTTTTATCAAAAAAAACTTTTCAAAGCTTTTTATTTTTATTTTTTTATTTTTGCTAACTAGGGATAGACCAGGATAATAAAAGCTTAACTTTTAATCATATATTTCCTTTCACTGTGCAAAATGGATTTTTTATTTTTTAATTTAAGATAGGTGGCACACATTTTGTAAATATTTTTGAGTCGCTCATATTAATAGATATTAAGAGTACATATATAGCTCTATGTCTGAATTTTAAAAATATAACTTCATGTGATGCTTAGCCTATATATAAGATATGAAATGCTACTTATTGATTATGAAGTATTGTGTAATGATGTAATATTAATTATATGATAATATATATATATATTATTTTATAGTCGGAATGAATTACATATTAATATAAAATATCTATATATATCCTATCATAATTAATATATAATAATTATGTATTACTTAAGCATGACTATTTTATTAGAATTTAAGTGTAGAAGCTACCTTCAAAATTCACGCATAATAACTTTAAAAAAAAATTATGTGAAGAATATTAATATTATTTTCTTGATTGTATAAGTGAAAAGATTATTAAAACAGTTAAAGTCGATTGTAAATGAATAATTTAGAATTTTTTAAAAAAAAATGAAATCTTAATTAAATCATTTTAGTATTTACAATAAATTAGGATATTCGTTGTGTTAATTAAATTTTACAGAACGCCAACTGTTACGACGAGGAAAATGACTACTTTTCTCTCGTGAATAAAGCTAGCGAAAGTAAGCACGTCTCTGTCATCGCAAGCTCACGTGTTCTAACTCAGTTAGGTGGATGATCGGAACCTACAGCCGGATCCTCGGCGGCAGCGCTACCGGCGAAAATGAACCGCCTGATTCCCTGTCTTCCTCCTTTACAGATACAGCTTCGACGCCTTTTGACCCCAGAATTCCTCTTCTCAACCTCTCTCTCCTCGGTCAGAAAATGGATTCCCTTCGCTGCTTTCTCTCTGACTCCATCGATGGCCGCGTTCTCATAGGAGACGATCAGCTTCAGTTCGTTTCCGGCGAGATAGCGTCAGCCGTCCACCAGGTCATTATCAATGGCTCCGCCCTCCTCGCTTCCACTCGACCTTCAGATGTCGCCAAACCTTTGCATCTACTGTCTGGATGATGTGAAGCCCTCAGATAATCCCGCTCCGCCGCCTCCTCCTTCTTCTCTTTCGGAAGAGGCGGTGGCTAACGCTGATGGCGAAATCGTGGAGATCGATGCGGCGAAGCTGATGGCAGAGCACGTCCACTTTTGTGAGATCTGTGGAAAGGGTTTCCGGCGCGATGCCAACCTCCGAATGCACATGCGCGCCCACGGAGACCGCTTTAAAACCCTTGAGTCCCTTACGAAGCCGGACGGTCGGGTTGCCACTGGGACGATTGTTTCGGGAAGGCAAATACGGTTCTCGTGCCCGTTCCTTGGTTGCCGTAGGAACCGGAGTCACCCACGTTTCCGGCCGCTAAAGACGACAGTATGCGTTCGGAATCACTTTCGGCGGAGCCATTGCCCTAAGATGTACACATGCGATGTATGCAACAAGAAGAGCTTCTCTGTGGTGGCAGATTTGAAAAGCCACAGGAAGAGTTGCGGGGAGTCGCGATGGCGTTGCACATGTGGCACAAGCTTTTCTAGGAAGGATAAGCTGTTTGGCCATATTACCCTGTTTGACGGTCACTTTCCTGTAGTGGGGACTGGACAGGAGAACAAGGGAAAGGGGGTGGTCAAAGGCGGTGAAATGAAGGATAAGAGAGAAGGGGGAGCTGGGGGAAGTTTAGATGAAGGATTCTTTGACGGACTGATGGAGGAGATCGGGGGGATGGAAGCGGAATGGATGGGGCTTTAGCATCCTTAGATTGGCGTTTTTAGCCTTCCTTCCCAGGTGAAATACCCATCATTTTTTTCATAAGTTCTTGCATCGAATTATGGTCTGTTATAAATGGAGATGAACATCACAGGAGGAGAAGATCTCTTAAATCTGATTTCAAATAGTTGGATAAGGCTAATTATGATGATTGTATGAATGATATGCAGGCATATGATCTTATATTTGGAATATGTTGTTAATGTTTATGTTTCCTCTTGTATCCTTATATAGTCTTGCTAATTTTTAATGGTCTTCCTATTGTATCATGGGAAGGTTGTGAACTGTTTTCTGTAATCATGCTTTGCAAACTGAGAAAAGGGAATGAATAATCAGATGCTATTTTATATGTTTATATATGGACATCATTAAAATATTTGTAAGTTCATTGGTTTAGAAACTTTTCATTTGTATAAACTGAGAGAAGCTTATTTATTTATTTGAGGCGTGGTTCACTTGGGATTCCCTTGAGTAGGAGTAATACAAAGTTAGCGTGCTGTCATTCTCAAAATTGAAATTCAAACCTGGACTGGGAAATGAGACAAGAATAGAGCAGACTATAAGCATAGTGAGCAGGCGTTGGTTGCTTGCTCTGATCATGATCTTTAACGTCAAAATAAGACTGGCTCAATAAGATAATACTAGTTTATTAGAGCTGATTTTTTGATGTGAAAGAATTTTAAAATATTACTTGATTAGACTAGCCTTTACATTATAGATTTAGCGTTTTGTGTTGAATAGGCTCCGTATGCCAGTTCTTTAAGTTGTATAAGAAATCCTACATTAATGTTACAACTATTAATTTTATATATGGATTAGTGCCTATGTCAAAAAGACTAGCACCTCATTTTTGAATGGTTGCCTCAGTTTATCTTATTCCTAGTGCCTTGATACCATTTGGCACAAAAGCCTAGTGGTTTCCTTGTCCAGGTTGACTTAATTGGTGTTACAAGCACAACACATTTTAAGATCGAAGCTTGCTGAATAGTTTGGGATATATTCTTTATCTGCCTAAATATGCAAAAATAAGATGATTCTTCATTTTGTAAAATTTTCAGAACTCCCTTCAACCTATTCATGTTACTCATTAGTCATGGTTTGTGAACTGGGTTATGCATAGAGTTGAAGCTTAGGTGTAGCCTCTTTAAAAGAATTGATTAAGAGGATAATATATTTATTACACATTGCAATTAGAGTTTTTTTTATTTAATTTCCTTGAGTCATGCAACTTGCTTTGAAATATTTCCATTAAACGATGAGACTTTTAGAATTTTGTAACTTTCATTATCGTTCAATCTTCCTTTTAGTGCGACTTTAATTATGATTAGAAAGTTGCACTTTCCTTGAAAATACTAATGTATTTAACGCTTCATTTAGGTTTGGTTTCCATCTACTACTCGTTAACTTTTCAGATAAGAGAGTGTTGATTTTGCATTCCAAAAAAAAGTACAAGAAATAAAAAAATAAAGTCACGACATAAGCATGCATGCAGATTCAAAGAGGGAAGATGACGAAAGGACTAAAAATGTTAACCAAAAACGAAATGGAAAGTTCTACATGCTTCACATAATTGCTTAGGTCTTTAGGTCATTTTTATAGGTATTTACATAATATGCCTATCTATCTATATATATATATATATATATATATATATATATATATATATATATATATATATATATATACACATGATTTTGTTTTGTTCGTGTATGAACAACAGATTCCAAATCAGGCTTTTATTTAGCCTGTGTGAGGTTTTATGCTTTTACATACCCATGTGAAGTTGCATGTTTGTTTTGTATTGTAGACCTTTTGATGCGGTACCAGATGTTTACATCACATTTCATGGCTCTCCAACCATTGTGTTCTCAGCATTTATTTTTCTAGTTTTTTTTGCTGTATGCTTGGTAAAATATGATTCGGGTGGAATGGGAGGGATTTAGAAGTGGCTTTACATATTCCATATGATGTTGTTTGCTCACGTTTTGTTTTAGAGTTCATAAATCATTAGACTTATTTCAATTATTTGGTGTCAGCCTTGTCAACTTTATTAAATCTCACTCTCTATTCATTCATGTTGAGTGTTGCTCTGGTCTTATTTCATTTGTATATATATCTTTTATGTATTGCTTCTATTTATGTCTTCTTCAAAACCAACCCCTAATATTTGTGATGTTGCTGATGATATGATGATGATTATTTATATTTGCCAGCTTTGGTTTACTCACTTTCCTCTTATTTCTTTCATATTAATTTACTCATCTTATTGTTGTGTTTTTTTACCCTTTGTTTCACATGCTTGACAACTTAAATTTAGTTTTTGCTATATTATCTTTATTTTGTGCTACTCCTACAATTTCTTATATAATTATTTATGTGTATGATTTCTAATTTTGTCTTGCATTTATCTTATCATTCGTTTTTTTTATCACACTATTATAGATGATTTCTTTTATCACCTAAAATTTTAATTCATATCTCATAGTTTATTTGATCATAATTTTATATAATATACCTTTAAGTTCTCATGATAACACTATCTTTGCCGGTCTCAAGTCCGGATGTGAAAAGTGGAGGGTTGCATTAGGTAGTCGACAGCCAGCGTAAAACTTATCGAAATAATCATGACATGAATCCTTTAAATCATTGTGTTAATCTTGTCCCCGAAAGCGATGTGTATGGCTTGAATCTGATGAAAATGTGCATTGGGCAGTGCAGTGCAGTGTTAAATAAGCAAGGGTTCCCACATTATGGATGGATGTGGGGAAAGAAGTTAGTCCATGAAACTAGAATTAGATTAGGATCTTGGAATATCGGTACTCTTACAGGTAAATTAATGAAATTAATAAATAAAACAGTTCATAGAAAGATAAATATTTTATGTGTTCAAGAAACTAAATGGGTTGGGGAGAAGGCTAAGGAGATTGATAGTTTACGTTTTAAACTCTAGTTTTCAGGTAGAAGTCGAATTAGAAATGGTGTAGGTGTGATTATAGATAAAAATTTGAAGGAAACTGTTATAAATATTAATAGATGTGGAGATAGAATTATAGTTTTAAAAAATATTGTTGATACTAAGATTATCAATGTTATAAGTGTTTATACTCCTCAAGTAGGTTTGGATGTAAGCTCAAAAGAAAATTTTGGAATGAATTATAGGGATTAATACAAAAGATCTTCTTGAAGAAAAAGTATTTATTGGAGGAGATTTAAATAGACATGTTGGTAGAGTGGTAGAAGATTTTAAAAGTATTTATGGTGGTTATGGATTTGAAGTGATTAATGAAGAAGGTAGGTTATATTAGATTTTCACTTTACTATGATTTTGTAGTTCTTAATATTTTATTTAAGAAAAGAGATAAACATAATATACTTATAAAAATGGATCTAGTAAAAACAATTGATTATTTTTGATAAGAAAAATAGATCGTTTAGATTGTAAAGATTATAAGATTCTAAGTGAAAGTTTAAGTCTCTGTTAGTTTTAGATTTTAAGATGAAAGATTGTAAGAGAAAAAATAAATCAAATTATTGTCTCAGGATTAGATGAGGATCTTAAAGAACATAAAAAAAATATTTTTAAGAAGAGAAATTCTGTCTTTATGAATATTCATAAGGAAGTTAATATTATGTGAGAAAAAAAGTAAAGTGAGATTAAGTAAGTTGTTAAAAATGAGAATCAAAAGAAAACTTCTTTAATAAAATAGTGGGTGGTGAGTCGAGTGTGCGAAAAGATAAGAGATAAGAAGCGTTGTTATAAAATTTGGATTTAGATGTAAAAACTTGGAGAATTGGGAAAGATATAAAATGGTATGTAGAGATTCTAAGAAAGCAATTTATGATACAAAAAATTTAGTTTTTTTGTGATTTATATAATAGATTAGATATCAAAGAAGGTGAAAGATGTATGTATAAGTTAGCCAACCAAAGAGATAAGAGAAGTAAAGACAGTTGAGTGAGGTGTATTAAAGATGAAAAAATAATAAAGCTGCTTTTCTTAGAAAAGGATATTGAAAATAGGTGGATGTGGTATTTTAATAAACTTTTCAATGAAGGATCGAAAGTACAATTGATTTTTCAACCTTAATACTCAAACATAAATAGAATTTTATTTTTTATCGTCGTATTAGTAAATCAGGAGAAGCTTTAAAGAAAATGAAATGTGAAAAGAGGACTTGATATTCCAATAGAAGTGGAAATGTTTAGGAGATCAGAATTTCTTGGCTTACAAACCTTTTTAATGTTATTTTAAAGACTAAAAAGATGTCAGATGAGTGGAGAAAGAGTTTGTTAGTTTCTATATCTAAGAATAAAAGTGATGCACAAGAGTGTGCAAATTATAGAGACATTAAGTTAATGTGTTATACATTAAAATTATGGGAGAAATAATTGAGCATAGGTTACGATGCAATATAAAGTTTCTCACAGTTTGGTTTCATGTGTAGATCTACTATGGATGCTATACATTTGTTAAGAGGTTTGATGGAGAAGTATAGAGAAAGTAAGGAGGATCTACATATGATATTTATTAATTTATAGAAAGCTTATGATAAAGTTTCAAGAGATGTTCTTTGGAGAGTTCAAGAATAGAAATGAGTTAATATTGGTTATATATGTATACTAGAGTTGTTACTTGTGTCCAAACACAAGGAGGATTGACAAAATATTTTCCTATTTCAGCTGGATCACATCAAGGATCAGCTTTAAGCCCTTATCTTTTTGCTATAGTTATGGATGTTCTTACTAGGCATTTACAGGAATATGTACCTTGGTGTATGCTTTTTGCTAATGACATTCTTCTTGTTGATAAGACTAGAGAGGAAGTCCAAGAGAAACTTGAATTATGGAGGTCAACATTAGAGTCTAAAGGTTTTGTTTAAGTAGATCTAATATATGGTGTAATTTTAGTTGTAGAAGTTCTAGTGGTAGTGTTGTGACATTAGGTGAACATGTCATTAATAAGAGTGACGATTGAATATTTAGGCTATTGTTCAAAATGATGGTGAAATAGATGGAGATGTTATTAGTAGAATTCAAATTGGATGGTTGAAGTGGAGGAATGTATCTGACCTATTGTGTGATAGAAAAGTTTTACTTAAATTTAAGGGAAAATTTTATAAGATGGTGGTAAGACTTACAATGACTTATGGTGCAGAATGTTGGCTAATAAAAGAGAAGCATAAGACTAAGTTAAGTGTTACATAGATGAGGATGCTCAGGTGGATGAGTGGCTTTACTCTTAGAGATAAAATGTGAAATGAGTATGTTCGGAGAAAAGTTGGAGCGACTCGGTGAGATAAGATTAGAGAGTCTTAGATGGTTTGGCCACATAAAGCGTCGGAGTTCGATGGGAGAGTAGATGCATTAGATTTGTTTTATGTTAAGAAAGGTAGAGGTAGACCTAAAAAGACTTGGTTAAGATGTATAAAAAATGACCTTAGTATACTTGAATTAAATGAGAATTTGCACATAATATGACACAATGGAGACGAAGGATTCTTGTAGCTGACCCCACTTAGTTCCTTCAACTTTAGAATTATATCACCATTTATAATTTTTATTCCTCTATATAATATATTCAAAGTCATCATCATCTTCACGGTGATTAGTCTTCTTCTACACATGTTTTTACAATATGTCTATCAATTTTATCTTTGGTCTACTATTTTCTTTTATAATATTTTGAATTGAATTTTATCTATCATCCTTTTTGGATTTCCTACCTTTGTTGTGTATTTTTGACGTTCAATTTTTTTCCCACGATCTTATTTACAATAGATGCTAATCTTACAGTCCTCACAAATAATTAGTTCTCATTTTATCATTTGTAATTCCATCACACATTCATCTAGAATCCTCATTTTTTATTTTACTCAACTTTGTTATCAATGACTTTTTCCTTACCAAATACCAACATTTGAATTCATAAATCATATCTGATCTAATATGCATAACTATATCAGTCTTCTATTGTTTTTAAAATTTGGTACTAAAATATTTTTTTCTTCAATCATTTGGCAATGCAATGCAAATATATCTCTCTATCTCACCTAACCTCAGTAAATATACTATCTAGACTTAAAATCTTTATCGTTATGCATATTCTTTAAAACTAGCCATGCTGCATCATTTATTAATTTATAATATATCTTATTATTCTATTCAATATGATCTTTCAAAATGATTTCTTTCTTAAAATTCTTATTTAATAATTTCTTGAAGTAGTATTTTCTTTTTTTATTAATTTTTTATTTGTATCGATGTTCTTATTATGTTTGCTTCTAATACATTTAATATAATATAAGCCTCTAAATTTCTAAAAGCCTTGATTAGTAATTTATTTAGAAAGACAGAACTTTTAAGCTTAAAGTCCACTATCTTATTTAAGGTTATTTGTGCTACAAAGGGCTTTCTTGAAGAGAATGATACATCAATTTTGAGAGGTAGAAATAGATTGCTCATGGGTATAATGGTAGATAGATGATTTTAAAATTTAAATATTTTTTAGAGATTTTCCCAATAGTATAGAGAATTAAACAAAGTTTATTTTATTCTATTATGGAGTTTGCGTTTCCCCTAAGAGCAATCTTTTATGGTTAATTCTCAAGAATGCTCTTGATTAAAGTCATGAGTAATATGAATTTAAATGCTTGGGTTTCAGAAATTTTATTCAGGAATATTAATGGGAGATTGACTCAATTTAATAAGAAAAAAATCCATAATCCAAAGTCAAAAATACTAGAGCATTCACCACTGATTGCTGAGGATGCTCAAAACACTATCTTTCATAGGATAATGAATCTTTCAGAAGGAGATTTTATGTTCAAATTAATTAAATTTTTATAAGAATCTATACTTCCACAACTATAATGGAAGCATTATTGAGGGAATTGCTCCAATGGCTTATAATATCACAATTTAGTTTTATATATAATTCTAATTATTTTCTTGCAAAAAAAGAAAAAAAGAAAGCTTCTGTAATGGATTACTACTCATGCCTGAATGATGTAGGGAGATTCCCTTGTTTGGTTAGGGCTTTCGGTTGAAGTTCTGATTTTTTTTAAAAAAAAAAATCGACAGAAGACAGTCATAAATGTAACTTTATGTTTGATTTCTGCTTGTGGAAGCCAGATATGATGTTAAATCCCTGTTCTGACATGATGGTCTCGGTATTACTAAATAATTCTCATTAGCTTTGTATATATTTTGATTAGTGGAGTCTAATTGCTACTTCATTGATTATTTAAATGTGCTTTCCAAGTTGAGACTCTATATTGAAGTTGTTTGTGCTGACCCTTCAGCTTCCACTTCATTACGGCTGGTGCTATGGTCAAGCAAATGGGTTTGGCTCAAACTTTTTTATGTATTTATGTATCAAATATCTAAAGTTTGATATTTACATTTATAAAATTTTATCTATATATGAAAATGTGTATTTACTTTTAAAAAGATAATAATAGTGTTATTTTTTATATGATTTTAAAGATTTGAGTATTATGCATGTAAAAATTATTAGTCCCAAGTCCGGATGTAAAAAATGGAGGGTTGTGATAGGTAGTTGACAGTCAACGTAAAATTTGTCGAAATAATTATGACATGAATCCTTTAAAATATTGTGTGTTAATCTTGGGGCATCCAGGCGATCTTGTATGACTGAATGATGAAAAGTGGCAGACGGAGCCGATGTTAAATAAGCAAGGGTTCTCACATTATGGACATATGCGGGCAAAGACGTTAGTCTATGAAACAAGAATTAGATTAGGAATTTGGAATATAGTACTCTTACAAGTAAACTAATGGAATTAATAGATATTATGGTTCATAGGAAGATAAATATTTTGTGTTCAAGAAATTAAATGGGTTGGGGGAGAAAGCCAAGGAGATTGATAGTTTAGGTTTTAAATTTTGGTATTTAGGTAAAAGTCGAATTAGAATTGGTGTGGGTGTGATTATAGATAAAAGTTTGAAGGATAATATTATAAATATTAATAGATGCGGGGATAGAATTATAGCTAAGATTATTGTTGATATTAAGATTATCAATGTTATAAGTGTTTATGCTCCTCAAGTAGGTTTGGATATAGGCTCAAAAAATTTTTTTGTAATGAATTAGAGGAATTAATACAAAAGATACCTCTTTAAGAAAAAAGCATTTATTGTAAGAGATTTAAATGGACATGTTGGTAGAATGATAGAAGATTTTAAAAGTATTTATGGTGGTTATAGATTAGGATTGACTAATGAAGAATATCAGATTATATTAGATTTTTCTTTAGCTTATAATTTTATAGTTGCTAATACTTTATTTAAGAAAATAGATGAGCATATTATTATTTATAAAAATGGATCTAGTAAAACACAGATTGATTATTTTTTTATAAGAAAAATATATCATTTAGATTGTAAAGATTGTTAGGTCATTCCAAGTGAAAGTTTAAATACCCAGCATCGATTATTAGTCTTAGATTTTAAGATGAAAGATTAGAAGATAAAAAATAAATCAAATTATTGTCTTAGGATTATATGGGGGCACTTAAAATACTAATAAAAATATTTTTAAAAGAAAGCTAGCTTAGAATTTGGGATGTTCATAAGCTAATGTTATGTGAGAAAGTAGCAAGTGAAATTAAACAAGTTGCTAAAAATGTGCTTGGAGAATCAAAAGGAAAAGTTTTTTTTAATAAAAATAGTTAGTGGTGGAGTCATAATGTGCAAGAAAAGATAAAAACTAAGAAGTGTTAGTATAAAACTTGGTTTAGATATAAAAATTCAGAGAATTGGAAAAAATATAAAGTGGCGTGTAGAGATTCTAAGAAAGTTATATATGATGCAAAAAATTTAACTTTTAGTGATTTATACAGTAAATTAGATAGCAAAGAAGGTGAAAGATGTATGTATAAGTTAGCTAATCAAAGAAATTGGAGAAGTAAAAAATCTAGCTAATGTGAGGTGTATTAAGGATGAAAATCATAAAGTATTTTTCTTAGAAAAAGATATTGAAAATAGGTGGATGAGGTATTTTGATAAACTTTTTGAAGGATATGAAAATACGATTGATTTTAGCAACCTTAATACTCTAAATAAAAATAAAAAATTTTATTTTTATCATCGTATTAGAAAATATGAAGTTAGAGAAGCTTTAAAGAGAATGAAATGTGAAAAAATAGTAGGACATGATGATATTCCAATAGAAGTATTGAAATGTTAAGGAGATCAAAGAATTCCTTGGTTTACAAATCTTTTTAATGTTATTTTAAAGACTAAAAAGATGTCAAATGAGTGAAGAAAGAGTTTGTTGGTTCCTATATTTAAGAATGAAGATGATGCACAACAATGCGCAAATTATAGAGGAATTAACTTAATGTGTCATACATTAAAATTATGGGAGAGAGTAATTGAGCATAGGTTATGATGTGATACAAAAATTTCTCACAATTAGTTTGGTTTCATGCCAGGTAGATCTACTATGGATGCTATACATTTGTTAAGAGGTTTGATGGAGATGTATAGAGAAAGTAAGGAAGATCTACATATGATATTTATTGATTTAGAGAAAGCTTGTGATAAAGTTTCAAGAGATGTTCTTTGGAGAGTTCTAGAAAAGGAGTTAATATTGGTTATATTCAAGTAATTAAGGATATGTATACTAGAGTACTTGTGTCCAAACATAAGGAGGATTGACAAAATATTTTTCTATTTTTGGATTACATTAAGGATCTTTTAAGCCCTTATCTTTTTTTAGTTATGGATGTTCTTACTAGGCATTTAGAAGATGTACCTTGTATGCTTGATGACATTCTTCTTGTTGATAAGACTAGAGAGGGAGGCCAAGAGAAACTTGAATTATGGAGGTCAACCTTAGAGTCTAAACATTTTCGTTTAAGTAGATCTAAAACTAAATATATGGAGCGTAATTTTAGTTGTAGAAGTTATAGTGGTAGTGTTGTGACATTAGGTGAACAAGTCATTAAAAAGAGTGAGTAATTCAGATATTTAGATTCAATTTTTCAAAATGATGGTGAAATAGATGGAGATGTTATTAGTAGAATTCAAGTTGGATGGTTGAAGTGGAGGAATGCATTTGGCCTATTGTGTGATAGAAAAGTACTGTTTAAACTTAAGGGAAAATTTTATAAGATGGTGATAAGACCTACAATGATTTATGGTGTAGAATGTTGGCCAATAAAAGCGAAGCAAGAGACTAAGTTAAGTGTTGCAGAGATGAGGATACTCAGGTGGATGAGTGGCTTTACTCTTAGAGATAAAATGCGAAATGAGTATGTTGGGAAAAGTTAGAGTAAAGATAAGATTAGAGAGACTTGCCTTAGATGGTTTAGCCACATAAAGCATCAGCCGTCCAATGACCCGGTTAGGAGAATAGATGCATTAGATTTTCCTTATGTTAAGAAAGATAGAGGTAGACCTAAAAAGACATGATTAAGATGTATAAAAAATGATCTTAGTATACTTGAATTAAATGAAAATTCGATACATAATAGGACACAATGGAGACGAAGGATTCATGTAGCCGACCCTACCTAGTGGGATAAAGGCTTGTTGTTGTTGTTGTTGTTGAGTGTTATGCATGTAAATATCAAAGTTTAGGTGTTAGATATGTAAAAATATAAGAATTATGAGATATGTATGTAAATGTCCCAATTTATTTATTGAAGCCTTTGAAAGATGATGGTGTTATAACATAGTGGGTTTCTTTATTTGCACTCATAACTTATACACCCGCTTTATCATCTACTTGAGCTAATTGATGTTATCCTCTTGTTAATGTCTTTATTTTATATTAGGGGGATTTACATACATACCACACAATTCTTTTGTATTTATATATCTAACACTAAAACTTTAATTTTTACATATATAACACTCCAATATTCAATATCACATCAAAAATACCATCATTACTCACTCTTAAAAAGTAAAATACATCTTTATAAACATAGGAATGTGTAGACAAGTAAACATCTAACTTTAGGTGTTAAATATGTAAATGCATAAGAATTGTGTGGTATGTATGTAAATTTTTTTTTATATTAATGATGCTAAAAATTTGGAGATGAATGAAAGAACTACGACTTTGAGTTTATGCCTGTAATCATGCGTCTTGTTTCTCTTGTAATTTCTATCATGTTCAATTCAAATTTTAGTCATAATAATCTCATGTTGCGTAAATCAAAAAGAATAAAATACTAAGCTACAAATCTCTTAACAATTCCTTAAATCACTAAATTGTCCCTGAGCTTGTCTTTAATGGTAAAAAATGCAATGGGGAGGAAAGTGAATTGTTATTTTGGTCTCTCTATAAATTTCGAATTATTAGTGATCTCACACCACCTAGGCAGGAATTGTGAGAGGAGGAGAGAAAGAATGCAAAGAAAGAGAGAATAAGGTGAAGAAAACACTCAAGAGAATCTTAGCCTTCAGTTAAGAGTTAGTACCCCCGTTGGTGTCATCTCCTATTTATAGATTTGAATTGACTTTTGGGCATTATATAATCAGTTATATTAATCTTTCAAGTACAATGATATTGATCTAGTAATATAGTCAATTACATGGTTACATGGAGCGTTTCATGCAATTATGACAATTGTGATTAGTTTGGTTCAAACTATACATTTTTGGAATATTATGAGCAAATAAATTGTGAACCTTGTCTTAAACACAGCCGAAGGTACCGACCTTTGTCTCGAATCCTATCTAAGGTGATTTGGCTATACAACGATGATCTGTCTTCTGCTATAGTTGTTTGTGTTCCAATATAATGCTATGTAGTGTTCTGATTCTATGTTTCATTTATCACCAGATTTCTCATCATGACTAATGAATGATTTCTGTCTTGAAATTTTTGATGGGGATATAGTTTTTACATTACGGCTGAGATTATGAGAATGAGCTTATTCTGCTTCAGCTCAAGAGAGGTTCAAGGTTTTTTTGCTTATTTGATGTAAATTTGAGTGAAAATTTGATTCATATGTTGACCTCCACATATGCTACATAAGTCGAATCGAGCCTATAAGATGAATTTGATTGACTTTGACGCTTAATGCAAATCGGGCTGAAAAGACTGACATTCAAAAGTCGAAATGACATCCGATCGATGAAGACTTCGCTATCGTGTTGAATATCAAAATTGGTGAATATAAATATCGCATAATCAATAATGATCGATCGAGTTGTCAATACGCCAACACGATATCGTAGGAGATGCGATGTCAAACGATCTATTCATAAAATTGATTGTGTTGTTAGCTTCGAAATATCGAAATCTATTAAATAAGACTGTCTACGATGATTTGGATGAATCTATGTGAGCATCAGTATTTAAATGAAACACGATTTTGATTGTGATTTATGATGAACCAAATGACATCGATAAACGGACCGGCCTTTCCTAAATATTATAATCACCTTAGATCAATATATATATTAATTATATAATGATGTCATCATAGAAATTCGAATTGGAGATTGATTTAATCACTTAAATAAAAAAAGTTTATAAATTGCTATTAATATTCCCTAGCCCATTATTCCCTAAAAAAAATCCCGATTCCTTACTCGCTCGGCTTCCTCTCTTTCAATCGCACGCACGCGAGCCCTCTCTCATCGGTCTCCCTACTCTTGCTCAGTTCGTTTCTCTCAATCGAAGGCATCCACTCTACCCTGATTCCTCTCTTCCGTTCTTCCCCACTCCCATTCGATCTCAACCGCACACCGATCCTTCCGCAAGCAACCGCTCCCGCTCTTCGTCTCTACCAAAATCGCATGCATTCCTCTTTCCCCTTTCATTCGATTTTCCTCAATAGCAAGCAAACCGTAAGCCCTCGTTCTTCCGGTCTCCCTTCAATCTTCCTCTCGTTCATCTCCATTATAGTAAGCATCAAGCCCTGCCTCTCTATCTTCATCTGATTTTTACATATCTCTATTCGCCCATCCGCCATGACTGCAAGACGGACGAGCATCCCTCACTATTCGCTGCCTAGAAAAATGGATCTTATCTCTCTGCTGCCCTATTCTTCGTAAGCAGCCGACAGACTCTCTCATTCCCTCCCAAGGCTCCACATCTTCCTCTCTTATTTTCTTTTGATTCAGATCGTTCTCCTTTTCGTTCTGTCCAGCAAAAATGCAAGTTCCAATACTCTTATCTCCTTTTTTGCCGAGGCCGAGAAGGAACACCGTCATCGAGCAGGTTCATCTCTCAGTCTCCGACATTTTCCCATTACCTTCTTCTAAGTTTACTACTACAACTAACTTCCTACATAATTGAATTTAGATGCCAAAGTTTATCATTGTGATTGGTTGTAGACGTGTAAAGAAATGTGTGAATGTGTATATAGTATATGCATTTATTTCTTTATACAAGGCTTCGCTTCATCGGTGACAAGATAAAAATTGGTTGAGGTATTTAAACACCGAGCCAGCCATCGTGTGATACGCTTAAAAAAGCAGATGTGGCGACTCTTATAAAATCCGAAAAGAAATTACGGACTTAATAAAAAAAAATAAGGAATCAAGATTCATCTAAAAGACCAAGAATATTATAACCTAAAAAAATGAAATTTGAATATAATTAACTGAAAATTCTAACAAAAATCAAATTTACAGATGAATATCAAACTAAAATGAGAAAAGAGCTTACAACGAACTTCAAAAAGACCTGAAAATCTGGCTTGGAATGTAATCAAATATTTCTCCTCTCTCAAACTCCAAAATACTCCAACCTCTCAAGCAAATGATATGAAATGGAAGGCCCTCCCTTAGCATTATTTATAAAAATGGAAAGAGTCAATGTGGGACCCATTCTTATTTAAACTTAATAATTAAGTGCAATGATGGGGTTTGATGGATAATACTAAACTCACAAGATTTAATTACAATTCTCTATTGCTTAAATTGAAGCAAAATAACAAATGTAAATTCCACAGTATAGTGAGTTCTTTTTTCTTCATACTCCTTAAAATTAAATAAACATTAATTAAAATTTGCGGAGACTAATACTAAACTCATAAGAGACTCATGATAAATTTGAAGTCCAGTTATTAAATAAATATGAAACTTGATCTAGAGTTAAGAATAAATCTATATAGGCTTTGAAATCTTTTTATGTGAAGAAATCATATTTGATGTCAAATGAAGTAAGAACCTCAATTAAATATAAAATAACAAATGATTGATGACAAATCTAATGATCCTTTTATAACTTGAGGAGTATAAAATTTGGTAGCTTTATTACAAGCACAAGTTTAATTAGGCAACTTATGAACATTCATGAATGTGGCATTTAAAAGGATCACTTGGATCATGTATTTGAAGTTAGATTTAAAGCACATGACAATTATGACATATCTAAGTACTTAGCTCCAAAATTAATGGTATTCAATTGAAATTCATAAAAGGATTTACAATGTAATTAACTAGCTTGTCAATGAGTACATACAAACTCTTTCAATAGTTACTCAAGTTGCATTACATAATATATTGAGTAAATCAAATGCAATACATATAATTTAAATTAGATTTGCTATGAGCTAAAAAGCGCATTAATATGAATGAGTCAATTATCACCGAAGAATAAGATTCTAACAATCACTCATGAAGTATAAATGATGAACATACTTTTTTATATGATTAAGTATAATCAAAATGGTAAGTCATTCGCCACCAGATCAGTAATTCTTTGTACAAGCAGACAGAAGACAATATTAAATTAAATTTTGCACGATTGAAGGAGCTTCCTTCAATCCAAAAATTAAGGAATTTTATTCTAATTAAGCTATAAATACCTGCATGCGCTCGGACATAGAGATTTGAAGTACAAATTTTAATGTCTGAAAAAGCTGCGTAGGCTAAGTTGAAATTAAATGAAAATATGTAATCAATCTCATAATTCAGAAATAAAAAATTACCTAAATTACTAAACACCTGCATGTGCTCGGATATAGAGATTTAAAGTGTAAATTTTAATGTCTAAAAAGGCTGCATATGCTAAGTTGGAATTAAATAAAAATATGAAAATAATCTCATAATTTAGAAATAAAATGACCTAAATTATTAAATACCTGCATGAGCCCCGACATTACGCTGAATGCTTAAACTTAGTGTCTGAGGATGATATGCAGATTGCTTCCCAGTTTGGTCTCAGGACCGGGTCCAGGTTAACAAAACCAAAAATCCAATTATTTTATGAATTTCAACTTATTAAAATATCTAAGAAGCTAATTTTGTCATATAATAGTAGATTTGATCATTTATTATTAAACTAATAGAGTCAACAGGATCTAAAATAATAAATTAAATGATCAAACAAATTCATATGGTTGGGTTGTAGACCTTCATGCATGATGCATCAATCGAGTCGAGCTCAAAATCCAAATTCGATGGACCTTTGATGTAACAGCTCGCAAATCAGAGTTGAGATGTGCCAAACATCGATGATACCCAAATGACCTCAGATCGATGAACGGTCTTCTTCGTCGCGTTGAAAACATCAAAATTGGTTAGAATATAAATATTGTACAATTTAATGATCAATTGATCAAACGATCGAGTTGTCAATGCACTGACGTGCATATCAGAGTCAAAAGGCTATGACGATGCCCAAATAACTTCTGATCGATAAACAGACCTTACCATCGTGTTTAGAACATCAAGATTAATCAGAATATAAATACTGCGCAATTTAATGATCAACCGATCAAGCGATCGAGCTATCAATGTACCAACATGCATATCGAAGTCAGGAAGCTGCGATGATGCCCAAATGATCTCTAATCGACGAACAGACCTCACCATCACATTAAGAACATTGAAATTGATCAGAATAAAAATACTGCACAATTTAATGATCAATCGATCAAGTGAGTGAGCTATCAATATGCCAACACGTATATCGAGTCAGGAAGCTGCGATGATGTATAAACGATCTTCATTCATAAAATTTATTGCACCGTTAGCTTTGAAATATTGAAATCTATCAAGTGAGACTATCTGCTACTGATTCAGACAAATCTACGAGAATGTTGAGCGATTGGAAGCAGCGATGTGCATTTTTAAGCTGAAATATACCCGATTTGACGCCGACTTGAACCAAATGGCTTTTGATCGTGAAACAGATAGCATCGTTGCATCTGGAATATTGGAATATCCAAATATTGATATATATTAACTATGTGATTTTGTCGGCGTGAAATTTATATTAAGACTGATTAGATATTTAAAAAATTAATAAAAAAAGCCCTAACTTAATCCTAACTAGCCCTAATCTGACTAAAGGCATGCTCGTTCGACTCTCCCTCTTCACGTACAATCCGCTCGTTCGATCGTCCCCCTTCACACATGCTTTCCATGTTTGTTCGATCTCCTTCAAACTGAAGGCCTCTCCCCTCTCGGCTTTGACTCCCTCAACCATTCTCGCTCCGTCCGTCTCCCCTTTAACCGAAAAGGAGACTCTCATTTTCCTCTCTCATCCAAGCCACACACAAGCCAAGACCGCAAGGTGCTTCATCCCGTAAGCATTCATCTGATCCCTCCCTTCGGCACACTTTGGTTTTCTCTGTTCCTTGTTCTTATCCCATTTTTCTCCAAATCGTGAACTCCCACTCCCCATACCCTTCCCGATTTCCCCTCTTCTTCATCCACTTCTTCCTTCCAATTGCATGGGAAGGAACAGTAAGAGCATGCACAAGCCAAGCAATCCCTTTCTGCCATATCCCCTTTTCCCATCCGTTTATTTCCCCTAGTCGTGCAAGCTGAGCAAAATAGGCTGTTCACCCGTCCGAACAGCAGTCGAAAATCCCTCTTTCTTTTTCCTCTTCCAATCTTTTCTTTGGCGCAGTCGAAGAGGAACACCATCATCAAGCGGGTTCTTATCCTGATTTCGACATTTCCATCTTTCCTTACATCTCCTTCAAGAAGAATGCATCCTCCTCCTTCAAATCGCAAGCAAGCACAAAGCCTTCTTCCCTTTTCCTCTTCAGATCCTTTCTTTGTCGCAGCCGAAGAGGAACACCGTCATCAGGTGGGTTCTTCTCTTGGTTTCTGACATCTTCATCTCTGTCTCCCTCAAATAAAAAAAATCATTTATGAGTTTTATGGTTCAGAATAATGGGCTTTGGTGAATGTGCAATCGATTTGAGCTTGAATGTTTAAAAGGAAAAATATTATGTGTATAGATTGTATGATATGTGTCTCTTTTTAGGTTTGAAGGCCTCGTCATGCTCATCGGGGTATGACGAGATGAAAATCGATCAAGGTGTTACAAAACACCAACCGTTATGCTCATCAGGGCGTGACGGGAAGGCCTCCAAAATTGTTAGATGCGACCCCTATGACGAAATACTGCCGAAATTTTGACTGAAATTCTGGACTTAAGCAAATTAAAATAGAAATAATCTAAACTTAAAAGTAAATAAGAAATGTATAGTAAATACAATGATAAGCCTTAAATAAAAAAAATGGGGAATACTTAAAGAAAGTTTGAAAGAAATAAAACACTTACTCGAAATGGAATTAGATTTTCTCCCCTCTCAGACTCCAAGGCAACACAACTTCTCAAATAAGTGGAATGAAAAGAAAGACCCCCTCTTCGCCTTATTTATAGAGATTGGAGGGAGTAATGAGGGACCCATTCTTATAAAAAAACTAAGTAACTCCTTAATAAAGTGAGTCTGTATTCTCACAAATTTCTCAAACAAGAAAAGAGGAAGAACTAAACAAGTTTTAATTGAGATGGGAGGAGTTAAATATTAAATTCATAAATTAATTATAACAAAGTTTGAAGTCTAGTCATTCACTAAATATGAAACCTGATGTGCAGTTAGGGATAGTGGAGTTGATGTTTGTTTACGTGAATAGAGCCTCTTATTGAATACTCAAAGTATTAAATTTACAAACAAGTAATTATAAAAAATAATTGAATAATTAAAAATTAGGCCTAATATCAAATGAAGTAAGAATCTTAATTGGACATTAAATCAAAGCATAAAGAGCCTCTTGGAATGAAGACACACTCTTAAAATTTACCCAAATAAATTGAAGAAAATCAAACAATTCATCAGAGATTTTTCATGAGATTGAATGATTGTTAATAAGTATAAGCAATGAATCCTTGAAAAATGTTTGAAGTATATTCGTTGCCTTATTAAATACTCGAATTAGAGCAAGGAGAAATTGAGTATAGTTGATGATGAATTTGAGAATTTTCATAAGTGAGAGTCTATTGAATATTCAAATATTAATCAACTTAGAATTAATTAAATATTAATCCAAAAGATATAATAAGTTATTAGATCAATTTACAATACCTGTGATGCCACCAAATTCGCAACACATCATATAAGCGAACATAATGTGTTAATTAAGGTATTTTTAAATACACCCGCATGGTCCCCGACATAATGTTGAATATTTAGATTCAAGTGTTTGAGAATGCTACGTGGGTTGCTTCCCAGTTTGGTCTTAGGATCGGGTCTGGGTTAACAAAACCTAAAAGTCTAATTATTATAGGAACTTTAGCCTATTAAAAAATTTGAGAAGCTAATTATGTTATGTGATAGTAGATCTGATCCTCTGTTAGAAGCTAAACAGAGTTGATGGGATCTAAAGTTCTCAAATATATTCGATTCAATCAATATATCTACCCTGATGATGGCTGTGTTGAATGAAGATTTCAACCGAAGGGGATACCAACCAAAATGTGCTTGCAAGCTCAAATTGAATTAATCAAAATCAAATGTCAACTCAAATACAAAATTTAATATATCATTAAGCTATTAATGGTTAAATGAAATTTAATCTTTACAGAATTAAAGTAAACTCCACTCAATCCACCTTCTGAATGTTTGTCGGAGGTGATAAATTAAGAAAACTCTAGCTCACAAAGGAGCCAATGTCAAATCAAGTGTTCTATTATATTCTCTCTCAATTAATCTCATGCCAATAAAAAGCCCTAACTCAATGTGATTTTTATTTAGTTTGGAGTTTGATTTATTTTTGAAAAGATGAGTTGAGTTTGTTATTCCTAATCAATCCCCATATGTGTTTGATATTTTTGTTTAATTTTTAGATGATTAGATTCATTTTTATGTATTAATTAGGTTAGGATATGAATTAAGTAAGTTAATTAACCCTTACTTATATCACCTTAGCATAGTTAATCAAATAATTATGAGCCAATGAGATGACATAAAAACTCACAAAAATTTAAATTTGCAATACATCTAATAAGAAAAAGGTTAATGCAATTTGGCTCATGATTAATAGTTAATTAAGCTAAGAGGTTTAGCTTAAGTAATTTTAAAACACCCTTTCATACATATGAATTTGGTTTTGATTTCTTTAGTTGAACTTAGGCTATTAAACCCCTAAGCATCTACCCAAAATAGATTAATTAAGTTCTAGAAGTTTTTTTTAGAATTTTTAAAAAATTAATTAAGGGGATAATTAGTGAATTAACCTTTAATTAAGAGAAGATTAAGGAAAGAAAAGAGAGTTTATGGAATAGCTTAGGGAAAATGCCCCAAAATTATTTTCTAAACCTCCTATCTATTGGATCTGACCTTAATCAACTCTAATCATGGATTAAAACCACTAATCACACCTTAATTATCTTTAATTAGGTTACGAAATAATTAGCCAACATATTTGCAATTCCTCCAATTAAGCCTTCAATAAATCCCAAGAAAATTATGGGAGATAGAAGTCATCCCCTAAAATATACCTAAGAAGTTTGGGTTAATTAGAGGCTTAATTAAGAGATAATTAACAAAATAAAAATTCTAATAAAACCCAAAATCAGAGAAAAGCATAATTCAAAATCCATTAAAATTATTTTAAAAAAATTCTAGGTTGAATATCTTTCCATAGAAATTTATTTCATATTTTTTTGAATTTTATTGAAGGAGATATGAATTTTAAAAGATCAATAGATTAAATAGCATTAATTAAAAATCCTTAACTAATACTCACTACGTGTTGTGGCGATCCCAGTTTTTTTACACGATGCGTGAGTCGCTTACTTAAACATCAAATCATAAAGGCGGAGCGGCGACGGGATGCGCTTTGATCTCTACTGTGCGATCAAATATTGGACGGTGAGAGATCAACCCACGGTTTATAAAAGAATAATTCATTTTCTAAATGTAGGAATAATCTCAGCCATCTATCCAAAATGCACGGATGGACGGCCAAGATCTCCCTAGTTCTTCCCCTAGGCTCAACAGAGACCGTCTATGATCTAGGGGAAGATCTGACCTCAATTGAGCTCGAATTGAAACAAAACTTAACCCACACCATCTAAAGCCAATAAAGAACACATCCAATGGTGGAATTTGCATGAATTGAAAATTCCTTTCACCAAAGACCAACACCTCCTATGCTAGGTGGTCAAAAAATTCCATACCTCACCGACGCTCGAGATCGATGAGGTAGCTTCGTCTAGTGGAGATGAATCCCTGTTGAAATTCTTAGGCCTTGGGGTTGAGTGGTTTTCTCTATAGACCAACACCACTTGATGTCTCTTGTGGTTTTAATCCAATTGCTTCTCTCCTTGCTGTGGGAACTGAAGTAGATGCTTGGGTGTGCTCAGATTGGTCCTTAGAGGAAGTGTGCAAGAGGAATTGGAGGGATTTTCAGTGTGGAGAAAGTTGGCAATTCAAGTGAGCTCCCTTATTTTTCAATGGAGAAAATTGAGAAATCTCAAATTCAAATCCCTTTTAGAATGCTTAGGAAGGCTCTCTGATCTTTCGTAAAACTCTCTAGGGCTTTATTGAATTGAGGAATGATGAATTTGGAAGGATCTGACTCCGCAAGATTCTTTGTCGTTTTGATCCAATTGACCACAATAGGAAGGTTGTTTAGGCTGTTAGATGTTGACACATGGTCAGTTTGAGGCCTTGAGTGGATTTCCAACCTCCCATGCGCTTGAAATTGAGTGGAAGAGGGATTTGAAATGAGCCAATTTGACCCATGGGGTCGGGTTTGGCCTTGGTTCTATTTGGGCTGACCCAAACCCATTGGGTTGGGTGCACCACTCTTCATTAGGTTCCCTTGAGCTATTATGAAAGTATCAAGTTGATATGAAGAGGGTATGACCAAATTACCCATGGATTAGGCCAAAATTTGTTCTATGGCCTAGGAGTAGAATGATCATTTTACTGATTTTTTAATTTAGATATGTTGGGTATAGGGAGAAACTAGGTTTGGCTAAGTTTCATGAGATTTGGAATTCATTTGATAAGGTTTGGCTCATGTTGACCCATTTAGGACAAAATGGGTCAACTTGGGTCAAGTTGACCAATTGGTCAAATTGTGTCAAACCAAGGGTTGGGTCAAGTTCATATGACCATTTGAAATATTTTGGCGGCTTTGGTTTGATTCAATTTGGATTAGTTTTGAATTTGGCTCATATGACTTCATTTAGGTCAAATGGGTCAAGTTGACCAATTTGACCCATTTGACCTATTTGAGGTAGGTCAAGGGTAGGTTTTAGGTTTGGTTAGTCATATGGAGTGGATTTGTATCTTTGTTTCCAATCAATTTTGGTTAAGTTCAAATTTGGCTCAACATGATCCCTTTAGGTCAAGTTGGGTCTAAGGTCAATTGGGCTAGGTTAGGTCTAGTTGGCCAATTGAGGCTTTGGCCAAGTTCCACAAGTGATTTGGAATGAAATTGACCCATTAGTTTCAATCAATTTGGCTTAGATCATATTTTGACACATTTTGACTTTTTAGGTCAAGTTGGGTAAACTTGGGTCAAGTGGCCAATTGGGTTAGGTTAGACTCAAATGTTTGCTTGGTCAAGTTCAAACATAGGTCATGAGTGAACTTAGATCAATGGTTTCAATCAATTTGGCCTATGGTAGAATTTGACTATGTTAGATTTTATTTTTGGCTAAGTGTTGACTTGGTCAACCCTTAGGTTTGACTTGGTTTGACCCAATTTGGTTGATTGATCATCCCATGATGAGAGACATAGGTTAGTTTGGTTCAATCCAATTTGGTTAGGATTAGAATTTGGCTCATAAAGGTGCTTTAGGTCACTTTGGGTCAAGTGAGCCTAAGTGGGTCAAATGGCTTGGTCAAAGCTTGATTTGAACTTGATTGATCTTGTATATGGACTTATGATTGAAATATAATTTCATTTGCAAGTGATTTGAAGTCAAATAGGTTTTGATTCATTTGATAATTTCATATTCAAAGAGTGAACACGAAAGGATTTAGGGTTTGATTTTTGAATTGGGTTTTTGATTTGGTGATTGAAGTTTGTATTTATATATGGGTTCATGATTGTAGGGTTGATTGAATCATGAAGGAAAATCAAGAGTTTGACTTGATTTGAAATTTTATTTGGCTAAGTTCAAGATTTTGACTTGAAATGCTTAGGTTGGATTTTGAGTGGATTTGAGTTTGATTTTTGGAATTGGTTTTGATTGTTTGAATTTATATTTCATTTATATATGTGAATATAAATGTGAACATAAATGGATCATGAGAAAATTTCAAGGATTTGAAGTGGTTTAATCATGATTTAGGCTAAGTCTATTAAAAGGGATTTAAAGGACTTAGGAGAATTTTGGAGTTTGAAGTTTGAATTTTTGAATTTGGTTTGATTGATTTATATTTATATTTCATTTATATATGTGAATATAAATGAGAATATAAATGAGTTATGAGAAAATCCCATGAATTTGAATTGATTTGATCATGATTTAGGCTAAGTCCATTAATGTAAAATTAAGGACTTAAGAAGGCTTTTAGATTTGGAATTTAATTTGAGGATTTGATTTGATTGATTTATATTTATATTTTATTTATATATGTGAATATAAATGAGTTTTGAGAAAATCCCATGAATTTGAATTGGTTTAGAGTTGATTTTGGCTAAGTCCATTAATGGAAAATTAAATAGACTTAGGAAAATTTCATGAACTGATTTGGAATTTTGAGTTTAGTTTGATTGGCTTGAATTTATATTTCATTTATATATGTGAATATAAATGATAATATAAATGAATTATTAGAAAATCTCAAAAGATTTGAATTGGTGTAGAGTTGATTTTAGCTAAGTCCTTAAGAGAAGATTAAGGACTTAGGAAAATTTGGACTTAGGAATTTTGATGGATTTTGATCATGGGTTTCAATCAAAGATTTCAATCATGGATTTCAATCATGGATTTCAATCATATGGAGTTGATTTGAGTTTGGAGAAAATCAATCGAGATTGATTTGGAGTTTGAATTGAATTAAGGAAAGTGAGGAGTGGTTTAAGTTGAGGGTAGGCAAGTTTTCTTAACACTCCTAAGGCATGACCTATTCCTATGGCTAACTCTTCTAACTCTACTAGGGCTAGGTTGAGTGTCCACCTAATCACTAGATATGTCTTAAGACTAAGAAACTCTTAAAGTCTAAGAGGAATCTTATGTCTAAGATAGAGAGGATGAGAGCTCATCCTAAAAATGAGGTCAACACTTTCCTCAACCGAAAAGGAGACTCTTATTTTCCTCTCTCATCCAAGCCATACGCAAGACAAGACCGCAAAGTGCTTCATCTCGTAAGCATTCATCTGATCCCTCCCTTCGGCACTCTCTAGTTTTCTCTGTTCCTTGTCCTTATCCCATTTTTCTCCAAATCGTGAACTCCCACTCCCCATACCCTTCCCGATTTCCCTCTTCTTCATCCACTTCTTTCTTCCAATTGCACGAGAAGGAATAATAAAAGCATGCACAAGCTGAGCAACCCCTCTCCACCATTTCCCATTTTCCCATCTGTTTCTTCCCCTTAGTCGTGCAAGCAGAGCAAAACAGGCGGTTCACCCGTCTGAACAATAGCCAGAAATCCCTTTTCCTCTTCCGATCTTTTCTTTGTCACAGCCGAAGAGGAACACCATCATCAGACGAGTTCTTCTCCTGGTTTTGACATTTCCATCTTTCCCTACATCTCCTTCAAGATGAATGCATCCTCCTTCAAACCGCAAGCAAGCACAAAGCCTTTTTCCCTTTTCCTCTTCCGATCATTTCTTGGTTGCAGCCGAAGAGGAACGCCTTCATCAGGCGAGTTCTTCTCATGGTTTCCTGCATCTCCCTCTTTGTCTCCCTCAAATAAAAAAAACCATTTTTGAGTGTTATGGTTCAGAATAATGGGCTTTGGTGAATGTGCAATAGATTTGAGCTTGAATGTGTAAAAGGAGAAATAGTATATGTATAGATTGTATGGTATGTGTATTTTAGTTAGTTTGAAGGCCTCAACATGCTCATCAGGATGTGACGAGATAAAAATCGACTGAGGTATTGCAAAACACCAACCATCATGCTCATCAGGGTGTGATGAGAAGGCCTCCAAAAGCAGATCATCATGAAATGTCAAAATTTTGAGAAATTGGACTTAAGAAAATTAAAATGGAAATCATCTAAACTTGAAATTAAATAAGAAATGCATAGTAAATACAACGATAAGCCTTAAATCAAAAAAAAATGATGGGGAATAATTAAACAAAGTTTGAAAAAAATAAAACACTTACTCGAAAAAAGAATTAGATTTTCTCCCCTCTGAGACTCCAAGGCAACACAACTTCTCAAACAAGTGGAATGAAAGAAAGACCCCCTCTTAGCCTTATTTATAGAGATTGGAGGGAGTAATGAGGGACCCATTCTTATAAAAAAAATAAGTAACTCCTTAATAAAATGAGTTTGTGTTCTCGTAAATTCCTCAAAAAAAAAAAGAGGGGGAACTAAATAAGTTTTAATTGAGATGGGGGGAGTTAAATATTAAATTCATACAGGAAGTATAACAAAACTTGAAGTCTAGTCATTCACTAAATATGAAACCTAATATGGAGTTAGGGATAGTTAAGTTGATGTTTGTTTATGTGAACAGAGCCTCTTATTGAATACTTAAAGTATTAAATTCACAAATAAGTAATCATAAAAATAATTGAATAATTGAAAATTAGGCCTGATATCAAATGAAGTAAGAATCTCAATTGGACATTAAATCAAAGCATAAAAGAGCCTCTTGGAATGAAGGCACACTCTTCAAATATACCCAAATAAATTGAAGCAAATCAAAGAATTCATCAGAGATTTCCTATGAGATTGAATGATTGCTAATAAGCATAAGTAATGAATCCTTGGAAAATGTTTGAAGTATATTCATCGCCTTATTAAATACTCGAATTAGAGTAAGGAGAAATTGAGTATAGTCGATGATGAATTTGAGAATTGTCATAAGCGAGAGTCTATTGAATATTCAAAGAATAATCAACTTAGAATCAATTAAATATTAATCCAAAAGATCTAATAAGATATTAGATCAATTTATGACACCTTTGATGCCATTGGATTTGCAATCCATCATATAAGCGAACAGAAGGCGTTAATTAAGGCATTCTTAAATACACCCGCATGGGCCTCGACACAATGTTGAATATTTAGATTCAAGTGTCTGAGAATGCTGCATGGGTGTGGTGTTTATTTTCAGGATGTGGGACACCATGCAAATCTTAGGTGGTACTTATTGAAGTGATCGGGTATGACATTAAAGAATGATGTACTATCTCAAAAGATAAAAATTACCACCCTATAATGAACCTAATCACCTAATAAAGATTCCTAAGGCATGATGGGTCTTCGAATATACCAGAAATCTTTCCCCTACTTTACGTGAAAAAGTAAAGTAATGTTTATTTTAAGCTGAGTTCATTAAGTTTCCTATAGAGGCAAGCTCCCATAGTTAATTACATCATAAGGAATGAGAATTCCTTAAGAATACTCTCAATTAAAGTAGATAATTAGGGTCTCCAAAGATTTCAAGGTTTAAGACTATCAAAGTATTGGCTATTTTAGAAAATCGAATGAGATAGATCAAGGAGAAGACTTATTTTTGGAATCCAAAGGAAGAAAGTAGGAAATGCTCATGATATTAAGAAGCTTAGTGAGCGTTCCAATCTACCCTATAATATGACTTTATATTTTTGAAATTGAAGAGAGTTAATTATTTGAGTTGACATTTTATTAGATTGCTAAGACTTATAATTCCACAATATAAGATTATGAAAATGCCTAAGAAGTGAGTATTTATGCTCATAGCCCGAAGGAAACAGCTACCTCAGATTCCTAAACTAAGGAGCCTTTGTACAAAACAAAGGCACAACTTAAATTTAAGGTGAAAATGGGTATATGATTTACCTCCATAAGAGAGAATAAACCACCCGACTGTTGGACTTATGCCTGAGTGGCGTAAACTCCTCCTATGCTTTAAATCCATGTAGGCAAGTTTTATGCTTTGCAAGATGGCTAAGCTCTTGTTTATTTAGAAAGGAGACTAAGTCCTTAAACTCACTCCCTAAGAGACTAAAGCATGAGTGGTATGAATCCATGACTGAATCTAATACAAATTTTATCAAATTTATTTGATTCTTTTGGACTTTTTGTTTTGACATAGGCTATGGGATTTTGTATACCAAAATGCATGAGAATTTGATTATGGGTCAAATTAAGAGAGAAAGGGATGTTCTTCCACCAAAGGCTCTTACAGGTTAAGCCTTGATTCTTTGGCAAAGATGGAAGTCTCCTCTTAACAAGAGTGAAATAATATGACATGCATGATATTATACATGCATCCATCCAGCTAAGGAGTTGCTAAAAATTTTATTATCTTAATTTAATTCCTAGGCTTTTATGTGAGGTTATAAGTTATTTTAAAATTTTAATTATGACTTATTAGTGGGATAGAAAATTTAATTTTATCCTAAGAGCCTACCGCATCCAGGCCACACATTTAAGCATCAATCATAAAGAAATTATGAAAAGCATGCTATTCTAATGCACAATCTAAACACAACATCAAATAATTTTATAGACTACCATAAAAGAATAAAAGGCCAGTGCGATCGAGTTCCGTTGTACACCCCGAAAAGAGAAAAAAAGGATGGGTAGCCGAGCTCTGCCCTTATACAATCCGGATTACAAAAAAAAATACATGCTATGGGGGGTCTTCTTTTCTTCATTTCTTCCTTCTTTTTTTCTTTTAATTTGATTTGCTCCAAAGGTATCACAAGGCACCCTAGGGACTAAGCCTTCTAGTCACTGCTCATCCTAATCCCTCATAATACTAATCCTAATGCAAAATTACATTAAAAATAGGAAAAGTAAATCTAGCTACACGTGCAAAATAATGTTAGCTAAACACACCATACAACCCAAGAAGTTATATGGATAATTTGGACTTGCACCCCACACATGGGTAACCAAGCCCACATGTCCTAACGTGGGTTACACTTAGGGGCTAAGCAACATGCACAGCAAATGCATTTATATTTTTATTACAGCGGCCCCTTAAGCACAACCCCATGCAGAAAACTATATTAGGCTAATAACAGCCTAACATCCAGTCTACGAAACATGCATCCTAACATCCAGTCTAAAATATTACATCACAAAATAAAACACAACATCATACATACAACACCCTAACTTAGCACTGGTGGTGACTTAGTATTCTAATGTGTGCTTAAGGCTTGTGTAGCAAGACTTTACTAGCCTTCTTTAGTTTAAGTTTCAATTTGGAGTTTGAATTTAAATTTTACCTTTGGGTGATTTCAATTTAAATGATTCAATGATTTACTTTACATTTTTATCTCACTTTTATTTAGTTAAAGTGATGTTTAAATTTTCAAGAATGAAGAGTAGAATGAATTCTATTTGTAGACAGAACTCACCCTATTCAACATCCTAACTCCTAAAAAGTATAACTGAGATCCTTAAGTATCTTAATTAACCCATTTGAATTTATGTAATTAATTTGATTTGATTTATTTGATTTGATTTAAAATTTAGAATTTGAGCTTATTTAAGTATTTGATTGATTGATTTTGGATTAGATATTTTGGTTTAATTACATCTTGATAATTCAATATTCTTAATATGTAATGAAGTTTAAGTTTATTTAAATTCATGTGTTTTTGATTGATTAATTTTAGATTAAATGTTTGGTCTAATTAAATCTTGATAATTCAATATCCTTAATCTCTAATGAAGTTTAAGTTTGTTTAGATTCATGTGTTTTTGATTGATTAATTATAGATTAGATGTTTTGGTTTAATTAAATCTTGATAATTCAATATCCTATTTAATTCTTTTCTTTGACTATGGTTATATGACTTGACTTTATGTTTATTTGATTCAATTATGGGTCATTCATTTGTAGTTTGATCAGATCAGATTAATTGAGATTTTATTTTGATTTTTAGTTGAGTTTGATTCCTTGTAATTAGGATTTTATCTTTAATCACATTCATTTGTCATGTTCATCAAAGTTTGGTTTGTATTTTGACTTCATACATTGGATAGTTGATTAGTTTATCTTATTTAAGTAGGTTGAATGAGATTTGATTTGATTACATTTTAAATTGATGAGAGTCTTTCTTAATTTAATTTGATTTGATTAGATTTATTAGTCTATAGGTTTGCTTAGGTTCAATGTGATTATGTGATTAGTTTAACTAAGAAGTGTATTTATGTTAATTATAAAAGTTTATTTAATTTTTTAATTTGATTTCATATTTGTTTAGACTAATGATGTAATTAATGACTTAATAATTTAGATTTAATTTAGGTTTTGATTAGTATTTAATTGCATCTTAATTATGTTTGATTAAGCTTAGATTTAATATGATTAATTTAAATAACTTAATTAATTTATTTAAGAGGTATGATTAATTATTTAGATTAAATAAAGATTTGTTTAATTTTTAATTTAATTTCATATTTATTTAGGTTAATGACATAATTAATGATTTAATGATTTAAGTTTAAATTAATAATTGATTGGTATTTAATTGCATTTATGTTTGATTAAGCTTAAGTTTAATATGATTAATTTAATTGACTTAATTAGTTTATTTAATAGGTGTGATTAAATTAATTAGTAGATTAATTAAGTGTTTGATTTGAATTAATTTTAATGTGATTTATAAAATTAATTTGATTTATTAAGATGGTGGATTAAATTATTAAGTTTGCATTAATTAGATGTTTGATTAATTAAGTTTGATTAAGGGTAATTAGTTTAATTAAGGAGTGTGTTTAAGTTAATTATTAAATTAAATAATGATTTATTTAATTCTTAATGTTGTAATGACTTAATGATTTAGGTTTAATTTAGGTTTTGATTAGTGTTTAATTGCATCTTAATTATGTTTGATTAAAGGTTTAATATGATTAATTTGATTAACTTAACTAGTTTACTTGAGGAGTGATTATTAAATTTAATTAGATTTGATTTAAGCTTAATTTTAGGTTAGCTTTAATGCTTAACTTATTTAAATTAATTTGATTAATTAAGTTGATGGATTCATTTATTAAGTTTGCATTAATTAGATGTTTGACTAATTAAGTTTGATTAAGGGTAATTAAATTTTTAAATCATTAGATTAATTAAGGGTTTGTTTAATTAGAGATTAATGACTTAATTTCCCACATGTGAGTGATTTGATTTAGTTAAGTGTTTTACTTAAGTTTGATTTGATTAAAGGATTGTTTGTTACCATCATTTATTATAAAGTGAATTAATTGAATTAATTTTATTTCATTTCAATTAAGTTTGATTATTTATGATTAGAGTTTTATTTGATTTGATTCATTTATTATGTTTGTTTGATTTCATTAACATGTTTGATTTAGTTATTAGGTTGAAATATTTAATGGTTAATTAATTATCTTATTCCAAATGGATGTGATTTAATCATATGTTAATTAAGTTTACTTTAATTTTATTTGGTTTAATTCGATTAGTATCAAATGATTAAAGTTTCCTAAATTTATTGAATTTTGAGTTTGATTTAAGATTTAATCATTTAATTGAGTTTTATTAACTTAAATAGGTTTAATTATATTTAATTTAATTTCCTCTAAAGATGATATTTTTCTGATTTGAGTTTTGATTAATGATTTTTTAAGTGATATTTCATTTTTAATTTTGATTTGATATTTAAATTATTTTTTATATTATATTTTAATTAACTCCTTAATTGATTAAACTCTAATTTTAAGTGTTTGTTAGGGGTTCATTAAGATTGAAGATCATTATTTTCTTAAGAGTCCAGATGTCAATTGAAGTGATTTAAGCCATTTTGAAGATTTTTTTGTAAATTTTTGAATTTTTTATGATTTATTTTATTAAAATGGACAATCTGAACTTCAAAATTTGATTTCTCCCAATCCAGAAGTCTTTTTCACTTAAAATTTTTATGGAAGGTGTCTTTTAACTTTAATTTCAATCTCTAAAAAGTTCAACTTAATCTGATATTTATTTTTTGTTTAATTAATGAAATATAATTTTTACTAAAAACTCAAATTAAGCTCAAAATACTCAGTAAAATATGGGTTTTTTTGATTTGTTGAATTTCTTTCGGAAAGACAAATCCAACTAGCCCTTGTTTGTAATTTTTAGTTAAGTATTTTATTTTTTTATGAATTTTGAAGTTTTAGGTGATTTAAATTAATGTTTTTTATCTAAAGGAAATACGCGATTTTCGGCCTTTGGTAGGAAGAGAAAATGACCGGCTTCTCGGACCGTCGATCATAGTCGGATCACGCGATCAAAGCGCGCTGGTGCCGTCGACGTCGTCCGAGCTCGCCATGGACGGTCAGATCTTATCATGATCGAGCACGGATCGTCGCGATCTAGCGATCGATCGAACGCATGATGGTCGTGCATCGCAGCGATCGGCCGTGTGATTCAGCGTGATTTGCGATCCGTGAATGCGTGATGGGATCGTCATCAATGATCCGAAGGCGATACGATCCATTCGAGCGGCCGTCGAATAAGCGTGGATTGGATGGTGGTTACTGGCGATGAGCAGTTTTTGCTTTTTTGGAAAAAAAATGAGGGTTTCTAAGCCAAACTTGTCCAAATGGACTCGTTTTCACCCCGATTCGCATCCAAAAAATTCTATTTCCTAATTGGGATGATGTAAAGTAAAATTTTTTGATTATTTAGGGGAAATTTTTAAAATCATGAGAAAATTAATACAAAATGCACAAAATCCTAAGGCCGGCTACGGTTTGGCGAAATTTACCTCGCCGGGGATGGTTTTCGGTGGTGGTGAAGATCCAAGCTCCTAGGTATGTGAGGAAGCTTTGGAGTGATCTTTAGCCTTTGCCTCCCTTGAATGTAAGCCTTCTCAATTACCTCAGGAAAAGCAATTGTTTGTTTTGAGCTAAAAATGGCTCTCAAAGAGGTGGGGATGGGTTCCTTTTTTTGCTTTGGGGAGCTTTTGGGGGCTGAATGGTGGTGGGAGCAAGAGATCTAAAGCTTCATTTCCCCTCCTTTTATAATGGCCAAAAATACAATCTTTTTTGAATTTTTTGGCTCCAAATTGATTGCCATCTTGCTTGAGGTGGTTGGGGTGGATGATAAATTTATTGAGGACTTTGGATTTTTTTCTCTAAAGTCCTCTCTTGCTGCCATATGATCATTCCTATTCAATGCAAATACTAGGGAGTAGTAAAGTGCATGTGATGGAGGGAATTAAATGAGGTTGGGTGGAATCCTATGTGGGGAGGATCCATGAGAGATTTGAATGGGTTGGGTTGGTTTTGGACTAATCCCAAATGGATTTAGGTCGGGTTTGATCAGCCTCCAGTGGGTCTTGGCTTGGTTTCAAGGGATTTGGCCCAATTTGGGTCATATTGGATCATATTGGGTCAAATTGATCCATTTGACCAAATTGGCCAAATTAGCTTGGGTTATGGGTTGATTCATGTTCAATTGGCTAATTGAAGCTGAATGTGGTCTTTGGTTTGAATTAATTTGGATTTAATTTGTATTTAGGCCAAATTGACCCTTTAGGCCAATTTGGGCTAAGTTGGGACAAGTTGACCAATTGGCCTCAATTGATCAAATTGGGTTTAGTATGACTTTGGTCAAGTTTGTAATCAATTTGGAATGAACTTGAGCCATTGGTTGCAATCAATTTGGGTTAGATCATGATTTGACCCGATTTGATCCTTTAGGCCAATTTGGGTCAATTTGGATAAAATGGCCAATTGGGCTCGACTGATTAAATTGGATTTAATTATGGCTTTGATCAAGTTTAATAATCAATTTGGAATGAACTTGAGCCATTGGTTGCAATCAATTTGGGTTAGATCATGAATTGACCCGATTTGATTCTTTAGGCCAATTTGGGTCAATTTGGATCCAATGGCTAGTGGGTTTGGCCCAATTGATTACAATTGATCATCTAGGGTGATCAAAATTATGGGAAGGTTTTGGTGAGCTTGGTTTAATCCAATTTGGGTTGGAATAGTTGGCTCAAATGGGTCCTTTAGCTCACTTTGTCAAGTGGACCTAGTAATTGATTGGTTTGGTTTTGGTTTGATTTGAGTTTAGTTAAACTTATATATTTAGATTGAAATATAAATTCAATGATAATCAATTTGGAGTCGAGTTTTGGCTCATTGAAACTTTAAGTCGAAAAGCTAAGTTGACTTGAGGTTGACTTGAATTTAGTTTGATGATTGTAGGTTTTATTTATATTTGGATAAATGATCAAATGAATGATTGATTTGAGAGAAAATTCATTGGTTTTGACTTGATTTAGATAGAATTTGGTTGAGTCAAGAGTTGGCTTAATTTGAGTTTGGATTTGATTTTGATATAGTTTTGGTCATTTGAATTTGGATTTCATTTATATTTGTGAATTTAAATGAAGGAATAATTTATAAAGAGATCAATTGAGTTTGATTTGATCTAAGGAGTTTTATGGCTAGTTCATATGGCTTAGAAGTCTTGGAATTTGATTTTGGGTTTCAATCATTTGGAGTCAAATTTTTGAAATATTGGAGTTTGAATTTGAGATTTGGTTTGAGAATTGAGTCTAGGTTTGATTTGAGAAAGTGTATCTAGATTGGGTTTAGGCTATGTGATAGGTAATTTCCTTAAACCACAGGCGCTAATCTTATGATTAACACTCTAAGAGCTTGGGTTAGTGTTCACTAATCACTAGAAGTGTCTTATGACTAAGGAGTTTTCAGTGTCTAGAAGAGTCTTAAGTCTAAGAATAGGAGGTTAAGAGCTCACTCCAAAAGTGAGGTCAACTGCTGGTTGCTTCCCGGTTTGGTCTTAGGGCTAGGTTCGGGTTAACAAAACTTAAAAATCCAATTATTATAAGAACTTTAGCTTATTAACATATCTAAGAAGCTAATTCTATTATGTGAAAGTAGATTTGATCCTCTGTTATGAGCTAAATAGAGTTGATAGGATCTAAAGTTCTCAAATATATTTGATTCAATCAATATATCTACCCTGATGATGGCTGTGTTGAATGAAGATTTCAAACGGAGGGGATACCTGCATCAAAATGTGCTTGCAAGTTGAAATTGAATTAATCAAAATCAAATGTCAACTTAAATGAAAATTTTAATATATCACTAATCTATTAATGGTTAAATGAAATTTAATCTTTAAAGACTTAAAGCAAACTCTACTCAAACCACCTTCCGTAATTATTTGTCGGAGGTGTCAAATTAAGAAACTCTAGCTCACAAAGGAGCCAATATCAAATTAAGTATTATATTATGTTTACTCTCAATTTCTCATAGAATGACGTGTCCTCAGCGTGGCTTGTTCGGTACCTCATATGATGCATTAATCGAGTCCTATGGTGGTTAATGATAAGGCTCCATTATATTACGATCATGGTAGCTATGCTTTGCTTTACCCTTTGAGTTATGAATCGAATACAATAAAAGCCCTCACACTAGGTGACTTAAGAATCTCAACACCATATAGATTTCTTTGATGACATAATCTATGTGTTACTAATAAGAATCCTTCAATCATGTTGGGTTGACTATCTCCTCTCACTAAGTAGACTATGGACCAAGATAGCCCAAGATGATAGAACCAATAGGATCTAGATCGGGCACGTCATCATTTCCCTAACCATCCGTTTTAAGCTAAAAATGATGAGTTTCATAAATTCTAAATCTAAATTCTAAAACTCCACATTGCTACTACTATACGCTATGCATTTAGTGATCTAATGATAGCTCAAAGTTCTCTCGGCATTGGGAGGGTAATTAATTATACTTGCATAGGAAACGACTAGATTTAAAGTCCTCACCAAATGAGAGAAAAATCTCTAGGTAGTTCCTTATCTACTATTCCATCTACCTTCTAAAAATTACACTGACATTTAAATCATACTCTCTTCATTTATTGAGAGGTCAATGGCAAATTTTTGATATGTGAATCAAAGGGTACACTTGATAGGGCAAAAAGCTCTCTATTAGGTAAGGTAGATTTAAGATTGTTTCCTTAAACAAACACCAATATAAGGATTCTTGACGATGCAACCCATGGTGCGATAAGGATCCCTGGTTGATGAGTACTCCTCGACTAAGTAGACTAGGGCGACTAGGATGACAAAACCATGATATCTAAATTGGCATGTCATCATTCCTCCAAACCATATGCTTTAAGTTAAAGGATGATAAATTTCATAAACCTAAATTCTATAACTCCACATGCTACTATTATACGCTATATATTTAGCGATCTAACGATTAGCCTTAATCAAAAGTTCTCTCTCAGAATTGGGAGGGGTAATTAACTATAGGTTCTTGTGCCTATAAGAAACTTGGAACCAGATCTAAAGTTCTCACCAAATGAGGATGAAATCTCTAGGTAGTGTTTTATCTACTATTCCATCTGCCTTCTGAAAATTACATCGACACACTAAAATCACACTTTCTTCAATTCATATTGTCGAGGTTGGTGGCTTAGACTCACATTGGTGACTCATGGGAATAGATTCTCTTTCTATCTTTGGCTAGTGATATACATACTATAGTAGCAATAAATATTTGAAAATACAAAATAAAAATGGTGATTTAAATTTCTAATAAATTCAGATTACTATTGTATGAGACTCTATGTCGAATAAATCATTTTGTAGAGTATTTTTTTATTACACTATTATTTTGTTCTATAGTGCCTCTACATTTTGAAAGTATGGGGGTGAAATAATAATTTTTAATTACTAATCCCCATCTTTTACTTTTGCAAAATGGATCTGAGACTCCTTTCCTCTTTACTGCATGGTGCAAACATCTGTTTAGCATAATCATCAAAACAGATGTTGCTACCATTCAATTTAGTAGCTTGAATTTCTTAGCTATTATAGCTACAACTCCTGAAGTACCCACCCGTGGAACACTCGTATGAGGCCATGCTAGAAGGCCTCAAGTTACTGAAGCTCATACTAGTCATGCTAGTTCGATCAGCCATTTGTCAGGAGTTCTCCCGACAGAGAACTTTAATTTTTAAAAAATTAGGTCAATCTGAAGCCCCCGTGATAAAAAGAACCGTTAGTGGGCAAAATGTGTCTTTAATGCCTCATGTTCTAATTGCTTCGTCGATTGAACCTTTCATACCTAGAAAGCATGATCATGAAGCTTCTTTATTAGGAAGCAAATTAACCAAAAAGCAAAGAAGAAGAGAAAATGCTGAGTTGAGGGCTCAGCAGATCCCCTTTGAACGACCTAGTGCACAAGCAATACTACCACCAAAAGTGAGTATTCCTACCCATAACAACTTTGATAAATCTAAAGTGGGTAAAAAGGAATAGCTCTACTAGTGAAGTAAAACAGTCTTTCTCGACCCAATAACGTCAAGCTCCACCATCACAGAGGAGACAACTTGAAACACTATCCTTTAAAATACATAAAGTTCTTAAAGTAGCCAAGGAAAGAGGCTTAATGAAAAGAAAATTTTCGAGGCCTGTGGTGATTGAAAATACTGAAGCTCCACCAAGGAGATTGTCATCTCTTCTAGTAACTAGTCATCAAGCTAAGTATGCTTCACGCGATGAGAATCGGAGCATGACACTCAGACCACATGTCCAAGAATTTGTTGTTGAAAGGTCCTCATGAAAGAATAAGTAGGTATGGAGGCCAAGACCCCATAATGAAATCCTAAAGAATGGAAGAGGTGTGACATATGATACATATATTCAGAAATCCACCTCAAAAATAACTTATCAGAAATGAATACCCAAAAGAAGGGATATCATTGATGGAAGACATGATGGTCGACACTCTAAAGAATTCTCTAGGGGATCCCATCATCGATCAGATTCATCCCCATAAGAGAAAGTTGACTTTGATCGTAGTCCTTTAATGGAAGAAGTGTTTGTTCCACACATTGAACCAGAGATCCACTAGAAATGTCGATCAAAAATTCATGTGCAAGAAGAAGATAATGAAGATGGCACTATGAAAGTAGAAGTCATCTATATAGTCAGAGATATAGATGAACTTTCAGCTCAGCACCATCATTAGCAACATGAATACAGGAAACTTGAACCTGAATTCAATGTTTATAAAGGAGAGTCTTCATAGATGCAAGTAGAAGATAGATCTTCAATCTCTACTGAAGATGAAGAAGAAGAAGATCAAAATGAGAAAGAGATCATGGGTGTTGAAGCTATTTATATGGTTGAACCAGGAAATGATCACTGGTACAGCTTTTTATGTCGTCGTTTAGACCAAATAGCTTCTGCAAATGCATAAGGAGAAGGGCGATCAGTTCTTCCCGAAGATAAGCAAGGAGAACAAGAAATAGAAGAAGAAGAAGAGCACACTTGATGTTGATGTTGTGAGAAACAAAGGCAAATGCAATGTCAAATGGAAGTCAAAAATAAGGAAATCGTACAGCTTAGTACCATGATGAATGATATGATGGTACAAATGAATATCATGATGGATATATTGAAGAAGAATATCACATCAATTGTAACACATATTTTGTCTATTAATCAACAGGTAGCTAATAATACAACTTCTATACCACCAGTCGCTCTAGTACCTCAAGCTCCTACAGTACATGCTACACCTGAAGTGAGAAATAATAATCAATGACAAGATAAAGACAGTTATAGTTTCAGAGTAATCTATAAAGTTAGTGAGTAAGGGTCGCCCTTACCCAACTAAATATGATCAAGTGTCATACCCGAAAGGTTACTCAGTACCAAAATTTAATACTTTCAGTGGGCTTGGTAATCCAAAGCAACATCTAGCCCAATATAAGGCTACTTTGTATAACATAAGAGGGAATGATCCATTGCTTTTCCATCAGTTCATCAGTAGCCCGACTTCACTACTTTCGAATGGTATGCATAATTGCTGAATGATTCAGTTAAAACCTTTGCTGAGTTATAGATAATATTCATGAAGAAGTTCACCAGTGCAACTGAGAAAATCATAATCAGTGACCTTGCCTTGCTAAAAAGGAGAAAAGATGAGTCAGTAATAAAATTCATAAGTCATTGGCATAACCTAAGTATGAAGTGTGAGCAATAATTGGAAGAAGAACTTGCAATCCAATTGCTCATGGGCAATATGGATGATAAAATGGCACCATTTTTATGTATGGCATCAATTATAATATTCCAGGACTTGCTCGATAGAGTGGCCAAATTTGAAAAGCTAAACCACCCTAAGTCTGAAATCTATGCAGATAAAACAAAGAGAAAAAAAACCTTCAGACTCAAGAAGAAACGAAACGCATGCCACTTCCTATAGCTCAAATGGTGAAAAGTGGGTAGCATATAATGTGGATAAAGAAAAATAGCTAATGTACAATGATGATAAGGGAAAGAAGCCTATCTATTCTAATCCGTAGCCAAAATTGGTATTAGGAGGTAATGATAAAACTTAGACTTTTCCAAGTGGCGGAGAGCATCTAAAATAAGCACCAAGAGATGATGAGCAAATGTGGCTATCTCTTAAGAAAAAGATGAATAAAGATTATTCCTTTAGAAGGGATAGTGTGGCTAAATTATTTCAACAAGTAATCAAAGTTGGTCTACAATTACCAAAAATTAAAAGGCTAGAAGAAGCTGATCAAGTCAGTAATCTAAATTAATGTCCCTATCATCAGATGATTAGTCATCCTATTGAAGATTGTTCTATCTTCAAAGATTGGCTAGAAAAGAAGTATCAGTGAGGTGAATTTACATTATCCGATAGTGTCCTAGTCAACATGATAAGAGAATCTACAAGGATGATTATGTCCTCTTCCATATCATCCATCAAAGATAAAAAGAAGGAGAAATTAGTTCAGATTGAAGAATGGGAAATAGTAGTCTCCAAAAAGACTATTAAAATGCTGAAACAACTGAAGTGTGTCCTTAGTGTTAAGTGAAAATCAGCACTTGAACCTATATTGGACTTAAGAGAGATGCCTAAATCAAGAATTTGGGCTTCTTGTGCATTTTGATAAGGCTACTTCATCCATAGGTAGTCTACTAAATGCAAAACCTCATATAATCAAAGAAGCCTAAGAAAAAAGATCAAGAAGAGAACTATAACTCAAAAAACTTATTAATAATTTAGACGAGTATATCCAGTCGACAAGATAACCATTTAGGCTTGCAGACTTTATGCCTAAACTTCGCATTATTGAATCGGATGAAGAAAATAATGGTAAATCTTATCCAGTAGAGACACACCAAATCATTTATGTGATATCAGATGTTCTTCAGCATCAATTACTCTGAAATGATAAGGGTTGTTAGATAGACCCGACCAACCCATCAGAATTCTTATCTGGAAAGAAAGAAGTGCCTAAGGAGTTAACATCTAAATTTTGTTTAATGACTCAAAAAGAAGATAATAGTTCAGATGAAGATCTGTGTTTTCCCAATGGAGAAGAGTCGAACTCATCGATATCATTATGTATGAAATGTATGAAGTTGAAAAATGAATCTAGCTCTTTTGGTCAATCCTCCAGAATAAGAAGTGAATTTAAAGAAATTATCTCTTCAGAAGAATCTAAGCAAGATAAGGTGATTCAAGTTCAGTTGAGAAGTGGTAAAGTCTTATCGCTTTCATCAAAGAAAGAAAATCTAAATAAAGACAAAGACATAAAAATTAGTCAACAAAGATATCATTCTGAGAAATCTTAGGATAAAACCTAAATCAAGCAAAAAGATAGATTATAATATTCTATCACATCTGAGAAAGATCCCTACATAAATGAGTGTGTATGAGACTCTCTTGATGTCAAAAGATATCTGAGAAACTTTGATACAGGCTCTCAAAGATTCGGAGAGTTATGAAGCTTACTTTGCCGAAAAATACATGATTGAATCATTGCAAACTCAAGATCTCCCAGTAATCATATTTTCTAAAGAAGATCTTATGTTGGGAACAGCGGATCATAATCGTCCTCTATATGCTACCGCAGAGAGTTATGGCATCTCGATCAGCCAAATATTGATTGATCTAGGTTCTTTTATCAATCTTATGAGTCCAAAAGTATTAAGAGGATTATCACTTGATATCCAATATCTTGGGAGAGACAAGTTGATGGTTCATGGTTTCAATGAGAAAGGGCAGAAAATCTTAGGTTCTTTTATTCTCTAGCTCAAGTTTTAGGATTTATATACAGAAGCCCAGTTTCATGTAATCGATGTTGATACATCATTTAGAGCTCTCTTGGGCCAGCTATGGTTGCATGAGTATGGCATTATCCCATCAACTATTCATCAATGTATGAAGTACTTAAAAGATGGAGAAGAATTTAGAATTCCTGGTAACCTACAACTATTCTCCGCCCATAAAGCAAATATCTATAAAGATGTAAAATACTTAATCCCTAGAGAACCTAAGCCAATAGAGCCTCTTGAAGCAGTAGCATCCACTTCAGGAACTAAAAAGTAATTTCACAAAGTGAAAGAGAAGAATCAAAGAGGAAGAAAAAAAAAGCAATGCCAACTCTCCCTAAAGCACTTGACTCTACACTTAAATCAAGAAGATCGGTTCCTCATTTGGGAAGTGCACACAAGAAGAAGAAGATATTTTTGTCAAACCCATGAGAACTTATAAACTTTCAAGAAAGGAAAAAATGAAATAAGATATTCTGATTCAGACTATGACTTTGAATCTACTTATGAAAATAGAATTCAGATGGTCGCATCAAGAAGGATAGCTCATTTTCTAGTATTAGAGGACTCCTTCAAAATTATACCCATCCCTCAGCAATACTTCAAAGAAATAACACCACTTAAGGTTCATAATATTAAAGAATTGATAATATTCTATGCACTACTGTTGAATAAGAGTCGGAGAATAGGAACTCTATTTTATAAATCTGAAGAGTCTCAATCTCACAAATTTGATCAGCCTACTCAACATGAAAATTCTGATGAGATAGTGCTAACAAGAATACCAATATACTATCTACAAAAATTATGAAGAATGATGCATAAGCTTGGAATTCATATTATAACTACTAAGCATAGAACTCAAATCTTTAATAGGATGTGGAGCCAAAGAAGTCCTCAAGCATCGCGAAGAAGTGATAAGTTTATCACAAAAGTTCTTAGGTTCATCCACAAATCTCATTAAGATAAAGTTTGTTATAATATAATAGAAGCTGAGATTGAAGCTAATAGTGACAAAGAAGATGATCTCCATAAAATTCTACAAATGGTGAAGAAATAGAAGCCAAGCCTGCACCTGAAGAACTCAAAGATGGTGGACAAATAGCTAATATGGATGAACTTAAAGAAACCAACTTAGGAGCGGAGGATGATCCTCGTCCAACTTTTGTCAGTGCCCTTCTACCTGATGAGAAAGTTGAAGAGATAAAAATACTACTTTGTAAATTCAGGAATTGCTTTGCCTAGACATATTCTGAAATGCTAGGCTTATTCCCTAATGTAGCAATTCATAAACTTTCCATTAAACTAGATGCGACACCTGTTAAGTAAGCTCCTCGATGAATGAGACTGGAGATTGAAGAACAGGTAATCATAGAAACTAAGAAGATGATCGAAGCAGGCTTCATTTGGGAGGAAAAGTATGCAGATTGGATAGCAAACATTGTCCCAGGTAGGAAGAAGAATGGCCAAATCCATCTCTGTATTGACTTTCAGGACCTAAATAAGGCGAGTCCAAAAGATGACTTATGCTTCTAATATCAGAACTACTAGTGGACAGTACTTCCAACTACGACATGTTCTCATTCATGGATGGATCATCGGGATACAATCAAATCAAGATGGCTCCTAAAGATGAGAAGAACACATCACTTAGGATGCCAATTGATATATATTGCTACATAGTCATGCCTTTTGGTTCAAAAAATGCTGGAGCTACATACTAAAGAGCCGTGATGCATATTTTTGTTGAGTTAATTCACCGGAAGATGGAGTGTTATGTTGACAATTTGATGGTAAAGAGCTTAAATCAAGAAAGTCACTTTAAAGACTTGAGAATTGTATTAGAGAATAAAAAAATATGATCTCAAGATGAATCTTCTAAAATGTGCGTTCGGGGTATCCTCCAAAAAATTCCTTGGGTATATTGTACTTCACAGAGGAATTGAAATTGATCCTTCTAAAATCAAGGCAATTATGGAGATGCCTCCACCAAAGAGTTTGGGTCAGCTCAGTTCTTTACAAGGACAGCTTGTATTCATCCATCAATTTATATCAAACCTATCAGGATACTATCAACCATTTACAAAGTTGATGAAGAAGGATGCATCATTCAAATGGGACAAGGAGTGCCAAGAAGCCTTCAATAGCATTAAAAGCTACCTGTTAAATCCACCAATCCTTGCGCAGCGTCCACTCCTAGGAAGCCCCTCATTCTATATACATGCATTAGAAGTGTCCCTTGGAGCATTATTACAACACAATAAAAGCAAAGAGAATGCTCTTTATTATATCGGAGGTGATAGGGGCGAGATACTTTTGATAGAGAAGTATTTGTTTGGAATTGATCTTTGCGGTCAAAAGCTCCATCATTATATGTTATCTCATAAGATTACCCTCATCTCAGATCGATCCAAGTACTTGATGACAAGACGTTGGGGTAAACTTGGTAAGATGCGTATTGCTTATATAATTTGATATCACATACGTTCCACAGAAAGCAATGAAGGGACAAGTCTTAGCAAATTTTCTTGCTGCACATCCCATCCCTGCGGACTCTTCTCTTAATGATGATTTACCTAATGAGAAAATTATGCTCATTCATGAAAGAGAAAAATCACAAATTTGAGAAATGTACTTTAATGGAGCCTCATCGATCAAACAAGTCCAACCTTTAAATTTCTTAAGGGCAAGAGCAGGAATCAACATCATCTTCATAACACCAAAAAGGAGGGATAATGAGATGATCATATGGGTTGACTGAGCCAAGAACTAATAATGTAGCCAAGTACGAAGCATTAGTGGTAGGTCTTGAAGAAGCTATTTTCATAGGCATTCAAAACCTGCATATTTTTGGTGATTCTAAGCTTATTATAAGTCAAGTACTTGGCATATATAGAATCAACAAGCTTGAGTTAGCTTTCTATCACTAGTGAGTTCTCGAGCTTATGAAGTAGATAACAAATGTCACACTAACTCGAGTCTCTTGATCCAAGAATAGTAAAGCCGGTTACTTTGCAAAATTAGCTAAGAAAATGGCAAGTATGAATGGTGATTATGTCATGATCGTCATATTTACTCGATGAGTCCTAGAGCCAGCAAAGTATCAATCCTTGCAGGTAGAGGGGTTATCAAATTTGACCTAGCAGGATGCAACTCAAGTTGCTCCTCATACTCTCCAAAAGCAACAAGAGGTTGTACCGAGAAGAGCTAAGAATGACATTGCCTTAGAGAAGCAGTGTGAAACCTTTATTGTAGAAGAGCCACATGATTGGAGGTAACCTTTCATCGACTACTTTAAAGAAGGAAAATTACCAAATAATAAATTACTAGTAGCTCAAATCAAAAAGAGAATGTTGCACTATGCTTTCATCAACAACACTTTATATCGTAGATCCTTTGAACAAATGTGACTACGATTCCTAAATGTAGATGAAGCTAGCAAAGTGATGGTTGAAGTTCATGAAGGACTTTATGATGCACATCAGTCAGGTCCCAAGATAGCAGTAAAGATCAAAAGGATGGGCTATTATTGGCCATCTATGGTGAGAGACTGTATCAATTATGCTAAGAGGTGCCATGAATGTCAAGTATAAGGGAATATAATCCATCATCTTGCAAATCCACTACACCCAACAATAGCATCTTGGCCATTCGAATGTTGGGGTACAATGTAATTATACCAATTGCTCTGACATCTTCAGCTGGACACCGCTTCATCCTAGCAGCGACTGATTATTTCTCTAAGTGGGCTTAAGCTACCCCATTTAAAGAAGTCACTACTGACCAAGTGATCAACTTCTTTGCGCATAATGTGGTCTATAGATTTGGAGTGCTGCATTGAATAATTTTTGATAATGATATAGCTTTCAAAAGTACAAAGATTTATAGATTCATCGATCGACACAAAATTGATTAGAGATACTCTTCAATATATAATCCAAGAGCAAATGGTTTGGCTGAGGCCTTCAATAAGACATTAGTCAAGCTGCTCAAGAAGATCCTTACTAAAAATAAGAGAGAATGATATACTAAACTAATAGAGACACTATGGGCATATCGAACCACCTATAAGATGCCGACTAAAGGCACTCCTTATTCATTGATATTTGGAACTGAAGCAGTTCATTTGCTTGAAGTTGAGTTGTCATCACTTCGAGTAGCCATCCAATACAATCTAACTGAAGATCAAAATGCTCACTTGAGAATGGAGGAACTCGACACGCTTGATGAAGTTAGATTGCAAGCTCATAAAAGTTTGGAAGTTTATCAAGCAAAAATGTCCAGAGCTTTTGACCATACGGTGTCACCTCAAATATTCCAAAAAGGGGAATTAGTCCTAGTGTTGAGAAAAATAATAATTCCTAATAAAAAATTTGGTTGCAAATTTGAGCCTAATTGGGATGGCCATTTTGTCATTGAAAAAGTATATCAAGAAGGGGCATACTAACTCATTGACCTAAAGGGTGAAAAATCAATACCGCCAATTAATGGTCAATACTTAAAAAAGTATTATATATGATGAATACATTCTCGAGGTACAATAGAAATCCCCTTGTAAGATAGGGGACATTTTTTTAGTATATCTATTTAGGTCGACACCGTGCTTCATGCCGAGATCTCTAAATAAATATACTTACTCAAGATAAAAAAAACAAACTTTTCTATGAAAATTCCCTTATTACATAGGGGGTATTTTAGATGTCTATACATATATGAAATCAATGTTACATGTTAAATCCCTCTTAAGAATATATCAACTCAAATATTGATGTATTTATGTAATTTCATCTTGAAAGTTCTTCTAAATGTGCTTTAGAATTTCCCCTGCAAGATAGGGGCATTTTTATTTTACGTTAAGTTTATTTGAATTGACATCATGCTATAAGATGAGATCCTCGAATATATTCTAATTCAGGTTGACATCGAGCTTTACGCAGAAATCCCTGAATATATCCATAATTTTTATTATTAAGTTACAAGTTCTCGCAGGAGCGAAAAGAATCTATTTCTATGCATGAAATGATAGACATAAATGTCAAGAAAATTTTATCTCCCAGATTCGTCAAATGTCGGAGATCAAGTCAAAAGAGCTCACAATCTTGGAAGCTTCAATCAATTGAGTTGGAAAAACATCCACCTCTACTTCCTGAAGTCTAGGACACGGATAGGTTCTAAAGGTTGAACTTAACAAGCCTATAAATAGCCGAGTTGCTGACTCTCTCCTCACTCAACAACCCGTAAGAAAAGGCCACAATGAAAGAGCTCCCGTTCATCAATCTGATGACAAAACTACCAACCCATCACAGCATAAGTTGAAGAATCGAGTAGGTTATAAATGTTGAACTCAACAAGCCTAAATGTGGTCGAGTTGATGACGCTCTCCTCACTCAACAAGCTGCGAGAAAAGGCCACAGTAAAAGAGCCCCAGCTCGTCAGTCCAATGATGATAGTTGTTCAATCTCAAATCAAATCCAGCTTAATGATTACAAGCAACCAGAATCCAAGAGATCTTTCTACTTGATCGATAGACCAAGATAATCTGAGAAAACTCTCAATTCAGAGCTACCCCAAGTCAATCTTTATATTGCCCGCAAGGTGATATTTCAATTTATTTTCAAATGATCTAATCAAGCTCAAAGCACAGATCAAAGGCAATCTCCTCATCAAGTCCGTCAAAGTAGAAAGCATAGAACTGAGGGAGCAATTCCATAGTTCATACAAACCTGATGGCCGAACTAAAGAAATCTTGTAATTATTCAGTCTGTTAAAGCACACATTGCTAGGCTGACAACTCAACATTATAGACCTTATATAAGTTGGGAGGCTGGGTCATCTGTATGTACCCTTCAATGAGTCTATCAAGGTAGCAAGTACAAGACTTAGGGTGTACATACACTTCCTGATAAGTCAATATGGACAAATCAGGTCAATCCTTCATCAAGTCCATCAAGCTTAAAGCTAGGACAGAAGGAATTCCAAATCTCAAAACAAGTAGACCAATTCCTTCATCAAACCCAACCAAGCATGAATCCAGGGTTGGAGGAAACTCAAATCTATCATGACATAAAAGAAAGAGATCTTCAACAAAACCATTGAAGTAGAGAGTAAATGGTGTAAGAACTCTTATCTATCCAACAAGTGGATTCTGACAAATCGGACAATCCCATCACTTAGCATGTCCTAAATAAGACATCATACTAATGACAAATCCTAACAAAGCTCCGTAAGCTATTCCAATTAAAGTTGAAATGATCCAAGTTCTATGGCCAGTCCAAAGGGTCAACCAGTTTTCAACAAACATGACTTGCTCTATGCACGAATCACATTTTTTGGGGGGTATTTGTTGACCTTCACATATGCTACACAAGCTGAATCGAGTTTATAAGGTGAATTCGATCGACTTTGGATGCTTTAGAGCACAAAGTGGAGCTGAGATGTGCCAAACATCACCGAAATTAGTCCAAATGACCTCTGATCGATGAATGGACTTCGCCATCGCATTCAGAACATTAAAATTGGTTAAAATATAAATATTTCATAATCTAAAGATCATCCAATCAAGCGATCGAGGTGTCAACATACTTGCATACATATCAAGGTCAGGTTAGCTTCGAAACATCAAAAACTACCAAATGAGACTGTTAACGCTCAATTCAGACGAGTCTGTACAAATGTTGAATGATCGAAAGTGACAGTGCACAAATTGAGGTTGAAATACACTAGACGTCACCAAAATCAGCCCAAATGACCTTCGATCGATGAGCGGACTTCACCATCATGTTCAAAAATGTCAAAACTGGTCAAAATATAAATATTGCATAACTTGATGATCAATCGATCAAGCGATTGAGTCATCAATGCGCTTATACATATATCGAGGTCAGGAGGCATTAACACAAATCAAACGGCTTATGTTCATGAAATTGATTGTACAGTTAGTCTCGAAACATCAAAATCTATCAAGACTATTTGCACTCAATTTGGATAAGTCTGTGTGAAAATTGAGCGGTTGAAAATGATAATACATATTTTGAGCTAAAATTAACCCAATTTGACGCTGACGTGAACCAAATAGCCTCTGATTGCAATGGACTGTGCCGTTGCATTCGAAACATCAAAATAATCTTGAATCAATATATATATTAACTCTATATTGAGGTTGGCATAAAGTTCATATTAAAATTGATTAAGCAATAAAAATATATTAAAAAAAACTAAATCTATCCTAAATCCCTAAACCAGTTCGGCTTGGCTCCTCCTCACTCTCATGCGCCCCTCTGCGCCCACGATCAAACTCCCGAATCTCGATCATTCGTCTCATTGAACCCGCCCTTTACAGGCTTGCTTCCTCTCTCTTCTTCTTCTTCTTGCAAGCCATGATGTAGCTTCCTTCTTTCATCTTTCTTCCCATCCCATCTCTTCCATTTTCTCATAACCAAGCACCTCCTTCTTCATTTTTTTCTCTCTCTCCAGCCAAAAGTAGGTTCTAGTTCTTCCTCTTCCTTCTTCTTCTTCTCATCTTCTTCTTCTCTATTTCCTTCTTCTTTTCACAAATCCAAATTTCCATCTCTTCGATTTTCCATTTACTCACAAAATCCGAATTTCTTTCTCTTCGATTTTCCATTTCCTCCCAAACCAATACTTCCTTTTATCCTCATTTCTTCCCAAAATCAAATTTCCCTTTAACGGATCCACCCTTAGTCGATCTCCTTTCTTTTCACAAGCGAGGGTAGCCGAGAGGCAACACCATCATTAGGCGGGTTCCTCTCGATATACCTCTTCTCTTTATCTCATTCTTTGCATCCTTCTAATTCCCTTTGTGGAGAAACATCATCGGGTTATTCTCTAGGCTTTTGTCATTTTCGTCTCCTTCTGACCTTTCCTTTTGTCGTAGCTAGAGAGGAACATTGTCATTAGGCGAGTTCTTCTCTCGGTTTCTGGCATCTCCCCATCCCTTTATCGATCATTGCAAACGTGCATAAAAATAAGTCTGAACTTGTGTGATGTGAATGTGTATATGCATATGCTTGTTTCTTTGCAGGTTTGAAAGCCTCATCGTGCTCATTAGGTGATGAGATAAAATCTTGTAAAATATCATTTCATAAATTCGGGTGTCAGTCAATAGATCTGAAATGTTAATCTTAAAATTTCATCAAGGACTTAAAAGAATAAAGATTCATTTAAGAAAAAAGAAACATAAAAAATAATGAAATAATATGAAATTAAAATTGCATTAAACAAGTCAAATGAATTTACAAAATAAATAAAAATGTGAGCATAAGAAAAAGGGGATTATTTATAAAATCTTTTTTTATAACTTAGAATTGAAATGATTTTCAAGATGACCACGAGAGATAAATTTAAAAGAGATTAAATAATTCATAAATGAATTTGAGTGGGGATTCAATGATTCATAAATTAATTAAATGCTATGCTTAAAACAAAGAAGAGATGGGTGAACTCAATTAGATTTGTCAGATCTGAAATAAAGTTTGAGTTTCAATATATATATATATATATATATATATATATATATATATATATATATATATATATATATATGTATGAACTTGTGACATTATGCCTCACATAACTTCAGAGAAGGTTCGATCTAAACATTGAAAATTTCTTATGAAATGAAACATAGACTTCAAGCATGGAATTCAAATGAATTTTGTAAGTGATCTCAATAGAATTTCATCGAATCTTTAAGCTTAACTTCAAGCGATAGAATGAATAGAAATAGCTCACAAACAAATTTGTATTAAGCTCCATAATTTGGTTTTAAAATGAGAGCTTAATTAAATGACTCATTGGTAAATGTGAATGGTTTGATCATTTGGTGATTCATTAAAGAATTTGAAAAGAAAAGAAAGAGTGTTATTTCTACGTTTGGAATATCTATATGATCATAAATGAAACTCTTATACAGCGAATAAAGCTTTTCATTGAATGTTTCCAAGTGTAATCAATGAAGAATCAAATGAAAATGATTCTACATTTGTATAAACACAAAATTAAATATTGAAATAACACAACGCCACCGGATTTGAAACACATCATACAAGCGAACAAAAGGCATTAATTAAGGCATTCTTAAATACACCCGCATGTGCTCCGACACGATGCTAAATACTTAAATTCAAGTGTCTGAGGATGCTGAGTGGGTTGCTTCCCGATTTAGTCTTAAAAATGGGTTCGAGTTAACAAAACATAAAAATATATTATATGAATTTCAACTTAGTAAAATATATGAAGAGATAATTGTCATGATAGTAGATCGATCATCATTGCTAAAACAGTTTCACAGGATCTAAAGTTCTCAAATATATTCGATTTAATCAATTAATTACCCCGATGATGGCTGTGTTGATTGTTAATTTCAACCAGATGGGATACTCCCATCAAAATATTTTTTTTTTCTAATTTTAAATCAAGTTAACCCAAATTGAGTAACAATCTAAAAAATTGCTTAAATGAAATTCAATCTTTAAATGCTTAAAACAAAACTCAATCTATCTACCTTCCATAATTGTTTGTCGGAGGTGACAAATTAAGAAAACTCTAGCTCACAAAAGAGCCAATGTCAAATCAAGTGTTCTACTATATTCACTCTCAATCAATCTCATGCTAGTAAGGATGTGACCCGTGTCCTCTAACTGCATGGCTTAGCCAATAGGCTCCACAGATGATGCAGTTATGACCAGAGTCCTCTGATTGAGTGATTTCGCCAATAAGGCTTCATTATATTATGATTATGATCATAGTCCGTATGCTTCCCAATGGCTCTGCCCTTTGAGTTGTGAGTCATAAGGTATACTTGATAGGGCAAACAACCCTCTGTCAGCTAAGGTAGACTTAAGCCTGTATTCATAGACAAACATCACCCTAGGTCTACAAGAATTTCTTGGACGACGTAACCCATGTGTTATTGATAAGGATCTTTCGGGCAGGTTGGGTCGACTACCTCCTCTGACTAAGTAAACTAGGGACCACAATAGCCCGGGATGATGAAACCATGGGATCTAGATTGGGCACGCCATCATTCCCCCAACCATTCGGTTTAAATTGGAATGATGAATTTCATAATCTTAAATTTTAAACTCCAAATATTGTTACTATACGCTACGCATTTAGTGACCTAATGACTAGCCTTAATTGAAAGTTCTCTCTCAGCATTGGGAGGGGTAATTAACTATCGGTGCTTGTGCCTATAGAAAACTTAGAACCAGATCTAAAGTCCTCACCAAATGAGGACAAAATCTCTGGGTAGTGTCTTATCTACTATTCCATCTGCTTCTGAAAATTACACCGACACATTAAAATTACACTCTCTTCAATTCATATTATCGAGAGATTGGTGAAAAATTTTCGGAGCTCACAATAAGATATGTGAAGGGCCTTAATATTAACACACAAGATAGGCTTTAAGAGATAACAATAAAAAAATTGGTTTCAAATTCAAAATAAAAATGCTTATATATGAATATATGTTAGCAAAATACTATAGTCATAAATATATGAACTAAATTTTCATTAATCAACAAATCCTTTTATAGTAATTCCATAAAGAAAACTATAACAATATATAATATGAGAAAGTAAAAAAATTTTAAACAAAAAAATTATAAATTATAAGTAAATATTGAATCAATGAAATAAACATTGCTTAAAGATCTACTGTTATAGTGAATACACCAATTAACCTTACTAGGATCCTTTAAGAGAATATCTAAATCACAAATGAGTTTTCATGAAATCTAAATGGATAATCTAGATTTAGTGAAACATAAAAAAGTAAGGCTCAAGACATGGAACATGAAAAATAAAATGGGCACTATTTATGATGTGATATTAATATAACAAATATCATCTTAGTAGAAGATTAAGATAAAGTATATGGCATTTTTGATAAAAATATGTCAACTATTCTATGATAATTTATAATATGGTGTATTCATAATTATATGTATGAAAGAATAATAATTTATGCATTACATGTTAGCTCATTCATATGCAACTATATTAGACATATTCGCACATATCCAAAAATTGTCTCATAAATAATTTATTATAATACTTTATATATATAATCATCTTGTCAAGATATTTTAAAAAAAAAAGACTCTGGCATTCACCCACATGGTTAAATCTAATAAGTCCCAAGATAATTATCGCTCTATGGATATTCCAACCCAAAAACACTAATAACAAAAGGATAGCATTAGCATTTATATCGTAGATGAGTGTTATGAAAATCTAATAATAAAAAATCAATCTTCTTTCATATCAACTTAACGTAATTTACATGAACAATGACCTCTACATGCAATGGAATCATGAATGACCATTTGTAATATTTGATTACTTTCAAGAAGATGAATATTTCACATAAAAATTAGAGGAGTTTCATCTGCATTTTGAGTGGCCCTAAATTTAATCATTATGTTTTAATTAATTTTTTGGCTTATATATATGTGTCTGATTCATGAATTATAAGTGTTGTTAGTTTTCTATCATTGAGATGAACACATATATTCAATGATTATCACCAATCATTAACATTTTGAATTCCAATGACATATGAATTACACCTTAAAATATTTTGAACAAATCTATTCTATAATTGAGATGAATTGATCATGTATTTTTTGATACCTTAAACTCATTATATATATATGACATTAATATTTTCAAGATGGTCCTTTCTATTCATTGATTAAAGACTTTACAATTGAAAGTTATCGCACAACAATTGAGCTGAACCTGTCAACTATTGGCCTGGGTCAGTTAGTCGGGTTATTGTAAGAACATCATCATCAAACAACTATTTTAATAAGGTAATGACAAAGATGATATGATGTTTTTATTATTGATAAAAAATAGTTAATATTCACTTTTTTATAAGGACTAGCTTATTACTTAAATATATATAAATATACCACAAATCTTCTTATTCTCTATAGTATAAACTCCAAGCACATTAGTGTCCTAGAGAATTCTAAATTCTTAACACACAGTTGTGCATATTTTTGAAATTTTTATCATTTTCAAAGCTAGTAGACATCTTTCAATAAACATTGATCAATATTGCGGGCTTCGAAATTCACCACCGACCTCTTACATTGAAGAGAATTTGATTTAAGTGTCAATGTTATTTTTAGAAGGCAGATGGAATAGTAGATAAGACACTACCCAAAGATTTCATCCTCATTTTGTGAGAACTTTAGATCTAGTTTTAGGTTTCCTATAGGTGCAAGCACATATAGTTAATTACCCCTCTTAATGCTGAGAGAGAACTTTTAATTAAGGCTAGTCATTAGGTTGCTTAATGTGTAGCGTATAGTAGCAACATGTGGAGTTTAAGATTTATATTTATGAAATTCATCATTTCAACTTAAACTGGATGGTTCGGAGAATGATGACATGCCCAATCTAAATCCCATGGTTCCGTCATCCCCGGTCGTTGTGGTCCCTGGTCTAATTAATCAGAGGAGATAGTTGACCCAACCTGGCCAAAGGATCCTTATCAGCAACACATGGGTTATGCTGTCCAAGAAATCTTTACATAATAGGGGTGGTGTTTATCTAAGGAGACATGCTTAAGTCTACTTTAGCTGATAAAGGGTTATTTGTCCTATCAAGTATACCCTATGATTCACAACTCAAAGGGTAGAGCTATTAGAGAGCATACGGGCTATGGTCGTGATCGTAATATAATGGAGCTGACAAACCACGATCGAGGACTCGGTAATCGCATCATCTGTGGAGCCTACTGGCCAAGCCATGCACTCAGAGGACACGGGCCAGGTCCTTACTAGCATGAAATTGATTGAGAGTGAATATAATAGAACACTTGATTTGACATTGGCTCCTTTATGAGCTAGAATTTTTTTAGTTTATCACTCTCGATAAACAATTATGAAAGATGGATAAATTGAGTTTTGATTTAAGCTTTTAATGATTAAGTTTTATTTAAGCTATTTTATTTAGATTGATATTTAATTTGAGTTGGATTTGATTTGAAAGTAGAATCACATTTTGATGGAAGTATCCTCTCTGGTTGAAATCACCATTCAACACAGCCATCATCAGGATAGTTAATTAATTGACTTGAATACACTTGAGAACTTTAGATCATGTAGACTTTGTTTAGCTCCTAACAGAGGATTAGATCTTTTGTAACATGACAGACTTAGCTTCTCAAATATTTCATTAAGTTGAAATTCTCATAATAGATTTTTAAGTTTTGTTAACCCAGACTCAGTCCTAAGACTAAACCGAGAAACAACCCTCACATCATCCTCAGATACTTGAATTTAAGCATTCAGCGTAGTGTCGGGGCCCATGCGGGTGTATTTAAAAATGCCTTAATTAACGCCTTCTGTTCACTTGTACAATGTGTTGTGAACCCGGTGGGGGTAGAAAGTGTTGTAAATTTTAAAATATTACTCACACTTGGATTGCTTGTTGAATTTTTCAATTCTCAAATATCATTTGGCATGTAGCTGTTAAAGAATTTTTAAGTTTTTATCAACTAGTCACTTTCATCTTTTATTCTAAACTAAAAGAACCAATTTTTTCTTCTATAAATGAGCATTGAGTTTATCATAACTCTAATTCAAATTATACAAATTTTTATTGATTCACTCAATGTATCACGTAGTGTAACTTCAGTGATTATTGAAGGAGTTTGTATATACTCATTGCCAAGCTAGTTAATTACATTGTAAATCCTTTTATAAATTTCATTTGAATACCATTAATCTTAGAACTAAGCACTTAGATATATCATGATTCTCATGTGCTTTAAATATAACTTAAAATATAGGATTCAAGTGATCCTTTTAAAGGCTACATTCATGAGTGATCATGAGTTGCCTAATCGAACTTGTGCTTGTTGAAAAGCTATCAAATCGCTTGCGCATTATTTTCAATTTAAAATTGGACACTCGGATTTATCATCAATTATTGGTCATTTGATATTTGATCAAGAATCCTATTTCTTTTAATATCCACTAATCTGCAATTGTTTAATTAATTCTTTTATAAGTTTGCTATTAGCCTCTCCAGATTTCAACTAAAGCTTGTTTAGTTTTTATGAAGTTTGAAGAAAAGACAAACCGCTCACTTAACAGCTTATGCAAATAATTGATGACTATTTCACAGGAACATGTCTTCCTTCAATGTCCTCGAAGGCTTTATTTAGTTCTTGATATGAATCTTGTAGTGTGTTATAGTTATGATTAGTTTCTTCAAGTAATTCTCAATTCTTAAAATGGTAGCATCATTAAATCCTTTATGAATATCATTCCAAGTTTGATTTGTTTTTGCACCTTAGTCTTGATTTTGGGACTTTGCACTTTCATATTGTTTCATTATTTATGTGTTTTATCCTTTTTTCTTTGATTTAATGTTTTACTTTTGTACTCGTTGTATGTTCTTTTCCTCCCCTCTTTTTCTTCTTGTTAGATGCTTTTAGTTTGAATTTAGTTATATGCTTTCTTGCTTAGTGTTATTAAGTCGGTTCATTTTATTCTCCCATTTTTTTCTAAACCAAAATGTTTGACACAATTTTGGCAGCTTCTCGCATCATCCCTGTGTAGGGGGCAGCATCGAGAGTATTTTGGCTTTCTCGGTATGTCCTAATGAGAATAGCGAGTTGTGTCTTGCGACACGACAACCGATTTCAATCTCGTCACAGCCTAATAAGCGTGACAAGGCATTTAAACCTGAAAGAAGACAAATGCAGGGCAATATATATATTCATTTCTTCTTCCTTTTTCTAAGTCTAGAAATTTGATAAAATTTTGGTAGCATTTCAGCTATGGGGAGCGACATCTAAAGGATGTTGGCTTACTCGGTATGCCCTAATGAGCATGACGTGTCAGAAATTACAACGATCCTTCATCTCGTCCTAATGAGAACGACGAGGCCTTCAAACCCAATATAAGCATATATATATATATATATATATATATATATATATATATATATATATATATATATGTTCTGAGTCATTTTTTTGTGCGTTATAATGATTGGCAAAGAGACAGAGTTAGAAATGCTGAAAATTAAGAGAGGAACCCGCCTAATGACGATGTTCCTCTTTGATTGTGGTGAAAGGAAAAGTCAGAGAGGGAGATAGAAAGGGAGACGTAGAAAACCATGAGAAGAACCTGCCTAATGACGATGTTCCTCGCCGGTTGTGGCAAAGAGAAATTGGAAAGGTAATGAAAAGGGGGAGATGCCGGAAACCAAAAGAAGAACCCATAAATGTGTTCTTCCCAATGAAGAGGATTTGGAAATTCGGATAAAGGAAATGGGGGAACTTTCGGATTGAGGAAATTAAGGAATTTGAAAGTGGATTTTCGGTTTTGGTGGAAATGAGGGAAGAAAAAAAATGGATTTTCGATTTTGGTGAAAAATGAGGAAGAAAAATGGATTTATGATTTTGTGGAAATGAGAGAAGAAAACTAGATTTTCGGATTGGAGGAATGAGGGGGAAAAATGAAATGGAAAATAAAGAAGAAGAAAGGGAAGAAAGAAGAAGGAAAGGGGATAATTTCGGTTTGGGAGAGGGGAGGAAAAATGGGAAGAAGTGTTCTTTCGGTTTAGAGGGAAGAAAAAGGAATTTGGATTGGAAAAGGAAAGAAGAAGAAAGAAAGAAAGAAAAGAAAGGAGAAGGAAGAAGAAGACTTCTGTTTGGATGAGGGAGTGGAAGAGGAATGCTTTTTCGATTTGAAGGGAAGAAGTGGAAGAATTTCATTGATTTGGACGAGCCAAGTGGGAGGAAGTCCTTTGCCTTTCGATTTGAAGGGAGAAATCGAGAGGGAGCAGTTGGAGGAGGGGAAACGGTTCGTGCGTACGTGAAGAAGGAGGGAAGCCGTTCGGTCAAAGAGGAGAGCTCCCGTGCGGTTGCGTGAAGGAGGAGGGATGCCGTTCGGTCAAAGAGGAGAGCTCGCTTTCAAGCCAATGTCACACGTGAAGGGGAATATGGCCTGGGTGCCATGAGGGAGAACCCTGAATGTGAAGAGCAATTAGGGCCTATTTAGGCTAAATTTTTCTAAACATTTAATTGAATCTTAAATATGAGTTTTATTCCAACAGACTCATATAGTCAATATATATCAATTTTAGGATATTCTAATGTTCAAAACAGAATCCTACAACGGAGTCGCTTTGGTTCAAGTCGATATCAAATTGAGTCCATTTCAGCTCAAAATGTGCATTATCATTTCCGACCGCTCGACGTTCGCTCAGACTTGTCTGAATTGAGTGTGAACAATCTTACTTGATAGATTTTGACATTTTGAAGCTAATAGCTCAATCAATTTTACGAACGGAGGTCATTTGATTTGCATCGATGCATCCCCGATATATGCGCGACGTCATCGCTTGATCGCTTGATCATCGGTCATGCAATATTTATATCGACCGCTTTGAAGTTTTGAATGTGATGGCGAAGTCTGTTCGTCGATCGAAAGTCATTTGGGTTGATTTTGGCCAAGTCTAGTGTATTTCAGCCTCGATTTGAGTGTTGTCGCTTCCGATCATTCAGCATTTGGACGGACTCGTCCATATTGAGCATGGACAGTCTCATTTGATAGTTTTAATATTTTGAAGCTAACGGCATGATTAATTTCATGAACGGAGGTCATTCAGATATCTTTGCAGCTTCCTAACTTCGATATACGCGTCAGCACATTGATAGCTCGATTGCTTGATCGATTGATCTTTAGATTATGTAATATTTATATTATGATCAATTTTGACGTTCTGAATGCGACGACAAAGTCCGTTGGTCGATCGGAGATTATTTTAACCATTTTCGGTGACGTCTAGTGTATTTTGAGCCCTAATTTGTGCACTATCACTTCCGAAGTCCGTCGAATTCGACTTGTGGGCTTGACTCAACTTATGACACATATATGAAGGTCAACAAATATGTGGTGTCCTTTCACTAACAGTCACCTACAACACCAAATGCCTTACTTGCATCACTCTACTCCACCATTAACACACATTCTTTAACATGCAATTAACTAAAGATGCTCACCATTGTTGTTCATTAACACCATCGTTAGATGTCTATCAACATCCAACTTCTAATTTTTTTCATCACCCGTCACTAACACCATTAACTAACATTCATTCCATTTCAAATATTTTCTTATCAACATTCAACTCCATTATATAACACAAATTAATATTTTCGCTTGTAAATAAAACTTAAAATGTATCTGATATGGTTATTTTCTATATTTGAGTTGGCTGGTGAGAATAGTTCTGTTCTGTATCAATTCGGTCTTGCTTGGGTTCGTTTTCCCTGGATTGGTCTGATCCGGCTTGGCTTGAGTGGTTTAATTGAGTTGACTCGAGTGAATCAACCCTGAGTTGAGAGTTGGAGGGGGCGGGTGCTTTCATCCGCTTGGATTTAGCACCTTTTACTCGTTGGATCTAGTCACTTGGATTGAGTGCTTCTTGAATTTCTCCTTGAACCGTGGATGATCATTTCTCCTCGCCTTTGGATTGGTGTTTTGATCATACGGTTCTTGATTTCTCTAATGGCCTTAGTGGATTCCGATGTTGCCTTGCGGTTTGATCTGGATTGAATCGAGCCTTTGATGTGAAGCCGTTTGGTCGGATGAAGCTTGGAGATAACCTAACCTTATCTTTGCTTGTTTTGTTTTGTGTTCAGACTGCTCGAGCTGAGCTCGAGAGGAAGAGGGTCGCCGGATGGAGGAGAAGGCTTGTTTCTCATGGAAGGTGGTTTCCTGAGGAAAACCTAGAAGAAGATAGCAGGAGGAAGAGTCGAAGGGGGAGACTGAGGAGATAAGTTCTTTCTTAAACTCTTGATCATCCCCTCTGTTTGGCTTTTGATCTCTATTTATACTTTCTGTTTTCCTTTCTTATGCTTGGATCTAAGCTATCTATGCACCTAACTACTTTCTGTTACAGTCTAACTGATTTCTGGATCGATCGTTTTGCTGTTGCTTACGTCTTTATGGAATATAAGTTGGTTGAGATGTCGAGCTTCTTGATTTCTTTATATCCTCGGTTTATTGCTTACAACAATACGTAAAAAACGGTTATTGTTGTTATTTGGTTTCTTAGTTCTTGAGTTCGCTCGATTAAGTGACAATGATGGATCATTCTTGAGTGTGGATGGATTATGTTGTTTTACTTCTTCTGTCAGAACTCTGTTATCTGGTTATTTCCACTCTTGCTTCTTAGTTTTTGATAATTGCTGCAGGATTTTCTGGACGGATCTATAGTCAGTGGTGCTGTCCTTCTGTGGTGATGCTTTGGCCGTATTTAAATGATGTTGTTAGCTTGTTGCCATTCTAACTGATCTCTGTAATTGCCCTTGTTCTTTCTGTTTTACCTGCAGGCTGGTTTGGGAGAATTTATCTCTGGTTGCTGTTATTACTGTGCACTTAAGGGTTCTGTAATAGCTTTTATTTTGTTATCTCCCTGTAACTTCCTTCTGCTTCTTTCTCTGTAATCATCCTGAAAGGCTGCTGTAATGATTCTGTATTATTTTGCTGTAATTTGTGTTTCTTACTGTTTGAGTCTGTTCTTATTGTTAATTTGGCCATTGGATGATTTAGATTCATATCAGTATCATTCCCTATTGCAAATATTTCCAAACATCATCGAAAAGGAGATGATGAAAACAGCCTTAATTTATATAAGAATAAATCAGTGAAAGAAAAAAAGAAAAGGCATTTAACCTGAAACCTTGCGAGTTATTGTGAACAAGAATTATAAGAACATTTGAACGTTAACAAGCGATTTGGAAAATAACTGTACTTTTTTGTTGTAGAATCTGACGATCTTACAAAATTAAGCCAAATATTCGTATTTCCTTTAACAAAACAGCTTCGACGAAAGGAAGAAAAAAAAAAAAAGAACGTGTACTGTTAACGTTTCAGTAAACGAAAAAAGAACGAAAAACAAAAGAGGTAATTTTGCTTACTTCCTCCTAAAAAATGCCAAATTAAATCGTGAAAGAAGGAAGCCCAACACGGCAAATCCAAAACGACTACAGAAGCTAGCTCTGTGTATTATATTTTGGGTGGTTTTCTTGGGAGAAATGGGCTGCGGCGATGGCGGCTACGGCCTTCGCCCAGGCAATAATCTCCTCCTTCATCCTCTTCTCATCCTTCCATATCGAGGGCTCGATGGGCTCATATTGTTTGAAGCCTGAGAGAAGAAGAAATGGTGGCTCCATGGCATCCTTAGAAACCCAAAGCTGTGGTTTCGCCGTTGGCGTTGATGCCGGACATGGACGTGTTCCTCGCTCTTCTAAATTTACAGTATTGTGGATGCCTATCCTTCGTTTTAGCTGATCAGCTATGGTTATATATATGGAATGTGTTGCTTTCTCGGAGAAGGCATGTGGAACTCATGGTTGTGCATTGATTATATAATATATTTTTAGTTATGAGGCTGGTTGGGTCAACAGACCGCGTAGATGCAGGTGGAATTATTTTTATATGATATGATATATATCTTAACGCTCATAATATATATATATATATATATATATATATATATATATATATATATATATATATATATATATATATATATATATATATATATATATATATATATATATATATGCTGTTACGATAAATTTATGCATGAGAACCTTGAGAAATGTTTGATAAATATTTTAAATTAGTAAACAGGTTATGTAAATGATTAATTTTAATATAAAGATATGAGTTTTTTTATATGAAAATTACAACACAGTTTTATACATGAGTTACAAGATGATTATTTGATAATATTATAATTATTATTTTAAAAAATTAAATTTGACAATATATCTTTAGATATAGTACACAATTTTATGCATTTACATGTCTAACTTCTAAAGTTTGATATTTATAAATATATTATTTTATTCAAAAAGATGTATTTTATTTAAAAAAATTAATGATGATGTTATTTTTTAATGTAATATAAAAACTTAGATTTATATATATATATATATATATATATATATATATATATATATATATATATATATATATATATACATATTTGTGTGTGTGTGTGTGTGTGTGTGTGTGTATGTATGTATATAATTTATGAAGAGTTTTTGTTTTCAATGTAAGATTTTCTTTTAAATAGTTGGATTGTTTGATAGATTCAAATATACTCATCAACTTAGGTTTAACATCTGCGTCTATAATAATTTAAGGGCAAAATAAATAGATTTCAAACTTCAATTTTAGGTTATTAACAAACATGAAAGAAATAATATGTGCAGTATAATTCCTTGTTACTCAGAATTCTTTTGTTTTCCAAATATTGAAATACTCTTTTATTTGTCCAAAAAAATACATTAACTAAATTGAATTATAACCATATATTATATTAAAATGTAATTAAATAATAAATTTTACTTATTTTTTTAAATTATGATTCAAAGCAATAGCATAACCTACCTTTTTAATGTCATACTCATAATTTTTTGAAATACGATTATTAATGATATGATTAAATATCCTAAAGAATTTTTGGCCTCATATTATATATATATTTTTTAATTTGCATACTTTGTTTAAAATAAAATTAATTCATATACTTACTTTATCATAATCAAATCATTCAGAATTTAAAAAAATTAAAGAGATAGAGTTGTAATTTTGTACTTTAAGAGTTGATAAAAATTATTAAAAATAAAAATATTTTAATTTTTTATGTATGTGTGTGTGTGTATATATATATATATATATGGGCATGTGTGCCCACCCTCAAATTCCTTTGTTTTCTCTTGAAAAGGAGGGCCCCCTCTCAATTTATATTTTATACGATAAACCTCTTCGCAAAAAAACCAATTTAACCTATCTCTCTTAAATAATTGCTTAATTAATTTAATAATCTTGCCCACTCATTTTTTTCATATAAATATTTTGATATTATTTTACTAATTTTTTTATGAATAGTTAATTTTATACACATTTTATTTTTTAAATTATTATATTATTTAATTATTTAAAAAATTTGTCCACCCTGAAATAAATAGTTAGTTCCTCTCTCTCTCTCTCTCTCTCTCTCTCTCTCTCTATATATATATATATATATATATATATGTGTGTGTGTGTGTGTGTGTGTGTGTGTGTGTGTGTGTGCAATTTGAAATAAGAAAATAAGACTAAAACAATTTCACTTACATTTTTTAAATATGATTACTATTATCACCTTTAGTTTGTTTAAAAATAATAATAATAATAATAATACAAATATTGATTTAGGCCTAATATATCTTCAAAAGATTTCACAAATTAGGCATGAAACTTATTAGTACATATGCTTTAAAGATTTCAAAATTAAATATAGTATATTGACCTCATTTTTAGAATGAGCTCTCAACCCCCTCCATCTTAGACATAGGACTTCTCTTAGACATTAAGAGTTTCTTAATCTTAAGACACATCTAGTGATTAAGTGGACACTCAACCTAGCTCTAGAGACTTAGAAGAGTTAGCCGTAGGAGTAGGTCATGCCTTAAGGGTGCTAGGAAAATTTGTCTATCTTATAGCTTGAACCAAATCCTTACTTCCTCCTTTCAAGTTAAACTAAAATCAATTCCAACTTAATTGATTTTCTCAAGGCTCAAATCAAATCCAATTTATTTTCTCAAACTCAAATTAATTCCAAATTATTGAAACCCATGATTGAATTCCAAATTCTAAAATCTTTCTTAAGCCATCTTGATTTCATCTTATGGACTTAGCCTAAATCAAATCCAAATCAACTCAAATTCAAAAACTTTTCTCATAACCCATCTTATGGACTTAGCAAAAATTGATTGGAAACAAAGATACCAATCCATTTCAAATGATCAACCAAACATAAACCAATCAATGACCTAACCCAAATAGGTCAAATGGGTCAAATTGGTCAACTTGACCCATTTGACCTAAATGAAATCAAATGAACCAAATCTAAATGTAAACCAAATTGAACCAAACCAATGATGCCAAACTATTTCAAATGGTCATATGAACTTGACCCAACCCTTAGTTTGACCCAATTTGACCAATTGGTCAACTTGACCCAAGTTGACCCATTTTAACCTAAATTGGTCAACATGAGCCAAATCATATCAAACCAATTCCAAATTCAATAAAACTTGACCTAACCCATTTTTCAATCATACCAAACATATTCAAACTGAAATCCAAGCTAAATGACCATTTTACCCCTAGGCCATAGGGTAACCTAAAATCAAAACCACTTGAAATTTGGTCAATTACTTTTCATGGACACTTAGCATTCTCTTAGTGGACCAAATGGTCACTAATGGACATGGTGCACATGACCCATTGGGTTTGGCTGAACCGAACCCAACCTAATGGTCAAACCAACCACCCACTTAAGAATTGAGCACATGAGATCCCTCCTCCACTCAATTAAAGCACATGGGAGCTTCACTACTCCCTACCACCCAAAATTGAACCATGTGCAAGTCCTAGCAGCCTAACAAACTCATCCCATCTGATCAATTGATCAAAAATGACAAATGGAAGCTAGGTCATCGATCCTTCAAGGGGGAGATATACTCCCTTTAATTCCACTTGAATTCAACGCACACACACACTCGATTGAGCTTAGGGAACTCAGAGCTAGCACCCCAAGGTTCCTCCAAGCTTCCTCAACCCATTTCCATTTCTCCTCTTTGGTCTCTTCAAGACAAAAATAGGGGAGCTCCACCATTTTTCCATCTCACTCAATACTTAATATCAAGCCAATTCCTCTTGCAAGCTTCATCAGAGGACTCAGTCGAACTTGCCTAAAGCTTAATCCAAGTTCTCAAGGTAAGGGAAGTAGGACTTCGATCAAGGTCACAAGAATTTGAAGGTGAGCTTGGTCCATAGAGAGATCTACTCAACCCCAAGGCTTGAAACTTTCAACAGGGCTTCGTCTCCACTAGACGAAGCTACCTCAATGGATTCGAGCACCAGTGATAGCCTCCGTCGAGGTATGCCTTCAACCCAAGCTTAAACTAGAGAGTGTGTGGTCTTTTGTGAAAGGAATTTTTATCTCAAGTAAAACTAGCCGTTGGATGTCTTCTCCTATGATGATGGTGTGGGTTAAGTTTAAGCTCAATCTGAGCTCAATCGAGCTCAGATCTTGTCCTAGAAGATGGACGGTGGCCATCTCCCGCAGGCGAGCTCAGGGATGATCATGGGCCATCCATCCAGCATTTTGGATGGACAGTCATGATCAAGATGCATATGATCCTCTTATTCACCCCTTAAGAATCGCAAACTCGATCTCAACCATTTGATCCTTGAGGACGGAGAGAAAAGCAGAAGCGCCAATGCGCGACACGATGTGACAACTTAACTAACCTCTCTATCATGCCACGGAAAGCGTGCGCCGTTCCACGCCACCGACGGATTTGTCATATAATTAAGGGTTTAATTACTTAATAATCTTGAAAACTTCAAAATATCATAACTAAATGTATAAAAATAAAAAAATATAAAAAAAGGCATTAAAAAGATAATTAAAAGAGGAATAATCTAAAATTAATTTTAATTGATTTTGAAATGATATTTTTTGAATTTGGGTTTTATTGGGAATTTAATTATGTTAATTACTCTCTAATTATCCCACTGATTAATTCCAAACTTCTTATGTGCATTTAGTGGGATGACTTATGCCTCCCCTAGTTTTCTTGAGATTTATTAGTGGTTTAATTAGGGTAATTGCTTGGTTCATTGCTAATTATCCTCTTAATCAATTAAATGATTAATTAACCTTTTAAATAATGGTAAATTCATTAATTAAAATTGCTAATTACCTTAGAATAGTGAGTGGACTTAGGAAATAAGATTAGGTTTCTTTCCCATATCTTCTTTTCCTAAGTTCATTTCATTTGGATAAAATCTAATTGAGGTGAAAATTAATTAAATAAGTTTAATCACTTAATTAAATGGCTCAATTAATCAAACTTTTCAAAATCAAAACATTCAAAACTTAACCAATACATCTTGGGTAGGTGGTTAGGTGTTCAATAACATAAGTAACTTAAGGAAATCAAAATCCAACCAACATGTGTGGGAAGGGTTATGAAAGTGCTTAACTTAAACCCTTTAGCTTAATTAATCACTAATTGTTAGCCAATTGCATTAGACCCCTTTCTTTCCTAGGTGCATTGCTGATTAAATTCCATGTATGGTTTTATGTCATACATTAGTTCATACTTATTTGATTAAATATGCTAAAGTGGTGTAGGTAAGGGGTAATTAATGCACTTAATTCATACCTTAACCTAAACCAAAATATAATCTAATGGTTCTAAAATTAAACTAAAAAAAACATACACATGTGGGAAATGGGTTAGGACCAGCAAAAGTCTTCACATTTCTTAAATTCAAATTAAACTCAAACAAAACTAAAAATCCCTTTAAAACAAATTTAACTTGCTTTAAATAAATTTATTTCATAGGATTATCTTTAGGAATTAATTAGGGTGAATGAATTTACATGCTTTCATCACTTTATTTCTTTTCAAACATGTTAAATGTGTATGCCATATGAAAACCATGCATTCATATTTTTTAAAATCAAATTAAAAATAAAATGTTCATTTTATGTCAAATTGTATATTTTGGCTAAAGTAAGAACATGAATGGCTATTATCACTATTAAATGAAAAAATTACTTTCAAAGCTTATGAATCAAACATCAAAATTAAAAGGTATGCTACTTATAATTATTTATGAGCTTGCATGTGAGTAAAAATATAAAGATGTGCATAGTGTGACTTTCCTTCTCTTTTCTTTTAGCATAATTTTGAATAGGATTTGGCAAAGTGTATAGTTCATTTGAAAAGAACACAACACTTATTTAAATCCATTCCTATTCATCTCTATTATTACTTTGAAAAGACATCCACACTTACACATATAAATTGCATAAACAAATCAAATAAACAAACACAAACTTTTGCTTCTTTTTTTTTCCATTAATTTCTTTTGTACATGTATATGTATTTAAGGAAAGTGGTATATTAGTTTGGACAACTCTAAAGTTGTGACTTTAAGTAGCCCTAAGTAGGTCTTGTACCTTACACCCCTGGTGCTAACAATGGCATCATACTCACTGATGCATTTCATACATATATGTGTGCATATGAAAATGGATAAAAGAATCCCTCTTTTTCTACTTAAAAAAATCATGCATCATAAAAACATTAAAATTTCTCAAACAAATTCTCTTAGCATTCATCATTAAAGTGTGCTAAATATCCCATTTGCATGTATAGATATGCTTAGGATTCATTTATATGCATGTTGCATATGTTGGGAAAGAAATGAAGTGATGTGTATTTTGTGATAGTATTTCACTTTACTCAATCTTAAAATGCCTTTCTTTTTGAATAGGTTTGTTTAGAGAAAATCTAAACTTAGGATTAATTAAAATACATAATAAAATATTCATTAAATAAAAATCAAATATGAATCTATCTTAGAAATTACTTAAGGTAGGGAGGAAAGTGAAGTTCTCTTCTCTCTTCCTCTCTTTACAACTTAGTAATTAATTGTAGGATTCATTAAAACCAAATCAAAATACAAACTAAAATCAACCAAAGCAACTAAATCACTTACATGAAATAAACCCTCTAAGTTGAACATTTTTATACTTAGAAAACTTCAACCTTAAAGCCTAGCTAAGCATACCACACAAACCTTAAGTATCACACACATTAGGCTAAGTCATCATTTCTAGCTTTAGGGCGATTTTGATGTTTGCTTTGTTTTGTGATGATTTATTTTAGTCAGATGTTATGTGTGTGACTAAATGAGTATCTTAATCTAACCATTGTCTAGTATGGGATTATGCTTAAATTGTAATAAAATATAATTTCTTTTTGTGCGTGCTTATACCCCAAGCATACAAAATAGTGGACTGTTATGAGGGTGCTAAGTAATATATATATATATATATATATATATATATATATATATATATATATATATATATATATATACTATATATATATATATATATATATCTATATCTATTATATATGGATTATATGGTTTAGGCTAATCTCTATTTTCTTCTTTTTTTTAGTTATATTTTTTTCATTTTCATGTACTTTTGCAATTAGGATTTTGGATTGATTGTTATGAGGGATTATCATGAGCATTGGTCATAAGATCATGTTTTATATACCATGTGAAGCCTTTGGAGAAACCACATTCTAACCAACCAAAAGAAGAAAGAAGAAAGAAGAAATGAAAAAAGAAGACCCCCATTTAACATGAATTCCTTGCTTAATTATAATTTTTTTCATTTGTAATCTGTGTTGTATAAGGGTAGAGCTCGGGTATCCAATTTATTTTCGGGTTTGTGTGGTAGAGCCCGACCACAAATGATATTTTATTCTTTTATGCTAGCTTTATAAATTGATTGATGTTTATTTAGCTTGTGCATTAATTTTATCTTTTCTTTTTCTTTGCTTTGTATGGTCTGATGACGATTAGGCTCTGAGAAAAATAAATTTTTTATCCAATTAAACTCAAATTTAAAATAAATAACTCATAACCTCAGCTAAAGCTTAGGTTATAAAATAAGATAAAAGAATTAACATCCTCTTAGCTGTATGTTGTCATACTTTTCAAACATCATGCATAAAAAGCATATTATTTCACTCTTGATTGGAGGGCTTCCACCTTTGCCAGAGAACTTGGCTTGACCTTGAGAGTCATGGTAGAAACACACCTCCTTATCTTTCTAACTTTAGCCCATAATCTAGTTTCTCATGCATTAGGCATATGAATCCTAAAGCCTATGTCAAATTGATTGTCCAAAATAAAAATAAAATGTAACAAAATTTGTATTAGATTTAAGTCATTAAAACATACATGGTCTAGTCTCTTAGAGAGTGTGTTTAAGGACTTAGTCACTTTCTAAACAAAAAATAGTTTATCCATCTTGCAAAAGCATTTGACTTGCCTACATTATTTTAAAATCATAGGAGGAGTTAGTTGGCGGCCACCTCAAACGGTTGTAAGTCCAATAATCAAGTGGTTTATCCTCTCTTATGGAGGTAAACCAAATACATATTTTTTTCTTAGATTTAGATAGTGCTTTTGGCCCTCGCCAAAGCTCCCTAGATTTAGTTCAGAGATTGCTACTTCCCTTTGCGGGCTACGAGCATAAATCCTCACCTCTTAGGCATTTTCATAACCTTGTATCATGGAATTGTAAGCTCTAGATTTCTAATAAAAATTCAACTCAAATAAATCAATTCAATTATAAAAATATAAAGCCTAACCATAAGATAGTTTAGGATGCTTACTAGGCTTCCTAGTATCCTAAGCATCCCCTACTTATCTTCATTTGGCTTTGATAAGAACTCCCTTCTCTTGATCAACCCCACTTGACTTTTCTAAAAATAAACCAATCAATTGATAGTCATATCTTACGAATTCTTTGGAGACAATGATCATTTATCTTAACGAAAAGTATTCCTAAGGAATCTTGTTCCTTAGGATGTAATTAACTATGGGTGCTTGCCCCTAGGGAGCTTAACGAACCCAGTTTTAAATAAACCCTATGTTACTTTGCCATGTAAAGTAGGGAAAGAATCTCTGGTATATTCCAAAGACCCATAGTCCTTAGGAGTCCTTATTAAGGTGATTAGGTCCATTGTAGGGTGGTGACTTCTATCTTTCGAGATAGTACACCTCTCCTCAATGTCGTACCTGATCACCCTAATAAGAACATTTACGGATCTGCATGGTGTCCAAATGAAAAGTATATTTTTATCTTCATTTTATCCACGTAGATCAAAGATGGAAGTATGCTAAGAAATTTTTCACCACATAGTATCATTAAACTTTTATTTTAATAAAATGTATAGTGAAAATAAACATCTTTATGAGATGAATCCATCCACACCAAAAGTGATTCTATAGTTCAAATGAACCTAAGTCAAGCACTTAAAATATAATTAAAAATTTTAAAATATTAATTGAAGAGTTAAATGATCTCTTATAGTTAAATCAAGTAGCTCAATAAGAGAAACACAATGATCTTGAGATCACTTAAATAAAAGGCCATTAAGAAACTTAAATACTAAAAAATAATTTATAATCAAATAAATCAATATGGATCATCTCATAGAGTGTTTTGAGCTTCTGGCTAAATTTACTAAAATATAATTCTCAAAATAGTTTAACCTAAGAAGAAAGCTAAGAACTTAAAGCTAACAACCATAAGCAAACATCATTGATTTCTATCAATAGTTGTTGTAACCTAACTACTATTATATGATTGTTATATATAGCATGACTTTTTTTCTCCAGGTTCTTATTGCCTAGTCACTATCACTCAACTGACATTGCCATCTAATAACCTATTGTAACAATGAAAGGATAAATAAGTATTCATAATTCTTTAATCTCATATTCTCTAGCTAGGAAGAAGAGTAGAACTCTATAACCTCAATCACATAATATATTATTTTGGCTAATATAGGCTCTGTGATTTTTTTTCCTTTACGGGTATTCAATATTAAAATATTATTTTCGCTTATTAATTTCAGCTATGTGTTGGATATTTCTATTAAAATAAAACTTAGTTATCTCTATCATCAATAGGGCTTCAAACGAACAGAACTAAGTCGAGTATGAGCTTGTTGGACATCAAGCTCGAGCTCGAGCTGAGCTTAATTCGAGTTTTTAGGATGGTGTTCAAGCTTGAGCTTGTTTTAAAAAATCTTGTTCGAGCTCAACTCAAGTTTGTTCACGAGCTCGGTTTAGATTGGGCTTATTGAGCCTGTTAACAAATAGCTCATTTAATGAAATAAATGAGCATTAATCAAACCTTTATCGATCCTTAATCGAGCTTGTTTGTGAACAGCTTGTTAAGAAATATATACAAGATGTATCAATTAAAGTTTATTAAACCTAAAAGTAAAATTTTAAATGATAATGCTAGCAAACAAGCCTTAATTGAGTCGTAATCGAGCTCCTTAATGAGTTTGTTCTCTAGCTTTAAATGATATTATTCATCAACATAAATAGACTGAATAACAAGTTATTCAAGCTTGTTCATTTAATAATCAAATATTTACAAAAGTGTTCAAGCTTGTTTAATCAGTTAATCAAAAGATCATGAATGAGATCTAATTGAGCCGAGTCATGAGTACCTTGTTGAATGCTTGGATCATTTGTAGCCCTAATCATCGAGAATTTTCTTACACGCAATAAAATCAACTTCAAGTTTGCATAAATGAGAGGCTCCTTTAAAATTATAAGTAATGTGAAAATTTAATAAACTTCTTTCAAATTACTACCCTTTATGAAATACCAATCAAATTCACCCTTAAATTATATATATATATATATATATATATATATATATATATAATATATGTATATATATATATATATATATATATATATATATATATATATATATATATATATATATCACTTTTTCCTTTTGAAGGAAATTCAATGATTGTATTTTTTTAGAAGAACTTAAAAAAAATAGTTAAGAACTTCATTTTGACCGGCACATAATAATCTTCAGTCAATGTGCCTTTTTATTTACTTATTATATTATGAAGCATGATAAATTAGGGAATAGCACCACTTAAAAAAATGAATTGATGATGCAAAAATGAATGTGAAAAATATAATTTTAAAAAAATGTACAGAAAGAGGAACTTTAAAAATATCACAATCATCTCTTGAAATTCGCACTAAATTACTAACTAGAATACATTATAATGATCAGAAATGAAATACATCTATTATTATAAATATAATATATGAATGTGTTGAACAAGATATTATTGCCAAAATTATTATGAGAAATGTTTAAAAAATCTAATTCATATAAAATTTTGTCAGTATTTAGATATGGAGCCACCACAAAATCATGATTGCTATTGACTCAAATGTGAGATTGTCAAAATCATAGATATAATAGCCGCTTAAAAATATCCAAAATATACTATTAAGATTTATATTAAGAAGTGAAGTAAAATAATAACTTCATTGCTTCTATCATGGTGGGTGGGGCAAGTGAGGGGACGACCCCTAGTACCCAATGTGGCTCAGCCCTTGATTACAATTGCACTTAAAGATATCCCATATTTCAATAACAAACAAGCAACATAATAATATATATTATGTTCATTGCCTCAATCAGTTAGTGGAGGCCTTGCTTTGTTCTCGGAGAACTCGAGTTTAAATATCGAAGAATACATAGATGTACAACTTTATTATAAAAATAACTCAAATGATCCTAAAAAATATAATAGTATATTAGATTCAATCATCAACCACTGTGAAAGAGATGTTTATTTACAATTGAATTCAACAATCAATTATAAACTCAATCTCAAGCAAACATTATTAAATAATAATCATATAGTTATATTTTTCAATGGCATAGTATCATTACATCATCTATGTGTTCATATTATTCATATTAGTGCATTCACCATAATTTTAAAACCATAAATACTATTAAGTTTTTCAAATTGATATTATTTTATCAAAATACACAATATATAGTATTTAAAAAAAAAATGAATAGTTTGGACATAATGGTATGTCGCATGCCATTTAATATATTGTCCTCGTATGAAAAGACTGACATATTTCCTGCTCCAACAGCACCTACATCCTGTGCCACATGTGAAATATATTAAATTAATGTCGACTTAGCACGTGTTATAAGTGTGAACAACATGAGTTTGTGTGAGCCGGAGATGATAACATTAAAACCGTCAGCTTGATGGTTCATTTTTTTTATAGAAAATAATAAAAGAGAAGAAAAAATAAAAGGGAGTATATGCTTAGTTATTCAACGTCTTCTCATTATTATCTTACAACATTCGATCTTTTTTCACTCGTACACTCAACATCTCTCTCTCTCTCTCTCTCTCTCTCTCTAATTATAAATTACTCTCTCTCTCTAATTATAAATTATATTTTAAAAGACTTATTTCCGAGAAGGATATTTCAAAGCCTAGTCTATAAATACTTTTGACTTAAATCATATGTTCAACTTAATTTTATTTTAAAATTATTGATCATTCCTCTTATTTGAAAAAATTAATTTATATCTTCAGATTTTTTAGACAATGATGTAGTTGTAAGAAATTTTTGCATTCATGAATTTTTTTTAAATTATGCAAATCAAATTAATTGCATAAATTTTTAAACTAAAAAAAATTGAACAAAGTAATTTTCATAAACATATATCTTAATTCATGATGATTTCTTCACATTGATAAATTAGGATTTCCTATTTATGCCAAATCTTTCTTCCGAAAAAATTAGTACTTATTGAGGTAGAAAGAAGACTGATACTTATAAAATGATTATTTGATTTAATATTTCATAAATATTTGATGAATCACTCTCTAGATCAATAGGATTTGAGCACATAATTAATTATTAAATTATAAATTAAATAATATTTAATGTGGGCTCTATCAATATTAATTATTGTGAGCTCGAAAATTCACTATCGACCTCTTCGATGAAAATAGTGTTTTAAATATCGGTGAAATTTTTAGAAGGCAGATGAGATAGTAGATATGACACTACCAGAGATTTCGCTCTCATTTTGTGAGGATTTTAGATCTGTTCTGTGTTTCCTATAGCGCAAGCCCTATAGTTAATTACCCTCTCAATAAGTGAGAGAGAACATTGACAAATATTGATCGCTTAATGTCAGATAAGTAGCATAGTAGCATGTAGAGTTTTAGAATTTGAGATGTGAAATTTATCATTTCAGCTAAAACTGGATGGTTGGGGGAATGATGACATGCTCGATCTAAATCCATCTCATCATCCCGTGCAGCTGTCCCTACCTATTTAGTTAGAGGTAGTTGACCCAACGACAAGGATCCTCATCGAACACATTACGTCGTCAAGAAATCCTATAGACCTGGGTGGTTTTTATCAAAGGAGCCTTAAGTCTACCTGACATAGAGGTTGTTTGCCTATCAAGTATACCCATGATTCACAACTCAAAGGGTAGGTCATTGGGGAGCATACTGCCATTATCGCGATCGCAAGATAATAATGGACCGCCAAACCAGATCGGAGGACTCGGTAATCGCTTCATCTGGAGCTCATCGCCGCCACTGAGGACACGGGTCACATCCTTACTGGCATGAGATTGATTGAGAGTGAACATAATAGCACACTTTATTTGACATTGGCTCATTTGTGAACTAGAGTTTTCTTAATTTGTCACCCCGATAAACAGTTGCGGAAGATGGATATATTGAGTTTAGTTTATGTTTTTAGTGATAGAGTATCATTTGACCAGTTTTAGATTGATATTTGAAAGTTAATTTAAAAAATTGATTAATTTGAATATGTTTAAGAGCTTTAGATCATGTCAACTCTGTTTAACTGCTAATTGAGGATTAAATCTACTGTTACCTGATAAAATCAATTTCTCAAGCATTTCACTGATTTGAAACTCTTATTATAGGTTTTTAGATTTTATTAACCCGGACCCAGTCCTAAGACTAAATTGAGAATAAACTTAATTTGATTTGAAAAATTGATTAATTTGAATATGTTTAAGAGCTTTAGATCGCCAACTGCTAGCATAATTAGAGATCAATACTGACAAAAATCAATTTCTCAAATATTTTACTAATTTGAAATTCTTATTATAAGTTTTTAGGTTTTGTTAACTCGACAATCAAGACTAAACGAAAACAACTGCAAGAACATCGCGACACTTGAATTTAAGCATTCAAAGATGTCGGCCCATGTGGGTGTATTTTATTTTAGGTAATTTTGTGTTTGAATTATGAGATTGATATGAGATTGTTACTTAATTTGATTTAAAAAATTAATTAATTGGAATATGTTTAAGAGCTTTAGATCATATCAACTCTGTTTAGCTGCTAATAGAGGATTAGATCTACTCATATGGCAGAATCAATTTTTTAGATATTTCAGTGATTTGAAATTTCTTATTATAGGTTTTTAAGTTTTTTTAACCCGGATTCAGTCCTAAGACTAAACCGGAAAACAACCCATCAAAGATCCTCATTGAATTTGAATTTCAAAGATTCAAGATGTCGGGGCAATATGTATATAGTAATTTTAAGTAATTTTATGTTTGAATTATGAGCTTTAATTTCAGATTTATCATTTAATTCCAACTTTAGCCCGCGTAGCCTTTTCAGACATTAAAATTCACACTTGAAATCTCTATTTCCGAGCACATACAGGTGTTTATAGCTTAGATAATTTCACCTAATTAGTGATTTCGTTGATTTTGAAAATCATAATTAGAATGAAATTCTTTAATTTTTTATCAAATGAAGCCTTATGATTTCTGTAGATTTTGATTTAATATCGTCTTCTGTCTACTTGTCTAAAAGGTTACAGAATTGGTGGCGAAGAAAGCATTTTGATTTTGATTATAGTTTAACACACTACTGACACTAAGTTTACTTGTTGAGTTTTTGTAATTTTTTCACCTTGATTATGCTCAATTTACATCAATTTTGATAAGTTATGTCGATTTCTATGTTTGTTGCTTTAGCCTTACTCATGCTTATTAACTAGCATAGTAATCACCTCCACATTCGTATAAGAATTATTAAACCCACTTTGGATTCATCCTTAGATTTTGAGTTTATTGCAAGTTTATTATGAGTTTATCATTAGTCTCCCCTCAATTCTAATTAAAGCTTGCTTAATTTTGAGAAATTTATAAGAAAAGGGAACTCATTTTACTGCTTCAATTTAAGCCATAGAGAATTGTAATTAGAGTTTGTGAGTTTAATATTAGCATCCCCTAAAGTTTGTGAGTTTAATATTAGCCTCCCCTAAAGTTTGTAAGTTTAATATTAGCTTCTCCCAAATTTTACGTGCATTTTAAATAAATGTCTTATTCTTTTGAAAATTTGCTTTAAAGGCTCCCCATTTTTTTTGTTTGACGCTTTTAGTTTAAAATTAACTGTCGGTTTCCCTACTTAGCGTTCTTAAATCAACTCATTTCACTCTCCTTTTTTTCTAAGTCAAAAGATTTGACGCAATTTCGACAGCCTCCCGGCGTCATCCCCATATAGGGGGCTCCATCGGGGGTGTTTTGGCTTACTCGGCATGCCCTCTTGAGCGTAGCGAGTGGTGTCTAACGACACCACAACCGATTTTTTATCTCATCGTGCTCTCATGAGTACAATGAGGCCTTTAAACTTGAAAGAAGATAAATGTAATATATATTCATTCCTCACTTTTTTTTAAAGTTTAGAATTTATATAACATTTCGGCAATCTCCCGGCATCATCCCCGTGTAGAGGGCTGCATCGGAGGTATTTTGGCTTACTCGGTATGCCCTGTTAAGCGTAGCAAGTGGTGTCTTGCGACACCACAGCAGATTTTTCATTTCATCACGCCCTCTTGAGTACAACGAGGCCTTTAAACTTGAAAGAAGACAAATGCAATATATATTCATTCCCCCCTTTTTTTTCTAAGTCTAAAAATTGACAAATTTGACAAATTCTCCTGATCATCCCTGTCCGGGGTTGCATCGGTATTTTGGCTTACTCGACGCCTCTTGAGCGTGTCATGTAACACTACCTGATTTTCATCTCGTCTCTTGAGCACAATGAGGCCTTTAAACCTGAAAGAAGACATACAATGTAATATATATTTATTCCCCCATTCCCCATTTTTTTTAAGTCAAGAAATTAGACAAAATTTGGATTGCCTATACATCTACAGTAATGGTTTACCTCGACGCCATATTGAGCATGAATGGTATCTCGACACCACAACCTATTTTTTTATCCTTTTCTCGAGCATAATGAGGCCTTCAAACCCGCAGAAGAAAACACAAGATAATATATATATATATATATATATATATATATATATATATATATATATATATATTCACATTCATAGATCTCACATGCTCGACGATTTTTTGTACTGTACTGAAAAGAACTAGATGCGACGAATGGGGCAAGGAGGATTAATCAAATCGAAAGAAGATTCTTTGACGATGTTCTTCCCGACGGCAAAACAAAGATGGAAGGCTAAAAGAAGAATCGCTAAAATCGAAAGAAGATCTCGATGTTCTTCTCGATTGCTAAACGAAGGTGGAAGGCTAAAGAGGAATGCGACATCGAATCGAAAAGAAGAATTGACGACGTTCTCCGATTGTGAAGAGAAGAGTGAGAACGATGAGTGTAAAAATCGAAAAGAAGACCGACCTCTGACGACTTCCCGATTGCGTGAAGCAAAAGTGGAACGTAATGGAGCGACGAAAAAAATCGAAGAAGACCTTTTGATAATATTTTCCCTGATGGCGGAAATGAGGAGTGGCAATGAGAATCAGATTTGATGATATTCTTCCCGGTTTATCGGGGAAGGATGGGTTATGAGGTAGGAGGTCATGCGGAAGAATCGTGCAGCGAGCTTGTGCAGCAGGTTTGCGGGCCGGAGGAACGGGCCAGAATAGTGGGCTGTAGGAAGGCTAGTGGGTTGCAGGAAGGAGCATGGGCTGGTGGGCCGTGATCGGACGGGCTGGCTTGTGGCGGGCCTGAGCAGTGGATCAGACGGGCCTTGCGGGTTCAGAACCGCGGGTTGTGAACCGTGATTTGAAGGGCTCGGTCGCGGTTTGAAGGTTTGGAGGCGGGTCGCGATTTCACTTGGTCGGGCCGACGGTGTGGATTTGCGCGGATCGGAGGAACGGCGGGCTGGTGCAGGGCAGAGGGATTTGCGGAACAGGCCGGAATTGGAGGATGGGCCGGCGGTTTTGCGCGGAACGGGCCAGAATTGGAGCGGCGGGGCATGTTTGCGGGATTCAGCGGATTTGCACGGCGGGATGCGGGGAAAGGGCCGAAGCGCGGCTGCGGCGGAGCGGACTGGGCCGGAGTGCAAACTGGGCCGGAGCGGGCCAATGTGAGGGTCGGTGCGCGGACTGGGCCGGAGCGCGGGACGTGCAGAGGGTCGACGCGACAGATCGGGCCGCGGGAGGCGACAGCGCGGGCTTGGTCCGCATGCGCGGGTCGCGGATTGGGCGGGACGGGGGTGCGGCCGAGGCGGGACGCCGGTTTTGCTGGATCACGCCGGCGGGACGGCCGTAAAATAGCTGAACAGTGGAAAGGAGAGCCGGGAGAGGGAATTACCTTCCGTGTTTTCTTTTTGTTTTCCGACAAAAGAGAGAGGCTGCAGGAGAGAGGAGGGTGAGGGAGAATGAGGAGGGAATGAGGGAAGTAGTTGCTTTTTAATTTTTTTTTTTTTATTTTTTTTGGCAGCTTTTTTAGAAAATAGAAAATAAGGGGGAATGATTGGACATGAGGGGTAATTTAGTAATTTTTTAAATAATTTTGAATTTATTAAAGGGTTTTAATATGGATTTCGTGATCTAAATACACATAAATATATATATATAAGAATTATGATGTCCAAACGCAACAAATAGTGCTTCCATCGGCCGTTTGGTTTGAGTCGACCAAATTTCAATTTCACTCGCGCTGGCCGACGCTTTCGATTGCTTGATTTTTGCGCAGAGTCATCCGAATTGAGTGGGAATAATCTTACTTAATAGATTTTGGCATTTCAACAATGTCGATCAAATTAACGAAGTCATTTGATCCTTTGCCTCCCGATCTCGATAGCGCAAACGGTTGATGACTGAGCCGCCGGTTGCTCATCGCGCATAATATTCATATCCTGATCAATTTCGATGTTCTGAATGCGATGGCGAAGTCCGTTCGTCGATCGGATGTCATTTGAGTTGATTTTACACCCGCATTTCACTCAATTTACGCTTTGTCACTTCAAATCATTCGACATTTATGCACTGCGAATTGAGCGCAAATAGTCTCATTTGATATATTTCGATGTTTCAAAACTAAGCTGTAATCAATTTCATTAACGGAGGCCATTCACATCGTCGTTTCCCAACCCGAGACGTTGCCGACATTGATAGCTCGAGCGCATAATCAATTGTTCGTTATATCTTGCAATGTCTATATTCTGATCAATTTTGACGTTCTGAACGCGATGGAGAAGTTTGTTTTTCGATTAGAGATCGTTTCAATTATTTTCAGTGACGTCTAGTGTATTTTGAGCCTCAATTTGTGCACTCTCACCTCTGAAGTCCGTTGAATTTGACTTGTGGGCTTGTCTTGACTTATGACACACATATGAAGGTCAACAATTATATTATATATTATTTTAACAATGTTAACATAACATTTTCTTAAAAAAATTGAGTAGCAAAAAATCCTGATGGAGAGAGAATAAAAGAATGAATGCACTGCCAAAACTAATGGTCTTATCACCGATTTTTGGAGGGCTTTAGTCAATGGAAAAAGCTTTGTAGATGTTTTGAAATTATTGTGACACAATCTATTCAATTACCCTTTGGTAGTAGTTTGTAAATATTGGGTAAGGGATTTTGCAATCATGAGATTTGTAGCAATTTAAATTAGTGAAAGTTATAACAATAGATTTAGGATTTGTTTGGAGTAGTTGCAACGTTATAAGATTACAAAAAAGAAATTATTGTCTAAAAAATTACGATGAGTATTACAAATTTATTTTATTTTAAAAATCAAATTATAATTTTTTGGTAATTACTACACTCTAAGTCTCTAACAAATGAGATATGAAAATGCAACTTTCCATTACAATATTTTCAAAATGCGGCCAAAATACAGTTACCTAAATGATAACTACTATGCATTTTGGCACTGCACGACAATGCCGCCCCAAACATAGTTTTAAACACTTATACATAATAATAGGTGTTATAAATATTGCAATATAGCAGTGTTAAAATCTTTGCTTTAATTTAGTTTGTGATGGTTAAAGTCACTATAAAAAGTATGAATTTTTTTCATTTAAAGTTAATCAAACTTATGGTGGGCATGGCGGAACCACTGATAGGCCACCCTCAAAATTTTTTTTTCTAAAGTAATTTACTTTTGTTAAGTAATTCTGCTGACCCGAATAAAAGCTCTTGTCCAATAAAGATAAAATTTTTTCTCTTTATTAGTTAAAACTTATGTTTATCCAAAATTATTTATATAATTTTATATCTAAAGTTTAATTATTTCTATCACAAATAACTTATTCTTTTTATCACAATAATATATAAAAATATATTTTATTAAATATTTTAAATTTAACTTGGAGCTATTTAAATTGGTGTAAGTTATAGCAATAAATTTAGGACTTGTTTTGGAGTAGATACAGCGGAATGAAATCATAGTAGTGAGCCTATTATATAAAAAATCATGGTGGATGTTATATATTAATTTTATTTTAAAAAAATTAAATTATAATTTTATGACAGTCACTACACTCTAGCAAGTGATGTATAAAAATGTAACTTCCCACCACAACATTTTCAAAACACAGCCAAAATATAGTTACCTAAATGATAACTACAGTGCACTGTACCACAATGCCAGCCCAAATAGAGTCGGCAATTTTTTTAAATTGAGTATGGTTAGAATCTGAATTAGCTAATTAAGTATTAATAAAAAAATATATAAGAATAAGTATAGTCGCCCAATTAATGGGCGACTGACCACTCGCCATTTCGACGTGGCGTGTATAATGGAGAGTGGCGCCCGATCATAATTAGCTATCAGATATCGAAGCCCAATTATCATGCGGCCAGATATGAGCCACCACCATCACGACCGCCCCGACATGTCATTAGGGCCGATCGGCCCTATCTCCTCTATTTGCTCGATTCGACCCCCGAAACTCCGCTCTCCGCTCGTAGGAACTCCGACCAAACTCCGACCACGATCCGCCCACCGAGCAAGGTCCTCCCCCCCTTCTCGGAACTTCTCGGCCACCGCCGGTGTAGGTCTCACCGCCTGCATTGTTCTCTACTTCGTCGTCGTTTCTCTGATCTCCTCTTTTCCGTTTCTTCTCCATTCTCTCCTCGTGCACGCTTCGAATGCTTGCTGTTTAGGGTTGCTAGATGGGGAAGAGAGGGGGTTGTTTGCTTATTGGGTCGAGCTATTATGTTAAGTTAAATCTGCGCAATGCAGAGAATTTTTAATCTTGGATCGAAGGTAAAACAACAGGAAAACGGGATTTAGAGTTGTGAATTTTGCTTTTGGTAGGATTTAGGTTAAATTTTGCTCAAATCCAGCTACCAAACAACCGCTAAGTTTTATCAATGATTCTCTCTCCAATAACATTAACAAAATTGAGAAAGGTATCCTATTAATTATGCTTGGAAGGTGATTATTGAATATGCTCAAGACTAGGGGGTAGCTTTTCAACCTATGACAACTGGAAAACTGTATGTGATCTTCTTCAATAAACTAGGTGAAGCATAGGTTTTTTATATCACAATTAAATGGCTACTGAAGCATAGGTTTGCTATATCACAATTAAACAAGATATAACTCATTGCTATATGCACTTTTAAATCAAGTGTGAATTGTCACTATTTATATTTCTAAATGTGAATCTTAGTTTTATTATGTAAGTTCTTATGTTTCATAAGAACTTTATGTTATTTAGAATTTAGTTTTTTGTATTTCCTTTCAAGTTAAGATTTAGATAGAACTTATTTGGAAATCGACGATGTGAAATTGGGTGCACACAAACCAAAAAACTAATCTTCTACTTTTATTTTAATTCCATCGTAATGACCATAATCTTCATCTTTCTTTCGAGGTATGATGGCGAGGAGCACCCTACGCTTTCGGAAGGCTGAGGAGGCCACCACCATTGGAGCGGCACCTCGAGGTTCATCCTAGTATTGCCTCCCACGTATGCATCGAGCCACCGATAATCGTAAGTGAATTTTATTTTTCGAATGTTACGCGCTTACCTTTATTTCGATACTTAGATTTTTTTTTTGAGCACTGCAGAGGCCGCATCACACTTGCGCAAGGAGTGGCCCATTACATGCACGAGATTCATCTAGCGCCAGAGGTGGGCTGCACTGTGAGTCGACGCTTCATCCATTGGATCATCGAACTTACGCTTGGTTGAGATGGTCTCCGAAATACCTTCCACCTCGGTAGTGAGATGACGTGATGCTCGTGACGCGTGGCGATGATTCGGGACTCTGATTGATGGGCCACCTATCATAGGCTCGATTGTGATTGGCGAGGGGAAGAGATGGGACACTGCGATTGCGATGATTTGTTGGGGACGACACCATTACCAGCGATGTATCATGATCCGATTAGTGCATATCAGTCGACATTTAGATGGGCGCACATGTGACATGCATGCCAGGTGGCTTAGGGACTTTCTATGTGAGTCATATGACAGCAGAGGAGTTCTTCTGTCACATGCGGGCTTATATTTTATTTCTGATTGGCTGCTTCTTACTGCCTGATTATTGTGTCACTGTTAATTATTTTCATTGAGTTTTGTGTTATTTATTAGATAAGTGCTACATTTATAATATATGAATAATTATGATATTCTATGAACACTAAAATAAACATACAGTAGTATCTAAATTTTCTCACCTTTACTTCCAAATTTGAGCATATAAACATTCACTAATCAACCAATTCATTCCATAAATGGACAAGTAATAAAAATTCATTATGCCATAATCAAAGTTAGCGTGTACATGACTCTGAAGTTTGTAATGAAACAGAAAAATAAAATGTAGTACGATTAATCGCCCTAAACCCTACCGTGTGACAAGCCTTCCTCCTGCCTCAGCATCTTTCAGACGGATGGATGATCACGCAGTTGATGATGGCCCTACCAAGGCTATGTCGCCGACGTCTAGCATATGGGCGGTGGCCCTCTACCATCATACCTATCAGAAAAGAATCTCAAATATAATAGTGCTAATATTGTAAAATCTAAGTAGATCAGTGCAACCTGAAAGAGAAAAATAAGCATTATCCTATTAAAAATGTACCGCCGTCAATAATATTATGGGGGCACGATGACCTCAGAAGTGACTGATGTTTTGCATATGCTACAAGTTCGCACTTGAACCTACATTTTCATCCATTGTATTGAATCTATTCAGACGCGGGTCTACCCGACCTTCTACGAAAGTTAGGTGGTCGAACGTGACTAATCCATGCTCTTCATCGATAGATGACCGTGAGCGATCCGTAGAGTATGAAATTCATTTATGTATGTCGCCTTATACACGCAGAGTGTATCGCGGACACACGTGAGATGGTTTAACCGTCAAATCCCGAGGTGCGTTGTATCCCGTGAGGTGCGCGAAATGAAATCCTGTATGTGTTAGCGATATCTACCGACTACTAATGGATCAACATGTGGATGCAATATTAACATCTTCCACTTCAACATACAACACCAACATCTGACAGGAAGCTTCGTCAAGTGTAACTTCGCAAACGTCATCGTCAGATATGACAGACGCTATAAATCCGCTACCCACTGGATAACGACTTGTTAGAGTGACAGTGTGGCGCTCTGATCAATGTGCAAGCTTCTCATAATTGCTGTTTCACCCCGAAGGTGCTATGACGTCAACCTTAACCGACGATTTCGACCTCCCACATAAGTTGGACTGAATTGCTCATCGATACTCAGTTCGCCTCTATAGAAAAGAATCAGCGAAACAAATTCTCTATTCATTCTTGCAAAACAAGTTATATGAATAATGAGAATTTTATATTAACCGACACCCTAATTAATACTACTTTTGGCTACTTAACACCTAAATAAATTGATAAATAAAGTGATTTACTGTGTGTTTATGAAGAACGACGGGGATGTGCGCTAAAAAATGTAGAATCCGCCAAAGGGAATTTTCCTCAAATGAAATGGAGCTGCAAGAATCGTCGCCGAAAGCTAAAGTTGACTTCCAATAGCTGGTAAATGATAGAGGGGAGTAGTTAAACGTCGTTAATGCGAAAACAAAAGTTTCTATCGAATACCCGGACAAGACGCGTGCAATGCGGCAGTCAGATCTACGGCGTCGGAAGTTCCAAGAGGGGAGGACCGCGGGTCTGAGGTTAGTCGAGTTCCTACTAGCGAGAGCGAGTTTGGAATCGAGCAAAACCAAGGAGATAGACGACGGGGTCGACGATCGCCCTAATGATATGTCGCCAATTAGGGCGACTTCGTGACTAAGCGCCCACCAATTGGGCGACCGGCCGAATCTGAGAAGCCGACCATGGGCGACCGCCAATTTTCACGCAGACGCCACGCCACGCCGAACGACGATGTGGGCCGCCCAATAATACTATACCTATTCTTAAATTTTTTTTTATTAATACTTAATTAGCTAATTCAGATTCTAACCGTACTCATTTTAAAAAAATTGCCAATAGAGTCTTAACCACTTCTACGTAATAATAGGTGTTATAAATGTTGCGTTATAGCAGTATTAAAATCGTTCATATAATTTTAGTGTGTGGCAGTTAAAGTCCCTATAAAAAGTATGATTCTTTTTTACTTTTTAATTTTAATCAAACTTATCGTAGGGGTGATTTTCTTCAATACATTTGTCAAATTTATAAACTTATAGTTCAATCAAGCAATATACAAAACATCAAGATATTGTATGATAATCTAAACTTCGTTTTTTTATTCAACATAAAACATCTATTACTTAGCATATAAAAGATTGCAAAGGGACATGAATTGTTATCTAATTGTTTAATGGCCATTCATTTAAGTGAAGGCACAACCCTCATGTTTAGTTGCCACCATTGAGTTTGGAACCCTGAACAGACTGCCGGTGATAAGCCGGAGGAAGGTGAGGATGACGTCAAGTCATCATGCCCCTTATACCCTGGGCGACACACGTGCTACAATGGCCGGGACAAAGGGTCACGATCCCGTGAGGGTGGGCTAACTCCAAAACCCGGCCTCAGTGGATTGCAGGCTGCAACTCTGCATGAAGCCGGAATCGCTAGTAATCGCCGGTCAGCCATATGGCAACATCATAAAAAAAAAATCAAAGAACATATTTCAATATGATGTAAAGTATCTAGGGCAATTCATTCAAGATAAGAATTTGTGAAATTATAAAGACAAAATATTATGAAGAATTTGTAACTTTATTTACAAATTTACAAAATTTCTTGAAAGTGTTCTCTCTCACACACAGACTGTTATAATATCCCTTACTGTATTAGATCAAGATACAATACATGAACTGGATGAGAAGTGGAGAGAAGAAGCAGAAACCGAATTAAACGTAGAAGTATCACATATTCACAGCGGCAAGGAAAAGAGCCTAGGAAATAGAAATTTTAGTTTGTTTACTCGAGCTTGGATGGGATTACAAAAAATAGTCAAATTTAGTTTGTTTTTTCTGTTATCGCTATCTTTTCTATTTTCTGTTAAAACTATAAGGAAGAAATCACAGAAGCTAGTTGGAACTTTTATGTGAACAAGGAAATGTTCATAGGAGTTCTTGAAATAAAAAACCTTTACATATAAGTAGGAAGGAAATAGAAATAAAGCAAAAGAAAAGAATTTCACCATTAATTTATCTCCTTCTAGGCGGCGTCTGTATCCACTCGGAGTGACACGTAGGTTTCATTTAGATAGCTGAATATAACACACACACAGACATCCGCTTACCCTAAATAATTGAAAATTATCAATGAAATATCTTCCAAGCATTCAAAATAATTGAGACGTGACTTGTGCAGAGATTACTCCATATGATTCTATCTGAGATTAATTAAAAAAAGTGCATAAGTCCAATTACATATGAAAATTTTTTTTTACATAATTATCTAGTAAAAATTTTGATTTAAAACAAAATCATCAGTCATAATCGAAGCTGTCATATTTACCCGAATAACTAAGGAGCATACAATTTGGGTGACTTTAAGGTTGACGAAAGCGAATGAACCTCATCAACTGGATGGCTTAGGAGGTTGTTCGACTTTAATGGCTATAACTTTAGATGTGCACGTGTTGATTCAGACTGATTTGATTCACAAATAAAAATAATCTATTTGTGAACTTAAGATGTAGATGATTATTGGTAAACGAATAAGCTAATTAATTCATCGAAGGCTCTCTACTTAGGTTCTCCATAGGCTAAATTATCAAGTTAACAATGCTTTTACTGACGATCAAATTACCTTACTACTTATGAAATCACACAAAACTACAGGATTTATACTATTTTATCATCAAATGAATGTGTTGATATAAGTTTTTGAGTTTTATCCTAATGGAATGCTTGGAAAATAGTTTTACTCTAATCCAATGAAAATAAAGAAGAGAGCTGTGAGGTAGTTTGGCGATTAGGGATTCCATCAGTGGAAGATGATCCTTCATGTTAGTTAGAAAAGGTACAGCACATTCAACAAAGTAGGGCATTGAGTGACTATTAATTAAAGTTCTTAAAAGTTGCTGTAAAAGTTTTAAATTTGAATTTTATTTATATCATAATAAAATCTTATCTTCTAACTTGAGAGGTAAAAAATAAAGTTGGGCACCAAAAGAAGCAGATCATCAGCCGGGAGAGTTCGTTGACTTGCGGCTAGAGAGTAGTGAAAAGGGTGCAGAATTACATGCATGCTTGTAACTGATTACAATGGAGAGTAGAAGAAAGAAGAAACAGAGCATCAATAATTTACGTCGTACACTCGAGTGATACAGGAATACGGAACGCTTATTCATATATATCAATGTATTTTTATAATTAACAATAAAAAGAAAATGAAATCAAAGCTTGATAAGTTTGAATAAATGAAGAATAATAATCATAAAAAAATATAATTAAAAAATATTAATTTTGAATTACTATTTCTTTGACGACAATAAAGCACTCACTATAAGCACCTAAAGAATATACCAAACACTAACTAAAAAATGAACTTAAAACAAATAAAGCTACAGACTCGAATTTTTTCATGGCATAAAGCTATGAATCACATGCAAATAATACTACCCAAACTGGCTGAATATATCAGCCGCTACAATCTTAGCCCAAGCCCTTAAGATCTCCTTCATCTTCTTCTCATCATCCATTGGCAGGTTATCCAGCATCACTACCTTAGCTGCCAAAGGACAAGTTTTCATTCCTTCATCTCTCTTTTTTCTATTCTGTGCTGTTTCCTTTTCCTCATTACTGTGCTGAAAGAAAAATTTCGAAGCCATGTCTTCTCTCTTCTCTTTTTGCATGAAGAGATATAAAGTATTTATATAAGAAAAAAAAGAGAACAGCACGAGAATCATGGATGGAATTGTAATTTGTTGATTACATATTATGAAAGAGAAAAACGAAGATTACGACTTTTTTATATTTAAGAAGCTGCTTGTTGATCAAATCCTACGGTTATCATCACGGGTAAAGAGTGCAGTATATCCATAATTTTACTGGATTTTGGTTAAACTTGAAGAAAATTTGCTTTTAGATAATTTGAATTAAGTCAATCAAGATTAAAGTCTATACATGAGTTTGCATTTTTATAATATATATATATATATATATATATACAACTCAAAATTAATATTTTAACTCGATTCAAATAGACGTCGAGCAAAAAAAAAATCTTTTAACTTCAAATTGATATCACCCGATTAATATTTTTATTATGTTTGTTTGCCTTGATCTAAAGGAATTTGTAACAGTGGTAGCGATCGATATCAAAATAACTATGCAGTCTATTTCGTAGAGATCATGGAGGATGGTCATGACTTCAATCCGTGAGCTTTGAAAAAAATTAATCACGCATTTGTCAAGTTTAATTTTGGATAGATGATGTCAGTGATGACTGTCTTTCTTAAATCATGTTCTACCTGAAGGGCTTAGTTCAGCAATATTGATGTAATATGTCGTCATCATTATTTCATTGCCTTCTCCTTGAAAAATTATTACGTGCGGAGTCAGGATGGGTTTGGACTCCAATCAAAATTTTTCTTTTTTTTAATTAAAACAAACGGAGCATTCTGATTGGAGTTCGCATGGTGCACATGTAATATTTGCTCATTCTCCTTAGAGGGAAAGAGTACTTTGCCTTATATATATATATATATATATATATATATATATATATATATATATATATATATATATATATGGAGTTGTCTAATCTTCTCAGAGGCCTCAATTATTCAAAGTTTAGGGTGATGATATAGCTGATAATATTGTTGAAAAGTAAATTTAATTCATTTGTTTTTTTAAATATCTTTTTATCTCCTTTATGATGCTATGAAATTGAGGAATATATAATACATTGAAAAGTCTTTATAACTAAATATTAATGAAAAAAAGTATAGAAAGAATTTTTAAGTATCTATAAATAGCTGTGTGTTAATAGTACTCTGAGAAAGTAAGAGAGAGTGAGGGAAGAGAAGAAGTGTTTTGTAGTCAAATTTTGCTAGTTATATCATTTTATATTGTGAATGGTAAAAAAATTTCTATTATCAATTTGTTGGCGAGTTTCGAATTGAGGTATTCTACTAAATGACAGTGACTTCTTTCAACACACTTCCAACAAATGGTATCAGAGCACTATATTTAAAAGATGGCAAAAAATATGCTTCCCATTTTAAAATTAATTATGATAATTGGACAATTCAGATGAATGAATTATTTGGAAGTCAAGATTTATGGGAGATAGTTCAAAACATGTATAAGGAACATATAATAGGTGATGTGCTCACACTAAATGATAGGAATGCACTTGTTGAGGCAAAGAAGAAAGATAAGAATGCTCTTTTCTTCATTTATCAAAGACTATGTGAGTTTGCATTTGAAAAGTAGCAGAGACTACATGTTTTCAAGAAGCTTGGAATACACTTGAGAAGTGTTAACCTCACTTTTGGAGTGAGGATTCAATCTCCTCTTCTAAGATTTAGGAATCTTCTAAACACTATGACTTCCTTAGTCATAAGACACTTCTAGCAATTAGGTGAACACTTAACCTAAGCCTAGACTTAGAAAGGTAATCATAGGATTATGCTATGCCTTAGAACTTAGGGAGATTTACCTACCCTATAGCCTAAACCCAATCTATACCTATCTCTTTGGCCTAAACTAAAACTAAAATTCAATTCATTCAAATTCACATACCAAATCCAAATTCAAATCCCAAATCAAATGATTGAAACCTATAAATCAAATTCAAATCAAATTCAAACCTAGCTTAAGCCCATAATTCAATCCTATGGACTTAGCCAAGACAAATTCAAGCCAAACCAAATTCAATTGATTTTCTCAAAGTCAACCCAACTCTCAAATCTACCCATACCAAATATACAATCAAATTCAAATCAACCAATCCAAAACCAAATCCTTCTTAAGCGATATGATTTGATCCTAAGAACTCAGCCAAAAGCCCCTTCAATTCAAATTGATTTCAATTGATTTTCTTATGATTCAATTAATTCTTCAATCATCTTCCTAAATATAAATGAAACCTACATTCAAATGACCAAAACCAAAATCAAATCAACCTTTCTAAGCCATATGATTCAATCTTATGGGCTTCGCCAAAACTCATTCAATTCAAATCTAAAATCAATTGATTTTCTCATGAATCAACTATTCCCTCAATCATCATCCCAAGTATAAATCAAATCTATAATTAAAATCACCAAACCCAAAATCAATTCAATCAAACATAACCTAACCTAACCCATTTGACTTGAAATATTCAAGTGATCCAAAACCCATTTGAAACCAAATCAATTGCAATCAAAGCTATAAACCAATCCTAAATCCATATATAAATTCAACTAAACTCAATTCAACCCAAAATCAATTCAACCAAACCCAATTGGTCCACTTGACCCAAAGTGACCAATTTGACTTATTTGAACCAAATTCCAATCCTACCTAAATTAGATTGAACCAAGCCTACCGAAACATCCTATCATGATTATTAATCACCATAGGTTGATCAATTATCATCAATTGGATCAAACCAAGTCAACACTTTTAACCTACATGAACCAAACTAGTCAAATCTCAACCCAAGCAAAATTAATTGAAATCATTGATTCACACCAACCTATGATCAATGATTGAACATGACTTGACAATCAATTGAGCCAAAGCAAACCCAATTGATCCTTTGACCCAAGTTGACCTAATTTGACCTAAAAATTGGGTCAAATAAATATTTAACCCAAATTAATTGTAACTAATAGCTCAAGTTCATTCCAAATTGATTGTTGAACTTGATCAAAGCTATAATTGAACCTAATTTGACCAATTAAACCCAATTGACTTATTTAGCCCAAATTGACCAAAAGGGTCAAATTGGCCTAAACCCAAACCAAATCCAAATTAATTCTAACCAAAGCTTACAATCATCTTCAATTAACCAATTGAACATGAATCGCCTACCTAAGCCAATTTGGCCAATTTGATCAAATTGGTCAACTAGACCCATTTGACCCATATGACTTCAAATGAGCCATAATCAAATCTAAGCCAAATTGACCCAAACCAATTGAACCAAAACATCACAAATACTCATTTGAACATGTCCCAAGTCTTGGTTTGATCCAATTTGATCAATAGGTCAACCTAACCAAACCTAGCCCATTTTGACCTACATAGGTCAAATTGAGCCAAACCCACTTAAACCAAGCCCATACCCATTGAGACCTGACACAACCCATCATAAACTAACCTTGGGTCAGTCCCAAATTAGCCCAAGCCAATTTTGAACTCAATCCAAGCCATTTCCCATTGGATAAAGCTCTCCACATGGGATATTTCCCAAATTAGCAAGTCAACTCTCCCCTTTTCCCCTTGGCAGCCATCAAACACCCAAAATTGGAGCCTAGCCTACATGCCTAGCCCAACCCAAGTGGGTTAGGTCAGCCATGGACCAAGGGGAGGTGAGTTAACTCACCACCCCACATCTAGCCGAACCCAATGGATCCAAAGAGAAGCGCAGCTACCTTGAGGTACCAACCAAGCGTCCCACCAACCAAATCAAGCCACCTAGGACTGACCTTGATAACTCCAACACTCGGACCATTGCTGACTAGCCAAAATTGAGAATTGAATCCCGTCCGTTCAATCCAAGGGAGGGGGGATATACCCCCCCTCACTTCAAGATAATTCAATAACACACACCCCCATAGAGCTTCAAAGAGTGAATTCAAAATCCCCAGAGCATTATCCAAGTCTCCCCATTGTCAGAATTCTTCAACACAAAATACGGCAACCCTCCACTCGACCCAACTCCCCCAACACTCATCCAAACTCAAATTAATTTCACCCACACACTCCCCACACTCCCCACACTTCGTTGAGCAAGAATCATCTCCCGTCCTCCGACCATAGGAAGTACCACTTTGATCAACGTCCGAGCTCAAATTGACGGTTCTTGGTTCACCGAGTGAACGACAAGGAATCAAGGCAAGTGCTGCTCAATTGGCTTCGCCTCATCCACACAAAGCTACCTCAAGCACCGCACCACCGATCTTAAGCTCCGATAAGGTAATTTCCATAAAACTGAGTTTTGGTGAAAAATTTTTATGTCATGTGATTTTGACTGTTGGATCCCTTCGGATCTTCCTTGTGAATGCGTGGGATCAATATTGTGGACATATGAGCTCAGGTGAGCTCCGACGAGAGAAAGATAGAGGACGTGCTCTCATCGCGGGGGACGATAGATCACACACCGTCCATTTCACATGATCAGAAAAGATGGACATGATTTATCCTTAAAAACCACGGGTTTAATCTCCATCATCCAATCTTAGATCAGACATCGGGGATGAAACTACGTCTGCCACAGCCACATAGGAGATGAGTTAGACGCATCCCATGACACCACATGGAAAGCGGCCAGTCATTGGCGGAATTAAGCTTAATTAATGGATTTAATGATTGAATCTTTAGAAATTCATAAAAATTATAGAAAATCCATAAAATGTAAATAAATACTTATTTTGAAGGTATTTCAGAGGAGAATCATTTAAAATTAATTTTAATTAATTTTGAACAATAAAGGCTTAATTAAGTTTAATTACAAACTTAATTTGATTAATTACCCATTAATTACTTGAGTAATTAATCCCACACTTTATGAGTTAGTTTAATGGGATGTCCTCTGTATCCCATAATTTTCTTGGGATTTATTTCTTTGTTAATTAGGGAATTGACCATTTAAGCCCTAATTACTCTCTTAATTAATCTAATCTAATTAATTAATCTTCTAAACATTAAAAATTAATTAATTAAGTGCACTAATCACTGTTGAACAGTGAATTGGCAAGGGGAATGGGGTTAGGACCTCCTTCCTAACCTCTTTTCCTAAGTCCATTTTTCTTTAAAGGGAAAGTAATTAAAATGACATTAATTAAGAGTTTAATTAGTTAATTATCAAATTAAAATCATAATCACATCAAGTAATTAACAATGGAATTAAGGGTTCCTCTTTATGTGTTTAATAATATAAAGACCTTAAGAAAATTATGATTAGTCCATAAGTATGAGAAAACCATAAAAGTACTTAATTAGGTTCTTTAATTTAATTAACTCTTAATTATGAGCCATTTGCATTATGTTCTTGTAGGAGCATTGCAATTTTATTTTCTTACATGTTGATATCCTTTGTAGCTCATAATTAAGTGGTTAATCAAATTGAAGAAGCATAGGTAAGGGTAATTAATTGATTTAATTAAGGATCCAACTTAATTAACTCATAAAATCAACTTAATTACCTTTTCTTAAACCAAATCAAACTACTAATATAGGAATGGGATTAAAACAACAAGTAATTATTCTCCTATTTAAAATTAATCAAAATCCAAATCATAAATCAATAATGAACTTTGATTTTCTTTAAATTATTTTATTTAAAGTGATTGTCCTTTATTATAATTGAATGAAATCATGTGGTTATGTTTAGTCCTATCTTTCCAAGCACATTAATTATTGTATGTCATTTGAATTCATACACTCATGCTTTGAAATTTAAGTAAGTCAAATGAATTTCCTTTATGTAATTTTGCATGTGTTGGATTAACTTAAATATATGTGTGGCTATTATCACTAAAAAATTCAAAACTATTTTTCAAAGTTTATAAATCAACTATAATACTTAGAGTGTTGATAGTTATGAATATACATAGGACTGCATGTGTTTATAACTTAAGCACATTAAATAAAGCTCTCTTTCTTATGATTCATATATCGATTTACATAAGTTTGAACAACAATGGGTATATAGTATGGACATCTTGGGAATACGAGGCTTTAAATATCCCCAAGGAGGTCATTTTATTACCTCACTTCCCTAGTTTAACAATGACATGTACTGATTTAGTTTCATTCCTATGTATTTTTTTTATTAGAATTTAGATAGAGCTTTCATTCATATGATTAAATAATTCAATCAAATAAAAACACTTCTTCGCATGATTCTCTTTCCTTTATGTATTTATACATTTATATGTATCTAAGAAAGCAAGTATAAAGTCGAACATCTCGAATATGAGATTTTAAGTAGCCCTAAGGAGGTCATTTGATTACCTCACTTTCCTGGTTAACAATAACACATACTTGTTTATATCTTTTATACATACATGTGTGTATTTAGTTAAGAAATTAGGATCCTCCTTTTCTATTAAAAATGCATGCATTCATATTCATTTAAGTCATTAGCATATGTTTTTTATATATAAATTACCACTCTCTTTTCCTTATTCATGTATAGATTTACATAGATTTGTAATGTTAATAAGTATATAGTCTGGACATCCTAGGAATACGAGACTTTAGCTAGCCCCAAAGAGGTCATTTGATTACCTCACTTCCTTGGTTAATAATAACATGTACCTATGTGATTCTACCCTTATGTATTTTGGTATTAGAATTTAGATAGAGCTTTAATTTATATATTCATATAGTTCAACCAAAATGAAAATATAAATTCCAAACATACACATTCATCATCATCATTTAAGTGTGCTAAAACATGTTGCATGTATAGATATGCTAAGTGTTAAATTATATGCATGTTACATGTGGTGGAAAAGAATAGTATACTTCATGTGATTAATTCAATTAGATTAATCTAAATAAGCCTTTCATAGTGGATAAGATCATTTAAAGGTAACCTAAATTTAGGAATAATCAAAAATTATTTGATAAGCCATTCACTAATGAGAACTAAGTCAAATTGATATGCTTTAGAAAGTGGCTTAAGGTGGGATGGAAGAGGGTAATCCTCTTTCCTCTCTTTATAACACTTAGATGCTAAGTATAAATCACATGAAATAAAATAAAATACAAATTAAAACTCACAAATTAATTAAACAACTTCAAATGAAATCCACCATCATGTTAACTTGAATAACTTCTTAACTTAGAAAAATATAACTCTAATGATTAGTTAAGACATACCACATAAGACCTTAACACACATTAGAATTAATTCACCATTCTAGCTCTATGTTAGGATAGTGTATGATGTGATGTATATTTTGTTTTGTGATACATTATTTTAGACTGGATGTTAGGGTATATGCTTGGTAGACTAGATGTTAGGCCACTTTTAGCCTAATCATATTTTCATAGGATTACACTTAAGGGGATGCTTAAAATAAATATAAATGCTCTATTTGTAGGTTACTTAAACCCCTAATCATAATCCAAATTAGTACAATTGGGCTTATCCATGCAGGTGCTAAGTCCAAATTATACCTATAACCTTTGGGATTATATGTATATTTAGTTAACCTCTATTTTGCAGGTGTAATTAGATTTACTTTTTTCTATATAAATGTAATTTTATAATATCAATTAGGATTTGTGCTATGGGGGATTAGGATGAGCAATAGCTAGAAGGCTGTGATGCCTTTGAAGTAAGCACATCTAATTCAAAGAAGGAGCAAACCAAGTCAGGAGAAAGGAGGAAGATGGAAGAGTGAAGAATGAAGACCCCCTATAACTGTGGGCTCTGAAAATCCACCATCGATCTCTCAATAAAGAGAGTGGATTAAATGTCGGTCAAACTTTTAGAAGGTATATGAAATAGTAGATAAGACACTACCTAGAGATTATGCCCTTATTTTGTGAGGACTTTAGATATGGTTCTAAGTTTCCTATAGGCACAAGCACCTATAGTTAATTATCCCTCCCAATGCTGAGAGAGAACTTTTGATTAAAGTTAGTCGTTAGATTGCTAAATGCATAGCATATAGTAGCAGCATGTGAATTTTAAAATTTAAGCTTATAAAATTTATCATATTAACCTAAAATGATAGTTGTGGGAATGATGATGCGCCCAATCAAGTCTCATGGTTCCGTCATCCTGGGCTATCGTGGTCTCTAGTCTACTTAGTCAAAGGAGGTAGTCGTCCCAGCGTGATCGAAGGATCCTTGTCAGCGGCCATGGGTTGCATCGTCCAAGGAAACCTTGTAGACCTAGGGTGATATTTATTTAAGGAGACAAGCTTAAGTCCACATTAGCTAATAGAGGGATCAAATGCACCTTATAGTTCATAATTCAAGGTACAGAGCCATTGGGGAGCATAAAGGCTACAACCGTGACTGTAATATAACGGTGCCATTTGGCGGCAACCACATGATCATGGGACTCTAGTCGTAATCGCATCATATTTAGAGCCTATTGGCCAAACCATGTGGACAGAGGACACACAGCCCCACCATGGGATTATTTGAGAATAAATATAACTATATACTTGACTTGACATTGGCTCCTTTATGAGCTAGAGTTTTCTTGATTTGTCACATTTAACAAACAATTAAGGAATGTGGATGGATTTTATCTATAAAATTTAGATATTGTATTTCATTTAATTAATTAGAGCTTAGTGATTTATTTGATTTTATATTTATATTAATAATTAATTTAGATTAATTTGATTTGAGCTTGCAAGCATATTTTGATTGTAAGTATCCCCTCCAATTGAAATCTCCATTCAACACAACCATCATCAGGATATTGATGATTTATTTTATTGTTCTAGATCCTGTCGACTCTATTAATTTAATAATAAAGGATCAGATCTAGATTAATATTTTGAGAATTTTGAATTTGAGATTATTGAATATAAATATCTTAGATTTTTTAATGATGATGACCTCCTTTGATATCTTCAATCGACCATCATTAGGTATTAATCATTCAATTTGTCATTCCGGATATTATGTAATTCACCAATTTAATAATAGAGATCAGATCTACTATCGTATGATAGAATTAGCTTCCCAGAAATTTTATTAAGTTGAAAATCTTATAATATTATTATTGGATTTTTAAGTTTTGCTAACCTGGACCTGGTCTTAAGACCCAATCGACAATCAACCTGCTCAGCATACTCAGGCACTAAGTTTAAGCATTCAACATAGTGTCGAGTCTCATACGGGTGTATTTAAGAATGCTTGCATAATTTTAAGGCATTGAATTTGAGTTTTAATCATTCCTTATGATACGTGCAAAACTCATCACATTAAGTTATATGCATGTATTTTAATTCAAAAAATTTAAGCAATGGATTGCTTTATATTTGTGCACTGCTTGTTTCATTTAAAGATTTATACTTATTTTCATGCATTCTGTCATCATGAATTCAAATGCAAGGCCACTTCAAGATGGTTTATTAACGCCTTCTATTCGCTTATATGATGATTTGCGAATCTGGTGATGTAAGGCATTTCAGCTCTTGCTCAATTATTTAGATTAATATTCATTTGTTTGCATTTAGTTCATAGCTCATTAAATTCTTTATGTTTTTAATGAAAAGTAGCTCATGATCATTGAGAAGCATGTAGGTTCAAATTCTTTTTTTCTATGAATGATTTTAATGTGGTATATAGCTCAACCAAATTGTTCAATATGAATCATAACATAATTTGATCTCTTAATAAGAAATATGATTTATGCTCATTTAAGAGCTTCCAAGCCTTATTAGTTCACTATTTTTGATGTTTATTCTTATTTGTATAATAGTTATAACCTCTTTAAGCATGTAAGTAACTGTTGGATTCTTCATAAGTTATCTGAATATTTTATTTGATCCTTATTATGATTGAAAGATAATCTTTTAAATCTAGTATAGATTTTGTTTGTGCTCATAGGCAACTATCAAGATCATTAGAAGCTTTACTTGAATTTTGTTCTTGTTAGGAGACAAACCCTCAAGTTCATTACAAGTCTTATTTATGATCATCAACAAGTCGTCGAGTAGCATGTAAGATCATTCTTATTTAAAGACTTTTAGAATTTTATGTGCAGGTTTATTCTTTAATTTATCATTCTGAAACCAGCTTAATTTAAGCTCATCGACTTTTATTTATTCTTGTTTAAGTCTCTTATCACCAAAATTTGACTCGACATCGCCCCACATAGGGTCAGGCACCTTCTCGCCTTTACTAAGCATAACGATTAGTGTCTTGCGATATTATGACTATTGTCTTCTACCTGTTAGCTCTACTGAGCATAACAGGGTCTTCAAACACCTGTATAAAATAAAATATATGTACATATTTTTTTAAATGTTGATTTAACTTTGATTTATTATTTTCATTTAAGTTGAGTTTAAGCTCATTAGTATTTTCATTTGATTCTCTTTAAGCTTCATGTCGGTCCAAATTTGACAGCCTCCCAACGTCGTCCCCACATAGAGGGCTGCATCAGGGGGCTATTTGGTCTTCCCATCAGCTCTACTAAGCATAACGGTGAGTGTCTTGCAACACTATGATTGTGGCCTTCAAACACATCAGCTCTATTGAGCATAATGAGATCTTCAAACTTGTCACGTTCTTCTAAGTGTGTTGAGGTCTTGAAATATCTAGGACATGATCAGGTCTGTGAGCTAGCAAAGGGAAGCTGATCTCCAAAATTAAGCTCTAAAGTTTATGTGACTATAAAAAATGAATAAGAGTTTTCACCATTATGTGCCTCTAAGAAATCTAAAGAAATGTCCACTTATGGAACTGATATTTTCAAGCAAGCCATCCTCCATTGGAAGACAGAGAAAATGAAGAATGCATTGGGATTTTACTTAGTAATGACATGCTCAAAAAATTTCATTCCAATTGTCATCAATAAAGTTTTCGATGCTAAAATATCCACATCTACATCAGTTAAATCTTTGTTGGAGCTCATTCTCATGAAGTCTAGGCTTGTGTGATCAGTGATAAATTTTGCATCATTAAAACACTCTGAGCATAGGATTGTCTTAACCTCCTTTTGGGATTGGTAGAAAAAAAAGGCATGGCAAAGGAAGCGATGAATGCTCAAAACCTTTCTTTAATTCTAACATCCAAATCACCAAAAGAAGAAGCAAAGTTTTTTAGAAGATAAAGATGTTGACAAAAAGGCTATATCATCTGGTTTAAGACTACATTTAGGTCGATTAAACAAAATTAAGCTATTAGTGAATCTCAATGGTGTCATTTGTATACTGAGCTCTCCATTGGTATCCTCCCTAAGTCATGAACCAACCATCCTTAGCCCACGATGAACTGATGAAAAAGAGAGATAATTGATTACCCCTCAGTGGTCCAAGAACCTAACAATGACTAAGATCATATAGCCCATTACTAGCTACAAGCCCCTGATAATCTGCAAATGAAAGCCTCCATCTAGGATTCTCCATATACTTCGCAATCATCTTATTTCTTAAAACCATGTACTCGTATATTAACAAACTTACTTGAGAAGAAGTGTGGTATCACCCTCTTTTTGAACCGTGTTAAAGAAAGAAAACCAATCAGAGTGCATGGGAGCAAAAATTACTCGATTATTTTTGAATGACTTCATGTTGACCTCACTTTTAGAGTGAGCTCTCAATTTCCTCATCATAGATCTAAGACTCTTGTAGACCCTAAGAGCTCCTTAGTTTTAAGATACTTCTAGTGATTAGGCGAACACTTAACCTAAGCTTAAAGACTTAGAAGGATTAGCCATGAGAATAGGTCATGCCTTAGGGATTTAGGAAAACTTGCCTACCTTCATTCCTTAAACCAAATATTAAATTTAAATCCAAATCATAAATCAATTCTAAATCAAATGATTGAAATCCATGATCAAATTCAAATTCCAAAACCCTTCCTAAGCCCTTTGATTTTATCTTATAGACTTAGCCTTAACCAAATTCAAATCAACCCCAATTTAATTGATTTTCTTAAATACAAATTCAATATCAAATCAAATTCCAACCCAAATTCCAAATCAAATGACTAGAACCCAAAATTAAATTCAAATTCCAAAATCCCTTCCTAAGCCATATGAACCACCTTCATATGCTTAACCAAAACCCCCTTTAAACCAAATCAAACTCAATTGATTTCTTTATAAACCAATCATTCCTTCATTTGTATTCACAAATATAAATGAAATTCAAATTCAGATGAACCAAATCAAATCAAACTAAATCAAACCAAATCAAGACCTTTAGCCATATGGACTTACCTCCATAAGCTTAATCAAATCTCTACCCAAATTAATCCAAACTCAATTGATTTCTTTATAAATCAATTATTACTTCATTTATATTCACAAATATAAATGAAACCCACCCTCCAATGACCAAAAATAAATCAAACCAAATCCATTCCCTACTTAAGCCCTTTTGACCTACATCCTCAAACTTGGTCAAATTTGCTTCCAAATCAATCCAAACTCAAGTGATTTTCCCATGAATCATTTATACCCTCATTTATATTCACAAATAAAAATGAAATATAAATCCAAATGGCCAAAACCAAACCCAAACCAAATCAAATTTCCAAATTTATCCTTTTAAGCCAATTTCTTGAACTTGGCCAAATTCTATCCAAATCAATTCAAAACCAATGGATTTCTTCATGAATCAATCATTCCTTCAATCACTCACCCAAATATAAACATAAACTATAATTACCAAATCAAACTCAAGTCAACCCAAGTCAAGCCCAAGTTAGCCCTTTTGACTTGAAAACATCAAATGAGCCAAAATCCATTACACTCCAAATTGATTGTGGTTAGATTTATATTTCAATCATAGGCTCATATATGAGTTCAACTAAACTTGAATCAAGCCAAAACCAAACTAATTGAACCATTTAGGTCCACTTGACCCAAAGTGACCTAAAGACCCTTTTTGAGCCAAGTTCTAATCCAACCCAAATTGAATTGAACTAAGCTCATCCAACCTCATATCATGATCATCAATCATCTTAAGGTGATCAACTATCTTGAATTGGGCCAAACCAAGTCAACTTGATCCTTTAACCAAGTCAACCTTTAACCTAAATGAAACCTAAACTAGCCAAAACTACCATATACTAAATTGATTAAAGCTATTGATTCAAACCAACTCATAATCAATGATTAAACATGATCAAATCCTTAATTAAGCTAAATCAAGTCCAATTGGCCATTTGACCTAAGTAGACCCAAATTGGCCTAAAAAGCTAAAATGGGTCAAATCATGATTCGATCCAAATTGATTGCAACCAATGGCTCAAGTTCATTCCAAATCATTTATTGAATATGACTAAAGCCATAATTGAGCCCGATTTAACCAATTGGTCAACTTGACCCAACCTAGCCCAAATTGACCTAAAGGGTCAAATTGGCCAAAATCTAAATTAAACTCAAATCAAACCAAACCAAAGTCTACAATCATTTTTAATTAACCAATTGTACATGAACCAACACCTAACCCAACCCAATTTGGTGAAATTGGGTAAAGTGGTCAACTTGACCCATTTGATTTCAAATAAGCCAGAATCAAACTTAAGCCAAATTAATCAAAACCACTTAAACCAAAACTCTTTCAATCATTATTTAAACCTAACCCAAGCCTTGGTTTGACCCAATTTGACCAATTGGTCAACCCAACCCAACATGAACCCATTTGATCAAATGAAGCCAAAGCACCCAAAACCAACCCATGGGACCCTAAGGGTTGACCAAACTTGACCCAAATTAAGCCTAAGTCAGCCCAAAACCATCCTAAAAGCAAAGTGGACCCCACCTAAGGGAATTAGCCATTGGACAAACCTTCTCACATTGGATTCCTTCCCCATTTAGCAAAGTCCATTCTCCCATCACTTTGGTAGGCAATCCGTTGCCAAATGGGGTATGCCATGCCTCCCTAGCCCACTCTAAGCCCATTAGGATCGGCCATGGACCAAAGGGAGGTGAACCAAGTCACCTTCCTTCATACCCGAGCACCCAAAGGACCAAGCAAACTCAATCCCCCATTTCTTTCCTTGGACTACCTATCATAGCTTCCTCCACTCCTGGCATGCCATGTGGAGTTGATGGTGACCCCTTCGACAGGCTGGCGGTGGTGAATCGACCAAAATTCTGAATTGAAAGTCGTCCATCCACGTTAGCAATTGAGGGGATATACCCCCTCAATTCTGAATGGATTCATTCTTTTGTTTGAGCAGAGAGTGAAGGAGAGTCTCCCACGCCTTTTCCCAAGCTTCCAAGTTCCCCATTTTCTCCCTTCTGGTTTCCAAACTAAAATATGGGAGGTCTCCCTTGATTCAAATTCATCCATCCCTCATCCAAACTTCAATTAAACTTGCACACACCTTCCTTGGACCTAGTGGAAGCCAAACGAATCATTTCCTAAGCTTCCAAGCTACCAGAGATAGAAGTTCAACCAAGATTGATCACCTATGCCTCGTGTGTTGGTCTGTAAAGTAAACCACCTCAATTCAAAGCTCATGCAGCTCAACAAGGCTTCATTTCTACCAAATGAAGCTTTCTCAATCGTTAGAACTATCAAAAATTAGCTCTGATGAGGTAATTTCTCAAAACTGATCCTTGTATGAAAATGGTTTGGTCTTTTGTGAAGGAAAGTTCCTTGTCATGAGATCTCCATCATTGGATCTCTTTGTTTTGCCTCCCCAAAGGTGTGCGATTGATTTGATCTCCATTCAAGCTCGGGTGAGCTTGGATCGAGCGATGAATGATGGACGGTCTCTATCTCCCACCACTCGGGAGGAGATAGATCGTGGGACGTCTGTTCCACTTGATCGAAATGGACGGCTCTGATTAGATCATGCATAGATCCCTCTCTATTTTCTCATTAACTGTGGGATAAAATTATGGCTGTCTAATATTAGATCGGACGGTCCATTGGAAAGCTCATCCACCACCAACTGATAAGGCATGTGAATGTGACAACTTAAATAACTTATCCTGTCATGCCACATGGAAAGCACACTGCATCATCGCACTACATTAGCAGCCACGTGGCACCAACAGGATTAAGGTTTAATTAGGGCTGTTTAATTCATTTTTAAGGCTGAAACTTCTAAAATTCATAGCTAATCCTAAAAAAGTCCAAAAAATATAAATTAGGGATTATTTTAAAGGTATTTCAGAGGAGAATCCAAAAAAATTATAATTGTTTAATTTTAAATAGTAATTTTGGCTTAATTAAGATTTAATTAAAAATTTAATTAGCCTAATTACTCTCTGATTAATTATCCAATTAATTTTAAACTTTCTAGAGATGTTTAGGGCGATGACCTCTGCCTCCCCTATTTTTCTTGAAATTTATTGGATAGTTAGTTAGGAAAATTGATTGATTAAGCCTTAATTACTCTCCTACCTTAATTAATGATAATAAAGCAAATGAATAGTGAATTAATTAATTAGTTAAGCATATCACTATCTGTTAATAGTGAAAAGTCCTAGGGAAATGATTTAGGTTTACTCTTTATGACCATTTCATTAAGCCTCTTCATTTGTTTCAAATTAATCAAAGTTTTATTAATTAATTAGCCACTTAATTAATAAATTAAAAGAAACAAGAGTCTAAATATTTCAAAGCCTAATTGATTATTTGAAATGACTTAGGGATTGGAATTGAGGCCTCTTTTTTGATCTCTTTCCCTAAGTTAATTTCATTATCCTAATTAAAATATAATCAAAGGATTTAATTAACTAATTAAGGGCATAATTAAATTAATTTAAAGTCGAATTCATTCCTACCATTGATTAATCAACCTTGGGTAGTTCTTTAGATGTTTAATAGTATAAAGAAATTTAAGAAAATCATAAAAGTAATTCCCTTAATCTTAATTAACTATTAATTATGAGCTAATTGCATTAGGGCCCTTTCATTTCTTAGGAGCATTGCTAATTTACTTTTCTATATGGTTGCATCTCATGTTGGCTCATCATTATTTAGTTAATTAACTTAAGATGATGTAGGCAAGGGTTTAATTAATTGATTTAATTCATACCTCAACCTAATCAAGCCATAAAATCAATTTAATTGCTTTTCATTAAATCAAATTAACTCACACATATGGGGAATGGGACTAGGATTAGCAAACCTCATTCACATTTCTTAAATCAAATCAAACATAAAGATCGAAGATGATTTTAAGAAAATTTGGTTTATTTTAAATGATCTTATTTAATATAATTGTCCTTAGGAATTAGTTGGATTGAATGAAATTACATGCTTATGCTTCTTTATTTCTTTCCAATCATGTTAAAATATTGTATGCCACTTGTAGTCATGCATTCATTATTTTCAAAAGTAAATTAAATAAAATAATTTCCTTTATGTCAAATTTGCATGTGTTGACTTAATTAGAAATATGTGTGCCTATTATAACTATTATATCTCAAATGTATTTTCAAAGGCTTATTAATGAATAATAATATATATATATTGTGACTTTAGTTACATATACATATGAGGTGCATGTGAATATAAGGTTAGTTAATGAAGTAAAGTCTTTTTCTTACATTCATATGTTGATTTGCATAAGTTTGAATGTAATGGGTATATTAGTCTGGACATTCCAGGGGTGCACGACTTTAAGTAGCCCCAAGAAGGTTCCTACCTCACTCCCCTGGTACAGAACATTGATGACGTACCTATTTGATTTTATTCTTATGCATTTTGACATTAGAATTTAAATATAGCTTTAATTCATTCACATAGATAAATCAAACAAATCAAATACAATTTTTGCATGATTTTCATTATAATTTTTTATACATCCATATATATTTAAGAATAGTGGGTATATTAGTCTGGACATTCTATGGATTCACGACTTTAAGTAGCCCCAAGGAGGTTCCTACCTCACTCCCCTGATGCAGAACAATGGTGGTGTACTTCCTTAAAACATTCATACATTTGAATGTGTGTTTAGTTAATGAATGAAAATCCCATTTTTCTATTAAAAAGACATGCATTCAAAATTTGTTCAAGTGGTTGGATTGATTAGTCATATGATTTAGAGTTATTTTCTTATACTTTTGTATACGAATTTAGATAGAGCTTTAAATTAATATAATAAAATAATTCAACCAAATGAAACATCAATTCCAAATATATTTTCTCACATTCATCATTTAAGTGTGCTAAGATACAAATTGCATGTATAGGTATGTTTAGGACTTAATCATATGCATGCTAGATTTGATGAAAAGAAATGAACAAATATGTGTTATGTGATAGTAATTTATTCCAATTAATCTTAAGATGCCTTTCTTATTGAATGAGACTATTTAAAGTGAACTAAACCTATGATTAATCAAAATATATAATAAGCCATTCACTAAAGGAAATTCATTTAATTAATTTGCTTTAGATGTGACTTAAGGTAGGGATGAAAGAGAGTGATCCTCTTTTTTCTTCTCTTTATAACACTTAATTGTTAAGTGTATGCCAAATGAAATTGAAAGAAAACATTAAATAAGAATTCCTGAATAAATTAAGTCATTTAAAATGAAACCACCCTCAATAATTAAATCTTTTCATACTTAAAAAATTACAACAAAGCCTAGTTAGAACATACCACACAAGCCTTAATACACACACATTAGATTAAGGCACAATTTCTAGCTTTATGTTAGGGCAGTGCATGGTTGGATGTATGTTTGTTTTAAGATGTATTGTTATAGACTGGATGTTAGGGTGTATGTCTCGTAAACTTGATGTTAGGTCATGATTAGTCTAATCATTTTTTGTAGGAGATTGTGCTTAAGGGGTGCTTAAAATAAATATAAATGCTCTCTTTTGCAGGTTGCTTAACCCCTAAGCATAATCTAAATTAGGACAGGTGGACTTGGTTACCCATGTGCAGGATGCTAAGTCCAAATTATATATAACTGCTTGGGTTGTATGGTATATTTAGCTTACACTTGTCTTGCAGGTGTAGTTAGATTTACTTTTCCTATTTTTAATGTAATTTTACATTATGAGTTAGGATTCGTATTATGGGGGATTAGGATGAGTGGTGGCTAGAAGGCTTTGTCCTAGGATGCCCCATGATAACTTTCAAGCAAGCAAACCCAAATGAAGAAATGGAGGAGATATGAAGATATGAAAAATGAAGGCCTCCCATAGCATTTATTATTTGTAAAAATTGTAATTATTCTTTTACATTATCAAGATGTATAAGGGTAGAGCTCGGCTACCCATTTCTCTTTTGAGTTATATGGTGGTACTTGACCACACCGGCTAATTATTCTTTTAACGTTAGGTTTATAAATTGTTTGATGCTTTGTTTACAACTGTGCAATGAAAATGATATGTTTTTTTGTTTCTTCATGTATGGTGATTTAATGTGTGGCCTGGATGTGATTAAGCTCTTAGGGAAAAATAAACTTTTTACTCCAATCACAACTCATAACTAAATATTCTAAAATAATTCATAACCTCATTTAAAGCCTAGGTATTAAATCAAGATAATTAAAAGATTTATCAACCCCTTAGCTGAATGTTGTATGCTTAATATCATGCATATCATCTTGTTTCATTCTTGCTAAGAGAGGTTTCCATCCTTGTACGATATGGAAAGACTTGACCTTTGAGGGTCTCCTTTGTGGTGAAAAATACCTCTTTCTCTATGATTTAGCCAATAACCCTATTTCATCATGCATTTAGACATATAAAAACCTATGGCCTATGTCAAAATAAAGAGTCCAAAATCAAATAAAAATTGATTAGATTTGCATTAGACTAAGTCATTATTTATACCACTCATGTTCTAGTCTCTTAGGGAGTGGGTTTAAGGACTTTTAATTTCTTTCTAAATGATAATATCATAATCATCTTACATAACATATGACTTGACCACATGATTTTAAAATATAGGATGAGTTAGCTGGCTGCCACTCTAGGCGGTTATAAGTCCATTAGTCCGGTGGTTTACCCTCTCTTATGGAGGTAATCAATATATGCATTTTTGACTTATATTTGGATGTGTTTTGGCCCTCCTTAAAGCTCCATAGATTTAGGATTTGAGGTTGTTATTCCCCTTGGGGGCTATAAGTATAAATCTTCATGTCTTAGACATTTTTACAATCTTGCATTGTGGAATCATAAGTCCTAGCTTTTTAATAAATTTCAAATTAAATACATAATTCTCCTCAATTTCAAATATATAAAGCCTAACCATAGGATAGATTGGAATGCTCACTAGGTTTCCTAGTATCATGAGTATTTCTTACTCATCTCCATTAGCTTCGATAAATAAGTCTCTTCTTTTGATCTACTCATCTTGATTTTCTAAAATATAACCAATTTATTGATAGTCCTATCTTTGAAATATTTGGAGACAACAATTGTCTACTTTAATTGAGAGTATTCCTAAGAAACTCATCTTCCTTGGGATGTAATTAACTATGGGGGCTTGCCCCCATAGGGAACTTTAGAACCCGGTTTAAATAAACCCTACTTTATTCATCCATGTAAAGTAGGGGAAAAATCTTTGGTATATTCGAAGACCCATCATGCCTTAGGAGTCTTTATTAGGTGATTAGGTTCATTGTAGGGTAGTTATTTCTATCTTTTGAGATTATGCACTATTCTTTGTCATACCTAATCACCTCAATAAGTACACCCTCAGATCTACGTAGTTGTTGACCTCACTTTTGGAGTGAGCTCTCAGTTTTCTCATCATAAATCTAGGACTCTTATAAACACTAAGAATTCCTTAGTCTTAAGACACTTTTAGTGATTAGGTGAACACTTAACCTAACCTTAAAGACTTAGAAGAGTTAGCAATAGGAATAGGTTATGCCTTGGAAATTTAGGAGGACTTGCCTACTCTATAGCCCAAACCCAATCCTTGCTTCCTTCTTTCATACCAAACCTCAAATTTAAATTCAAAATTCCAAAATCAAATCCAACTATCCAATGATTGAGATCCATCACTAAATTCAAACTCTAAATCCCTTCCTAAGCCCTTTGATTTTATCTTATGGACTTAGCCTTAACTAAATCCAAATCAAACCCAATCCAATTGATTTTATCAATTATCAAATTCAATCTCAATTCAAAAAAATAAATTTCAAACTCCAAATGATTGAAACCCATGATTAACTCCAAATTCTAAAAAATCTCTTCCTAAGCCATATGAACCACCTTCATATGCTTAGTCAAAAATCCTCCTTCAAACTAACATAAACTTGATTGATTTCTTTATAAATCAATCATTCATGCATTTATATTCACGAATATAAATGAAACCCACCCTCCAATGACCAAAAATAAATCAAACCAATCAAAATCCAAGTTAGCCTCTTTTGACCTATATCCCTTAATTTGGTCAAATTTGCTTCCAAATCACTCCAAACTCAAGTGATTTTCTCATAACCCATTTATATCTTCATTTATATTCACAAATATAAGTGAAATATAAATTCAAATGACTAAAACCAAACTAAAATCAAATCAAATTCCCAATTTTAGCCCTTTTAGCTAAACTTTTGAACTTGGCCAAATGAATTCCAAATCAACTCAAAACTCATGGATTTCTTCATGATTCAATCATTCCTACAATCATTGATTCAAATATAAAAATAAACCACAATTATCAAACCAAATCCAAGTCAACCCAAATCAAACCCAACTTGACCCTTTTGACTTAAAATTGGCATATGAACCAAAACCCATTTGGCTCCAAACTAGTTGCAATTGGATTTATATTTCAATTCAAGGCTCATATGTGAGTTCAACTAAACTTGAATCAAACCTTGATCAAACCAATTGATCCATTTAGGATCACTTGACCCAAAATAACCTAAATGACCTTTTTGAGCCAAGTTCTAATCTAACCTAAATTGGACTGAACTAAGCCCATATTAACCTCAATCATGATCAACAATCATCATGGGGTGATCAACCACCTTGAATTGGGTCAAACCAAGTCAAACTTAGCCTTTGACCAAGTCAACATTTAGCCCAAATGAAACTCAAATTAGCCAAAATCTATCATATGCCAAATTGATTGAAACCATTGACTCAAACCCATCCATAATTAATGATTGAGCATGTCCAAACCTTCAATTGAGCTAAACCAAGCTAATCGACCACTTGACCTAAGTTAACCCAAATTGGCCTAAAAAGCCAAAATGAGTCAAATCATGATTTAACCCAAATTGATTGCAACCAATGGCTCAAGTTCATTCCAAATCACTTATTGAACTTGACCAAATCCATGATTGAGTCCAAGTTAACCAATTGGTCAACTTGACCCAACCTAGCCCAAATTGACCTAAAAGGTCAAATTGACCAAAATCCAAATTAATTCTAAATTAAACCAAACCAAAGCCTACAATCATTTCCAATCAACCAATTGAACTTGACCCAACCCCTAACCCAACCCAATTTGGTCAAATTGGTCAAATTGGTTAACTTGACCAATTTTGACCCTTTTGAATCCAAATGAGTCAAATCCAAACCTATACCTAAACAATCCAAATTAATTGAAACTAAAACATCCCAAATCATCATATGAACTTAACCCAAGCCTTGGTTTGACCCAATTTGACCAATTGGTCAACAACCCAACCTAGCCCAAATGAAACCCATTTGACCAATCCAAGCCAAATCACTCCAAACCAACTTATGGGACCCTAGGACTTAGCCAAACCCGACCCAAACATGTCCTAATTCATTTCCAAACTAGCCCAAAAGCCAAGTGGACCCCACCAAGGGGATTAGCCATCAAACCATAGGATTTAAACCTTAAAACTATTAGATCCAAGCTATCAACCTTCCCATCCCAATGGTAGCTCATTAGCACTCCATGGAACCTTCTCCTGACCCACCTAGCTAACCTAACTCACCCTAGGTCGGCTAAGGACCTTTGGGTGGTGAGTTGACTCACCTCCAACCCAAATTGGGCACCCATTGGATCCAAGTTTTGCTAACCTTGCTCAATGGGTCCATGGCAGCTCCCCATCATTCCTCTCAGCGTGCCACCCTTACTTGATGGAGACAAGTCCTGGTTGATGATGAGCCAAAGGTAAAATGTGCTACCATCTATCCATGATGGGAAATTGAGCGGTATCTCCCTCAATTTGAACACGATTTCATAGGCACTTGCATCGTGAGCTCTCCTAAGCCATTTCCAAAATCCCACAGAGTGATTCCAAGCCTTCCCGAGCCCTCTCCATTTGACATTACCCATTCCCGAGCAAAGCCAAAATAGGGTATCCTAATCCCGACCAATACTCCTCATTTCAAAATCAAACTTCAATTCCTCTTAGCCACACCATCACCATACTTTATCGAAGCCAACCGAACCAATTCTCAAATTTCCAAGCCATGGAAGGATCGAGTTCAATCGGAGCCGAGCCCATTACGTGCATGGATTGGTCAACCGAGCATCCCGCATGAATGAGGAAAGACGGACGACATCCGTCTTCTATCGCTCGCGAATGGGATAGATCATGAGCCGTCCATCCCGCATGAATGTGATGAATGGCTTTGATCAAATCCCTCGGTAGAGCCTCTGATTCCTTTCCTAAGGCGTGGATCGATTAGCCATCGATCTTAGATGGGATGATCCTGAAAGCATCCACCGCCGACTGTAGCGGATGTGACTACTTAAATAACCAATGCCATCATGCCAGGAAAGTGCACCACATTAGCGCGCCGCATCAACCGCCACATGGGTAGATGGATTAACATATTAAATAGGGCTAATTAATTAGTTTTTAATCATAAAACTTCCTAAAATCATAACTAATTATAACAAAATTCAAAAAATACAAACTTAGGCTCATTCTGAAGATATTTCGGAGTAGAATCTAGAAAAATTATCATTAATTAATTTTGAGTAGTGATTTTGGCTTAATTAGGATTTTATCAAAAATCTAATTAGCTTAATTACACCTTAATTAAGCACTCAATTAATCTCAAATTTTTTGTGGATGTTTAAGGGGATGACCTCTACCTCCCTTATTTTTTTAAGGATTTTATTGATTTCTTAATTAGGAAAATCACTTGATTAAGCCCTAATCACTCTCTTAATTTAATTAATCATAATTAATGAATGAATAGTAACTTAATTAACCACTTAAGCATAATCACCTCTATTGAACAGTAAGATGACTTAGGTGATGTGGTTGGGGATGCCTTTCTTAATCTATTTCTAAGTTTTCTTTACCTTTTAAAATCAAATTAATTAATGGAGAATGGAATTAATTGATTAATCAAGTAATTAATCTTCAAAATAAAGAAATCAGAATATAATTGAATGTTTAAATGATTTATGGATTAGGATTAGGGCCTTGCCCTTGATCCTCTCCCCTAAGTTAATTTTATCATTCAAATTAAAACATAACCAAAATGTTCAATTAATTAATTAAAGGCTTAATGAAATTAAAATTAAAAATCAATTCATCCACACTTAAACAACCCTTAATTGATTTTGGGTCACTCCTTGGGTGCTCAATAACCTAAGGAGAGAGATAATGAAATTATGGTTGGCTCACATGTGCGAGAAAATCATAAAAGTAATTAAGTGAGATCCTTTAAGCTTAATTAACTATTATTCATTAGCCAATTGCATTAGACCCCTTTCATTTCTTAGGAGCATTTCAAATTTACTTTTCATGTGGTTGCATATGATATTAGCTTATTAGTAACTAGTTAATTAACTTAAGGTAATATAGGTAAGGGTTAATTAATTCACTTAATTCATACCTTAACCTAATTAAAACATAAAATCAACTTAAATGTTCTTCATTAAACCAAATTCACACATGGAGAATTGGGTTAGATTAACAAACCTCTTTATATTTACTAAATCAAATCAAACTCAAAGTTTAAAAAATGTCTTTAAAGAATTTTGGTTCATTTTAAATAGCCTTATTTAATTTGATTATCCTTATGAATTAATTGGGATGAATGAAGTCATGTGTTTACATTCCTTTATTTCTTTCCAATCATGCTAAATATTGCTTGCATATGAAATCATGCATTCATTTCTTTTAAAATTAATTAAATGAAATATTTTCTTTTATGTCAAATTGCATGTGTTGACTTAAATTAAGAATATGTGCGACTATTCTCACTATTAAATCAAAAACTATTTTCAAAACCTATAAATCAATTATTGAAAATGAAGTGATGCTAATTATAAGTATCTATAAACTTGCATGTGATAATAATATAAGATATGCAATATGAAGTTCTCTTTCCATATCCTATATGGATTTACATAGGATTTGCAAGTGTATAGTTCATTTTAAAAGAACATAACACTTGCCCAAATCTACTCCTATGCATCTCAGTGTTAAGACTTAGAAAGAATTTAATATCACATATATAAATCACATAATCAAATCAAACACAACATTTTTTTTGCATGATTCCCTATTCATGTGGTTCTTTTTGTACATTCATATGTATTTAAGAAAAGTGGTATATTAGTATGGACATCCCGGTGCTTTAAGTAGCCCTAAGTAGGTCTTGTACCTTACGCCACTGGTGTAAAAAATAATGGCGCTGTACTCACTTAAAACTCTTATACATATGCATGTGTGATGTGGCCAATGAATAAAGAATCATAAATCAAATAAATCAAATATAACCTTTTTCATGGATTTTCCTATCCTTATAGTTATTCATACATCTACATGTATCTAAGGAAAGCGGTATATTAGTCTGGGCATCCTGGGGCTGCGAGGCTTTAAGTAGCTCTAAGTAGGTTTTGTACCTTACTCTAGTGTAGAAAATAATGGCGACATACTCACTTGAAACTTTTATGCATGTGAATGTGTAATTCGCTAATGGATAAAAAATCCCTTTTTTATATAATAAAAACATGCATTCATAATTCAATCAAAAAAATAAAACATTTAAATTCCAAATACACTTATTTGCATTCATCATCAAAGTATGCTAAGATTTATATTGCATGTACAGGTATGCTTAGGATTATTCATATGCATGATATACATGATGAGAAGAAATGAACGAATGTGTGTTATGTGATAAGTAATCCATTTCAATTAATCTTAAGATGCCTTTTTTATTGGATAGGGCTATTTGGAGTGAATCTAAACTTAGGGTTAATTAAAACACATAATAAACCATTCACTAAAGGAAATTTATTAATTAACTTATCTTAGAAATGACTTAAAAGTAGGGATTAAAGGGAGATTCCCCCTCTTTCTTCTCTTCATAGCACTTAGTTGCTATGTGCAGGTCATATGAAATAAAAAAAACACTAAATAAAATCTTCAAATAAATTAAACCACTTAAAGAGAAATTGACCCTTTATAAATTAAATCCCTCACACTTAGCAAATTATAACCCTAAAGCCTAGTTAGGATATACCACAAAAGCCTTAACACATACACATTAGATTAAGTCACCATTACTAGTTTTATGTTAGGGCGGTGCATGGTTTGATGAATGTTTAATTTTGTGATGTATTATTTAGATTGGATGTTAGGGTGTATGTGCGTCCGGATGTTAGCGATATTAGCCTAATCATGTTTCTGAGGGTTGTGCTTAAGGGGCACTATAATAAAAATATAAATTCTTTTTGCTGGTTGCTTATACCTCAAAGCATAAGCCAAGTTAGGATAGGTGTACCCATGTGTGGGGTGCTAATTCTAAATTATTCATATAATTGCATAGGTTGTATGGTGTGTTTAGCTAACATTTATTTTGCAGGTGTAGCTAGATTTACTTTTCTTTCTCTTAATATAATTTTGCATTAGGATTAGGATAAGTGTTATGGGGATTAATGGTGAACATTGGTTATAAGACCATGTCTTATATACCAAGTGATGCCTTTGAAGCAGGCTACATCCCAATCAACCCAAAAAAAAAAAAAGAAATGGAGCAAATTAAAGCCAAAAGAAAGAAAGAAATGGAGCAATTCAAGATGAAGGAATGAAAGATGAAGAGTAAAGAATGGAGGATGAAGAATGAAGACCCCATAACACTTATCATTTTATAATTATAATTATTCTTTCATTTTACCTAAATGTATAAGGGTAGAGCTCGGCTACCCATATTTCTTTTCAGGTTGTACGGTGGTACCTGACCGCACCGACCTCTTATTCTTTTGCGATAGCTTTATAAAATTATTTGATGTTTTGTTTAGCTTGTGCATTAGAAATAGCATGCATTTTCATAGTTTATTAATGATTGGTGATTGTTGTGTGGCCTAGATGCGATTAAGCTCTTAGGATAAATTTTTTTTTTCTATCCCACTAACGACTCATAACTAAAATTTTAAAATAACTCATAACCTCACATAAAAACCTAGGAATTAAATCAAGATAATAAAATATTTAGCAACTCCTTAGTTGGATGATTGTATGTATAATATCATTCATGTCAAATTATTCCACTCTTGTTAAGAGAGGGCTTCCATCTATGCTAGAGAATAAAGGCTTAACCTATCAGAGCCTTTGATGGAAAGACACTATTTCTCTTTTGATTTGGCCCACAACCAATTTCTCATGCACTTAGGCATACAAAAATCTATAGCCTATGTCAAAATAAAAAGTCCAAAATCACATAAAACTTGTTAAAATTTGCATTAGATTAAGTCATTACTCATGCCCTTCATGATCTAGTCTCTTAGGGAGTGAGTTTAAGGACTTAATTTCTCTTATAAATAAATAACAGCTTAACCATCTTGCAAACCATATGACTTTCCTACATGGATTTAAAGCATATGAGGAGTTAGCTGGCTATCACTCTAGGCAGTAATAAGTCTAGCAGTCGGGTTGCTTACTCTCTCTTTTGGAGGTAAACCATATACCCACTCTCACCTTAGATTTAGGTTGTGCTTTAGTCCTTGCCAAAGCTCCCTAGAATTAGGATCTGTGATATTTCCTTTATAGCTACATAAATCATCACCTCTTAGGTATTTCTACAATCTTGTATTGTGAAATTATAAGTCCTAGATTTCTAATAAAATTTCAACTAAAAAAAATAAATTCCCTCAATTTTGAATACATAAAGCCCAACCATAGGATAGATTGGAGTGCTCACTAGGCTTCCTAGTATCATGAGCACTCCCTACTCATCTTCTTTGGTTTTGATAATAACTCTCCCCTTTTGATCTATCCCATTTGATTTTTGAAAATATAATTAATTTATTGATAGTCCTATCTTTGAAATCTTTGGAGATAATAATCACCTATTGAATCGAGAGTACTCTTAAGGAACTCATATTCCTTAGGATGTAATTAAATATGGAGGCTTGCCTCCATAGAAAACTTAATGAACTTCGGTTTAAATAAACCCTGCTTTACTTTTCCATGTAAAGTAGAAAAAAATCTTTGGTATATTTGAAGACCCATCATGCCTTAGGAGTCCTTATTAGGTGATTAGGTCCATTATAGGGTAGTGACTTCTATCTCTCGAGATAGTACTCTATTCCTTAATATCATACCCGATCACCCTAATAAGTGCATCTGTGGATCTACATGGCATCCCATCACATATACACACAACATCAAACCATAAATAAACACCACAGTGGTGTCCCCCATATACAAATCAAAAAATAAACACTACAATGAGGCCTTTGCCTTCCATGGGAAGAAGAGGTGTACAAACATAACCGAGGGCTTGTCAACATCTGGTGGCTATAGAGAAGGGTGGTTGGGAGGACCAAAGAGAGTGACTATAGCTGGCCATGTGTGGTGCTTATTTTCGGATGTATATGGGGGACACCACGCAAATCATAGGGGGTACTTATTGAAGTGATCGGGTACAATATTGAGGTATGATGTACTATCTCAAAAGATAGAGACATAACCCTTCAATGGACTTAATCACTTAATAAGGACTCTCAAGGCATCAAGGGTCTTTGAATATACTAGAGATTTTTCCACTGCTTTACATGGATGAATAAAGCAGGGTTTATATTAAACTAGGTTCTAAAGTTTCCTATAGAGGCAATCCTCCATAGTTAATTATATCTTAGGGAATGAAATTCCCTAAGAATACCATTGATTAAAGTATGCAATTGCTCTCTCCAAAGATTTCAAAGTTAGACTATCAAAGGATTGACTATTTCAAAAAATTAATTGGGAAAGACTAAGGAGAAGACTTATTTTTGGAAGCCAAAGGGAATAAGTAGGGAATGCTCATGATACTAGGAAGCCTAATGAGCATTCCAATCTATCCTGTGATTGGGTTTTATATATTTTAAAGTGAAGAGACTTATTTTGAGAGTTGAAATTTTATAAGATTACTGGGCTTATAATCCATCAACACAAGGTTGTGGGAATGCTTAAGAGGTGATGATTTATGCTTATAGCCTGAAGAAAATAGCTACCTCAGATCCTAAATCTAGGGGAGTTTTAGTAAGAACCAAAGCACGACCTAAATCTAAGTAAAGATGGGCATAAGGGTTATCTCCACAAGAGATTATATGACTTCTGGACTTATAACTGCCTGGAGTGGCTGCTAGCTAACTTCTCCTGCCTTCAAAACCATGTAGGCAAGTTTATGAATTTGTAAGATAGTTGGGCTATTATTAATTTAGAAAAAGACTAAAGTCTTTAAACCCACTCCCTAAGAGACTAGAGCATGAGTGGTATGAACAATGACTTAGTTTAATGAGAAATCTTTTCAAATTTTATTTGATTTTTAACTCTTTATTTTGAGAAAGGCTATAGGATTTCTTATGCCTAAATCCATGATGAAAATGGATTATGGGCTAAATTAGTGAGAAAGAGGTGTTTTCTAACATGGAGGAGGTCCTCAAAGGTCAAACCTTCCCCTATCGTGCAAGGATGGAAATCCTCCCTTAGCAAGAGTGAAGCAATATGTATGCATGATGTGAGACATACAACATTCAGCTAAGGGGTTGCTAAATCTTTTAATTATTTTATTTAATGCCTAGGCTTTATGGTGAGGTTATGAATTATTTAAAACTTTAGTTATGAGTTGTAGTTAGGTAGAAAATTTATTTTTATCCTAAGAGCCTAATCGCATCCATGCCACACATTAAAGCATCAGACATGAAGAAACTAAGAAAAACATGTTTTTTCTATTACACAAGCTAAATAAAACATCAAATAATTTTATAACTAACGCAAAAGAATAACAAGCCTGTGCGGTTGGGTGCCGCTGTACAACCCGAAAAAGAAAAGATGGGTAGTTGAGCTCTATCCTTTTATAACCCAAAAATGAAGAAATAAATATAATTACAAATAAATGAATGCTATGAGGGGGTCTTCACATCTTCATTGTTTTTCTTGTCTTCTTCATTTCCCCCTTTGATTTGGTGGGCTTCAAGCCATCACATGGAACCCCAAGACTAAGCCTTCTAGCCAATGCTCATCCTAACCTTTCATCGCATGAATCCTAATTCCTAATGCAAAAATACATTAAAAGTAGGAAAAATAAATGTAACCACACCTGCAAAATAAGTGTTAGCTAAACACACATATAATCCCAAATAATTATATATATAATTTGGACTTAGCACCCTGCACATGGGTAACCAAGCCCTCCAATCTTAACTTGGATTATGCTTAGGGGGTTTAAGCAACTTGTTTATATTTATTTTTAAGTACTTCTTTAAGCACAATTCCTTGTAGAAAACATGATTAAGCTAATATTAGCCTAACATCCAGTCTACGAAACATTCTCTCTAACATCTAGTCTAAAATAATACATCATAAAATAAAACATACATCAAACCATACAACGTCCTAACATAAAGCTAGAAGTTGTGATTTAATCTTAATGTGTGTTATGGCTTGTGTGGTATATCTTAACTAAGCATTAGTGTTATAATTTTCTAAGTGTGGGAGGCTTTCATTTAACATAAAAGGTTGATTTCACTTGAAGTTATTTAATTGATTTGAGAATTTTAATTTATGTTTTCTTTTGTTTCATATGATTACACTTAGCAAAGTGTTATAAAGGGAAGAAAGAGGATTGCCCTTTTTCATCCCTACCTTAAGTCACTTTCTAAAGCATGTTAATTAGATTTAGTTCTCTTTAGTGAATGACTTATTAAATGATTTAATTAATCCTAAGTTTAGGTTCACTCTAAGTAATTTCATTTAGCATGTGAGACATCTCAAGATTAATTTAATTGAATTACTGACATATTACGCATATCAAATCATTCCTTTCCTTCACAAATATCATGCATATGATTTAATCTTAAGTGTATCTATACATATAACACAGTTAAATGATGGACATATGTGTATGTAGAATTTTATATTCTCTTACATGATTGAATTATTTAATTATATTAATTTAAACTTCTATCTAAATTCTTATACAAAAATATATAGGGATGAAATTAAATAGGTACGTGTCATTGTTAACCAAGGAGGTGAGGTAATCAAATGACCTCCTTGGGGCTACTTAAAGTCTCGCATTCCCAAGATGTCCAAACTATATACCCATTACATTCAAACACATGTAAGTTTGTATATATGAATATAAGAAAGTCTGCTCTAAATTATATGATTAATGAATCTAATGACTAATCAATCATGGATGCAAGTATTTTTAAATAGAAAAGGGGATTATTATCCTCTAATCAAATACACACATATGTATAAAAGACATAAACAAGTACGTTATTATTAAACCAGGGAAGTGAGGTAATCAAATGACCTCCTTGGGGCTACTTAAAGCCTTGTATTCCTTGGATGTCCAAACTATACACCCATTTTGCTTAAATACATACACACATGTTCATAATTAAAGAGATGAAAATCATGCAAAGATTGTATTTTATTTAATGGAATTATTTAGGCATATGATTTAAAGCTCTATCTAAATTCCTAAGTTAAAGATGTATAAGAGTGAAATCAAATACGTGCCATTGTTTAAACTAAGGAAGTCGATAATCAAATGACCTCCTTGGGGCTACATAAATCCTCATATTCTCATAATGTCTAGCTATATACCCATTACATTCATGTTTATGTAAATCAACATGTGAATAAAAGAAAGAGACTTCACTTCATACATTTAAGGTATAATCAAATGTATATCTGATGTATTTATAACTAACATCATAACATATGTTACCATTCATTTATAAGCTTTTGAAAAATACATTTGAGTTTAGTAGTGATAGTAGCCACACATATATTAAAATAAGTCAACACATTCAAGATTACATAAAGGAAGACCATTTGATTTAATTAATTTTCAAAATAGATGGATGTATGAACCAAATGACATGCAATATGTAACATGATTGGAAAGGAATAACCAAATATAAACATATGATTTCATTTAATCCAATTAATTCCTAAGGACAAACATACCAAATAAAACCATTTAAAATAAACCAAAGCTTCTTTAATGTGTCATTTTTAATTTCATGGTCAATTTGACTTAAGAAATGTGAAAAGAAGCTTGATAATCCTAATCACTTCCCCATGTTTGTGAGTTTATTTGGTTTAATGAAAAGTGATCAAAGTGATTTTATGAGTTAATTAAGTTATGATATGAATTAAGTTCATTAATTAACCCTTACTTATATTACCTTAAAGTAATTAACTAAATAATTATGAGCCAATATGATATGCAAATGAATTGAAAAGTAAATTAGCAATGGTCCTAGGAAATGAAAGGGTCTAATGCAATTGGCTCATAATTAATAGCTAATTAGATCAAGGAACTTAATTAAGTACACTTATGATTTTCCCCCACATGTGAGCTAACCATAATTTCCTTAAATGTCTTTAGGTTATTGAACACCTAAAGATCTACCTCTCAATTAATTAATTAGTTCTAATATGTTTTAAATTTTAATTAAACTAATTAAGTAATAATTAGTCCATTAATCACTAATTAATTTTTCTTGAAAAGTAAGGTGAACTTAGGGAAAGAAATTAGGAGAGAGGTCCCACTCATATTCCATAAGTCTCCTCATTGTTAAACAATGATAAATGACCCAATTAATTATTTAGTTTACTGTTAACATGATTAATTGACCCTTAATTAAGTTAAAAAAGTAATTAAAGCTTAATTGGCTAATTTTTTTAATTAATTAACCAATAAATCTCAAGAAAATTAGCGGAGGTAGGACAACCCCTTAAATAATATAAGAAAGTTTAAGGTTAATTAATTAATTAATTATGGTATAATTAAGCTAATTAAATTTTTAATTAAATCTTAATTACTGTTCAAAATTAATTAAAGATATTTTTAATAAATTATTCTCTGAAATACCTTTAAAATGAATAATTTATTTTCTGTATTTTTTTGGGTTTTTCTATAATTTGTTATGAATTTGTGAAGTTTCAGCCTTAAAAATAGATTAATTAGCCTTGATTAAACCTAATCCCATCAATGACACGTGGCGCACTAACACGGTGCGCTTTTCACATAGCACCGTAAGATTGGCTATTTAAATTATCACATCACCGTTGAGTTAGCTGGCAGCGCTATGCATTTTCTCATGCGCCATCCGATCTAGGATCGGATGACCATGATTAAACCCATAGTTAATGAAGGATTAATTTGATCAAATCTAACATATCTAATCATGACCATCCATTCTGATCATGCAAAATGGACGGTGCGTGATCTATCATCATGCAAGTGAGGGAGAATGACATACGTCCGCCATTGTTCACGCGGATACGAGCTCACCCGAGATAGGATTAGCTCCAAAATGGAACCCACACCATCTCACAAAGGATCTAAGAGGATCCAATGGCTAAGATCGCTCACATGCATTCCCTTCATAAAGGCCAACAAAATTTTAGCTAGAGGTAAATTTTCATGGAATTATCTCGTCAGAGCTAAGACCGGTGGATCGCACGCTTGAGGTAGCTTCACCTGGTTGAGATGAAGCACTGTTGAGCAACAATTAGATCAATTCCATGTGGTTTGCTTGGAAGACCAACTCTTGTGCTTTGGACACTGTTTGATCAATTCCTACGGTGGGTTTAGAGCTCGAGAAATGATTCAATTAGCTTCGACAAAGTATGGAGATGGTGTGGTAAGGAGCAATTAGGATTTAGTTGCATTTTGAAGAAGTTGGGATCGGATGATGAGTGTCCTATTTCAGGATCGCTCGGGAATAGAAAATTCTGATAAGGGAGGCCTTAGAAACACTCGGGAGCTCACAAGGGAGTTCAAAATCTCTCTAAGAAGCTCGAACGAAATGAATGGTGTGCTTTCCAGTGCGAATTGAGGGGGTATATCTCCCGATTGCTTATAATGGATGGGTGGATCAATCTCTCATTTTTCTACCTCCAGCCTCCATCAGGGCGCTGGAGTTGTCTCCATCACCTCCACGTGGCTCGATTGGGTTGGTGGAAGACTTGGGAGGTGGCTCAAGGTTGGATTTAGGCTGATTGCATTTCCTTATACCCCATGGATTTCAATTTGTGAGGGAGATGAGTTAACTCACCTCCCTTTGGTCCATGGAATTTCACTTGGGTTGGGCTAGGTGGCTAGGTCAGGCTCCATTTGTGGTGTGTGAGGGCTGCCAAGTGGAAAGGGGAAGTGGACTTTTCTATTTTGGAAAAAATCTTATGTGGAGTGGCATATCCAAGGGAGATCTCATTGGGTTTGGGCTAATTTTGGGTTGACCTAAGATGAGTTTGGGTTAGGTTTGGTCAGGTTCCAAGTGGCCAAGGCTTGGTTTCAAGGGATTTGGCTTAATTTGGGTCATTTGAGTCACTTTGGGTCATGTTGGGTTAGGTTGACCAATTAGTCAAATTGCATCAAACCAAGGTTTAGGTTAGGTTCAAATGATTATTTGAAGTGTTTTAGTTCAAGTTGTTTCAATCAATTTGGCTTAAGTTTGATTTTGGCTCATTTGAAATCAAATGGGTCAAATGGGTTAAATTGGCTTGGGTTGGGTGTTAGTTTAAGTTCAGTTGGTCAATTGGATTGGATTGTAGGCTTTGATTTGAATCAATTTAGATTTTGGCCAATTTCACCCTTTAGGTCAATTTGGGCTAAGTTGGTCAATTATGTTCAATTGGTTAAATTGGGTTCAATTATGAGTTTGGTCAAGTTCAATAATCAATTTAGAATGAACTTGAGCCATTAGTTGCAATCAATTTGTCTGATCATGATTTGACCCATTTTGGCCTTTTATGTCAATTTGGGTCAACTTGGGTCAAATGGCCAATTGGGTTTGGTTTGGCTCAATTGATGGTCAATTCATGTTCAACCATTGATTATGGGTTGGTGTGAATCAATGGTTTCAATTGATGTAAGATGAGTTTTGGCTAGTTTGGGTTTCATATGGGTTAAGGGTTGACTTGGTCAAATGACCAAGTTGACTTGGTTTGACCCAATCCAAGGCAATTGATCATCCAAGGATGATCAATGGTCATGGTATGAGATTTGGATGGGCTTGGTTTAATCCATTTTAGATTGGATTAGAACTTGGTTCAAATGGGTTCTTTAGGCCACTTTGGATCAAGTGAACCTAAATGGTTTAATTAACTTGGTTTTGATTTGATTATGACTTAGTTGAATTTATATATGATCTTAGGATTGAAATATAAATCCAACTACAATTAATTTGGGCTATGATAGTTTTTGTTCATTTGAGATTTTCAAGTCTAAAGGGATAAGTTGGGCTTGACTTGGGTTGATTTTAATTTGGCTTGATGCTTGTAGATTTCATTTATATTTGGATAGATGATTTATTCAAAAGAAAATCTATTGATTTTGGCTTGATTTAGATGGGTTTTGGTTAAGTCCAAGGAGTTGGCCTAAAGAGTTTAAATTGAGTTTTGATTTGATTTTGATTTAGTTTTGGCTACTTGAATGTATATTTCATTTATATTTAGGAAGATGATTGAATATATAATTGATTTATAAGAAAATCAACTGGGTTTGAAGTGATTTGAAGGAAAATTTGGTAAGCTAGAAGAGAATTTAATTTTGTTTGATTTAGTTTCTATGGTTTGAATGTGGGCTTCATTTATATTTGTGAAGCTGATTCAATATATAATTGATTCATGAGAAAATCAATTGATTTTAGGTTGATTTTGGTTAAGATTTGGCTGAGCATATGGAGGTAGGTCCATATGGATTAAGAAGGGTCTTTATTTGACTTGATTTAGTTTGATTTAGTTTTGATCATTTGAATATGGATTTCATTTATATTTAAAAAGATTATTGATGGAATAATTGATTTGTAAGAAAATCAATTGAGTTTGACTTAATTTGAATGGGATTTTGGTTAAGCTTATTAAAGTGGATCTCATGGCTTAAGAGGGGTTTGAAGATTGGATTTGATCTTGGGTTTCAATCATTTGGAGTTGAATTTGGATTTGAATTTGATAAATGATTGAGGGATTGAATTGATCTTTGAGAAAATCAATTGAATTGAATTGAATTGGATTTGGCTAGGGCTAAGTCCATGGAATTCAATCATAATGCTTAGGAAGAGTTTTGAGTTTATATTTGATTTTGGGGTTGATTGTGAATTTTGAAATTTTGAATTTGAAATTGAATTTGATAAATGATTGAGGGATTGAATTGCTCTTTGAGAAAATCAATTGAATTGAATTGGATTTGGCTAGGGCTAAGTCCATGGAATCTAATCATAAGGCTTAGGAAGAGTGTTGAATTTGAATTTGATTTTGGGGTTGATTGTGAATTTTGGAAATTTGATTTTGAATTTGAATTTAGGGTTTGGTTTGAGAAGGAGAACATGGATTGGGTTTAAGCTTTAGGGTGGGTAAGTCTCCCTAGGTCCCTAAGGCATAACCTACTCCTATGACAAACCCTTCTAAGTCTCTAGGCTTTGGTTGAGTGTTAACCTAATCACTAGAAGTGTCTTAAGACTAAGGAGCTCTTAGTGTCTATAAGAGTCCTAGATCTACGATGAGGAGGTCAAGAACTCACTCTAAATGTCAGGTCAACACCATGTGAGATATTCTCAAGGATTAGAAGGCTAGACGCAACCTCATTTTCATTTTGTAGCAATAATGGACATACAGTGTAGGGGTTGACGGCGCAATGATAGTAGGAAGTAGATCCACGCACTCCATCGAAAGATCTCTCTCTAAGGTAGGACGACAGCAATGCACGCATTCCATTTTGAAACGGGGGATCCCTGGTCATCATCTTCCCCCTCATCATTGCAGGGATTCTGCAGGCTCTTCAAGTCTCTTCCATTTTTGTTTTCTCCATTGGAGCTGAGGATCATATGATGGGAGAGAAAGGGAATCGAGAGATGGTATATATATATATATATATATTATGTACAGGAGAAAATATTTCATGTGGAGTCTAGATGTATCCGGACTCCAATCAAATTTGGACACATGGATCCAAATAAAATTTTATGCTATTTTGAATAAAATTTAAGAGTAATTGAGCCCCGTGATCGAATGTAATTGGAGTTCAGATGTAAAGCTACATCCGAACTCTCCATGTAATATTTTCTCTTGTAGCAGACACCAAGTGGGAGAAGGGACATGCATCTTTACGTAAGTGGAGGAGGAAAATAGCTTGGACGAAAGCTGTAGCAAAATAATTATATTATTATTATTATTATTTTTATTTACTTCACATGATCCAGCATGGAGAGGAGAGAAATGATTGCTTGCCAATGGATATATAGGGTGGCTAAAGTATGGGGAAAAAGGAAAGTAAATTAATTAATTTCCAAGTGGAAAGTTTTTCTAATACAATATTAACTTTATTTATTCCTCATTTTGAATAATTATATTCTCTCTTTCATTTTTTTTAACAACTCAAGTTGTTTAATTTAATTTTCTTGATTTTTAAATGATAACTTTACATCTCTAAAAAAAGAGTAAACATATAAAAATATATGTATAATTAATTAATATAGAATGACATATATATATATATATATATATATATATATATATATATATATATATATATATATATATATATATATATATATATATATATATATATATATAATTTATTCTAGATTGATTTTAAGTTGATTTAATCCATCAAATTAATTTATCTAATAAAATGTTTATAATAGATATATTGTTCTCCTTGTAAATTCAATATATGTGCATGTCTTGAATCATGTATAGTAGTTTAGTGTTTAGGTAAGTAATATGTGAATCTTCTCATGTTAGATACATGCAATATGAATATTCTTTTAAACTATCTCTAATGTTTCAGACATATCGGTGTATTCCATTTCACATTCAGGGTGTGCTTAGGAGGCTTTGATAATAATCAATGTCATTTTGTCCTGACTCATTCAACGGTGATTTGTAGTCTATCTCTGTTATTTCACTTGCTTGATTCGACTCGTGAATCATATATAGAGGTCAACAATAGCATGTATGCATTCTAAGTGTAATTATTCTTTCATATTCTGGGATGTATAATGGTAGAGCTCGGCTACCCATCTTTTCTCTTTTTGGATTGTACGACAGAGCCTGACCAACCGGCCTCTTATTCTCTTATGTTAGTTTATAAAATTGATTGATGATTTGCTTAAATTGTGCATTAGAAATGGCATGCTCTTCATAGTTTCTTATGATTGATGCTTTAATGTGTGGCCTGGATGCGGTAGGCCCTTAGGATAAAATAAATTATCGATCCAACTAATCACTCATAACTAAATTTAAACAGCTCATAATCTCATCATAAAGCCTAGAACATAAATAATATAATTAAAAAAATTTAGCAACCCCTTAGCTGTATGTTGTATGTCTCACATCATGCATATCATCTTGAGTCACTTTTGCAAAATGAGGGCCTCCGTCCTTATACAATAGGGACCAGTTGACCTATGAGAGCAACCCCTAATGACAGAGCTTAACCCTCTCTTTTTTAATTTGGCCAACAATCAATTTTCATCATGCATTTAGGCATATAATATAAAAAATCCCATAGCCTTTTTCTAAATGATGTGTCAAAAATGAAATAAAATTTGAAAAGATTTTGTATTTATATATTAAGTCATATGCTCATACTACTCACGCTCTAGTCTCTTAGGGAGTAGGTTTAGGATATTAGTCTCTTTCAAATTAAATAACTACCCTAGCTATCTTGCAATTCATAAGATCAGACTATATGATTTTAAAATTATAGGAGTTAGATGGTAGCCACTCCAGGCAGTTATAAGTCCAGAAGTCGGACGATTTATCCACTCTTGTAGAGGTGAACCCCTATGTCCACCTGTCACTTAGATTTATGTCATGCTTTATCTCATACTAAAGCTTCCTAGATTTAGCATCAAATGCTTGTTTGGGCTACAAAATAAATCCTCACCTCTTAGCATTTTCACAACCTTGTGTTGGTGGATTATAAGCCAGTAATCTAATAAAATTTTAATTCAAATAAATAAATCTCTTTACTTTCAAATATATAAAGCCCAATTATAGTATAGATTGGAATGCTCGCTAAGCTTCCTAATATCATGAGCATTTCCTACTTCCTCCCTTTAGATTCCAAAAGCAAGTCTTCTCCTTGAACTTTCCCAATTGATTCTATAAATATAACCAATCCTTTGATAGTCTAAACCTTGAAATCTTTGAAGATGATAATTATCTACTTTAATCAGAGTATTCTTGAATTTCATTTCCTAATAACTATGGAGGCTTGCCTCCATAGGGAACTTAAGAACCTAGTTTAATATAAACCATACTTTATTCATCCATGTAAAGTAGGGGGAAAATCTCAGTACATTGAAGACCCATCATGCCTTAGGAGTCCTTATTAGGTGGTTTGGTCCATTGAAGAGTATGCCTCTATCTTTCAAAATAGTATATCATACCTCAATATTGTACCCGATCACTTCAATAAGTAGCTGCATTTGCTTTATGACCCTCATCTAAAAAAAAATTCCATAAGAAGCCATACATAGGAGATGATAAAGTAAATAAGGTAAGACTACAAACCTTAAGAGGAGAATTTGAGCCCTTACACATGAAAGAAACGAAAGACACAAGTGAATATCTTGTACATATACAAGCTGTTGAGATAGTGAAGTTATTGATGATACTAGAATAATTGGAAATTTTGGTGTTAACCATAGAATAGTCCTAGAAGATATGAAGATTGAAGAATTGATGGGATCAGTTCAAGCCCACAAGCAAAGATTAAAGAAAAGAAATAAAGACTCATAAGAGCATGTGTTGAAGATAAACATGAAACTCATTGAGAAAGAGAAGAAAGTGTAGTTAAGCATTCAATAGAATAGTAGAAGAGGTTGAGGCTATGATCATAGAACAGGACAATCAAGAGGCCAATGCAGCTATGGTGGTTGAGGTCCAAATCGAAACTACGAAGCCAAAAAAATCCAAAATAAAGAAGGATGTTATCAAAAGGAAAAAAAAGATAAGAGCAATATAAAGAGTTATAATTGCAATAAGTTTAGAGTTAACAACAAATAAGTGACTAAGTGAATAATGCATAAGGCAAGAATATTCTAATGCTAGTAAGTAAATAATATAATACAAATTAATGAAAAAGACTTGTGGTACTAGACTCTGAAGCAAGTAATCATATGATAAGATTTAAAGAACTATTTTCTAATCTAAATGAGAGTGTTAAAAGCTAAACTACATTCAGAGATAACTCAAAGGCACAAGTCAAAGATATGAAAAAAATATATAATTAAATTAGAAGAGAAAAAATTGTATATCTCAAATGTATATTATATCCCGAATATGAAGACAAATATTCTTAGGCTTTGACAATTACTTGAAATGGAATACAACAAAATAATGAAGGATAGAAGAATAACTTTAATAAAGGGAGATTAAGTCATTGTATGAGCACCAATGAGAAGAATCAAAGTTTTGTATCAATATTGATCACACAAACAAGGGATGTCTAGTTGGAAGAATTCAAGATGATTGTTGGTTATGGCATTATAGATACAAACATTTAAAATTTATTAAATTAAAGTTGCTCACAAATCAAAATATGGTGAATGAATTAGCTCATAGTCATCAGATTGAAAAATTATGTGGAGTGTGCATATGTAGCAAATAGTCAGGAAGTTCATTTCTGTAGGCGAATAATCATAGAGCAAGGAGAGTACTAGAATTAATTCATATTAACATTTGTGGATCAATTTCACAAGCAACTTTTGGAGAAAGGAGAAACTTCCTTTCTTTTATTGATGATTATAGTAAAATAAACTTGATATATATATTAAAAGCAAAGTTGAAAAATATTTGAATGTTTTAAGAAATGTAAAACATTGGTAGAAAATCAAATCAATAAAAGAGTCAAGACTATCATATCAAATAGACAATGAAAATTTAGCTTAGAGAAATTTTTATTATACTGTAAAAATAATGAAATCTAGAGACACTTAATAGCATTGCACTCTCCACAATAGAATGGAGTTGTATGAAGGAAAATTGCATTGTATTGGACATGTGTAGAAGCATGTTGAAGTTGAAAAGTTTGGCAAAGGAATTATGGGAAGAAGCAATAAATTAAGTAGTGTGCATAGTCAATCGTTATCCAAGAAAAAGGATTGAATAATATCACCCCACAAGAAACATAGATGCAATACAATTTGGTTGAATTGCATATGCACATAATATCAATCCTAATAGGAAGAAGCTGCATATTTATCAAGTATGGCCAAAGATCAAAACCTATAGATTTTGTGAGCCAAACGGATGAAAAATAATTATAAATCGGGATGTGACTTTTTAAGGAAAGATGAAATGAATAAAAATTCATAACTAATCGAGGACAAGATACAGTCATTTACTGAAGAAGCTTGTGGGAGTATAAGGGAGATGAATGTCGAGATGTAAAGTCTAGTAAGGAGAACTAGGACTCTAGAAAAATTATATGAGGTAACAACACCAATGAATCTAGTTTATCTTTACACTAATGAAGACTTTTTCTATGAAGAAGCCACAAAAGACTCAAAGTTGAAAGAAACATTTGAGGAAGATATTGCTACATTAGAAAGAAGAAAAATTTGCATACATACCATACATTTTTTTATGCATTTATATATCTAACACCCAAAGTTAGATATTTACTTATCTAACACTTTTCTTTGCTTGAAAATATGCATTTCACTTTTACAAGTGAGGGAAGGTGATTATATTGAATATTAAGGTGTTATAAATGTAAAAAGTAAAGTTTAGTGGTAAATTTATATAGATATACATATAAAAATTTAGTGGTATGTATGCAAATCCCCCTAGAAAGAAATAACACTTGGGAGTTAGCTGACTTGCCTAAAGGACATAAAGAAATTAGAGTGAAGTGAATATTCAAATTGGAATAAGAAGCCTGATGGGTCAATCAAGAAATATAAAGCAAGACTTGTAGCAAAATGATATAAGCAAAAATGCAGGGACCAATTACGAAGAGGTGCTTGCACCTAGTTTAAATGGAAACAATTTGATTACTACTCACTAAAATTGTACATAAGGAATGGATAATTTATTAAATGGACGTCAACTGAATATTTTTTGAATGGATATTTGAAAGGAGAAGTCATATATGTTGATCAAAGTCAAGAAATCATCAAGAATTGTCAGGAGAATAAAGTGTTGAGATTAAAAAAAAGGCACTATATAGACTAAAGCAAGCTCCAAGATCTTGGTATGCCAAGATTGATAAATATTTCAAGGATTTCCAATAATGTCCACAAGAATTAACACTATATATAAAAGAACAATAAAAAATATAATGTATGTACCTTTATGTTTTGATGATCTGATTATTGTAAGGAGTTCTAAATAGATGGTTCAGAAGTTCAACGAAGAAATGAAAAGAGAAGTTGAGATAACTGATATGGAAATGAGAATTTTTTCTCATATTAGAAATAAATCAAAGAAATAAAATAGTTTTTATTAATCATGTGGTGTTTTAATTTGGAGTTATTGGGACACCACGTAAATCTTAGGGGGTACTTATTGAAGTGATTGGGTATGACATTAAGATATTATGTACCATCTTGAAAGATGGAAAACAACACCTTACAATGGACCTAATCACCTAATAAAGACTCCTAAGGTAGATGTGTCTTTGTACATACCAGAGATCTTTTTCCTACTTTAATTGAAAATTAAAGCATGGTTTATTTTATGATATGTTCTTTAGTTCCCTATGGAAGCAAGCTTCCATAGTTAATTACATCTTAGGAATTAGGAATTTCCTAAGAAAACTCTCGGTTAAAGTAATTAATAAATATCTCCAAAGATTTTAAGGTTAGACTATCAAAGGATTCAGTATTTTTGGAAATTAAGTGGTGAAGTCCAATTTGGAAGACTTATTTTTAGATTTTGAAGGAAGATAAGTAGGGAGTGCTCATGATACTAGGAAGCTTAGTGAGCACCCATACCTTATAATGAGGGTTTATATGTTTAAAAGAGAGAGTTTATTTTGTTTGAGTTGAACTTTTATTAGAATGCAAGGGCTTATAGTTCATCAACATAAGATTGTGGAAATGCCTATGAGGTGAGGACTTATACCGAGAAGAAAATACACGTCGGACCAAATCTAGGATGTTTTAGCATAAAAAAAGCATGACCTAAGTTTAATTGGAAAATAGGATTGTTGCCAAAAATTTCTAAATAAGAGGGAGTCGCCTTTCAAATCTGTCTAGTTGAATGGAAAGACAATACCCTTTATAGAAATTCATCTTTTTAGGATGCCACATAGATCCGTAGATATTTTTATTCAGGTGATCGAGTACGTCATCAAGAAAATAATGTACTATCCCAAAAGATAAAAGTCACTACCCTTTAATGGACATAATCACCTCAATAAGGACTCCTAAGGATGATGGATTTGCATATGTGCCAGAGATTCTTCCCCTACTTTACATAGAAAAGTAAAGCAAGGTTTATTTTAAATTGGGATCATTAAGTTCCTTACAGGGGCAAGCCCCCATAGTTAATTACATCCTCAGGAATGAGGATTCCTTAGGAAAACTCTCGATTAAGGTAAATGATGGTTGTCTTTAAAGATTTCAGTAGGAAAGGACTATTAATCAATTGGTTTGTTTTTGGAGATCAAATGGGATTGATCAAAGAGAGACTTATTATCGAAGCCAAAATGAGAATAAGTAGGAGATGATCATGATGCTAGGAAACCTAGCGAGCATCTCAAACTATCGTATGATTGAGCTTTATTCTTTTTTAAATTGATTTAGTTTGTTTGAGTTTTATATTTGTTAGAATATTAGGGCTTACATTTCATAATACAAGGTTATGGAAATGCCTAAGAGGTGAGGATTTAAGCTTAGGGCCCATAAAGGGAAAAAACAATCTCAGAACCTAAATCTAGGGAGCTTTGGCGAGGGCTGAAAGCACAACCTAAATCTAAGACAAAAATGGGTAATTGGTTTGCCTCCACAAGAGAGGACAAACCACCCAACAGCTTGGACTTACAATCTCCTGGTGGTGGCCGCCAACTAACTCCTCCTACAATTTTAAATACATGTAGGCAAGTATTTATGTTTAATGCAAGATAACTAGGATGTTATTATTTAGAAAGAGACTAAGTCCTTAAACTCACTCCCTAAAGAGACTAGATCATGTAAATGTATGCTTCAAATGACCTAAATCTAATGCAATTCAAATTTCATTTTATTTTCATTTTGGACAATCATTTTGACTTGGGCTAATAGGATTCATATACTTAATGCATGAGAAATAAAGATTATGGGCCAAAATTAGTGAGAAGGGAGGAGGTGAGTTTCCACCATGGCTTTCACAGGTCAAGCCAAGTTTCTCTGGGTAAGGTGGAAGCCCCCCAATCAAGAGTGAAATAAGATGCATTTGTGCATGATATTACAAAAGAAATGCTCATCCAGCTAAGGGGATGCTAATTATTTTATCTTGATATAAACCTAAGCTTTAAGTGAGGTTATAAGTTGTTTAATTTTAATCTGAGTCATTAGGTAGGGTAAAAGAATTATTTTTCTCTAAAGAGCCTAATCCACTTCCAGGCGATACATAAAGTAAGGAAGAAACTAGGAAAAGCATGCCACTTAATGCACAAGCTAAACAAATCAACAATCAATTTATAAAGCTAAGCATAAAAAGAATAAAATGCCATTGTGATCGGGCACCATCGCACAAACTCAAAAAATATCAAATTGGGTAGCTGAGCTCTACCCTTATACAACCTGGATTAGAAATGAATTAAATTACAATCAAGCAAAGGAATTCATTGTTATGGGAGTCTTCAATATTTCTTTCTTCTTTCTTCTTTTCTTCTTTTGGTTCCTTGGAAGGTGGATGCTCCAAGGCTTCACATGGTGCACAAGATAGGATCTTATGACCAATGCTTATCCTAATCCCCATAACAATCATTTCAAAATCCTAATTATACAAATTTTTACATGAAAAGGAAAAGGGGAAATCTAACTAACACTTACAAAATAAAGGTTAGCTAAAATAAACCACACAAATCCCAAGCATGTATATTGGACTTATCACCCCACACATGGGTGACTAAGTCCACCTAGCCTATGGATTATGCTTAAGGGTATAAAGCTCCTGCAAGCAAACAAATTTATATTTTTATTTATGATAGCACCTCTTAAGTACAATCCCCTGCAAAAATGAATAGATAGATTAAGAACATCCTACCATTCATTCTACGAGCATACACCCTAACATCCAGTATAGAACATACATCACTAAATAAAACAAACATCAAACCATCCACCTAAAGGCTAGAAGTGGTGACTTAGGCTAATGTGTGTTTTAAAGGTTTGTGTGGTATGCTTAGCTATGGCTTTAGGTTCAAATTTTCTAAGTATGAAGAACATGTTCAACTTAGAGGAGGGTTTCATTTAAGTTGTTTAAGTGTTTGGGTTAATTTTACTTCATATTTTGATTTAGTTTAAGTGGATTCTACAATTAATTACTATGTTATGAGAGAGGGAAAGAGAAGATGACTTTCTTTTCCTTCCCTAACCTAAGTCATTTATAAAGTAGATTCACATCTTAGTTTCATTTAGGTGAATGTTTTGATTAAATATTTTAATTAACTCTATGTTTAGATAAACTCTAAACAAATCTATTCAAAAAGAAATGCATTTTAAGATTAAATAAAATGAATCAAAATTCACATAAAACACATTATTTGATTTCTTTCCCCAACATATATAACATGCATATGGATGGATCCTAAGCATATCTATACATGCAAATGAGAGTATTTAACTCACTTTATGATGAATGCCAAGTAATCTATTTTAGAAAATTTAGAAGTTAATGCATGAATTTCTTAAGTAGGAAAGGTTTTCCTTATCCAAAATTTCACATACACACATGAAAATAAGAAAGGCATAACTGAGTATAGCGCCATTATTAACCAGAGGTATAAGGTATAAAACCTACTTAGGGCTACTTAAAGCCTTACAACCTTGGGGTTGTCCAGACTAATATACCACTTTCCTTAAATAGAAACATATGTCTAAAAGAAATGAAATGGAAAAGAAGAATGTAAAAATTGTTTAATGGATTCATTTTGTTTTATGCAATTTATGTGTTAGTAGGTAGTCCTTCTTAGGTGATAGCATAGGATGAATAGGATATGGAATTAAGTAAGTATTGGGTTCTTTTCAAATGAACCCTACATCTTACCAACTCCTATTCAAAACTATGCTAACATAAGAAAAAAAGGAAACCTATGCTAAGCATACCTTTATAATCTATCACTTGCAAACTCATAGTTAAGATACAAGTAGCATACTTTCAGATTTGGTATTTTATTCATATGTTTTGAAAATAATTTGGGTTTAGTAGTCATAATATCCATTCATATCTCTACTTTAGCCAACACATGCAAATTTGACATAAAGTAAATAATTTCATTTTAAAATTGAATTTCAAAACTATGAATGTATGAAATTGCATGGCATACAACTTAACATGTTGGGGAAAGATCCAAAGCAATGAAAGCATGTAAACAAACTCACTTTACTTAAATTCTAAAGACATTCTTATAGAATAAGAAAATTTAGAATAAATCAAAGTGAATTTCAAAGTGATTCTTGTTTAGTTTGAAGTTTGATTTAATTTTGAAAAGATGAGATGAGTTTGCTATTCCTAACCCATTCCCACATGTGTTTGAGATTTTTGTTTATTTTTTAGGTAATTAGATCAATTTTTAAGAATTGATTAGGTTAAGGTATGAATTAAGTAGCTTAATTAACCCTTACCTATACCACTTTAAAAGAATTAACTAAATAATTATGAGCCAATGAGATAACATAAAACCCACAAAGAATTTAAATGTACAATGCACCTAATAATGAAAATGCCTAATGCAATTTGGTTCATAATTAAAAGTTAATTAAGCTGAGGAGTTTAGCTTAAGTAATTTCAAAACACCATTTCATACCTATGAATGGGGTTTTGATTTCCATAATTAAACTAAGTTAAACACCTAAGCATCTACCCAAAATTAATTAATTGGAACTTTTAGGATTTTTAGAAATTGATTAATGGGACAATTAATGAATTAACTCTTAATTAAGAGAAGATTAAGGAGAGAAGAGAGGATTTAGGGAATAGCTTAGGAAAAATGCCCCAAAATCATTCCATAAACCTCCTACTTACTGGATCTAACCTTAACCAACCCTAATCATAGGGTATATCCACTAATCATATCCTAATTATGATTAATTACATGAAAGTGGTAATTAGAGAATGTGATAGCAATTTCTCGAATTGAGCCCTCAATAAATCTCAAGAAAATTAGGGGAGGTAGAGATCATCCCCTAAAATGAACCCCAAAATTTGAGATTAATTGATGACCTAATTAAGATTCCCAAAGAAATCCCAAATTTTGAGAAATGAGTAAGATTCCTATAGGTCATGTTGGGTCTAAGGTCAATTGGGCTAGGTTAGGTCTAGTTGTCCAGTTGAGGCTTTGGTCAAGTTCAACAAGTGATTTGGAATGAACTTGACCCATTGGTTTGGATCAATTTGGCTTAGATCAAGTTTTGAAACTTTTTTGTCCCTTTAGGTCAAAATGGGTCAACTTTGGTCAAGTGGCCAATTAGGCTAGGTTAGGCTCAAATGTTGGCTTGGTCAAGTTCAAACATAAGTCACGAGTGAACTTAGATCAATGGCTTCAATCAATTTGGCCTATGGTGGAATTCAATGTAAGTTTCATTTTGGGTTAAGTGTTGACTTGGTCAACCCTTAGATTTGACTTGGTTTGACCCAATTTGATTAATTGATCATCCCATGATGATTGTTGATCATGATGAGAGGGATATATGAGTTTTGTTCAATCCAATTTGGTTAGGATCAAAATTTGGCTCATAAGGGTACTTTAGGTCACTTTGGGTCAAGTGAGCCTAAGTGGATCAAATGGCTTGGTCAAAGCTTGATTTGAAGTTGGTTGAACTTGTTTATGGACTTATAATTGAAATATAAATCCATTTGTAAGTGGTTTGAAGTCAAATGGGTTTTGATCCATTTGAAAATTTCATATTCAAAGGAAGAATATGAAGTGATTTTGGGTTTGATTTTTGACTTGGGTTTGGATTATTTGATTGAAGTTTTGACTTATATATGAGCTCATGATTGTAGGGTTGATTGAATCATGAGAGAAAATCAAGGGTTTGGCATGATTTAGAGTTGATTTGGCTTAGTTCATGATTTTGGCTTGAAAGGCTTAGATTGGATTTTGAGTAGATTTGTGTTTGATTTTTGGAATTAATTTTGATTGTTTGAATTTATATTTCATTTATATATGTGAATATAAATGAGAATATAAATGGATTATGAGAAAAGTTCAAGGATTTGAAGTGTTTAATCATGATTTGGGTTAAATCCATTACAGGGAATTTAAAGGATTTAAATAAATTTTTAATTTGAAATTTAATTTTTGAATTGGATTGGACTGATTTATATTTATATTTCATTTATATATGAGAATATAAATGAGAATATAAATAAGTTTTGAGAAAATCCCATGAGTTTGAATAGGTTTGGTCAAAATTTTGGTTAAATCCATTAAAGGGAATTTAAAGGATTTAAAGAAATTTCAAGGATTTTAAATTTTAAATTTAATTTTTGCCTTTGATTTGATTGATTTTTATTTATATTTCATTCATATATGAGAATATAAATAATTTTTGAGAAAATCCCAAGGGTTTGAATAGGTTTGATCAAAGTTTAGGTTTGATCTTGGCTAAGTCCTTTCATGGAAAATTAAAGGGACTTAAGAAAATTTTCATGAATTGATTTTGAATTTTGAATTTGATTTGATGGTTTATATATTTCATTTATATATGATAATATAAATGAGAATATAAATGAGGTGAGAAAATCTCAAAGATTTGATTTGGTTTTGATTGAAAGTTAAGTCCTTCTGAGGCTTAAGGACTTAGGAAAATTGGACTTAGGAATTTTTGATGGATTTTGATCATGGGTTTCAATCATAGATCTCAATCATGGATTTCAATCATGGAATTGATTTGAGTTTGGAGAAAATCAAATAGAATTGATTTGGAGTTTGACTTGAAAGGGAAAGTGACAGTGGTTGCTGGTGGCAAATTTTCTAAAGATGACCTATTTATGACTAACCCTTCTAAGTCTTAGGTCTAGGATTGTACACCTAATCACTAAATGTGTCCTAAGACTAAGAAACTCTTAAAGTCAAGAGGAGTCCTTTGTCTAAGATGGAGGTGTTGAGAGCTCATTCTAAATGAGGTCAACAAAGGGCAAATAGGTGTGGTGTGAATTGACATATTGGTGTATCAAATGATCAACAACACTGAAAGATCACAAGCATTAGTAGAGACAATCTATCCATAACCCAAGGAGTAGAATCTAGAGCCTAATGCAATGTGGCTCTACTTATGTCCAAGAGATAAGAGAGAAAAAATCCACTAAGGGATAGGTGTGAACCTTCCACTGAACCAAGATCAAATCATCCAGGGATGAAAGTTTGATTTGAGTTTCGCTGAGGGAAAAGGGTTGAATTTGTTTCAATTTGTTATTTAATTAAATTTATTTTATTTGTTGTTTAAACTCCACCGGGGATAGAAAGATGAACTCTCCACTAGGGAAGCAAGTTCAAGTCATCCATAGGGAGGGGTTGTAAAATCCACTAAGAGATTAGAATCCTAGATCTGCTAGGGGAACTAGATGGATTTGCATCTCACTAAGGAGAAGCAAAAGGGGTTGATTTAGATTGGTTAATTTTTTAATGTTATTTCTTTATTTCATTTGATTTGTTTCAAATTTTCAGATTTTAGATTTTGAGATGGACCATGTTGGTTTATGAGGGATGTGATAAAGGAGCCATGATTTGAAGATTTACCAATCTAAAGGGTAGTCTACAAACACAAGGTAGGTCTAGAACCAAAGGGATGCCTTTATTGAGCTATACTAGGAAAGCATAGTAGAATTATATCCTCCAAAGTAAGAAATAATGGGTGATATTGGAAAGGAAATAGATTGAATCAATGAATTAAGTGAATGTCATTGGGGGAATTAGATCAACTCAAGGTAGCTGAAGATAGATTTCATTTTTAGATTTATTTTAGTGAATCCTTTAGTTTGATGAATTGATAATAGATGGAGGAATTAACTCATATTTACCAATCTGAGTATTTTACCAACCACAAGGTAGGACTATCCAACCAAAGGAGTGTCTTTCGGTTTGCAATGGTCAAGTTTTAAGAAGAAAGTGTGGGGACTCATATTTTCTAAAAATAAGGAACCACTGGGGTGATCAACTGGCAAAACATCGGATCAAACCAGGCCTAGGGCTGACTATTGAGTGAACGCCATTGGGGGACTTAAATAAACTCAAAGATATATTTCATTTTTAGATTTATTTGTATATGATTGATCCTATTGGTTTGCGATGAACTACACTAAATAGGGGCCATGGAGGCCTATACATAACTCAGATTTACCAATTCAAAGGGAGTAATCTACCAACCACAAGGTAGGACTATCCAACTAAAGGAGTGCCTTTTAGTTTACAATGATCAAGTTTTAAGAAGAAAGCTCAGGGACTCACATCTTCTAGAAATAAGGAACCATTAGGGTGATCGGTTGGCAAAGCAATGGATCAAACCTAGCTTAGGGCTGACTATTGAGTGAATGCCACTTGGGGACCTAAATCAACTCAAAGATAGTCAAAGATAAATTTCATTTTTAGATTTTTTTTAGTGAATCCTATTGGTTTAAAATGAATTGTACTGAGTTGGGGCCATGGAGGCCTAGACCTAACTCAGATTTACCAATCTAAAGGGGTAGTCTACTAACCACAAGGTAGGACTACCCAACCAAAGGAGTGCCTTTCAGTTTGCAATGGTCAAGTTTTAAGAAGAAAGCGCGGGGACTCACATCTTCTAGAAATAAGGAACCACTCGGGTTATTAGATGGAAAAGCAATGAAACAAACTCGACTTCGGGCTAACTATTGAGTGAATGCCGCTATGGGACTTAAATCAACTCAAAATAGTCAAGATTAGTTTCATTTCTTTTAGATTGTGTTTTAGTTAATCTTATTGGTTTGTGATGAATTGCACTAAATAGGGGCCATGGAGGCCTAGATCTAACTCAGATTTACCAATCCAAAGGGAGTAGTCTACTAACCATAAGGTAGGACTATCCAAACAAAGGAGTACCTTTCAGTTTGTAATGGTCAAGTTTTAAGAAGAAAGCACGGGGACTCACATCTTCTAGAAATAAGGAACCACTAAGGTGATCGATTACTTTGGGCAATAAATCGAATCCAACCTATGTCTGACTATTTAAGTGAATGCTGCTGGAGGACTTAAATCAACTCAAAGATAGTCAAAGGTAGATTTTATTTTTAGATTTTTATTTATTTTGATGGATTCTATTGGTTTGTGATGGATCACACTGAGAAGGAGCTTATATCAACCTAGACCTATCTCAGATTTACTGAACCAAAGGAGTAGCTTTCCAGCTGATGGGAGAGCTATTCAACCAAAGGAGTGTCTTTTAGTTTACAATGATCAATTGAAGGGAAGAAAGCTCAAGGACTCACATCTTTCACTAGAAAAGATCACTACGGTGATCGGTTGCTTTGGGCAACAAATAAACTCGACCTAGGGCTGCCCGTCGATTTGTGATAATCATGCTAGAAAGAATCCGTCATAGTCTTATATCTTGCAAAGTAAAATGACTGTCATGGTAACCTATCTATGGTAAAAAAGATTGAACCAGATCTAATGATGACTACGGAGTGAGTACCGACCCAGGGATTTATCTCAACTTAGGTAGTCAGGCAATTCCTATAAGGAGTTCTGCTGACACTGCCCTAAAGATAGGATGCCTATTTGGGAGAAGGGGCCCTTTAGAGGCTTGAATTCTTAATCCACAAGCGAATTAATTTATTTATTTTTAGTTTATTTTAATGTGGACCCTGTTAGTTTGAGAGGGATCAAACTGAGAAGGAGCTTATATTAGCCTAGACTTATCTTAGAATTATAGAACTAAAAGAGAATCTACATATCCGCTGAACAAATTCTCCAACCATAAGGGTGGCTACTAGGAAAGGGGACTGTCCAATCCAAAAGTAACCTAGGTAGTGTCTAAATGGGGTTGCAAAGGACTTGATCAAAATAGAGTGCCCACAGGGGATGGGGCCACTAAGGGATTAATCCAACACCCTAGAGAAGATGGCATGGCTAATCATATATCTAATAGTATTTAGTATCCAGCTCAAGGAGAAAGGTCGGTGACTCATGTCTGCCAAGAGTGGTGTACTCATCGGGTGAGTCCCTGTCAGCATAGTGTACATCAACCAGCCTAAGGTGCCCGTCGATTTGCAACAATCAGCCTAGGAAGAAAGCTCGGGGACTCACATCCTCATATAGCAGAACTGACTGTTGGGATAGTTTATCATCGCCTCGACAGGTGTTATCTGACCTAAGGCAACTACTAAGTGAATGCCACTGGGGTACTTATATCAACTCAAAGGTATTCAAGAGAAAAGAAGCCTCTGGGGGACTTACCCTAAACCTCAAATATACTCAACCTAGTTAGTGCATGATGGCTAGTTCAAGAAGAAAGCATGGTGACTCACATCTTCTTAAGCGAAGTCAACATGAGATAGCTTATTGGCTAGGCAGTGAAGACTACCATACTAACAAGGTGCTTATTAGTTTACAATGGTCAAGTTAGGAAGAAAGAGCTGGGACTCACATCCTCCAACAAATGACCATTGGGGTAACATACTAGCGAGGTAGCATATAGACCCGACCTAGAGAAACTAATGAGTGGGTGCCATAGGGGGCTTGCTCTCACATCCTCCAACTATGTTTGTGTTTTGTGCATGTGTTAAAATAAATAGGATGCCTCTAGGGAATTCTTACTCCTACCTTAAAATAAGCTGGGGAATTAATGAAATGATGCCATGGATGGCAACAAGATTCCCACTAAGAAAGGATGCCACTCGGGTTCTCTCACACCTATCTTAGTTATGCTAATCAAAATAGAATGTCTCTTGGGTTCTCGCACACCTATTCTAATAGCACCGGGAGGTTGTGTTTGTGATGTGAAAGAGGATATGATGCCACTGGGGGATTCTTACACCTACCCTAAACACAACATGGCGGATTCACTAGATAAGAAAACAACACTTCGAAAGAAGAGAATATTTGATGATGGAATCAGATTTTATTCTTTTTATTAATGATTATTTTCAAACATGATCTATTTCATGGGTAATATTTCTTTAGATAGAGCCCATTAATTGGAAGCATTGGGTGTTCTCCTTTATAATCAATAAGCTGATAAGATCCTCCTTGGTAGGCCTTATCTATAGCATAGGGGCCTTCCCAAGTGGGTTCAAACTTGCCTCCCATCTTTTGACAGGCAATAATTAGTCTTCTTAAGACTAACACAAGTCCTCCTACTTGGAAAGACCTAGGTCGGACTAGCTTGTTGTGAGCTTGAATCATTTTGGCATTGTACAACTCAAAGTTTTGGCATGCCCAGAAGCGACTCTCTTCCAAACCTTCAAACTCTTCTAACCACAACTTTGCATTCTATTATGAAGTGATCTTGTTACCCAATTCTATCCTTAGTGATGGAAGCTGAACTTCTAAAGGTAGAATGGCTTCAGGCCCATACACTAAGGAAAATGGGGTAGACTGAGTCGGAGTTCGGTATGTGGTGCGGTAGGCCCACAAGGCTTCAACCAATTGCTCATGCCACTATCATTTGTTATCATCAAGAGTTTTCTTCAATATCATGATAAGAGTTTTGTTGAATTCTTGTATTAAGCCATTAGCTATATGATAGTAGATGGTAGAGTATCTCTAGTCTATATCGTGTCTTTTGGCAAAGTTATTGATCTTCATGCTTTCGAATGCAGTACCATTATTAGATATAATTCATTGAGGCACCCCGAACCTATATATGATATAGTTTCTGAAGAACTGAAGCACATGTTGAGGTGTGACCTCGCTAAGGGGGATGGCTTCCACCCACTTGAAAAAAGTCGATGGCAGCTAGAATGAATTAGTTACCCTTGGAAGAAGGAGGATCAATAGGACCCACAATATCGATACCTCAACACTCAAATGGCCATGAAGCCAATGTTGGGTGTAGAATGTTGGGTGGTTGGTGGAGGACCACACTGTGCACCTAACACTGATGGCATCTTCTAGCTACGTCCATGTAGTCTATGATCATCGAAGGCCAGTAGTATCCAAGTCTTTTGATCTTCATCTTCATCTTCAGACCTGGCTGATGAGCTCTACATAGACCTACATATACCTCGGATACAATGCCATGGGCTTCGTGTTTGTCCAAATAATGTAACCACAGTTGGTCAAAGGATCGGTGGTACAAGGTGCCATCAACAAGAGCGTAGGAGAGAGCTCTTTGTTTCACCTAATGGGCTTGTAATTTCTCTCGAGGTAGTTTGCTGGTGTTCAAGTAATCTATGAATGGTTGCCTCCAATCTAGCTCCTCATCCTTTTTGCAAATGACAACCTCTCCTTTGAGAGAAAGTCTCTCAATGAGTTCAGCATCAATAAGAGATAAAATTTATCTATTTTGGACTCTTATTAGAATGGACTCATCTTCCAGACATACCAATTCTTTGGCAAGTTTGGCCAAAGCATCTCCTATAGCATTCTCTACTCGAGGAACCTTGTAGATGGTAACTTCAGGAATCTGGGCCAACAGCTTCATGGTATACTCATGATAGTGATGAAGCTTGGGTTTGAGAACCTTGTAGGATCTAATGATCTGGTTGATAACCAACTGAGGATCCCTAAAGATATTGATGGTTTTGACATTGATAGTGATGACTAACTCCTGACCATTAATCAAAGCCTCATACTCAGCTTCATTGTTAGTGCAAGGGTTGGAAAGATAGTATGAGAATCTCATCACATTGCAGTTTAGAGTTAGTAGGATAATTCTCACCCTTGCCTTACCTGGGAGAATAGATCGTGGTGCTTCACCTTTAAGAAAAGAAGTAGCACCATCAAAATACATCTCCCATCGGTGATTGTCGGCCTACCCTAAGTTCATGATTTGTTCATCGGGGTGATCGTCACTAAGCGGAGTATCAGCAGGAAGTGAGTGTGCTACTAAGAAATATGCTAGTGTCTGTCTTTTAACCGCACGGAGGGGTATGGATGTAATATCGAACTGCGAGAGTATCATGGACCAATGAGCTAAATGACTGGAAAGCATTGGTCGTGTCATGAGATACTACAGTGGATTTATCCTGGAGATCAAGTTCACCTGAGAAAGCAAAAAGATAAGTTTGTTTCAAGAGGGATTAGAAGGAGAGGGCACTCTCCTTTCTTTCTTCATTGGCTTGGGCCAACAGAGCACCAAGCGAGTCATCCAATGCAATAGTGTAAAGGATGAGTGGCCTGCCTGGGATAGGGGCTACGAGAATTGGTGGCTTCACCAAGTACTGCTTGATATCTTTGAATGTGTGCTGGCACTTGTCATCCCACCTGAACTTGGCATTCTTTTTGACAAGTGCTGAATATGGCTTGCATCTCCTCGATAAGTTTGAGATACAATGTCTTAGATATGCCAGCAGTCCTTGAATGGATATGAGTTGAGTTAAACTCTTAGAAGATGGCATTTCTTAGATAGCTTTAATCTTTTTAGGATTTATCTCTATTCCCTGGTGTTGAACAACAGACCCAAGAAATTTCCCCGAAGCTACTCTGAATGCACACTTTAAGGGATTCATTTTCAAGATATATTGTCTTAACCATTCAAAAACTTCTCTCAAGTCAAAGAGGTGGTCTTTCTTTTCTTTACTTTTGACTATGAGATCAACAACATAGCACTCAACTTGATGATGGATGAGTTCATTGTAGATCTGAGTCATGGCCCATTGGTATGTAGCACCAGATTTTAAGGCAACATGACTCTATAATGTAAGATTGATCGGGGTTCAAAAGTAGTGTTTCTTTCATCTTCAGGAGACATCTTAATTTGGTTGTAGCTAGATGACCCATCTATGAAAGAGAAGACTGCGTGAGATGAGGCAATGTCCACCATTAATTCTGGTATAGGAAGAGGAAACTCATCCTTAGGCCATGCCTTGTTTAAGTCCCTAAAATTGATGCAAATGTGAATTTGGCCATTCTTCTTCTTAACTAGGATGGCACTAGCTAACCACGTAGGATATTTTTCTTCCCTGATGAAACTAACATCGATCAATTTCTTGACTTTAGAAATGACCTATTGTTCAATTTCTAATCGCATGCGTCTAGGAGCTTGCTTAATAGGGGTAACGTTAGGGTCTATTACTAGCTTGTGGACTGCGATATCAGGAGATAATCTGGGCATTTCTTCATAACTCCATGAGAAGCAGTTTTTAAACTGAGTCATTAGCCAAACTAAGTCATTGGTTTATTCTTCATTCAACAATGAACTGATGTATGTCGGGCGTGGATTTTCTTCTATCATGAGGTTTTCTTTGAGCTTATCTATTATTGAATGAATTTCTTTTTCAAATTCTGATGGTGCATCCTTAACTTGAAGATCATTTGGATCATCTGAGATTTTTAAACACACATTCTCATAAGAGTTGAGATTGTGTGAGAAGAACCTATCAGACTCCAAATGGTTGGTAACAACCAATAAGAATACCATCATCGACCATCACCTATCAATCCTAGTCCTACTTTTGATTTTGCTTTCCCTGCCTAAGTTGTTCCATAATTTTTCAAAGTACTCTGACCTGTGCTTGGACCAAGTGTGAGGAACCAAACCTTTCTGTATAAAATTTTGAACATGAGGAGAGTAAAAATCAACTAGTGATTCCATTAATTTTTTAAAAGTATCCTCCTCAAGTTCTACATTCATTTCAGGACTTAAGGAGGATGAACCCAAAAAGAACCTCTTCTACTTCATGTCACTGGAAGACTTAGGGACTTTCTTAACTACTAAACCTTCAACTTTTTGAGATGTAAGTGAGGTTAGAGCTAAGGTTCCCAATTGATGTCTAAAAGTTCTACATAAACCAGATTTGAATGCTTTGCTTTGCTTGGAGGCCCGATTATCGTCACTATCTGGAACAAAATTCACCTCCAATGGAATCCAGAGGGTTTGGTATACTAATCACATTAGACTCATCCTCTGCTAGATTCCAAGTCAATATGAATAGTAGGTACTCCTGAACTAGAACATGACCTCTATTGGAGGGCTAACCATTCTCCACCTCTGAACCTACCTCCGCCTGGAGGTTGAGCCATCTACCCACATGTCCATATGATAGAATGACCGTGGGTGGAATGAGACGCTTTATTTCTTTCATTTCTTGTGGACTTGGACTTTTATTTTTCTTTTCATTTTCTTTTATCTTTTCTTTTTCTTGATTTTCTTTTTCTTTTGATTTTGCATTTGATTTTTATCCAAGTTCATTAGAAAGGGTGTGTTGAGGAAGATAGTAGGCTGCATCCTCATAGATCTCAACCTCTCTTACTGAAAATGGATTTTTATCACCGTTGACTCAATATTCAATTCCATCTTTTCTGAATTTGATGCACTAATGAAGGGAGGATGGAATAATCTTGTTTGATGTATCCAAGGCCTACCGAGCAAAGCGAATGAAGTATTCAATCAATGATGTAGAACTTGGCTTCAGCCTTCCAAATCACCTCCAACTAAAGGTAACTATATAGAACCTAAAGCCCGCTCACCTTGATCATTGAATCCTCTCAACATCATCTATCTCCTGAGTGTAGATGTCAATATTCAAATAAGAAGGGTCTTTAGACTCATAATGTTCACGATGCACCAATCCATGAGAACTCCATGAGTCTAAACCTATCCATGTTGATTATGATGTAAAGGGGACAGTTGTGCTCCAAGTCCCCCAACAAAAGGTCTTCATCTATGAACGTAATTCCTTAGGCTTCTTTTATATTGTGTGCTTTCTCACCTATCACAATCAACTGAGCTAAGCATATCTTGGGATCAAGGAGAGCCTTAATTAATGATTCCTTCATCTCTTTGGATAAGACAACGGTGTCATATATGCTTAGCTTTGATGACAACTTTCTTAGATGAGAAAGGACATTGTAGTCCACCTTCGGCTTGTCTTCCAAAAGCATATCCAGGGGTGGAGCATCCTGTGGAAGGGCTTCTTGATCTTCAGTACCAATGACTTGTTTCCCTCTATCTTGAGGTGCTACACTAGGAGGTAGAACCTTGCCACTATGGATGTTGACTTCGGTGATCTATTGAGGCAAGGTGGTGGAAGGTTTTACCTGCACTTAAGACTCACCTACAGCTTCTCCTATGGGACCCTCGAAATCGGATGATTCCAAGTCTATCTCAAGAGGTGAACCCATAGTATTCAGAGTTGGAAAGTCCAATTCTAAATCAGAAAGAGAAAAATCAAAATTATTATAGTTATTCAGACTTGAAGAGTTATCGTTAGGAATAGAAGAAGATAACTCATCATAAGTAACATAGATATAATTCAAGCTAGCTTTATTCTTTAATTTCTTGGAATTGTTTGGAGGTATAAAGTAAAAGTCAAGTAGAGAGTAAGGGATTACGTATTGCTCCTTGCTCTGTGATACAAAGTTCTATAGTAGAAATAGAAGAGATAGCTGAAATGGAAGAAGTCGTTGGTGTGGAAGTTGCAACGGAAGGCTAGAGGCTGGACACAGTCGGTGGCTATGCTAAAGGGATATCCCGAGCCGACACATGTTGTTGTTGTTGCTGCTACCGCTGCTGAGCTCCTCCTTTCCTAGAGTTGGCACTGGCAACTTACAAACCTTCCTTGGTGTCAGAGGTTTAAGTTGACTCAGGCATCGACAAGAAAAGCTTCTTGATCTTCTGGACTATTTTCTTAGAGGTACGGGATAAGGAGATATCCCAACCTTCTTTAGTTTTGGAAGGACCACATGTATCCCCAAGGATGACCCTAATGGCGGAAGGTTGTTCCAAGCCTTTGGGATAACTACAACAGTCTTGTTCAAGCTAGTCCTTAAATGTGAAGCAATCCTCCAAAATGTGGCCTAGCATATAGTGGTAAGGTCAAAAGTTTGGATCATGACTTTTGCTAACTTCCTTCGGTCTCCTAGGCTCGGGTAGCTGGAAATTAAGTTTCTTTAAGAGATTTTTAAATATTTTCCTAATTACCTCCCTCTTCAAAGAATAAGGTTTGTTTAACTTATCTAAAAGAGTAGGTGGACCATAGCTACGGCGAATACATAATCCTTTATTCTGGTATGGTGGCGGTGGTATCTTTCCATGGAGGCTATGGTGGAGGCTAGTATGGCTACCTCGATGGTGGAAAAGGAGGTGGAGGCTATTGAGGTCATGGTCTCTTAGATTGATCTCTAGCTGGCTGCTTCCCCTTGTCAACTATGCTCAGTTTCTTCTCATAGACCAAGGATTTTGAAGCGATCTTGAAAAGGCAATGATCTTGAGCTATTTGGCCTCTCCTTACAGTTTAGCTGCCTTGTTGATTAGCTTCTGAAATGTCTTGATAGTGAAGCCTTTAAGCATGAAGGCGATCGAGCCATGGATATTCTTCAAGAGAATCTTAACGGCAAGTTGTTCAGATAGCAATGATTCTCACTTCATACTCAGGTTATGCCATTAGAGAATATAATCAATGAGGGACTCACCAGGGTGCCGTTGTGCTACAATGAGATCATCTCTAGTAACCCTTTGTTGAGCTCCAGCAAACTTCTTGATAAAGAGTTACTCTAACTTAGTAAATATCTTTACTGAACTGTTTGGAAATTCAATATACCACTCAAAAGCAATACCTACTAGGCTATTGACAAAGAGTTTAAAGAGTAAAGCATCGTTGCCAACTGCGTTGCAATAACTGGCTTTGAAATGTGCCATATGTTGCCTTGCATTTCCACTGTCATCAAAGATTTTGAAGGAAGAAGGCACGAAACCCTTGGGATATTGGATAGCATCGAATTCCACTAGGTAGTGTCTACCCTTTGGAACCGATGATCCTCCCCAAGCTTGAGCAAAAGCTTCCTTCACCTGTTGCTCAACTGTGGATTTGATATCTTTTTCATGTATGGAGGTACTTTCCACTACCTTCCTATACAGGCTAGTGCTACCTTGTTCAACGGGAGGTAAAGTCTTTGCTGGGTCCAAGACATGCTAACTCAAGGTGACATCAATTATAATGATTAATTAGGGATTGTTTACGAGCGACCTCTGTAACAAGTCATGGCTATGCCATCTATTCTGCTTCATCATACTCCTTTGATGTCGAGGTGTTGGGCTAATTCTACGGTGTATTCCTGATCAACCTCATCACCTTCCTTGACTTTTTATTCCCTAAGAAGAGATCCTCTAGTATCAAGCATACGAACTCCAGCTGAATCACCCATCAGGTCATCTTCGTTGGGATCGAAGCTACTCTCTCTTCATCAGACCAGGAATACCCCAAGATCTCCTTCTTCTCCATGAAATAGTGTGCAACTATGTCATTAAAGGAATGATCCAACTCAATAGGTATAAAGTTTAAGGCGGGTGATCATTATCATGCTTGAGAGCACGGACCTGCTGCACTTAGGAGTCAATCATGGGTGTACTCATTGGAAGAATGATACTCCTAACTGCTATTGGCTGTAATAGAGGTAACAATCCTAGAATGATCCTCTACCTCTGTATCTACCTCCTATCTTTCTAGGATAGGATCAAAGATCAACACACTGAGCATTACATTTGATCATGCGGTGTGGGAAAGGTCGAGCCGGATGTGACCTCACTTGCTCACGAAACTACGGGCTGAAATTGCACCACTGGAGGAGGTGATAAATGAATCCTCCTGGAATCCTCTCTGTCTAATCTAGAGAGAGGATGAAACTAGTTTTCTATAACCAGTGGTGAAGTCATGATGGGAGACTTATCCATATGATTGAAACGCCTCTAGCTCCCGCTCAGGAGTGTGGCTTGTTTGATCATCAGGTTCTTGTTCCTATGCTGGGTATGGGTCGGATAAGAGGAGTGTGAGCTAGACCCATACACAAATGTGTGGGAGGCAAGCCCTAAAACTAGGGTAGCCACCCACTTGGAGGAATGATGGTGGGGTCTAGCATATCTGGTGGCAACTCTAGGATGATATCGAGTTGGTACTACCGATACTGATGGAACTATAACAATTGAAGTCTATGGTACTGCCACAGCTTTGCTCTTCAGTGAGGATGAATCAAAAGGTAAGTCCTCATGACTAGCAGCTTCCACCGGGTCACCTTCATCTGGCGTGGTGAGGGAATGCCCTCACTGGCGATCTTGCCCCTCAAATCCCGACCAAAGTGGTATGGTCCAAATGGAAAAAGTCGGCTAGATCTGATCCATCGTGAGGAAGGTAAAGACAAATTTCGAGAACGCCATTTCCAAAAGCGTAGTAAAGGTGAACTATCTTGGTTGAAAAGAATGCGCAATGAACATGAACTTGTATCAATTCAATTTTCTATCTACATAGATTTTTTTGAATTTTAAATTTTGAAAGTTTGAACCCACATCTAACAACTTGGAAGTGTTAAGTGGGGTTCAAATGGATTTGAGAAGATTGATTGAAAGAGGAATTTGAATATGAATCCAACTTCAATAAATTTGGGTATGTTGAAATATGGATTCAAATTTTTCTAAGAAGGATGCTTCCATAGGTTCATGTTTGTTTGAATTTGAATGTTTGATTTTAAGGACCCTTTCCTTTAACAAATTTGGGAATGTTAAATTAATGGTCAAATTGATTTTGTTTTTGTTTGATTATTTTGGAATTTCATTCACTTAGCAAATTTAGGTATGCTAAGTGAAGTATTTGAGAATGATTATTTCTTTAGAGAATTTTTGTTTTGCTTTTGGAAAATTTTGGAATTCTAACTTAGCAAATTTAGGTATGCTAAGTGAAGTATCCAAGTGTGTTTTGTTTGATTTTTGAAAATAGGATTCTTAGCAAATTTAAGTATGCTAAGGAAATCCTAAGTGTCTCATTTTGTTTAAAACGTTTTGGTTTTTTGACAAGGTAGGATCCTTAGCAAATTTGGGTATGCTAAGGGAATCCTAAGTGTTTCATTTTGTTTGGAATGTTTTGGTTTTTTGGAAAGGTAGGATCCTTAGCAAATTTGGGTATGCTAAGGGAATCCTAAGTGTTTCATTTTGTTTGGAATGTTTTGGTTTTTTGAAAAGGTAGGATCCATAGAAAATTTGGGTATGCTAAGAGAATCCTAAGTGTTTTATTTTTGTTTGTTTTGATTTGATTGAAAGTGGATACTTTCCTTTAGAAAATTTGGTATGCTAAAGATGAAGTCCCACTTAGTTTTGTGAAATAAAAATTTCACTTAGCAAATTTGAGTATGCTAAATGAAACTCCAAAAGGTGTGTCCAAAATTTTTGATTTGTTTTTTTTTTTGGATTTTGAAAATGGAAACTTCTCCTTAAAAAATTTAGTATTCTAAAGAAAGAAGTTCCAAAGGTGTTTGAAGATTTTTGTTTTGGACTTGAAAACTTCACTTAGCAAATTTGGGTATGCTAAATGAGGTTCCAAAAATGTGTTTTGAAAATTTTGGTTTTGGAATTTGGAGACTTCACTTAACAAATTTAGGTATGTTAAATGAAGTTCTAAAGTGGTGTTTGAAAATTATTAGATTTTTGATTTAGAGACTTCACTTAACAAATTTGGGTATGTTAAATGAAGTTCTAAGTATGTTTGAAAATTTTGAATTTTGAAATTTGGAAACCTCACTTAACAAATTTGGGTATATTAAATGAAGCTCCAAAATGTTGTTTAAAATTTTTTGAAATGTGATTGTTGATTTTTGATTTTGGATTTAGAAACTTCACATAACAAATTTGGGTACGTTAAATAAAGTTCCAAAATGTGTCTTTGAAAAATTTTGATTTTGGATTTGGAGATCACTTAGCAAATTTGGGTATGATAGGTGAGGTTCCAAAAAGTTGTTTGAAAATTTTAGAATTTTGGATTTGGAAACTTCTCTTAACAAATTTGAGTATGTTAAATGAAGCTCAAAAATGTTATTTGAAATTTTTTGAAATGTGATTGTTTATTTTTGATTTTGGATTTGGAAACTTCACTTAACAAATTTGGGTATGTTAAATGAAGTTCCAAAAAGTATGTTTGAAAATTTTTTATTTTGGATTTGGATACTTCACTTAAAAAAATTTGGGTATGTTAGGTGAGGTTCTAAAAAGTTGTTTGAAAATTTTTGAATTTTGGATTTGGAAACTTCACTTAATGAATATGAGTATGTTAAATGAAGCTCCAAAATGTGGTTTGAAATTTTTTGAAATATGATTGTTGATTTATGATTTTGGAATTGGAAACTTCACTTAGCAAATTTGAGTATACTAAATGGAGTTCCAAAATGTGTTTTGAAATTATTTGTTTTAGAATTTTTGGTTTGGAAATTTTTGGATTTGGGAACTTTACTTAACAAATTGGGTATGTTAAGAGAAATTCTAAATGTGTTCAGAAATTTTTTGAATTTTGGATTTGGAAGCTTCACTCAATAAATTTGGGTAAGTTAGGTGAGGTTCCAAATGGTGTTTGAAAATTTTGAATTTTGGATTTGGAAACTTCACTTAACAAATTTGAGTATGTTAAATGAGGTTCCAAATGTGTTTGAAAATTTTTCTAGATTTTGGATTTGGAAACTTCACTTAATAAAATTGGGAATGTTAAATGAAGTTCCAAAATGTGTTTTGAAAATTTTTGAAATATGATTGTTGATTTTTGATTTTGGATTTGGAAACTTCACTTAGCAAATTTGAGTATGCTAAATGAAGTTCAAAATTGTATTTTTAAAAATTTTTATTTTTGAATGTGGAGACTTGACTTAACAAATTTGGGTATGTTAAATGAAGTTCCAAATGTATTTTGATTTTTTTTGAATAAGAGGTCCTCCATTTCACAAATTTGGGTATGTGGGAATGGAAGTTAATCTCATTTTTGAAATGTGAGATTTATTTTTATTTTGTGTGTGATTATTGCTTTTTGAAAGAGGGATTTCCAACTTAATCACATATGGGATATGTTTCAGTGGGATTTCCAAATGATTTTATTTTTATTTGAGAATGAAATCTTCATTCAAAAAATTTGGGTATATTTAATGAGGATGTTCATATGTGCTTTTGAAAAGTTTTAATTTTGTTTTGGAAATGAAACTTCCATTCAAAAAGTGTGAGTATATTGAATGAGAGGATTCATATGTGATTTTTGAAAAATTTTAATTTTATTTTGGAAATGAAACTTCCATTCAATAAGTGTGAGTATATTGAATGGAAAGGATCCTATGTGCTTTTTGAAAACCTGGATTTTGATTTCTTAGAAAGATGACTGTTTATTTTATTTCAAAAATGAAATCTTTATCAAAATGAATTGATGGAAGATGTTCATTTGTGATTTTGGAAAGATGTTAGTTTTATTTGAACATGAAGCTTCCATTCAATAAGTGTGGGTATATTGAATGGAAAGATTCATGTGTGCTTTTTTTTTTTTGAAAACTTTATGATTATGATTATGATTTTTAGAAAAGATGATTGTTCATTTTATTTTGAAAATGAAATCTTCATCAAAGTGAATTGAAAGAAGATGTTCATTTGTGCTTTTCAAAAATGTTATTAGTTTTATTTTTGAAAATCCCTACATGTAATAATTATGAGAATTGTTAAATGTGGGTGATACAATTTTGTGGAAAATATTTTTATTAAGTGCATTTTTGAAAATGTGCTTTTTAAAAAAGCAAAGTTCTTTTGGAAGATTTATTTTTGTCTTTATTATTTTGGAATGAGCCTTTCCTTATAATGACCATAATATGGAGGAAGTTTTAAAAATGTTTTTTTAAAGAACTTTTCATTTTACCCATTGGAGGACCCAACAGGGATTTTAAGACCAACGAAGAATGTGGTCCTAAAACCTAAAGATGTTGGCTAACTTAACTCAAGAATGAAATGAGCTAAGAAGGATAGTCTTGGATTCATACCAAAGTACAAATCCACTATCGATATTTAATGACAACGATCATTTACCAAAGATGGAGAGAGGAACCATCCCAAGTGGAGTCGCCAGAAAAATCAGTGGTGAAAAATTTCTATATAAGAGGGAGTTGCCTTTCAAATCTGTCTGGTTGAAAATAAAGACAATACCTTTATAAAAATTCATCTTTTTAGGATGACACGTAGATCCGTAGAAATACTTATTCAGGTGATCGAGTATGTCATTAAGGAAATAGTGTACTATCTCGAAAGATAAAAGTCACTACCCTTTATTAGACCTAATCACCTCAATAAAGACTCCTTAGGATGATGGTCTGCATATGTACTAGAGATTCTTCTCCTATTATATATGGAAAAGTAAAGCAAGATTTATTTTAAGCCGGGTTCATTAAGTTCCCTACAGGGGCAAGCCCCCATAGTTAATTACATCCTAAGGAATGGAGATTCCTTAAGAAAACTCTCGATTAAGGTAAATGATCATTGTCTCTGAAGATTTCAATAGGGAAGGACTATTAATTGATTGGTTTATTTTTGAAGATCAAATGGGATTGATCAAAGAGATATTTATTATTGAAGCCAAAATGGGAATAAGCAGGAGATGCTCATGATGTTAGCAAACCTAGCGAGCATCTCAAACTATCTTATGATTGGGCTTTATATTTCTGAAACTGATTTAGTTTGTTTGAGTTGTATTTTTGTTAGAATATTAGGGCCTACAATTCCATAATACAAGGTTATGAAAATGCCTAAGATGTGAGGATTTGAGCTTAGGGCCCACAAAGGGGAAAAATAATCTCAAAATATAAATCGAGGGAGCTTTGGTGAGGGCTGAAAGCACAACCTAAGTCTAAGGAAAGAAATGGGTAATTGGTTTGCCTCCACAAGAGAGGACAAACCACCCAACAGCTTACACTTACAACTGCTTGGGGGTGGCTGCCAACTAGCTCCTCCTATGATTTTAAATACATGTAGGAAAGTCTTCATGCTTAATGCAAGATAGCTAGGATGTTATTATTTAGAAAGAGACTAAGTCATTAAACTCACTCCCTAAAGAGACTAGATCATGTAAAGGTATGCTTCAAATGACCTAAATCTAATGCAATTCAAATTTCATTTTATTTTCATTTTGGACAATCATTTTGACTCACGCTAATAGGATTTATATGCAATGCATGAGAAATAAAGATTATGGGCCAAAATTAGTGAGAAAGGAGGAGGTGAGTTTCCACCATGGCTCTCACAGGTCAAGCCAAGTTTCTCTGGCAAAGGTGGAAGCCCTCCAATCAAGAGTGAAATAAGATGTATTTGTGCAAGATATTATAAAATAAATTCTCATCCAGCTAAGGGATTGCTAATTCTTTCATCTTGATTTAAACCTAAGCTTTAAGTAAGGTTATGAGTTTTTTAATTTGAATTTGAGTCGTTAGGTAGGGTAAAAAATTTATTTTTTCCTAAAGAGCCTAATCCACATCTAGGCCATACATAAAGCAAAAAGCATCTTTGAACATTCACCATTAATATAATAAATTAAATAAATGTTATGTGAGAGCTATTTCTTCAATTCTTTCTTCTTCTTCTTCTTCTTCTTCTTCTTCTTCGATGGTTTGAAGGTGGATGCTCCAAGGCTTCACATGGTGCATAAGATAGGATCTTATGACCAATGATTATCCTAATCCCCATAACAATCATGCCAAAATCCTAATTATACAAATTTTTACAAGAAAAGGAAAAATGGAAATCTAATTAACACCTGCAAAATAACTATTAGCTAAAATAAACCACACAAATCCCAAGCATGTATATTGGACTTATCACCCCACACATAGGTGACTAAGTCCACCTGGCCTATGGATTATGCTTAGGGGTATAAAGCACCTGCAAGCAAAAATATTTATATTTTTATTTATGATAGCGCCCCTTAAGCACAATTCCTTACAGAAAAGAATAGTTAGACTAAGAACACCCTAACATCTAGTCTAAAACATACATCACTAAACAAAACAAACATCAAACCATGCATTGACCTAACCTAAGGCTAGAAGTGCTGACTTAGGTTAATGTGTGTGCTTTGAAGGCTTGTGTGGTTTGCTTAGCTATGGCTTTAGGTTCAAATTTTTTAAGTATGAAGAACATGTTCAACTTAGAGGAGGGTTTCATTTAAGTTGTTTAACTATTTTGGGTTAATTTTAATTCATATTTTGATTTGGTTTAAGTGGATCTTACATTTAATTACTAAGTTATGATGAGGGGGAAAGAGAGGAGGACTTTCTCTTTCCTTCCATTAACCTAAGTAATTTATAAAGTAGATTCACATCTTAATTTCATTTAGGTGAATATTTTGATTAAATCTTTTAATTAATCCTATGTTTAGATAAACTCTAAACAAGCCAATTCAAAAAGAAAGGTATTTTAAGATTAAATAAAATGAATCAAAATTCACATAAAATACATTATTTCATTTCTTCCCCCAACATATATAACATGCATATGGATGGATACCCTTAGCATATCTATACATGAAAATAAGTGTATTTAACACACTTTATGATGCATGCCAAGTAATTCACTTATGAAAATTTAGAAGTTAAATATGCATGATTTTCTTGAGTAGAAAAGGTTTTCCTTATCCAAAATTTCACGTACACAAATGAAAGTAAGAAAGGCATAAGTGAGTATAGCGCCATTGTTAACCAAAGCTGTAAGGTATAAAACCTTTTTAGGGCTACTTAAAGCCTCGCAACCTCGGGGTTGTCTAGACTAATATACCACTTTCTTTAAATACAAACATATGTCTAAAAGAAATGAAATGGAAAAGAAGAGTGTAAAAATTATTTAATGGATTCATTTTGTTTTATGCAATTTATGTATGTTAGTGTAGGTAATCCTTCTTAGGTGATAGCATAGGGATGAATAGGATATGGAATTAAGTAAGTGTTGGGTTCTTTTCAAATGAACCCTACATCTTACCAACTCCTATTCAAAACTATGCTAACATAAGAAAGAAAGGAAACCTATGCTAAACATACCTTTATAATCTATCACATGCAAACTCATAATTAAGATACAAGTAGCATACTTTCAGATTTGGTATTTGATTCATATGTTTTGAAAATAATTTGGATTGAGTAGTCATAATATCCATTCATATTTCTACTTTAGCCAACACATGCAAATTTGACATAAAGTAAATAATTTCATTTAAAAATTGAATTTCAAAACTATGAATGTATGAAATCACATGGCATACAACTCAACATATTGGGGAAAGATGGAAAGCGATGAAATCATGTAAACAAACTCACTTTATTTAAATCCTAAAGACATTCTTATAGAATAAGAAAATTTAGAATAAATCAAAGTGAATTTCAAAGTGATTCTTGTTTAGTTTGAAGTTTGATTTAATTTTGAAAAGGTGAGATGAGTTTGCTATTCCTAACCCATTCCCACATGTTTTTAAGATTTTTGTTTAATTTTTAGATAATTAGATCAATTTTTAAGCATTGATTAGGTTAAGGTATGAATTAAGTAGCTTAATTAACCCTTACCTATACCACTTTAGAAGAATTAACTAAATAATTATGAGCCAATGAGATAACATAAAATCCACAAGAAATTTAAATTTGCAATGCACCTAATAAAGAAAAGGCCTAATGCAATTTGGCTCATAATTAAAAGTTAATTAAGCTAAGGGGTCTAGCTTAAGTAATTTCAAAACACCATTTCATACCTATGAATGGGGTTTTGATTTCCTTAATTGAACTTAGGTTATTAAACACCTAAGCATCTACCCAATGTAGATTAATTAAATTTTGGAACTTTTTAGGATTTTTAGAAATTGATTAATGGGATAACTAATGAATTAACCCTTAATTAAGAGATGATTAAGGAGAGAAGAGGGGATTTAGGGAATAACTTAGGGGAAATGCCCCAAAATCATTCTATAAACTTTCTACTTACTGGATCTGACCTTAACCAACCCTAATCATAGGGTAGATTCACTAATCATATCCTAATTATGCTTAATTACATGAAAGTGGAAATTAGAGAATGAGATAGCAATTTCTCCAATTGAGCCCTCAATAAATCTCAAGAAAATTTGGGGAGGTAGAGGTCATCCCCTAAAATGAACACCAAAAGTTTCAAATTAATTGATGATCTAATTAAAGGATAATTAGCTAATTAAAATTCCAAAAGAAACCCAAATTCAGAGAAAAGAGAAATTTAAAATCTATTGAAATAATTTTTAAAATATTCTAGATGAAATTATCTTTCCATAGCATTTTTTTCTTTTATTTTTCTAATCTTTCTAGAGGGAATTATGAATTTTAAGAGTTCTTTGAATGAATTAGGAATTAATTAATGCATTTAACTAATCCCTGATTAATCGTTGGCTCACGGCATGACATGTGGCGGTGGCGGTCAGTGCGCTTTACAAGCATCACCCCGTGAGGGGAAAACTTAAGTTGTCACCTCACAAAGGTGGCGGTGGCGCACGTGCTTAAATTCTCAGCCGTCCGATCAAAGATCGGGCAACTAAGGATCTCCCCCATGGTTTATAAAGAATAAATGAGATCTAAACGTGCTAAATAATCTGAGTCATCCATCTAAAATGCACGGATGGACGGCTGAGATGAGCCAAGTTCTTCCCCTTGATCAATAGAGACTGTTCATGATCAAGAGGAAGATCCAAGCTCGATCTAGCATAGAATCACAAAAAATTTAACCCACACCATCTAAAGATATAGAATGGCAAATCAAACGGTCAAAATTCGATGAGGTGAAAATTTTTTTCATAAAGCTCCACACCACATTGAGTTTAGTGATCGAAAAATTTCATACCTCGTTGGAGGTGATCACCGGCACTCGAGATCGATGATGTAGCTTCATCTAGTGGAGACGAAGCCCTGTTTAAATTCCTAGGCCTTGGGGTTGAGTGGATTGATGGATGGACCAACACCACTTCACTTGGGCTTCAACTTTGATCTAATTGAGCTTTTCCTTTCCTCTAGAACTTCAGAGAGAGCTTAGGAAAATTCAACTTGACCCACTAATGGAGTGTGCAAGAGTAATTGGATTCAAATGGAGTATAGAAGAAATTGGCAATTCACTCTACCTCCCCTATTTTTGCACTGTGCAAAATCGAGAAATAGGGAATTCTAATCCTCTCTAAGAAGCTTGGGAGTGCACTCTGATGATTGATCTAGGTTCCTTAGCTTCAATCGACAGAGGGCAAGTGAAAATAGAAGTGAATTAGGGGGAGTATATCTCCCCCTTGAAGGATCGGATGACCAACAATGTCCATGACATTTTGATCCAATTGATGAGATTGGAGAGTTTGTTTTGATTGTTTTGAGTGTGCACATGGTCGATTTGATCCAAGGAATGGATTGCCAACTTCTCATTTGCCTTAATTTGAGCTTAAGAGGGAGTTTGAATTGAATTTTAAGCTAGGTGGTTGGGTTTGGTGTATGGACCATATGGGCTGACCAAAACCCATTTGGTTGCGTGCACCACTCATCACTAAGTCCCCTTGAGCTTTTAAGAAAGCCTCATGTGATTGTGAAGAGTTTATGACCAAAATACCCATGGGTTAGGCCAAAATTTGTTCTTTGGCCTAGGGGTAGGATGGTTATTTTGCTATTTTGCTACTTTGGACATGTTGGGTAAGTGCAAAAACTAGTTTTGGCTCATGTTAACCCATTTAGGTCAAAATGGGTCAACTTGGGTCAAGTTGACCAATTGGTCAAATTGGGTCAAACCAAGGGTTGGGTCAAGTTCATATGACCATTTGAAATGTTTTGGTGGCTTTGGTTTGGTTTAATTTGGATTATTTTTTGATTTGGCTCATATGACTTCATTTAGGTCAAATGGGTCAAGTTGACCTATTTGACCTATTTAACCTATTTGACTTGAGCTATGTCAAGGGTAGGTTTAGGTTAAGTTAGTCATATGGAGTGAATTGGTATCTTTTTTTCCAATCAAATTGGGTTAAGTTCAATTTTGATTCAACACGACCCCTTTAGGTCATGTTGGGTCTAAGATCAATTGGGCTAGCTTAGGTCTAGTTGGCCAGTTGAGGCTTTGGTCAAGTTCAACAAGTGATTTGGAATGAACTTGACCCATTGGTTTGGATCAATTTGGCTTAGATCAAGTTTTGACACTTTTTTGGCCCTTTAGGTCAAAATGGGCCAACTTGGGTCAAGTGGCCAATTGGGCAAGGTTAGGCTCAAATGTTGGCTTAGTCAAGTTCAAACATAAGTCATGAGTGAACTTGTATCAATGGTTGCAATCAACTTGGCCTATGGTGGAATTTGGCTATGTAAGGTTTCATTTTGGGTTAAATGTTGACTTGGTCAACCCTTAGGTTTGACTTGGTTTGACCCAATTTGATTAATTGATCATCCCATAATGATTGTTGATCATGATGAGAGGGATATATGAGTTTGGTTCAATCTAATTTGGTTAGGAACAAAATTTGGCTCATAAGGGTACTTTAGGTCACTTTGGGTCAAGTGAGCCTAAGTGGATCAAATGGCTTGGTAAAACCTTGATTTGAAGTTGATTGAACTTGTTTATGGACTTATGATCGAAATATAAATCCATTTGTAAGTGGTTTGAAGTCAAATGGGTTTTGATCCATTTGAAAATTTCATATTCAAAGGAAGAATATGAAGAGGCTTTGGGTTTGATTTTTGACTTGGGTTTTGATTGTTTGATTGAAGTTTGGACTTATATATGAGCTCATGATTGTAGGGTTGATTGAATCATGAGAAAAAATCAAGGGTTTGGTTTGATTTAGAGTTGATTTGGCTAAGTTCAAGATTTTGGCTTGAAAAGCTTAGATTGGATTTTGAGTTGATTTGATTTGATTTTTGGAATTGATTTTGATTGTTTGAATTTATATTTCATTTATATATGTGAATATAAATGAGAATATAAATGGATCATGAGAAAATTTCAAGGATTTGAAGAGGTTTAATCATGATTTGGGTTAAATCCATTAAAGGGAATTTAAAGGATTTAAAGAAATTTTTAATTTAAAATTTATTTTTTGAATTGGATTGGACTGATTTATATTTATATTTTATTTATATATGAGGATATAAATGATAATATAAATATGTTTTGAGAAAATCTTATGATTTTGAATAGGTTTGATCAAGATTTTGGTTAAATCCGTTAACGGGAATTTTAAAGGATTTAAGGAAATTTCAAGGATTTTAAATTTGGAATTTAATTTTTGCCTTTGATTTGATTGATTTGTATTTATATTTTATTTATATATCAGAATATAAATGAAAATATAAATAAGTTTTGAGAAAATCCCAAGGGTTTGAATAGGTTTGATCAAAGTTTAGGTTTGATTTTGGCTAAGTCCTTTAATGGAAAATTAAAGGGACTTAAGAAAATTTTCATGAATTGATTTTGAATTTTGAATTTGATTTGATGGGTTTGAATTTATATTTCATTTACATATGAGAATATAAATGCGAATATAAATTAGGTGTGATAAAATCTCAAATATTTGATTTGGTTTTGATTGCTTTAGGTTAAGTCCTTAAGGGAGGCTTAAGGACTTAAGCAAAATTTGGACTTAGGAATTTTTGATGGATTTTGATCATGGGTTTCAATCATAGATCTCAATCATGGATTTCAATCATGGAATTGATTTGAGTTTGGAGAAAATCAAATAGAATTGATTTGGAGTTTGAATTGAAGGAAGGAAAGTGAGACACAATCCAAGGGAATTGACCAATGTGCAAAGCTCTTTGCATAAGATCCTTGCCATAAGTGGCAAAGTCCACTTTGTCCTTCCCATGGCAGCCATCTAATTGCCAAATAAGGTATTCCTAAACCCCCCTAGCCCAATCTAAGCTAGCCTAGCACTTGCCATGGACCAAGGGAAATAAACCAAGCCACCTCACTCATGGTCGAACCCCATGAGCGAAGGGAAGGACCAACCCGACTCAATCCTCCCATAACAGCCTTGGAGACTCCTCCCACAGCTTTGTCCACTCCTAGCATGCCACGTGGAGCTGACAGTGACCCTTCCGGTGCCCTGGCAGTGATTAATCGGCCAAATTTTTGGAAGCGATCTTGTCCGTCCATCAAATGCAATTGAAGGGTATACCCCCTCAATTCGAGAGGCAAACGACACAATTGGCACAAAAAGAGTTCCCCAAGTGATTTTGAAATCTTAGAGACTTCTCAAGAGCCTCCTCGAGCTTCCTCAACCAATCTTTCCTCCTCCCCGAGCAAAACTGAAATAAGACAAGCTTCTCCTGTGCAATACTCCCTCTCCACTCAACCAAATCTCAATTCCCCACACCTGCACCATTCTCATCTTTGCTGAAGCCAACTGAATCATCCCTAAGCCTCCATGACCACTAGAGACTAGAGTTCAATCGAAGCCGAGGCTCCTACGTGTGTGGCTTGGTCGATCGAGAGATCTACACCAAATCAAGGCTCGTGCAGCTCAGTAGGGCTTCATCTCAACCAGACGAAGCTTCCTCAGTCGTTCGAACCGCCGAACAATAGCTCCAGTGAGGTAATTTTGTAAAACTGAGCTCCTTAGTGAAAATTGTTTGGTCCTTTGTGAATTGAATGTGCATTTGAGTTAATCCTATCCGTTGGATGTGTGCGCCTCCCTTCCCCGAAGGTGTGGGATCGATTTGGAGACAATCTGAGCTCTGGTGAGCTTAGATTGAATGCAGAAAGACAAACAACATCCGTCTTTCACCATTCTCGAATGGGATGGATCTCAGACCGTCCATTTCGCATGGTTGGAACACATGGTCATGATCTAATCGCATTAGATCCGCTTTGATTTCTCCTCTAAACCATGGATTGAATCATGACCATTCAATCTTAGATCGGGCGGTTCATAGGAATGACACGTTCGCCATAATCTGAGTTAGCAATGGATGTGATAACATAAATAGTCAATCCTGTCATGCCACATAAAAAGCACGCTGTGTCAGCTGCCATGTGGCCTGATGGGATTAAGGCTTTAATTAGCCTATTTTAATTAATTTCTAAGGCTGAATTTTCCTAAATTCATAACTAATCATAGAAAAATCCAAAAAAAATATAAATGATGACTCATTTTAATGATATTTCAGAGAGGAACCCTTTAAAATTATCATTAATTAATTTTGAACAGTAATTTATACTTAATTAAGGTTTGATTAAAAATTTAATTAGCCTAATTACTCTCTGATTAATTATCCAATTAATTTCAAACTTTTCAGAGATGTTTAGGGGGATGACCTCTGCCTCCCCTATTTTTGTTAGGATTTATTGGATAGTTAATTAGAGAAATTAATTGATTAAGTCTTAATTAATCTCCTACCTTAATTAATGATAAATAAGTAAATGAATAGTAACTTAATCCATAAATTAAGTTCATGGCTCTCCGTTATCAGTGAAGAGTCTTAGAGAAATGGTTTAGGTTCATTCCTTATGACCATTTCATTAAGCCTCTTTATCCATTTTAATTAATTAAAGATTTAGTGATTAATTAACTTAATTAAGATGTGAGCTGTTTTAGAGCTTTATTAGTTGGAATGACTTAGTTATTGGGATCGAGACCTATCTCTTGATCTCTTTCCTTAAGTTAATTTCATCATCCTAATTAAGAGATATAATCAAAAGATTTAATTAATCAATTAATGACTTGATTAAAATTAAAATTAAAATTAAACTGATTTAAAATCCATATCATCTTTAAGCAACCTTAATTAATCTTTGGGTAGCCCTTTAGATGTTCAATAGTCTAAAGGAATTTAATGAAATTATGGTTAGCTTACATGTGTAAGAAAATTATAAAAGTAATTAATTATATCCTTTAAGTCTAATTAACTATTAATCATGAGCCAATCGCATTAAGCCCCTTTTAATTCTTAGAAGCATTACTAATTTACTTTTCATATGGTTGCATATCATGTTGGCTCATCATTAATTAGTTAATTAACTTAAGGTGATATTAAAAACTTAATTAATTACCTAATTCACACCCCTTATAAACCATCAAACCAAAAGACATTAAAACTTTCATTTAACCTTTGGGATTAAATAGCTTTAAATAGAAATGGAATGAATGAGATCATGTGCTTATGTTCCTTTATTTCTTTCTAATCATATTAAATATTGTTTGCCACTTGTAATCACACATTCATCTCTTTTAAAATTAATTAAATGAAATGGTTTCTTTTATTTCAAATTGCATGTGTTGATTTAAATTAAAAAATAGGTGTGGAATTATTACTATTAAATCAAAAGTTATTTTCGAAAGTATATAAATCAATTATAACATATGGAGTGATGTTAATTACAAGTATCTATAATTTTGTATGTGTTATAATCTAAGATATGCAATACGAAGCTCTCTTTCCTTACCTTATATGGATTTACATAGGATTTACAAATGTATAGTTCATTTGAAAATAACACAACATTTGCCCAAATCCATTCCTATGTATCTCCATGCTAAGACTTAGGAAGAATTTCATATCACATATGTAAATCATATAATCAAATAACACATGACTTCTAGTATGACTTCTCATTCTTGTGGTTCTTTTTGTATATTCATATGTATATAAAAAAAGTGGTATATTAGTCTGGACATCTCGGGGATGGGAGACTTTAAGTAGCCCCAAGTAGGTCTTGTACCTTACTCCCCTGGTGCAAAATAATGGCGTCATACTCACTTAAAAATCTTATACATATGTATGTATAACATAACCAATGGATGAAAATCATAATTCAATCAAAATAAGTTCTTCTTTTGCATGATTTTCCATCCTTATAGTTGCTTGTACATTCATATATATATAAGAAGAGTGGTATATTAGTCTGGACATCCCCAAGATGCGAGGCTTTAAGTAGCCCTAAGTATGAGTATGTCTTGTACGTTACTCCCATGGTGTGAAACAATGGCATCGTACCTGCTTAGAACTTTTATACATTTGAATGTGCATGTAGCTCATGGATGAAAATCCCCTTTCTTATTAAAAGGACATGCATTCATAATTCAATCAAATGAAATGTTTAAATTCCAAATATACTCGCTTACATTCATCATTTAAGTGTGCTAAGACATATATTGCATGTGTAGGTATACTTAGGACAAAACCATATGCATGTCACACATGATGAAAAGAAATGAATGAATATTTGTCATATGATAGTAGTTCATTCTAATTAATCTTCAGATGTCTTTCTTATTGAATAAGGTCACTTAAATTTAACCTACACACTGGATTAATTAAAACATATAATAAGACATTCACTAAAGAGAATCAAACTAATTAACTTGCTTTAGGAATGACTTAAGGTAGGAATGAAAGAGAGGTCCCCTCTTTTTCTTCTCTTTATAGCACCTAGTTATTAAGTGTAGGCCATATGAAACAAAAAGGAAATATTAAGTAAAGTTTACAAATCAATTAAACCATTTAAAGTGAAACCATCCTTTATAAATTAAATCCTTCACCATTAGAAAATTACAACTCTAAAGCCTAGTTAGGATATACCACACAAGCCTTAATATACACACATTAGATTAAGTCACCGCTTCTAGTCTTATGTTAGAGCGATGCATCATTTGATGTATGCTTATTTTATGATGTATTATTGTAGACTAAATGTTAGGGTGTACGCCTCGTAGATTGGATGTTAGGCCGTGATTAGCCTAATCATATTTTTTATAGGAGATTATGCTTAAGGGGGCTTTAAAATAAACATAAATGCTCTCTTTTGTAGGTTGCTTAACCCTTAAGCATAATCTAAACTAAGAAGGTGGACTTGGTTACCCATGTGTAGGGTGCTAAGTCCAAATTATCCATGTAACTGCTTGGGTTGTACGGTGTGTTTAGCTAACACTTATTTTACAGGTGTAATTAAATTTACTTTCCTTCTTTTAATATAATTTTACATTAGGGTTAGGATAAGTGGTATAGGGGTTATGGATGAACATTGGACAGAAGGTTTAATCCTAGGGTACCATGTGATGCCTAGAAGCCCACCAAATTAAAAGAAGCAAATCAAATGAAGGAAGTATGGAGACTTGAAGATTTGACGGTCCCCCATAAAACTTACAATTTTTAATTTATAATTATTCTTTCATATACCGGGTTGTATAAGGGTAGAGCTCGGCTACCCATATTTATTTTGGGTTGTACGGTGGTACCCGAATGCACTGGCCTCTTATTCTTTTGCATCAGCTTTATAAAAATTGTTTGATATTTTTCTTAGCTTATGTATTAGAAAAATCATGTATTTTCATAGTTTATTTGTGATTGATGATTGTTGTATGGCCTGGATGCGATTAGGCTCTTAGGAAAAAAAATTTAATTTTTCTACCCCAATCACAACTCATAATATAATTTTCTAAAATAACTCATAACCTCATATAAAACCTAGGTATTAAATCATGATAATAAAAGATTTAACAACCCCTTAGCTAAATGTTGTATGCAAAATATCATGCCTATCATTTTGCTTCACTCTTACTAAGAGAGGGTTTCCATCTTTGTCAGATACTAAAAAGGCTTGACCTTTGAGATCCTATGATGGAAAACACCTCTTTCTCTTTTGATTTAACTCATAACCCATTTCATAATGCATTTGGACATATAAAATCCTATAGCCTATGTCAATTGAAGTGTCAAAAAAACAAATAAAATTTGATAAGATTTGCATTAGATTAAGTCATTATTCATACCACTCATGCTCTAGTCTCTTAGGGAGTGGGTTCAAGGACTTAGTTTCTTTTCTAAATAATAACAACCTAACCATCTTGCAAAAGCATATGACTTGCCTACATGAATTTAAAGCATTGGAGTTAGCTAGCTGCCACTCTAGGCGGTTATAAGTCCAGCAGTCGAGTGATTTACTCTCTCTTGTGAAGGTAAATAATATACCCATTTTCACCTTAGATTTAGGATGTGCTTTGGACCTCACTAAAGCTCCCTAAATTTAGGATCTGAGATTATTATTTCCCCTTGGACTATAAGCATAAATCCTCGCCTCTTAGGCATCTCCATAATCTTGTATTGTGGGATTATAAATCCTAGCTTCCTAATAAAATTTTAACTCAAACATATAATTTCTTCTCAATTTCAAATATATAAAGTCCAACCATAGGATAGATTGGAATGCTCACTAGGTTATCCTAGTATCATGAACATCCCTATTGACCTCACTTTTGGAGTGAGCTCTCAACTTCCTCGCCATAGATTTAGGGCTCTTATAGACACTAAGAGTTCCTTAGTCTTAAAACATTTCTAGTGATTAGGTAAACAATTAACCTAACCCTAGAGACTTAGAAGAGTTAGCCATTGTGGTGAAATATTTTCATCTTCATCTATCTTTTAAAAAATAAATAAAGACAAAAATATGTTAGTTGGACACCACGTAGATTCGCAGATGTTCTTATTAAGACGATCAGGTATGACAGTGAGGAATGATGTACTATCTTGAGAGATAGAAGTCATCATCCTACAATGGACCTAATCACCTAATAAAGACTCCTAAGGACAATGGGTCTTCGGATGTACCATAGATTCTTCCCCTACTTTACATGAAAAAGTAAAGTAGGGTTTATTTTAAATTGGGTTCATTAAGTTTCCTATGGAGGCAACCCCAATACTTAATTACATCTTAAGGAATGAGATTCCTTAAGAATGCTCTCGATTAAGGTAAATGATCATTGTCTCCAAAGATTTCAAAGATAGGACTATCAACAAATTAGTTTTTTTTGGAAGATCAAATGGGATTGATCAAAAAGAGGGAGTTATTATCAAAATCAAAGGGATATAAGTAGGGTATGCTCATGATGCTAGGAAAGCTAGTGAGCATCCCAAACTATCCTATGGTTGGGCTTTATATTTTTGAAATTTGAAGAGAGTTCATTGTTTGAGTTAATTTTTATTAGAAATTTAGGGCTTACAATGCCATAATACAATATCATAGAAATGCCTAAGAGGTGAGGATTTAGGCTTCTAGCCCGCAAAGGGAAATAACAACCTTAGAACCTAAATCTAGGGAGCTTAGGCGAGGGCCAAGGCATGACCTAAATCTAAGGCAAAAATGGGTATATGGTTTACCTCCATAAGAGAGGATAAATCACCCAACTGTTGGACTTACAACCGCCTAGGGGTGGCTGCCAACTAACTCCTCCTATGATTTTAAATACATGTACACAAGTCTTATGCTTTTGTAAGATAGCTAGGGTGTTGTTTACTTAGAAAGAGACTAAGTCCTTAAACACACTCCCTAAGAGAATAGATCATGTAGGGAATGAATAATGACTTAAATCTAATACAAATTTTGTTAAAATTATTTTTTTTTTTGATAATTTATTTGACACAGGCTATGGGATTTATATGCCTAATGTATGAGTAATTGGCTATGGGCCAAAATCAGTAAGAAGGAGGTCTATTTCCACCATGGCTCTCAAAGGTCAAGCCATTTTCTCTAGCAAAGGTGGAAGCCCTCCATAAGCAAGAGTGAAGCAAGATGCTTTTTATGCATGATGTGAGGCATACAACATCCAACTAAGGGGTTACTAAATCTTTTATTTCTTGATTTATGTCCTAGGCTTTAGGTGAGGTTATGAGTTGTTACTTTTTAATTTTGAGTTGATTAATTAGACAGAAAATTTATTTTTCCCTAAGAGCCTAATTGCATTCAGGCCATTCATCAAAGCAAGAAAGAAACTAGGAAAAACATGTCATCTTAATGCACAAGCTAAACAAACATAAAATAATTTTATAAAGCCAACGTAAAAGAATAAAAGGCCGATGTGGTCAGGCTCCATCGCACAAACCCAAAAAGAAATGTGGGTAGCCAAGCTCTACCCTTATACAACCCAGATTATAAATGAATATTTACAATTTATAAAGAATTCATGTTATGAGGGTCTTCATTCTTCATTCTTCATTTCTTCTTCTCTTCATTTCTTCATTTCTTTCTTATTTCTTTCTTTCTTTATTTCTTCTTTCTTCATTTAGACTTGGGGTGTAGTTTTCTCCTAGGCTTCACATTGTACAAAAGACATAGTCTTATGATCACTGCTCATCCTAATCCCCCATAACATTCATTCCAAATCTTAATTATAAAATTACATAAAAATGGGAAATGTAAATCTAACTAAACTTGCAAAATAGAGATTAGCTAAACATACCACACAATCCCAAACAGTTATAGGAATAAATTGGACTTAGCACCCCACATATGGGTAACCAAGTCCACCTATCCTAATTTGGATCATACTTAGGGGTATAAGCAACATGCACAACAAAAGTATTTATATTTTTATTACAGTACCCCTTAAGCACAATCCTCTGTAGAAGACAATGACTAGACTAAGACCATCCTATCATCCCTAACATCCAATCTAAAAATATTACATCAGAAAATAAAATCAGGCATCAAATCATACGTCGCCCTAACATAGAGCTAGAAATGGTGAGTTAGCCTAATGTGTGTGTGTCTATTAAAGCTTGTGTGGCATGTCTTAGCAAGGCTTTAAGGTTAGAATTTTCTAAGTGTGAAGGATTCAACTTAGATGGTTATTTCATTTAAGTAATTTAGTTGATTTGTTAATTTTATTTGATGATTTGATTTGGTTTGAATGAACTTACACTTAATTACTAAGTATTGTAAAGAAAGAAAAGAGAAGAGAACTTCCCTTTTATCCCTACCCTAAGCAATTTCTAAGGTAGATTCATTAATGATTTTTTTCTTTAGTGAATGTTTTATTATGTGTTTTAATTAATCCTAAGTTTAGATTTTATTTAAATGAACATATTCAATAAGAAAGGCATTTTTAAGATTAATTAAGGTGAATTACTATCACAAAACACACAACCATTTATTTTTTTTCTAACATGTATACCATGCATATGAAATGATCTTAAGCATAGTTATACATGTAAATGCAAATCTTAGCACACCTTAATGATGAATGCAAAGAGATATTGTTTAGAAAAATTTGGATATTCCATGAATGCATGATTTTGTTATGTAGAAAAGGGGGACTCTTTTATCCATTAATCAAACGCACATTTACATGTACGAAAGACATAAGTGTGTATGGCACCATTATTTTCTACACTAGGGGTATAAAGTATAAGACCTTCTTAGGGCTACTTAAATCCTCGCAACCCCGGGATGTCCAGGCTAATATACCACTTTTCTTAAATACATGTGCATGTACAAAAATAAAATAAATGGATGAAGAATCATGCAAAAGATTTTTGTTTGTTTGTTTGATTTTGGTTGTATCATTTACATGTGCAATGTGAGGATCCTTCTTAAGTCATGACATAGAAGTGTATAGGAGTAGATTTAAGCAAGTGTTATGTTCTTTTCAAATAAACTATAGACTTTGCAAATTCTAAACAAACCCATGTTAAGAAAGAGAAGAAAATCACATAACACATTTCTATGCTATAATCACATACAAGCTTATAAGTACCTATAAGTAGCATACTTCCATTTATGATCTTTGATTTATAGATTTTAAAAATAATTTTTGATTTAGTAGTGATAATAGCCATTCATAATCTTACTTTAGCCAAAGCATGCAATTTGACATAATGGAAACATTTCATTATTTTGATTTTTTAAAAGATATGAATGTATGGTTTCATATGGCACACAACATTTAGCATGCTTGGAAAGAGATAAAGTAATGTAAGAATATGACTTCATTCACCCAAATTAATTCCTAAAGACAATCCTATGAAATAAGATCATTTAAAGTGAATCAACATTCTTTAAAGAGATTTTTATTTTTGTTTTGAATTTGATTTGAAAGTGATTTGTGAGAAAGAGTTTGTTGTTCCTAACCCATTTCCCCCATGTGTGAATCAATTTAGTTTAATTTTAGGACAATTAGATTGATTTTATGTTTTGTTTAGGTTAAGGTGTGAATTAAGTCCATTAATTACCCCTTACCTACACCACTTTAACATAATTAACCTAACAATTATGAGCCAACATATCATATGCAACCACATGGAAATTAAATTAGTGATGCACCTAAGAAAGAAAGGGGTATAATGTAATTGGCTCATAATTATTGATTAATTAAGCTAAAGGATTTTTATTAAGTACTTTCATAACCTCCCCACACATGTGAGGTGGAAGTGATTTCTTCAAATTTACCTTAGGCTTTTGAACACCTAAGGATCTACTTAGCAAGAGATTTATTAAGTTCATATTAGTTTTGAAAGTTTGATTAAGCTAATTAAGTAAATCATTAGTGGATTAATCCTTAAATTTTTTTGTATTAAGGAAGAAAAAGGGTTTAGGGAATAACTTAAAGAAAATATCCCAAACCCATTTCATAAACCTCCCCCTTACTTAAACAATATTTAATTATCTCAATTAAGTGATTAAACTACTATTCAAATGCTTAATTACTCTTAATTACATTAAGGGGTAATTAGGGTTCATTAATTAATTTTCCTAATTAACTCATTAATAAATTCTAAGAAAGTTAGGGGAGGCAGAAGTCATCTCCCTAAATATGTCTGAGAAATTTAGAATTAATTAATTAATTAATTAGATTTTTAATTAAACCCTAATTAAGGAAAATCCACTCTTCAAAATCAATTACAAAGAATTTTATTAGATTCCCCTCTGAATTATCTTTAAAATGAACCCTCATTTATATTTTTTTGATTTTTCTACATTTACTTATGAACTTATAAAGTTTCTATGATTAAAGGGTGATTAAATAGCCCTAATTAATTAACTAATCCCATTGGTGCCACGTGGACTACTGACACGGTGCACACTTTCCATGTGGCATAACAGAATTGGTTATTTAAGTTGTCACATCATGTGCTGCATCAGCCAACAGTGCGACATGCTTTCCTTTAGGCCATCCGATGAAGGATCAGATGGTTAGGATTAAGCCCCTGGCTATGAAGGATTAAATCAATGGATCTTCTGCATTTAATTAGGGTCATCCATCCAAAACACACGGGAAGGATGGCCCATGATTCATCCCTACCTAAGCCTGCGGGAGACGGAGACAGTCCATCCTCCATGGCTTGATTCGAGCTCACTTGAGCTCAGATTAGGCTAAGATTCAACCCACACCATCAAGAAGTATAGAGAAGAACATCCAATAGTTGAATTTCAATGGGATTACAATTCCCTTCACAAAGGACCAATCATTTTTCAAATTAAGGTCAGTTTTGAGTCATACCTCATCGGAGGCTATCACCGACACTTCCAACAATGGAGGTAGCTTCATCTAGTGGAGACGAAACTCTATTGAAAGTTTCAAGCCTTGAGATGAAGTGGATCTTCCAATTGACCAAGGCTCCCTCCAATGGCTTGCGACTTTGGTCTAGGTCTCCCTTCCTGTGGCTTGGATGCTTGGGAAATGCTTTGGGTGAACTCGACTTGCCTACTTGATGGTGCTTGCCAAGTGAATTGAGGTTTGGTTAGGTATTGTGTGAGGTGGAATTTCCTTATGCCTCCTCTATTTTTGGCTTAAGAAAAACTGAGAGAGGGAAATTGGAAAGAGCTTGGGAATGCTTGGAAAACTTGAAGAAGCTTTCCTTTGAACCTCTGAGCTCAATCGAATGAAAAGAAGATGGTTTGAGTGGAAATGAAGGGGAGTATATCTTCCCCTACTTGGATCGAATGGCCAAAGCTTGTCTTGCCATTTTGATCAAATTGAGGAGGTCAAATGGTTTTTTTGGTTATTAAGAGTGTCATGTGCTTCATTTTGGCAGAGGAGTGGAGGTGTGGAGGTGCACATGTGTCAAATGAGTGCAGGAGGTGATCCAAGTGGAGAATTTTGATTGGAAGGGTCAGTTTGGCTTTGAGTTGGGTCATGGCTGACCCAAACCCATTGGGTCATCTTCACCACCCTCTTTAGTGTCCATGTGGTCCACTAAGAGGATGCAAGTGGCCGTAAGAAGGAATTGGCCAAATTCCAAGTGAATTTGGCCGTAGGTTACCCTTTGACCCAAGGGTAAAATAGTCATTTGGCTTTCATTTTGATTTACGTAGATTTGAGATGTTTCAAAAATAGGTTGGGCCAAATTCCAATGAATTTGGAGTTTATTTGATATGATTTGGCCCATGTTTACCCATCTAGGTCAAAATGGGTCAAATTGGGTCAAGTTGACCAATTGGTCAAATTGGGCCAAACCATGGGTTAGGTCAAGTTCATATGACTATTTGGAGTGGTTTGGTATCATTGGTTTGGTTTAGTTTGATTTATATTTTATTTTGGTTCATTTGAGTTTACTTAGGTCAAACGGGTGAAGTTTACCAATTTGACCCATTTGACCCAATTGGGTTAGGTCATGGGTTGGTTTAGGCTTGGTTGATCATTTGAAATGTTTTGCAAGCTTTGGTTTCAATCAAGTTTTATTTGGTTTAATTTCAAGTTGATTTGACCTTTTAGGTCAAGTTAGGTTCATGGTCAATTAAGCTATGTTGGGTCTAGTTAGCCAACTGAGGCTTTGGTCAAGTTCAACAAGTGATTTAGGATGAATTTGACCCATTGGTTGCAATCAATTTGGTTTAGATCAAGATTCAACACATTTTGACTTTTTAGGTCAACTTGGGCCAACTTGGGTCAAGTTGCCAATTGGGCTAGGTTTGGCTCAAATGATGACTTGGTCAAGTCCAATCATTAATCATGAATTGGTTTAGATCAATGGTTTCAATCAATTTGGTCTATGGCAAATTTTGGCTAGTTTGGGTTTCATTTGGGTTACATGTTGACTTGGTCAAAGGCTAGGTTTGACTTGGCTTGACCAATTTGAGTGATTGATCATCCTATGATGATTTTTTCTCAAAATGTGAGGCTTAGATGGGCTTAGTTCAATCCAATTTGGGTAGGATTAGAATTTGGCTCAAAAAGGTGCTTTATGTCAGTTTGGGTCAAGTGAGCCTAAGTGGGTCAATTGTCTTGATCAAGGCTTGATTCAAGTTTGGTTGAACTCACATATGGACTTATGATTGAAATATAAATCCAATTACAAGTGATTTAGAGTCAAATGGGTTTTGATTCACTTGACAATTCCAAGTTCAAAAGGGTGAACATGGGTTTGATTTGGTTTGATTTGATCTTGGCTTGATGATTGAAGTTTGTGTTTTGATTGGTTTGTGATTGAATGATTGATTGTTTGGAGAGAGAATCCAAAGGTTTGAATTGATTTGAGAATGATTTGGTTAAGTTCAAGAATTTGACTTGAAAGGGTAAAGGTTGGTAGGTTAGATTTGGGCTTAAGTTTTGAATTTGGTTTTGGTTATTTGAATTTATATTTTATTTATATTTATGAATATAAATGAGAATATAAATTGGTTATGAGAAAATCGTTTGAATTTGTAGTGATTTGAATTTGATTTGTTTAAGTTCAAGGATTTGACTTGAAAGAGTTTAGGTTGGATTTTGACTAGATTTGGATTTGAGTTTTGGATTGATTTTGGTTATTTGAATTTATATTTCATTTATATTTGTGAATATAAATGGGTTATGAGAAAATCTTTTGAATTTGAAGTGATTTGAATTTGATTTGAGCTAATTCCATAAGATGAAATCAAAGGCTTAGGAAAGATTTTGGGTTTGAATTAAGATTTGATTTGGAACTGATCATGGATTTCAATCATTTGGAATTGATTCATGATTTGGATTTGATTTGGAATTTGACAAAATCAATTGAGTTGGAATTGATTTAAGATTTGAATGAATTGATTTGAGCTAAGTCCATAAGGTGAAATCAAAATGGCTTAGAAAAGTTTTGGGTTTGAAGTTGATTTGAATTTGAAGTTAATTTGAATTTGAAGTTAATTTGAATTTGAAGTTGATTTGAATTTGAAGTTTGACTTGAAAGGAGGAAGTAAGGATTTGGTTCAAGCTAAAGGGTAGGCATGTTTTTCTAATACCCCTAAGGCATAACCTATTCAAATAGCTAACTCTTCTAAGTCTTTAGGGTTAGGTTAAGTGTTCACCTAATCACTAGAAGTGTCTTAAGACTAAGGAACTCTTAATGTCTATGAGGAGTCCTATGTCTAAGATGAAGAAGTTGAGAGCTCACCCCAAAAGTGAGGTCAACAGCCATAGGATTAGGTTATGCCCTAGGGATTTAGGAAAACTTGTCTACCCTATAGTCTAAACCCAATCCTTGCTTCCTTCTTTCAAACTAAACCTCAAATTCAAATCAAAATTTCAAAACCTTAAATTCAAACTCCTAAGCCCTTTGATTTTATCTTATGGACTTAACCTTAACCAAATTCAAATGAACCCCAATCCAATTGATTTTCTCAATTATCAAACTCGATCTCTAATCAAATTCCAAGTCATAAATCAATTCCAAACTCCAAATGATTCAAACCCAAATCAATTCAATTCCCAATTTTAGCCCTTTTAGCCAAATTCTTGAACTTGGCTAAATGATACTCAAAACAATTCAAAACTCATAGATTCCTTCATGATTAAATCATTCCTACACTCATTGACCTAAATATAAATATAAAAAATAATTCTCAAACCAAATTCAAGCTAACCCAAATCAAACCCAAGTTAGCCCTTTTGGCTTGAAATTATCATATGAACCAAAATCCATTTGGCTTCAAACCACTTTCAATTAGATTTATATTTCAATCCTAGGCTTATGTGTGTGTTCAACTAAACTTGATCAAGCCATGATCAAGCCAACTAACCCATTTAGGTCCACTTGACCCAAAGTGACATAAAAGACTTTTTTGAACCAAGTTCTAATCCAACCCAAATTGGATTGAACCAAGCCCATCCAAACCTCACAACATGATCAACAATCACCCTAGGGTGATCAATTGTCTTGAATTGGGTCAAACCAAGTCAACCTAACCTGTTGACCAAGTCTACACTCAGCCCAAATGAAATCCAAACTAGCCAAAATCCATCATATGCCAAATTTATTAAAACCATTATTTCAAACCAACTCATAATCAATGATTGAACATGATTGAACCTTCACTTGAGCCAAACTAAGCCTAATTGGTCATTTGACTCAAGTTGACCCAAATTAGCCTAAAATGCCAAAATGGGTCAAATCATGATTTGATCAAAATTGATTGCAACCAATGGCTCAAATTCATTCCAAATCACTTATTAAACTTGACCAAAGCTATAATTGAGCCCAAGTTGACCAATTGGCCAACTTGACCCAGCCTAGCCCAAATTGACCTAAAGGGTCAAATTAGCCAAAATCCAAATTGAATCCAAATTAAACCAAACCAAAGCCTACAATCATTTTCAATTAGCCAATTGAACTTGACTCAACACCTAACCCAACCCAATTTGGTCAAATTGGTCAACTTGACCCATTTGAGCTATATGAACCCAAATGAACCATAATCAAATCCAAAGCAAATTGAACCAAACCAATGACACCAATATACTCCAATTGGTCATGTGAACTTGACCCAACCCTTGGTTTGACCCAATTTGACCAATTGATCAACTTGACCCAACCTAACCCAATTTGACCTAAATAGATTAAATCAAGCCAAATCAAATCAAATAAACTCCAAACCACTTGAAATTTGGGCTAACCCACTTTTGACCCATCCCAAATCTATCCAAATTAAAGCCATGGCCAAATGACCATTTTGCCCTTAGATTTAGGGCATCCCATGAGATAAAACACATGCTCATTGGATCATTTTCTCCCCCAGCCACTTGGTACTCAACCATAAGTCCACTTAGGTACCTTGGACCATGGCTGACCTGACCCAATAGTGGTTGGGTCGGCCATGACCCATGGGGAGGTGAAATCACCTCCCCATCCCCATTGGAGCTTTACAAATAGCCATAGGACACCCACTACTCCCTTGGACGCCACTCTCACACCTCCGCCACTCGAAGTAAGCCAGCTAACATGATTTTCTGGTCAAATCGAGCTCCCCATCACAACCATTGGATCAAAAAGCTAAGACAACCATTATTGTTTGATCCAAGGAATGAGGAGGTATACCCCCCCCCCCCATTCTCACTCAATCCTAGAGAGACATACTCGATTCAACCCTAGCACCCAAGGAGAGAGTTCCCAGAGTGATTTCCCAACCTTCCCAAGCTCCCAAAAATCCCCATTTTTGGTTTTACACAAAACTGAAATAAGCGAGGCCATTTTGAATTCCCATTTTCTTAAATCTCCACCAAAGTGCAATTAACTTTGCACACACCTTCCTTGGAGCAAAACGAGTGAGGAAGAATCCTTTCCCAAGCTTCCTGATTGAAGGGTAGAGTTCGATCAAGATCGAACACCTGGTCTTCTGAGCAATCTACACCAAATCAAGGCTCATGCGGCTCAATAGAGCTTCATTTTTACCAAACGGAGCCTCCTCAATCATTGGAACCGCCGGTCATAAGCTCCGGTGAGGTATGCCATTGAAACCAATCCTTGACTGAAAATAGGTTAGTCTTTTATGAAATAAATTGTTATGTCATGCATTTTCCACCACTGGATTTGATTGTTGTGCTTCCTTGAAGGTGTGGGATCATTTTCATCTCCATCCGAGCTCGGGTGAGCTCGGATTGAGCGGCGATCGATGGATGGTAGCCACTGTTCAACATTGGAGAGGAGATAGATCATGGATCATCCATCCTGCATGATCAGAATGGATGGTGATGATTATATCATACTTAGAGCCCCTAATTAATCCCTTGAAATTATGGGTTTAATCATGACCGTCCAATCTTAGATTAAACTATCCACAGAGTTACCACATGCACCGCCATCTGAGTCATCACTTGGATGTGACAACTTAAATAGAAAATCCCATCATACCATGTGGAAAGCACGCCACGTCAGCCGCCACATGGCCCGATGGGATTAAGGCTTTAATTAAGACTAATTAATTAGTTTTTAATCCTGAAACTTCTTAAATTCATAACTAATTATAGAAAAATTTTAAAAATACAAACTTAGGCTCATTTTAAAGATATTTCAGAGTAGAATCTAGGAAAATTATTATTATTTGAATTTGAATAATAAATTTAGCTTAATTAAGGTTTAATTAGAAATGTAATTAGTCTAATTATTCTTTAATTAACCATCCAATTAATCTCAAACTTTATGTGCATGTTTAGGGGGATGACCTCTGCCTCCCCTATTTTTTGGGATTTTATTAGTTGCTTAATTAGGGAAAATAATGGATTAAGCCTAATCAATTTCTTAATATAATTAGTGATAATTAAGTAAGTTAATAGTAAAGTAATTAGTCAATTAAGCTTATTATCCTTTGTTGATGATGATGAAGTCCAGGGAAATGGATTAGGACTCCCTCTTTCAATCTTTTCTTTAAGTCTTCTCTAATCCCTCTTGAATAATTAATTAATTAACACCCCTTAATTAATTAATCAACAAGATTAATCAAAATCCAAGCCATTCCTGAACCTTAATCAACTAATTGAAAGGATTTAGGGATTGAGACTTGGGCTCTCTTCTTTGCCACTTTCTCTAAGCCTATCTCATTTTGCTTGGTTAAGATTAATTAAAGTTTAATCAACTACTTAATGAATTTAATTAATTCAATTAAAATAATTTCTCTAATTTAATATTGGGTAGCTCTTTGGGTGTCTAATGACCCAAAGTGAGAGATGATGAAATTATGTTTAGCTCATATGTGTGAGAAAATCATAAAAGTAGTTAAGTGAGATCCCTTAAGTCTAATTAACTATTAATCATGAGCCAATTGCATTAGGCCCCTTTCATTTCTTAGGAGAATTGCAAATTTACTATTCATGTGGTTGTGGTGTTTATTTTTGGGATGTGGGACACCATGCAGATCTTAGGTGATACTTATTGAAGTGATCAGGTACGATATTAAGGAATGATGTACTATATCAAAAGATAGAAATCACCACCCGATAATGGACCTAATCACCTAATAAGGACTCCTAAGGCATGATGGGTCTTCGAATATACCAGAGATTGTTCCCCTACTTTACATGAAAAAGTAAAGTAAGGTTTATTTTAAGTCGGGTTCATTAAGTTGCCTATGGAGGCAAGCCCTAATAGTTAATTACATCCTAAAGAATGGGAATTCCTTAAGAATACTCTCGATTAAAGTAAATAATTAGGTTCTCCAAAGATTTTAATGTTAAGGCTATCAAAGGATTGGCTATTTTAGAAAATCAAATGGGATACATCAAGGAGAAGACTTATTTTTGGAATCCAAAGGGAGAGAGTAGGAAATGCTCATGATACTAGGAAGCCTAGTGAGCATTCCAATCTACCCTATAGTTGGGCTTTATATCTTTGAAATTGAAGAAAGTTAATTATTTGAGTTGACATTTTATTAGATTACTAGGGCTTATAATTCTATAACATAAGATTATAAAAATGCCTAAGAGGTGAGGATTTATGCTTGTAGCCCAAAGAAAATAACCTCCTTAGATTCCTAAACTAAGGAGCCTTGGTACAAAATAAAGGCATGACCTAAATCTACAGAAAAAATGGGTATATGGTTTACCTCCATAAGAGAGAATAAACCACCAAACTGTTGGACTTATTACCGCCTGGAGAGGCAACCAGGTAACTCCTCCTATGCTTTAAATCCATGTAGGAAAGTTTTATGCTTTGCAAGATGGCTAGGCTGTTGTTCATTTAGAAAGGAAACTAAGTCCTTAGACTCACTCCCTAAGAGACTAGAGCATGAGTGGTATGAATCCATGACTTAATCTAATGAAAAATTTATCAAATTTATTTGATTATTTTGGACTTTTTGTTTTGACACTGGCTATGGGATTTTGTATGCCTAAATGCATGGGAATTTGATTATGGGCTAAATCAAAAGAAAAAGGGGTGTCTTCCACCAAAGGCTCTCATAGGTTAAGCCTTGATTCTCTGGCAAGGATGGAAGCCCCCTCTTAACAAGAGTGAAAGAATATGACATGCATGATATTATACATTCATCCATCCAGCTAAGGGGTTACTAAAAACTTTATTATCTTAATTTAATTCCTAGGCTTTTATGTGAGGTTATGAGTTATTTTAAAATTTTAATTATGAGTTGTTAATTGGGGTAGAAAAATTAATTTTATCTTAAGAGCCTACCGCATCCAGGCCACACATTCAAGCATCAATCATAAAGAAACTATGAAAAATATGATGTTCAAATGTGCAATCTAAATACAACATCAAATAATTTTATAGATTACTGTAAAAGAATAAAAGGCCAATGCGGTCGGGTTCCGCCATACACCTCAAAAAAAGAAAAAGAAAGATGGGTAGCTGAGCTCTACCCTTTTACAACCCGGATTACAAAAAAAATAATACATGCTATGAGGGTCTTCTTTTCTTCATTTCTTCCTTTCTCTTTCTTTTGATTTGATTTGCTCCAAGGCTTCACAGGGCACCCTAGGGACTAAGCCTTCTGGCCACTACTCATCCTAATCCCCCATAGCACTAATCCTAATTCCTAATACAAAATTACATTAAAAATAGGAAAAGTAAATCTAGCTACACGTGCAAAACAAATGTTAGCTAAACGCACCATACAACCCAAGTAGTTATATGAATAATTTATACTTAGCACCCACACATGGGTAACCAAGCCCAACTGTCCTAACATGGGCTATGCTTAGGGGCTAAGCAACCTGCATAGCAAAAGCATTTATATTTATATTACAGTGGCCCCGTAAGCACAACCCCATGTAGAAAATATGATTAGGCTAATAACAGCCTAACATCCAGTCTAAAATATTACATCATAAAATAAAATACAACATCATACATACAACGCCCTAACTTAGCACTAGAAGTGGTGACTTAGTATTCTAATGTGTGTGCTTAAGGCTTGTGTGACAAGACTTTACTAGGCTTTTTTTGTTTAAGTTTCAATTTGGAGTTTGAATTTGTTTAAAGTTTACCTTTGGGTGATTTCAATTTAAATGATTTAATGATTTACTTTTCATTTTTATTTCAATTTTATTTGGTTAAAGAGATGTTTAAGTTTTCAAGAATGAAGAGTAGAATGAGTTCCACTTGTAGATGGAACTCACCCAATTCTACATCCTAATTCCTAAAGAATCTAACCAAGGTCCTTAAGTACCTTAATTAGCCCATTTGAATTTGTGTAATTTGTTCGATTTGATTCATTTGACTTGATTTAGAATTTAGAATTTAGAATTCGAGTTTGTTTAAGTATTTGATTGATTGATTTTAGATTAGAAGTTTTAGTTTAATTGCATCTTGATAATTCAATATCCTTAATATCTAGTGAAGTTTGTTTAAGTTCATGTGTTTTTGGTTGATTAAGTTTAGATTAGATGTTTCAATTTAATTGAATCCTGATAATTCAATATCCTTTTAAATTAATATTTAACTCTTTTCTTTGATCATGGTTGTGTGACTTAACTTTATGTTTGTTTAATTCAATTGTGGTTCATTTATTTGTAATTTGATCGGATTAGAATAATTGAAATTTTATTTTGATTTTAATTGGGCTTGATTCTTTGTAATTAGGACCTTTATTTTTAATCACATCCATTTGTCATGTTCATCAAAGTTTGGTTAGTATTTTGACTTCATACATTGGATAGTTGATTAGTTTATCTTATTTAAGTAGATAGAATGAGATTTGACTTGATTACATATTAAATTGATGAGAGTCTTTCTTAATTTGGTTTAATCTTATTTAGTTTGATTTGACTAGCTTTATCAGTCTATGGGTTTGCTTAGGTTCAATGTGATTATGTGATTAGTTCAATTAAGAAGTGTATTTATGTTAATTATAAATGTTAGTTTAATTTTCAATTTGGTTTCATATTGGTTTAGATTAATGATGTAATTAATGACTTAGCCATTTAAGTTTAATTTAGACTTTGATCGGTATTTAATTGCATCTTGATTGATTAAACTTAAGTTTAATGTGATTAATTTGATTAACTTAATTAAGTTTAATGTGATTAATTTGATTAACTTAATTAGTTTGTTTAAGAGGTTTGATCAATTATTAAATTAAATAAAGATTTGTTTAATTTTTTTTAATTTGATTTCATATTTATTTAAGTTAATGATATAATTAGTGAGTTAATAATTTATGTTTAAATTAAGATTTAATTAGTATTTAAATGGATTTATGTTTAATTAAGCTTAGGTTTAATATGATTAACTTAATTAACTTAATTAGTTTATTTAATAGGTGTGATTAACTTAATTTGTGGATTAATTAAGTTTATGATTTGGATTAATTTTAATGTGATTTATAAAATTAATTTAATTTATTAAGATGATGGATTGATTTATTAAGTTTGCATTAATTAGATGTTTGATTAATTAAGTTTGATTAAGGGTCAATTAAAATTATTAGATTAATTAAGAGTTTATTTAATTAGAGATTAATAAATTAACGATTTAGGTTTCGATTAGTGTTTAATTGCATCCTAATTATGATTGATTAAGTTTTAGGTTTAATTTTCTTAGTTTGATTTACTTAATTAGTTTACTTGAGGGATGTAATTATTAAATTTAATTAGGGGTTTGATTTAAGCTTAATTTTAGAGTTAGCTTTAATGTAACTTATTTAAATTAATTTAATTAATTAAGGTGATGGAATAATTTATTTAGTTTACATTAATCAGATGTTTGACTAATTAAGTTTGATTAAGTGTAATTAAATTTTTAAATTATTAGATTAATTAAGGGTTTGTTTAATTAGAGATTAATGACTTAATTTCCCACATGTGAGTGATTTGGTTTAGTTAAGTATTTTTTTAAGTTTGATTTGATGAAAGGATTATTGTTATTACCATCATTGTTATTAAGTGAATTAATTGTTTATTTCATTTCAATTAAGTTTGATTATTTATGATTAGAGTTTTATTTGATTTGATTCATTTGTTATGTTTGTTTGATTTCATTAACATGTTTGATTTAGTTATTAGGTTGAAATATTTATTAGTTAATTAATTATCTTATTCCAAATGGATGTGATTTAATCATATGTTCATTAAGTTTACCTTAATTTTATTTGGTTTAATTCGATTAGCATCAAACGATTAAAGTTTCCTAAATTTGTTGGATTTTGGGTTTGATTTAAGATTTAATCTTTTAATTGAGTTTTATTAACCTAAACAGATTTAATCATATTTAATTTAATCTCCTTTACACATGATTTTTAGGGTTCATATGTGATTTAATCATATATGAACCCTAAATAAAAATTAATTATCTTATTCCAAATGGATGTGATTTAATCATATGTTCATTAAGTTTACCTTAATTTTATTTGGTTTAATTTGATTAGCATCAAATGATTAAAGTTTCTTAAATTTGTTAGATTTTGGGTTTGATTTAGGATTTAATCTTTTAATTGAGTTTTATTAACCTAAACAGATTTAATCATATTTAATTTAATCTCCTTTACACATGATGTTGTTCTGATTTGAGGTTTGATTAATGTTTACTTAAGTGCTATTTTATTTTTGATTTTGATCTAATATTTAAATTATTTTTAGATTATATTTTAATTAACTCCTTAATTGATTAAACTCTAATCTTCAGTATTTATTTGGGGTTCATTAAGATTCAGAAGATCACATTACTTTCTTAAGAGTTCTAGATGTCAATTGAAGTGATTTAAGCCATTTTGAACATTTTTGTAAGTTTCTAAAATTTTTTTTATTTAATTTATTTTATTAAAATGGATAATCTGAACTTCAGAATTTAATTTCTCCCAACCCATAAGTTCTTTTAACTTAAAATTTTTATGGTAAGTGTGTTTTAACTTTAATTCTAATCTGTGAAACGTTCAACTTAATCTGACTTATATTTTTGGTTTAATTAATGGAATATGATTTACACTAAAACTCAAATTAAGCTCACAATACTTAGGAAAATTTGAGGATTTTGGGTCTATTGGATTCCTCTTCGAAAGATAAATCCAACAAGCCCTTATTTGTAATTTTTGGTTAAATATTTTATTTTTTATGAATTTTTGAAGTTTATGGTGATATAAATTATTATTATTATTATTATATATTTATTTTTTTATAAAGAAGGAAATACCTGCAGTTTGGGCGGGAAGAGCGGCGACCAGCGCCTTCGGATCGTCAGATCCGTCAGATGTCTAGATCGGATCGCGATCAGAGGATCGCGCGATCGCATCGATCGATCGTACGCATCAAATCGAATGGTCAGTGCATCACATGATCGAAGGCCGGTGCGCGATCCGTGATCTAAGCCGTCGATCCCCGAACGATCGGACGGGTGCACTGTGGTGAAAAGTGTTTCAAGGGTATTTTTGGAAAAAATGAGAGTTTCTAAGCCAAAACTTGACCAAATTGACCCATTTTCGTGCCGATTTACACCAAAGAAATTCTATTTCTAAATTGGGATGATTTAAAGAAAAACATGCTAGATTATCTAAGGGAAATTCCTAAAATCGTGAGAAATTAATACAGAATATGCGAAATCCTAAGACCGGCTATGGTTTGATGAAATTCACCTCACCGGAGATGATTTTCGGCGGCGGTGAAGACCCGAGCGAGCTCTTAAGTATGTGAGAAAGATTTGGAGTGATCTTTAGCCCTTGTCTCTCTTCAGAATGTTACATTCTCTGATATCTACCGTCACCTCACTGGAAGAGCAATTTACTTGTGTTTTTGACCTCAAAATAGCTCAAAGAAGTTGGGGATGGGTTTCTTTTTTTACTTTGGGGAGCTTTTGGGGGATGAATGGTGGTGGGAGCAAGAGATCTCAAGCCTCATCTCCCCCTCCTTTTATAATGGCCAAAAATTCAATATTTTTTGAATTTTTTTTGTCTCCAAATTGATTGTCATCTTGTTGGGGTGGTTGGGATGGATGCTAGATTGATTGAGAACTTTGGATTTTTGCTCCAAAGTCCTCTCTTGCTGCCATATGATCAAATTTATTCAATGCAAATATTGGGGATAAGTTAAGTGCATGTGATGGGGGGAGTTAAATGAGGTTGGGTGGAATCTTATGTGGGGGAAGATTCATGAGGGTTTTAAATGGGTTGGGTTTATTTTGGGCTGATCCCAAATGGTTTTGGGTCGGGTTTTGTTCAGCCCCCAATGGATTTTGGCTTGGTTTCAAGGGATTTAGCCCAATTTGGGTCATATGGGTCATTTTGGGTCAAATTGACCCATTTGACCAAAATTGGCCAAATTAGCTTGGGATATGGGTTGATTCATGTTCAATTGGCTAATTGAAGATGAATGTGGTCTTTGATTTGAATTAATTTGGATTTAATTTTGATTTAGGCTAAATTTACCCTTTAGGCCAATTTGGGGTAGGTTGGGTCAAGTTGACCAATTGGGATCGATTGATCAAATTGAGTTTAATTATGGCTTTGGCCAAGTTCAATAATCAATTTGAAATGAACTTGAACCATTGGTTGCAATCAATTTGGGTTAGATCATGATTTGACGATTTGGTCCTTTAGGCCAATTTGGATCAATGGCCAATTGGGCTTCGTTTGGCCCAATTTGCAATCATCAGATGATCCGGGTCATGAAGATTTTGGTGAGCTTGGTTCAATCCAATTTGGGTTAGATTAGAAATTGGCTCAAATGAGTCCTTCAGGTCACTTTGGGTCAAGTGGACCTAAGTGGGTCAATTAGTTTGGTTTTGATTTAATTTGAATTTAGTTGAACTTATATATGAGCCCTAGATTGGAATATAAATTCAATGGTAATCAATTTGGAGTCTAAGGGATTTTGGCTCATTTAAAATTTTCAAGTCAAAATGGTTAAGTTGGGTTTGACTTGGGTCAGTTTCAATTTGATTTGATGATTGTAGGTTTCATTTATATTTGGGTAGATAATTGAATGAATGATTAATTGAAGAGAAAATTCATTGGTCTTGACTTGATCTGGATAGAATTTGGCTATGTCCGAAGAATTGTCTTAAAGGGTTTAGATTAAGTTTGAATTTGATTTTTGATATAGTTTTGGTCATTTGAATTTTGATTTCATTTATATTTGTGAACATAAATGAAGGAATAATTGATTCATAAAGAGATCAATTGAGTTTGATTTGATTTAAGGGGATTTTTGGCTAAGCTTATGAATGTGGTTCATATGGCTTAAGAAGTGGTTTTAGGATTTGAATTTGATTTTGTGTTTCAATCAGTTGGAGTCAAATTTTGAAGTTAGATTTGGAATTTGAATTTGAATTTATGATTTAGTTTGAGAATTGAGTCTAGGTTTGATTTGAGAAAGTGTATCTAGATTGGTTTAGGCTATGGATAGGTAATTTCCTTAAACACTAAGGCATAGCCTAGTCTTATGATTAATACTTCTAAGTCTCTAGGCTTTGGTTAGATTTTCACCTAATCACTAGAAGTGTCTTATGACTAAGAAGTTCTTAGTGTCTAGAAGAGTCCTAAGTCTAAGAAGAGGAGGTTAAGAGCTCACTCCAAAAGTGAGGTCAACAAAGGACAATAGGTGTGGTGACATGAGTTGATCGAAATGATCAACAACATCCAGAAGATTGCAACAAACAATGAAAGTGATATACCTAGACCCAAAAGGTAGATAGAATCACAATCTTAGTGCAATGTATCTCTCTTTATGCCAAGGGCATAAGAGAGCAAGAAGGAATCCACTAGGGATTGAGTACATGAACCTTCCTCTAGGGAAATAGGTTCAAGTTATCCTCTGGGGATATGGATCTAAGTTCGATTGTGAATATGATTTATTTGGGTGTGTATCCACTAGGGATAAGAATTTAATTGGATTTCTATAATTTGTTTGATCAAACTCCACTAGGGAGGTTGGTTTAATTTGTTATGGCTTCACCGGGGAGAAGGGTTCTAGATTGAGGGCATATCCACTGGGGATGTACACTCGATTGAATTTGTTTGATTTAGATCTAAACTCTGCTAGAGAGGCTAATTTGATTTGCGCCTCACTGGAGAAAAATTTGGTTTGTTTGAGATGTTTAATTTGACTCCACTAGGGAGGTTGGTTTTGAATTTATTTTGTTATGGACCCTATCGGTGTGCGATGGACTACACTAAGAAGGAGCCATAGGGGCCTTGGCCTGTCTTAGATTTATAAGTCTAAAGGGGTAGTCTACCTGCCATAAGGTAGGACTATCCAACCTAAGGGGTTGCCTTTTGATGTGCAACGACTATGCTAGGAAGAAAGCGTAGTAGACTTACATCTTCCAAAGCAAGGAAAAGTCGCTGGGATGATCTATTGGACGAGCAACACATCAAATCATATCTAAGGTGACTACTGAGTGAGCACTGCTGTGGGTCATACCTAAACTCAAGAGTAGTCCTGATGATTAATTTGATTTGATTTAATTTAATTTAATTTTATGTTATATTGTGAACCCTGTCGGCGTGTGATGGACCCACTGAGAAGGACCTATGTCAGCCTTGACCTATCTTAGATTTACTAGTCCAAAGGGGTAGTCTACCAACCACAAGGTAGGACTATCTGGCCTGAGGGTTGCCTTTTAATGTGCAATGACTGTACTAGGAAGAAAGCGTAGCAGACTTACATCTTCCAAAGTAGGGATCAACTATTGGGGTGATCTGTTGATGGCACAACAGATCAATCCCGGCCTAGGGTAATTATTTGAGCGAATGCTGCTATGGACTCATATTGACTCAAGAATAGTCAGAATTACTTTAATTTTAGATGGACCCTATCGGTTTGTGATGGATCTACTAAGAAGGAGCTAATATCAGCCTGAACCTATCTTAGATTTACAAATCCAAAGGGATAGTCTACCAGCCATTAGGTAGAACTAACCAACCTAAGGGGTGCCTTTCGATTTGCAATGGTCAAGTTAAAAAGAAAGCACAGGGACTTACATCTTCCTAAATAAGCAACCACTGGGGTGATCAGTTGCTTGTGCAACAAATCGGGCTCTACCTAGGGCTGCCCATCAGTTTGCAATGATCGTGCTGGAAAGAATGTGAAATAGACTTATATCTTTCAAAGCAAAGATGATCGCTGGGGTAACTCATTGGTGGCACAACAATTTGAACCCTGGTGACTACGGTGAGTACCACAGGGATTTATCTCAACTCAGTAGTGCAATTCCTATAGGGAGTTTTTGTGACCGCCTAAAGATAGGATACCTGCTTGGGAAAGGGGCCACTAGGGGCTTGAATTCCTAATCCACAAGTGAATTAATTTTGTTTGTTTATTTAGTTTATTTTATCATGGACCCTGTTAGTTTGCAATGGATCAAACTGAGAAGGAGCTTATATCAGCCTAGACCTATATTAGATTTACTGAACCAAGGGAGAATCTGTGCATCCGTTGAATAAATTCTCCAACCGTGGCTACCGAGGGGACTATCTAATCAAAGTAACACGGGTGTCTAAATGGGGTATCAAAAGATGTGATCTAAATAGAATGGCCACAGGGGAAGGGGCCGCAATGGGGCTTCGATCCAACACCCTAGAGAAAATGACATGGTTAGTCATATATCACATAGGTATTCGATGACCAACTCATAGAGAAAGCGCAGGGACTTACATCTTCCAAGAGTGGTGTACCCACCGGGTGAGTCGCTGTCACCATGGCAAACATCAACAAACCTATGGTGCCCATCGGTTTGCAATAATCAGTCTAGAAAGAAGGTGTGTAGGCTTACATCTCTCTAAAGGCATTCTGGGATAGTCTATCTTCGGGGTGTCATCGACTAGACTCTTGAGTGAATATCACTAGGTACTTATATCAACTCAAACATAGTCAAGAGGAAAGGAGCCTATGGGGGACTTACCCTAAGCTTCAAATATATTTGACCTAGTTACATCATGATGATTAGTTCAAGAAGAAAATATGAGAACTCACATCTTCTTAAACAGGATCAACCATGAGGTAGCTTACTGGCCAGGCAGCGAAGACTACGAAACTAACAAGGCGCTTGTCAATTTGTAATGGTCAAATTAGGTAGAAAGCATGGGGACTCACATCCTCCAACAAATGACCATTAGGGTGATCGGTTGCTTTGGGCATCAAATTGAGCCCATCCTAGAGCAGCTAATGAGTGAGTGCCACAGGGGGCTTGCTCTCACATCAAAATAGCCCGAAAGAAAGATATGTGTGTTTGTGTTTGATATGAAGGAATAGGATGCCATTGGGGGACTCTTCCACCTAAACCTCAGGGAAACTCGACCTAGTCAGAGTATGGTAGCTAGTTCAAGATGAAAGCACTGGGACTCACATCTTCTTAAACAAAGCTAACATAAGGTAGTTCAATGGTAGGGTAGTGAAGAATACCAAACTAACAAGGCGCTTGTCAGTTTGCAATGGTCAAATTAGGAAGAAAGCACGGGGACTCACATCCTACAACAAATGACCATTAGGGTGATCAGTTGCTTTGGGAAACAATCGAACCCGACTTAGAGCAACTAATGAGTGAGTGCTACAGGGGGCTTACTCCCACATCAAAGTAGACCGAAACAAAGATATGTATGTTTGTGCTTGATATGAAGGAATAGGATGCCACTGGGAGAGTCTTACACCTAAACCTTAGGGAAACATGACCTCAGAGTATGTTGGCTAGTTCAAGAAGAAAGTGTTGGGACTCACATCTTCTTAAACAAAGGCAACATAAAGTAGTTCACTGACAGGGAAGTGAAGACTACCAAACTAACAAGGTGCTCGTCAGTTTACAATGGTCAAATTAGGAAGAAAGCGCGGGGACTCACATCCTCCAACAAATGACCATTGGGGTGATCAGTTACTTTGGGCAACAAATCGAACCTGACCTAGAGCAGGTAATGAGTGAGTACCATAGGGGGCTTGCTCCCATGTCAAAGTAGCCCGAAAGAAAGATATGTATGTTTGTGCTTGATATGAAGGAATAGGATGCCAATGGGGGACTCTTACACCTAAACCTTGGGGAAACTCGACATAGTCAAAGTATGGTGACTAGTTCTAGAAGAAAGCGTTGGGACTCACATCTTCTTAAACAAACCCAACACAAGGTAGTTCACTGATAGGGCAGTGAAGACAAACTGATAAGGCACTCATCAGTTTGCAATGGTCAAATTAGAAAGAAAGCGTGGAGACTCACATCCTCCACAAATGACCATTGGGGTGATCAGTTGCTTTGGCCAACAAATCAAACCTGACCTAGAGCAGTTAATAAGTGAGTGCTATAGGGGGCTTGCTCCCACATCAAAGTAGCCCGAGAGAAAGATATGTATGTTTATGCTTGATATGAAGGAATAGGATGCCACTGGGGTCTCTTACACCTAAACCTTAGGAAAACTTGACCTAGTCAGAGTATGGTGGCTAGTTCAAGAAGAAAGCGTTGAGACTCACATCTTCTTAAACAAAGCCAACACAAGGTAGTTCACTAGTAGGGTAGTGAAGACTACCAAACTAATAAGGTGCACTTCAGGTTTACAATGGTCAAATTAAGAAGAAAGCACGGGGACTCACATCCTCCAGCAAATGACCATTAGGGGTGATCGGTTGCTTTGGGCAACAAATCAAACCCGACTTAGAGCAGCTAATGAGTGAGTGCCACAAGGGGCTTGCTCTCACATCAAAATAGCCCAAGACTAAAGATATATGTTTATTTCATAAGTGGTTGTGTTGGGTTGATGAAGGAAGGAATATGATGTCAGGGTTCTCTTACACCTATCTTAATAGCACCAGAGATAAATATTGAGTTTTTTATGTATGTTTGAAGGAATGTTTAGATTGATGAGAAATTTTGAAGGGTGATAGTAGATAGATTTTTTTTTTGAAATTTCTTTAGGTGTGTGCAAATGAAATAAGAACAACTAAGAGTGGTGTTCTTTCTCCAAAATCCTTGGGACCCAGTCAAAGTAATTGATCATCCTTAGTGAAAGAAATTCACCAAGGCTTCTCAAATATTATGCTCTAATTTGTATTTGAATGAAAGAAAATTCTCATTCCAATTACTTGAATTATTCTCCAAATTTAAAATTTGATTTTGAGTGTAATGGATTTTGAAGTAATGTTTTTTGACATAGAAATAGAAACACTCTCCTATCATAATGGTTTAAACTAGTTTCCATCCTTCGAAGCACCAAAGTAGGCCTTTTAATGATCAAAAACAAAATCTTGATTTGGAGAGTTTTGAGATAGACTAACTTTGAAAGAGTTTAAACCATCTATATTCAACGTTAATTGAGGTCTCTCTTCCTTCTTCTTCTTTTTTTCTTTTCTCTTTATTATTTATATTTATTTATTTATTTTTTTGCAAGACCTTCAAGCTTTTAAATGGATGCATAGAGTTTTGTAATTTGATTATTGATGATAAATTTTAACAAGAAGAGTTGTACCCTAAATGGAGATATCCTTGAACTAGTGGCCAATAATGGAGGTGTCACGAAATATTACCTTATGCTTTTGAATGAGTATTGAAACTTATCATCCTTCAGAACTTGATCTACTTTCTTTATCAAAGTAGTGAATGATTGACACCTACCAAAAAAAAATGAGAGATTAAGTATCTTAGGCACGACAACCTTCTTTGAAATGATTTTAATTGTGTTGAGACTTTCCTTTTTTTTTCTTTTTTTTTGAAGGTTGCATCTCTAATATCACTCTAATCTCTTTTAGATCAATTTTGTTATCCCATGATGCTTTACTACAAGCCCTAGAAACTTCCCTAAAGCCATCCTCATTGTATACTTTAGGGGATTCATTTTTAGGTTGTAGTATCATAATTAATCAAAGACAACTATTCAGATCGTAAAGATGGTCTTCCTTTTCTTTGCTTTAGACCACGAGATCATCAACGTAGCATTCAACTTGGTGATGAATGAGTTTGTTAAAGATTCAATTCATGTTCATGGTGTGATGCGCATTTTAAGGGTGAAAGGCATGAACTTATAGCGAGAAATTCGATGGAAATTATAAATGCAAACGACCTCTCATCCTCCGGCATCATTTGACCCATCTTTGAATGAGGAGATTGCATGCAAAGAGGCTATGTTCACTATTAAATTTGATATAGGTAATGTGAATTCATCTTCAAGACATGCCTATCTTAGATCCTCAAAATTGACATATGTGCGGATTTGAATGTTCTTCCTTTTGACTGGGAATAGTGTTGGGAAATCATGGTAGTATCTTTCTTCTTCAATAAGGTTAACTTAAAACTTTGATCCTCTTCTTCGCATCAAAAGTTTCTTAAATAGGAATAGCAATAAGTTAAATTTTGAGTTTATTGACTGCTACCTTTGGAAATGTATTGGGCACTTTATAATGGTCTTCGGTAAAGCAGACTTTAAACTACAAAAGTAACCTAACCAAGTCGTTGGCATTCTCCTTCTAACTTATCATATATGGATGTTGGGAGGGTGGGTGGACTCTCTTCATGTTCTAAGGTACTTTTTTATTTTTTTTATTTTTTTATTTTTTATTTTTTTTTACTTCAGGGAGTACATTCTCTATTTGAAAATCTTCAAAATTATTTGAGCAAAGTAGGTAGACTAAGCAAAAGATAATTTTATTACCTCATTCGAAGGTCTATCTACAAGCATTGAATCCTCTTTTGAGCTTGAAGAAAGAAAAATGAAGTGGAAATTTGAAATCTCATAATGTTTTATTTTTTTTTTGCTAGAGGTTAGGGGCAACTCTTAACTTCCAATCCTATAATAATATCATGAGATAGTAGAATTGTAGTCAATGTGCTCGCATACCTACTAACTTTCTAGTCATATCATACATGAATCCTCCTTTTAGAACTTAACTCCACAGATTTGCCAAAACTAGACTCAAAATTTATCTCATGTATTATTTTCTCTCTTTTTTTTCATGAATTTACACCTCATACACATGATTTATTCTTTGTATTCTAAATCAATGTGTATTATTGATGCTTTACTTTTTTTTCTTTTTCTTCTTCTCATTCTCCTTTTTTTTTGAATTTACACCTCATACATATGATTTAATTTTTTTTTATTATAAATCAATATTTATTATTGGTGCTTTACTTTTTTTTCTCTTTTTCTTCTTCTCATTCTTCTTCTTCTTCTTCTTCTTCTTCTTCTTCTTCTTCTTTTTTGAATTTACACCTCGTACATATGATTTATTTTTTGGATTCTAAATCAATATGTATTATTGGTGCTTTACTTCATCTCTTTTTCTTCTTCTCATTCTTTTTTTTTTTGAATTTACACCTCATACATATGATTTATTTTTTGGATTCTAAATCAATATGTATTATTGGTTACTTACTTTTCTCTTTTCATCTTCTCATTCTCCTTTTTTTTTTTTGAATTTACACCTCGTACATACGATTTACTTTTTTGGATTCTAAATCAATATGTATTATTGGTGCTTTACTTTTTCTCTTTTCTTTTTTTCTTCCTTTTTTTGAATTTACACCTCATTCATATGATTTATTTATTTTTTTTGGATTTTAAATCAATATGTATTATTAGTGCTTTACTTTTTCTCTTTTTTCTTCTTTTCTTTCTCCTTTTTTTCTTTTGTTTTTTTTTTTTTTTTTAGTCTTTGTCTATATTGTGTTCTCTGGAGGAGATTGCTTGTCTTTCTTTTCCATAGGATATTCTATGTTGAATATGACTTGAGGAGGTTGCCACTAACTGAGCAAGGAAGAATCAAATACTTTTCTATCTCATTAGAGAATGTGAGAGTGCACTTATTACTTAGCTTAGTGGGAAACCTTCCAAGGTAGTCTAGGACATTGAGATTAACCTTGAGAACAATTTGATGCCCTTATTTTGGATTGTGAGGTGTATCTTAAGAAGGATTTAGAATTTGATTATTTCCAATGACTTGTTTGCTTCTTCCTATGGTGTTGATCAAAGTGGTAGGACCTTGCCACTGTAATAATTGACTTTTGTGATATCTTCTGAAAGAGAGGTAGAATTGGTGTCTACATACTCTCTCACTCTCTCTCTCTCTCTCTCTCTCTCTCTCTCTCTCTCTTTCTCTCTTTTTTTTCTTTTTTTCTTTTTTTCAAAGTTTGTCCCATTAGACCTTTGAAATTTGATGATTCTAACTCTTTATTAATAGTGACACCATGAAAGCATAGAATGGGGCATTTCTACCCGAGTTGGAATCATTAAAGCATAAAGTCCATCAGCACTGCTATTTTATGGATACGGTCGATATTTTGAGAGTTGTCTTCTTTTGGGAACTAGGATTCAAGTCATTTGAGTCATACTTATCTAGAATAAATAAGACATACTCAAAATCCTTGTCAATTTCATTCTTGGCCCTTGAAGGAATCTTTATGGCCTTTCTCCTTTAGGGTGAAAATCCACATCTTGATTTTAAGTTGAATTTTATCATAAAAGTTTTTATGATTCATAACTTTGTGATAGATAATAATGAATATTGCATTATCATAAGTCATCTTAAGGTTTTCAAGCTCTATGTCAAATTTGATTCAGACATTTTTGATAAATTTAAAGAATTTGAACCCGCACTCAACAAATTTGAATATGATAAAGGGGTTCAAATAATTAGATCTCAATTTGGAGAGATTTTGAAGAGAATTTCTTTGGAACCTCACTTGCCAAATGTTGATATGATTGTAGGTTCAGAGCTCTTTGACTGGGACTTAAGAAATTTTGGAAACTTACTTTCCAAAAGATGGTAGGTTCTAAAATTTAGGAATTTTTTTTGTTTGGCATTATTTGATTTTGATTTTGAAAGAGAACTATTATTTAACAAGTTTGAGTATGTTAAATGAAATTGATTAATTTTATTTGAAAAAAGAAAAAAAATAGTTTTAATATATTTTTTTGAAGAAAAGGTTTTATTTGATTTAATTTTGATTTTGAAAAATGAACCTTCACTTAACAAATTTGAGTTTGCTAAGTGGGATTCAATTAATTTTATTTTGAAAGGGATTTAAAATTTTTGGAGAAATGATTTCTTTTTTTTGTTTAATTTTTATTTCAAAGAGAGAATCGCCATTTAACAAATTGGATTATGTTAAATGTGGTTCATATGATTTTTATTTTGAAAGGACTTTTGAATTTTTTTTTTCTAAAGATGTTTTTGTTTTACTTTGGATTTTATTGAAATTTTGTTAAGCATGAGATGAACTCTACTTCACCAAGCTAGTGGTAAGAGGTTCAGAATTTTATGTTTGGTTATTTTCGCTTCCTTTAGTTAATTTATTTTAACCTATTGGGGGACCCAATAGGAATTTTAAGACCTACATAAAGTGAGGTCCTAAAACCTAAAGGATGTTGGTGAGCTCTACTTAAGGGTGAAATAAGCTAAGTGCCAACTAAAAGAATGATAGTCTCGGGCCTATATAAAATATAAGTCCACTATTGATGCTTGGAGACAATAATTGTCTACTAAAGATCAGAGAACCATCCCAGTAGTCTTGAGAAAAATCTGTGGTGTTTATTTTTGGGATGTGGGACACCACGCAGCTTAGGTGATACTTATTGAAGTGATCAGGTACGACATTAAGGAATGATGTACTATCTTGAAAGATAGAAATCACCACCATATAATGGACCTAATCACCTAATAAGGACTCCTAAGACATGATGGGTCTTCGAATATACCAAAGATCTTTCCCCTACTTTACATGAAAAAGTAAAGTAGGGTTCATTTTAAGTCGTGTTCATTAAGTTCCCTATGGAGGCAAGCCCCCATAGTTAATTACATCTTAAGGAATGGGAATTCATTTAGAATACGATCAATTAAAGTAGATAATTAGGGTCTCCAAAGATTTCAAGGTTAAGACTATCAAAGGATTAGCTATTTTAGAAAATCAAATGGAATAGATGAAGGGAAGACTTATTTTTGGAATCCAAAGGGAGAAAGTAAGAAATGCTCATGATACTAGGAAGCCTAGTGAGCATTCCAATCTACCCTGTAGTTGGGCTTTATATCTTTGAAATTGAAGAAAGTTAATTATTTGAGTTGACATTTTATTAGATTGCTAGGGCTTATAATTCCACAACATAAGATTGTGAAAATGCCTAAGTGGTGAGGATTTATGCTTGTAGCTTGAAGAAAACAACTACCTCAGATTCCTAAACTAAGGAGCCTTGGTACAAAACAAAGGTACGACCTAAATATAAGGCAAAAATGGGTATATGATTTACCTCCATAAGAGAGAATAAACCACCCAACTACTGGACTTATTATCGCCTGGAGTGGCAGCCAGCTAACTCCTCCTATGCTTTAAATCCATGTAGGCAAGTCTTATGCTTTGCAAGATGGCTGTTATTCATTTAGAAAGGAAACTAAGTCCTTAGACTCCCTAAGAGACTAGAGCATGAGTGGTATGAATCCATGACTTAATCTAATACAAATTTTATCAAATTTATTTGATTCTTTTGGACTTTTTGTTTTGACACTGGCTATGGGATTTTATATGCCTAAATGCATGGAAATTTGATTATGGGCTAAATCAAAAGAGAAAGGGTTGTCTTCCACCAAAGGCTCTCATAGGTTAAGCCTTGATTCTCTAGCAAGGATGGAAGCCCCCTCTTAACAAGAGTGAAAGAATATGACATGCATGATATTATACATTCATCCATCCAACTAAGGGGTTACTAAAAATTTTATTATCTTAATTTAATTCCTAGGCTTTTATTTGAGGTTATGAGTTATTTTAAAATTTTAGTTATGAGTTATTAATTGGGGTAGAAAAATTAATTTTATCCTAAGTGCCTACCGCATCTAGGCCACACATTCAAGCATCAATCATAAAGAAACTATGAAAAGCATGATGTTCTAATGCACAATCTAAACATAACATCAAACAATTTTATAGATTATTGTAAAAGAATAAAAGGGCAATGCGGTCGAGTTCTACCGTACACCCTGAAAAGAGAAAAAAACATGGGTAGCCAAGCTCTAGCCTTATACAACCCGGATTACAAAAAAAAAATACCTGCTATGAGGGTCTTCTTTTCTTCATTTCTTCCTTCTCTTTCTTTTGATTTTATTTGCTCCAAAGGCATCATAGGCACCCAGGGGACTAAGCCATCGGCCCTCATCCTAATCCCCATAGCACTAATCCTAATTCTAATGCAAAATTACATCAAAAATAGGAAAAGTAAATCTAGCTACTCCAAAATAAATGTTACACACCATACAACCCAAGCGTTATATGAATAATTTGGACTTAGTACCCATACATGGGTAACCAGTTGTCTAACTATGGTTAAACAGGGCACTGCGAAAAGCTTTTATATTTATATTACAACGGGGCAACCCTATAGAAAACATGATTAGCTAACTACTAACATCCGATCTAAAACATACACCCTAACATCCAGTCTAAAACATTACATCACAAAAAAACACAACATCATATATACAATGCCATAACTTAGCACTAGAAGTGGTGACTTAGTATTCTAATGTGTGTGCTTAAGGCTTATGTGATAAGACTTTACTATGCTTTTTTTTTTTAGTTTAAGTTTCAATTTGGAGTTTGAATTTGTTTAAATTTTACCTTTGGGTGATTTTAATTTAAATGATTTAATGATTTACTTTTCATTTTTATTTCAATTTTATTTGGTTGAAGTGATGTTTAAGTTTTCAAGAATGAAGAGTATAATGAGTTCCACTTGTAGATGGAACTCACCAAATTCTCTAATTCTAAAGAATAACCAAGGTCCTTAAGTACCTTAATTAGCCCATTTTAATTTATGTAATTTGTTCGATTTGATTCATTTGACTTGATTTAGAATTTAGAATTCGAGTTTGTTTAAGTATTTGATTGATTGATTCTAGATTAGAAGTTTTAGTTTAATTGCATCTTGATAATTCAATATCCTTAATATCTAGGGAAGTTTGTTTAAGTTCATGTGTTTTTGGTTGATTAATTTTAGATTAAATGTTACGAGTTAATTGAATCCTGATAATTTAATATCCTTTAAATTAATATTTAACTCTTTTCTTTGATCATGGTTGTGTAACTTAACTTTATGTTTGTTTAATTCAATTGTGGTTCATTTATTTATAATTTGATCGGATTAGATTAATTGAAATTTTATTTTGATTTTAATTGGGCTTGATTCTTTGTAGTTAGGACTTTTTTTTAATCACATCCATTTGTCATGTTCATTAAAGTTTAGTTTGTATTTTGACTTCATACATTGGATAGTTGATTAGTTTATCTTATTTAAGTAGGTTGAATGAGATTTGACTTGATTACATATTAAATTGATGAGAGTCTTTCTTAATTTGGTTTAATCTTATTTAGTTTGATTTGATTAGCTTTATCAGTATATGGGTTTGGTTAGGTTCAATGTGATTATGTGATTAGATCAATTAAGAAGTGTATTTTGTTATTTGTAAAGATTGTAAGGTCATTCCAAGTGAAAATCTAAGTACCCAACATCGATTGTTAGTTTTAGATTTTAAGATGAAAGGTTGTGAGAGAAAAAATAAACTAAATTATTGTCCTAGAATTTGATGGGATCACGTAAAGAACACAGATAAAAATATTTTTAAGAACAAGCTACAAGAGATTAGAGTTTGGGATGTTCATGAGAAAGCTAACATTATGTGGGAAAAAATAGCAAGTGAAATTAAGCAAGTTGCTAAAGATGTGCTTGGAGAATCAAAAGAAAAAGCTTCCTTTAATAAGAATAGTTGGTGGTGGAGTCAGAGTGTGCAAGAAAAGATAAAAAATAAGAAGTATTGTTATAAAACTTAGTTTAGATGTAAAAACTCAGAGAATTGGGAAAGATATAAAGTGGCCTGTAGAGATTCTAAGAAAGTTGTATATGATGCAAAAAAATTTAGCTTTTAGTGATTTATACAATAGATTAGATCCAAAGAAGGTGAAATATGTACGTATAAGTTAGCCAACCAAAGAGATAAGAGAAGTAAAGACATAGTTCAAGTGAGGTGTATTAAGGATGAAAATAATAAAATGCTTTTTTAGAAAATGATATTGAAAATAGGTGGATGAGGTATTTTGATAAACTTTTCAATGAAGGATCACAATGCATTGATTTTAGCAACCTTAATACCCTAAAAAAAATAGAGAATTTCATTTTATCATCATTAAAGAAAATGAAATGTGGAAAGCAGATGGATAATATTCCAATAGAAGTGTGGAAATGTTTAGAGATCATGGAATTTATTGGCTTACAAATCTTTTTAATGTCATTTTAAAGACTAAAAAGATGTCAGATGAGTGGAGAAAGAGTTTGTTGGTTCCTATATTTAATAATAAAGGTGATGCACAAGAGTGTGTAAATTATAGAGGAACTAAATTAAAGTGCCATACATTAAAATTATTGGAGAGAGTAATTGAGCATAGGTCACGATGTGATACAAAAGTTTCTCACAATCATTTTAGTTTCATGCCAGGTAGATCTACTATGGATGCTATACATTTATTAACGGGTTTGATGGAGAAGCATAGAGAAAGTAAAGAGGATCTACATATGTTAGAGAAAGCTTATGATAAAGTTTCAAGAGATGTTCTTTGGAGAGTTCTAGAATAGAAAGGAGTTAATATTGGTTATTCAAGTCATTATGTAAGGTGTATTGAGATTTACATCAAGGATCAGCTTTAAGCCCTTATCTTTTTTTACTTTAGTTATGGATGTTCTTACTTAGCATTTACAAGAAGATGTTCCTTAGTGTGTGCTTTTTGCTAATGACAATCTTTTTGTTGATAAGACTAGAGAGGGAGTCCAACAGAAATTTCAATTATGGAGGTCAACTCTAGAGTCTAAAGGTTTTCATTTAAGTAGATCTAAAATTGAATATATGGAGTGTAATTTTAGTTGTAGAAGCTCTAGTGATAGTGTTGTGACATTAGGCAAATAAGTCATTAATAAGAGTGAGCATTTCAGATATTTAGGCTCTATTGTTCAAAATGATGGTGAAATAGATGGAGATGTTATTAGTAGAATTCAAGTTGGATGGTTGAAGTGGAGGAATGCATCTGGCCTATTATATGATAGAAAAGTTCCACTTAAACTTAAGGGACAATTTTATAAGATGGTGGTAAGACCTGCAATGACTTATGGTGCAAAATGTTGGCCAAAAAAAGAGAAGCATAAGACTAAGTTAAGTGTTATAGAGATGAGGATGCTTAGATGGATGTGTGGCTTTACTCTTAGATATAGTATGCAAAATGAGTATATTTAGGAAAAAGTTGGAGTAGCTCAAGTGGTAGATAAGAATAGGGAGAGTCGCCTTAGATGGTTTGGCCACATAAAGCGTCGGCCGTCCGATGACCCGATAAGGAGAGTAGATGCATTAGATTTGCCTTATGTTAAGAAATGTAGAGGTAGACCTAAAAACACTTGGTTAAGATGTATAAAAAATGATCTTAGTATACTTGATTTAAATGAGAATTTGACACATAATAGGACACAATGGAGAAGGATACATAAATAACCAAGTGGGATTAAATTTGTTGTTGTTGTTGTTGTTGCTGCTATATAAAGGTTTGTTTAATTTTCAATTTGGTTTCATATTTGTTTAGATTAATGATGTAATTAATGACTTAGCAATTTAAGTTTAATTCAGACTTTGATCAGTATTTAATTGCATGTTGATTGATTAAACTTAAGTTTAATGTGATTAATTTGATTAACTTAATTAAGTTTAATGTGATTAATTTGATTAACTTAATTAGTTTGTTTAAGAGGTTTGATCAATTGTTAAATTAAATAAAGATTTATTTAATTTTTTTAATTTGATTTCATATTTATTTAGGTTAATGATATAATTAGTGAGTTAATAATTTAAGTTTAAATTAAGATTTAATTAGTATTTAATTGGATTTATGTTTAATTAAGCTTAGGTTTAATATGATTAACTTAATTAGCTTAATTAGTTTATTTAATAGGTGTGATTATTAGTGGATTAATTAAGTTTATGATTTGGATTAATTTTAATGTGTTTTATAAAATTAATTTAATTTATTAAGATGATGGATTAATTTATTAAGTTTACATGAATTTGATGTTTGATTAATTAAGTTTTATTAAGGGTCAATTAAAATTATTAGATTAATTAAGAGTTTGTTTAATTAGAGATTAATGAATTTATGATTTAGGTTTAATTTAGGTTTTGATTAGTGTTTAATTGCATCCTAATTATGATTGATTAAGTTTTAGGTTTAATTTGCTTAGTTTGCTTAACTTAATTAGTTTACTTGAGGGGTGTGATTATAATATTTAATTAGGGGTTTGATTTAAGCTTAATTTTAGAGTTAGCTTTAATGTAACTTATTTAAATTAATTTAATTAATTAAGGTGATGGATTAATTTATTAAGTTTGCATTAATGAGATGTTTGACTAATTAAGTTTGATTAAGGGTAATTAAATTTTTAAATCATTAGATAATTAAGGGTTTGTTTAATTAGAGATTAATGACTTAATTTTCCACATGTGAGTGATTTGGTTTAGTTAAGTATTTTCTTTAAGTTTGATTTGATGAAAGGATTATTGCTATTACCATCATTGTTATTAAGTGAATTAATTGTTTATTTCATTTCAATTAAGTTTGATTATTTATGATTAGAGTTTTATTTGATTTGATTTGTTTGTTATGATTGTTTGATTTCATTAACATGTTTGATTTAGTTATTAGGTTGAAATATTTATTAGTTAATTAATTATCTTATTCCAAATGGATGTGATTTAATCATATGTTCATTAAGTTTACTTTAATTTTATTTGGTTTAATTCAATTAGCATCAAATGATTAAAGTTTCCTAAATTTGTTGGATTTTGGGTTTGATTTAAGATTTAATCTTTTAATTGAGTTTTATTAACCTAAATAAATTTAATCATATTTAATTTAATCTCCTTTACATATGATATTTTTCTGATTTGAGGTTTGATTAATGTTTACTTAAGTGCTATTTCATTTTTGATTTTGATTTAATATTTAAATTATTTTTAGATTATATTTTAATTAACTCCTTAATTGATTAAACTCCAATCTTTAGTGTTTATTTGGGGTTCATTAAGATTCAGAAGATCACATTATTTTCTTAAGAGTCCTAGATGTCAATTGAAGTGATTTAAGCCATTTTGAAGATTTTTGTAAGTTTCTGATATTTTTTTATTTAATTTATTTTATTAAAATAGATAATTTGAACTTCAAAATTTAATTTCTCCTAATCCAGAAGTCCTTTAATTTCAAATTTTTATAATAGGTGTGTTTTAACTTTAATTTCAATCTCTGAAAATTTCAACTTAATCTGACTTATATTTTTGGTTTAATTAATGGAATATAATTTCACTAAAACTCAAATTAAGCTCACAATATGCAAGAAAATTTGGGGATTTTGGGTTTGTTAGATTCCTCTCGGAAAGGTGAATCCAACGAGCCCTTATTTATAATTTTTGTTTAAATATTTTATTTTCTATGAATTTTTGAAATTTAAGGTGATTCAAATTATTATTATTATTATTATATATATTTTTTATGAAGAAGGAAATACGCGCGTTTTGGGCGGGAAGAGATAGCGACCCGCGCCTCGCTCGGGATCGTCCGATCACAAATCAGATGATCTAGATCGGATCGCGCGATCTAGAGGCCAAGATCGTGACCGTGATCGAGCCATCGATCGTCGCGTCTTGCATGTCGAATGAATGGTCGCATCACATGATTTGAAGGCCCGGATCGCGCTATCCACGTGCAATCCGAGCCATCCGATCCTGCGAACCGTGGGGTCGGATGGTGGCTATGAGCCGCCGTGGTGAATAGTGTTTCAGGGATATTTTTGGGAAAAAAAAGAGAGTTTCTAAGCCAAAACTTGTCCAAATGGACTCATTTTTGCACTGATTCGTACCAAAAAAATTCTATTTCCTAATTGGGATGATTTAAAGTAAAAAATATTGGATTATCTAAGGGAAAATCCTAAAATCGTGAGAAATTTAATACAGAATATGCGAAATCCTAAGGTCGGCTATGGTTTGATGAAATTTACCTCATCGGGGATGATTTTTAGTGGCGGTGAAGACTCGAATGAGCTCCTAAGTATGTGAGAAAGCTTTGGAGTGATCTTTATCCCTTGCCTCTCTTCAGAACGTCGCCTTCTCTGATATTTACCATCACCTTGTCGGAAGAGCAATTTATTTGTGTTTTTGAGCTCAAAATAACTCAAAGAAGTGGGGGATGAGTTCCTTTTTTTTACTTTGGGGAGCTTTTGAGGGCTGAATGATGGTGGGAGCAAGAGATCTCAAGCCTCATCTCCCCTCCTTTTATAACGGTCAAAAAGTCAATATTTTTTGAATTTTTTAGCTTCAAATTGATTGTCATCTTGTTGGGGTGGTTGGGATGGATGCTAGATTGATTGAGGACTTTGGATTTTTGCTCCAAAGTCCTCTTTTGCTATCATATGATCAGATTTATTCAATGCAAATGTTGGGGATGAGCTAAGTGCATGTGATGGGAGGAATTAAATGAGGTTGGGTGGAATCCTATGTGGGGGAGGATTCATGAGGGGTTTAAATGGGTTGGGTTTATTTTGGGCTGCTTCCAAAAGGGTTTGGGTCAAGTTTGATCACCCCCAATGTGTTTTGGCTTAGTTTCAAGGGATTTGGCCCAAATTGGGTCATATGGGTCATTTTGGGTCAAATTGACCCATTTGACCAAAATTGGCTAAATTAGCTTAGGACATGGGTTGATTCATGTTTAATTGGCTAATTGAAGATGAATGTGGTCTTTGATTTGAATTAATTTGGATTTAATTTTGATTTAGTCTAAATTGACCATTTAGGCCAATTTGGGCTAGGTTGGGTCAAGTTGACCAATTGGGCTCGATTGATCAATTTAAGTTTAATTATGGCTTTGGTCAAGTTCAATAATCAATTTGAAATGAACTTGAACCATTGGTTGCAATAAATTTGGGTTAGATCATGATTTGACTCGATTTGGTCCTTTAGGCCAATTTGGGTCATTTAGATCAAATGGCCAATTGGGCTTGGTTTGGCCTAACTGATTGTAATTAATCATCCTAGGGTGATCAACAATCATGGTGGAAGATTTTGGTGAGCTTGGTTCAATCCTATTTGGGTTAGATTATAAGTTGGCTCAAATGGGTCCTTCAGGTCACTTTGGGTCATGTGGACCTAAGTGGGTCAATTGGTTTAGTTTTGATTTAATTTGAATTTAGTTGAACTTATATATTACCCCTAGATTGGAATATAAATTCAACAGTAATCAATTTGGAGTCTAAGGGATTTTGGCTCATTTAAAATTTTCAAGTCAAAAGGGTTAAGTTGGGTTTGACTTGGGTTGGTTTCGATTTGATTTGATGATTGTAGGTTTCATTTATATTTGGGTAGATAATTGAATGAATGATTGATTGAAGAGAAAATTCATTAGTTTTGACTTGATCTGGATAGAATTTGGCTATGTCTGAAGAATTGGCTTAAAGGGTTTAGATTGTGTTTGGATTTGATTTTCAATATAGTTTTGGTCATTTGAATTTGGATTTCATTTATACTTGTGAATATAAATGAAAGAATAATTGATTCATAAAGAGATCAATTGAGTTTGATTTGATTTAAGGGGAGTTTTGGCTAAGCTTATGAATGTGGTTCATATGGCTTAGGAAGGGGTTTTAGGATTTGAATTTGATTTTGGGTTTCAATCATTTGGAGTCAAATTTTGATGTTATATTTGGAATTTGAATTTGAATTTTTGATTTAGTTTAAGAATTGAGTTTGGGTTTGATTTGAGAAAGTGTATCTAGATTGGGTTTAGGCTATGGGATAAGTAATTTCCTTAAACCCTAAAGCATAGCCTAGTCTTATGATTAACACTTCTAACTCTCTAGGCTTAGGTTTGGTGTTCACCTAATCACTAGAAGTGTTATGACTAAGGAGTTCTTAGTGTCTAGAAGAGTCCTAAGTCTAAGAAGAGGAGATTAAGTGCTCACTCCAAAAGTGAGATCAATAGTGGTTGCATATCATATTGGATCATTATTAGTTGGTTAATTAACTTAAAGTGATATAGGTAACAGTTAATTAATCCACTTAATTCATACCCTAACCTAATTAAATCATAGAACCAGCTTAATTATTTCTTCCTTGAATCAAAATTAACTCACACATGGAGAATGAGATTAAGACTAGCAATCCTCTTTCACTTTTCAAAACCAAGCTCAACCCAAAAATGAAATGACATTAAAGAAACTTTGGTTTATTTTAAATAGCCTTATTTAATATGATTGTCCTTAGGACTTAGTTGGATTTGAATGAAATCACATGCTTGTGTTGTTTTATTTCTTTCTACCCATGTTAAAAGTTGCTTGCCATATGTAATCATGCATTCATTTCTTTTGAAATTAACTAAATGAATTAATTTCTTTTATGTTTAATTGCATGTGTTGCTTTAAATAAAATAGGTGTGGCTATTATTACTATTAAATCAAAAAATATTTTCAAAAAAACCTAGAAATCAATTATATTGGATGGAGTGATGTTAATCACAAGTATCTATAAGTATGCATGTGAAAATAATATAAGATATGCAATATGAAGTTCTTTTTCCTCATCCTACATGGATTCACATAGGATTTACAAATGTGTAATTCATTTGAAAAGAATACAATATTTGCCTAAATCTACTCCTATGCATCTACATGTTAAGACTCAGGAAGAATTTCACATCATATATCTAAATCATATAATCAAATCAAATATAACTACTTCCATGACTTCTTATGCTTGTGGTCCTTTTTGTATATTCATATGTATCTGAGAAAAGTGGTATATTAGTCTAGACACTCAGGGGCTACGAGGCTTTAAGTAGCCCTAAGTAGATCTTATACCTTATGCCCCCAGTGTAGAACAATGACACCGTAGTCACTTAAAACTCTTATAAATATGTATGTGTGATGTGATCAATGAATAAGAATCATAATCAAAAAAATAAAATATAACTTTTGCATGGTTTTCCCTATCCTTATTGTTGCTTATACATCTACATGTATCTAAGAAAAGTGACATATTAGTCTGGACACCCTGGACCTACAAGGCTACGATGATTTAATTATCCCAAAGTAGGTCTTGTACCTTACACTCCTGGTATAGAACAATGGTGATGTACTCACTTAAAACTTCTATACTTGGGAATATGTAATTAGATAATGGATGAAAAATCCCTCTTTTCTATGAAAAAGAAGACATGCATTCATAATTCAATCAAAATTAAATATTTAAATTCCAAACATATTTCTTTGTAATCAACATTTAAGTGTACTAAGATTTACATTGCATGTATATGTGTGCTTAGGATTTAATCATATGCATGATATATATGATGAAAAGAAATGAATGAACATGTGTTATGTGATAGTAATTCATTCTAATTAATTTTATGATATCTTTCTTATTGAATAGGTTCATTTAGAGTGAACCTAAATTTAGGATTGATTAAAAAATATAATAATCCATTCACTATAGGAAATTGATTAATTTGCTTGCTTTAGAAATGACTTAAGGTAGAGATGGAAGAGAGATTCCCTCTCTTTCTTCTCTTTATAACACTTAGTTGTTAAGTGTAAGCAATATAAAACAAAAGGAAAATATTAAGTAAAATCTTCAAATCAATTAAATCACTTAAAGTGAAATCAACCCCTTTATAAATTAAATCCCTCATACTTAGCAAACTACAACTCTAAAGCCCAGTTAGGACATACCACACAAGCTTTAATGCACACACATTACACTAGGTCACCACTTCTAGCTTTATGTTAGGGCAATGTATGGTTTGATGTATGCTTATTTTGTGATATATTATTATAGACTACATGTTAGGGTATATGTGTGTAGTATGGATATTAGGTCGATACTAGCCTAATTATGCTTTCTGCAGGGGGTTGTGCTTAAGGGGTCGTTCAATAAAAATATAAATGCTTTTTGTTGTGCAGGTTGCTTAGCCCTAAGCATAACCCAAGTTAGGACAGGTGGGCTTGGTTACCCATGTATGGGATGCTAAGTCCAAATTATTCATATACCTTCTTGGTTGTATGGTGTGTTTAGCTTAAAAATTGTTTTGTAGGTGTAGCTAGATTTACTTTCCTTCTTTTAATATAATTTTGCATTAGGATTATGATGAGTGTTATGGGGGATTAGGATGAGCATTGGTTATAAGACCAAGTCTTATGTACCATGTGATGCCTTTGGAGCAAGCACATTCAAATCAAGCCAAAAGGAGGTAAGAAAGGGAGAAAATAAACTAAAAAAATGAAGAGATGAAAGAGATGAAGAATAAAGAATGAAGAATAAAGACCCCCCATAACATTTGTCATTGGTAATTATTCTTTTGTAGTCCGGGCTGTATAAGGGTAGGGTTTGGCTACCCACACTTCTTTTCGAGTTATACAGCAGTACCCAACCACATCGGTCTTTTATTCTCTTGCGATAGCTTTATAGAATTATTTTATGTTTTTCTTAGCTTGTGTATTAGAAAAAGCATGCCTTTTCATAGTTTGTTTATGATTGGTGATTGTTGTATGGCCTGGATGTGATTAAGCTCTTTGGATGAAAATTAAATTTTCTATCTCACTAATAAACTCATAACTAAACTTTTAAAATAACTCATAACCTCACATAAAGCTTAGGTATTAAATTAAGATAATAAAATAATTAGCAACCCTTAGCTAGATGTTGTATGCTTAACAGCATGTATATCATCTTATTTCCCTCATGATTAAAGAGGGCTTCCATCTGTGCCAGATAGAATGGGCTTAACCATTGAGAGCCTATGATGGAAGAACACCTCTTTCTCTTTTGATTTGGCCTATAACCAACTTCTCATGCATTTAGGCATATAAAATCCTATAGCCTATGTCAAAATAAAAAGTCCCAAATTGAATGAAATTTGATAAAAATTTGCATTAGATTTAAGTCATTATTGATACCCCTCATGCTCTAGTCTCTTAGGGTGTAGGTTTAAGGACTTAGTTTCTTTTCTAAATAATAATAACATAACCATCTTGCAAAAGCATAAGACTTGCCTACATGGATTAAAGTGTAGGAGGAGTTAGCTGGCTACCACTCCAGGCTGTAATAAGTCCAGCAGTAGGGTGGTTTATCCTCTCTTATGAAGGTAAACTGTATACTAACTTTTGCCTTAGATTTAGGTCTTGCTTTTGCACTCGCCAAAGCTCCCTAGATTTAGGATCCAAGGTTATTGTTTCCCTTTGGGGCTATAAGCATAAATCCTCACCTCTTAGGCATTTTCACAACCTTATATTTTGGAATTATAAGTCCAAGATTTTTAATAAAATTTCAACTCAAATAAATAAATTCGCTCAATTTCAAAAATATAAAGCCCAAACATAGGATAGATTAGAGTGCTCACTAGGCTTTCTAGTATCTCCCTACTCATCTCCTCTAGTTTTGATAATAACTCTTCCCTCTAGATCTATCCCACTTTATTTTCTAAAATATAACATACAAGGTTAATCTAGCTTGGTGATGCAAAGTTAATCTAAAATTTAAGAAAATAAATTCTTTCACTTCCAAAAGCACTTTTTTTGAAAATAGTCACCTTCATGCAACATACTCAAATTTGTTGAGTGAAAATCCTATTTTCAAAGCATAACATAAAATTGAAACTCCACTCAACATATTTCACATATGCTAGAATGGAAGTTTCTCTCTTTTCAAAATCAAAGAAATCACATACATGGCATCAAAACATATCATTGAAATCTATTTAACATACTTATGATTTGTTAAATGAATTTCATCTCCATTTTGGAATTTATTTAACATGCCACATTTGTCAAATAAAGAATTCCCCTCTCTTTCCAAAAAGAAGGAGTTTACATCAAATACACTCAATTACTACTTAACATGTCAAAGTTTGTAAGTGAGAATCTCATTTTCATATGCATTTGATTCCAACTTAACATGTCAAGGTTCTTAAGTGAGAATCTTATTTTCATGTCACATTTTATTCCCACTTAACATATCAGAATTGTTAAGTGAGAATCTTATTTTCATGTCATATTTGATAACACATAACATATCAAAGTTTTTTAAGTGAGAATCTCACTTTCATATACATTTGATTCCCACTTAACATATTAAAATTCTTAAGAGAGAATCTCATTTCCATGACACATTTGACTTTCACTTTACATGTCAAACTTGCTAACTAGGAGTCTTGTTTTCATAGATCATATTTGATTCCACTTAACACATCAAATTTGTTAAGTGAGAATCTCTTTATCATTACATATTTGACTCCCCACTTAACACACCAAATTTGTTAAGTGAGTGCCTCATTTTTCATGTCACATTTGGCCTCCACTTAACATATCTAATTTGTTAAGTGTGGGCCCCATTTTCAAAACATAAATCATATTGTATTTGAACTTTCACTTAACATACCAAATTTGTTAAGTGCGAGTCCCATTTTCAAAACATAAATCCATCACATTTGGATTTTTACTTAACATACCAAATTTGTTAAGTGGAAGTCCCATTTTCAAAACATATATCAATCACATTTGGACTTTCACTTAACATACCAAATTTGTTAAGTGAGAGTCCCATTTTCAAAGAAAATCAAAACATCCATCATATCACATTTAGACTTTCACTTAACATACCAAATTTGTTAAGTGAGAGTCCCATTTTCAAAGAAAATCAAAGCACCCATCAGTCACATTTGGGTTTTCACTTAACATACCAAATTTGTTAAGTGAGAGTCCCATTTTTGAAGAAAAGCAAAACATATATCATCAAATTTGGGCTTTCACTTAACATACCAAATTTATTAAGTGAGAGTCTCATTTAAATAGAAAAGCAAAACATATATCAATCACATTTGGCTTTCATTTAACATACCAAATTTGTTAAGTGAAAGTCTCATTTTCAAACATAAATCAAACACATGTGGCTTCTACTTAACATATCAAATTTGTTAAGTAAGAAGCCCCATTTTCAAATCAACATTTCACACATCACAACCAAAGACATTCTACAAAAAATTTTAAACACACAATCACAATCTTTTCTTAGCATACTCAAATTTGCTAAGTAGAGGTCCTTTCAAATCATCAATATTTTCAAACAAGATACAGGAAATAAAAATATCTCTAAGAAAATCTCTCCTCAAATTTCTGAACCCCACCCAACCTACCTAAATTGGTTGAGTATGGGTTCCGAAATCGAAATCAAATGGCAAACACTCTCCTCCATTTCAAAATCTCTCCACTGAACCCCACTTAACATATTTGAATTGTTAAGTGTAAGTTCAGGATTCCAAATCAATATTTCTCTCTCATAATAAATATTAAAGTAAATTCGACTTCTGATTCAACACATGCAGATACGGTCTGATGCACGATTATTAATTTTTGTAGTCAATATACATGGCTTCACAGAAGTTTTTTTTTTCACTTTCCCCTTTGGGATGGACTTGGTTTTGGATCGGGCTAGCCTACCCGTGATTGACTATACCCACCTAGTTTTCTTTGGTTAAGGATTTGAAGGAGCACGTGTTAGTTGTGAGGGGCAACCAAAGACTACCGTCCGAGACGTAGTAGGTCCAAGCTACCATCCCATTGACATGCCCTCTAACTCGAAAATTCTCTATTGAAGAGGAAGGCCATAGTTGTTCCCATGCCCTGTTCTGAGATAGTTTCAGCACCTGTCCATCCAACTGTCCATACCATTGCTCCAGCAAGAGCTACTACCTCCTTTTGGTTACCCCGAAGGGGAATGCTATCTTAGCTTCTGAGATAGTCTCCTCCACATTTGAGGTAGGTACTAACTCCCGCTCTGCCTTGTTCACTTGTACTCAATGCCATAATAAAATTGAAAGATTAAGCGGGAGCACAAGCGAGCAGCCAGAGAGCTTGAAGTTGCATCCCACATAGTCGAAGAGGGTTCACCCTGATAGGTCTCTCCATTTCTAACAACAACAAGTTCCACCCCCTCTCGGCCTCGAACAAAGAGGAAGATTATAGGAGGATTGCTTCTTCTCCTTCACCAGCAATATATTATGAGACACTAGATAGAGAGCACAAGAGGCCCTATGCAGGACTTAGGACTATCCTACATCAAGTTGGCAGAGCACACGGACACTCGAAGTCTAGTACCTTATTTGGTTTGTGATCATTGATCCTTAGGAGTGTTTTGGGTCAAATCCATAGGGAGAGAGTTGCAGAGGCTCAAGCATGTACTCATGTAGACATGAGAGAGTAGCAGAGATACATTAGAAAGTTGGCATCCTTTCCTCTAATAGATTTCCCTGATCATCCCCCGATCAGGGCTGATCATTCAGACATGATTTTTCTTATCGGTGTTACCCACCGTAGGCAGAGATCTCTCATTGAGGGATAATTGGTGTTGCTTTCACACCACTCCCCTCATTGTACACCATCACCCGTACAGCTCCCAGCTTCCACCACTCCCCCCAAGATCCAGAAGCCCTCATCAGAGGAGAGACCTTCTCCTTTGGTGATCTGGATTCGACCCGGGGATCTCACTCCCTCCATCCCACCTATTGAGGTGAGATCGAGCTCCCCTACTCGACCCTCTACTTCAACTGTGGTTCGACAAGAGTGGCGACCCCACAGTGTCATAATCGCACCACCACCACCATTAGATCTAGTAGTAGTGGTACTTACAGAGGGGGAAGCTGATAGTTTTATAGTTCCCATGGCAGTAGATCTCCTCAGGAACACCGCTCCACCGACGAGCAGTCATGAGCATATCTCTTCCAGTGAGCATAACCCTCCTATAGCTAGCACTCCAGTGATAGGTAGTGTTAGATGTATTTCATTTAATGACCACAGTACCTCCATCGGTAAGCCCCGAGTATTTGTGTTGGCATGTTTAGATTGTTCCTTATATGAGATCTTAACTGCTTACTTTGCTGAGAAGAGGGAACTCTTAGGCAGTGATCGTACAAATTTTGGGGATGAGCGGATAGAATTTGATCCTGATGAAGATGACCTTCTTGAGGATTCAGCCAAAGTTCACATGATCAGCACAAGGAGCTCCTTTTAGAGGGATCAGCATAGTCAAGAAGGTGTTGTGGTTGAGGAGGACGATGTCATCCATTCTATACAACACCTCCCTCAGCAGCTTAAATAGAAGGATGATCAGATCAACTGGATGGAGAAGAGGATGGAATACTTGTTAGTAACCCTCCATGCACTTCAAAATCAAGCCTCAGCCCCACAACATATACCGATAGAGATAGATCATCTTAAGTTAGCACATGTTCAAGATAAGCCCAAGAGCACTTCTCTAGTAGATCAGGATAGTGGAGCTTGCATAGGAAGGTGGTGGATAACACCTCCATGCATGAGAAAGACATTAAAAACATGGTGGAACAACAGGTGAAGGATACGTTGACTCAAGCCTGAGGTGGCTCATATATTCCATAGGGTAGACAATACTCAAAGGAATTTGATGTTGTCCAATTCCCTAAGGGTTTTGTGCCTCCTTCCTTCAAAATCTTTTATGATAGTGGGAACCCCCGACAACACATAGCACATTTCAAGGTTAGATGTTGCAATGCCGGTGGCAGCGATGCATTCTTATTCTGCCTCTTTGTCATTAGCTTGACAAGCATCACATTTGATTGGTATGCTAAACTACCTAATAGTTTAGTGAAGACATTTGTTGAGTTAGAGTAGCTCTTTATTAAGAGATTTGCTGGAGCTCAGGAAAGGGTAACTATAGGCAATCTCGTTGTAGCTCAACAACTCCCCGATGAGTCTCTTATTGATTATATTCTTAGATGACACAATTTAAGTATGAAATGTGAACCACAGCTGTCTGAACAGCATGTCATTGAAATTCTACTCAAGAATATTCATGTCCCGGTCGCCTTCATGCTTAGAGGGTTTATCATTAAGACATTTGAGAAGTTAATCAACAAGGCATCTAGTCTACAAGGGGAGATCAAACAGTTACCTTTCCAAGATCAGTCAGCCAAGCCCAGACCGTAGAAGACATTTGAGAAAAGGCCAGGGGCAGTCACAGTAATTGATAAGGGGAAACAGCCAACCAGGGTTCAGTCAAACAAGCCTCGAGCTCAACAGTCTCCTCTACCACCTCCTTTGCCACCACCTCAATCATCATACCTACCACTTCAATTGCCATAAGGGCCTCCACCGTCACCTCCTCAACAGTATCCTCATCATCATCATCCGCAGCAGTACTCCTACCCGCCACCAGGTAGCTATCATTTACCTACTCTTGTCAAAAAATTGAATAAACCATATTCTCATGAGGGAGGTAGTCAGGAAGAACTTTAAGAATCTCTTAAAGAAGCCTAATTTCTAGTTTCCATAGTCTAGAAGATCAGAGGAAGTGGGCAAGAGTCACGATCCAAACTATTGTCCCTACCACAACATGCTAGGACATGCCTTAGAAGATTGCTTTATCTTTAAGGACTAGCTTGAGCATAGCTACAAGTTGGGTGTCATTATCATCCCTAAGGAATATCTACTATAACAACCTTCTAGTTCTATTAGGGTAATCCTTGGGGATACACGCGATCTTCTTAAGACAGAGGAAGGTTGCGATATCTCTCTATCCTGAATCCCCAAGAAAAACATTTCTAAGATCAGAAAATTACCCTTGTAGGTGCCTGAACCAGCTCAAACCTCCAACTCTAAGGAAGGTTTGCAAGTTGCTAAGGACAACTTGAAGGAGGTAGAAGCCCAGCATTAGCAGTCCATCTTACTTGCCTGGAATAGCATAGTAGCACAACCACTATCCGAGTCCAGCACTCAATCCACCATTACAGCTACTACTTCTTCTTCCACTAGCCCCTCTTCTGGCAGCAGGAGCGTTGTATCAGTAGACAAGGGCATTAAATCCCTTACCCTGCTTACTTTATTAGATTTCTATCATGTACCTTAACCTAAAAATAAATCAATGAAGAAAGCTTTCACTTACATCTTGTCTACTTCTGATACTATAGATTTTATTCCTTTAGAAAACTCTCCAAGTCAACAAAATAATAATAATAATAATAACTCTAGTTTTGATCATTCCTCTTCTAATTTAGAGATGGAATTTTGATTCCTAAATCATTCGGGTTTGGCCATTGAGATTGATTTGGAGTCATCTGACTCTGATGATCCCATAGGAGAAGCTGTAGGTAAACCTGATGAGCATGTAAAACTTTCCAGTAAACCATCTCATGAAGTCACTGAAGTCAACCTCCATAGTGGCAAAGTTCTACCTCCTAGGGTAGCACCTCAGGATAAGGTTAAACAAGTCATTAGTTTTAATGATCAAGAAACCCCTCCACAGGATGCTCCGCCTATGGATATGCTTGTGGAGGACCAGCCTAAAGTTGACTACAACGTCCTCACTCACCTGAGAAAGTTGTTATCTAAATTAAGCATATATAATGCCCATGTCTTATCCAAAGACATGAGGGAGTCATATATTGGAGAGGAGACATATTTTTGAAGAGAAGCCCATGGAGTTGCATTCACCGATGAAGCCCTTCTTTTGGGGATAATAGAGCACAACTGACCCCTCTACATGACTGTGGACATAAGCAGATTCAGACTCTCCAGGGTGTTAGTTGATCCTGGTGCATCAGTAAACATTATGAGTCTAAAGACCCTTGCCTATTTAAGAATTGACATCTCTGAACTTCGAGGAGATTAGATGATGTTAAGAGGATTCAATGAACAAGGTGAGAGGGCTTTAGGCTCTATAGCGTTTCCATTGGAGATAGATGACAGGACGACAGAAGCCAAGTTCTATATAATTGATTCAGATACATCTTTCACTGCTTTGCTTGATAGGCCTTGGATAGATGGAAACAACACGGTTCCATCCTATTTGCATCAGTGTATCAAATTTTGAAGAGGTGGAATCGAGTATTGTGTCAAAGGAGACTTGAAGCCATTCTTAGTTAGAGAAGTCAAGATATAGGAGGACGCAGCCTACTATCTTCCTCCAAATCAAAAAGTTTATTCTTACGAACTTGGTGCAAGTTAAATAACAAAAGAAAATGAAATAAAAAAAAAAGAAAAAAATTAAAATAAAAAGAAAATACAAGTGAACAAGAATCAGACACCGCGGAAGAAGTAGAGCTAGATATTGGATTTTGCCCACACTTTGGTCCGCCATACGAACACATGGGTAGGATGACTCGACCCCTACTAGCTACAGGCAAAGGCAGAACTAGATACAGTTCCAGAGGTAGAAGACTTCCCCTATATTGGCTACCCAATAGGAGCTATGTTTCGACTCACAGGAGTACCCCACTATCCACATAGACTTAGAATCTAATTCGGAGGATGAGTCTCATGTGGTTAGCACGCTATTGACCTCATTTTTAGGATGAGCTCTTAAACCCACCATCTTAGACATAGGATTCCTCTTAGACTTTAAGAGTTCCTTAATCTTAAGACACATCTAGTGATTAAGTGGACATTCAACCTAGCCCTAGAGACTTAGAAGGGTTAGCCATAGGAATAGGTCATGCCCTAGGGGTGTTAGAAAAATTTCCCTACCTTATAGCCTGAACCACATTCCTCACTTCCTTCCTTCAAGTCAAACTTCAAATCAATCCTAATTGATTTTCTTAAACTCCAAATCAATCTTATTTGATTTTTCTCCAAACTCAAATCAATTCTACATGATTGAAATCCATGATTGAAACCCATGATTGAAATTCTGAGTTCAAAATCTTTTCTAAGTTCTTTGATTCCCCTCTCATAGACTTAGCCAAAATCACCTCAAATTCTTAAAATTTTCTCATAACTCATTTATATTCACATATATAAATGAAATATAAATTCAAATCAATCAAACTAAAGCCAAAAATCAAATCCAAAATCCATGCTCAAATTCCAAATCTTTTCCAAGTCCCTTGATTCCCTTCTTATGGACTTAGCCTAAATAAAATCAAATCAATTCAAACTCATGAAATTTTCTCATAACTCATTTATATTTTCATTTATATTCACATATATAAATGAAATATAAATTCAAATCAATCAAACTAAATCCAAAATTCAAATCCAAAATTCCAAATCTTTTTTAAGTCCTTTAATCCTCTCTTAAGGATTTAGCCTAAGTCATGTTCAAATCACTTCAAATCCTTAAAATTTTCTCATAACCCATTTATATTCTCATTTATATTTACATATATAAATGAAATATAAATTCAAACAACTAAAACCAATTCCAAAAATAAAACTAAAGTTTAATCAAAATCCAACCTAAGCCTTTCAAGTTAAATTCTTGAACTTAGCCAAATCAATTTCAATTCAAGCCAAACTCTTGATTTTTCTTCATGATTAAATCAATACTTCAATCATGAATCCAAATATAAACATAAACTTAAATCACTTAACCAAAACTCAACTCAAAAATCAAACCCAACTCAAACTCATGTTCACCCTTTGAACTTGAAATTGTCAAATGAATCAAAACCTATTTGACTTCAAAGCACTTGCAAATGGATTTATATTTCAATCATAAGTCCATATACATGTTCAATCAAACTCAAATCAAGCTTTGACCAAGCCATTTGACCCACTTAGGCTCACTTGACCCAAAGTGACCTAATGTACCCTTATGAGCCAAATTCTAATCCTAACCAAATTGGATTGAACTAAGCCCACCAAACCACTCATCATGATCAACAATCATCATGAGATGATCAATAACTCAAATTGGGTCAAACCAAGTCAAACTTAAGGGTTGACCAAGTCAAAACTTAGCCAAAATGAAACCCAACATAGCCAAAACTCACTATAGGCCAAATTGATTGAAACCAATGATCTAAGTTCATTCATGATCAATGTTTGAACTTGACCAAGTCAACATTTGAGCCTAACCTAGCCCAATTGGCCACTTGACCCAAGTTGACCCAACTTGACCTAAAAGTCAAAATGTGTCAAAACTTGATCTAAGCCAAATTGATTGAAACCAATGGATTAAGTTCACCCCAAAATGATTATTAAACTTGATCAAAGCTCCAATTGGCCAACTAGACCTAACCTAGCCCAATTGACCATGAACCCAACTTGACCTAAAGGGTCATATTGAGCCAAATTCAAACTTAACCAAAATTGATTGGAAACAAAGATACCAATCCCTTTCATATGACCAACTAAACCTAAACCTACCCATCACCTAGCTCAAATAGGTCAAATGGGTCAAATTGGTCAACTTGACCCATTTGACCTAAATGAACTACATTGAACCAAATTGAATCAAATCAAAGCCATCAAAACATTTCAAATGGTCATATGAACTTGACCTAACCCTTGGTTTGACCCAATTTGACCAATTGGTCAACTTGACCCAAGTTGACCCATTTTGACCTAAATGGGTCAACATGAGCCAAATCCCATCAAACCAACTCCAAATTCAATGAAACTTGGCCAAGCCTATTTTCTCAACATATCAAACATACTCAAACTGAAATCAAGGTTAAATGACCATTTTACTCTTAGGTCATAGGGTAAATTTTGGCCAATTTCACTTGGAATTTGATCAAATCCTCTTCATAGCTACTTGGCACCCTCTTAGTGGTTCAAATGAACACTAGGGAGTGTGGTGCACCCAACCCAATGGGTTTGGGTCAGCCCAACCTAGTGCAATGGCCAAACTGAGTACATGCTTTGAAATGGCCATATGGGAATCTTGCTTCCACTCAATTCAGGCACATGGCCACCTCACCCACTTCTTCGCTGGCCAAAATCGAACCACATGCAATTCAAAATAGCCTAACAAACTCACCAAATCACGACAATTGATCAAAAATGGTATGGCAAGCTTCGGCCGTCTGATTGCCTTAGGGGGAGATATACTCCCCCTAATTTAATTCAAACAAAACATTCCTGAATTTGATTGAACCTAGAGAAGTCAGAGAAGCAATTCCTCAGCTTCCCCAAGCTTCCTAAAGTGAAATCAAACTTCATCTTCTCAGTTTTCACACTGTAAAAATAGGGGAGCTCCACCAAAAACTAAATTCACTCCACACTCAAAACCAGTGCAATTCCCTTTGCACACTCCCTCAGGGACCCCAATCGAACTCACCCAAGCTCTTTCCTAAGTTACTAAGGCAAGGGAGGAGCCATCTTGATCAAGACTGAGATCAAGGCAAAGGGGAGTTGGTCCATAGAAGCATCCACTAATTTCAAGAGCTCAAATCTTCAACAAAGCTTCGTCTCAACCAGACGAAGCTTCTCTAAGGGAATCGAGCGCCGGTGATCACCTCCAGTGAGGTTAGCCATTTTTCGAGCTTAATCTGGCTATGGTTTTGATCTTTGTGAAGTAAAGTTTAATCCCATATGATTTTAGCCATTAGATGTGATCTTGGATGCATGATGAGGTGTGGGCCAAATTCTAGCCCATTTTGAGCTTAATCGAGCTCGGTTCATGGCCTAGAACATGAATGGATCCCCTTTCCCACAGGGAATTACAAGGATGAATCTTTGGCCGTCCATCCATGCATTTGGGATGGACAACCGAGATTAAAACACAGAGTGCTCATGGATTTACCCCTCTAATCCGTGGCTTTAATCTCAGCCGCCCGATCCTTAAACCAACGGCTGAGGAGAAAGTGCGTAGCGCCGCCACCACGCTACGCTATGATGTGATGGGATAAGTACCCAATCCAGTTGTGCCATGTGTAAAGTGTATGCCACATCAGCAGCACACATGGCACTAATGGGATTAATAATATAATTAAAGATTATTTAATTTCTAATTAATCACCAAATCTTCTAAAATTTATATCTAACTGTAGAAAAATCAATAAAATATGAAATAATTGCATATGAAAGATTACTGAACATAGAATATTCTAAAATTAATTTCGATGGACTTTAAGAAGTAATTTTCTCTGAATTTAGGATTTATTGGGAATGTTATTTTGTTAATTACCTTTAATCACTCCTCTGAATAATCCCAAACTTTTTTATGCTTAATTATTGGGATGACTCCTTCCTCACCTAATTTTCTTGGATTTATTGGTGGCTTAATTAGGAAAATTTATAATTCATTCCTTAATCACTCCCTTAATGTAATTAAGCTTAATTAAAGGAATAATTAGTGGTTTAACCCCTTGATTGAGTTAATTAAGTTTCGATTAAGTGAATGTGAGGTTTAGGGAATAATTTTGGGATACTTTCCTTGAGATATTCCCTAAACCCCCTTTTTCTTCCTTAATCCATCCATAATTAAGGGTTAATTCACTAATTACCCCCTTAATTAATTTCATAAAAATACTAAAACCTTCTAGAACTTAATTAATCTATCTTCGGTAGATGCTTAGGTGTTCAAGAGCCTAAGCTCTATTAAGGAAATCAAAATTCAACTCATATGTGTGAGAGGGCTTTTGAAAATACTTAAGATTAAACCCCTTAGTTTAATTAATCATTAATCATGAGTCAAATTGCATTAGGCCCTTTTCTTCTTAGGTGCATTGCAAATTTAAATTCCTTGTAAGATTTTATGTTATCTCATTGGCTCATAATTATTTGATTAACTATGTTAAGGTGGTATAGGTAAGTGGTAATTAACGTATTTAATTCATACCTTAACCTAAACAATATATAAAAATCATCTAATCACTTAAAAATTAAACTAAAATAACCAAAACATATGAGAATGGGTCAGGAATAGCAAACTCACCTCACATCTTTTAAATTAAATCAAACTCAAAATAAAACCAAACCTTCTTTAAAAATAATTTGATTTACTTTAAGCTTTCTTATTTCATAAGATTATCTTTAGGAATTAATTAGGGTGAATTTGTTTACATGCTTTCATCATTTTAGTTCCTTCCCAACATGTTAAATGTGTATGTCATATGAATTTCATGCATTCATTCTTTTCAAAAATTAAAATGAAAGTGAAATATTTCTTTTATGTCAAATTGCATGTTTTGGCTGAAATAGGAATATGAGTGGCTATTATCACTATTAAATTTAAGTTATTTTCAAAATATATGAATCAATTACCAAAACTGAAAGTGTGTTACTTATATTTTATTTATAAGCTTGCATGTGAGTAAAATACAAGAATTTACTTAGTGTAGTTTTCCTTCTCCCCTCTTTTAGTATAATTTTGAATAGGATTTGGTAAAGTGTTTAGTTCTTTTGAAAAGAACCTAACACTTGCCTAATTCCATTTCTTATTCATTCATATGCTATTACTTAAGAAGGATACCTATATATATATATATATATATATATAAATTGCATAAATAAAAATAAATCAACCAACATAAACTTTTGCATCCTATCTTTTCCATTCATTTCTTTTGTATATATGGTTGTATTTAAGAAAAGTGGTATATTAGTCTGGACAACCCTGGGGTTGCGAGGCTTTAAGCAACCCTAAGTAGATCTTGTACCTTACACCCCTGATTAATAATGGTGACGTACTCACTTATGCCTTCATACATTCATGTATGCATGTGAAAATTGGATAAGAAACCCCCTTTTCTTACTTAATGGAAATCATGCATCATAAGCATTCAAATTTTCTTAAGTAAACTACTTAACATTCATTATAAAGTGTGTTAAACATTCTCATATGTATGTATAGATATGCTTAGGATTCATTCATATGCATGTTATACATGTTGGGAAAGAATGAAGTGATGTATGTTTTGTGAATTTAATTCACTTTACTTAATCTTAAAATGTCTTTCTTTTGAATAGGTTTGTTCATAGTTCATCTAAACTTAGGATTAATTAAAAATCATAATAAAACATTCACTAAATGAAACTAAACATGAATCCACTTTAGAAATTACTTAAGGTAGGGAAGGAAAGAGAAGTTCTCTTCTCTTTTCCCTATCTTTAAAACTTAGTAATTAATTGTATGATAAATCAACCCAAATTAATAAAATAACTTAAATGAAACCATCATCTAAGTTGAACATCTTCACACTTAGAAAATACAAACCTTAAAGCCATAATTAAGCATACCACATAAACCTTCTAAAGCACACACATTAGACTAAGTCACCACTTCTAGCTTCAGTTTAGGGCGGTGCATGATTTGTTGTTTGCTTTTATTTTGGGATATGTATTTTAGTCTAGATATTAGGGTGAATGTGTGTATAATGAATGGTAGGATGATTTAGTCTAATCATTATTTTTTGCAGGGGATTCTACTTAAGGGGTGTTGTATTAAAATTATAAATGCTTTTATTGTGCAGGTGCCCATACCCCTAATCATAATGCAATAGGCCAGGTGGACTTGGTTACCCATGTGTGGGATCCTAAGTCCAATATACATGCTTGGGATTTGTATGATTTGTTTAGCTAATCTCTATTTTGCAGGTGTTGGCTAGATTTACTTTTCCTTTTCATGTATTTTTACAATTATGATTTTAGAATATTTGTTATGGGGATTAGGATGAGCATTGGTCATAAGATCTCAACTTATGCACCATGTGAAGCCTTTGGAGCAACCACCTTCCAACCATCCAAAAGAAGGAACCAAAGAAGAAAGAAGAAAAGAAGAAGAAAGAAGAAAAGAAGAATAAAAAAATGAAGCTTGAACACCCCCATAACAAAGAATTCCTTACTTAATTGTACTTAATTCATTTGTAATCCAGATTGTATAAGGGTAGAGCTTGGCTACCTAATTTGTTTTCGGGTTTGTGCGGTGATGCCCGACCACAAATGGCCTCTTATTCTTTTACATTGGCTTTATAAATTGATTGATGATTTGTTTAGATTGTGCATTAAGATGGCATCTTTTTCCTAGTTTTTTCCTTGCTTAATGTATAGCCTGGATGTGGATTAGTCTCTTAGGGAAAAATAAATCTTCTACCAAATTAATCAATTCAAAATTAAAATAAAAAATTCATAACCTCATCTAAAGATTAGGTTAAAAATCAAGATAAAATAATTAGCAACCCCTTAGCTAGATGAGTACTTCTTTTATAATGTCATGTATAAATACATCTTATTTTACTCATGATTGGAGGGCTTCCACCTTTGTCAAAGAAATTTGGCTTGTCCTTTGAGAGCTATGGTGGAAACACACCTCATCCCTTCTCATTAATTTTGGCCAATAATCTTACTTCTCATGCATTAGGCATATAAATCCTATAAGCCTGAGTCAAAATGATTGTCCAAAAATGAAAACAAAATGTAATATGATTTGCATTTGATTGTGGTCATTACTCATGCTCATACATGATCTAGTCTCTTAAGGAGTGAGTTTAAGGACTAAGTCTCTTTCTAAATAAATAACTGCCTAGCTATCTTGCATAAAGCATATGACTTGCCTACATGAATTTAAAATTGTAGGAGGAGTTAGTTGGAGACCCCCCACCACCTTAGGTGGTTGTAAGTCAAAGCAGTCGGGTGATTTTTCCTCTCTTGTAGAGGCAAACCAAATACCCAATTTCACCTTAGAGATTTAAGTTGCGCTTTTGGCCCTCGCTAAAGCTCCCTATATTTAGGTTATGAGGTTATTTCTCTGCTTTGTGGTCCATAAGCATAAATTCTCACCTCTTAGGCATTTCCATAATCATGTGTTGTGGAATCATAAGCCCTAAATTTCTAATAGCAAATTCAACTCAAATAAATTAAATCAATTTCAAAAATATAAAGCTCAACCATAGGATAGTTTGAGATGCTCGCTAGGTTTCATAGCATCATGAGCATCTCATACTTATCTTTATTTAGCTTCGATAATAATTCTCTCTTTGATCAATCCCATTTAATCTTCCAAAATAAGCTAATCAATTGATAGTCATACCCTATTGAATTCTTTAGAGACAATGATCATTTACCTTAATCGAGAGTATTGCTAAGGAATCCCTTTCCTTAGGATGTAATTAAATATGGGGGCTTGCCCCTGTGGGGAACTTAACGAACTCGATTTAAAATAAATCCTGCTTTACTTTTCCATGTAAAGTAGGGGAAGAATCTCTAGTACGTATGCAGACCCATCGTCCTTAGGAGTCCTTATTCGGGTGATTAGATCCATTTTAGGGTGGTGACTTTTATCTCTCGAGATAGTACATCTCTCCTCAATGTCGTACCTGATCACCTTAATAAGAACATCTGTGAATCTATGTGGCATCTCAACAAGGCATATTTTATATATTCCTATTTTCATTTATCCTTCCTTTTAAGGGGGATAGATGGAAAGTAGGAAAGTATAAAAATATTTTCACCACACATGCTGACCAACCCCTCTCAAATGGTCCCTTTGGAGGTGACATTCGAGCTAGACAGCGATGAAGACCATTCCTCTAAGTAAAGCATGAATGAATCTGAATCACTATTATGTAGAACAGACAGATAGTAGTTGGAAACTTTAGCTCTAACCTCACTTTCTTCCCAAAAAGCTGAAGGTTTAGTAGTTAGGGAGGCCCCCAAGTCATCCACAGATGTCAATCCAAAGAGATTTTTTTTTGGGAGCATCATCCACAAGTCAAGAAGCTGATGTAGAACTTGAGGATGATTCATATAAATATTTAATACAATTGCCTTCTGATTGGTATTCATATAAATTACTTTGAAAGGTTATGGGACAACCAAAGAAGATATTCTCAATCAAGACTAGGATTAAGATTCGGCACAGTGGGTCCAGTCGATGATGACAACCATTGCTTAGTCATCACCACTAATTTTGGGTCTGATAGGTTCTTCTCAAATTATACTAACTCTAATGAGGAGGTATGTTTAGAAACTTCAGATGACCCAAATGAGCTTGAAGTCAGAGATGCACCACCAGAGTTCAAAGAAGATATCAGATCAACCAGCGATGAGCTCAAAGAAATCAACTTTGGAACCAAAGACAATCTACGTCCGATATACATGAGTTCCTTATTGAATGAAGAAGAAACCAATAACTTAGTTAGGCTATTAGCTAAGTTTAAGGACTGTTTCGCATAGAGTTATGACAAAATACCTCATTTATCTTCTGATGTAGTAGTCCACAAACTAGCAATAGAACCTAACGCTAACCCTATCAAGCAAGCTCCTAGACGTGTTAGATTAGACATTGAACAATAGCTCGCTTCTAAAATCAAGAAACTGATCGATGTTGGCTTTATCAGAAAAGAAAAATATCCTACTTGGTTGGCCAGTGTCATCAGTTAAGAAAAAGAATGGCCAAATTCGTATATGCGTCAATTTTAGGGATCTAAATAAGGCATGCCCTAAGGATGAATTTCCATTTCCTATTCGAGATTTAATGGTGGGCATTGCCTCATCCCATGCAGTATTCTCCTTTATAGATGGGTCATCTGGCTACAACCAATTTAAGATGCCCCCGATGATGAAAGAAACTTTACTTTTTGAACCCCGATCGGAATATATTGTTATAGGGTCATGCCTTTCAGCCTTGAAAATGCCGGTGCTACCTACCAATGTGCCATGACTCGGATCTTCAATGAACTTATTCATCATCAAGTTGAATGCTATGTTGATGATCTAGTAGTCAAAAGTAATGAAAAGGAGGACCATCTCTTTGACTTGAGAGTAGTTTTTGAATGTTAAGATAATTTAGCATCAAAATGAATCCCCTAAAGTGTGCATTCTAACTAGATTCAAGGAAATTCTTTGGGTTTATTATCTGATCGTAGGGAATAGAGATCGATCCAAAGAAGATCAAGGCTATCTTAGAAATGTCACCCACTAAAAGTCTAACTCAACTCAGATCATTCCAAGGGAGGTTGATGTATCTAAGACACTTCATTTTCAACCTATCAAGAAGATGCCAACCATTCTCAGCACTTGTCAAAAAGGACACCAAGTTCAAGTGGGATGATAAGTGTCATCATGCCTTTGAAGACATCAAGCACTACCTGATGATGCCGCCAGTTCTAGTAGCCCTTATCCTGGGCAAACCATTGATCCTCTATACCACTGCATTAGATGACTCCCTTGGCACTTTGTTGGCTCAAACTAATGACAAAGGGAAAGAAAATGCTCTCTACTACCTCAATCGGTGTCTAATTCCTACTGAAGCAAACTACCCACCTATTGAAAACCACTGCCTAGCTTTATATTTACATCTCAAAAGCTATGACACTACATGATTTCTCATAAGGTTAATCTGATCTCTAGGATCTATCCACTGTAATATCCCATGACACAGCCGATGATATCCAAACAATTTACACGTTGGTCCATGATTTTATCACAGTTTGATATCACAATCGTACCCCTCTGTGAGGTGAAAGGATATGCACTAGTGGATTTCTTAGCAGCACACTCACTTTTTGTTGATTCCCCGCTTAGTGATGACCTCCCAATGAATAAATCATGAACTTAGGGGACACTAGCATTCACTGTTGGGAGATTTATTTTGATGGTGCGGCTTCTTTTCAAAAAAAAGAGAAGAACCATGATCTACTCTTCTAGGAATGGCAGGGGTAGGAATAGTCCTTCTAATTTTAGACTGCGATGTGATGAGATTTTCATACATCTGTCTAATCCATGCACCAATAATGAAGTTGAATATGAGGCTCTGATTGTCAGTTTGGAGTTAGTCATTACACTATACATTTAGAGCATCAACATCTTTAGGGATTCTCAGCTCGTCATCAATGAAATCGCTGGGTCCTACAAGGTTCTGAAGCTTGAGTTTCATTATTACCATAAGTATACTATGGAGTTGTTGGCCCAAATCCTAGAGGTTACCATCTACAAGTTTCCTCGAGGAGATAACACAGTAGCAGATGCATTATCCAAGCTCGCCAAACAGTTGGCATGTCCGGAAGATGAGTCCATTCCAATAAGGGTCCAAAATAGATAATTCTTATCTCTTATTGATACTGAACTTATTGAGAGACTCTCTCTTGAAGGGGTAGTTGTCGTTGCTAAAGAGGATGAGGCTTCATATTGGAGGCAACCATTCATGGATTATCTAAATATAGGAAAACTACCTCAAGAGAAGTCACTAGCAAATCAAGTGAAGTAGAAAGCCCTTTCCTACACTCTCGTGGATGGCACCTTGTATCGATGGTCTTTCGATCATATGTGGTTATGTTGTCTGGACAAACACGAAGCTCGTAAGATCATGACTGAGGTACACTCAAGATTATGTGGAGCTCATCAATCCGGTTTGAAGATGAAAGCCAAGATCAAAAGACTAGGATATTATTGGCCTTCGATGATCACAAACTTTATGGACATAGCTAGGAGATTCCACCAATGTCAGGTGCATGGTGTGGTTTTACATCAACCACCCAACATTCTACATCCTACATTGGCCTTATGTCATTCGAGTGTTGGGGTACCGACATAGTGGGTCCGATTGATCCTCCTCCTTCCATGGGTCACTTGTTCATTCTAGCTGCCACTGACTACTTTTCCAACTAAGTAGAGGCAATCCCACTTAGAGAGGTCATAGCTCAACATATGCTCCAGTTTTTTAGGAACCATATCATATATAGGTTTGGGGTGTCTTGATGAATTATATTTGATAATGGTACTGCATTAATGAGCACTAAAATCAACAGCTTTGCCCAAAGAAATAACATAGATTGGAGATACACTACCATCACTTATCTGAGGGCAAACGGTCTAGCAAAAGAATTCAACAAGACTTTCATCCAAATATTGAAGAAGACACTCGACAATAATAAGCGATGGTGGCATGAGCAGTTAATTGAAGTATTGTGGGTCTACTGTACCATATATAGAACTCCAACACAGTCTACCCATTTCTCCTTAGTGTATGGGTCTGAAGCCATTCTACCACTAGAAGTCCAACTCCCATCACTAAGAGTAGTTGTGGGTAGCAATAGCACTACATAGCAGAACTCTAAGTTACGATTGGAAGAGCTCAAAGGTTTGGAGGAGAGATGCCTCCGGGCTTGCTAGAACCTCAAGTTGTATAAAGCCAAAATGATTCAAGCTCACAACAAGTTGGTTCGTCCTAGAGCTTTTCAAGTAGAAGAGCTTGTTTTAGTTCTAAAGAGGTTAATTTTTGCTCGTCAAAAGATGTGAGGCAAGTTTGAACCCACTTGGGAAGGCCCTTTTACCACAGAGAAGGCCTACCAAGGAGGATCTTATCAACTTATAAATTGTAAAGGAGAGCACCTAATGCTTCCAATCAATGGGCTCTACTTAAATAAATACTATCCATAAATCTTGTTTGAAAATAATCATCAATAAACTTCTATTCATATCAAATTCCATCTTATATGTGTTAGAAATATCTTTTGCTTATGAATTCATCGTGATGTGTTTAGGGTAGGTGTAAGAGAACCCAAGCAGTATCCTATCCCTACATAAACACAAATACAAACTACACACAATCCTCTAGTACTACTAGGTCTGGTGTAAGAGAACCCAAGAGGCATCTTATTTTGACTAGTACAACTAAGTTAGGTGTAAGAGAACCCAAGCGGCATCCTTTCTTGCTGGAGTCACAATTGCCCCTATAGCACCATTTCATCCATTTTCTACGTGTTTAGGGTAGGTGTAAGAAGAACCCAAGAGACATCCTATTCCCTCTTCCACAACATAAACAAACACATATCTTTTGTCTTGAGCTATTTTATTGTGGGAGCAAGCCCCCCTGTGGCACTCACTCATTACCTGCTCTAGGTCAGGCTGATTTGCTACCTTATTAGTATGTCACCCAGTAGTCACTTGTTTGGCATATGTGAGTCCCCAAACTTTCTTCTTAACTTGACCATTACAAACCAAAGAGTAGCTTGTCAGTTTGGTAGGCCTTATTGTACAGCCAGTAAGCTACCCCATGTTGACTTTATTTAAGAGGATGTAAGCCTGAACGCTTTCTTCTTGGATTAGCCATCATGTACTGACTAGGTCGAGTATATTTGAGGCTTAGGGTAAGTTCCCTAGCGGCTCTTTTCCTCTTGGCTATTTCAAGCTTGGGTCTAGTCCTAACATAAGACCCTCGCTAGTAGCCTAAGTCGATAACCCTGTCAGAAGACATATCCAGTGATCGGTTCACTTTAGAGAGATGTAAGCCTACATGCTTTCTTTCTAAATTGATTGTCACAAACCGATCGGCACCTTAGGTTGGTTGGTTTTCACCATGCTGACGATAACCCACCCGGTGGATACACCACTCTTGGCAGATGTGAGTCCCTGTGCTTTCTCCTTGAGTTGGCCATCGTATACCTATAGAATTTATTTTGTAGGGTTTTGGATAACGCCCCTAGCGACACCTCCCCTACAGGCACTCTATTTTGATCACATCCTTAATAACCTCATTTAGACACTACCTTGGTTACTCTTGGATTGGACAGTTCCCTTTCCTAGTAGCCACCCCTGTGGTTGGAGAATTTTTTTTGCGGATATGCAGATTCTCCCTTGCTCCATTAAGTCTGAGATAGGACTAGGCTGATATGAGCTCCTTCTCAATGTGGTCCTTCGCAAACCAATAGGGCCCATGATGACATAAAGCAAACAAAATATATCTTCACTTGTGGATTAGGAATTCAAGCCCCCAGTGGCCCCTTTCCCATGAAAGCATCATATCTTTAGGGCAGTGTCAGCAAACCTCCCTATAAAAATTGCTTGACTACTTTGAGTTGAGATAAGTCCCCGGGTCGGCACTCTCACAGTAGTCACCTTAGGTTGGGTTCGATATGTTGCATTCAACAGATCACCCAAGTGGTCCTTTGTTTAGGAAGATGTGAGACCCCGCACTTTCTTCCTAACTTGACCATTACACACCGAAATGCACCCCTTAGGTTGGTTAGCTCTACCCCACGACCAATAGACTATCCCTTTGGATTTGTAAATCTAAGATAAGTCTAGGCTAATATTAGCCCCTTCTTAGTGGATCGATCGCAAACCAACGAGATCTATAAAATTAAAATAAATGTAATTCAATCAAATGACATTATCTTGACTACTTTCGAGTCAATATAAGTCCCTTAGCGGCATTCTCTGAATAGTGTCCTTAGGTCAGGTTTGATTTATTATGCTATCAACCGATCACCCCAGTGGTCCTTTGTTCAAGAGGATGTGAGTCCCCGTGCTTTCTTCCTAACTTAACCATTGCACATCGAAAGGCACCCCCTCAGGTTGGTTAGCTCTACCCCACGGCTAGTAGATTATCCCTTTGAATTTATAAATCTAAGATAGGTCTAGGCTGATATTAGCCCCTTCTTAGTGGATCCATCAGACCCCGACAGGGTTCATCACATCAAATTCATCACCCTCCCTCTAGCGGAGTCATCTATCTTATCCCAGTGGATCTGAGCTCACACCTCCAGCAGGTGCATGCTTAAAGCCAAATTCTTATCCTCCCCATGGATAATCTGAACCTGCTTCCCTAGTTGAAGGTTCATTCACCTTATCTCTAATGGATCTGACCTTGTATCTCAAGAAGATGTGTGCTCAAAACCAAATCATTCTCTCCCTAATGGAGCTTCAAACCATAAATCAATAAATCAAGTCAAACTTTCATCCCCTAGTGGATGTCCCACCAAATGACTCAATTAATTTTCTCCCCATTGAGATGCAAATCAAATCAAACCTCTATCCTCAGCGGGTTATAAATTCTAATCCCCAGCAGATACTCTACATAAATCATATCTTGCATTCAAATCCAAACCCCATATCCCTAGTTGATAACCTGAACCTGCTTCCCTAGAGGAAGGTTCATATACCTGATCCCTTACTAGATCAATTCTTCCTCTCTTATGCCCTTGGCATAAATTGAGTTGCATTGCACTAAGATCTTGATTCCTTCTACACCTCAGGTTTAGGGATACATCATTTATATTAGTATTTGTGATCCTTTGGATGTTGTTGATAATCTCGATCAACACCAATATGTGCGATGTGCCTTGTCAGTCACACCACACCTATTGGGTGCCCTTTATTTTGGAGTGAGCGCTCAACTTCCTCACCATAGATCTAAGACTCTTATAGACAGTAAGAGTTCCTTAGTCCTAAAAGACTTCTACTGATTAGGTGAACACTTAACCTAACCATATATACTTAGAAGAGTTAGTCATAGAAATATGTTATGCCTTAGGGGTTTAGGAGGACTTGCCTACTCTATAGCCTAAACCCAATCCTTGCTTCCTTCTTTCAAACCAAATCTCAAATCAAATCAAAATTTTAATACCATAAATTCAAACTCCAAATCCCTTCCCAAGCCCTTCAATTTTATCTTATGGATTTAGCCTTAACCAAATTCAAATGTACCCCAATCCAATTGATTTTCTTAATTATCAAACTCAATCTCAAATAAAATTCCACATCATAAATCAATTCTAGGCTCCAAATGATTAAAACCCAAATCAATTCAATTCCCAATTTTATCTCTTTTAGCCAAATTCTTGAACTTGGCTAAATGTTACTCAAATCAATTCAGAACTCATAGATTCATTCATGATTCAATCAATCCTACACTCATTGACCTAAATATAAACATAACCCATCATTCTCAAACCAAATCCAAGCTAACCTAAATCAAACTCAAGTTAGCCCTTTTGGCTTGAAATTGTCATATGAACCAAAATTTATTTGGCTTCAAACCACATGCAATTGGATTTATATTTCAATCATAGTCTCATGTGTGAGTTCAACTAAACTTGAATAAAGCCATGATCAAGCCAATTAACCCATTTAGGTCCACTTGACCAAAAGTGACCTAAAATATCTTTCTGAGGCAAGTTCTAATCCAACCCATATTGGATTGAACTAAGCCCATCCAAACCTCACAACATGATCAACAATAACCCTAGGGTGATCAATTGTCTTGAATTGGCTCAAACCAAGTCAACCTAGCCCGTTGACTAAGTAAACACTTGGCCTAAATAAAATCCAAACTAGCCAAAATCCACCATATGCCAAATTGATTAAAACTATTGATTCAAACCCACTTATAATCAATGATTGAACATGACCAAACCTTCACTTGAGTCAAACCAAACCTAATTGGCCATTCGACCCAAGTTGACTCAAACTGACCTAAAAAGCCAAAATGGGTCAAATCATGATTTGATCTAAATTGATTGTAATCAATGGCTCAAGTTCAATCCAAATCACTTATTGAACTTGAACAAAGCCATAATTAATCCCAATTGACCAATTCATCAACTTGACCACCCAACCTTGCCCAAATTGACCTAAAGGGTCAAATTAGCCATAATCCAAATTGAATCCAAATTAAACCAAACCAAAGCCTACAATCAAGTTCAATTAGCTAATTGAACTTGACTTAAAACCTAACCTAACCCAATTTGGGCAAATTGATCAAATTGGTCAACTTCACCCATTTGACCTATATGAACCCAAATGAACCATAATCAAATCCAATGCAAATTGAACCAAACTAATGACACCAATACACTCAAATTGGTCATGTGAACTTTACCCAACCCTTGGTTTGACTTAATTTGACCAATTGGTCAACTTGACCCAACCTAACCCAATTTTACCTAAATAGGTCAAATCAAGCCAAATCAAATCAAATAAACTACAAACCACTTGAAATTTGGGCTAACCCACTTTTGACCCATCCCAAATCTATCCAAATCAAACCCATGGCCAAATGACCATTTTGCCCTTGGGTTTAGGGCATCCCATGAGATAAAACACATGCTCATTGGATCATTTTCTCCCCCTAGCCACTTGGCACCCAACCATAGGCCCACTTAGGCACCTTGGACCATGGCTGACCTAACCCAACAATGGTTGGGTCAGCCATGATCAGTGGGGAGGTGAAATCTTCTCCCCATCCCCATTGGAGCTTTCCAAATGGACATAGGACACCCACTACTCCCTTGGTAACCACTCTCACATCCTCCTCTACTCGATGGAAGCTAGCTAACATGATTCCCTGCCCAAATTGAGCTCCCCATCTCACCATTGGATCCAAAAGCTGAAACAACCATTACCATCCGATCCAAGGAATGAGGGGTTATACCCCCCTCATTCTAACTCAATCCTAGAGAGGCACACTCGAATCAACCCTAACAGCCAAGCAAAGAGTTCCCAAAGTGATTTCCCAGCCTCCCTAAGCTCCCCAAAATCCCCATTTTTAATTTTGCACAAAACTGAAATAAGGGAGGCCACCTTGAATTCTCATTTGCTCAAATCTCCAACAAAATGCAGTTAACTTTGCACACACCTTCCATGGAGCTAAACAAGTGAGAACAAGTCCTTTCCCAAGCTTTTTGACGGTCGGAGGGTAGAGTTCAATCAAACCCAATCATCTACGTCTAGTGGATTTGTCTTCCGAGCAAACTACACCAAATCAAGGCTCATGCGGCTCAATAGAGCTTCATTTCTACCAAACGAAGCTTTCTCAATTGTTAGACCATCGGCCATAAGCTCCGGTGAGGTATGCCATTGAAATCGATCCTTGAATGAAAATATGTTAGTCTTTTGTGAAAGAAATTTTCATGTCATGCATTTTCCACCATTGGATATGATTATTCTGCTTCCCCAAAGGGGTGGAATCATTCACATCTCCATCCAAGCTTGGGTGGGCTCAGATTGAGCAGTGATCGATAGATGGTAGCCATTGTTCGATGCTCAGGAGGAGATAGATCATGGACCATCCATCCCGCATGATCGGAATGGACGATCTTGATTAGATCACGCTTAGAGCCCCTAATTAATCTCTTGAAAATATGAGTTTAATCGTGGCCGTCTGATCTTAGATCGAACAATCCATAGAGTTACCATGTGCACTGCCAGCTAAGTCATGACTTGGATGTGACAACTTAAATAGTGAATCCCATTGTGTCACATGGAAAGCGCGTCGCGTCAGCCACCACATCGCCCGATGGGATTAAGGCTTTAATTAAGGCCAATTAATTATTTTTTAATTCTGAAACTTCCTAAATTCATAACTAACTCTAAAAAAATATAAAAAGTACAAACTCAGGCTCATTTTAAAGATATTTTAGAGTAGAATCCAAAAAAATATTATTAATTGATTTTGAGCAATAAATTTGGCTTAACTAAGGTTTAATTAGAAATATAATTAGTCTAATCACTCCCTAATTAATCCTCCAATTAATCTCAAACTTTTTGTGCATGTTTAAGGGGATGACCTCTGCCTCCCTATTTTTTTGGAATTTTATTGGTTGCTTAATTAGGGAAAAAAATGGATTAAGCCTTAATCACTTTCTTAATATAATTAGTGATAATTAAGCAAATGGATAGTAAATTAATCAATCAATTAAGCTTATTAACCTCATTAATGATGAGGATTAGGACTCCCTCTTCCAATCTTTTCTTTAAGTCTTCTCTAATCCCTCTTGAATAATTAATTAATTAACACCCCTTAATTAATTAATCAATAAGATTAATCAAAATCTAAGTCATACATGAACCTTAATCAACTAATTGAAAGGATTTAGGGATTGAGATTTGGTCTCTCTTCTTTGCCTCTTTCTCTAAGCCCATCTCATTTTGCTTGGTTAAGGTTAATTTAAGTTTAATCAACTAATTAATAAATTTAATTAATTTAATTGAATCTATTTCTCTAATTTAATCTTGGTAGCTCTTTGGGTGTCCAATGACCCAAAGTGAGAGATGATGAAATTATGTTTAGCTCATATGTGTGAGAAAATCATAAAAGAAGTTAAGTGAGATCCCTTAAGCCTAATTAATTATTAATCATGAGCCAACTACATTAGGTCCCTTTCATTTCTTAGGAATATTACAAATTTACTTTTCATTTGGTTGCATATCATATTAGCTCATTATTAGTTGGTTAATTAACTTAAGGTAATGTAAGTAAGGGTTAATTAATCCACTTAATTTATACCCTAACCTAATTAAATCATATAATTAACTTAATTATTTCTTCCTTGAATCAAAATTAACTCACACATGGAGAATGGGATCAAGATCAGCAAACCTCTTTCATTTTCCTAAATCAAGCTCAACTCAAAAATGAAATGGCATTAAAGAAACTTTGGTTTATTTTAAATAGCCTTATTCAGTATAATTGTCCTTAGGACTTAGTTGGGTTTGAATGAAATCACATTCTTGTATTATTTTATTTCTTTCCACCCATGTTAAATGTTGCTTGTCATATGTAATCATGCATTCATTTCTTTTAAAATTAACTAAATGAAATGGTTTCTTTTATGTCTAATTGCATGTGTTGCTTTAAATAAAATAGGTGTGGCTATTATTACTATTAAATCAAAAACTATTTTCAAAAAAACCTATAAATCAATTAAAATGGATGGAGTGATGTTAAGCACAAGTACCTGTAAGTTTTCATGTGATAATGATATAAGATATGCAATATGAAGTTCTCTTTCCTCATCCGACATGGATTCACATAGGATTTACAAATGTATAGTTCATTTGAAAAGAACATAACATTTGCCTAAATCTACTCCTATGCATCTCCATGTTAAGACTTAGGAAGAATTTCACATCATATATGTAAATAATATAATCAAATCAAATATCACTTCTTACATGACTTCTTATTCTTGGCATTCTTTATGTACATTCATATGTATTTGAGAAAAGAGGTATATTAATTTGGACACCTCTGGACTGCGAGGCATTAAGTAGCCCTAGGTAGGTCTTGTACCTTACGCCCCTAGTGTATACATATGTATGTGTGATGTAACTGATGAAAAAGGATCATAATCAAATAAATCAAATACAACTTTTGCAAGGGTTTTCCTATCCTTATAGTTGCTTATACATCTACATGTATCTAAGAAAAGTGGTATATTAGTATGGACACCCCGAGGCTGCGAGATTTTAATTAGCCCTAAGTAGGTCTTATACCTTACGCCCCTGGTGTAGAGCAATGGCGACATACTCACTTAAAACTTTTATACTTGTGAATGTGTATTTAGCTAATGGATAAAAAATTCCTTTTGTCTATGAAAAATAGACATGCATTCATAATTTAATCAAAATAAAATATTTAAATTCCAAAAATATTTCTCTGCATTCATCATTTAAGTGTGCTAAGATTTATAATGCATGTATAGGTGTGCTTAGAAATTAATCATATGCAAGATATATATGATGGAAAGAAATGAATGAACATGTGTTATGTGATAACAATTCATTGTAATTAATCTTAAGACGTCTTTCTTATTGAATAGGGTGATTTAGAGTGAACCTGAACTTAGTATTAATTAAAATATAAAATAAGTCATTCACTAAAGTAAATTGATTAATTAACTTGCTTTAGAAATGACTTAAGGTAGGGATGGAAGAGAGATTCCCTCTCTTTCTTCTCTTTATAACAGTTAGTTGTTAAGTGTAAGCCATATAAAACAAAAGGAAAAAATTAAGTAAAATCTTCAAATAAATTAAATCACTTAAAGAGAAATCAACCCCTTCATAAATTAAATTTCTCACACTTAGCAAATTACAACTCTAAAGCCTAGTTAGGACATACCACACAAGCTTTAATGCACACACATTAGACTAAGTCACAACTTATAGCTTTATGTTAGAGCGGTGTATGGTTTAATGTATGCTTATTTTATGATGTATTATTGTAGACTGGATGTTATGGTGTATGTGCGTAGTCCGGATGTTAGGTTAATACTAGCCTAATTATGCTTTCTGTAGGGGGTTGTGCTGAAGGGGTCATTAAATAAAAATATAAATATTTTTTTGTTGTGGTGGTTGCTTAGCCCCTAAACATAACCCAAGTTAGGACAGGCAGGCTTGGTTACCCATGTGTGGGGTGCTAAGTCCAAATTATTAATATAACTGCTTAGGTTGTATGGTGTGTTTAGCTAACATTTGTTTTGCAAGTGTAGCTAGATTTACTTTTCTTCTTTTAATGTAATTTTAAATTATGATTAGGATGAGTGTTATGGGGGATTAGGATGAGCATTGGTTATAAGACCAAGTCTTATGTACCATGTGATGCCTTTATAGCAAGCACATCGAAATCAAGCCAAAATGAAATACTAAAGGGAGCAAATAAAATGAAGAAAATGAAAGATGAAGAGATGAAGAATGAAGACCCCTATAACATTCATCATTTGTAATTATTCTTTTGTAATCTAGGTTTTATAAGGGAAAGGCTCGGCTACCCATATTTCTTTTCGGGTTGTACGATTGTACCCGATCGCATCGACTTTTTATTCTCTTGTGAAAGCTTTTATAAAATAGTTTGATGTTTTGTTTAGCTTGTGCATTAAAAAAAGCATGCCTTTTCAAAATTTATTTATGATTGGTGATTGTTGTATGACCTAGATGCGATTAAGCTTTTACAAAAAAAAAATTTCTATCCCACTAACAAACTCATAACTAAACTTTTAAAATAACTTATAACCTCACATAAAGCTTAGGTATTAAATCAATACAATAAAATATGTAGCAATCCCTTAGCTGGATGTTGTATGTTTAACAGCACACATATCATCTTATTTCACTCATGATTAAAGAGGGCTTCCATCTATGCTAGATAGAAGGGGCTTAACCTTTGAGAGCCTATGATGAAAGAACACCTCTTTCTCTTTTGATTTGGCCCATAACCAACTTCTCATGCATTTAGGCATAAAAAATCCCATAGCTTGTGTAAATATAAAAAGTCCCAAATTGAATGAAATTTGATAAAAATTTGCATTAGATTTAAGTCATTATTCACACCCTTCATGCTCTATTCTTTTAGGAAGTCATTTTAAGAACTTAGTTTCTTTTCTAAATAACAACAACCTAACCATCTTGCAAAAGCATAGGACTTGTCTACATGGATTTAAAGTATAAGAAAAGTTAGCTGGCTACCACTCTAAACAGTCATAAGTCCAATAGTCGGGTAGTTTATCCTCTTTTATAGAGGTAAACTGTATACCCACTTTCACCTTAGATTTAGGTCATGCTTTGGCACTTGACAAAGCTCTCTAGATTTAAGATCCGAGGTTGTTGTTTCCCTTTGAGGCTACAAGCATAAATCCTCACCTCTTAGGCATTTCCACAACCTTATATTGTGGAATTATAAGTCCAAGATTTCTAATGAAATTTTAACTCAAATAAATAAATCCCCTCAATTTCAAAAATATAAAGCCCTACCATAGGATAGATTGGAGTGGTCACTATGCTTTCTAGCATCATGAGCACTCCCTACTCATCTCCTCTAGTTTCGATAATAACTCTTCCCTCTTGATCTATCCCACTTGATTTTCTAAAATACAACCAATTTTTCGATAGTCCTATCTTTGAATTCTTTGGAGACAATAATCGCCTACTTTAATAGAGAGTATTTTTAAGGGATTCATTTTTCCTTAAGATGTAATTAACTATGGGGGCTTGCCCTCATAAGAAACTTTAGAACCCCATTTAAATAAACTTTACTTTATTCATCCATGTAAAGTAGGGAAAAAATCTCTCGTATATTCGAATTCCCATCATGCCTTAGGAGACCTTATTAGGTGATTAGGTCCATTACAGGGTAGTGACTTCTATCTTTTGAGATAGTATATTATTCCTCAATGTCATACCCAATCACCTCAATAAGTACACCCTCAAATCTGTGTGGTGTCCTCCCCCCCAATGAAATGAATCCAAAAATAAACACCACAATCCCCTACTCATCTTCCCTTAGCTTCGATAATAAGTCTCTCCTTTTGATCCATCCCTTTTGATTGCTTAAATATAACCAATTTATTGATAGTCCTATCTTTGAAATCTTTGGAAACAACAATCACCTACTTTAATCGAGAGAATTCTTAAGGGATTCACTTTCCTTAATATATAATTAACTATGGGGGCTTTCCCCCATAAGAAACTTTAGAACCCGATTTAAATAAACTCTACTTTATTCATTCATGTAAAGTAGGGGAAAAATCTCTAGTATATTCGAAGACCCATCATGCCTTAGGAGTCCTTATTTGGTGATTAGGTCCATTATAGGGTAATGATTTCTATCTTTAGAGATAGTACACTATTCCTCAATGTCGTACCTGATCACCTCAATAAGCACACCCTCAGATCTGCATGGTGTCCTGCCCCCATATACACATCTCCAAAAATAAACACCACACATGACTTGACCTTCAATTGAAGAAAAATAAATCCAATTGGCTCTTATGATTCAAGTTTACCCAAATTGACCTAAAATTCTAAATTGGGTCAAATTAAAATATAAACCAAATTGATTGCAACTAATAGCTCAAGTTCATTCCAAATTGATTGTGAAACTTGACCAAAGCGATATTTGAACCCAATTGACCTACTTAGCCCAAATTGACCTAAATGGACAAATTGGCCTAAACCTTAACCAAATTTAAATTAATTCAAACCAAAGTCTACAATCATCTTCTATTGATTAATCAAACCCAAACCAACACCAAACCCAAGCCAATTTGGGCAATTTGGTCAAATTGGTCAATCTAACCCATTTGACCCAAATGAGCCTTAAATCTAAGCCAAACTAAACCAAACCAATAAACCAAAACACTTCAAATCATCATATGAACTTGACCCAACCCTTGGTTTTAACTAATTTGACCAATTAGTCAACTTAACCCAAATTGACTTAATTTGACCTACATGACTCAAATTGAGTCAAATCAATTCCAAATCACTTAAAACTTGGGTTAACCCACCTTGAACTCATTTTGAACTAGCCTAAATCAAATCCAATGCCAAATGACTATTATATCCTTGGATTAAGGGTATCACATGAGACAAATCGCCCATTAAAGTGGTCATTATTTCTCATTGACCACTTGGCAACTCCCATTGGTCTACCTAAGCACCTAGGACACTACCCAACTTGACCCAAGGGGTGGTTGGGTTGGCCATGACCCATGGGGAGGTGAACTCACCTTACCTCCCCCATTGGCACATTTGAAACCCAAGGACAGCCACTATCCCCCCTTGGCAGCCACTCCCTTACCTTTGGCCACTCAAACTGGGCCACCTAGGATGATTCCTTGCCACCCAAAGCCACCACCGACGACTGAACGACCATTAGAAGCCAAATGAACCACAACCATCTGATCTAAGGGAGGAGGGGCTATACCCCCCTCACTTCAATCCAAATCAACACATTGAGCATCCTTAGAGCCCTAACAGTTAGAGACGAGTTCCCTGGAGCAGTTTTCAAATGTTTCGAGCTCCCCCATTTCCAGAATTTTTGAAACCAAAACATGGCATCCATTCCTTCGATCCAACTCCCTCATTTCCTCACCAAACTCAAATTAACTTCACACACACCATCCCCACACCTTATCGAGCAAGATCAAATCACTTCCTTAGCTTCCCGACCATCGGAGGTAGGACTTCAATCAGAACCAAGCTCCAAAATGATGGTGCTTGGTCCATAGAGTGAACAATGAGGAATTGATCCAATTGTTGCTCAACAGGACTTCGTCTCCACTTGACGAAGCTTCCTCTATCGAATTCGCCACTGGTCTTGAGCTTCGGCAAGGTAATTTCATTAAAATTGAGCATTGGATGTTTTTTGTTTGAGATTTTCAAAGAAAACTTGCATGCCATTGGATCCCTTTGGATCCTTCATGCAAAGGTGTGGGATCTGTTTGGAGTTGATCTGAGCTCGAGTGAGCTCGGATCAAGTGAGGAATGGTGGATGGCCTCCAACCTCCCTCATTCGTGTGACGACGGATCATGCATCATCCGTTCCACATGATTGGAATAGATGGTCATAATTAGATCCACTAGATTGATCTGATTAAGTTCTTAAGGAATTGTGTGATCGATCTATGCCATCAGATCCAAGATCGAGTGGAGATGAAAAAGTGTCTGTTTCCAAGTCGCCGATGACGTATTTAAGTGACCAATTCTGCGGTGTGATACGAAAAGCATGCCATGTCAACAGTCTGCATGGCATCGACGAGATTAGGCTTAATTAGGGCAAATTAATTGATTTTAAATTCTTAAACTTCCATAATTCATAACAAATCATAGAAAAATAAAAAAATACAAATAAATATTCATTTTAAAGGTATTTCAGAGGAGAATTATTTAAAATTAATACTAAGTGATTTTGAATAGTAATAAAGGCTTAATTTGAGTTTAATTTAGAAACTTAATTAGCTTAATTACTCTTTAATTACTCAAATAATTAATCCGAAACTTTGTGGGTTAGTTTAATGGGGTGACTTCTACCTCCCATAATTTTCTTCAAATTTATTACTTAGTTAATTATGATAATTAATTATTTGGGCCTTAATCACTCTCTTAATTAATCTAATTAATTAATGAACCTCTTAAACATTAAAGAAATAATTAATTAAGCTTGCTACTCACTATTGAACAGTAAATGGGCAAGGGGAATGGGGTTAGGACCTCTTTTCTAATCTTTTCCCTATGTCCATTCCATTTAAAAGGAAAATTAATTAAAAAAATGAGATTAATTAAAAGTTCAATTAATTAATTAATCAATTTATCAAATCGTAATCACATCATAACCTAAGTAATTGAATCATGGGTAGATCTTTAGATGTTTAATAACCTAAAGATATTTAACGAAACTATGGTTAACCCACATGTCTAGGGAAACCATGAGAGTACTTAATTAAGTTTCTTAATTTAATTAATCATTAATTGTGAGCCAATTGTATTAGGCCCGTTTTATTTCTTAAGATCATTTCTAATCTATTTTTCAATTCATGTGCATATCATGTTGGCTCATAATTATTTGGATAATTATATTAAGGTAACATTGGAAAGGGTTAATCATAAAATCAACTTACTTATATTTCATTAAACTAAATTAATTAACAAACATGGGAATGGGTTAGGATCAACAAATTTTTTCCTCGCATCCTTAAATCAAATCAAAACATAAAGTTAAAAATGGCACAAAGAAGCTTTGGTTTACTTTGAATGGATTTATTTAATATGATTGTCCTTAGGAATTAATTTAATTGAATGAAATCATGTGTTTGTGTTTATTTATTCCTTTCCAATCATGTTAGATATTGTATGCCATTTGAAATCATGCATTCATTTTTTTCAAAACTAATTAAATCAAATAAATTTTCTTTATGTAAGCTTGCATGTGTTGGATTAATTTATAATATGTGTGGCTATTATTACTAATAAATCCAAATTACTTTCCAAAGTTTATAAATCAATTACATTGATTAGAGTGATGGTAGTTATGAACACATATAAGCTTTGCATGTGCTTATAGCTTAGTTATGTGAGGGTAGTGATTTTATATGTATTTGAATGGTAATAAGTAGTCTGGACATTCTGAGAATACGAGACTTTAGCTAGCTCCAAGGAGGTCATTTGATTAACTCACTTCCCTGGTTAACAATGACACATACTTATTTGATTTCATTTACATGCATTTTTATATTAAAATTTAGATAGAACTTTAATTCACATGCATAAATGATTCAATCAAATAAAAAATGCAATTTTTCCATGGTTTTCCTTCTTTTATTTAATCATACATTCATTGTGTAATGAGATAGCAAAGTATATAATCTGAACATCCTGGAAATACTAAACTTTAGCTAGCCCCAAGGAGGTCATTTGATTATCTCACTTCCCTGGTTAACAAAGGCACATACTTGCATCCATAATTGACTAAGTGATTGAATTAATTAGTCAAGTGATTTGGAGATTTCTTTCTTATATTCAGGTATATAAATTTACATATGTCTGAATGTAAATGAGTATATAGTTTGGACTTCTCGGGAATACGAGGCTTTAGCTAGCCTCAAGCAGGTCATTTGACTACCTCGCTTCCCTAGTTAATAATGGCATGTACCTATTTAATTTCATCCCTATACATTTTTGTATAAAAATTTAGATAGAACTTTAAATTAATATTATTAAATAATTCAATCAAATTTCATCCCTATTATTCTTTTGTGTTAGCTTATAAAATTATTTGGTGATTTATTTAGTTTGTGCACTAGAAATGGCATGTTCTTCATAGTTTTTTATGATTGATGTTTTAATGTATGGCTTGGATGCGATTAGGCTCTTAGAGTAAAATTAATTTTTCTACCCCAACTAATCACTCAACCAATTTTTTAACAACTCATAACCTCACCATAAATCTTAGGTCTTAAATAAGATAATTAAAAGATTTAACAACCCCATAGATGCATATTGTATGTCTCACATCATGCATGCATCTTGAATCACTCTTGTAAAATGAGGGCTTCCATCCTTACACACATAGGGACCGCTTAACCCATGAGAATAATCCCTACTAACAGAGCTTCAGCCTCGTTCTCTTTTGATTTGGCCAATAATCCATTTCATCATGCATTTAGTCATATAAAAATCTTAAAGCCTTCTTCAAAATGATGTGTCAAAAATAAGAATAAGAATTTGAATAGATTTCATATTAGATTAAGACATTATTCATATCACTCATGCTCTAGTCTCTTAGGGAGTGGGTTTAGAATTTTAATCTCTTTCTCATTAAATAATAACCCTAGCCATCATACAATTCATAAGACCAGCTATATAGTTTTAAAATCATAGGAGGAGTTAACTGGCAACCACTCCAGTTGATTATAAGTCCAGAAGTTGAACGGTTCATCCTCACTTATGGAGGTGAACCTTTAAGTCCACCTGTCACTTAGATTTAGGTTATGCTTTATCTCATACTAATGCTCCCTAAAATTAAGATTTGAGGTAGCTGTTTCTTTCAGGCTACAAGCATAAATCATCACCTCTTAAGCATTTCCTACAATCTTGTGTTGATAGATTATAAGCCCTAGCAATCTATTAAAATTCAACTCAAACAAATAAATCTCTTCACTTTCAAATATATAAAGCTCAATTATAGGATAGATTGGAATGCACACTAGGCTTCCTAGAATCATGAGCATTTCGTACTTCCTCCCTTTGGATTTTGAAAATAAGCCTTCCCCTTGAACTTTTCCAATTGATTTTCTAAACATAACCAATCCTTTGATAGTCTAATCTTGAAATCTTTGGAGATTATAATTGTCTACTTTAATTGAGAGTATTCTTAGGGAATTTTATTCTCTTAGATTTAATTAACTATGGAGGCTTGCTTCCATAGAGAACTTTAGAACTCGGATTTATATAAACCCTATTTTATTCATCCATATAAAGTAGGAGAAAAATATATGATACATTCGAAGACCCATCATGCCTTAGGAGTCATTATTAGGCGATTAAGTCCATTGAAGAGTGATGTCTCTATCTTTTGAGATAGTATATCATACCTCAATGTTGTACCTGATTGCTTCAATAAGAACCCCTTATGATCTGTGTGGTGTCCCCCATACATCTGAAAATAAACACCACAGGAGCATTTGAAGTCCAAAGGGCATGACAAGCCATTCCTAAAGTCCATCAGGGGTCTTAAAGGCCGTCTTCCCCCCATCTACTGATCTAATCTAAATTTGATGCCACTTTTTAAATAAACCTTTTAAAAAAAATTGCTCTTGAGATTAAATCTAGCATATCATCTAATCAAGGAATAAGAAACTTATACTTGATAATAATTTTATTTATTGCCAAACTATCAACACACATTCGCATGTTTCATCTATCTTTGAGTTAATAATGCTTAAACTACACAAGGGCTAAGACTCTCTTGAATAAAACACTTTTTTTAATAATTCCTCAACTTGTCTTTTAATCTCAACATGCTCAGTAGGGTCATTCTATAATGTGGAAGATTAAGAAGTTGAGAACTGGATAAGAACTCAATAGCATGTTGAATGTCCCTTAGAGGAGGTAGCTCATCAGGAAGCTCATTGGGTGCAATATCTTGAAAATCAAAAAGAAGGGAAGAGACCACAGTAGGTATGTGAGTCTCATTAGAGTATAGTATGACTTCTTTGCCTATAATAAGTGAAGAAGAAATGGATTAGAAAATTCTTTTCGTAAGGCTCCAAAACTTATCGTTTCTTTGGGGTCAAAGAAGGAAGAATATATGTTTTTAAGCAAGAATCATAAATGGTAGTATTAACCCTTATAGTAGGATTTTCTATGATAATTAATTGAATTTTTGGCATTTTTCTTTAATAGAGGCTTAGGTTGCAAGTCAGAAGTTATTTTGCGTGGTGCTATAGAAGGTGTTTTTCGATTGGCTTTATTGGTAAGAGTTTAATAGTCTTATTATTATGTTTAAAAGTATAAGTATTTTCTTTACCATAGTGAATAACATTCATATCATACATCCAAGGTTATCCTAAGAGAATATGAGCAATGTCCATAGGGAGACATCACACCAAATTTGATCCTCATAGCTTCCTATTTTAATTGGAACTGAACATCGATTGGTGATGGGAAGAGATGTATGGTTTACCCAGCTAACATGAAATGGATCAGGGTGAAGTTCAGATTTTAGGTTAGCTTGATGTAAGGTGTGTGTTGAAATGACATTCATAGCACTTCCTCCATCTACAACTAACCTGCATCTCTTTTCTTCACACAAAACATACATGCTAAAATTTTCTTTCTCCTCTAATCTTCTGCCTTATTTTTAATTACATAAGACATCTCATCAAATTAACCTGAGGTTAACCTGAGGGTCATCAGTTAATTCTAATTCTTCATCAGATAATGGGGTGTCATCAAAAAATTCTTCTAGAATATCATCTATTGGATTATCAACTTCTTCTAAAAATAAGATTTAAGCTTTACATTAATTTTGCATATGATCCTTTTTATGACATTTAAAACATAATACTTCCCTAGTGCTCTTAGAGCTCCCTTCAATTGAAGTTTTAGGCAAAGGGGTCAGGCCATTTGGATGGGTGGGTCTAACAATAGATCTATGGGATGAAATGAAAGGTACTTGACTTTTAGTTTTAGAGATGAAAGCAAATTTCTTTTGTTGTTCAACCAATAAGGCATAATAAAATGCTTCCTCTAAAGATTGTAGGTCAAATAATTTAACTTCATTTCTAATGTATGTCCTAAGTCCAATAACAAATTTTTTGGCAAATTGTCAATCATTATTAGGATAATCAGTTCTAGAAACTAGATCTTCAAAATTATTCAAGTATTCAGTACAAGATGATTACCTTATCTCAAAGTTAATAATTGACTATGCAGCTTCTTATCATGATGCCTAGGATAGTACTTTACTCTTAACATTTCTTTTATTTCTATCCAAGTGAGGTTTGTCCTTCCTAATCTTTGTTCTCTATCTAAAGTATTTTTCTCATAAAATTTAGCATGTCCTATAAATTTCACTATAGCAAAAATAACCCTTTGGAAATCATCCATTTTATACTGATCAAAAAAGTTATCCATTTGAACTAACCAATCGAGAAATTTATTTTGGTCATGTATACCATCATAAGTTGGGGCTTCTACTTTAACTCTTCGAGATGGATCATTAAAGTCTTATGTAGTCTTAAAATAATTTTCTCCCCTTCCACCATTTCTAGCAATTGATGGTTTTCTAAGTGGTTGATTTTCTCTATGGTTTGGATATGAATCTTCTTCGTCTATCCCTATAAGCATAATCTAAGCTGGTATTTGAGGAGAAGTTGGTACTCTATTATTTTGTAGATGAGCTATAAGAGTTTACATTTATTCTTTAAGTTTTTGCATTTGATTCTTACTTTGTTCTATTATTTGTTGAGTTTTTAATTCATTATCATAGATCCTAAGATCTAAGGCATCAACGAATCTAGTTAAATTTTCAACTAGGTCCTGAGAGATAGATTTTGGTGCCATAAGATTTTTTTTAAAAGAAAAAAATAATATATAAAAATGGGGGATCAAAAAATAAAATAAAATAAAATAAACAAGTATAATATAATTGTGCAATTAAAGTAAAATTTTAGGCTAAGAGAACTTCTAGGTGACGAGGGGGGTACAAGACCACTTAAATCCCAAGCTCTCCTTAGACAATTTAGGTCTTTTTGACAAAGTTCTATTTAGCTTCCAAAATTACCAAGTTTAACACACTTATATTATTATGCATGCATATTTTTTTATTTTTTTAATATAATGAAAAAATTACTCAAATTTACCGAGCCTCTTTTTTTTAAGAAAGTAAGTTATCATAAGTTAATCAGAGAAATTTCTACAATTAACCATAAATAATAACAAAGAAAATAAAGCAAGCAATTAAATTTTTATTTGCATTAATGGCTAGGTTTCTTTTAGGGTGAAGCACTACCTCACTAAGCTGCTCTCTCTTTTTATTTAAGGGTGGGGGGTGCGCTAGTTCACACAATCGGAAAATGACTAAAATATATAATGGAGCTTACTAATTAAAATTTTATGCTATCACCATAAACTTTCAAGCAATATATATCTTTCCAAGCTACTAATATGTATTAAAATTATTATATAAAAGAAAATTAATTAACTTCACAAGTCCAAGAAGAACTCACAAGTTTAAAGACAAGTTCACAACTTGAGATGCTCCATTTGTTTAAGTAAACTTTTGACCTAATTTTCTCCTTCCAGGCTTTGCTTTGAAACTAAATTTGATAGAGGTGGGTGTTCTTTCTTTTGGGTGAGATTGAGAGAACTTGCATATTGGAGGTGAGGAAAGAAGATATGTTGGACAACTTCCCACCAAAGATTGCCAAGATTTGGCCACCAAGTTCTCGAACTACAAGAATAACTCAAATAATTTGTAATTGCCAAAAGATTTCCTTTCATCATAGCAAGGGGGGATATATAGCCATTACAAACATCTTTCAAATGAAAAGAATTCAAAACATGGAGAAAAAGATGGGTGGCCACATAAATGTGAAGCATTAAGTTGCCTTATTATTTTATGCCATCCACACATTTCATATGCTATTATTTTATGTAAATTCAACCACCTCACATGTCATGCTTTGAATTTTTAAATTGAAAATTTCAAACATAGAGTTTCTAGAAGAAAATAAAAAATTACATCAATAGAAAAAGATGAAATCATAAAATGGGCCTTAGCAGGCTAATGGGCTAAGCCTTCTTCTTTCTTGAACTTTCTTGGGCTTTAGTTTGAGATCTTGTAAATGGACCTTAAGCTTTAATTTTTGGACCCACGTGATGTTCTACATCAAAGAGCACACTGCATCTGTTGACCTCATTTTTAGAATGAGCTCTCAACCCCTCCATCTTAGACGTAGGACTTCTCTTAGACTTTAAGAGTTCCTTAGTCTTAAGGCACATCTAGTGATTAGGTGGACACTTAACCTAGCCCTAGAAGACTTAGAAGAGTTAGCCAGAGGAATAGGTCATGCCTTAGGGGTGTTAGGAAAACTTCCTACCATTAGCTTAAACCATTCCTCACTTTCTTTCATTCAAGTAAAACTCCAAATCAATCTCATTTGATTTTCTTCAAACTCAAATCAATTCCATATGATTGAAATCTATGATTAAAACCCATGATCAAAATCCATCAAAAACTCCTAAGTTCAAATCTTCCTAAGTTCTTAATCTTCCTCTTAAGGACTTAGCTAAATCATGATCAAAACCAATTCAAATCTTTGAGCTTTTTTCATAATTCATTTATATTCACATATGTGAATGAAATATAAATTCAAACCAATCAAACTAAACTCAAAATTCCAAATCAATTCATGAAATTTTCCTAAGTCCCTTTAATTTTCCATTAATGGACTTAGCCAAAATCAACTCTAAACCAATTCAAACTCATGGGATTTTCTCAAAACTCATTTATATTCTCATTTATATTCACATATCTAAATGAAATATAAATACAAATCAGTCAAATCAAATCCAACAATTAATCTCCAAAACTCTAAAATTTTTCTAGGTCCTTTAAATCTTCTTAATGGACTTAGCCTAAATCATGATTAAACCACTTCAAATCCTTGAAATTTTCTCATGATCCATTTATATTCTCATTTATATTCACATATATAAATGAAATATAAATTTAAACAATCAAAACCAATTCCAAAAATCAAACTCAAATTCACTCAAAATCCAATCTAAGCCTTTCAAGTCAAAATCTTGAACTTAGCCAAATCAATTTCAAATCAAGCCATACTCATGATTTTTCTTCATAATTCAATAAACCCTACAATCATGAATCCAAATCTAAATACAAACTTCAATCACCAAATCAAAAATCAATTCAAAAATCAAAGTCAAATCCTTTCATGTTCACCCTTTGAATATGAAATTGTCAAATGAACCAAAACCCATTTAACTTCAAACCACTTGCAAATGGATTTCTATTTCAATCATAAGTCCATATACAAGTTCAATCAACTTCAAATCAAGCTTTGACCAAGTCATTTGACCCACTTAGGCTCACTTGACCCAAAGTAACCCAAAGTACCCTTATGAGCTAAATTCTAATCCTAACCAAATTAGATTGAACCAAACTCATCTATGCCTCTCATCATGGTCAATAATCATCATGGGATGATCAATCAATCAAATTGGGTCAAACCAAGTCAAACTTAAGGGTTGACCAAGTCAACACTTAACCAAAAATGAAATCTAACATAGCCAAAATCCACCATAGGCCAAATTGATTGAAACCATTGATCTAAGTTCATTCATGACCTATGTTTAAACTTGACCAAGTCAACATTTGAGCCTAACCTAGCCCAATTGGTGACTTGACCTAAGTTGACCCAAGTTGACCCAACTTGACCTAAAAAGTCAAAATATGTCAAAACTTGATCTAAGGCAAATTGATTCAAACCAATGAGTCAAGTTCATTCCAAACCACTTGTTGAACTTGACCAAAGCCTCAATTGGCCAACTAGACCTAACCTAGCCCAATTGACCTTTGACCCAACTTGACCTAAAGGGGTCATGTTGAGCCAAATTTGAACTTAACCAAAATTGATTAGAAATAAAGATATCAATCCATTCCATATGACTAACCTAACCTAAACCTACCCTTGACCTACCTCAAATAGGTCAAATGGGTCAAATAGGTCAACTTGACCCATTTGACCTAAATGAAGTCATATGAGTCAAATTCAAAACTATACTAAATTGAATCGAACCAAAGCCACCAAAATATTTTAAATGGTTATATGAACTTGTCCCAACTCTTGGTTTGACCCAATTTGACCAATTGGTCAACTTGACCCAAGTTGACCCATTTTGACCTAAATGTGTCAACATGAGCCAAACCTCATCAAATGAATTCCAAATCTCATGAAACTTGGCCAAACCTAGTTTCTCCACATACCCAACATATCCAAATTGAAAAATTAGCAAAATGGTCATTCTACCCCTAGTCCATAGAACAAATTTTGGCCCAAGTCATGAGTAATTTGGTCATGCTCTCTTCATATCCACTTGATACCTTCCTAATACCTCAAGGGGACCTAATGAAGAGTGGTGCACCCAACCCAATGGGTTTGGGTCAGCCCAAATGGACCCAAGGCTAAACCCGACCCCATGGGTCAAATTGGCTCATTCCAAATCCCTCTTCCACTCAATTGAATGCACATGGAGGTTGGCAATCCACTCAAGGCCTCAAAGCGACTATGTGCCAACATCTAACAGTTCAAACAACCCTCCCATTGTGATCAATTAGATCAAAATGGAAAAGAAGCTTGTAGCCATCCGATCCTTCAAGGGGGAGATATACTCCCCCCTAATTCAATTCAAATCCATCAGTCCTCAATTCGACTAAGCCCTAAAGAGTGTTAGGAAAGCTTAGATAGCCTTCCTAAGCATTCTAAGAGGGATTTAAATTTGAGTTTCTCAGTTTTCTCCATTTGAAAAATAGGGGAGCTCACTTGAACTTCCCACTTTCTCCACACTGAAAACAACTCCAATTCCTCTTGCACACTTCCTCTAAGGACCAATCCAAGCACACTCAAGCTTTCATTGGAGTTCCCATAGCAAGGAGAGGAGTAATTGGATCAAAGTCATAAGAGACTTGAAGTGGTGTTGGTCTATAGAACAATCCACTCAACCCCAAGGCCTAAGAATTTCAGGCTTGTCTCATGAAGCTACCTCATCAATCTGGAGCACCGGTGAGGTATGAAATTTTTTGACCACCTAGCATAGGAGGTGTTGGTCTTTTGTGAAAGGAATTTTTAATTCAAGCAAATTCCACCACTGGATGTGCCACTTATTGGCTTTAGATGGTGTGGGTTTAGTTTTGTTTCAATCCAAGCTCAATCGAGCTTGGATCTTCCCCTAGATCATGGACGGTCTCTGTTTAGCCTATGGGAAGAACTAGGGAGATCTTGGCCGTCCATCCGTGCATTTTGGATGGATAGTCGAGATTATTCTCATGTTTAGAAATTAATTTATCCCTTTTAAAATCGCAGAGAGATCCCTGGCCATCCGATCTTTGATCGGACAGCAATGATCAAAGCGCGTCCCCCGCCGCCACACCGCCTTTTGGATGTGATGTTTAAGTGGGGTGCTCATCACGCGAGGCATGTAAAGCGCGTTGATCTCCGCCACCACGCATCGCACTATGAGCTGAGGGATTAGTTAGGATGCTTAATTAATTCTAATAAATCTATGGATCTTCTAAAAATCATATCTCTCTCAATAAAATTTAGAAAATTATGAAATAAAATCCTATGGAAAGATAATTCAACCTAGAATATTTTAAAATTAATTTCAATGGATTTTGAATTATGCTTTTATCTTAGGTTTTATTGGAAATTTCATTTTGCAATTTACCTTTTAATTAAGCCTCTGATTAATCCCAAACTTCTAGGATATATTTTAGGGGATGACTTCTGCCTCTCCTAATTTTCTTGGGATTTATTAAAGGTTTAATTAGGAGAATTACATATGGGTTTCTTAATTACTCTCTTAACCTAATTAGGGATAATTAAGGTGTGATTAGTGGTTTTAATTCATGATTAGAGTTTATTAAGTTTAGATCTAGTAGATAGGAGGTTTAGAGAATAATTTTAGGGCATTTCCCCTAACCTATTCCCTAAACTCCCTTTTCTTTCCTTAATCTTCTTTAATTAAGGGTTAATTCATTAATTATCCCTTTAATTAATTTCTAAAATTCTAAAAACTTATAGAACTTAATTAATCTACTTTGGGGTAGATGCTTAGTTGTTTAATAGCCTAAGTTCAATTAAGGAAATCAAAACCCAATTCATATGTATGAAAGGGTGTTTTGAAATTACTTAAGCTAAACCCCTTAGTTTAATTAACTTTTAATCATGAGCCAAATTGCATTAGGCTTTTCTTATTTAGGTGCATTGCAAATTTAAATTCCTTGTGAGTTTTTATGTCATCTCATTAGCTCATAAATATTTGGTTAATTATACTAAGGTGGTGTATGTAAGGGTTCATTAAGTTACTTAATTCATACCTTAACCTAATTAATACATAAAAATTAATCTAATCATCTAAAAATTAAACAAAAATATCAAACACATGTGGAAATGGGTTAGAAACAATAAACTCATCTCACATTTTCAAAATTAAATCAAACTCAAAACCAAACAAAAATCACTTTGAATTCACTTTGATTTATTTTAAACTTTCTTATTCCATAAGAATGTCTTTATGATTTAATTAAAGTGAATTTGTTTACATGCTTTCATTGCTTTGAATATTTCCCCAACATGTTAAATTTGTATGTCATTTGGTTTCATGCATTCATATTTTTCAAATTCAAATTTAAAAATAAAATTGTTTACTTTATGTCAAATTTGTATGTGTTGGCTAAAATAGAAATATGAGTGGCTATTATCACTACTAAATCCAAATTATTTCCAAAATATATAAATCAATTATCAAATCTGAAAGTGTGTTACTTATATTTTAATTATATACTTGCATGTGAAGAATATATGGATGCGCTTAGCATAGGTTTCCTTTCTCTCCTATGTTAGCATAGTTTTGAATAAGAGTTGGTAAGATGTATGGTTCATTTGAAAAGAGCCTAACACTTACCTAATTCCATATCCTATTCATCCCTATGCTATCACCTAAGAAGGGTTACCTATACTAGCATACATAAATTACATAAACAAAATGAATCAACTAATACAACTTTTGCATTCTTTCTTTCCAATCTATTTCTTTTGTACACATATTTGTATTTAAGGAAAGTGGAATATTAGTCTAGACAACCCTGAGGTTACGAGGCTTTAAGTAGCCCTAAGTAGGTCTTGTACCTTACACCTCTAGTTAACAATGGCACTATACTCACTTATGCCTTTCTTACTTTCATGTGTATATGTGAAAACTTGGATAAAGAAACCCTTTTCTACTTAAGAAAAATCATGCATAGTGAACTTCTAAATTTCCCTAAATGGATTACTTAGCATGCATCATGAAGTGTGTTAAATATTCTCATTTGTATGTATAGATATGCTTAGGATACATTCATATGCATGTTATACATGTTGGGAAAGAACTGAAGTGATGTGTGTTATGTGGATTTAATTCATTTTATTTAATCTTAAAATGCCTTTCTTTTTGAATAGGTTTATTTAGAATTTATCTAAACTTAGGATTGATTAAAATATTTAATCAAAACATTCACCTAAATAAAATTAAAATGCGAATCTACTTTAGAAATTACTTAGGTTAGGAATGAAAGAAAGTTCCCTTCTCTTCATAACTTAGTAATTAATTGTAGGATTTACTTGAACCAAATCAAAACATGAAATAAAATCAACCCAAAATAATTAAACAACTTAAATTAGACCCACCTCTAAGTTGAACATGTTGTTACACTTAGAAAATTTGAACCTAAAGCCATAGCTAAGCATACCACCCAAACTTTCAAAGCACACACATTAGCGTAAGTCACCACTTCTAGCTTTATGTTAAGGCAGTGCATGGTTTGAATCTTTGTTTTTTTTGTGATATATGTTTCGGACTGGATGTTAAGGTGTATGCTCATAGAATGAATGATAGGGCGATCTTAGTCTAACCATTATTTTCTGTAGGAGATTGTGCTTAAGAGGCGCTATCATAAATAAAGATATAAATTTTCTTTTGCTTGCAAGTGTTTATACCCCTAAGCATAATCCGTAGGCCAGGTGGACTTAGTCACCCATGTGTGGGGTGATAAGTCCAATATACATGCTTGAGATTTGTGTGGATTGTTTTAGCTAATCTCTATTTTGCAGGTGTTAGTTAGATTTCTATTCTTTTCCTTTTCATGTAAATTTATGCAATTAGTATTTTGGAATGATTATTATGGGGATTAGGATGAGATCAGTCATAAGATCCTATCTTATGCACCATGTGAAGCCTTGGAGCATCTACCTTTCAACCATCCAAAAGAAGGAACAAAAAGAAGAAAGAAGGAAAGAAGAAGAAAGAAGAAAAGAAGAAAGAAGAAATGAACCTTGAAGACCCCCATAATAATGAGTTACTTGCTTAATTGTAATGTAATTCATTTGTAATCTAGGTTGTATAAGGGTAGAGCTCAGCTACCCACATTTGATATTTTTGAGTTTATGCGGTGATGCCCAACCATAATCGGCCTCTTATTCTTTGTGTGATTAGCTTTATAAATTGATTGATGATTTGTTTAGCTTTTGCATTAAGTGGCATGTTTTTCTTAGTTTCTTCCTTGCTTTATGTATGGCCTGGATGACGATTAGGCTCTTTAGGGAAAAATAATTTTTTTACCAAACTTAACAACTTGAAATTAAAAATAAAGAACTCATAACCTCACCTAAAGCTTAGGTTTAAAATCAAGATAAAAGAATTAGCAACCCCTTAGCTGAGTATTTCTTTTATAACATCATACAAAAATGCATCTTATTTCACTCTTGATTGGAGGGCTTCCACCTTTGCCAGAGAAAATTGGCTTGACCTCTGAGAGATATGGTGGAAACACACCTCCTCCCTTCTTATTGATTTTGGCCAATAACTTTATTTCTCATGCATTAAGAAATGAATCCTATTAGCCTGAGTCAAAATAATTGTCCAAAAATGAAAATAAAATAAAATTTGAATTACAGTAGATTTAGGTCATTTGAAGCATTCCATTTACATGATCTAGTCTCTTTAATGAGTGAGTTTAAGGACTAAGTCTCTTTCTAAATAAATAATAGCCTAGATATCTTACATAAGCATAATGACTTGCCTACATGTATTTAAAATTATAGGATGAGTTAGTTGGCGGCCATCCCCAGGCAGTTGTAAGTCCAAGCAGTTGGGTGGTTTGTCATCTCTTATGGAGGCAAACCAAATACCCATTTTTTTCTTTAGATTTAGGTTGTGCTCTTGGCCCTCGCCAATGCTTCCTGGATTTAAGTTCTGAGGTTGCTTCTCCCCTTTGGGGGCCCTAAGCATAAATCCTCACCTCTTAGGCATTTTCATAACATTGTATTATGGAATTATAAGCCCTAACATTCTAATGAAAAATCCAACTCAAACAAACTAAATCAATTTCAAAAATGTAAAGCCCAACCATAGGATAGTCTGAGATGCTCGCTAGGTTTCCTAACATCATGAGTATCTCCTACTTATCTCCATTTGGCTTCGATAATAAATCTCTCTTTGATCAATCCCATTTGATCTTTAAAAATAAACCAATCTATTGATAGTCATTTCCTTATTGAAATCTTTAGAGACGACAATCATTTACCTTAATCGAGAGTTTTTCTAAGAAATCTCCATTCCTTAGGATGTAATTAACTATGGGGGCTTACCCTGTAAGGAACTTAACAAACCCGATTTAAAATAAACCATGCTTTACTTTTTCATGTAAATTAGGGGAAGAATCTCCAATACACCTCGAAGACCCAACGTCCTTAGGAATCCTTATTTTGGTGATTAGGTCCATTGTAGGGTGATGACTTCTATCTTTCGAGATACTACACCTCTCTTCAATATTGTACCCGATCACCTCAATAAGCACATCTACAGATCTGTATGGCATCTCAAAAAGATGAATTTTTATAGTCTCATCTTTCTTTTCTCACCATAGATTTGAAAGGTGACTCCTATAGAAATTTTTCACCACAGCTTCCAGGCCATACATTCAATCATCAAGAATTAAGAAACCTATGAAAAATATGTCATTTTTATTGCACTGGCTTAACATAGCAATCAAATATTCATAAATTTCTATAAGAGAATAAAAGGCTGGTGTGACCGAGTACCATCGTACACCCTGAAAAATAAAATAAGTTGGGTAACCGAGCTCTACCCTTATACAACTCGAATTATAAAAGAATATTATAATTACAATTGAATGAATTCTATGGGGGTCTTCATACTTCATCTTTCTTCCTTCCTTTTGATTTGGTTTTACTCCATGGCTACACATGGCCTCTCAGGTCTTTGCCTTCTAGCCACTGCTCATCCTAAATCCCATAGCACTAATATAAATTCCTATTATAAAATTATATGTTTATGAAAAATAAAAATCTAACTTCACCTGTAAAACAGATGTTAGCTAAACAACCTACAAACCAAGAAATTATATTCCATAAATTTGGACTTGGCACTCTTCACATGGGTAAACAAGCCCACATGTCCTATTGTGGATTATGTAAATGGGCATAAGCAACCTACAAGCAAAAGCATTTTTATTTATTTATTTTTCAATGGCCCCTTTAGCGCAATCCCTTTCAAAAAATATCATTAGGCTAATAGCTGCCTAACATCTAGTCTTCACATAAGTAATCCTAACATCTAGTCTAAAATATTATATCACAAAATAAAACACAACATCCCAACATACACTATCCTAACTTAGAGCTAGAAGTGGTGGCTTAGTATTCTAATGTGTGTGCTTAAGCTTAATGTGGTATATCTTAGCTAGGCTTTAGGATTATGATCATCTAAGTTTGAAATTATTTAAGTTAAACATTAGGAGATGTTCCACTTCAAGTTATTAAAGGGTTGGTGGATTTTAATTTCTATATTTTTTTTGTTTCACTTAAATATTTACTTAACATCTAATTATTATAAAGAGGGGAAATTGGCTTGACCATCTTTCATACCTACCATAAGTTATTTTCTAAAAGTATGTTATTTATGATTTTTGGTTTCTTTCAGTGAATGATTTATTAAACATTTTGTTAATCCTATGTTGGGGTTAATATTAAAGAATCATATTCAAACAAGAAAGGCATCTTAAGAATAATGAGATTGAATTACTATCACATGGATAATATTACATTATTTCTTTTCATGACCAATAGCATACACATGATATTGAACTTAACATACCTAAACATGCAATGTACATATGTGTATTTTTGGCCCACTTGAATGATTATTAATGCATGTATTTTTGGTAGAAAAGGGAGATTTCATTCCTTAGCTAAGTATACACACATGTATTAAAGATTTAAGCACGTACATGTCATTAAACCAGGGAAGTGAGGAAATCTAAAACCTCCTTGGAGCTACTTAAATCCCAATGTTCTCAGGATGTCTAGACTATATACTCACTATCTTAAATACATATAAATGTATACTTGAACATAAGAATGAAAATCATGCAATAGGTTGTATATTAGCTAATTTTTTACACATATAAAGTAAAGCTCTATCCAAATTCTAGCATATATACAGATAAGAATGAAATTAAGCAAGTACGTGCCATTGTTAAACTAGGGAAGTGAGATAATCTAAGACCTCCTTGAGGCTACTTAAAGCTTTGTATTCCCAAGATGTCTAGACTATATACTTATCAACATTCAAACACATTTAAATATACACATGAATCATGAAAATAGAGCAATCCTTTAACATATAATATCCATAACTAACACAAATTTCAATCTTCATCATTAATTTAAAATTTTGAAAATAATTTGAGATTTATTAGTGATAATAGCCATGCCATATAATAGGATTAATTCAACACATGCAACTTACACATATATAATCATATTCATTTGATTCTTTTAATTGAAAACATAAATACATAATACAAATGACATAAAAAATTTATAATAATTGAAAAGGAATAATTAAACATTTTCACAAAATACATTCAATCACATTAATTACTAAAGACAATCAAATCAAATCAAATTGTTTAAGATTGACCAAAGTTTTAATTAAGTTTAATTTTTTTTATAGATTTGAATTATTATAACTTAATGGGAGAAATAATATTTGATGTTTTACCACATCCCACATTAGTGTATTAATGTGTTTAAGAAAAAATAATTAAGTCTAAATTATTAGATTGATTAAGTTCAAATTATAAGGCAATCAATTTAATTTCTCGTTCCTAAGTCTCCTTAATTTAATTAACTACTTAATCATGAGCCTCCAATGATATGCTTATGGAAAATTAAAACTTGCAATGCTCTTAAAGGGACATAATGCAAATAGGGTCATGTTTAAGAGTTAATTAGATTAAGGAAAGAACTAAGCTAAGTACGATTATAATTTTCCCACACCCATGGGTTAACCATAAACTCCTTAAAGGTCTTTATGTTATTAAACACATCAAGGGAACCCATTAATTCAATTTGAATTATCTAAAGTAATTATCATTTTAATTTCATTTCATTTTATCATTAAGTTCCTATAATTAATCCCTATTTATTTCATGATTTAATTAACCCTCATAAGAAAATATATTTAGGAAAATAATTAGGAGGAGGCCCCAATCATTTTCCCTCATCACTCTTACTTTTAACAGCGATCAATCATCATTAATTACTTAAATTTTATTATTTAACATTTTTAGTAATTATAAATTGATTAAGGAGAGTAAGTAGGATTGGAATTTCAAATTCTTCAAATTACATGGCCAATAAATCTCAAGAAACTTATGGGAGGCAGAGAGCATACTGTGGGATTAACCCACCAAATTTGAGGTCAATTGGCCAAGTAATTAAGCCCTAATTAAAGTAATTAGCATAAACTACAAACTTTGATTAAACATTATTCATTGATCAAACATTGGAATTTTATTTTTATTAAATTTTCTTCCATTCACTATTTCCAAAATGAGTTTACTCTTTTTTTTTTGGATTTTTCTATAATTAGTTATGAATTTTTAAAGTTTTGACCATTTAATTGTGTTTTAATGACCTAATTAATCCTCTAAACTATTGGTGCCATGCAGAAGTGCTTTCCATGTGGTACCACGGGATAAGCTATTTAAAATATCCAACTCGACAACTAACTCAATGGTAGCGAACGCGATTTCATCCCCGGAGTCTCAGATCAGATGGCAGAGATTAATCATGTGATTCCTATTAGTTTAAATCAAATTTCCTAATGGATTAAATCACGACCGTTTATTCTAATCACACAAAATCGACGATCGATGATCTGTCATCCCCCGAGCACCGAAAAATAGACACCATACGCCTTTTGCTGCTTGATCTGAGCTTGTCGAAGCTTGTAAGATTTTGAGATTGACTCCAAAAAGTATGGAGAGGAGATTTAAGAGGATCCTATGGTGGAAATTGCATGCAATCATAATTTTCTTTACAAAAGACCAACATTTATGGAACTTTCTACTGTTTGCCAGAGTTTTACCTAGCCAGAGCTAAAGACCGATGGTCCATCGATTGAGGTAGCTTCATCTTGAAAAGATGAAGCCCTGTTAAGGAACTCAAGATGTCTCCCTATCGATGCCTTTGTTGACCAAGCACCACAGTGAAACTCACCGGAGTTGGTCTTGGAGTGCCTTCCGGTTATCAAATCGATCGGAGATCTATTTGTTTCACCTCACCGGAGTGAGGGGAAGGTGTAGGAAGAGTTAATTTGAGTTTGGGTGGAGTTTAAGTGAGGTTGGGTAGATGGTGATCTTAGTTTCATTCGGTGGTTGATCCCACTAGCAATGGAGTGCACTAGGCGATCGTGAAAAGCTCTAGGACTGCTCAAAATTCTCTAAAAAGCTCTGTGTGAAGTTTAAATAAATGGAGAGGAGTATACTCTCCTCCCTAAGTGAACCAAGGGTTGAATTGACTCAGCCTTTGGCAATCGTCTAGCTAGGGTAAGTAGCCAAAGATGGCAATGGACTGCTAAGGTAGAGGAGCTTGAGAGGCTAAGGCAGTGCATGGGATTCCATGGGGTGTACCTCCTCTTCCAAGTGAACCAATAGAAGTCTAAGGGTGAGTTCACCATCTCATGACCCAAGGCTGAACCCAATAGCCTTGGGTCAGGTTGGGTTAGTGGTCCTAATGTCCAATAATGGCCAAAGGTGGCTACCAAGGCTTGGCTAGTAGGTGAGCCCATCCAAATGAGAATTTTATCCCATTTGGGTGGGTTAGTTCAAGGGTTTTGACCCAAATCAAGTTCACCATGGGTTGGGTCCACTTGGGCTGGCCCATGGTGACCTAATGATGAGTCATGCCATGTTTGGTTGGATTTTGACTTGTTTGAATGGGTTTGGCTCATTTTGACCCATATGAGTCAAATGGGATTCAATTGAGTTAGGTTGACCAATTGGTCAAATTGGGTCAAACTAAGGGTTTGGGTGTGCTAAAATGATGATTTGGAATGTATTGGTTCCATTAGTTTGATTTAATTTGAAGTAGATTTGGGTTTGGTTCATATAGGTTTATTTGAGTCAAATGGGTTAAGTTGACCAATTTGGTCAAATTAGCCAAATTGGCTTGCGTGAAGGGTTGGTTTAGGTTCAATTGATTATTTGAGAATGATTGTTGGTGTTGGTTTGAATCAATTTGGATTTGGGAAGGGTTTGGTTCAATTTGACTCTTTAGGTCAAATTGGGCTAAAGGGGTCAATTGGGTTTCGTTGATCAAATTGGGTTCAATTGAAGGTTGGATCATATTCAATAATCAATTTATGATTGATTAGAGGTATTGGTTTCAATCCGTTGGGCTTAGGATTTGATTTGGCCCAATTTGGCCCTTCAGGTCAAATTGGGTCAACTTGGATCAAGCGACCAAATTGGCTTGTTTATGATCAATTGGTGGTTGAGTCATGTTCAATAATCAATTTATGATTGATGAGAGTCATTATTTCAATCAATTAGAATTAGAATGAGATTTGATTCACTTTGGTCCATATGGGTTGATTGGGTTAACTTGGATCACGTGATCAAATTAGTTTGGTTTGACCCAATTGATTGCAATTGGACTATCAAGGATTATCAACAATCATTATAGAGGAGATTGGATGGGTTGATTTAATCCAATTTGAATTGGATTGAAGTTTGAATCAATTTGGTCATTTAGGCCACTTTAAGTCAAGTGGACCAATGGATTGATTGTGTTGAATTGGATTGAATTGAGTGTTGAGAAGAGATTAATGATGGATTTAGGGTTGATTGATGGTATTGATTATAATTGATTTAGATTTTGATTAATTTGAACCTTTTGGGTCGAATGGGCTAACTCAGGTTGATTGGATTCATTTGGTTCAATTAGTTAGATTGTAACTGTTAGAGGGGTTTCGAATAGAGTATTGAATGGTTGGAGTGATTTTGTGAAAATCAATTGAATTTGGTTTACTGATTGAGTTGTGGGTTGGATCCATAGGATCATAATAGAATTAACTTAGGTTAGGGGCTAAGTTAATTTGGCTTGGAGCTTGGATATAAAGCAAAATCCAATTGAGTTTGGTTGTGTTGGTTTGAGGTTGGTTTTGGATGAGTGGACAAGAATGGGTTTTGGCTTAGGGCATGTTGACCTCACTTTTGGAGTGAGTTCTCAATCCTCTCATCATAGATCTAGGACTCTTATAGACATTAAGAGCTCCTTAGTCTTATGACACTTCTAGTAGTTAGGAGAACACTTAACCTAAGCCTAGAGACTTAGAAGGGCTAGTCATAGGGGTAAGTTATGCCTTAAGGACTTAGGGAGATTTGTCAATCCTATGGCCTAAACCCAATCTATGTTCTCCTTCTCAAACTAGACCCAAAATTCAAATTCAAGATTAAATTTCCAAAATCAACAATCAATCTCTAAATCAAATCCAAACTCAAAACTCTTTCTAAGCCTTATGATTGAATTCCATGGACTTAGCCCTAGTTAAATCCAATTCAATTCAAATTTAATTAATTTTATCCAAGATCAATTCAATCCCTCAATCATTTATCAAATTCAAATCCAAATTCAACTCCAAATGATTGAAACCCAATATCAAATCCAAGCTCCAAATCCATCTTAAGCCATGTGATCCACTTTCATAAGCTTAACCAAAATCCCATTCAAATCAAGTCAAAATCAATTGATTTTCTTACAAATTAATTATTCCATCAATTATCTTCCTAACTATAAATTAAACCTACATTCAAATGATCAAAACTAAAATAAATTAAATCAAGTCAAGTTAAGATCTTTCCTAAGCCATATGGACCTACCTCCATGAGCTTAGCCAAATCTTAACCCAAATCAACCCAAAATCAATTGATTTTCTCATGAATCAATTATATATTCAATCATCTTCATAAATATGAATGAAACCCACATTCCAATGATTAAAGTTAAATCAAACTAAATTGAATTTCCTTCTAAGCCCTTTGGACCTGCCTCCATGAGCTTAACCAAATTTGCCTCCAAATCACCTCAAATTCAATTGATTTTCTTATAAATTAATTGTTCCTTCAACTATCTTCCCAAATATAAATGAAATATACATTCAAATGATCAAATCCAAATCCAAAAACAAATAAAATCCTAATCTAAACCCTTTGTGCTAATTCCTTAGACTTAGCCAAATTCTATCTGAATCAAGTCAAAATCAATGGATTTTCTCTTGAATCAACATTCCTTTAATCATCTATCCAAATATAAATGAAACCTACAATTATCAAACCAAATTGAAATCAACCCAAGTCAAGCCCAACTTAGCCCTTTTGACTTGAAAATTTTAAATGAACCAAAACACATCATAGCCCAAATTGATTGCAGTTGAATTTATATTTCAATCCTAAACTCATATGTAAATTCAACTTAACCATAATCTAACCAAAATGAAGCCAATTAACTCATTTAGGTTCACTTGACCTAAAGTGATCTAAAGAACCCATTTGGACCAAGTTCTAATCCAACCCAAATTTGATTGAACCAAACCCATCCAAACCTCATACCATGACCATTGATCACGCTAGGATGATCAATTGCCTTAAATTGGGTCAAACCAAGTCAACCCTTTAACCCATATGAACCCAAACTAGTCAAAACATGCCCTACACCAAATCATTTTGAAATCATTGATTCACATCAACCCATAATCAATGATTGAACGTGACTTGACCATCAATTGAGTCAAACCAAACCCAATTAGTCATTTGACCACCCAAGTTGACACAAATTGACCTAAAAGGCCAAAATAGGTCAAATCATGATCTAACCTAAATTGATTACAACCAATGCCTCATGTTCATTTAAATTGATTATTGAACTTGACCAAAGCCATAATTGAGCCCAGTTTGACAAATTAGACCCAATTGACCAACTTAGACAAATTGACTTAAAGGGTCAAATTGGCCTAAAATAAAATTAAATCCAAATTGATTCAAACTAAAGCCTGCAATCTTATCCAATTGACCAATTGAACTTAAACCAACAACTAACCAAAGCCAATTTGGCCAATTTAGTCGAATTGGTCAACTTGACCCATTTGACCTATATAAATCCAAATGAGCCAAAATCAAACCTAGGCCAAATTGATTGAAATCACTTGAACCAAAATACTTCAAATCATCATTTGAACCTTACCCAAGCTTTGGTTTGACCCAATTTGACCAATTGATCAACCTAACCCAACCTAGCCCAATTTGATACAAAAGGGTCAAATTGAGCCAAACCCCTTTGAACAAACCCATGACACTTTGGAACCTGACCCAAACCCACTTAGGATCAACCCAAAATCAGCCCAAACCCAAATGGGTCCAATACAAGATATTACCCATTGGCTAAACCTCTTTACATAGGATTCCACCTATTTTTGGCAAAGTCCACTCTCCCATCACCCTTGGCAGCCATCAAACACCCCAAATGGAGTTATACCTAGTCTCTTAACCCACTCTAAGTGGGATAAGACTGCCCAACTCCCATCACTTTAATGGGGATTTTTGGCTACCATTATGAAAAGTAAAAGATAGGCCTCCAAAGAACTTCTTCTGCCATTGCACACACTCCAGGAGCTCCTCTATGCAACAAGACCCCTTTCCCCACTTTTTTTTTTTGCTAGAAAAAACACCAAAATAGAGCAAATTATGGTAAGGAGGTGGCGGCCATTGGTGGATACAACATTCCAAGGGGAGGCAAGGGTCTAGATTCATCCCAAAGCTTCATCTCACATCCAGGAGTGTGCTCGGATCAACACAGCCACCGGAAACCATCTCCGATGAGGTAATTTCAAATCCTTTAACTGGCTATAGGCTCCTTGTTTGTGATAATACTCGCATTTTTTTAGGAAAATCCCTAAGATACCCCTTTGCATTCTTCATTTTGAGTCATCCTAATGCAAAATTAGGGCATTTTTTGGTGAGATTCGCCAAAAAATTGAGCTCAAACGGACCCAAAATGAGCAGTGTTCGATTCTCATTTCCATTAGCTTTGGGGAAAAAAAGGTAGCAACCGTCTGATTTCCCTTAAATAGAAATAAACGACTGAGATTAGAAGGAAATCAGATTTGATTTGAGCCCTTAGATTGCACCATTCGATCTGGAAGATCGGACTATCTGATCGAACAAGTATTTTCCTACTCGCTTGCTAAACAGAACTGCATCATCCAATCCGCCATTGACATGCAGAAATGCATAATCCAATAAGCGTCGCGTGACGCTCACTGATTTAAGGAAAAAAAATTAGGATTTTCTGCTTTTGAAATTTAATTAAAATCACCTAAAAATTCAAAAATTTAAGGAAAAAAATAATTAAACAAAAATTGCAAATAAGGGCTCAATGGATTCGACTTTTAGAGGGGAATCCAACAAACCCAAAATACCTAATTTTTACTGAGTATTCTCAGCTTATTTTAGGTTTTAGTGAAAATTAAATTTCATTAATTGACATAAAAATATAAATTATATTGATTTAAAATTTTTAGGGATTAAAACTGAGGTTAAAATCTACCTACCCTGAAAATTTCAAGTCAAAATGATCTCTGGATTGGATGATATTAAATTTTGAAGTTCAAAGTGTCTATTTTAGTAAAATAAATTAATAAATTTATAAAAATAATGAAAATTTATTTTAAATGTTTTAAAATACTTCAATTGACATCAGAGAGCTAAAATAAAAAAAATGGGACCCCTTTTCCAAATCTTTTTCTTAAGTTCACTTCACTTTTCAAGAAAAATTAATTAAGGACTAATTGGCTAATTAATTACTTAATTAGTCTAATTAAAATCTAGAATGTATTCAATCCTAATTAATCCATGGGTAGATCTTTAGGTGTTTGATAGCCTAAAGTCATTTAAGAAAATTATGGTTAACCCATAATTAGTTCATTAATTTAATTAATCATTAATTATGACCAAATTGCATTAAACACTTTCTATTTTTTAGGATCATTGCAATTTAATTCTATGCATTTCATATCGGCTCATAATTATTTGATTAATTGTGTTAAGGTAACCTAGGTAAGGATTAATTAATGAATTTAATGTATATTACAACTAAATTAATCCATAAAATCAACTTAATCACATTTTATTAAACCAAATTAATTCACAAACATGAGAATGGGTTAGGATCAGCAAACTTCTTTTCACATTTCTTAAATCAAATCGACATGAATTCAAAAATGATACATAAAAAGTATTGGTTTATTTTAAGTGGTGTTATTTGACATGATTGTCCTTAGGAATTAATTTGATTGAATGAAATCAGGTGTTTATTTTTATTTATTTCTTTCCAGTCATATTAAATGTTGCATGTCATTTGAAATCATACATTCATCTTTTCAAAATTAATTAAATCAAATGGTTTTTCTTTATGTCAAGCTTGCATGTGTTGATTTAACTTAATATATGTGTGGCTATTATCACTAATAAATCTAAATTATTTTTCCAAAGGTTATAAATCAAATACATTGATTAAAGTGATAGTAGTTATGAATGTATATATAAGTTTTCATATGCTCTTAGCTTAGAAATGTGAAGTAAAGCTATCTTTTCTTTGATTCATGTGTATCTTTACATGTCTCTGAATGTTAATAAGTATATAATCTAGACATCTCAATAATGAGGTTTTAGATAGCCTAAGGAGGTTTTTGATTACTTCCCCAGTTAACAATAACACATACTTATTTGATTTCACTTACATGTGTCCCTACACTAGAATTTGGATGAAACTTTATTTCACATGCATAAATGAATCAATTAAATAAAAATATAATTTTTGTATGATTTTCTTTCTCTTATTTACATATACATTCATGTGTAGTGAGATAGCAAAGTATATAGTCTGAGTATTCCGGGAATACGAGGCTTTAGCTAACCCTAAGGAGGTCATTTGATTACCTCACTTCCCTAGTTAATAAAGGCACGTACTTACTTATTTCTCTTTACATATGTATGTACATGTGACTAAAGGATAAAAATCTATCTTTTCTATTAAAAATGCATGCATGCATAATTGGTTAAGTGTTTGAATTAATTAATCATGTAACTTGGAGATTTCTTTCTTATATTCATACATATAAATTTACATATGTTTAAATGCAAATGGGTATATAGTTTGGACATCCTGTATAATATATTTAGCTGGAGGTCATTTGATTATCTCACTTTCCTAGTTAACAATGACATGCACTTATTTAATTTCATCCTTATGTATTTTTGTATAAGAATTTATATAGAGCTTTAAGCTAATGTAATTAAATAATTCAATCACATAAGAGAATATAAATTCCACATACACATACATTCATCATTTGAGTATGCTATATGTATAGATACACTTAGGATTAAATCATATGCATGATATTTGTGATGGAAAGGAATGATTTGATATATGTCATATGTTAGTAATTCAATCAAATTAATCTTAAGATGCCTTTCATATTGAATAAGATTATTTAAGGTGAACCTAACCTTAGGATTAATTAAATCATTTAATAACCCATTCACTAAAGTTAACTAAATCAAATTAACATGCTTTAGAAAGTGACTTAAGGTAGGATGAAAGAGGGCAGTCCTCTTCTCTCTCTTTATAACACTTAGTTGATAAGTGTAATCAAATGAAACAAAAAAAAACACAAATTAAAATTCTCAAATCAATTAAATAACTTCAAGTGAAATCAACCCTTCATGTTAAATTAAATCTTTCTATACTTAGAGAACTATGACTCTAATATTTAGCAAGACATACCACACAAGCCTTAACACACACATTAGAATTAAATCACCACTTCTAGTTAGGGTGGTGCTTGGTATGATGTATGTATTATTTTGTGATGTATTATAGATAGATATGCCTCATAGACTAGATGTGCGATTAGCCTAATGATATTTTTTGTAGGATTGTGCTTAAGAGGGTGCTTAAAATAAATATAAAGTGCTCTCTATACTTAAATCCTAAGCATAATTCAAGTTAGGATATGGGGCTTGGTTATCCATGTATGCTAAGTCCAAATTATATATATATATATATATATATATATATATATATATATATGGGATTATATGTGTGTTTAGCTAACACTTATTTTGCAGGTGTAGTTTGATTTACTTTTCTTACTTTTAATGTACTTTTGCATTAGGAATTAGGATTAGTGTTATGAGAGATTATAATGAGCATTGGCTAAAAGCCTTTGTCCTAGGGTGTCATGTGATGCCTTGAAGTCCACTAAATCAAAGGAAAAAGAAGAAATGAAGGAGACATGAAGACTTGACTATCCCCCATAGTACTTATTCATTTATAAATTGTAAATGTTTTTTCATATTCATATTGTATAAGGGTAGATTCTACTACCCATCTTTTCTTTTAGTATGGTATTCTCGCACTGCTATTATTATTTTGCGGTAGCTATAAAATTATTTGATGTTATGTTTAAATTGTATATTAGAAATAACATATTTTTTTTCATAATTTCTTATGATTGATGCTTTAATGTGTGGCCTGGATGCGATTAGGTGCTTAGAAAAAACTAAATTTTCTACCCAACTACAAAGCATAACTAAAGTTTTAAATAATTTATAACCTCACCATAAAGCCTAGGCATTAAATAAGATAATTAAAAGATTTAGCAACCTCTTTGTTGAATGTTGTATGTCTCACATCATGCATGCATATTCCTTCTTCCTTAAAATTTGAGGATCTCCATCCTTGCACGATAAAGGAATGCTTGACCTGTGAGGGCATCCATTATGATGGTGAACACCCTCTTCTTGCTGATTTAGCTAATAATCTACTTTCATCATGCATATAGGTATCAAAATTCTAAAGCCTTTATCAAAATGAAGTGTTAAAATTGAAATAAAATTTAAAAAAAATTTGCATTAGATTAAGTCATTATTCATACCATTCATGCTCTAGTCTCTTAAGGAGTATGTTTAAGACTTTAATATCTTTCTAAATAAATAATAGCGCAACTATCTTGCAAACTCATAAGACTTGCTTACATAAATTTAAAATGTATGAGAAGTTAGCTGGCAGCCACTCCAGGCAATTGTAAGTCCAACAATAGGGTGGTTTATCCTCTCTTATGGAGGTAAACCTTATGCCCATCTTCGCTTAAATTTAGGTCGTGCTTTAGGTCTTATTAAAGCTCCCTAGATTTAAAATCTAAGGTTGTTGTTTCCTTCGAGCTACAAGCATAAATTCTCACGTCTTAGGCATTTTCATCTTGTGTTGGTGGATTATAAGCCCTAGTAATCCAATAAAATTCAACTCTAACAAATAAATCTCTTCACTTTCAAATACATAAAGCCCAATTATAGAGTAGATTGGAATGCTCACTAGATTTTCTAGTATCATGAGCATTCCCTACTCATCCCCATTAACTTCCAAAATAAGTCTCTCCATTTGATCTATCCTGATTGATTTTACAAATATAGTCAATCCCTTGATAGTCTAACCTTGAAATCATTGGAGATAATGATTGCCTACTTTAATTGAAAGTATTCCTATGAAATTCACCTTCCTTAAGATGTAATTAACTATGAAGGCTTGCCTCCATAGGGAACTTTAGAACCCAATTATAAATCCTATTTTATTCATCCATGTAGAGCAGGAGAAAAATCTTTGGCATTTTCGAAGACCCATCATACCTTAAGAGTCCTTATTAAGTGATTAGGTCCATTGAAGGGTGATTTCTCTATCTTTTGAGATAGTATATCATACCTCAATATCATACCCGATCACTTCAATAAGTACCCCCTACGATCTGTGTGGTGTCTCCCCCCATACATCCAAAAATAAACACCATAGGTCATAGGATAGGTAAGACCTAGTTATCCTAAGGTATAACCTAAGCTTAAGATATATCTCCCTAAGTCTCTAAGCATGAGTTTAGTGTTCCCTGAATCACTAGAAGTGTCCTATGACTAGGAAAATTCAAGTGCCTAGAAGGTTCTTAAGTCTAAGACAGAAAGGATGAGTCCTCCCTCCAAAAGTTAGGTCAACAATGTTATGCAAAAGAAATATTGAAAAGATTTAACATGAAAAATTGCAACCCAGTAAATACACCAATGGATACAATATTAAAGCTAACAAAAGAAGGAGATGGAAAGAAGTGAATCCGACATTATTTAAAAGAGTACTTGGAAGTTTGAGATATTTGACATGTATGAGACTTGACATAGTCTATGCAGTCAAAATAATAAGTTCCTACTTAAAAAGCTGCAAAGTGAATATTGCGTTATATAAAAGGAATAATCTTGCATAGTTTGTTTTATTTAAAAGTTGATAATTTTTTTCTTGTAGATCATTCAGATAGTGATTGGGAAGGTTATACTAATAATAGAAAAAGCACAATATGATTTATGTTCAACATGAATGGTACTGCTTTCTCATGGATGTCTAAAAAATAACATATTGTTATATTATTTATATGTAAATTAGAGTATGATACAACATCAACTTGTATGAGTCATACTATTTTGTTCAAAAATCTACTCTTTGAGATCGAAGAGAAACATGAAGGAACATTTGAGATTTTCATTGATAACAAATCAATTATTCAACTAGGAAAGAACAAAATCTATCTTCACAGAAACAAACACATTGATGCGTGATTTAATTTAATTAGAGAACATGTAAATCAAAAATATGTGAAACTAGTACATGTGAGGACTAATGATCAAGTTGCTGACATCTTTACAAAAACTTTAGGAGCAGAAGTGTTCAAGAGGTCATGAGATTAACTCAGAGTCATATCAAAATATGAATTAATTTTAAAAGAGGATGTTGAAAAGTAAACTTAATTTATTTGTGTCTTTTAAACTTCCTACCTCATTTATTATTCCTTGAAGTTTGAGGAGTATCTAAGGAATTAAAAAGTTTTTGTAACAAACTATTAATGAGAAAAAAAAAATCTAGAAAAATTTTTAAGAGTGTATAAATAATAGTGTGTTCAAAGTAAGGTGAGAAAGTAAGAGAGAAAGAGAAAGAGAATAATAATTTTGTAGTGAAATTTGGCCAATTATTATTTATATTGAGAATAGTAAGAAAATTTTTATTATCAACTTATTAGAGAGTTTTGAATTGAGGTGCTCTACCCGCTCACAGTGATTTCATTCACCACACTTCTAATAAATATTATGTTGACACATTAGATGACCAATAACTTTAACTCGGAAAACCTATAATAAGTTATGCTTCTCAAAGATTGAATTTAGAAAAGCCTTTCATATTATTAATAGATGCTATATTTAAATTATAACGGCTTTAGAATATTTTCATCATGCTTTTACCAATTGGATGTCACATTGCATCGTAATGTTCTCTTTTCTATTGCTCTTGATAATAAAAATAAAAAATCATTGAACGATTTGAGACTAAGGAAACCTTTATCTCCGTTTCTATTCACTATAAGAAATAAATTTGAAAAAAAAAATCATAAAATTATTCATTGCAATGATATCTTTTGATTGTTTAAATATTTATTGTATAATGTATTGAAAGCATGAGTGATCTAGATTTTTTTGGTTCTAAGATTTATATAGCATCATGCAATATCAAGATCAAAATATCAAATGATATGTGTTATTTATTAGATAAATGACTACTTAATAATTAAGGGATAATCATAATCTTCTTAATTATGATCATTTCTCTTGACATTTTCTCTATACTTCATTTGTTTTATTAGAATATATATATATATATATATATATATATATATATATATATATATTCATATGAATTTGATTTGATGTTTAATTAGTTATATCAAGTTAATTATTGCATAATTTTTTGTGATGTTTATATATATCGTTTTGATTTATGAGAAATGTTATGCTAAAAGATATGAACTATATTTATATGTAGCAGATTTTGATTATAATTAAAATCTTTATCAATAATTTTTTATTATATTGTAACATTTATTTAATGTATGCTCATCTATATATTATCTTTAGAATTTTAAATAGACAAATAGAGCCAATGTATCTTTAAGATGGCACTCTATTAAGAATCATTCTACTAAGTTGATGATAATCTTTTCAATTGAGGGTTTGGCTATATAAATAAAAATATTATCAATAATAATTAATGAGATATTTTGGATTGCATAAATACAATATGCCTGCAGCTATATATTCTGTCATTTTAATGTAATGTCTATCATTTAATTTATAATTTTTATGAACTCCACTACTTAATAAGTATTAATAAATGATTTTTATATTTGATAATCTTTTCTTTTTTATATTTACTATGATTACTACGATATAATATATATTGCTACTTTTATTTTTTGTTGTCAATTATATATTATCTTATTATTTATATCTTAGTCGATAAAACTTTTTACTAAATTTATTTCTTATATATATATATATATATATATATATATATATATATATATATATATATATATATATATATATATATATATATATATATATATATATAGAGAGAGAGAGAGAGAGAGAGAGAGAGAGAGAGAGAAAGGGAGACTTTTTCGTGCTCAATTGATGGGATATTTAGGTCGGATCCAATGTTGATATTATTTGCTTGATTGTTAGTGAAGACTCCTCCATAGATATATTTTACCAAAATGATGTTTGGAGGATTTAAAATCGAGCTTTAAGAAATTGGAGAAATATAAGTATAAAATATAATTTAATATATTATATATTTTTTATTATATCGAGTATTCTTTGGAGGATTTAATAATCAGAAATAGCGGAAGAAAATTAAAAAATTAAAGTGAATATGTGAATTATTATTGAGACATTAAATATATCTGATTATTCTAGGAGCATTAATTGTTAACATATGTATACTTTGATGTTTACATTTTCTAATATCGCAAACATATATTACTGGCCAATTAGTAAGAAATATATTTTAAATACTGTTTTTAAATTATACTTCGACCATGATTAGACTGTAGTGATCACATTAATTTAAAACAAACTTCCAATTTCAAGTGGCGATCAAATTTATTTTCGATCGATTTTTTGGTTTTGAAATTTTAAAACGGCTCTAATAACCGATGGCTGGATTCGAAGTTTGCTCGGCCTGATGCCATAATGCTCTTCTACAAACCCAGACTGCCGCGAAATATCTTCGCTCTCGTACCAAGATTCCATCTTTATAACAGTCTAACCTCCACCCTCTCCTACCTCCCTCCGCACTCCGTTCATCTCCTTCTCTCTGCCGAGATTCCCGACCTCTATTCCCTTCTCCTCCATCACGCCGCAGCCATCACCTCCGGTCACTCATCAAACCCATTCTTCGCCGCCAAGCTCATTTCTCTCTACGCCTCCCTCCACCGCCCAGACTTCGCTTTAACCATTTTCTCCTCAGCCATCCCACAAAATCTGAAAGATACATTCCTCTGGAACTCTATCATCAAAGCGCACTTCTCTAATGCCGACTTCACCCATTCTCTTCTTTTCTTTCGCCAAATGCTCGCAGTTGGAGTGCCTCCTGATCAATTCACAGTCCCTATCGTCGTCTCAGCTTCCGCAGAACTTCTGTTTCTATATCTTGGATCGTGCATTCATGGAGTTTCTATTAAATATGGGATTTTGATGGGTAAATGTGGTGGTATTGGATCTTCCTTGGTTTTCATGTACTCCAAGTGTGGGATAGTTGGTGATGCCTTTAAGGCGTTTGATAAAATTTCTGAAAAAGATGTGGTTGCTTGGACAGCACTAATCATTGGTTGTGTGAGAAATGGAGAGAGCAAACTTGGTTTAGTTTGTCTTGCGGAGATGCATCGTGTTGGCAACGATGGAGGTACAAGGCCCAATTCTCGTACCTTGGATGGTGGATTGCAGGCCTGTGCTAATCTTGGGGCATTGAGTGAGGGAAAGTGTCTTCATGGTTTTCTCTTAAAAACTGGATCTCGGTGCTCTGCTTCTGTGGGATCATCACTGCTTTCCATGTATGCCAAGTGTGAAAGCTTTGAGGAAACTGTTCTTGCATTTGAGGAATTGTCGAAAAAAGATACTGTTTCGTGGACTGAGGTTCTGGCTGTTTATGCTAAGAAGGGCCTTCTAATTGAATGCTTGAAGCTTTTCCAGGCGATGATAGATTCAGGGGTTGAACCTGATGGTGTTTCCATAAGCTGCATGCTTCTGGGATTCATCAACAGTTGCTGTATTCATGGAGGGAAGGCCTTCCATGCAATCATGCTGAGGAAAAATTTTGAATTCAGTGAACCAGTAATTAATTTCTTACTGATGATGTACTGTAAGCTTGGGCATCTGGGTATCGCAGAAACTTTGTTCAGTTATATGGGCCGGGAGAGTGCAGAACCCCGGAATTTAATGATTTGTGAGTATGAAAGGATTGGAATGGACATAAAATCTTTGGATTTGTTTAGAGAAATGCAGTTTTATGAAATAGGATCTGATATTGATCAAAATACTGTGGTACATGTTTTCTCTTCATGTTCAAAATTAAACGCTTTGCAGTTAGGCCAGTCCTTACATTGCTACACAATAAAGAACTCCCTTGATGAAGAGGATTACATTTCTAATTCATTGGTTTGTATGTATGGTAGATGCGGAAAGCTAACCTTTGCGAGGAGGGTATTTGATAAGATAAAGAAAAATGTTGTTACCTGGAATGCTCTCATCTCTGCTTATTCTCATCTTGGTCATTCTAGTGACGCTTTAAGCCTTTTTCATGAAATGCTTTTGGATGGTGTGAAACCAAATTCTTCAACATTATTAAGTGTTCTTTCAGCATGCTCTCATATGGCTGCTCTTGACATGGGAAAATGGATGCATGGTTTCATAAAGGAAATGGATTTGGAGTCTGATGTCTCTCTTTGCACAGCCTTGGTTGATATGTATGCAAAGTGTGGACGTCTCCAAACTTCGAGAGCTCTCTTTGATTCTATGCCTGAAAGGGATGTCATTTCATGGAATGTGATGATTTCAGCTTATGGTATCCATGGAGATGCCGGGAAAGCATTAGAGGTTTTCAGAGAAATGGAGAGTTCTGGTATCAAACCAAATACAGTCACTTTCCTTGCGGCTCTTTCAGCTTGCGGCCATGTAGGATTTGTTGAAGAGGCAAGAAGACTTTTTCTCAGAATGGAAGATTATGGCATTACTCCTACTTTGAAGCACTATACTTGTATGGTTGATGTTCTTGCTCGGTCCGGTAATCTCTTGGAGGCTGAAGCTATGATTCTCTCCATGCCTGTCCAGCCTGATGGAGGAATCTGGGGGGCTTTGCTTGGTGCTTGTCACATTCACAGTAATGTTGACATGGGAGAGTGCATCTCAAAGAGAGCATTTGAATCTGATCCTGAAAATGATGGGTATTACATTCTTGTGTCTAACATGTTTGGAAGTGATGGAAGATGGGAAGAAGTGGAAAAGCTAAGGAGTTTTATGAAGAATAGGGGTGTTATAAAGAGAGCTGGTTGGAGCTCAGTAGAGCTTTGTGGTAGCATTCATGTTTTTACCGTTGCAGATCAGTCACATCCACAGTCTAAGGATGTTCTTGTGACGGTAGAAACTTTCCACAGGCACTTGGAGGAATGCTTTATGGAGTTTGCAGTATAAGAATATGCATCTATATTGTGAAATAGTAAGAGATCTATTACCTGATAATGTTCACCACTGTTTTGTTTTTGCTTCAGAAGAGTTATTTAGTTTGCAAGTTAATGCGTCTATTGTTTAGCCGATTGTTTATAAACCAAAATAACTCTTCTAACAAGTTTATAGTTGCTAACTTCTTTTAGGTCATGCCAACATTAGCATGCTAATCTGTAAGCATTTTGAAATTGGAAAAAGGTAAAAGCTCCTAAGAAGCTCGGCCGTCTTTTGCATGAAGAGGATATACTATAAAACTGGAAGAGTTTTGCGGTTTCTTTCAATATTCTCCTGCTACAAACTTCTCTTGAGATAAATACGAGGAGGTTTCTCGAAGATCAAGCGCATCAAAGTGCAAAACTTTCATCAGTCATCATTCATGATATTATTTGGGCATTTTTTTAGAATAGATATCATTATAAACTTAATTAGGGAATTAAGTATCATTAGAAAAAATTTAATAAGATATATAAATGGTGACAGAAATCAACCCCACGCATAAAGTTAATCCGTGTAATAGTGCTTTAATTAGTGGGCGACAGTTCAGTAACATTCAGGTAGTAAGAATCTGACCGGTCCAGAGGATCCGAGTGCCAATTGCAGAGAAATTTTTTTTTTAATATGCGATTGGCTATTACATCAAGGATTGGCTTTTATGTTTTTGCTTTAGGTTTGGATATTCTATTTGTGAGCTTTAAGCCCTTATCGTCAATTATGGAGGTCAACCTTAGAGTCTGCAGGTTTTCATTTAAGTAGATCTAAAATTAAGTATATTGATGATTCATTACAAAAATGAAAATAAGTTCTACATGTCATTCCAAAAAGTGAGTACAAGTATTTACATAAATGGATGATCCAGAAACAAAAATAAAATAGATAAGAACAAATGTAGATGACGATAAATAGACTATCCTAAATACTAACGCCCACGTCAAGTATTCACCCAGGTATGTCGGTTACGTGATGACATCCACAGCTCTCCAATGCAAGATCTTTGAAAGTCTGTAGATAGTCTTGAAGACGTGAAGATAGCGATGTGAATTTATACGTAGGCTAATATGATGAATCAAGATATATGATGGATCAGCATATGTAGATCTGGTGCCCCCAATCATACTGTGGGACATCCTCTGTAGGTTCCGATCCGTAATGTGAGTCCCCGATATATACACGCAACCGCAAGTCTCTGCATAACACCTTGTACCTATCTACCTCCATATAGGTTTCATCTACACAAAGTATGGGGATGTCCTGATCGCCAAGATGTGCTCCAACCGCATGAAAAATATTGTGAAATTAGCCTCAACATATTGAATTAATACTTATGTTAATATATACGCTTCTATAGTGCTCAGATAGTAAATAGTCAAGGATCTCGACGTCCATAAGTAGAGAGAAACCTAAGATATGAACCAACACATGTACTGATTGATAGCCGCCAGCCTATCCTCATCTTCATCCAAGCCCTCGACTAGGTAATCCCTCTGCCTCTCCCAAACGGCAATGTGCACTTGGTGGTAATCAACCTAGTCAACACGCTGCTTCAGCACCCTCGAAACTTTAACCAGGTAATCACCTACGCATGAGTCCAAATCGCAAAGAATCGATCGTAAATGTCACTCCACCCTCTTTCACCGATCACGGACTCATGCCAACCATATATCGAGCTCGCTAAGCATGTAATGCATGATGCCTGGTATGGCTCCCAAATCACCTGCACATATTAAAAATTATGTTAAATTAGAATATGCATTATAAAAATTTGAATCGAAATGTACTCTGTAAGTCCAACCTGCTTATGTAGCAAGTCATCCAATTCATTTCTATACAATGCAACGTTCGCCATTGTCATCTAGCGAACATATCTCTCGTTTCACCTATGCACACAACACATTTTAAACAAACATATACGCTAAAAATTTGAAAGTGTAGAAAGTAAAATATACCTCAAACCAATGTTGAGATCATTAAGATCGGATATGGTATGTAGCTCCTACATGAAGATGCTCCCAAGACCATATATGTAGTAGGAGTGTGTGACCATGTGTCTCACGAGCCTAGAGACTGTAGAGCTCTCTATGTGGGTCTGAATGCCCTCCTACAAAAGCATATTGAATGAATCAGTCTTCTAAGTGGAAGATCAGGTGGATCTGAATCGATGTATCCCAAGAAGAAACACCTAATAAGAAACAAAAATGTTAGCACGTAGCCTAAAGTCCCTCGCTCGGGATGCGCGTATGACTCTCAGCCCCCACCTGACCCCAATGGCATGCTGCACTGTCCACATCTTGAAGGTGTCGATGTGATCGACGGGTCATGACACCACATCTGTATAGATGTCATCCCAACAACTCATCCACCGCCCATTTCTTCCCTCACCGATCACAATTAAAGCCAATAATGTGGTCCATCAACACGTAATCCGGGATCATCCGAGTTGCCACTCATCTCACCAACAAGTGAAAGGTATTGGAGACCATCTTCAACCAGGCAATAAGATGATGATCCATGCGATGAAACGAGCAAGACACCAAACTCGCTCCCTCAGGCCACGATGAATAAAGTATGGGTCACTCCTTCAAAGATAAGAAAGTGTAGTTCTCAGGCTCTGCAAAAAATAACATGATCGATCAGTCATTAGCCAAAATGAATATTATGTAGGGGTAATGTAGAAACATAAATTAAATATTACTTACATTATCGGGGTGAGTGGCTCTATGTCGTCCACGTAGGGAGGCTATGCTAGGGAGTGGGCTCCGAAAATTTGTCATAGACCTCTCGATGAAGAGAGTATAATTTAAAGTGTCGGTGTAATTTTCAGAAGGAAGATGGAATAATAGATAAGACATTACCCAGAGATTTAGCCTCATTTTGCGAGGACTTTAGATCCGTTTCCGTTAAAGCACCTATAGTTAATTACCCTCTTAGTCGAGAGAACCGATTAAGGCTGGTAGATCGTTAAACGCAGCATATAATAAAGATATGGAGTTTTTGAATTTAGATTTATGATGGTCAAAACAATGACGCCAATCTAGATCCCATGGTTTTTATCCCGCCGTCATGTCCCTGTCTACTAGTCGAGAGAATGACCCAACCCGACCGGATCTGTCAACAACATTACGCCGCATGTCGCGGTCCAGGGGTGATGTATGTCGGGAGACAAACTTAAGTCACCTAAGAGGTTTTTTCTATCGCACCCCATCACATCTCAAAAGGCAGTCATCGGGGACCATACCAAATGACCGTAATATAATGATATCATTTAGCGACAATTATCCGGTCAGAGGACTCTGGCCGTAACTACATCATGTGTGGAGCCTACTGGACAAATCACGTAGTTAGATGACACAAGTCACGTCCTTGCTAGCATGAAATTATTTGAGAGTAAACATAGTTGCATTCTTGATTTGACTTTGGCTCCTTTGTGAGCTAGGATTTTCTTAATTTATCATCTCAGATAAACAATTGTAGATGGTGAATTGAGTTTTTTAGCTTTAAGTTTCTTAAAAATTAAATTTCATTTAAGCATCTATAATTTGGTGATTTATTTGATTTTATATTTGTTTATACTGAGATTAATTCAATTGAGGTTGAAAGCATTCTTATGGTAAGTATCCTCCTGGTTGAAATCTTCATTCAACACTTATCATCGTGGTTTATTGTTTACTGTTTTGAGATCCTATCGACTATTAATTTAATAATAGGATCGACCGTCTATTATATGTAATTACTCGGATGTTTTATGTTGAAGATATTATAATAATATCATTAGATTTTTAGGTTTTGTTAACCCCCTAAGACCCAATCGTGAATGAACCCGTGCAGCTTCTTCAGACACTAAGTTTAAGAATTTAGTCTAATGTCGGGGCCCATGCGAGTATATAGTAATTTTAGGTAATTTTATGTTTAAATTATGAGATTGATTTTGTAGTTTCATTTTTTTATTCCAATTTAGCCTGCACAGCCTTTTTAAACATTTAAAATTTACATTTGAAATCTCTATATCTGAGCACATGCAAGAATTTATAGTCTTGGATAATTTCATTTAATTAGTGGTTTCATTGATTTTAAAATTCATAATTATAATGAAATCTCTCAATTTTTTTGATTAAAGGAAGTCCTATGATTTTATAGATTTTGACTTAATATCATCTTCTGTTTGCTTGTAAAAAGAATTACAGATCCAGTGACATTTTATTTTAGCTCTTATTTAATTCAGAACACCATATCATCATTTGCATTTGTTTCTTTGTTTATTGAATTTGAAAAATTCAACAAGTTTCATCTGTGCTTATTGATTAGCTTATAAGCTCATTATAATTCTGCTTTAGACTTCTTTCTTTTTTTGTCTTTAATTCTTTAGATACAAGGCTATCTAATCATTCGGTAAATAGTTTTATTTATGCTCATCAGTGAGTCATTCTAGCTCATTCTTGCTTGTAGCGCTACTCGATTTGTCCTTCTTACAAAGTAACGTCATATATTTATTTCATGCAAATCCTTCTAGTTTATTTGAAGCTCAACTTATAGATTAGATTGCTAGTAATGGATGACATTCATGTACATAAACAATCAAGTTCTTTGTTAGTTCTTTATAAGTTTAATTTATATTCTTATTCTGTCTTTCAATGAGCCTCCAAGCTCATAGCAATTCTTATTCATATTTCATTTTGAATTACTTCAATGCGTTGAATGTGACGAGTCACATAATTTAATTGCTCGATAAAATATTTGTCCAAACATTTCATCTAGCCTTCAAGTTTATTATGAATCTCATTCAAGTCTTTTTTTTTTTATCTTCAAATTGCTTAATTCATGATATAAAATGATCCAATCATTTATTAAGAACTGATTATGCTCATCGGCAAACTACACAGCCCCACTACAAGCTCCTTGCAAATTTTGTTTGTTTTCTTCTTTTTTGAATGTGGGCATTCAAGTATGCTACAAATTTCATACATTTTGATATATAAAATACAACAATTCAATAATTTTTTAAAAAGTTATATTCATGCACATAAATGAGTATTGAATTATAAGTTTCATTTGAATTTTATTTATTTATTTTTTTTGCAAGTTAATTCTTTTATCTCAAAAGTTTGTATTTAATTTAATTGTTGATTTATGATTTTTTTTGTCCATAATCTGCTCGATAATCTCCTATCCCCACATGATCAGACGATTTTTTTTTTTACCTACCCGCCGCTTCTAAAATGCTGTCATGACACCGCCTTCTTGGCTTTAATTCACCACGCTTCTAGAGTAGAGATAAGTTTCCTCTGCTAATAAAGAGCACGTACAAGTACTTATTTTGGCAATTTAGTGAGCTTGTATTTGCATCTGGTTGAGGGCATGGGTGAAGGTAAGAGCAGACAACCACATGTGAAGAAGTAGATAGTGTAAATCCTCTTCTAAGCTTTACGTTCTCACCAGGCATGATCGTAACTTCTGTGATTGCACTTTGCATTGTAGTTTCCCCCGAAAGTTCTGGATGACTTAAGTCAATATTCATGTTCTACAGGTATTTAGAACCAAAATGAAAGGCCTCTGATTTGATGAGGAGCTTTTGTAATTTGGATAATCACCCATCCGAAAGCAGAAACCATTATTCAAATGCTTTCGCTTCTTCTCCAAGCACACCGATGTAATTAGTCGCAATAAATGCTCCCAACACCAGGCACAATCAGCACCTTTAGAACATTGCCGGTGTTTCTCTATCACAGCAAAGTCGCTTGAAAGATCTTTTTTTTTAAGGATTTCTTCTCAGTGGAAGTGGTCTCCTTTGATCTGAACTTTATCTTTACGGCCGAAAGAATGACATATCGCAGGGTAGAAAGCAGGCTGTATGGACCTCGGCAAGTCCTCAACCTCCTCACGAGAATGCCAAGATAATTAAATCCGAGGCTTTGTGTCATCCGCTGCCATGATTCTATGCCCTTGAACTTATAAACAAAGTTTTTCTCTTTCACATCATGTAAAATGATCTTGATCTCTCCTTGACATTGGAAGTAGATGATTGGCTGCTTTCTGCCGTAACCAACTACACTTCAGCAGCATCTTCAGAATCACGATCTAAAATCCAACGTGATAAGAAATTGTTACCAATACAGTGCACCATTGACTGAAAAACTGGTCTTCCTTTTCAAAATTCTCCATTTCAGACGACTTGGTAAAGACTGGCTTGCTGTAAGCGCGTAAGGAGATGATGAAGGGTGAGTCGGCGAGTTCCAAGAAAAGGATTTAAGGAGAGACGGGGACTATATGGGGGACCGAGCTCGGGAACACCGAATGGGGGAACGCAGACGGCGACCGACGAGGTCTGGTTTACTCGTGTCCATCCTGCTGCGAGAATGGGAGGGAGTTGCTCACTTGCGGCTGGGAAGAGAAGCCGAATGAATGGAAGCAGCGTCTGGCTTGCGTCCGTCGAGCAGGAGTCGCGAGAGAGATAGAGAGGAAGAGATCAGTCTTGTGCGGTCTGCGTGTGTGGCGAGAATAGCTGTAGGAGAGTTTTTTTTTTTTTTTATTTCAACAAATGAGTTATAAAAATAATAAAGAGGGGACAGCCACTCCTCTCCTCCAATTAGCTTTAGGCTTCGTTTGGCTAAGTTTTTTTATACGTGCTTTTGAAGATGTATTTTGATTTTGATACCGTTTGAAATAGGCGCTTTTCAAACGCTTTATATAAAACTGCTTTTACCCCGATTTCAATGACAAAATGAGAAGCTTTTCCACCGCTTTTGGAAAAGTAAATGTCGCTGTTCTCTCACTCCGCACGATCCCTTATCATGGAACTACTCACTCCTGTCTCATCCACTCTTCTCCTCGTCCGATTGACATTCGCCTCAAGCCCAGAGACTCGAGCATCACCCGGCATCGCAAATCCCGGCCTCTACTCGCTTTCCCGTGTTCCTCCTCTAATTATTCCTGTTGTTTTTGCCGACCGCACCCGTAGTAGGAGCTCTTGATAAATTTCCAATGCGAATTTGTTATTGGGTTTTTTTGGGTTTGGATTTAATAAATTCGAAGGTTTTAAATTTTATAAATTATTTGCGTTGATTAAAAAATCTTGATAACTTGGTTTTCTCTTGAGAAATAGATTGAGTTTTGCTATCGAATATTGTGGATGCAAGATTAGACAAAAGAAGATTTTTATTTATTTTTCAAATCTGTGAATTCTCAACAATGCATAAACATTTGAATATTTGATATAATAGATTAACTAAATAAAAAAAAAAACTTACTATATTTAACAAAGATGAATATGATTTAAGTGTGATTAAGTGGATCTTATTCTTATAGAATGAACCAGAAAGATGGAAGAAAGATGAGATGGTGTGTAGTGTGTTATTAAATAAAAAAAAAAAAATATCATATATTTATAATTTTCTTCTAAAGAAGTAGGCCTCATTTGAAATCGCATACTCCATAGCATGCATAAAGAGATGGTCGATTAGAATTGGTATTGAATGTAAGATGGCGATATAATGATAGATAGTGAAATGAATGCTTAAGCATACTAAATTGAAACCTAAGGCATCTTAGGAAGATTTTATGCATGAAGATAAAGTCACATTTGAAATCTTGCTAACAAATCAGATACAGCAAAACAATCTTAATAAATCTGTAAAACACTCTAAGCATTTTCATTTGTATCTTTAATACAACTTGGTTTATGGTTCAAGAAAATATTTGAATAAAATCCTTATTTAGCAACTTTTCAATGCTTGCGGTGCAATAACATTTTACCTTGTATACCTAATATTTATCCATGCAGCAGTAATTCAGATAAAAAATTTAAAAATTGGTTTCTGTTTTGGTTTCAATCACACCGTAAAACTTTCGATTTCAATAATTTCATCAGTTTTAGTATTAGATTTGGATGGCAGTTCGTTTACAATATGTTTCATTACAGAAAATGTTTCAAGCTATGAAACAAAGATAATTATCTGATTGGAGTTCATATTACAACACGCATGAAATTTAATGGGTCCTTGGTAAATAATTCTAGCAAAAAATGTAGCAATTCTTCAAGAGTTTTAAGCGAACACACGTGCTTCTCGTATAATATTTCCAACTTGTGCTCGAAATTCATGATTGCTTCACGTTCCTTGATGCTCTGTCATCCCCTTGATTTTTTTTTGCAAAGAGTATTTATTAGAAATCAATACCACACCGCTTGCATATTTGTTTGCCTGACCATTACATGGAGGGAATTCTAGATTTCATGTACTTTGGAACCTCTATTTACTTTTTTTGGTTTATATTGAATAGCAGTTTGTTAATTTTAACTCGAACTTGAATAGTACTTTGTTAATTTTAGATTGATTTTGAATTACGTAAGTATTGAACTCAATTCAAATAGTAATTGGACCTACAATTCGTAATCACTATCACGGAAATAACATAATATGATATGATGGAAATACGATTTATAGTCTCATCACCTACAGGGAGGTTTTCTTTTAATTTATGTCTTGTTATTGTTATTAATTAGATGGGAAAGCGAGAAGAAGGTGTGCTGATTTGGGAGTTAGGTACTACTTTACTCTTTGACTTACGCATCAAAGAAATAGAGGCAGCAGGTAAACTTTTCAACAAAGATGGCTGGAAAAATATTATGAACAATTTTAATGAGCATAGGAGAACATATGATGTACACAACTTAAAATAAATGGGATCATTTAAAAAGAGTGGAAGTTGTGGAAAGAGCTACTACGTGGTGAAACCGAATTGGATGAGATCTATCAAAAAATAGTTGATGCTTCAATGAATGGTGGAATGAAAAAATACAGGTCAATTAACTTAGTGCACAACTTTCGCATTAAATTTGAAATACATATAATTACTTAAGATTTATAAATTGATATAATGTAGGTAATACATTTGCCAAGAAGTTTAGACAAAATGGCTACGATCGGAAGAAAAGGCTGGATAGGATGTTTGGTCATATTAGCAAGGTGATAATGTTTGGGTTCCTAATTGAGTATTACACAGAATTAACAAATGCGATTTAGACACATCTAATGATGATGAGAATCAAGAAAATGAACCAAATTATGAAAATTATGCAATGGTGAAGGTACAACTTGGCCTCCATCTCAAAATCTCAAACATCCATTCCAATCCACGAGTAGAAAGTGGAAAACTAAAGTTGTAAGTCTGGTGGAAGGCAACTTCTATTAAACCATATTAATGAGGTAGTAATTGCAGCGAAATCTATCAGCAATTCTATTGCTACCGCAAATGCAGATCGTAAAACCTTTACAATTCCCGAGGCATTACATGAAGTTGCACAAATTCTAGATATATTTGACGATGAGGAATTCTATGATTTTGCTACAGATTTTCTACAAGATAAAAGCCGTAGGGAAACTTTTATGAGTATACCTGCAGATCGAAAAGTTTGATGGTTAAGGAGACGTTCCTTCAGGAGTTCTCAATAAGTCAGTGCAATGTTACACTTAGGACTTCTCTTTAAGTTCTATTTAAGTCCATGTGATATAGGTTACTAATGTTTTTGTTAATGTAATGTACTGTTAGACAATTACTTTTCTTGTCATGTCTAGGGGAACTTAATGTCATTTCATGTACAAGGAATTTTTTTTTTTATTAGACAATCTTGCGAGGACTAATGTAGTAGTTGAACTTAGATATTTGGCTAGCATGATTACTGAATTAATATAGTTCCATTTACATCTAGACTGTTTATATATATATATATATATATATATATATATGCTACCATCCTCTCTAGGCCTCTAACGTTGAGCATCCCCTTCTACTCTCCTAGCCTTGGAAGCTTCAATGCAAACAAAAGCTCTTACGCTCTTAGCTCAGATCTGTCACTTGCTCATTTTAGATTTTGTTAAGATTTATACATTCTCTGCTTGTGATCTCTCTTCAAAATCCCAACTATCATAAAGTTTGGTTCTTTGTTGATGTTATTAAGAGCATAGGGCATTTGCATTTGCATAGTTGGAACAAGAGCGATTATGTGATCTGTATATTTTTTTTTAATTTGAATCTTTGAGTGCTTGATTGAGAGAAGGAAGCATGGAGGAAACATTTGTGCCTTTTCGAGGAATCTAAATGACCTAAAAGGAAGATTTTGTGCTACGTGACTGATTGGAGGATTCCTTTCGTGCATTAGGTATTGTTGGAATCTCATTCGTGTTTTCTTTTAGTTTTCATGTCTTTGAGGTCTTAAAATCTTATATTTTAAGCTATTTTTCTCTGTTATCTCATTTTTATCCTTATGCTCGATAGAATTCTGGCTCCTACAACCTACATATTCTTTGCTTCAGCAATTGCTGTAATATCATTTGGGAGAGCAACTGGAAAGAAATACTGGTAAAATATAAACTTTCTTTACTTTTAAATGTTGAATTGAAGTTTCAAGCTTGAGCTTGTTTACCATTATCGAGCTCGAGCTCGATTCGAGTTTGTTCATGAGCTTCATTCAAATTGGATTATCGAGCTTGTTAACGAGCATCTCGTTTAATAAAATAAATAAGCTTTAAGCAAGCTTTGATCGAGCTTGTTCACGAACAATTTGTTGAGAAATATACATGTACTATAACAATTAAAGTTAATTAAACCAAGAAATAATAATAATTTAAATAATACTCTTTAAAAACAAGCATTAATTGAGTCGTAATCTAGTCATAATCGAGCTCTTTAGCAAGCTTGTTCATGCGCTTTAAACGATAATATTCATGAACATAAATGAACCGAACGACAAGTTGTTCAAGCTTGTTTATTTAGAAATTGAGTATTTAAAAAACTATTCAAGTTCAATCACGAGTAGCTTGTTGAAGGCTCGGTTCATTTGCAGCCCTATTCTTTGGCAAAGTTAGGTGCCAACGTGGTCGTTTGAAGTGCCCTAACGCCCTTCTATGATCTCCTGAAATTTACCTTCTTCTACAAGATGGGGTGAAGTGCTATATTCTGAAAGTAAGTGAGCCTATTGTCGATGAGGTCGCATGAAGAATTAAGAAAAGTTTTATCCTCTTTAGAATAGTTCTTTTTCTTTGGATCTATAGAAATGTTAGTTATAACTTTTAAATTTCTTCAAAATTATTTTCTTTTTTCTGCGACTTTATAAATAGCCATGTTTTCTTATCCTCCAGATTTCCCAAATCCCCATTTATGGATAATTATTTTTGAAGTTGTTATGTTGAATTTTTGCTTCTAAAATAGAGTTTGTTTATTAGATGAACTTAAGAAATGCATGCTTTGTCATTGCTGGATTTGTATGTGAACCTTGCAAATATGGATATGAGGGGAAAGGAGGAGGGAAGATTGATGTAGATTAGTTTATCTTTGTCGGATATTATTGCAAGAGAAGAAGTCAAAAACTGTATTAGAAAACTACATGTTGGCAGCCTTCTATTTGTTTAGTTTGCAGGCTTATCTTTTCTATGTTTATATACTTGTCTAGTTTCTAAAATCTGATTTTTTATGTTCAGTAATAAGGAAACTAAAGATGAAGAAAAGCTTGCAATCGGGTTGTAAACAATCTGAAATAGCACCCTTAGTTTATAAATATGTTTAGATTTGTTTCTTATTTGCTATTCAACTGATTTGTTTCTTCTTTTCCAAATATGTATTTATTAGTTAAAAATGTTGCTATTATGAATTTTAAGGACAAAAAAATAATTTTTTCCTTTCTGCTTGCTTTAGTTTATGGGAAGTGATTTCTAACTCAATCAAAACTTTCTTTACTTATTTTTGCTTTCTTTTCCATCAGGGCCAGCCACCGAATCTGTTTTAAAATATTATGTGTTTCATTCATGGCTTGAATGTTTGGCTACCTTGAAATTACATTTTACTAACTATATGCTAATTTGAAACATTTTTTAGAATATGGAGCCGTTTTCATTTCAGCGCTAAGTTGCATCATCACCTACATCTATAAACTCAACATACACTACATCTATTAGCCTGTAGTGGTAAATAAATTTTCGTTTACATATGTAATTCATTATATAATATTTTGCTAGATTGGGGCTTACGTGACAGGCATAGTAGATGCTGACAAAAATATCAACGGGGCTCAAATTCAGGTGGTATGGCTATCATTACATGAATTAGTATTCCATGATGAGATCTTGTACTTTCAAGTCATACTGTAAAGCCACTTGGGTTATGCTTCTCATAATTCTTATTGCAGTTAACAGAAATGTCTGATGCAGGAAATAATATGATTGAAGATGACTATGACAATTATGGTGAACAGTGGATTGAACAGGCAGCTATATCGCAATTTTGTAATATTTTGACATCATCAAGTTGTTTGATCCATGATTATAACACTATACTGCGAAGAAACCATGCATGACATCGGGCATACAGTGATAAGTGGGTATTAGAATTATTACATGGTCATCCAATTTCTACAATATGTTTAGAATGCCACAAGAAATTTTAAGGACTTGTTAAGGTTACTTGAAACATCTTATGGGTTGGAAGGTTCACGAGAACAACAACTAGAGAAATTCTTGCTATAAGTTTATATATTTTAGCACATAACGAGTCTATTAGAAACATATGAATACTTTCAACACTCCACGAGACAATCGAGATATTTTCTCGTGGCCTTCATCGTAGTTATGTTAAGAATGGATATAATTATCCCATCGATAAATTGTTTGTTGAAATCCCATCACATATTCAAATGATGTAAGATATGCCATATTTTAAGAATTGTATTGCAATTGATGGCTCGTTGATGCGCATTCTGGAAGAACAAGTTGCATTTATAGAAGACATCATTCACCAATAATGTAATATTATGGTCGTATGTGATTTCAATATGTGTTTCACTTTGTGGCATCGGATGGGAGGGCTCGCGCATGATGCTCATATTTCATCGCAGTCAAAGATCCTAGATGCAATTTCTCAAGCCCACCTGTAGGTTTCTTCTTGTTTGCATATTAATGACTTTTGTCTTTTTATTTTACACCATCCAGAACTAATATGTTTCTCTGTTCACTAGGCAAATATTATTTAGTAAATGCTGGTTATCCTTTACAAAGGGTTTCTTAAAACCATATCCTGAAACAAGGTATCACTTACCAGATTTTATTCGTGGTACACGTCCAATTAGAGGGCATCGTGAGATATTCAATAGAGCACATTCATCACTAAGAAGTGTTATAGAGCACATTTGGTGTATGGAAAAAGAAATGGGGAATTCTTAGAGATATGCCAAATTATCCTTTCAAAAAACAACGGCTTATAGTTGTGGCTTCAATGGCAATACAGGTGGGCTCTGCGCATGATGCTCATATATTTCATCGTGCAGTCAAAGATCCTAGATGCAATTTCCCAAGCCCACCTGCAGGTTTCTTCTTGTTTGCATATTAATGACTTTTGTCTTTTTATTTTACACCATCCAGAACTAATATGTTTCTCTGTTTACTAGGCAAATATTATTTAGTAGATGCTGGTTATCCTTTACAAAGGGGTTTCTTAAAACCATATCCTAAAACAAGATATCACTTACCAGATTTTATTCGTGGTACACGTCCAATTAGAGGGCATTGTGAGATATTCAATAGAGCACATTCATCACTAAGAAGTGTTATAGAGCGTACATTTGGTGTATGGAAAAAGAAATGAGAAATTCTTAGAGATATGCCAAATTATCCTTTCAAAAAACAACAGCTTATAGTTGTGGCTTCAATGGCAATACATAATTTCATTAGAAGACATCATTCACATATTGATCCAGAGTTCGAGAAATGTGATGTTGATGAATTTTTTATTCATCCAGAATCAGATGAGTATAGAGCTGGGGTACATTTTAGTGAATGTTCAACAAGTAATATTGATGTTGAAGTAGATGGTCGTGTGAAGAGATGGTCAACTTGAGATAATATTGCACTTCAATTATACTAAGCAAATCGGTAAGGCGTGATATTCATTGACTGTATTTGGTAATATCTGTTTGTTACATGATGAGCTTAGGCCTTTTAAATTGAGAAGTAATAACCAAAGAATACTTGTAATTCAAATGTTGTTTGATAAATTTCAGATTTATCGATGACAATTAATGGTGCAAAAGTACTACTTATTCAGTGATCTAAGCTGGATATTGGTGATGTATTCGTTCAGTGATGTCAATTGTTGTTGTTAATGCGATTTATTCTGTTCTCGCTCATTCATATGTGAATTAACTTGTGCATATAAATATTTTGAATTTTGTAGGTATTATTTGCGTGACTTGGAGTCGTAGGTGGATCGAGAGTCGACGTTGGGAATACTTTTTTTCCTTAGTTTTATTATTTTATTTTTATTAGTTGGAGGGTTTTTTCTAAACCAAGCAAAAGTATCTATTTGATAAATAGTGTAAAAGAAATATTCTCTATGTGGACTATGTAAAATTCATTCATAGTAGTAGAGTTTGAAATATAGTTGATTCTCATTAATATTACAAAAATCATGACAATTAATATGCATTCGGTTCTTTTTTTGCTTAATTAAGTAGTTAGGTAAAAAAAAAATTTGGTTCATTCACTTAAGAGTAAATTTTTTGGGGTTTTCGTTATTATTTTTTGAGGCTTTTTTGGAAATTAATATTTGCATAAGTTGGTACATATATTAATTATTTATTCAAGATTGTGAATGAGGCTGAATTTATAATAGATTTTAAGAGGTTTAATATGATTATAAAATTATAATTTACCAATTTCATAATAAAAAATTTTGCATGACAATGATTGCTATTATTTAAAGTCTGTTTAAATAGTTTATAATTATGAAATCTTAATTTACGTAGAAATTGCCAAATAATTATGCTATTTAATACACTTTTTACAAACTAATTAAATATTATGATATTTATATGTAAGTACGACATAAATAAATTTAAAATTTGAATGGTAATACTTTTAAAAATATGTTAATGAAAATATATCATATTGTACTCTAGATCATATTTAGTAATTTATGATAAGAAATTTGCTATTTGAAGATAATAGTATTGTTTGTAATTAATATATATTTATGTTTTTTTTTGGTAAATTTTGTTTAATAATAACATGTTTGTTAGATATACTAAACTTTATTCTACAATTACATATATATATATATATATATATATATATATATATATATATATATATATATATATATATATATATATAGAGTAAACGAAAAAATAAATATGCTAGAAGACATTGTGGTTCATATATTAATTTAAATAAAATTTGAAGAAAAATAATTTAATTTGAGATTGATTAAAAATTTTTCAATATATTATTACGATGCATATTTTTAAATTTTAAACATCTCAAATTCCTAATTGCCGTATTTTTAGGAATATTTCTCATAAAGAGATGAAGGGTATTTTTGTCATTTCCAACTACAATATGAATCTGGTTCAATCTAAATTTTAAAAAGCTATTTTTATTCAAATAGGTAATCTCAACTTTTCAGCCAACATATAAGAAACCATATTGAATCATAGTTTTTCAGTAAGTACTTTTAAATGAGATTTTTAAGAATCTCATAAGCTTAGCCAAACAAAGCCTTAGTCAAAGACATGGTTGCTTGTTTTTGCCTCTTTTTTTATCTCAACAGATGAATTTAAAAAAGGTAAAGAGGGGTAAGGCACGCTGCTTCACATGGGAGTGCCTACGTGGCAGCTTCCGATTGGTTGTCATGGGCGGCTGATTATGGGTGAGGGTGGCTATAAGCCCCAAGGCATTGACTAGGTGTAATAAGGAGATAATCAGGTAGATTTACCTTAAAATGCGTGCTAATCTTAATGAAAATTTAAGTGCAATAATCTTAGTCAAATTGGATGTCTATTCTAGGTAACTTCGACGTTCCGGATGCAATGACGCAGTCCATTTCATGAACGGAGGTCGTTTGAGCGACTTCGACGTCGAATTTGGTCACATTTAGTTCAAAAATGCCCATTATCGCTTCTGACTTTTTGACGTTCACATAAATTCATCCGAATTAAATGTGAATAGTCTCATTTATTAGGTTTCGACGTTTTGGAGCTAATAGCGCGATCAATTCATGAACAGAGGTCATTCGGATATCGTCGCAGCTTCTCGACTCTGTTATGCACATCGATGCATTAATAGCTCGAGCGCTTAATCAACTGTTCATTAGATTTTGCAATATTTATATTTTGATCAATTTCGACGTTCTGAATGCGACGGAGAAGTTCGTTCATCGATCGGAGGTCATTTCGACCATTTTTGGTAATATTTAGTGCATTTTAAGTCCCGATTTGCGCACTGTCACTTCCGAAGTCCATCGAATTCGACTTGTGAGCTTGACTCGACTTATGACACATATATGGAGGTTAACAAATGCCCCCCAACAAATGTGATTCACACATGAAGCGAGTCACGTTTGTTGAAAACTAGTTGACCCTTTGGGCTAGCCATGGGTCTTGGATCACTTCAGCTTTCAACTTCCCTAGATTCACTGAAGAGCTTCTTCCAACATTTACTCTTTGCTTCGATAAGTTTGTTGAAAGTCTCTTTCTTTTTTTTTTCTTCACAGAATCAGATTTTCTCCAACCTAGCTTTGTGCTTGATCAGGTTGGATGGAGGAATCAATTTTCTTGCTTTGAGATTTGAAATTTCTTCTGTCCTAACTTTAAGCTTGATGGACTTTGATGAAGGATTGACCTGATTTATCTATATTTACCTATCAGGAAGTGTATGTACACCCTAATTCCTGTGCTTGCTATTTTGACGAACTCGTTGAAAGGTGCATACAATTGACCCAGCCTTTTGGATCATATTAAGTCAATGTTGAGTTATCGGCCTAGCAATGTGTACTTTAACAGACTGAATAACTATGAAATTCCTTTAGTTCGACCATTGCCTTTGTGTGAACTATGGAATCGCTTCCTTGGTCCTGTGTTTTCTTCTTTTGCGGACTTGATGAGGGAATTGGCTTTGATCTGTGCTTTGTACTTGATTAGATCATTTGAAAAGAGATTGGAATATCACATTGCAAGCAATATATAGATTGATTTGATGCAGCTCTAAATTTAAAGTTTCTTCAGATTGTCTTAGTCCATCGATCAAGTGAAAAGATCTCTCAGATTTTAGTTGCTTGTAGTCACTAAGTTAGATTTATTTTAAGATTGAATAGCTATCATCATTGGGCTGATGAGCAGGGGCTCTTTCACTGCGGCCTTTTCTTGCGGCTTGTTGAGTGAGGAGAGCGTCAGCGACTCGGCCATTTGTGGGTTTGTTGAGTCCGACCTTTAGAACCTACTCGGCTCTTTGACTTAAGCTGTGACGGCTTGGTGGTCTTGTCATTAGACTGACGAACAGGAGTTATTTGAAGCTTCTGAAATTGGGAGTTCTTCTGACTTAATCTTCGATATTTGACGAATCTTGAAGACAAATTTTTGATATTTAAAGCTATCTTTTCGTGCACATAAATAGATTCTTTTTGTTATTACAAAGTTTGTAATTTTAACAATAATAGTTATAGATATATTCAGGGATCTCGGCATAAAGCTCGATGTTAACTTAAATATATACAAGAAAATCTTATATTTCACAGGAGAAGGTTGAACAATCCTGATCACAAAAATGATGCTCCTTGTCTAACAAGGGGATTGCAAACTAGTTCTAAGATATATTATATAGCTTGATTTCCTTTAATGCGAAATAGAAGTGATATATTTTCAATCATGATATGTATCTATCTAAGGATCTCATTTTAAAGCACGATATCGACTTAGATAAATATATAAAAATATCTCCTGTCTGATAGGGGCATTATAGACTTAGTTCAAAATATATCATAGGACTTGATCTTCTTTAATATAAATAGAGATAACTTATTCTGATCATAATGTATATTTATTTGAGGATCTCAGCTTAAAGCACGATGTCGACTTAGATAAATATATAAAAATGCCCCTATGTAACAGGAGGATTTGCAGTAACTGTTGAGAGAATTTGGAATGTCTTTGGTCCTATCCTTTGTGCTCTCGAACTTGTTGAAGATTTCTTCATGAGAGTTTGAAATTTATATTTTCTCTTGTCCTAGCTTTATGCCTTGGGTAGACTTAATGGAGTTGATGACTTATTGGCGAGATGAGAAGATCTTTGATCTTATGCTTTGTGCTTTGACGAACTTATTGAAGATTCAATCTCGAAATTTGAAATTTATATTTTTCTCCTATCCTGGCTTCATGCCTTGATGGGTTTGATGGAGGAAAGTCTTGAATTATCTTGGAAACTTGTCAGGTGATAGAATATTACCTTCTGCCCTAACTTTCTGCTTTCATGGGCTTATAGAAGGATGTTTGCTGGTGACCTAGCCCTCAGAGCTTGTGTTGGGTCAATGGTGAAGAATCATCAGTCATGTGCTTTGCGTGTAACGGACATGTTGATGACATCGATCCCTTAGTTCAGCCTTTGGCTTTGCTGAACATTGGGGTGACTTCCTCGGTCCTTTACTTTTTGTTTGATTGGACTTGCTGAATAAGAGTTTTCTTCAGTCTTTGTTTTCTGCTTTAACAGACTTGTTGAAGGAGTTTCTTCGGTCTTTGCTTTCTGCTTTAACAGACTTGTTGAAGGAGTTGAGATTTCACATTTGACATTAATACCAAACTCTGCTTAATGCCTTCTTGAGTAAGGATATCTTTTGTTGGATTTTGAAAATAGACCTTAGGACCAATAGAGATTATCTCCCAGTCTGGGCCACTTAAACTCACAAAGTTAGAAGGATTTGGAGATTTGGATTCTCTTGTCTTTGAACTAACAAAGTAGGGGGATCCCTTATTACGACCTTTATGGTGTATTGAGTAAGCAGACCTGTCAGCGACTCGGCTATATTTGGGCTTGTTGAGTCCGACCTTATGCACCTACTTAAGCTCTAGATTTGATGTATGGACGGAAGTTATGTTTCCAACTTGATTTGTTGCAGTTTGTAGACTTAAAAATTTCTTTTTTTGGTCGGTAAGACTTTGAGACTTGTGATCTTTGAATACATAATTTGAATATGTATATGAAGATCTCAGCCTTACACGTGATGTTAACCCAAATATAATAAAAAAGTTCCCTGTTTCACAAGGAGAGCTTGATATTTTGCTATAAAATTTAAGAAGGCCCACTGTCTGACAAGGGGATTTTTTCTTCATTTCGGAAATGTATTCTTGTATTACAAGAGAATTTTCAAGCAAAACATACACATGTAATGACAGTGAGGAATAATTAGTCTTCTCAGTACCATGACCAATTTTGCTTCTTGTAAAGCTCGAGAACGCACCATATGATCGAATGCATTTTTATGATTACATTTTAATTTATAATACTTTTTCTTATATCGACCATTGATTGGTGGCATTGTTCTTTCACCTTTGAAATCGACAAGCTGGTAGGCCCCTCCCTGATATACCTTTTCAATGGCGAATGACCCTTTTCAATTAGGTTCGAATTTATCGCCAATTTTAGAGTGAGGGATAATTGGTCGTCTCAGCACCAGGACTGATTCCTCTTCTTGAAATGTTTGATGGCGTACCGTATGATCGAATGCTTAGAATATCTTTGCTCGGTAGACTTCTAAATTTTGCTGAGCTTGGAGCCTAACTTCGTCAAGCGCATCAAGCTCTTCCATCCGTAGACGGGCAATTTTATCTTGAGTGAGATTGTGTTGAATGGCTACTCGGAGTGAAAAGACTATTTCAGCTCCAAATACTAGCGCATAAGGGGTGGATTTTGTGAGAGTACAGTCCAGATGTCACGCTCTGATATTTTTCCAAGATTTTTTCTCAAGGCTTAGGCTTCTATATTTGCTTACCCTTCCGTCGGGACCTTTCAATGATGGATTCTTAGACTTATGGTCCAAGTGTCACGCCTTGATGCTCACCGTGTAGGAGAATGTCTCATTGGAGAAGCAACTCTAGCCTCTTTGATGATAGGACTTTGATATTTTCTTTTCATCGGGTTTTTCTCCATAGCAACTTTAAGGACCCAGTACACTCTTGCATATATAGTTTAGAGTTTCCTCACAAGAGAAGTTGGAACCTGACATTATCGAGTTCAGAAGGGCTATTTGATTTGACCAGTAGAGTTGTTCCGCTTTACCCATCATAGGTTGTCAACTTGTTATGAGTTGGAACACTCGCTTCTAGTTCCATAGTTGGTTGTACATTTTTTTTTATTTTCACAATGGCTACTGAGCATGCAGTTCAGTATTTCTCCTTTTCTGCTGCCTCTGGGTTAGCTTGCTTCCAAATGAGGAAGCTTTTGCATCGCCACTTCTTCTTGAAGCTTCGGCCTCCATATTTATTATTATTATTTTTACCGGGACCTTTAGGTAGCAGATTCTCGAACATGCGGTTCAAGTGTCATGGCCTGATGTTCACCGTGTAGGACTTCCTCTCGAGGCTTCGCTCTCCAAATTTATTTTTCTTTCTACCGGAACCTCTCGGTAGAAGATTCCTTGATACGTTGTCCAAGTGTCACGCTCTGATGCTCACCGTGCAAAACTTGTTTAGAATGATCTTGAGTTCTTACTACCACTGATGGTAGTTTCTATAGTGGAGCTTGGCTTCTTTGATAATTGGCCTTTGATATCTCTTCTTCATAAGACATTTTTCCTTGACAACCTTCAGGACTCTATGTACTCGAGCAGATAAAGTTTCAAGTTATTTCTTCTGAAGAGTTGGAGCTGACTTTTGTTAAGCCAAAAAAGATTGCTTAACATTACCAATAGAGTTATTCATTTTCACCCATTTTAGATTTTCAAACTAGTTATGAGTGGGAACACTCAGTTGTCAAGTCATCGCATTAGTGATTTACAAGAACCCGAGCTCACAGTTTAGCATTTCTTCTCTTTCTTTGCCTTCCACTCAATTTTTCTCTAGAATAGGAGACTTCAGCATTTTGACTTCCTAGTGCGAAAGATTTAACTGACAAAGTAGTTACATTCATAGATATGACTGACACTTCCTACCTATTGACAGTTCTTTTTATGACCAGCGCTTTAAAATAATCCAATCTTTCGAATACAAAGGCTCTTTTTCGTGGAACCTTAGTAGTAGTAGTGGTCATTCCAATTATCCTTCTCCCTTGCACAGGTTGGTGTGTACAATATGTAGGTGCTTCAAGTAGAGGATTATTTGCAGCAGCAATGACTGAGAAGTCTATACTACTAAATTGAAAAGTAGCTCCAACATCCCCAGTATTGATTACAGCGTTAATTAGATGGCTCCGTGACCTAGTTGCATGATGAACCGTGTTTTGAAGATCCATCGATATACGAAACAAACAAATTAGTCATAAGAATATGATTGATTTAAATTTAATTTCATTCATGATTGATTCCTTTTTTGTATTTTAGAAAAATCAAATTTTTTTATTTAACTCTGCTATTACTATAGTTCATATTCGACTAGCCAAAGATGGAAAGAGAAACTAATCCCCAACAGAGTCGCCAGAAATCTGTAGAGTCTGAAAATTCTCCACCGACCTCTTCGATGAAAAGAGTGTGATTTTATGCATCAGTGTAATTTTCAGAAGGCAGATGGAATAGTAGATAAGACACTACCTAGAGATTTCATCCTCATTTTGTGAGGACTTTAGATCTGGTTACAGGTTTCTTATAGCCGCAAGCACCTATAGTTAATTACCCCTCTCAGTGCTGAGAGAGAACTTTCGATTAAGGCTAGTCGTTACGTCGCTTGGTGTGTAGCATATAATAGTAGCATATGAAGTTTTAGAATTTAGATTTATGAACATCATTATATTTAACTTAAAGCAGATGGTTGCTAGTATGAGATTGTTTGAGAGTAAACATAGTTGCATACTTGATTTGACTTTGGCTCCTTTATGAGCTATGATTTTCTTAATTGTCATCTCAAATAAATAATTATTGATGGTAAATTGAATGTTTTAGGGTTAAGTTCTTTAAAAATTAAATTTCATTTAAGCATCTATAATTTGGTGATTTATTTGATTTTATATTTGCATTGATACTTGAGTTTGATTAATCAATTTGTGGTTGGAAGCACATTTTTATGGTAAGTATCCTCTCCGGTTGAAATCTTCATTCAGCGCAGCTATCATCAGAGTGGTTTATTATTTCACTGTTTCAGATCCTGTCGACTCTATTAATTTAATAATAGAGGATCAGATCCGTTGTTATATGATAGAATTAGTTTCTCATATGTTTTATTATGTTGAAGATATTATAATAACATCATTAGATTTTTAAGTTTTGTTAACCCGACTGGGACCCAACCAAATTAACTTCGCCATCCTCGACACTAAATTTAAGCATTCGCCTAGGCATGTGGGTATATAGTAATTTTAGGTAATTTTATGTTTGAATTATAAGATTGATTTTATAGTTTTATTTTTTTATTCCAATTTAGCCTGCGCAGCCTTTTCAGACATTTAAAATTTGTACTTGAAATCTCTATATCCGAGCATATACATGAATTTATAGTCTTAGATAATTTCATTTAATTAGTGGTTCCATTGATTTTAAAATTCATAATTAGAATTAAATCTCTCAATTTTTTTATTAAAAGAAGCCTTATGATTTTATAGATTTTGATTTAATATCGCTTTCTGTCTGCTCGTACAAAGAATTGCAAATCCGGCGACGTTTTATTTTAGCTCTTATTTAATTTTGAGCACCATACCATCATTTGCATTTGTTTCTTTGTTTATTGAATTTGGAAAATTCAACAAGTTTCATCCGTGCTTATTGATTAGCTTATAAGCTCATTTTAATTATGTTTTATACTTTTTTTTTTGTCTTTAATTCATCAGATACAATGCTGTCTAATCATTCGGTAAATAGTTTTATTTGTGCTCATCAGTGAGCCATTCTAGCTCATTCTTGCTTGTAAGTTAGCTACTTAGTATTTATCCTTCTTACAAAGTAATCGTCATATTTATTTGCACGTTCCATGCAAATTCTTCTAGTTCATTTGGAGCTCAACTTATAGATTAGATTGTCTAGTAATGGATGGCATTCATGTACATAAACAATCAAGTTCTATGAGTTCCTTATAAGTTTAATTTATATTCTTATTTTGTCTTTCAATGAGCCTCCAAACTCATAGCAATTCTTATTCATATTTCATTTTGAATCACTTCAATGCGTTGAATGTGACGAGTCACATAATTTAATTGCTCGATAAAATATTTGTCCAGACATTTCATCTAGCCTTCAAGTTTATTATGAATCTCATTCAAGTATTTTTTTGTTTTATCTTCAAATTGCTTAATTCATGATATAAAGTGATCCAATCATTTATTAAGAAGAATTGATCATGTTCATCGGCAAACTACACAGCCCCACTACAAGCTCCTTGCAAATTTTGTTTGAGTTTTCTTCTTTCTTGAAGGTGGGCATTCAAGTATGTCACAAATTTCATATATTTTGATATATAAGATACAACAATTCAATAATTCTTTGAAAAGTTATATTCATGCACATAAATGAGCATTGAATTGTAAGTTTCATTTGAATTTTATTATTATTATTTTTTTGTAAGTTAATTCTTTTATCTCAAAAGTTTGCATTTAATTTAATTATTGATTTATACTTCAAATATTCTATTAATTTCTTTGGTTTGAATTTTTATTTGTCCATAATCTGCAAAATTTCGACAGCCTTTCGACGTTATCCCCACGTAGGGGAGCTGCAACGGGGAATTTTTTTTGACATACCCGCCACGCTCTTCTAAGCGCAACAATCGGTGTCTTGTGACATTGCAATCTTAGTCTTCAATTTCATCACGCTCTTCTAAGCATAGTGAGGTCTTCAAATATCTGCACAAAAGAAATATAATTTTCCTCATCGTGCTACAGAGAGCACATACAAATACTTATTTTGGCAATTTAGTGTGCTTGTATTTGCATCTGGTTGAGGGCATCGGTGAAGGTAAGAGCAGACAACCCCATGTGAAGAAGTAGATAGTGTAAATCCTATTTTAAGCTTTACGTTCTCACCAACCATGACCGTAACTTCTATGATTGCACTTTACAGTTTCCCCCGAAAGTTTTGGATGACTTAAGTCAATATTCATAACTCTCAATCAATGCGATAGTCTAATGTGTTAGGCTCTTTGCTTGCGCGCCTCACTCCTCCTCCCCCCTCCTCCTCCTTAAAATCCAACCTCTTCTGATCAGGTTCTTTACTTTCACCTCTCCCTGACCTCCGGCATTGCCGGGGGTCAGCCACGGCCTCAATCCATTATGGATGTTCTCAACGATCTCTTCCCCCCTCTCTCTACTGTTTCTCCTTCAATTTCGAATGCGGGCGTTTCCTTGCCGGATTCCCGTGGTCATTGCAATTGGAAGGAGTTGCTACTTGCACAAAATGAGAAAAGTAGGGATTTCCCCTTATCCTTCATACCTTCGGATTCTCCCGAAGTGTCTTTCACGGAGGATGACCTGATGGAGGGCCAACAGGAATGGAATCTGCCTCTGTCCAGCCATGGGAAGAGGCCATTTTACGGTTCTCGCGAAGAAGGAAATGGCGACTAAAAGGTACTTTCGATTTGCTCTCTCTCGAGGGGGACTTCTTCTTATTTAAGTTCTCTTGTAAGGAAGACTACGATGTAGTTTGGAATGAGGGACCTTGTTTTCTCAATGGAAGGCCTTTCATCTTTCAAAAATGGAAGTGGGACTTTCGGCCCTCCAAGGATCAGGTCACTGAGATTCCCCTTTGGATCAAATTATCTAATTTCCCACTATGTTGTTGGAATGAGAAAGGATTTTCAAAGATTGGGAGTATGATCGAGTTCCTCTACTGATAACCTTACCGCTAAAGCGCCAGTATCACCTTCGCTCGGCTCTGTGTGCAGATCACAACTTCCTCAGTTCTTCCCGACTCGATCACAATTAACTTGAATGGGAAAAAAATAGAGCAACCTATTCTGTATGATTGGAAACCAACAGCTTGTTCCAAGTGCCAAACATTTTCACATAGCAATCATACCTGTCCGCGGGAAAAAGTCGTGCCCTCTAAGCCTAATACTCATCGTACACCAAACCGGGTAGAGTAGTAGATGTAATGATATTACCCTTGCAAATAATTTTTCTGCATTGGCCGAGCAGGGGAAGATTATAGAAGAAGAAACTGTCCCTAAGCAGCACGAGGTTGTTGCTGTGAATCCACACAGTGTTCTTTCTACTGATCTAAATCTTGCTCCCTCTCCCTCTTCACTTCCAGAAAATCATCCTATACAGGAGAATGATCTCTCTAACCATGCGGTTACCAACAATGTGGAAGGCCATTCTTCTTCTTTGGTCACTATTACTAGACAGGGGGTAGCAACTCGCTCGTCTACCTCCTCTCCTAAGCTGGCCGACCAACACCCTGGTCAAATCTTCGGGAAAAATCCATCCTCCCCGTCCTCATCTAATCTGGTAGAAGAAGGTGTGCAAGCTAGTTCATCTACAACTTACTCTATCCAGAAAGGCAAACATAAAAAGGGTAAGAAACCCGTCTCTTCCTCCTCTCAATGACCTTTCCTCGTTTAGCTTTGGATAGAGGTCTTCTGGGAGGACCGTACTGGATTGAGGAGATTAAGGATTACAATGGACTGTTTTGTTTCTTGGAAACCAAGATCAATTCTGATATTGTTCTTAACCCCATTCTCATGCGCAAATATTCTATGTTCCATTCTGAATCCTGTTGTTCCAATTTTGATGTGGCAACCGGGGGCCGAATCTGGATTAAATGGTGTTCTGAGAGAATAAACTTCAAGCCTCTCATTGTCTCTTCTCAATTTATTCATGGTCTTGTTTCTTACTTTGGCACTCCCTTATTCTTCTTAACCAAAGATATATGCGTGAAACCGACCTAATTCTGATTTCCTGGGAGGCTCTGAGGGATATTGCAAAAGGCATTTGGATCCTTGGTTGTTAATGGGTGATTTTAAGCATATTTCTTGTAAGGAAAAGTCGGTGAATTTGTCCCTACTCTAACACTCAATCCTTTTCCTCCTGTGTTCAAGATTGTGAATTACTGGATCTTCCTAGTACGGACTTATTTTATACTTGGTCAAATTAGCAAGTCAATAACCCCATTCTCTCCAAATTAGATAGGGCCTTATGCAATGTAGGTTGGTTGGAGAATTTTTCCTCTTCCTTCTATAATGTTCCACCGCCGATGTCTTCAGATCATTCTCCTCTCATCATATACCTTGATCATTTGAGATTTCGGAGTACGGTTTATGTTCAGGAATCATTGGTCTCTCACCCAATTTCCTTGAAGTTACAAAAGTTGCATGGAACCATTATGTAGTGTGATCTATCTTTGTGCAAACAAACTCTCTTATGTCAAAAAAGCACTAACTGAAGCCATGAAAAGTTTCTCTCATCTACAATCCCTTATTGATGAAGCAAAGAGGAATCAAAAAGACATTCTTGCAAAGCTGGAAAGAAATCCCAATGATGTTCATCTAAGGATTGAGGCCAAGGAGTCTAAAGACTCTTACTTAAGTTTGCTTCATATGGAAACTGCATGGGTTAAGCAACGAGCTAAGGCTCATTGGTTAACCTCATCGGATGATGATCTCAAGTTTCTCTACTTCTCTATCAAAGAAAGGAGGAGTTCAAATTGTATTAGGGAGCTCCGATCAAGGGGTTATTAATGACCGGATTCTATTCTTGTGAAAATTAACTTATTCAGACTTTTCAATTGCAACACATCGATTCTTTTATAATGGATTTTCCCATTGGGAATTCTCTCTCACATGATCAAGCTAGAGCTTGGAAGGATATTTGTGACCAAGACATTGGATGCTCTAAACAGTATTAATGAGAATAAAGCTCCAGGTTCTGATGGTTTCAATTCCAAATTTTTCATAGCTTCTTGGGATGTTTCGGAAAACCTTTTAAAGGCAGACTCACCACTTTTTCAAAACACGCTCAATCGGGTGAAACACTCTCTAATTATCTTAATTCCTAAAGTTAAGCATTCCACTTTGCTTTCTGAATATAGACCCATTTCTCTTTGCAACACATTTTATAAAGTCATAGCTAAGGTGCTTGCCTAGACTTAAGAAGGTGCTCCCTTATTTAATCAATCCAGCACAATCTGCTTTCATTCAAGGAAGGGATATCTCTGACAATATTACTATGGCCTATGAAATTTGTCAAGAGTTGTTTCATAATAGCTCTCATGGTGGTTTTCTTGCAAAAATTGACCTTAGAAAGGCCTTTGATTCTATTAATAGGGAGGCTCTTTTGCATAGACTTCATTCTTTTGGTTTTTCCCCTAGATTTATAAATTGGATAAAGGCTTGTATCTCAGATGTCCCCTTCTCCATCACCCTTAATGGGGAAATTAAAGGTTACTTCACATCAAAGCATGGGCTTGACAAGGCGCCTTATCCCCTTTCCTCTTTACATTGGCCATTGATACTCTCTCTCTTGCTTAATCGATAGGAGGTCAACTTATTCGATATCTGAGACCTCTTATTATGGGGTCATGCAAAATATCACACTTGCTTTTTGCAGATGATCTTTTGGTGACTGGTATGGCTGATAGCTCCACTGTGGGATCCTTAAAATATTGTCTTCAGAGCTTAGAAAAATACACTGGACTTATGGTTAATCAAGACAAGTCTCTTATTTATTTTTCAAAAGGATCAAGAGATGTTACAAATCTTTGCAACATCCTTAATATTTCTCAGGGCACCTTTCCAATCAAATACTTGGGTCTTCCCTTAACTATGGGATCCACGAAACTTGCAAATTTCTCTTGTTTGTTTGATAAAATTCAAAGGTGGATTGCTGGTTGGAAATGCAAATTTTTGTCTCTAGGAGGAAGGATGCAATTACTTCGATCATCGGTTAACAACTTGCTTACTTACTGGTTTAGATCCATGATGATCCCTAAGGGTGTATTGAGGACCATCTACTCTCTCACCTCACGTTTTTTCTATCATAATGGTGTTTCTAATAAACTTACAACTATTTCTTGGGACAAAACAACTCGACCCAAGGAGAAGGGGGGAATTGGGTTACTCTCAGCCTTCTCTCTCAACTCCTTATGCAAAATAAAAACATTGTGGAAGACACTCAAGAGGAACTCCCCCTTTGCTAGCTAGTGCAACCAGAAATATGGGTCCATTTGGAGTGAATCTATTCGTCGAATCTCCCCTATGTTGAAAGAATTAAAACTATATGCAAAACGTTTTCGCGATAAGATTTCTTACCATATAGGGAATGACAATTCCTTTTCTTTTCTTTATGACCCGTGGTGTGTTAAAAAATCAATTTATGAATCACTGGATGCAAATGATCGTACTTTTCTGTACTCTTATAGAGATACCATGCTGTGCTCATATATTGTTGAGGGTAGATGGAGAATGCCTTTACTGATGGCTGCAGAATTACCTTTACTTTACACCGCAATTGATTCTATTCCTATAGCTGGTGGGGAGGATTGGATTACTTGGGATTCTAAGCGCTCTCCCACTATCTATGATTTTAGAAGTGCTCTTTTCGAAAGCTTGCCTTCGGTTAATTGGTACAAAGGCATATGGTTTTCCAGTCTGTTAATTATTCAATATATGCTTATTTATTTAAGGGGGTTAAAGACTTCCGATATACTTGTTAAAAGAGGGATTGGTTCTCAAACTAACTGCTGTTTTTGTTTTATGGAATCCGAATCTCACTCTCACCTCTTCTTTGAATGCCCCTTCTCTATGCATTTGGTCAGAAGCATTCTTCCTAATGGGAATTTTTTCTTAATGCAATCCACATTACAACAAGTACTGAATGGTATGACTATTAAGATGCACAAAATTATAAAAAGGGTGTATTATTTATCTGTTGCTGTTTTAGTCTATAGCATATGGCGTGAAAGGAACAACAGACTTTTTGCTCTTTCAACATCTCCTCTTACTTTCTTAATCGACCAAATCAAGGATCGTATAGCTTATAAAGCTGCACGATGGAAAACTAGCGATTCCTGGCCTACTACTGTTCTGAATGCTTTTCTGGTTTGGAGAAACAGAACTCATTCCTGAAATTCCTTTGTGGCTGTACTGCGATCTATGGGGGCTGCTTAAACTGAAATACTGGACAATGATGACATATATTTTACCAATCGTAAGTGTTTGGTATGGCTTAGCCTGGTTGCGCAACACAGCAACCTTGGATGGATGCCTCTTCTCCGCCAATTGAAGGTCAGAGGGTGCAGAATGTTATGGCTGTTTTTTATCGGGTTGGAGCTTTCTATGCTCCATTCTTCGTCTGAGTCCAGGAAATATCAAAGCATATATACATGAAGTAAGTTCTGTTTTTTTTTTGGGTTTCTCCTTGTTCGTAGCTTGGGGCAGCCCTTGTTCTCCTTAGATTGTTATTCTGTTTGTGTTGTAAATTCTCTTTGAGGGAAGTGATGTAAGTGCTTTTCCCCTCTCTGGTTGTTGTCTCTCTGTTTGCTTCTTTTTTTCTTTTCTTTCTGCTGGTTCCTTTTATCTTGTCTGAAGCAGATGGTTGAATTCACTTGGTGAATTCGTTTTGTATTTTTGTAATGTTCTCCCTTTTGGAATACAATTGAGCTAAGGCTCTCATTTTTTTCCAAAAAAAAAGTCAATATTCATGTTCTGCAGGTATTTAGAACCAAAATGAAAAGTCTCTGATTTGATGAGGAGCTTTTGTAATTTGGATAATCACCCATCCGAAAGCAGAAACCATTATTCAAATGCTTTCGCTTCTTCTCCAAGCACACCGATGTAATTAGTTGCAATAAATGCTCCAACACCAGGCACAATGAGCACCTTTAGAACTTTGCCGGTGTTTCTCTATCACAGCAAAGTCGCTTGAAAGATCTTTTTTTTTAGGATTTCTTCTAAGTGGAAGTTGTCTCTTTGATCTGAACTTTATCTTTACGGCCGAAAGAATCACAAATCGTAGGTAGAAACCAGGCTGCGTGGACCTCGGCAAGGCCTCAACCTCCTCACGAGAATGCCAAGATAATTAAATCCGAGGCTTTGTGTCATCGCTGCCATGATTCTATGCCCTTGAACTTATAAACAACGTTTTTCTCTTTCACATTAGGTAAAATGATCTTGATCTCTCCTTGACATTGGAAGTAGATGACTGGCTGCTTTCTGTCATAACCAACTTCACTTCAGCATCTTCAGAATCACGATCTTAAATCCAACATGATAAGAAATTGTTACCAATACAGTGCACCATTGACTGAAAAACTGGTCTTCCTTTTCAAAATTCTCCATTTCAGACGACTCGGTAAAGACTGGCTTGCTGTAATCGCGTAAGGAGATGATGAAGGGTGACTCGGTGGGTTCCAAGAAAAGGGTTTAAGGAGAGACGCGGACTTTATGGGGGACCGAGCTCGGGAACACCGAATGGGGGAACGCAGACGGCGATCGACGAGGTCTGGTTTACTCACGTGCGTCCTGCTGCGAGAATGGGAGGGAGTTGCTCACTTGTGGCTGGGAAGAGAAGCCGAATGAATGGAAGCAGCGTCTAGCTTGCGTCCGTCGAGCAGGAGTCGCGAGAGGGATAGAGAGGAAGAGATCAGTCTTGCGCGGTTTGCGTGTGTGGCGAGAATATCTGTTGGAGAGTTTTTGTTTTTTATTTCAACAAATGAGTTATAAAAATAATAAAGAGGGGACAATCACTCCTCTCCTCTAATTAGCTTCAGTCAAAGGCATGATTGCTTATTTTGCCTCTTTTTTTATCTGAGCAGATGAATATAAAAAAGGTAAAGAGGGGGGTAATTCTTAATAAAATTTTAAGCGAAATAATCTTAGTCAAATTGGATATCTATTCTAGGTGATTTCGACGTCCGGAAGCAATGACGTAGCCCGTTTCGTGAACGAAGGTCATTTGAGTGACTTCGTCGTCGAATTGAGTCACTTTCACTTTAAAAATGCACATTATAACTTCTAGCGTTGGCGTTAGTAAACTTCCCAATTGAGTGTGAATAGTCGTTGGACATGTTTGGCGTTTTGGAGCTAACGGCGTGATCAATTTCATGCGAGAGGTCGTTGGACGTCGTCCACTTCCGATATAGCGTCAGCGTATTAATAGATCGAGCACTTAATCGATTGCTCTTTAGATTTTGCAATATTTATATTCTGATCAATTTCGACGTTCTGAACGCGACGGAGAAGTTCGTTCGTCGATCGGAGGTTGTTTTGATCATTTTCGGTGACGTCTAGTGCGTTTGAGCCCTGATTTACGCACAGTCACTTCAAGTCCGTCGAATTCGACTTGTGAGCTTGACTCGACTTATGACACATATATGGAGGTTAATATAGAGTGGACCTCAGTAGGTGGCTGCTCCAACTGTGGGGTGTCCTCGCTAGCATGGCCCCGATGCCGATGTCTAACTGGTGGGCGGTGCTCCTCGGCCATCGTACCTATTGAAGAAAACAAGTGCATGTGTCAGTGTTAGACAGTTCTAAATAATAAAAGGGAAAACTGTAGTGTAAAATAAGCTAAAAAAAGTACTGCAACTTACATGGAAAATCTAAATAACATGCACTAAACATATGCATTATATGCTAATGTATTTACAGCATACCTTCTACTATTAAGATTGTGTGTGCACGATGACCTATAGTGGCCAACTATCTTGCATAGACTGTAGGTTCTACTACTACTAGCTCTATTTTCATCTATTGTATTTCTAAACCTAGTGGTACGAGATCTACCTGACCTTCTACGAAAATTGAGTGGCTGTAATGCTACTAATCCATGCTCTGCACTGAAAGATGGTCAATCAGAACGGTCAAGCAAAGTGTGAAACTCATTTGAGTACGTGAGCTTATACAAATGCAGCGTGTAGTACCGTGACAGACATGTTAGGTGGTTTAATCTTCTAAATCCCAGCGTAGTAACAATATGCGGGCATAGCCAATGATATATGACTATTTTGTCGCAACTGCAGTTACACTAGATATTATCAAGCAAATTAACTCTAAATGATCGGCTTGACCTGTCAAACACTTACATCTCCCGGGGTTGATGTTCACCGGTTCACGGAAATGTCTGTCTTCCCTCTCAGCACGCTGTAACATTGTGGATACCCTTTGGGTGAAAATAGATAAGTTGATCTCCTGTTGCTGAGTTTCAGAGGCAAGTCTTTTCATAAACAATGCAACTAAATTGTAATAAATAGTAATAATTAGAGCCTGAATCGGCAAACCACAAGCATATTTCAGAATACCGTTGAACATTTAGATGCATTAGTCATCATTGTACCGTAACGCATCCCACGATCATGTACGAGTGACCATTTAACAGGGTCACGCTCCACAAGCCATTTGTGAGCTTCTTCTTTCACATTTTTAATATCTGACATGAAACGATTAAACTCACGAATGTCGTCAGTGTTTCCTATCATATACATCTTCTAGCATAGAAATTTAACATCATCAATCCTTAATCTACATATCACCTTTTTAAAATTTTTACGAAAATGGCACAAGTAGTGTCTGTGAGCAGCTAATGGAAAAACTTCTCTACACTCACATAACAAACCAGCATGTTTATTAGATATGATGTACAAATTATGTCTAGAAGACACTACAGACAACATATCATGAAAGCACATTAAGAACCACAACCAAGAATCAGTCGACTCAGACTCTACAACAGCAAAGGCAAGAGAAAACAAACTATTGTTTCCATCTATCCCAACAACAGGTAATAAAGTACCAGGTACTTGCCTAACAAAAATATGTCGTCTAAGTTGAGCACAGAGCGGCAGCTACCCCAACCCATAATGGAAGGACCAAATACCCAAAAAAGTCTTTGGAAGCGCTTGCTAGGCCGATCGTAGTACAAGTAAGGTAGTACAAATTGCTTCCATGTAAAGGCTGAGAGTCCTATAAGACTCTTCCCAACTGCCAAAAATTATTTTTTTTTTGCCTTGCTCCTAGCATCCCAGGCCTTCATGTAGGAAACTTTGACATTAAATTTTGACTTCATTCTACCTATAATCTCCATAGGTTTTAAATCAATTTGATGTCTGATCATAGGTATAATGAAATAAGCTATGAATTTGTAACTGCACTGCCGATGATCGCCTGCGCTAACTGCATTGATATATTTGTGGTGTTCTCTAATTCTGGATATTCTCCAAGCACCCCCTAAGCGTCTATTACTGTTACAATGCAAACGTCAATTACATGGTCTGGTAGGACTATTATGATGTACACATGTAACCATATAGTTCTTTTGGTTAGAGGTAACTATTTGGAATTGAACATTGTTCACTATACACCACCCAATAATAATAACTGAAGACTCTATTTACTTATGAAATACATTCATTCGACAAGGTCACCTGGGATTTCAACATCGCCTGTTAGGACATTTTTATCAGATGGATCGTCAAAGTAAATATCATTGTCACACTCTCTCATAGTTTGACACAGCCGTACATACTCGTTTGTAGACAACATCTGACTTTCACTATCGATATTATGGAGTGAATGATTTTTTAAAAGAGCATGACTGGCTACATTCTCAATCACGACCCCAAGTGAACAATCATAATCGCGATATCAGAACTCACTCGCACTACTTGAGCGCTCATACTCATACTTGTGATGATTCGAGGCATACGGTTCCTCTAAACGATAAATAACATTATCGCTACCACAAAACTCATAAGTAGGACGACAAAATTTGATATTAAATACTGTAAATATAAACAGGGAAAGGTTGGCAAGGTATTACTTGAGAATCAATTCATCAAAGTTGCTCTGTGTCGCCATAGGTACATGTGCGATGAAATCCAGTGTATGCGTCATTAGTATATCTACTGACCTTATTACCGGATCAGCTGATGTGGATGCAACATTACCATTCTACACTCTCACATACAATACTAATATCTGACGGGAAGCTTCGTCCAGTGTAGCATCTCAAATTTCATCGTCAAATATAACAGATGTTATAAATTTGTTACCAACCAGATAACGACATGTAATACTTACAGAGTGGCGATCTGAATCAATATTCAATGACATCATAATTCGCTGTTTCAATTCCAGTAAGGTGTTATGTCGCAAAACCTTAACTGGACGATTTCGTCCTCTCACATAACTTGGAGTGAACTGCTCATCAATATTTAGTTCGCCTTCATAGAAAAGGATCAGCGAAACAAACTCTTTACTCATTCCTCAAATAACTGAAGAATAATCAATCATATCAATATTTCCTAAATTTAAAAAAATATTGCGCGTCCAAATTTATTTGTAAAATAAACTACATAAATCATAAGAAATTTAAATCAATCGACACATTATACAAACGCCGCCATCTAAGATGATTACAAGTAAGGGGGCTCTAAGCTTATAGGCCAACTACAATAACTCAAACCCAACTCATACCATTCAAAAATATGTCGTAGTCACTTATAATAGTATACTCGACATATTATCACCTAAAATTATAAATAAATTACTTAAATTGCAACACTAACACAAATTTACAAATCAAATCCTACCACAAAATTTTAACCATACAGCTCTAAGCCCTAGAACACATAATCTACTAATTTATAAATCAAAAAAATAGGGATTTACCCTATGTTTACGAAGAAAGACGGGAATGTGCGCAAAAAATTGTAGAATCTGCCGCAGGAAACTTCCCCGAACGGAATGGAGCCGCCTGAATCGTCATCAGAAGCTAATGTTGGGTTCCAAGGGTTGTTAGATGGAGAGGGAAGTCGTCAAACGCCGTGGACGCGACTGTCGGGGAAGAAAACGAGCTGGTTTTAGCTAGAAGGGGAAGATGGAATAATGTCGGCGGTTGAGCAATGTTGATGACTGCCGAGAAGCTTGGAGACGAAGATGAGCGTACTCGGAAGGGGCAAAATGGTGGACAGCTTGCGTGGAGGCATCGGAGGCACGACACGGGGCGGATCGAACAGATTAGAGGGAAAGAATAAGGTCGATCGATTGATATTCTTTAACCCTAGTGGGCGACTAGTAATGAAGCTGTCATGGCTTCACATTCGCAACTTCCACGCCACGCTGGTGTTGACGTGGCTACCTAGTCCTCCACTTAGTGGACAACTATACTTATTTTTAAATTTGTTTAATGATACTTAATTTTCTAATTAAGTTTATAATAATACTTATTTTAAAAAAATTGCTATATTATTTTACATGTGTTGTGTGCTAGAATATTTACTGCAACAAAGAAAATTGTATATCTTAATTTTGTATAAAAATTCTGCATGCACACAAATAACAGGAGTAAGATTTTCACGTGTGAAATGTAGAAAAGGAAAAAAAATCATGAGGCCAAGTTCAATTGAAGTAATCTAACATGCAAGTGAGGTTACCAAAATTCACTTTTCCCCTCAATTGGCGAACATCAAATTACAAAGTTGAAAAATAAGCATGACCTCCTTTGAATGTGGGGGGAGAATGTTGGCGATGTAATGAAGGCTAATGATGATAAGTAAACAAAAAAAATCAAATAATAATGGTTGGGCAATGACGGACAAGCCATGATTGTTTGGCAACAAATATAAGGTGATGGTGGATGAACTATGAATATCAAATAATGTTAGTTGAATAATGATGATTTGATAATGATAGTTGCTAGATTATCAACATTTAGTATTAGCTAGTGTTTTTGAGTTATTCAAATCTCTAAGCTCTCTCTAAATAGAGGTTCATTTCATGTGAAGAATGTTCGTCTATATGTAATTTTTGAAATAATAATTTGATAATTTTAGTCAAAATTCCAACCACTTTATTAGAAATTTAATATTAATTTTTTAATTATAAATTATTATTTTGGCATTTTAAGTGTCTCAGAATTGATGATTTTAGGCTCATAAAAATTATTTTTAGACACTCATTTTGACTAAATCATGTAAAATTTAGATATCATTTAATCTATTAAATAGTGTAATGAAGTTTTCAATTGAAATTTAAGTAATTAATTTGAGCTCATTTGGATTTAAATTATAATATAGTTGGTGTCATTGGATAATCTTATTGAGATATTAATTTCCACTATAAATGTATGAAAATCAAAGTTTGGGCGAGCTGAAATTAATTTTGAAAATTTTTAATTTAATTATTATATCAGGATTCATGTTATTTCAAATAGATTTCTCATGAAATGTTAACATGAATAAGTATAATACAAGTATGATTCTTTGAACTGTAACATCATTTTTTGGAATTTTGTTAATTATTTATGTTGATCTTTTGGGCAGGCAATTAGTTAAATTATTTACCCTCTTTGATATCCTATTTTTTGAGAATAAAAAAAAGAAAGAAATATACTGCATAAATATATTTATATTATATATACGTAAATATATATATAATATAGATATATTTATATTATAAATATATATATATATATATATATATTAAATATAAATAAATATTATATAAAAAAATATAAAAAAGAGAAAAATTAAAAGTCTTCTTTCTTATCTACAGCTTACTAGCTCGATTGGTTGCCCGTTCGGCCTCTTTTAAATAAAAAAATTGAAAACCTCATCCCCTCTTCATTTGGTTGAGGAACAACAAAGAGCAATCGTTCGTTCCGTACACTCCCGCGCTACCTCTTCACGCGCGCTCCACCATCCACAACCGTTCCCCCGCTTCCCTTTTCTCCTTCATCCAAACCGCAAGCTGGTTCGGTTCCAAAAAAAAAAAAAAAAAATCGAAGCCTTGCCGTTCAATTTTTGGCCTCAACCGCAGCAAACAAAAACTCTCTCTCTCTCTCTCTCTCTCTCTCTCTCTCTGTTTCTATCCGCCTAGAGAATGAAAGCATCCGCACTAAGGCTGCCGCAGAAGCAGAGCACGAGATGTCTTTCTCCGAGCCTGATTACTTTTACCTCCCTTTGCGGGATGCCAAGAATCGCTAAACGTGAAGATAAATATCATGGCGAAGGTCTCCAAGATCGGGACTGTTATAAAATCCAGAGGCTCTGATTATGTTCTTGTGCTAAAGCTAGTCGACCAATATGAATCACCTTCTGGCCTTTCTGTGAACCTTTTTTCCGATAACCTGGACAAACTACCACAAGTCAGTTGAGGGCAACTTCAGAAAATCATCAACCTGAACAAGTCTTAGACGAGCCCATAGCAGCATTGTTCTGCAATCTAAAAGAGGAACAAAATCTCACTATTGTATGCAAGGTCCTTCATTCTGGAAGCATCAAATATCTGTTCCAGAAGCATGTTGTAGAGGTGAGAAGATAAGATGGGAGGAAATTCTGGTTCAGGTGGAATTTTTAAACCAGTGCCATGGCTGTGTTCCTCAGCGTACAATAATTTGATGGATCTCAGACTAGAGCTCATTACGGCAAAGATTGAGGTAAAAGCTTAGGGAGGATTACTCGCAAATAAAAGTATTAAATATTCTCACAATGGTTATTTGTACAAGAGGAGATAATTCCTTTTCCATTTGCATCAGAAGTTTTATTTTTAATTTCAGGATCATCTATTTCACAGATTTATAAGAAACTATATGTATCCGTCATACTATCGAATTTATGGCACTTCAAGTCACGCAAACACTTTTGAAGTTGGGGAGTTTTGCAGGTCCCATTGCCTAGTAGTTATCAGGTGGTTATTTCTGACAACAGCTGAGTGATCCGGTCACTTTTTGACATGATGATTGTATGACATGGCCTCTTTCTTCTTTTAAATTAGAGGATACTGGAAATTTGTGTATTGCGATATTAAGCAAGCAAAATAAGCCATGAGCTGTCATCCTGAAAGGTTTTAGCCGTGCTTGTTTCTTCTTTGAACCGTTAATATGTGCCAAGCAAATTCCTGGGTGGTTTGTCTTTCTAAAAACGGTTGACCATGATACAAGGTCTTGCCAAAAGCTTATGAACTTACTCGGTTAGTTAATTCGGTTAATGTAAAGAGCTATCCCTCTCTTACCAAGATCCAGAGAACTGAATGGAACAACAGGGGTATGTCCAGCAGCCATGCGATTTTTATCACGACCTTGCAATTCTATTATGATTATATCCTTCTCTAGGACGGTTGGAGTTTGTCGTTCATCATTCACTTTCATTATGTGCATATGCCTCATATATGTGTATAAGAATGGTCAAAGCTCAGTGAATTGAGAGAAGTCTGCTGAAAATCGAGACTCAAATGGGCGTCGCGAAAGGGTTGAAAGCGACCTCCGTGAATCAAATTAGAGAACCTCAAAATTGGCAGAATATAAAAATCATAGCGTCGATTAAGTCTGGTATGTAATTATCGCATCGAGTTGAGAAAAGGCTGTGGCGATGTTGAGCGCGCTTCGTTATTAGAAACTAATCAGCGCCGTTAGCTTTGAAACAACAAAACTATCAAATGAGGACCATGGCGAATTGGATGAGTGCGCATGAATGTCGAGAAAGTCAGCGGCGATGAATATTTTGAGCGAAAGTGACCAATTCGATGCGAAGTCAACGACCTCCGTTCGTAAAGCAATTTGCGTTGTTCGCGTCAATTACTTAGAATAAATATCCAATTTGACTAAGATTGTAATGTTTACAATTTTATCAAAATTAATATGTATTTCGAGATAAATTCATCTAATTATTTAAATATGTTTTAATTAGACCCGGACAATGCATCAGGCATTTTCCATTTTCATACTTTGCCACCCCATTCGATAAAGCGTATCATCTCCCATGCCCACCTCTTATTTGGCCAATAGAGAGTTTATAGTCTTCACGCTTCTCATACCACCCTTATCTTATCCGTCATCCACTTTCAAGTCAAAAAAAAAAAAAAAAATCCCAATCGAGTCTCGCTCTTTCGACCAAAAAAAAGCACCTCCTGTGGAAAATATTACGTCCGAGTCGCAGCAGCTTTACGTCGCGGACTCAATCTGGACTGGCGGTAGTCTGGCAAAAAAAATGGCGTAGACGAAGCGGCGTTTTTTTTGGTTTATCGACGGGCGAGATTTACCTGTCCCAAACCTCGAGAACCAAATATCTGCGTCGTTAAATATACTCTGTAGCTTCGGAAGAATTTCACGAGCTCCGTGTCGATTCGGCCCACCCCGTCGTTAGTCTCAGCTTGGCGCATTTCAAATTGATACGGTTGGTTATCAGGTATTTCCATATATTCTTGAACTTGAGAGATTTTAGGGTTTTCTTTGTCTTTGTCCATTCAATCCATCGATGAAGTGTTTAGGTTTCTTTATGGCGTTTTTTTGATATATGGCTACCCTGTACCTTTGTACCTCTCATACCTGTACCTCGATATTAGAGCGATTTTCTTGTTTTTTGTTGATTGTTATGTACCACTCTCAAACCAGATACCCTCTTTACTTTCTTGAGATTTTGCTTTTTTTGATTTTTTCCCGTTTGGAGGGCATACTATTTAGAACCGTTCTGCTTGGGAGGTTGTGTTTTCTTAGGTTTGGGTGTATTTTGTGGAGAAAATGTCTGCCCTACCTCTGTACCTCATACCTCATGCCCTACTCTGTACCTCTATCCTACTGTACCTCTGTCTCCACCTCTGTACCTCTTATAGTACCTCATATTAGAGGCGATTGTTTTTCTTGATTGTTCGGTCGGTTGTTGAGATAATGTTCTTCTGCTTGTGGAAGTAGTTTAGAGGTTGTTTGGAAGCTAATTTAGATGCTTGTTTGCAAAATGTACTCAGAACGCTCTGTACCTCTGCCTCTATACTTTCTTGAGATTTTCTTGGGTTTGGATGTGTTACGTGGAGAAAATGAATCTGTACCCTTCTGCCTCTCATACCCTCTCTGTACTCTGTACCTCATACCTCTCATCTCTGTACCTCACCTCATTACCTCTGCCTCTACTTTCTTGAGATTTTGTCGGTTTGGGTGTGTTACGTGGAGAATTGTCTGTACCCACCTGCTACTCTACTGTACCTCTCTGCCTCATATTAGAGTCATTTTGGGATGTTTTTCTTGATTGCTCGGTCGATTGTTGAGACAATGTTCTTCTTGCTTGTGGAAGTAGTTTAGAGGTTGTTTGGAAGCTAATTTAGATGCTTGTTTGCAAAATGTACTCATAGAACCTTTCTCTGTTCTATACTTTCTTGAGATTTTCTTGGTTTGGATGTGTTACGTGGAGAAAATGAATCTGTACCACCTCTGTACCTGTACCTCTCTGTACCTCTGTACCTGTACCCTCAGGATAGTAGAGACATTTTGGGATGTTTTCTTGATTGCTCGTCGATTGTTGAGACAATGTTCTTTTTTATTGGAAGTAGTTTAGAGGTTGTTTGGAAGCTAATTTAGATGCTTGTTTGTAAAATGTACTCACGAACCTCCTCGTACCTCTATACTTTCTTGAGATTTTGTCGGTTTGGATGTGTTAGACAAGAAAATGAATCACATGTACCCTGTACAACCTCTGTACCCTCGATATTAAGGTGCTTGCAATCAGGTATCTTATGATTACCTTAGCTTTATTTTGAGTTGACATGCAAGGATAACGCGTCCCAGATGCGGTAAGTGGCATCGAGCGTTATTTGATAATATTACGCACTTCCTTAGTGAAGTGGCCGAAATGCTTCACACTGAACCAATTCGTCACATTGCACGGGCTGCCACTTCGGCATAACCTCTATCTATCTTCTTTGGGACATCAGCAATGCTTTTATTGGGTGGGTGCATTTCTTTCACCGGATGAAGTAGGCGTGATCTTTGGGGATGCCAAACAAAGGGGAGAAAGTTTTATGGCGAAATCCCCATTGTCACGGTATAGTTGTAGATTATAAGAATAAGCTCGAGTCGGATAGCTCGTTCTTGACCGGTTTGTCTGATTGTACATATGTTTTCTTATTTCAAATTTGTTCTTTGCATACCACAACTATAGAGTAGCTTAGTTTAATTACTACTGTAGATAATATCGAAAAATTTCTTTGTCTGATTGAAATTTGGCATTTATTTCTTAGTGTCCAATTGATGGCATTACAAGAAAGATCTGAGGTGTGGCTACATGAGTGGCTTTGTGCCTCTTCTTATGGTATGCTCGACGTTAGTTTAGTTTTACTTGATGTGAGCAATTTAACTTTGTATACATTTTTTGTTGTAGATGCAGGCAGCACATTATCGGCATTAAGTAGTCATTTCCATCATGCGATACGTATTTTCGTTGGCTAAAATAAAGTTCTGATGATGTTGCCTTGACGATTTGGGAGGAGACCAGTGCTGAAATTAGTTATGTTCGTTCATATCAATGTAGTGATGCATTTACATATGTTTAGGTGTCATATCATCTTTGGTTTAACAGTCCCACTTTCGAGGACTTATCGAGAAGAGGAGACTTGAATCATCCTCTCCATGAAACTTCCATGGAGAACTTCGACATGGCCGGTCGGTATTGCTTCTTTGTTGATTCCTGTCTCTCTCCCAGATATTCCCCAAGCGGTGTGTCTCAGCTTGCCCTCTTCTTACCCCAATCGAAGGATCTGCGGTAGATAAGTTATTTGCGGGTTTGAGGGGAGGGGAAGTTGTGGCATCTACCATCTGTGAGAGAGGCTGGATGACATTCATGCGGTTCTTCTATGGAAGTTACCACTGGCCTGAAGGAGTGCTCCCATCCCAGTGAATGGAAGGCTACGGAGGAGACCAAGGTATCTTCTCGGAGACCTTTATAGTGGGAGCCCCTCAGGTGGAGTCTTGTGCGAAGATCCGTCGAGGCTGGCGAAGGGGAGACTCCCGCGAGCATCTGTCGTCCCCTTCATTGGCGGCGTACGTCGGGTGAAGCCGCTGACGAGGAAGAAATCTGTTCTCTCAGTTCACCAAGCGTACGTGTAAGAGTGGGCTACGATCGCCATCCACCCACGGCGGCCGTGCGGTGTACGTTAATTTAATGAATAATATGATTAAATAGATGACCGTTGTTGATTTCGCGAATTAGCGGTACGTGCCGGTTTCCTTTGATGAGCCATCGAGGCTATCGTGGTTGGAGGAGCCGGTCAGAGTAGCGAGTTCGATGCTCAATCTTTCGATGACAATGGATATAGATTTTTACCAATTAATTTCGGCTAAATAATTATATTACGTAGAGAGCGGGTTGTGGACTTCCCATCCCAGGGATGGCATGCCATGCCCGTCTGAACTCGAACCCGTGTGCTCGTTTCGGGACAAGTAAGTCACGGCATCTTCCTCATATCATTCAGTACTTACGTTCATTTCTTTGCTTTAAAAAATGGCGTCGATAATGCGAGAATCTGATCTTTCGCTAGCAATATTATTATTTGCGAGCGGATTGACGATTCTTGATGGGATTATCGCCGATCGCGTCGTTCGTCATATATCTGAGCGAAGTACTCACTGCCTGTATGTCCCATTTTATTTCATTTTACATGCTTACATTGGGTGAGTTACTCCAAAATTACTAGTTACGCAATTCATTCTTGATATTCTGTATGTGTATGTGTCTTATAGATGTTATCTGCATCCTTGTAGAATTATCGCGTATGGCTTGCTAAGAAAGCAAGATGTATATCAGCAGATAGTGCATCGGTTTGGCTCTACTCAGTTATCCATGTCGACCTTTGGACACTTCGGTAATATCAAGCTTGGCGTGTGGTCATTTCACTCATTGCCAGCACATAAAACGCGAGAAATGGTATGCACTCTTCTTGCGGGTTCTCACAGGATCACACTAATACCTTATCCATCTTCGCTGTGATTAAATTCGGATATATATTATTTTGGCCAAGGTAAAATGGGTTGAAGCGGTGGCGGGTTGCAGGTCATCGATGTCATTATGTTCATTTAAATACATGGAAGCGGTATCGAAAGCCCTGATGCGAGCTCAACAAGGGGACAAAAAAAATATAGATTTAGGGCGATTTTGTTTATCGATTTTTGCTTGGCCTCAAAAACAATTAAATAAAAGTTTGCACCTTTTTGTTCGGTTTAGGTAGGGATAAAGCATTTGTTATTTGGTGGGTTTATGTAGTGATAATTCGTTGTTCCATGTCTTGACAATCTGTTTAGGCATGTTCATTTGCATTTGAGGTTTATTTCTTTCAGTTTTTTCACTTTTACGTAGCATGGTTGTTCGGATCATGGCAACTAAATCCCTAATGAGGCAATGAGGTGGTTGTGATTTTAGTAGATTTTTTGGTCACTGTCTGCATACTTTCTGTCTGTTCTGTACTCTCACGGGTTTTGTTTCACTTTCTGTTGGTTGTTGACATTGTAACTAAATCCTAATGAGGCAATGAGGTGGCTGTTCTGATGAATTTTAGTAGATTTACGGTCTGCTCTGCATCTCTATCTGCTCACACTGTCTCACTCTGCCTCTGCTCTGTCTCTACTCTGCGGTTGTTTTGTTTCACTTTGTTGCTGGTTGTTGAACATTGTAACTAAATCTCTAATGAGGCAGGTGGGTGCTTGTCGAATCTTAGTAGATTCTCTCTGTCACTTACCTTTACCTGCATACTCCTCTGCACATCTGTCTACCTCTGTTACCCCTGTACTCTACTGCTCTGCATTTGTACCACTACTGCTATACTTCTCTTATATGCTACTTGTACCTGTCTCTGTATGTACCGCTATTTTTGGCAAATTTAATAGACAATTTTTATGCAAATTAAAGATTTATTTTTAAATAGTCGTATTGATGATAGTAAATAATATATGTAAAATTAAAATTTAGAGCTTCTATGTACCATATCTTATATTTAATCATTGAATATTATATATATTCGCGTATGCCAACATTTGAGCTCCTGATAGACTTCTTGAATACATATCGATTTGAATATTGTGCTAATCATTGAATATATGTTCCATATGAGAGAAATGGTAAATAGTATTTTTATAAATAAATTTAATCGGAGGCAAAAAATAACCTTAAATACATGAAATGCATCTAATTGGATGCTTTTTATCTTGGCGTAGAAATAAATTCAGTTTGGAGAAAATATGTTTAAAAAAAAAAAACATACAATTCTTTTAGGAGAAAATCAATTCTATCTAAATATTACATACATCTAATACAATTCTTTTTCTAATAATTTCAATTGTCATGTATATAATTTAATATTTTTTGAGTTGCATAAATGTAAATTGGCGTGACATGCAATGTAATTGCATGTAAAATTTAGTCACATAAAAAAAGCGAAAAGATTAGATTTGAATGATATGATAGAGCTGGAAGAAGACAAGACACAACATATGCCAAGCATGTTGTACATAAGAGCGGATTAAAAAAATTTACAAAACAAAGCAACCATAAAAATCATTTCTGAGAAGAAAAAGGAGGCATGAGCAGTTAGACCTACAAAAACAATTAAATATTAAACCTCATGAGGTAAACAATTCTTCACCAAATAGTTCTAGACTTAAAACAACAAAAAATTGAGGACATTCTTGCGGGAAAAAATTGTCTGTTTCCGCATTATGACTAAAACATACAAAATGAAACTAAAATGCCTTCTTGGATAATATCATGCATCAAAATCTTGTAAATAATATCCATCATGAGCTTGGTATACCCTTGACATGTTGGTTGGACGAGTCGAATTGAATTCACTGGAACAATATTGTAGTAATACAACATCTTAGTAATTGATGAATAATTTACATCGTCGATATCTGCAATGTCCCAAAACACTGCGAAAAGCAGGGGCATAACAGTGGGCTGCGTGGTGCATCCGTTCTGACACTCTCGGGCTTCACTTTTGTTTCTAAGACAAGAAAATATAATACATTAAAATTCTGACTATAAGTAATAGCAACATCGAGGCAAGTAGCATAAGTACTTGTGGATTTTTGGATTTCTCCCAATAAGCGAGCTGCGTTGGAAACACCCTTTGGGCGTCTCTTGATTGGATCCTTGTCCTTATCTGGTGATGATGTGCTTCTTCTTCTTAGCGATTCAATGGGTGGAGAATTCCCACTTATTACAGTCCACTTCATCGATAGTAGAGATGCAAGCATGTAATCGCTATCTTATTACTGTGCTCGGAGCTAATTTGATATGCATATCGACTTATATGATTCACGAAAATGCGGGTCCATCTGCTCTCCCATGTACTAACCCTATGAACCATCGATGTAGATGTCCCTCTTTGGTAGACCACCGCATAAGGAGGTACTTATCCGAATCGCGTACATCATTATGGCTAAGAACTAATCTTATTGCAAAAGTATGCCCATCATTTCAAATTTCGGCAACTATAAGAAATATCCATAGTACACACATCATAGTGGACAATCCGGGTTTTGGATGCATTCTTCTTCTAAGTTCCTCACCAAGTACTCCATGGGCCTATCATCCTGATGAGATAATCCCCAACTCCATGCGAAATTCTTCTTGAACATAGAGTAAAGCTTCCTCGTATAAAACAAAGCAGCTTGTTTAAGAATTGGACTACTCTTAACAAAGAACAATTGTTGTGGATACACTTGAAGTCTTCATCATGTTCATTTCGTATCATTTCTTCTCCAATCCCAAGAAACAACTGTCGGAACTTGTTGGCTTGAAATACCATGACACTGTATTTGTGGCCTCTTCTGGACACAGCCAATACAAAATCTATCTTTGTTGAATGCGGTGGACCATTTACTTTAATTTTGTAAAGTTCGGATAGCGGCATGATCATCTGATTGCTCTGCATGGCGGACCCATCCTCTCATCTCATTGTCACATTTGCTTGCATGCATAGAATAGCCCACTCTCTTGTTACTACTAAGCAATGGACCTTGGAGGGCTTTCTTTGAGATATGCCATTGGCATGCAACGCGTATCGGTACATTCTCGATAGCTCGTAGCGATCTTGATCGATATCTATTCTGGGATGCCTTCCATCCAAGAAATGTCAATAACCATGTGAATGACTCGATGGTCTCTTAGACAAAAAAGCTACTCGAATAAGGCGTTTTGCCAATGATGATTCACTCCGGCAGTGGGGCGAAAGATTATATTTATTGAGCCGATAGTATCAAAATTATCACATCCCAAAACAATCAAATTCAACCCTAGACATACCATTGCTCCAAAACTCACCAAGCAATCGACGCATCCTGATCAGCACATCTCGTCATTGCTTGTCTTTCCTTGAGCAGTGTATTAATTCGTTGCTATCGCTTGCGATCATGATCTTCGCTCTTTTCGGATGAAATTGAAAGCATCTCTTTTGGTGAATCCAATATTCTCTACTTCCCAAATTTGAATGCTAGAAGCGTCGATTACTAATCGCCTCGTCATGGTCTTCAAAGCGATGCCTTCTCATGTGCATCTGCGATCGAGAAGATCTGATCACCGTCTTTTGCGGTGAATGATTATGGCTCTCTATATATTTTTTAACGAGACCAATTCCCTCCAAATCCACACCGAATCGAATCATCATGGGACAACCACTCTGTATCGTTTTCTTGAATTTTGTTATATGGTTTAGATTGACTGTTTTTTCGACACTGCTTTTGAAAATCTCTCGATTTCAATTTCTTAGAGTTTGGCCGATAACTTGTATGGTCTTTTAACCGAAGCGGTTTGATGTGCATAATCAGTATAGTGCATAAGCGGTTTCATTATACCTGGCCGTGCAGATACAAATTTGGGTCATTAGATAAAACAACTTCATCATGCTTTCATTCACTTCATCGCTTAAGAAAACAGTTCTGAGATAATAGAGAATCTGAACGAGAATCTGAGAGAAGCATAGAGTGCAGTTTGTCAGGAAATAGACCCCAAAAAAAGCGTTGAGTAGAATTAGAGGAGGTGCAGTGAGAGATGCATGTATGGCGATTCTGAAGATATAGGTATAGAAGGTATGGCCGGGTGATCAGAAGCGGCCTGAGAGGAGTCTGAAGAGTCTGAGAATGCAAACTGAGAATGCAATATGATGAGTATAGAGGTATAGCATTCGAGGTCTGAGTACAAAAGCTATAGTCTGAGAATGCAGTCTGAAAATCTGAAGGTATAGTGATGTATAGAGGTATAGAAGGTATAGCCGTATGCAGTAAGTGCAGAGGAAATGAGAGGTATAAGTCTGAAGTGAAGGTATAGAGTCTGAGGTGCAATCTCTAAAATCCACGACATCATTGCTTGATTGGGATTTAGTTCTGATCCCAACAACAACAAAAGAAAAAAGCGAAATACTCGAAAAACTTCTGAGAATCATGTAAATAAATGCTACAAATTAATCACAACCTCTGAAAGATTACATTGAATATGTTTTCTCCGAACTTTACAAAAAATCATGAAAAATAAATATGAATCTGCGAAGGATTACAACTCCTTAAAAGATTAGATCCATTTTATTTACTGACATCATGTTTATTTCCACGCCATTTCATTCATTCCTTCTTTCTTTTCGTGCTCTCACCGGTCTCAAATAAAAAAATCTGACCTAAATGAAGATATTTTTAATTTCTCCGTATACTCATTCCATTGTTTTGGTCGGGCGATAACCGCGCGCCGTTACGTCTGACGTCATTTTTTGGCGGTTAATTGAGCGCGTGAGCGTGGAGTGCTACGTGCGGACTCCGGACGTAATATTTTCCCCCCTCTGTCTCCCCGTGCTCTTCCTTCTCACCTTCGTCCTCCTTTCCGGTGCCAAGGACGCTATACCATCCCACGGATACAACTGCTCCTCCGACCGCTCCATCTACCCATGCAAACCCTGCGCCTATTACCGCGCCACGAACCTCACGTCCCTCTCTCCAACTCTCTCTTTCTCTCTCTCTTTCTCTCTCTTTGTGATTTATAGGAAATCGAAAAAAAAAAAAAAAAGCAAGAAGTTGATGCTCTCTGTTTCCCTCTTTGTCTCTCTCTCTCTTCCCCTTTCATCCAATTCCGTCTATTCGCTGCCCTCTTTCTCAAGCGAGGTTGTTGGGGATGGGAACGGCGGTTGATATAATGGAGCCGATGCTGCCTCCGGCGGTGAAGGAAGCAGTCGAAGGCATCGCCGATGGTTTCGAGATGATTCCACCGCGGAAAGAACAGATAACAGTGAGGGGCTTGGTCGTTAGCGCTTTGCTTGGTTGTCTGGTTCTGCATTATAATCCACAAGCTCAACCTTACCGTCTCCTACCTCGGAGATATCGGCCGCATTCTCGATTACCCTCCGCTCACCGCCTATCATGCCTTGCCCACGTCCTTCACGTAAATGCGTGGATCCCGAATCCCTTGCCCTGACCACCTCACGAGGCTTTGAATCACATGGATCGAAGTTATTGATGAGGTGGACGATGCTTGTTTCAGATTTTCTGGTGTTCTTCTTGGCTGTTGTGTGTTTTGTAGTGGTTTACTGCAAGAGATTTGGTGAGAGCGGGCGAGAAAGGTCTGGTTGGCTATGGTTTTACTGAATCCATACTTGATCCTCATCGACCATGGACATTTTCAGTATAATTGTATTAGCCTGGGGCTTACGCTTGGAGCAATTGCTGCTATCCTTTCAAGGAACGAATTCGTTGCTTCAGTACTTTTTAGTTTTGCAATCAATCACAAGCAGATGAGCATGTACTACGCCCCTGCATTTTTCAGTTTTCTTCTAGGGAAGTGTTTGAAGCGGAAGAATTGGGCACTTGAGGTTGGGAAACTGGGCATTGTCATTATTGGAACATTTATGATTATATGGTGGCCATATCTTTATTCCATGGAAGCAGCAAAGGAGGTTCTTTATAGATTAGCTCCATTTGAGAGAGGTATATACGAGGACTGTGTTACAAATTTTTGGTGCAGCACATCAGTCATTATAAAATAAAAAAAAAAACTATTTTCCATAGGTGTCTTGAAGTTTCTTTGCCTCTGTGCTACAGTTTCAGCTTTTCTACCATCCTGCTACCAGCAAATAAAGGCACCAATTAATCGTGGTTTCTTTTATGGCCTTCTAAATAGCTCATTTGCCTTTTATCTACTCTTTTTATGCAGGTGTTTGAACACCCTGTTGTACTCAGTAGAGCTAGCAGGATAAAAGATTACTGTAAATAGTGTGAAGACGGCCGATATATGGGTGATGGCCTGGACGATAAACCCGATCACGGAGATGATCAATTTTTAGATTTGATTGGAAACTAGAACAACTAAAGTGTTGACGAGCTTAAATTAAACTTATTTGAAAATGATAAATTAAAAATAAACCAATATATATGCTCTTTTATGCGGTGTTTGACTGTTATGCTCGATGGTGGCGGTTAGAAGATCACCAGTAATTATGACAGACAATTATCTTTGAGTAGAAAGTGGAAAATTTGAATAGACTCAGATCTTATGAGGGGAAGAAGCGAGGTTCGAAATTTGGATTGACACAAAATAAATATGATTAAATAAGATTATTAATAAGCTTAAATTAAACTTAAATAAAAAATGATGAATCGAAGCCAAACCTACATATCAAATTCTAAAAGTCTTTAAATAAGAATGATCTTGATAACTTGTTGGTGATCATAAATAAGACTTTTAACGAACTTAAGAATTTGTCTCCTAACAAGAATAGAATTTAGGTAAAGCTTCTAATTATTTTGATAGTTTCCTGCGAGCACAAACAAAATTTATTGTGGATTTAAAAGCTTATCTTTTAATCAAAATAAGGATCAAATATAACCGTCAGAGAAAAAAGAATTTGAATGAGACTTGTGATGAACCTATGAGCTTCTTAGCGATCACGAGCTAAGTTGTATTGAAACTTAAAGAACTCTAATGTCATATATAAAAATGAATATTAATCTAAATAATTGAACAAAAGAAATGTCAATGCCATAATTGAACACTTTGTTCAAGCAGCGAATCGTTAATTAAGGCATTTTTAGATACACATGTGCTTTGACATAAAGATTTAAAGTGCAAATTTTAATGAAAGGCCGCATTAGTCAATTAAATATTAATCGAAAAATCTAATAAGATATTAAATCAATCTATAACATCTTCTATTACGCATCGTGCGTGAGCGAGAAGGTGTTAATTAATGCTTCAATTGAACTGTTGCATGCAATATAAAGCAGGCCTATATTCAAACTTATCATCTCAAAATGGATGCAAATAATCAAAATCTTAATAAAATATATAGTACACAAATTACGAGGCAACCTAATATTCAGATTTGTGATATCAAGATTCACTTAAATAATTCAATGGAATAAGCTTTGTACACATTAGGAGTCATGATTAAAATCAAATTCAATGTCTTAAAATTGTACAAGCATTCTTGATAAACCCGCATGAGCCTCGACACTATGGGAATGCTTAAACTTAGTGTATGATCTTTGTCGGGTTGTTTCCGGTTGGGTGGGACCGGTCGCAAAATCTAAAAAATCTAATAATTATATTATAATATTTTCACCTCTAATAAAATATAATTACATATGTGGCCGATCATCTATTATTAAATTAGAGTCTATAGGATTTGAAAACGTGAAATAATAAACCTGGTGGTGTTGAAGATTTCAATTGGAGGGGATACTTACCATAAAAATGTGCTTCCAACCTCAAATTGAATTAATCAAACTCAAGTATCAATGCAAATATAAAATCAAATAAATCATCAAATTATAAACTGGAGGGGATACTTACTCTCAAACAATCTCTGCCACAAGGATGGCGTCTCCTCTAACTGTGGTTTGGCCAAGATTTTTACATGATACTTACATCGGTTCTGATTGCCAAATGGAACTATTATATTATGATCACGGTATACCGATGCCTGTTGGGTTTGAGTTGGGATCATATGTAAATATCTTTCTTACAAAAGCCTTACTGACTCTTCAGATGTCCACCTGGATTTCTTGGATGACGAACCCATGTGTTTTGATAAAGATCTTTTGGTCAGTTAATTGACCTCTCGCTAAGTAGACTCTGAGACCACGGCCGGGATGATGTAAACCATGGGATCGTCAGCATGTCATCATTCCCAATATCCAAGTTAAATATAATGAGTTTCATAAATATAAATCTAAAACTCCAAGTATCTCTTATTATATCATGTAACGACTTAATCGAAAGTTCTCTCTCGTATTGAGAGGGGTAACTTATAGGTGATTCTTTAAGAAACCTGGAACCAGTCAAGTCTCACAAAATGATGGTGAAATCTCTAGGTAGTGTCTTCTCACTAATCTGGCACTCTCAAATTTGAACCATAGATCAGGTTTCTAAATTCCATTGAAGGAATGGAAGCATAAACCACTTGATTTCCTTCTCCAATCCTGCAATTCCTCTCTCCCCTTGCTCTCGAATGCGCACTTTCTAAGAAGCACTTGAGGGCGGGTTATATTTTTCTCTTCTTTGTATCATTTTCATTTGAAGTAACTTTTGCTCATGTTTCAAGATAAAATTGGAGATTGAAGATATGTTTGAGGTAGCTTCTTGATTACTTTATTTTTTGGAAAGTAATGACAATTATGTTTAGCTATTAATTTCTTAACTATTTTTCAAATTTTTTAATGCTAAAAAGTTACTTTTGAGAATCATAACTAATAAAATATGATAACTGCTAAAAAATTATTTTCTTACTTTTAAAAATAAAATATTTGTAATACTCACAATAATTTTTTAAAAAGTTATTTTCACACAATAATTTTTAATTATTTTTATAAAAAATTACAACTGCTCTAAGTGGATCCTGAATCTCTCATGTCTGGAGAGAGAGAGAGATGGCAACCACTACAGAAAAGTACTGAATAATAATATATGAGAAATTATAACATATTTTGAAAAATATTTTTGACATCTTTTACGTGTCCATTTATTTCTGTGTTATCTGACACCCACACATGTAGAAGTAATTGTGAATCACATATTGTTAATGAAAAATTATGACAGAAATGAAGAAAACACTCTATTTGTCTATGAACTCTGCAATTTTAAAAGAGCTAGAGAAAATGTACTGTGTTAATTGGCTTCAGAAACATATTACTCTGTAGGATTGGAGGTGATATAGTTTAACTCTAGTATTGTTTATGCATATACATTGAGTCAATATCACAGTGGGTATTATATTTCTTAATTCTCACTTTATAATTTCTTTTTTCTAGCATGTTGAATTATTTCAAGGTTCCTGAGTTTTCCAATGTATTCTTAAGCTTTTTAAGTCTTGATCCATTCAACCACTTTATTTGTAAGCTAAGTGGAAGACAGCAAGAGTTCAGATTTTAGAAGGTTTCTACGATGAGCAGAAGTGTTGTAAGCCTTTAATTTTGCATCGAATTATTTTTAGAGTTTATAATCACTATTTTTATTTCTCTTGAAGTTTTCTTATAATTTTTTTAAAGTTGTAGAACTTGATAGAGTTGTTGGTGAACACGGATGGAGTGAGCGTTAGATCGTGATGGCTACTCAAAGGGGACAGCTTCTCTATTAAAAGAGCGAATGAGTAGCATCCAGTGAAGGCTAAGGTAGAAGATCAGCATAGGACTTCTTATTTCTCTCCCTATTCTTTCTCTTTGTGCCGCTACTTGTGCTCTTAATTGTTGAATGTTTAATTTCTTCCGTAGTTGTGGTGGTAACAAAGTGCTATTTAGCCCTTATTCACATTCTCAAAGCTACTTGAACACTTTAAGATTAAGTTTATGTTTGGGATAACTATAGTTATATGAAAAAGTTATGATAGCCACCACCATAGATTCTTCAAAACAAAACCAAACCACAATGCCCTCCCAAGGCATGACATTGGTCGTTGAAATTTATAGAAGGCAACCGGTGTTGTTGATTGTGAATGTGTGAATTTCAAAACACCAACCATTATGCTCATCAAGTGAGGCGTATTCAATGTTGCTCTTTGCCAAATGTTGTTGAATTTGGTCAATTTAAAATGTTAAATATTAAATATAAAGTCCTAAAGAAATGAATTGGAAATTAAATATAAATGAACTGGGAATAAATTTGAAGGAGACTTGATTATAAATAAAATTAAAAATTATATTTCAAATAAGAAAATAGGGATCAAACTCAAATGAACCTATAAAACTTAAATTCCTTTGATATACATGAATCAAAACTCATAAGAGATTTAAGATAAATTTGAAGTTCAGTTACTAAGTAAATATGAAACTTGATCGGGAGTTGAGGATAAATTCATATTGGATATGAAGTTTTTTTTAATGTGAACAAATCATATTTCTATCAAACGAAGTAAAGATTTCAATTGAATATTAAATGACAAATGATTGGTGGTAAACCTAAATATCCAATTCCAAATTGAGAATAAAGTGTGCAAGAAATTTGATAGCTTTCTTTTAAGCACAAATTCAATTAGGCAACTCATGATTACCCATGAATGTGGCCTTTAAAAGGATCATTGGGATCTTGTGGTTAAAGTCAGGTTTGAAACACAAGAGATTAGTTAAATGCTATTTTCAAGTTAAAGTAAAAATTAAATGAATTTCAAAAGAGATTTTCACTAAAGATGAGCAACCTATTGGCAAGTATAATTAAAGCTCATAAAAGACTATAAACTAAATAATATCTAAGAATTGAAAATTCAATAATATATTTCACCGTCGGATCTGCAATTCTTTGTACAAGTAGACAGAAGGCGGCACTAAACTAAATGCTGTAAGAATGAATGAGCTTTCCTACAATACAAAAATTAAGGAACTTCAATCTAAATCATGATTTTTTTTTCAAAATCTAATTATTTATTAGCTAAACACCCACGGAACTATCTTTGAATGCTTAAATTCAAGTGTCTTTGGGTGTAGTCTTAAAGGGTGCAGTTAACAAAACCTAAAAATATATTATGAGTATTTCAAATTAATAAAATGCCTAAGAAACTAATTCTGTCATGTGACAGTAGGTCTGATCCTCTGTTAGGAGCTAAACACAGTTGACAAGATCTAAAGTTCTCAAATACATTCGATTCAATCAATTAACTACCCTGATAATGGCTGTGTTGAATGATGATTTCAACTGGAGGGGACATTTCTTACAAAATATGATTCTAATTTTAAATCAAATTAACTTAAATCAAATATCAATCTAAAAACAGTTTAAATGAAACTCTATCACTGAAAGCTTAAAGCAAAACTCAATCTTTCCACCTTCCGCAATTGTTTGTCGAGGGTGACAAATTAAGAAAACTTTAACTCACAAAGGAGCCGATGTCAAATCAAGTGTTATACTATGTTCACTCTCAATCAATCTCTTGTCGGTGGCATGTCCTCTCATGCGTGAAAACCGAGGCTCTGATGAAGCGATTCTACCAGTCCTTTGATCGGTGGTTAGATCAAGCTTCATTATATTACATCGATCACGATGTCAGATATCTCCGATGGCGCTTTGAGTTGTGAATCATAGGGTATACTTGATAAGACAAACATCCCTCTGTCAACTAAGGTAGACTTAAGTCTATCTCCTTAGACAAATATTATCCCAGGTCTACAAGAATCTCTTGGATGACGTAACCCATGTATTGCTGATAAGGATTCTTCGGTCAGGTTTGGTCAATTATCTCCAGTAGGGTAGGGACCATATTTGGGATGAACCATGGGATCTAGATTGAGCACGTCATCATTCCCCCAACCATCCAGTTTAAGCTAAAATGATGAATTTCATAAATCTAAAATTCTTAAAATTCCATATGCTGCTACTATACGCTATGCATTTAGTGATTTAATGACTAGCCTTAATCGAAAGTTCTCTCTCACTTATTGAGAGGGGTAATTAACTATAGGGGATTGTGCTACAGGAAACTTGGAACCAGATCTAAAGTCCTCGCAAAACGAGGGCGAAATCTCTGGGTAGTGTCTTATCTACTATTTCATCTGTCTTCTGAAAATTACACCGTCACTCAAATCACACTCTTTTCAATTCAAATTTGTTGAGAGGTCAGTGGCAAATTTTCGGAGCCCATAGATATCAAGGTTTCTAAATTCCATTGAAGGAATGGAAGCATAAACCACTTGATTTCCTTCTCCAATCCTGCAATTCCTCTCTCCCCTTGCTCTTGGATGCGAACTTTCTAAGAAGCACTTGAGGGTGGGTTATGTTTTGCTCTTCGTTGTATCATTTTCATTTAAAGTAACTTTTGGCCATGTTTCAAGATACAATTGGAGATTGAAGGTAGGTTTGAGGCAGCTTTCTGATTATTTTATTTTTTGAAAAGTAATTACAATTATGTTTAGCTATTAATTTCTTAACTATTTTTCAAATTTTTTAATGCTAAAAAGTTACTTTTGAGAATCATAATTATTAAAATGTGATAACTGCTAAAAAATTATTTTCTTACTTTTAAAAATAAAATATTTATAATACCCACAATAACTTTTTAAAAAGTTATTTTTACACAATAATTTTTAATTATTTTTACAAAAAAATTACAACAGCTCTAAGTGGATCCTGAATCTCTCATGTCTGGAGAGAGAGAGAGAGAGAGAGAGAAGGCAACCACTACATAAAAGTACTGAATAATAATATATGCAAAATTATAACATATTTTGAAAAATATTTTTGACATCTTTAACGTGTCCATATATTTCTGTGTTATCTGACCCCCACACATGTAGAAGTAATTGTGAATCACATATTGTTAATGAAAAAATATGACAGAAATGAAGAAAACATTCTATTTGTCTATGAGCTCTGCAATTTTAAAAGAGCTAGAGAAAATGTACTGTGTTAATTGGCTTCAGAAACATATTACTCTGTAGGATTGGAGGTGATATAGTTTAACTCTAGTATTCTTTATGCATATACATTGGGTCAATATCACAGTGGGTATTATATTTCTTAATTCTCACTTTATAATTTTTTTTTTCTAACATGTTGAATTATTTCAAGGTTCCTGAGTTTTCCAATGTATTCTTAAGCTTTTTAAGTCTTATTTGTAAGCTAAGTGGAAGACAGCAAGAGTTCAGATTTTAGAAGGTTTCTACGATGAGCGGAAGTGTTGTAAGCCTTTAATTTTGCACTGAATTATTTTTAGAGTTTATAATCACTATTTTTATTTCTCTTGAAGTTTTCTTATAAATTTTTTAAAGTTGTAGAACTTGATAGAGTTGTTGGTGAACACGGATGGAGTGAGCGTTAGATCGTGATGGATACTCAAAGGGGACAGCTTCTCTAAAAGAGCGAATGAGTAGCATCCAGTGAAGGCTAGGTAGAAGATCAGCATAGGACTTCTCTTTCTATCTCTTTTGCCGCTACTTGTGCTCTTAATTGTTGAATGTTTAATTTCTTCCGTAGTTGTGGTGGTGTAACAAAGTGCTATTTAGCCCTTATTCACATTCTCAAAGCTACTTGAACACTTTAAGATTAAGTTTATGTTTGGGATAACTATAGTTATATGAAAAAAATTATGATAGCCACCACCGTAGATTCTTCAAAACAAAACCAAATCACATTGTCCTCCCAAACGCAACCTAAGAGTGCTTTTGGAGCTAAGGTTGTTAGTTTAGCTTGAAAATCGAGGATTGCTCGAAAATCGAATTGAAATTTGGATTGAATCGATTACATTGAGTTAAGCTATGAGCCAAAAAAGTTTGGATCGAACTTTTTTTCAAGCCGATCTCGAGCCAAGCACAGATCGTGTCGAAGCAGCTCGATTATTAAAAATATTTAAATTTATGTATAATACTTTTAAGTTTGTAACAATAAAATTAAGTGTATGGTGTTATCTTATAATATTTTAAAATAAATATAATATATTTATAAGTATAAATATTATTTTTTTGAAATTTTTTTTTTATTTCATGCACTTAATTCAAAATTTTTAAAATTTTTATTATATTATTATTCATCGAAATGAGTCAACTTTCAATTGATTAAATTTAAAATTGTCATTCATCAAATCAAATCGATTAAAATCGATTAGTGGAATCAAATGGATCGAGCCATGTGCCGATCTCGAGCCGCTCGAAAATATTTCGAGCCGATTTCGAGTCAACCTTGGATCAGTTCGAAATCGGCTCGTTAACGGTCCCCATTTAGAGCAGTGGTGGTGGTGAGGTGCGAAAACACACGGTAGTGTTGTGTGGTAACTATATTTTAGCCACATTTTAGAGAATCTGCAGTCAAAAAATTTGATTTTCAAACCTAATATGATGGAGGCCAGAAAGCTACGATCTAATTTTTAAAAATAAAATAAAAATTAAAATATTCATCATAATTTTTTAGATAATAATTTTTTCTGTAACACATCTACGACTGTGTTTTCATATAACTACTACAGATTCTTATCTACACTTAGGATTATATCTGAGAGGTAAAAAGGCATGTTTTGAAGTCTTTTCAGATGTATTTGTTTACTTAAGAATTATGTGGTATGTATATACATGCTTAAAGTGAATTTCACTTTTAAAAAGTGAATAAAGTGGTATTTTTAATATGATATTGAAGATTAGGGTATTATATATATGTAAAAATTAAAGTTTAGCTGTTAGATATGCTAAATACATAAGAATTGTGTGATATGTAGGATTTACATACATACCACACAATTCTTATGTATTTATATATCTAATACCTAAAGTTAGATATTTATTTCTCTAACACTTTTCTATGCTTAAAAAGGTGCATTTCACTTTTAAAAGTGAATAAAATGATATTTTTGATGTGATATTAAAGATTATGATGTTAAATATGTAAAAATTAAAGTTTAGGTGCTAAATATATAAATACATAAGAATTGAGTGATATGTATGTAAATCCCCCTTTCATTTTATATTGCATTGGGAAACGTTAGAAAACAGTATGATTAATAAACTATTTATAATCAGTAATAAATTGGTGTTTCATTTTTGAATGTATTTTAATAAAAACGGTTGAATTTGAGCTAGAATGATACCCTCACATTGAATATGCATTTATTACAATTTACGTTGGTGAGTGTATCTTGTTATTAAAGTATCTTAGGTCTATTTGAGATCAATATTATTTTATGTTTTTATTTTTTATATTATTTTTAAAATATATTTGGTTAGCATATTTTTTAAGTATTTTTTATTTTTAAAATTAAATTATATTATTTTCAGTAACATTCAAAATAATTTTTGAATATTTTTAAAAATAGTTATCATTATCTAATATATTTTATGTCAAATTAAAATATAAATTAAAAAAGAAAAAATAAAAATAAAATTGATCCCAAACAACTCTTTGATAAATGAAGAACATATCGAGTATATTTGATGATTATTGAATATATTTGTTTATTCCGAATAGAATATCAACAAGGGAGTAGAAAAATTCTTAATGCATAGTCCACTTGACTGGCATGTGTATGATGATGATATAATCATCTCAAAATGAGTTTCGATTTGATTTTCATGTTGTTGTTAATATATTTTAACTCATAACCAACACAACATAAAATTTTATTTGAGTGTGAAAACTTTGATGTCTTTGAATTTTAATATTGCTGCTCTCTTTAAAATAATTTCAAAATATTTTATTAGTTCTGCGATATAATCAATCAAAATTTTGGATAAGATATTTTTCATCTCTATTTAAATCGTGCTAAAAAGGTCATATTTAAAAGTAACTAGAAATAATTATTTTTTTGAATCATGAGAGCATATTATTCATTCTTCTTAAATTACGTGTTTCAATTAAGGATGACCACACTTCCCTCAATAATTTATCTATGCTTATTAATATAAAATATTGCAAATTAATATAGACTACATAAATTATAAAAGAAATATTTATATATGTACTACACAATTCTTATGTATTTATATATCTTATACTTAAAATTTGATATTTATATTTTTAACACTTTAATTATACATGAAAATATATTTATCATTTTTGATGTGATGTTAAAGATTCGAGTGCTATTTATATAGATATCAAAAAATTGTTGTTAGATGTTTAAATATATAAGAATTATGTGGTATGTATGTAAATGCCCCATTATAAAAATAAATATCTATGAGAATACTCTATTTAAAATGACAATTTTTTATACGTTTAGAATTTGAAAACTTAGTCAAATAGGGAAAATATATCAACTAGGAATTGAATATTTAAATTCTTGGATGAAATATTTTTAATTTGTCAAATCTCAAGGTAGAATTGAGTACAAATTTTAAATTGTGACAAAACTAATGAATTTTTTTAGATTATTTCAAGAGAGTGATCATAATTTGGAGAGATTATTATTATTTTTATTTTTTATTTACTTTGTTGATATATTTGATTTTTTATATAAAAAAATCATAGGCATAAATTTTCCAAATTTGTGTGTAGGATTATAAGTTGGTAATATTTCAAATAAAGTTATAAAATTGTTTGTGTGCAAGAAAATTCACAATAATAGAAAAATAATTTTATATTATAATTTTACATAAAGATTTTGTACGCTCAACAAAGAGTAAGAAAATATAGAAGATAATGAAGTTTTTATCTAAAAAGTTCATAAAGGGAAAAAAAACTCTTGTGGTGTAACTGAGATGAAATGATCATCTATGTGAGTACAAATAATAAAGATTTGTTCCTCTTCAATTGAAGAAGAAGAAGATATCACAAAGTATAGAATTTAGAATATTTCCTTGATCCATCGATGTTGTAATTGAGAATGATGAAATTTTGAAGGATGATGAGGATAGGCGATCGTTAGTGATCAAATGATGGTGGATGAGGAATGATAATGATTATCAAGAAATAGAGGACGTCAATAAAAACAAGGTAATAAAAATCGAAAGATGATGCTCAGTTGATGATAGTGAGATATTGATATTAAAATATGATCAAAAACGACGAAAATAGTGACTTATCAAAAAATCATTGTCATTGAGTGTTGAGCAGTGCTTTGGGGTTTTTTAAATGTCCATGCTCTGTCCCAAATTAGATCTAAGCTCCCTCAAAGGGAATGCGAATTTATTTATTGTTTTTGAAATTTGCATTTTGGTGAATTTAACTAAAATCCTAAAGCATTATATTGAATGAACAATATTAATTATTTTGATCATAGGCCATTCTTTTAGTGTTTAAGTATTTTATTAATTTCAAATATGAGTGATTTTAAGCTCATTAGATTCTTCTGGAGAAGCTGCTCATTTTGATTATATGCATTAGATAATTGGAGATTATTTGATCCTTTTAATTTATGTCATAAAAATTCAAACCACATTTCAAGTACTTAAGTTGGGCCCTTTCGGACTCGAATTACGTAATTTTTTTTTTATGTTATTAGATTTGTATCATATATTTATTTATTTTATCTATAAATTTATCAAAATTAGTGATCATATCCTGAATTTTATTTTAAAAATTTTCATTGTTAAAATTATATACAGATTCGTACTTCACCATATGATTTTTCTAGTGATATATCAAAGTTGTACTAGATTTAAGTATTTTATAAATTTATTTTATAATTACCAAGTAGAAAAAGAAAAAATATATATAATAAACTAAATTAATATTTTTATTATTTCATCAATATAACTTATATTTAAATAAGTTGTATGCTAAGAGAAATTATACACTATCTTATCTATAATTTTACAAAATATCTTTAATGTATTCTAACATGTTAGGAATATATCTTATTAGCTCCTATATTAGGGAAAACAAAAAAAAAACAAAAAATGACATGGGCTATCAAAAAAATTATCTTTCCTAAGTAGCTTATATTCGACTCAATAAAAAAACTCATGCCTAATTTATTTTTTAAACAACTAATAGAAAACAATTATTTTAAATTTATATTTTATTAATAAATAGAACACAAATAAAAACTTATTCAATTATAATCAACATAAAGAGCTAAGCTATGTATATTCCCAAAAATATAAATAATAAATAATAAAAAAACAAGTTATATTCCCCAACTTATGCATTCATGTGGGTGACATTGAGATGCATTTTAATTTATTTTTTATATATTTTTTATTTTTATGTTGATTATGAAATTCATAAAATTTAAGAATATCTCAAATTTTATTTGTATAAAATAGTGTACAGCATTACTCCGACAATATAACAGGCCGCATTAAATTTTCTCGCAAATAGTGCATCAATCATTTATCAAAATCACGTCAATATCCCATTCACCCAACAAATGTTAAACAGGACATTTATGACCACCGCCCAATCATATTCGAGAGATGAAAAAGGATATCAAGGGTATAAAATATTTTAGCTAGGCGATCAAAAGTTTAAATTTCTAATTAAATTTTTTTAATTTAATATCTTGAATATATCTTATGTGTATAACTTACGATTAAATTCACTCGAATATTTAAAAAAAAGGAGACACTAAAGAGCCATTCCTCATAATGAAAGGGACGGATTTATAAAATTTAATTGAGAGATTAACCTGTATAGCACATAATTTTTATTTACATATTTTATACTTAAAATTTGATATTTATAAATATAATAATTTTCATTCATAAAAAATATATGTCACTTTAAAAAATTAATGATAATATAATTTTTATGTAATATTAAAGATTTAAATATTATTTATGTAATTATAAAAAAAAAATTAAATATTAGATATATAAATAAATATAAATTGTATGCTATGTATGTAAATATTCTAATTTAATGTTGAAGAAAAAAAAAGTAAAAAAATTATCAAGTTATTATGTTATTTTTGGATAAATTCATATAAAATAAAATGCTTATATATATATATATAAAATACTTTTTTTACATTAAAAATGTATTTCACTTAATAAATTAAAAATAGTATTATTTTTATGTAATATTAAAGATTTAGATATAATTTATATAAATATAAAAATTTATGTATTAAATATATAAATATATAAGAATTATGTACTAGATATTTAAATGCTCTTAAAAAATAGTATTGCGAGAAAAGAATTTAAGTGGTGAACCAGCGAGGCAATCAAGCAATAGGACATCTAGAAAGTCCTTACTACATGAAGTACTTGGACGAGAGAGGCCACTCATTCATCTCGGATCAAACGTGAACAATAATATGTATTGGATTCTTTTATCGCATTGATCAATAGAAAATATAGAGATTTATATATATATCATATAATTTTTATATATTTATATATGTCACTTAAGCTTCAATTTTTATATATATAACATCTTATTCTTCAATATCACATCAAAAGTATCATAATCATTTACTTTTTAAAAATAAAATGCATATTTTTAAGCAAAAGAAAATATTAAATAAGTAAATATCTAATTTTAGATATTATATATGTAAATATATAAGAATTGTGTGATATGTATGTAAATCTTCTTCGAAAATAATACCCATTAGCTAAATATAATTTTTTTAATATTTTTTTTATAAAAATTTATTTTAAAAAAATTGATTTTAGGAAATAAAATTGAAATTATATTTAGAATATAAAATTTAATAATAAAAATAGAGAATTATAAGTAGACAAAAAAAAACCTTAGTCAATATAAAATTTAAGGATGACTATAATGAATTGACTTGATTGATAGTAATATTGTGATAATAATAATATTATTATTTAATTCTTTTAAAAATAATTTATAATTCTCTGAACTGCTTAAAAAAATAATAATTTTATTGTAATAACCATACAAATATTTTTTTTTACAGATAATTGTAATAAACCAAAATAAACCCTTAGATGATCAAAGTCACATGTGCATCCTTATGTTTGAAGCAATTTTGTTGGTATTTTTTAAATACATGCATTTGAAAACTGCAAGCTAAGTATACTGTGTGCATCTTAGAATTACATCAGTTGTCTAGTTGGATGCAAATTATATATATTAAAAAAAATTTCTGTGTTATATTGCTTTTTAAATTCATTAAGATATGATAATTAGATGTTGGGTGTGATAGGGAGCAATGGATAAGACCGACAATTACTATCAAAAGAAGTCATGTGAAAGGTATCAGCAACAAGCAATGGCGAGTGATGACAGTGGTGGATAATGATAGTGAGAGAATGATAGTAATTGTCATTGGTGTTGACGAAAGTCATGTGGAGTTATGAGAAAAGTTCATAAACAGAGAAGATGAAGTCATAGGATATGTGAGGACAGATCACATTTCTTGTTGTAGTCTCATATTTATGATCATTATACTTATCGTGAGGTAATGGGCGAAGAAAAGGAGCTATTATGGCATTCATGAGCATGATGGCGGGCATCAACAATCAATAGTATGAGATGGTTGTTATTGTTAGTGGTGGGAGAAGAACATCATATCAAGGGTATAAGTTTCACCTATATTTAAAATTTACCCAATACTAATGAATTGTAAATTCTAAATATCTTGAGGCATTTCACAATCTAAACACAAAGTTAATTCAAATCAAATATAAAAAAAATTAATTTTTTTTTAAATTTATAGTTATAATACTTCGAAATCAAATAGCCCTTAAAGATGCACTAAAAAAAGTCTAAATAACATAGGGTCGAGGAATATTGAAATTGGTGACCATTCAAAACTACCTTCATATATGTACCAAAGAATGCATAGGATCTTAGCTTATCGACCTATCTACTTTTATTGGGAAGAGTTTTATTTTTATTATAATCTTGTCTTATTTCATTTGATGAAGCAAGCTCCTTCATGGATTTAGGGGTGTAAATGAGCCTAGCTTGACGAGCTTGGTACTTATTTGTGTTCGTCTCGTTAAGAAATTTTTTTGTTCAATATCGACTCGTGTTCGTTAACAGCTCGTTAACAGTTGTTCGTGTTTGGCTCGAGAATTTGTTCGTGTTCGTTAACAGCTTGTGTTCGGCTCGAATTGGCTCATTAAGAATTTATTTATTTATTTATTAATATTTTAAAAATATTAAATTTAATAAAAAAAATTTTATTACAAAAATGCAGCTTTGTAGTTATTTATAAATTGTGGAGTGTGGACTAATAATAAAAATGACCTTTTAAAAAATAAATTTTATTACAAATAAATTACATAACTCAAAATAACAATTGAATATGATTTTGCAACATAATTTATTAACTACAAAAATTACATTACTACAAATATGATTTAATACATTTGAATATGATTTAGTACACAAAAATTTAAAAGCTACAAATAAATTAATAAATGAGTACAATCCAATTATACACTTATACAAAATAAAATGAAACTTTAACATCTTCCAAACTCGAAATAATCTTGATAGTCTTGGCTTGCTTATTCACTCCCCAGAAATCATCAAGTTTATCTGCTCTTTATACTTGAATACTTCTTGCTGCTGTGCTGCATTAAATAAACAAATCTAAAAAAAATTATGTTATATAATTATTGAATGGGCTCAATTTGAAATTTTATATCAGATAATCAATGATGCCGTCATAGCTTGATGGCTACTTAAATTCTTAAAAAACCCATAAATCCAACCTATTCAACACTAAACCAAGATTGTAGTATATAGTAAAATAGCAAATAAAATAAAAATAGTCCAAAAATCAATCTAAAATATAAGCGTTTATCAATAAGTTTCGTCCGTATTAAAAAAGATTTAATATCACGTCCTTTTAAAAACTAAAAATCTAAGCAATCCACTAAATCCAGCATAAAATCAAGTGTAGTATTGATAAACTAAGGACCAAAATACAATAAATATTAAATAAAATGAAAGCTGCAGTAAAAAATAATTGAAATGGACCCAACTAAATAAGATATATAAGCAGTCATTTTATCAAGCTAAGTTGCATCTCATATTAGAAAAGATTTAACAACATAGTCCTTTAAAAACAATAAATCTAAGCAATTCAACATAAAATCAAGTGTAGTATTAATAAACTAAGGACCAAAATATAATAAAATAATAAATAAAATAAAAACTACAGCCAAAAAAATAATTAAAATAGACCCAACTAAACAAGATATATAAGCGGCCATTTCATCAAGTTAAGTTGCATCTCATATTAAAAAAGATTTAACATCAGAGCCAATTAAAAACCTTAAATCTAAGCAATTCAACATAAAACCAAGTGTAGTATTGATAAACTAAAGACTAAAATACAATAAAATAGTAAATAAAATGAAAGTTGTATCAATCACAAATGGAATATACTTTAATGTTGAATTTGATATACCTTAATGTTGTCATAAAAAGTATAGCCCAATTGCTATATAAATAGTGTTGAATGGTCCTCATGACTGAAGAATTTGGAGAGAATAGCAAGTAACCATATCTCAAAACAACTGCAAGTAATTTTTAGGCTGTATCATAGAGAATTTGATTTCTTTCTAATGAAGCAATAACTTGCCAATTTATAAAGAGACTAAAAATTTGAATGCATGTTGTGTATATATTCCATGTGGAGTTTCTCCCTCACGGCTAAGAAAATAGGAGGAAATAGCAAGTAGATTGATCTCAAAATAACAGTAAAGACAACCAAAAAGTATTATGCAGTAAAATAAGCTCACAACTCAGAAATATTGATGGCTACTTTAATTATTAAATGAGCTCAGTTTGAAATTTTTTATCAGCTAATCAATGATACCTTCATAGCTTAATGACTGCTTAAATTCTTCAAACACCCAATAATGATAAATCCAACTTATTCAACACTAATTTGCATCTCATATTAAAAAAGATTTAACATAACAAAATATCAGCTAATCAATGAGGCCATCATAGCTTGATTTGATGGCTGCTTAAATTATTAAAAACCCCATAAATCTAAAATATTCAGCATAAAATCAAGTGTAGTATTATTGAAGTAAAGACCAAGTGTAGTATTGATAAATTAAGCACCCATTTTATCAAGCTAAGTTGTATCTCATATTAAAAATGATTTAACATCATTGCCCTTTAGAAACCATAGATCTAAGCAATCTAACATAAAACCAAGTGTAGTATTGATAAACTAAGGACCAAAATATAATAAAATAGCAAATAATATGAAAATTGCATCATTCAAAAAAGAAAGATATACCTTAATGTAGTCATAACGGTGTAGCCGAGTTGCTATATAAATATTATCAAATGGTCCTCATAAATGAAGATTTTAGAGAGAACAACAAGTAGTCATATCTCAAAATAGCTGCAAGTAATTATTAGGCTGTATCATAGAGAATTTTTATTTCTCAAAATAATAACAAAGGCAGCCAAAAAAGTATTAAGTAGTAAAATAAGCTCAATAATATTGATGGCTGCTTTAGTTATTAAATAGGCTTAGTTTTAAATTTTATATCAGCTAATCAATGAGGCCGTCATAGCTTGCTGTCTGTTTAAATTCTTAAAAAACTCATAAATCCAACTTATTCAATATAAAATTAAGTATAGTATTATTGTAGTAAAGACTAAGTGTAGTATTGATGGACTAAGCAAGTAAGCAGCCATTTTATCAAGCTAAGTTGCATCTCATATTAAAAATGGTTTAACATCATAGCCCTTTAGAAACCATAAAATAAAATAATATAGCATAAAACCAAGTGTAGTATTGATAAAATAAAGACCAAAATATAATAAAATAGCAAAATAAAATGAAAGCTGCATCAAATATTCAATTGCAGCCAATAAAATAAAGTATTAATAATCCAAAATCCAAATATATTCAATTATATATTGCTCCTCCATTCTCTTCGTAGACTGTAGCTTTTATATTCAGGAAGTTTCACATACAAATTTTCTCCTTCCATGATCACTTGCTGTAATAAATGGTCATTTATTAGACTCACATATGAAAAAGCTAAAACAAAGATTATTAGTATAAAAAATAAATAAATATGAAACTGATTCTTACTAAAGGATTCTTAATATTTCTTTGAGAACCTCTAATCCAACTAGATGTACAAACAAGTGCATTAACAGTTTTTGTGGATAAAGAGCTTCTATAATCATCCAAAACTCTATAGCCAACACTAAAAGCAGATTCAGATGCAACCGTTTTTATGGGAATTTTCAAGACATCCCTAGCAACTTTGGATAAGTATGGATACTTTAGAGTATTCATCCTCCACCAATCAAGAATATCAAATTGTTCTGTACTGCACTGATATAACCCTTCTTCCAAATATATTTGTAAATCTATTTTTTGAAGGCTGAATGGAACTAGATGCTACAACAAAATCGATAAAACCTAACATACAATCAAAAGGAGATGAAAATGATGACTCCCTTTATAGCTATGAGGACTCAATAACAGTTATTGCAGTTGAACTATAACTAGCAATATCAAAAATATATTGATTATAAATTTCCAAAATAATTGCTTCAACTTCTTTAATTTTGAATTCTATCTTTGAATGTGAGTATATATTTGAAAATGTAAAATTTATGAAGTTCATCTTTAAGCGTGGATCTAATACAACCGCTACAAACATAAGAAAATTACATTCTCCCCAATACTTGTCAAATTTAATTTTCATAGCATTTTTTATTTCTTTAATATATTTAGTTGATGAATTGCATACCTCCATCAACGACTTCTTAACATGCATAACCGTAGGTAGAAAAATATTTATAGTAGGATAAGTCGAACCAGAAATCATTTTTGTGACATTATAAAAAATAAAAAGAAACTTCCTAATAACTTCATACCTTTGCCAATCGAAACAAGATGGCAACCACTTGTAATTTCTATCTTGGGCTGCATAATGGTAGAATACACTATGAAAAATAAAAGCAGATTCAAGCATAATGTATGTAGAATTCTATTGTGTAGGAACTTCAATAGATAAACCCTTTGAAGTGGAAATCCATAATTGCTTCGCCACCTCAACAAACTTATGTAATATAGTAGGAGACTTTTTAAGATATTTTATTGATTCCCTGATTTGATAAATGATATCCTGAATCTCCTTTAAATCATCTTGAACCATTATATTCAAGATATGAGCACAACATCTGACATGAAAGAAATAACCAATAAAATATAACTTACCTCTTGACTGAAAATTAGATTTGAGAGCATTAGCAGTAACATCATTGTTACTAGCATTATCCAATATAATTGTAGAAACTTTATCCTGCAGATTCTACTCCAACAAGCATTCACATATAGCATCACAAATAAAAGTACATGTGTAAGGTGGTTCAAGCTCAAAGAAATTGATAATTCACTTATGTAATTTCCAAGACTCATCAACATAATGAATTGTTAAGCACATGTACCCCACTGTTTGATTGTAAGTCCAATAATCAGATGTTAATGAGACAATATGTATTCTTTTAAGAAATGCCTTCAGCTTTTCTTTTTTTTGCTTCATAAACTTTCATGCAATCATTTTTTATAGTAATTCTAGAAACTCTTTCATAATTATGATTCAAGACCTTCCACAAAATATTGAACCAAGTATGGTGAACCATCATAAAATGATACTCATGCATAATTATCATTTTTGTTATTATTTCTCTAATTTGAGGATGATTATAATTCTTTGGATCAGTAAAAATAGGAATCTCAATTTCTGAACTAGCATCAGAAGGCATAAAATTTAACAATTTTGCCTTTTATCTCGTAACTCCACAACTTATTTATTTTTAGCTTTGATCTTGTCACACTCCCTGACATATCTGAGAAGTTGTGAAGTGGTGCCAGTCTTGGATTTATGAAATTTTGTACCACAATATATGCATTGTGAATAAGATGCATTGATGCCTTTGAAAGTTAAAACAGTTTCAATAAAGTACTCTCAAACCGTAGACTTCTTTTTCCTAGTCTTCTTAGGAGGGATTCCTCCAATATTAGTATCAAATGTAAGTGCTTTTGAACAACTAGGTTGTGAAGAAAGATTAAGATTTTCATTACTATTTCCATCCTCTATAATAATCTCATTACCAGATGATGCAGTTTGAGATAGATCAAAATTTAACATGGTAGTAGACTATACTGAAAAAAATGTGTCAAAACTAAAAGTACAATCCATATGCTTCAAATAAGAACATTAAGATAATTTATTGACACAATCCTTTAGAAATAGAGCAATAGTAAATTTGACATTTTAAACATACAAAGTCAACTTAAACATAAAGCATGAAGCTTTTCTTCTCGATTCTAGCAAAATAAAATAGAATTAAATGAGGAGAGATTTATAAAACAACCAAGAATGCTATCAACAATAGTATTCATAGTTGACACCTTATTGATATAAAATAGAGAAGACATGAAAAATTTAATTGAAGGTCAAGAAGTCATGAGAGTTTTAATGAAATTTTTATTTTATTTATTATTTTATTGTGTTTTGGTCTTTACTTTATCAAATACTATACTTGGTTTTATGCTAAATAAGTTGGATTTATCATTTATGGGTATTTGAAGAATTTAAGCAGTCATCAAGCTATGAAGGCATCATTGATTAGTTGATAAAAAATTTCAAACTGAACCCATTTATAATTAAAGCAGCCATCAATATTAGTGAGCTATGAGCTTGTTTTACTGTGAAATACTTTTTGGCTGTCTTTGCTGTTATTTTGAGATGAATCTACTTACTATTTTCTTCTGTTTTCCTAGCCGTGAGGAAGAAACCCCACATGGAATATATACACACCATGCCTTTAAATTTCAATCACTTTATAAATTGGCAAGTTATTACTTCACTAGAAAGAAATCAAATTTTCCATGACACAACCTAAAAATTACTTACAGTTATTTTGAGATATGACTACTTGTAGTTATTTTTAGATATGACTACTTGCTGTTCTCTCTAGATTCTTCATTCATGAGGACTATTTGACACTATTTATATAGCAATCGAGCTACACCATTATGAATACATTAAGACTTAAGAGTTATGGTTTTTAAAGGGCTGCGATGTTAAATCTTTTTTAATATGAGATGCAACTTAGCTTGATAAAATTACTGCTTATATATCTTGTTTAGTTAGGTCTATTTCAATTATTTTTTTGACTGCAGTTAACATTTTATTTGCTATTTAATTTATCAATACTACACTTAGTTATAGAACCTAACATGCATATTAGAAAAGAATCAAATGATCTGCATACTGCAATGTAGTCCCCCTCATCACTAAACAGAACATATATATGTATATAATGAACCCTAAACACCAAATTTTCATCATTCTTGAATCAAAGCTTTTAAATACCAAGTAACAAAATAGCTACATATAGATAGTAAACCTTAAACACCAAAATATGAATGACATAACAAAATCAAATAGAGAAGAGGCGCTTCAGCATTTGAATGCACAGTCCAACCAAAAAATAAGCACCGGGAATCAGAATTTGAGAAATTTCAAGACCAGTTTTTAGTCATCTAGAACCCATAATATTCTCCATATCTTAATCACTTCACAAATTAAACAAAGACATGGCCTAGCAAAGATTTATTTAATGAATTTGTTCTGACCAAAAGAGAACTAGAAATAAGAGGTAAGCAAGTCTCGAGAAGCAACTCAAGAAGTTTGGCAAAAGAGGGAAACTAGAAAGTAATAATTGATACCGAACGATAGAAAAATAGAAATCACAATCGACGGTTTGGCTAATCAACTTTTTTCGTGGATTACAGCGTCGCAAGAATATGAAGTCGCAACTCATGCTCTCGTAGAGCCGTAGAGGAGGCCCAGGAGGGAAGGATATTGGGATTTGGGGATTCACGGTCGCAAAAATAGGGCAACAGTCTATGAGTCGAAGAATTAAAGAGACGAAGAGTCGAAGAGGTGTGAGCGGTGAGCCGTGAATTGTGAACTGTGAACCCTATCCCCTCATCTCATGAGCTTAAATAGTTAGGGTTTAGGATATAAGTTAATAAGAAATCTCCTGAAATCTAAACCATTAATTTAAAAAATAGAGAATTTTAATGATTCTGATTTCATACAAATCATTAAATTAATTTTATTTTTTATAATATATCTAAATTTATGTAATTTAAACTCATTAATTATATTAATTATTCATATAAATATAAATTAATTAATAAATAATTTAATGATATAACATATATACTATATAATTTTTATATAATTATTTATAAATATTTATTTATTTCGAGTCAAATCGAGTCGAACATGAACGAACAAAAGATTGTTCATGTTCGACTCGTTTATATATCGAGCCTAAAATATTTGTTCGTGTTTGGGTCGCATATTTTACGAACTAGCTGAACATGAGCTACTTAATGAGCCGAACATGAACTGCTCGTGAACAACGAGCTTTTTTGACAGCCCTATGTGGATTTAACTACTGAAAAAATAAAAGGTAAACCTTCTATTGCAGGTATAGGTCATAATTTTTAAAGCATAAAGAGGAGCAAAAAAAGAAAGAATAATATAGAATTTTTTTAAAAATAATTATTTTTTGGATGGAGGATGATGTTGAGGCCTAAGCTAAATTTCATTCACTATAAAAACATATAATATTTGTAAAAGATGGGAAATAATAATCATATTTACATTAATTAAAAATGACAAAAAAATATTTCGAAAGAGAGATAAAAAATAGACGAGTTAGTTAAGAAACTCTCAATTTCTTAGCATAAAAAAACTCATATGATCACCTAGTAAAAAAGTGAGTCAATTCTCACTTTTGATGAGTGATCATCCCATGAGATGATCATAGTCAAGTAAAGGACAAAATCGAGTCATAAAGTTGTCAAAAAAGAGGGTTGCCTTGCCATCATCCTATTGAATCATCAACAAAAATGGAGGGACAATTTTTTTGGAGGCATACTTTAGAAGAGAGAAGCAATAAAACTGCAATCAATAACACCAAATCATGATAAGTATGCAAACTTTTTCTACATCTTCACTATGCTACTAATAGCTTTATGAAATTTGATAAGTTTATTAATAATGTTATTAATATATTTCTAAGACCTTCTCTCATTACTTTCACACTAAGGATGATACACCAAGCAGAATGTAGTAAGATGAAAGTAGTATTAGAAACTAGAAAGTGTCTAAAATAGGTGTCATCTTCTAAGTCGAAAATACTAGGCCCAATATAGGTATATAGAGAGTAGATTGAATGTATATGGGCATTCAAATATTAGATGATTTTAAAATGCATAGCAATTGAACTTAAAATCATTTGCTTGTAAGATATCTATAACTTTTAATATATTTATCAATCAAGGTAAAGCATAAAAAGAGTGTATAATGACAATTGGATTGAAAAACTTGAGAGAGTATCAGTCTATAGCATTGTTGTAAAATGCTTTAAGATAGACATTAAAATAAGGAGAGGCTATTCTAAAAGGCAAAATCATTATTTATTTTGTGTAGGTAGGAGTGATTACTATAACATTTGTAATATTATTGTCAACAATAGAGGGAAAGTCCCAATTTCCATCCTTGATATGTTCTTTAAGACAAAATCTATTGGGTAATTGAATAGAAAAAATAGCTTGCAAATCAAAAAACTCGTTCAAGTAACTACCATTTAATCATGGATCTAAAAAAAGAATGATGTTTCGATCATACCAATTTTGTAAGTTAGTTTTAATTAAAAGATGTCACCAAAATTATGATTTTTTTTTCTAGAAAGAAAAGGCTTGAGCTAAATAAGATTTTCAAAGAAAATAATAACTATTTATCCACTAGATATATAAAAGATAATAGGATTTAAGAAACCTCTAAATGACTATCAGCATGTGCGAGAGCAACAATGGATGGAAACCTAAAACCTCCATTGAGTTTAGGCATAGAAGTCTTTTCTTAAGAGGTTAGGTGTCATGTGTATTAATGTTGCCATGAGAAAAAAAAAACATAACACAACATTGATTATTAAACTTGGAGCAAGCTTTAGGGATGTGAAGAGCTTTGATCTAGTATTCTAAACATTTTCAATAAAAAATTAAGTATCATGAATTACCAAAAAAAATAAAGATCTTTTACTTTTCATCATAAAAAATCTTTAGTGTTTTGTAAAGCAAAGGAAAGAAATCTTTAAGGTAAAGAGTTTCGGAGAAGATGGGTAACCCGAGGTAATTGAGCTTATGATCCATCTAGTGGATGTTCAGAGATGCGCTAATAATAGAGGCATTGGAAACCTTGGGGAAGATGAAAATGTCACTCTTAGCATGATTGATGAGAAGAACCTCAAAGGTGGGAAGAATTCCTTTGAGATTGTAAATATTAGAGGAAAAAGTTTTTCCAAATAGAAAAGTCATTGCCAAGAATAAGTGAGAGACACTTTGTTTGTTCATAATGATATATTCATAAACCTTGTCAAATATCCTAGCTTCCATGATATTAGAGAAGTCATCCTTCATAATATATATATGGAAAAAGAGGGTATCCTGGTCTTAGACATAGTAAAATTTTTAAAAAAAAATCTCTCAAATGAGCTATTGATGCATACATAGGAATGAATATCATTAATATAAGCTTATGTTCAATATATCAATAGAGAGAAAAATCCTTTTTGAGCCATTCTTTAAAGAATAAATGATTTATTAACAATATTAGAAGTTTTATGATACCTCATTTGACACAAAAAATTAAAAATTTACTATGATAAATTTCATGTAAAATTTCATTAGCAATAATGATAATATCAATAGAGTTAAGCTTTAAATAAATATAGCTTGATTTATGTTAATAATGAACTGTTGGAGACTACATGATTTTATTTAATTTTTTTTTTTGAGACAAGTAGCAAGAATTTTAGGAATTATTTTATAAAAATGCATTGAAAAGGAGTGTAGGTTTATTGTTAAAAATAATGGTTTTAGAATTTTTAGGTAAAAGAAAATTCCAAGTGGCTTTTAGGCACACTTAATTACCATTGCCACCATAGGAATTAGAATAGAGTTCAAACAGATAATGAGGATAGTATTACCTGGTGAGATGTTAGTCCTAAGGTTAGATAAGGAGCTACTTGAGTTAAAAAGTTCCTTAAAAGCCATATAGTAGTCTCAATAATATCAAGAGTAAAAAAGGTGTCACTATGAGAGGAGATTTCCTTGATAAAGTTATGATTTATCTTACATTTTATTTTTCTATATAGAACCTTAATGTCATCTTCATCATGCGATAACTATTTGGCATTTGAACTCAAAGAAGGCTAATAGGCCCATGAAGAGTAAGAGTCAACCAATTTACCTCTAATCACTTTAGCCTTGTTATTTAAGTAAGGATCTTGAGGCTTATAGTCAAGTTGTTGGAAAGTAGAAACTTCCTCATTCCCCAAACTCTATCGATACGATCTTATGCTATTAAATTATATTGGCTAGATGCTTGGCTGAAAACCAATAATTTTAAAATTTTTTTTAAAGTCTTAATCTTATCATTGAGAATAAGATTAGATCCTTCGTTATGAAGAAAACATTCTATTGAGGATTTTTATAAAATCAAGATGTGCAACAAGATTATTGTCTATTGTCCCCAACAAGATTAAACTCTTTCATTGCCACGAAGGTCAACACTTGCTATCACCATTAAGACTAACATCTATAATATTGATTTCCACCATTGCTATCGATGCTCATGTCTACTATTACATAATGTCAATTCCAATCATTACCATCAAGGTCAACGCCCACCATTACTAACAATAATAATATATATCATCATCAATAATATTAATGCCAAAATATTGACATATGTTGTCAATACTAAGGGTGATGCCAACCTTCACTAATAAGATTAAAACTCATATTTTCCAGCAAAGTCAATGCCCATCATCATCAATATTACCAAATATGTTAATTCTCACCAATGTCAATTAGGCGATGTTTGCCATGGGAATACGATGATGCTCATTACCATTAATAAAGTTGCCACCAATATTAATGCTCATCAACCCTAGCAGTTTTAATGCATTCCATCACCACTAAAGCCAATGTTGACCATCGCTAACAAGAGTGTTGCCTCTCTCACCATCAATAAGGATGTGTATTGTCTCCATTAATTTTAACGTATTCCATCACCATCAAAATTTATGATTATCCTTCCCACTAATGCCAATGTCCATCATCAATTAGTGTTGATGCCCATCAACAACCAACTCTACATTAACCTCTGACCAAGATCGGTGCCTACACTCAACCAAACACTGATTATCACCTTCATTGATAACTCTATCACCTTAGGGCTCTTACTTCCACCATGAAAAGTTTTTGTCCAATAGATCATGTTAATGCTTTCACTATTTAAATCTACTTACATCAATTGTAATATTCAACTTACATTAGTCAAATTATTAATTTTTTTTCTTTATATATATATATATGAGATTTTTCATTTATTATCTTTGATAAATATTTAAAAGTATAATTTTAAATATGATTTATATTTTTTTCCTTTCAAACAAAATAAAATAAGGATTTATATACATACCACAGGTTTATATATCTACAAATCTACAGCCTATATATTTATATTTATTTATATAACATTTTATTATCATAATATTAAAATTATACTTAAAAAGTTATTCAATATATTAAAATTTTGGTGATATATATATATATATATATATGTTGCATGCAAGAAGATTCAGGTTTGTAGAGTAGGAGAATTTGATGTCTTAGCATTGCACAAAAGTTTCGCACACACAACATAAGAGTTTAAGAGACCTCATGATTTTTATATGGAAAATCCAAAAAGGGAAAAACCACTAGGCCTAGCCCACTTAATAATAATTTCACTATATCAGGTTCTGTTACAATTATTATCCTTTCTCCAAAGTTGGAGAAGGATAGATTACAAGAATAAATTTTGTAACAAGCTTCACTAGATTAGCAATGAAAGCCTTGCTCGAGGTGGTAGTCTGATGATCTGATGAAAACTATCGAAAGATGGTGCACGGCAAGTGACAATAGTGAATGACGACGGTCGACAATGATTCAGTGACTATCGGGCGGTGGCAGTTAACGGTGACCGGTGGCAGCGGCTGGTGGTGGCCAATAGTGGTGGCTGACGGCGGTGACCGGTGTTAACCAGGGGTGATTCGATGACTGTTCAGGGGCAATGATTGACGGTGGTGGCCTATGGCGGTGGCCGACGGTGCTGGGATCGAGGCGATGATGATCCGCGATGATCGGCAAAATGTCGAAGTGACCGAGCAAGTGGCCGCCAGGCAATGATCAACGCGGTGGTTTAATGATTGTGGCGCGTGATTACCGACGGTGGTCTGTCGGTGGCCCGATTATGCTTTAAGATTCTTTGAGTCTCAGAGCTCTCTCTTTCTTTAGCTTCAGGGCCCCCTCATGTGAAGAATGAGGGGCTATTTATAGATTATGGGAGTAACATTTCAATAAATACATGCAAAATCTAAGCCACTCCATCGGATGACTCAAAATAATTCCTTCGATCATCTGATGTATTTTAAGTATTTGAATGCTCAAATGAAGTCATAATTAAAAAATCTTAGACTTGTTAGATCTGGCTCGTCAAGATGCTCAATTTGACTATAAACACTCCATATTTATAAGCTATTTAGGGATTTGACTGATATCCCAAAGTTTTCAATTATATTTTAAGTGCTTGATTTGGATTAGTCTTGACTCAAAATCAGATTGCTTTCGATATTAAGATTCATGCTTCAACTAGTAGAATTTTCAGTGACATATTAGTTTCCCCCTATTTTTGGATGATATCATCTTTGTCATTCAAAAATACATGCCAAATAATTGAAAATAATAACTTCTTCAATGTTAATGAAATTTGCAGGTTCATTAACCTTTGCATCAGATATAGTTTGAGAGAATATATCTTCCTGGGCACATAAGACTAGGACCACGGAAGTGGCTGCTAGAGAATAGTTACATAGGTGCGTGAGGCCACAAATACGTGGGCAAGCAAAGCAGAGGATGCATGAGGCCGTGGCCAACTTAGTGCATGCGTGCACATGAGAACGTGCAGGGACGTTGGCGTAGCCACCATTGCGCATTATCGTGGGCACGTCACCGTCGGAGGCCACGGGCATGCAAGGCCCCTAGGATGCGGGCGCAGATAGAGGGTTGTGGGCACATGTGGGTCATGGCCGCGGTCTGGTGGTCAGGGCAGAAGGCCACGGGTGCACCGCTACAGTAACTCATGAAAACACCGAACCTAAATGACAAAAATTTTGAATTTTTTAATATTTTTCTCTAATTTTGTCTTATTTTCTTCCTTATTTTCACTTTTATGAAAGGAAGGATATATTTGGGTGCAGAAATTTTGAAACCTATTTAAGTATTTCCAAATTTCTTCCCAAAAGTTATTCCCTTTTTGCCCCTATTGTGGATCTATAAAAATCCTCCTTGGGGTCAAGTAAGAAGACACATTTTTCTTCCATATGCTCAAATGTTCTCCTACATTGGATGAGAAATTATCCAATAGAAGTTCAGGGGCTGAGGGTAATTAAAAAAAAATTTTGTTGTGAGCAAACTTTCTTCTGAAAAGAAGGTTATTTGATTTGTTGGTTAATACCCGTAGTTCATACGACGAGGCTCCAATTTTTCTTAAAGAGAGGCATGAATTGTCCTCATCAGACCAACCTGATTTGGAGGCGATGAAGGCCCATAGATCATACGACAAGGCTATGATTTTCCCTTAAGAGAGGTGTCAACTGTCCTCATCGGACCGGCCGGGTTTGCAGATGATTAAGGCTCGTAGTTCATTCAGTTAGGCTCCAATTTTTTAGCAAAAATTTTAACCCATCCAAGGTTGTTCGTCATAATATTTACTCAATTTGAATCATGCTGAAAGAAATTCATCATGAATTTTTGACTTATCCGAGATTGCTTATCATGATGACGTTAACCTGTATAGAACTTTTCGAAAGAAATCTGTCGATGATTTTTGATCCATCTAAGGTTGTTTATTAAAGAGTTACTTGATAATATTAACTTGTATAGAGGAGGTCGAATTGAATCTGCCAAGGATTTTTAACCCATTTGAGGTTGTTTGTCAAAGTATTACTTAATGATATTAACCGGTATGGAAGGGGTCGAATTGAATCCGCGAAGGATTTTTGACCCATCCAAGATTGATTTCAAAGTGTCACTTAATGACATTAACCTATATAAAATAGGTCGAAAGAAATCCACCAAGGATTTTTGACCCATCCGAGGTTGTTTGTCAAAGTGTTACTTGATGGCATTAACCTATATGGAAGTGGTCGCATCGAATCCCCCTGGGATTGATTATACTATGATTGGAATGAGGTAATTACTACGTGTATCTGAATCAAAGATGAAAATTTAGTTTGTATTTAGACCATTACTATACTTTCAGGATCAGAATTATTGTCTCGCCCAATGAGAAGAAGTCTAGTTGAAGACTATATGAAGAATTTTAATCTTGCCCAAGAGTTTCTTATGACATCTTATATATTTGTAGAAAAGCCTCTTTATATTGCCTTACTCATCATAAATCTAATATATAAAATTAGATGACAGAAGAAATGAGCTTTGTAATCATAATTATGCTAGAATATCATCATTTGAATGTTGCAATCAAAATTGCTCCCCAATCTTGACTTGCTTATCTTAGGACTAGTAATCAAGTGGTTTTCTCCCCCTCTCAGTCCATGATTGTTCCCCATATATTGCTCAAACTACTTTTCATATGCATTGATAGCCTCATTAGCAAAAATTTATACTTCCACACAATGAATCAAGTCGACATATGAGCATACGGTATTACACATTAGTGACATGTAGAAAGGCCTAGGATGGAGTTCTCCAAGAAAAACTCCTCTTAGTAATTCAGGGTCCACCCTTGGTATCTATCTAGCTTCTAAGGAGAATCTCTGGAAGTACTCCTTAAGTGATTCATCTTCATTTTAAGAAATTTCTGAGAGTTATGAGGAATCTTTAATGATCCTTCAGTTTGCAATGAATTGTTCTATAAAAATCTTAGCGAGTTCATCAAAAGTATAGATATATCCTCTTGGAAGAGAGTGGAATTAAGTATGACCCTGACCCTTGAGGGTGACTGGGAAGACCTGACAAAGCAGTGTGTTAGGAGCTCGTTGGATGTGCATGATGGTTTTGTAATGGTCAATGTGTTCATATGGGTCGGCTGCCCCCATCATAGGAGTCGATGTTTGGAAGTTTAAAACCTACTAGAATAAGATGTTGAAATTGATAGACTCTTTACGATGAGGGAAGATGATTTATATCTTTGAGGTGAAATTCTTCTTGCATTAAATATTATAATTTTGCACATATAACATGATGGGTAAAATCAATAGAGCAAGAATATGCTAGACCATGCGTAATTATTGGTGGGTTAGAGATTGGTTGAGCCATAAGTGATGGATGGGTAGAACTAGTAGTGCCAAGGAGGCATCATGGTTTGACAGTGGAGGAACTTCAGCCTGATAGCAAGAAGGCCCTATGCAAGCATTTTGACGTCCCCTGGCTAATGATTAATCTTGGGGAGATGCGTTGGTTGCAATAGTGACTTTCATATTTCTCGTAAAAGTTGAATTATCTTTTTTTGAGACTCTTCTATTCGACGAGCACGATCTTTTAGGGAGGTTCCTGATATACCTTCACCGATAGGGTAATGCCTATCGGAGGAAAATAAAGTAGAAGCTTGATATCCTTGGTTTAAGGATTGGCTTTGGGAATGATGAGAGTTGGAGCGGGAGGCTCTGTTGTTGCGAGTATTACGCTTGTTGGCCATAGTGCAGGTGTTCACAGATATTGCAATTATGGATTCCTTTCCCACAAATGGTGCCAAACTGTTGCGTGCAAGAAGTTTCAAGTCAGTAGAGTAGGAGAATTTGATATCTTAGCATTGCACAAAAGTTCTGCACACACAACAAAAGAGTTTATGAGATCTCAGGATTTTTACGTGGAAAACCCAAAAAGGGAAAAATCACGGGGCCTAGCCCACTTAAATACAATTTCACTATATCAGCTTTGTTTATAATTATTATCAATTTTCCAAAGTTGGAGAAGGATAGCTTACAAGAATAAGTTTTGTGACAAGCTTCACTGGATTAGCGATGAAAGCCTTGCTCGAGTTGGTAGTGTAATTATTCGATGAAAACTATTGAAAGATGGTCGGGTGGCGGTTGGAAGCAGCTGGCAATAGTGAATGATGATACGGTGATCCGATGACATCGGCGATGCCTATGGTGACCGGCGGTGGTGGCGGTGACCAATAGCAGTGACGGCTGGCCGCTGACCCCGGTGATCTGGCGATGCTCAACGCGATGACCGACGGTGGTATGGCGCGCGAACGACGGACGGGTGGCGGTGATGACCGGGTGGTCAGGCTAACGGATTGACATTGATCGACGGTATGGCGATGACCGGTAGTGGTTGTCGTTGGTGACGGCAATGACCGGTGAATTTGAGTGGCTCGATTATGCTTTGAGATTCTTTGAGTCTTAGAGCTCTCTCCTTTCTTTAGCATCAGGGCCCCCACATGTAAAGAATGAGGAGCTATTTATAGATTATGAGAGTGACATTTCTGTAAATACAGGAAAAATTCAAACCATTCCATGGGACGACTCAAAATGATTCCTTCGATCATCTGATGTATTTTAAGTATTTAAATGTTCAAACAAGTCAGAATTAAGAGATCTTAGGCTTGTTAGATCTGGCTTGTTAAGACGCTCGATTTGAATATAAAACTCCATATTTATGAGCTATTTAGGGATCTTAGTGATATCCCAAAGTTTTCAATTATGTTTAAGTGCTTTATCTGGGCTAGTCTCGAATCAAATTGCTTTCGATATCAAGATTCGTGCTTCAATTAGTAGAGTTTTCAGATATATATATATATATATATATATATATATATATATATATATATATATATATATATATATATATATATATATATATATATAAGAGTTATATAGTGTGTTTACAAATCTCTTAAATAAAAAATATCTTTCATTCTTATTTCTTGACATGGTTTTTATTAGCCTTAATGGCAATGATGCATCAAGGTGGAATGATTGGAGACAAATAGCGCAAGCCATACAAGTGGAGGGTGTATTTGGTTCAAATTTTACTGAATTTACTATTTTTTTGTCCGATCATTTAAATTATTGTTTGATTAAAATTAGTGCGTACTTAACATTATTAGTGAAAATTATATTCTTATTTGAAGTTGAATATGAGTTAATTCAATTAAATAAAAATAAATATACGATAAACTGAGAATAATAGATCATTCATTATCTATAAATTATTTAATTAATCAAATATATGAAATTAAAATATATTATATTAGCATAATTATTTTGAGCTTTGAGTTAATAACTAGCGAAAGGTGAATGAATAAACCTCTATCTGAGCTAACTTATTAAAGAAATTGAGTCAAATCTAATTTTTGATATTAGCTCACTTAATAAATGAATTAAACAAAGGCTTTATAGAGATCCAAATATGAGCTATTTATGAACAATTAGTTTCTTTTACAGCCTTACTTGAGTGATTTTAAGCCAACATCCATGCCATATTTGAAGTAACATCTACATCAATCCACATAATCTAGTGAGCCATGCGTTTAAGATATCAAAAATAACAATAATGAAAAAATTGAGATAAAATATTAATGATCTAAGAAAATTAATGAATTAATTTTTATAAATTTTATTCGTCTAATATATATATATATATATATATATATATATATATCTTTATTTATTTTATAATTTTAATATAGGCATTACATACATACCACTTATCACTTATATATTTGCATATCTAATATTAAAAATTTAATATTTACATATTATAGAATTAATACTAATCCAATATAATAAGCCCAAGCCCAAGGTTTCTTAAAGCTTCTTAGAGTAAAGAGTTTCTTGAAGTTTCTCAGAGTTAAGAGTTTCCTAAAGCTCCATAAAGTGAAGAGTTTCATGAAGCTTTTAGACTGTAGAATTATTTAAAACATACTAGAAGGTGACAAATGTATGGTTATGATTTCATTGGCACTAATAAAATACCCTCCCCACATGAAGCCATAGAGTTCTCTAGTATTATAGCCTTATAGTCTTAAGGGTGCTGTTAGAGAGTCTATCTCTTAATATCGAGTCTTGTAATATTCCTTTTGTAAGTTTATTAAAAGTTTCATTATATTTTTTAAAAGTTTGATTTTCTTTGATATGGTATTAGAGATAAGTTTGTAAGATCTCTTAAGACTTTGAGTATGCTATGTGGTTGTAGCTTTGACTGACCTAAATGATTTCTTGAGATTATAATTAAGTGAGTTATTTTGTGTGTCATTGTAGACCTCACTTTTGGAATGAGGATTCATTCTCCTTGTTGCTATTTTCTCTGGAATAGAGAAAAGAAATGACACGACATAGAGTTTAGGAATATTTTATGTAGATGACCAAATACGACATTAAGGAATAAACATATTATCTCGAAAGATAAATATGCTCTTCTGTAATGGATTCAATCATTTCAATAAAAGACTTCTAAGGCTAATGGGTCTTTCATGTACTAGAGTATTTTCCTCTGAACTACATGGAAAAGTAGAACATGATTTATTTTATCTTGGGATCATGGTTCCCTATAAAGGAAAGCCTCTATAGTTAATTACATCTAGAAGGGTCTCTTCCTAAGAATACTCTCAATTAAAGAAATAAGTGGTTATTCTTAAAGACTACTAAGGTAGCTTTTAAAGGATTGATTTTTAGAAATTCAATTGGGAGAGGTCCAAATTGGAGAGAGTTATTTTCAAGAGTCAAATGGAAAAGAGTAGAAAATGTTTATTGATACTGGGAAGTTTAGTAGACATTTCAACTATCCTATGATTGGGCTTCAAATTTGGGATTTAATTTTAGATTTTGAGTAGTCATTTTCTTAGAAACTTAAGGATTAGATTCTAACAACACAAGACTGCAAAAATGCCTAGGGTTGAAGACTTATTCATAAAAGGATACTTCAAAACCTAGTCTACAAGTGCTTCTGACACATGTCAGATGCTCGACCTAATTCTATTTTGGGAATTATTAGTCTTTCTTTTCACTTGAGAGAACTAACCTATTCCTAACTCTTCTGGACTTACAACCTGCTTGGAGAAGGCTACCAGCTAACACCACCTAAGCATATTTTAAAACTATGAGGCTAAGTCATATGAATGCAAGATGGTTGGGCTATTGTATTCTTAGAAAAGAAATCTATGAACCTAGACTCACTCCCTAATCCCTAAGATTATGTAGGGCATGAGGATGCACCTAACTAATGCATATTTTTTAAATTTTTTGAATTTTGACTCAAGATTCATTTAGGTCATAGGAATATAATTTATGCTTAATGCATGCAATTAGAAAAATGTTATGGGTCAAATCAAAATAGAAGAAGGTGTTCTTCCATCATAGACTCTCAAAGGTCAAGGCCAAGTTCTCTGGCAAAGATGGAAGCCCTTCCTTAATCAAGAGTGAAATAATATGATTTATGCATGATTTTCAACATCCAGCTAAGGGGTTGCTACAAATTTTATTTTGCTTTAATACCTAGGCTTTCATATAAAGATTATAAGTTGTATTTATTTTTATGTTTTGATTGATTTAGTTGGGTAAAAAATTTAGGTTATGCTATGAGCTTACGTCCAAGCATTCATCACAGTACAAACATAACACAGAAGGAATCCTAGAAAAAGTATTCTGTTTCTATTGTGCACCCAAAATAAATCAAGCCAAATTAAATTAATAAAATAGGCTAATGCGGTCGGGTACCACTGTACACCCTAGAAGAAAGAAAAATGGGCAGCCGAGTTCTGCCCTTATACAACCCGGCCTAGAATTACAAATTTAGATCTATGGGTCTTCTTTCTATGAAAGTGTCTTTCTTCTAGGACATCCATCGGGCTCCACAGGGGACCACCGCACCATCTCCTGGTTGGGTCAGCTCCTGCTAATCCTAGACCCCATAGATCCTAACCTAATTCTAAGCTCAAATTTACATTTAAAATTCAAAAGAAATCCTAAGCCCTACAAAATAGATGTTAGGAAATACACATAGCACACAAAATAGTTTATATTTCACAAACATACGGGCTTAACATTAGTTGCTTGCCAAGCCCACCTATCCTATGGACTATGGTAAGGATTTTTAGTACCTACAAGTAAACAATAATTTTATGAATTATTTATTACAATGATCCCTTTAACACAGTCCCCTGTAGAAAATAGTGTTAAATATAGAAAGAACGTCCTAACATTCAGTCTAATGAGCAAACAAGCCTAGACATCTAGTCTGAAGCAATACACCACACAGACATATGAGGCACATCACAACATATCACAGGAGATTAAAAGAAAATCATTGATGATCTAACATAGATCTAGAGTTCGTGACCTAAGTAATCTAGTGTGTGTAAAAGAGGGGTTCGTGTAGTAAGGTTTTTCTAGGCTCCTTTAAGTTCAAGTTTAAATTTGAAGTGTGATTTTGTTTAATTTTTACCTTTGGATGGTTTCAATTCAATGGTGTAATGATTTAATTCCCATTTTTATTCCATTTTATTTTATTAAAGTTGTATAGGTTTTCTAGAATGAGAAATAGAATGAATTTCATTTTTAGGTGAAACTCACTTTATTCCACATCCTAAATCCTAATGAAATTTCCAAAACTCTAACTAAGATCCTTTAGTATCTTAATTAATCCTTTTGATGTTGTTTATGTTTGGATTAGTTTTATGTTTCTTTTCATTTTAGATTTGATTTGAATTATTTCATTTGCTTGAATTACTTTGTTTGATTTAGTTTGTTTAATTTGTTTCATTTTAATTTAAGCTATGTGGGTTTCATTTGATTTGGCTTATGTTAATTTAAAGAGATTGATTTTATTCAATTTAACTTAAGTTATTAAATTATGGATTTGCAAGCTTAAGGTTTATGTTCATTAATATGAATTAGTACCTTAGGTTTGTTCATGGATTATGCTTAACCTAAAGTACTTGAGTTAACTATTTGATCTGATTTAATTAACCTAAGTTTTAGATTCGTTCTTTAAATTCATTAGAGATGAGTGGTTTCATTAAATTTTATTGATTGAAAGGTTAATGTTTAAGTTAATTAATAGTTTTGCTAACCTAAGGTTTTACTTAATTAACTTAAGATTGAATTTGATCACTTTAATTGACTTAGGAAATTTAGAGAAGTTCCTTAATAGTTTTTTGATGTTTGGTTGAAATTGATTTGAATTACCATTTAATTTGATAGATTAATTAATTTCCTTAACCTAATATTTGATTAACATTGACCTAAGGATTTAGAAATTTAATAACTCATAATCCAAAGATCAATTAGGATTTAAAATTTTCTAACAGGTGGGGTTACATGCCAATTTCAAATGTTCAAAGTTTCATCTTGATTAGATTTGTAATTAGAGAGTAATTATGATTTTAATTATTTATTAAAACTTAAATTAAGCTTAATTTATTGAGATTTAGTTAAGGGTTTTATTTTTCATAAATGCTTCACTGAAGTACCTTTCCAATGAGGGTTTACTCATAATTTTTGGATAACTGGTTGATTTACTATGATTTAATAAGTTTAGGTTATTTAATTGAATTATTTAATTCATTTAATTGCCTAATTAGGTCAATTTAAGGATTTTTAGGGTTAATTGAGTTTGAGTGATGTTTTAATGTTCGCTGAAGTTCATTTGGGTGATTTAAGGTTGTTAGGTTAAAGTTTCTTAATTATTTCATTAAGGATTAATTAATTTAATTAATTTAAAGGTTTAACATATGAAATTTTAATTTCCTTTGAATTCAGAGAATTAAATCCCTAAAAATATTTCTAAGGTGTGTTTTATGCTTAATTTCTTTTTCCCAAATTGTTAAATTAATTAGATTATTAATTTGAGAGTAATTAGGGTTTAATATTTTTCAATTAAACTTAAATTAAGGGGAAAATACCTAATAAAAATTGAGAATTTTAATTTATATGGATTCCTCTCATCAAAATGAATCCATAGAGCTCTCATTTGCATTTTTCTGATTTGTATTTATTTTTCTATAAATTTTATAAGTTTATGTTAATTTTTTAATTATTTTAAATCGTTAAATAACAGTATTTAACGGTTTTAAGGGCGACGCGGGATCTATGTGCTATGTGGCACGAGTTTGCATGACACATCCCGCATGGCATGCAGTTGGTCCACATGAGCCCCTGTGGCAATGATGGAGATCAGCGATTGAGCCAAGATGATCGATCCAAATACATAGATTGGATGGCGGAGGGCTCGTCTTCTTTGTTTCCTGCGGGAGCGATAGCCATCCAATGTATTTTGCTAATTGTGAACAGTCTAGAGCACGAAATCAAGTGATTGCAATTGCTACATGATCGTTGAAGGATATCCTATGATTCTATATAGTTTGATCTTATTGAAGATCATGTTTCCTATGAAAATGATCACAACTGAATCTTTAAGGAAAAAGCTGAAGGTCGTTAATGGCATACCTCAATTCGTTGGATGATTGGCCTTGAAATTGATCCTAGAGCTTTGAAACCTTGAATCAAATTTGCTAGCCAAAGGAATTGGGTTAATTCCTTATGAATTGTTCCCTAGAACAACCCTTGGCTTAAAAATTTCACCTTTGGTGGTTTTCAATGGTTAAGGACACTTGGGAGGGGAAACTGCTTTCATTTCGCTTTGATTTGGATGTATGAAGGTGAAGGAAACTTCAATTCTCCATAGGGAATAGCGTGTGTGTGGTTTGCTATATGGCCAAGAGCTTTAAGCTCCTTTTTTGGCTAATCCTTGGTCAGCTAGGTGGCATAGAGAGATCTAGAGGCTTGCTATGATCCCCCTCTCTGCCATACAAGTGTCTAGGCTGAAGAGGTGGGGAGATAGGGAAGGGAAAATGGATTTTACCTTCCCTTGGTGAATTTTTAGTTAATTTTTGGGTTTTGTTATTTAGTTCCTTAAGTGGCTTAGTTAGGGAAGTTAATTAGCACTTAATTCCCTCATTAGCAACTTAGGAGGATTAGTTTCCATCCCATATGCATTGGTTGAAAGTGATTGAATTTTCCTATTCATTTTGTCTTGTTTAACTCACTTAACCCAAATTGGGTTAAGTGAATTAAGCCTAATTTCTTATGGGTCAAATGACCAATTTGACCCAATGAAACCCCATAGAGAATTGGGTTATGTCCCATCACCATCCCCATATGATTTAGGACAATCAATTTAGATTTATTTTGATTTTTCTTGGGTTTGAGTTCAATGTAGCCTAATTAAGTTATTTTGATTTAAGGAATTTAACTTACCTAATCAAGGCCTCAATGAACTCAAATTTCTTTATCATTATGATCAAACATATTTATTTGATCATTTGAAATATTTTTGACAATTTGATTTGGTCAAATTTTAGTAGGTTGACTTTTTGACCAAGTGGGCCCACTTTAGTCAATCCAAGGTTGACTAGAGTTGACTTTAGGTTTGACTTTGAATTTCCATTTTATTTTCATTGATTTACTTGATTTAATTTATGTTGAATATTTGACTTGATTTTGCATCAAACTAAGTAGATTGGATTTAGCTCAAAATGCATATCCTAAGTTACAAAGCATAGTGACTCGAATATTGAATTAGGAAATCCCTATTTGAACTTGAGATCTTCTCATTGCTAAAATTACCTCTTCCAAAAATGAGGTCAACAAATAACCCCTAATATGTGTAGTGGATTTGTCAGAATACACTGCATATATTGGTGTTGACCAGATTGATCAACATACAAGCATAAACTTGGGGTTCCAATTCATGATTTTGATTTTTTTGATTTTAATTTTTGTTTAAGTTTTGATTATAAAAGATAGGTATATGTATACCTATCTTTGCTTTGGAGGTATGGTTCATTCCTATAAACTTAACATCATTAAGTTTTAGGATGAATAGGAATGCCATTAGGAATGGAATCAAAGAATTATCAATTCCCAATACAATCACTATGCTCAAAGAAGATGCCTTCATGGGACTTATGCTTGAGAATGGTAGCTCGAGAGGATGCCAATGTGGACACTTACTCCTAATCCAAACTACATGATGTCTTTAACCAGAAAAAGATACCACTGGGGTTTTACTCTTATCCATTTAGCTATTAGAAAGGGGTCATAAGGACTTGATCCAATCTGAATAACAATACTAGGGAGAAGAGGCTTGAAATGCTTGATCCTAATCCATGACACTTCGACTACTAAACATGGGTGACATGGACTTAATCCTATTTTAGTAGTCTAAAGAAATGGTGCCTTCAATGGCTTGATTTCATTTCTTAGTTCTTTGAACAGGAAGCCAACTGGGGGACTTACTCCTGTATAGGATGCCGACTAGGGGACTTACTCCTATGTGATTAGAAAGAATGCCGACTAAGGGACTTACATCTTTTTGGCTATTAGGAAGGGGTCATAAAGACTTTATCCAATCCGAATAGCTAGTGTAACATGAAAGAGGCCTTGATGGCTTGATCCAATCATGTACACGAAAGTAGGATACCGATTGGGGACTTACTCCTAGAAGATTAGAAAGAGTGCCAACTAGAGACTTATATCATTCTGGCTATTAGAAAGAGGTCATAAATACTTGATCCAATATAAATCACCTGTGTAACATGAAAGGGGCCTTGATGGCTTTATCCAATCATGTACACAAAGGTAGAATGCCGACTGGGGACTTACTCCTAGATGATTAAAAAGAATATGGACTGGGGGCTTATATCTTTCTGGCTATTAGAAAGGGGTCGTAAAGACTTGATTCAATCTAACTCGCATGTGTAACATGAAAGGGGTCTTGATGGCTTTATCCAATAATGTACACAAAAATAGGATGCCGACTGGAGACTTACTCCTAGATGATTAGAAAGAATGCCGACTGGAGACATATATTTTTGGCTATTAGAAAGGGGTCATAAAGACTTGATCTAATCTAACTCGCCTGTGTAATATGAAAAGGGCCTTGATGACTTTATCTAGTCATGTACATAAAAGTAGGATGCCGACTGGGGACTTACTTCTAGATGATTAGAAAGAATGTTGACTGGGGAATTATATCTTTCTGGCTATTAGAAAGGGGTCATAAAGACTTGATCCAATCTAACTCGCTTATGTAACATGAAAGGAGGCCTTGATGGCTTTATCCAATTATGTACACAAAAGTAGGATGTTGACTGGGGACATACTCATAGATGATTAGAAAGAATGCTGACTGAGGACTTATATCTTTCTGGCTATTAGAAAGGGGTCATAAAGACTTGATCCAATCTAACTCGCCTGTGTAACATGAAAGGGGCCTTGATGGCTTAATCCAATCATGTACACGAATGTAGGATGTCGACTGGGGACTTACTCCTAGATGATTAGAAAGAATGCCGACTGGGGACTTATATCTTTCTGGCTATTAGAAAGGAGTCATAAAGACTTGATCCAATCTAACTCACCTATGTAACATGAAAGGGGCCTTGATGGCTTTATCCAATCATGTACACAAAAGTAGGATCCTGATAGGGACTTACTCCTAGATGATTAGAATAAATGCCGACTAGGGACTTATATCTTTCTGACTATTAGAAAGGAGTCATAAACACTTGATCCAAACTAACTTGCCTGTGTAACATGAAAGGGGCCTTGCTGGTTTTATCCAATAATGTACACAAAAGTAGGATGCCGACTAGGGACTTACTCCTAGATGATTAGAGAATGCTGAGTGGGGACTTATATCTTTTTGGAAATTAGAAAGGGGTCATAAAGACATGATCCAATCTAACTCGCCTGTGTAACATGAAAGGGACCTTGATTGCTTTATCCAATCTTGTACACAAAAGTAGGATGGTGCCACGAAGAGCTTGCTCTAAACTTAAAAAGATAGTTTTTCTTGGGAATGATGCACAAAGGCTTACTCTAAACCTAGAAGGACATGAGAAAGGTGCCACAGAGGGCTTGCTCCCATCTCAAGTCATGTATAGGAAAGGTGCCACAAAGGGCTTGCTCCTATCCTACAGGTGATATGGATGTGGAAAAGGAGTTAAAATGACTTAATTTATAATCCTCAAAAGTTTTGACTAATAAACAAGTTTCTCATGAACTCAATCCTTACTTAATTAGCCTAACTTGAAGGGTGATATAAAGTCCATTTTTAAAATACATTTGCGAATGAGTTTACAACATTCCAGATAAATGATAGAAATTGAAGCTAAAACAATAAAGAGAAATAAGCTTTTATTTTATTGATCTTTATTTGGAAACAAGTTATTAGTTACACATAATATTTCTTTAGGTAACATTCATTGATAGGTGGTATTGGATGTTCACCATCACAGGTAATAAGTTGGTAAGAACCTCCTTCATAGGCTTTTTCCACTACAAATGGTCCTTCCCATGTTGGCTCGAATTTGCTGCCGATTCTTCAATGAGCTAGGATTGGTTGTCTAAGAACCAAGACCAAGTCTCCTACTTGGATTTCTAGGATGAACCAATCTATCATGTGCCTGAACCATACATGATTGGTACAGTTCAAGGTCTTGTTGAGCTTTCAATCATTTTCCTTCAAGATTATCAAATTCTTCCAAGCGAATCTTATGATTTTGATTTGCTGCAATATTATTATCAACAGCTATTCTCAATGAAGGCAGTTGCACTTCTAATGGAAGAACCGCTTCAGTCTCAAAAACTAAAGCATATGGTGAAGACTGAGTTGGTGTCCTATATGTGGTTCAATAGGCCCATAAGGATTCAACCAACTTTTCATGCCATTTGTGCTTGTTTCATCAAGTATCTTTTTCAGAATTCTTACCAATATTTTAATAAATACCTCAGCCAATCCATTTGCCCTAGGGTATGTGGTGAAATTTATGACTGAAATTTCTAAAATAAAAGGAGTATACTTCCATCTTCACTCTATGCGAGATAAAATGAATATATAAATATACTTTCTTCTTTTTATGCATTTTTTACACTTCGTAGATCTGTAAATATTTTATTGAGGGTGATCAGGTATGACATTGAAGAGATGTGTACTATCTCAAAAGATAGAAATCACCGCCCTACAATGGACCTAATCACCTTAACAAGGACTCCTAAGGACCATGGGTCTGTATGTGTACCAAATATTCTTCCCCTACTTTACATGGAAAAGTAAAGTAAGGTTTATTTTAAACCAAGTTCGTTAGGTTTCCTACAGGGGCAAGCCCCCATAGTTATTTACATCCTAAGGAATGAGATCCCTTAGGAATACTCTCGATTAAGATAAATGATTATTGTCTCCAAAGATTTCAATAGGTAGGACTATCAATCGATTAATTTATTTTGGAAGATCAAATGGGAATGATCATAGAGAGAGAGTTATTATCGAAGCCAAAGGAAGATAAGTGGGAGATGCTCAAGATGCTAGGAAACCTAGCGATTATCTCAAACCATCCTATGGTTGGGCTTTACATTTTTGAAATCGAATTATTGATGTAGAACATCATGAGGATCCAAAAAGTAGAGCTCAAGGTCCATTTACAAGATCTCAAGCTAAAGCCTAAGAAAATTCAAGAAAGAAGATGGCTTAGCCCATTATCTTGCTAAGGGCCATTTTATGATTTCATCTTTTTTTATTTATGTAATTTTTAATTTTCTTCTAGAAACTCCATGTTTGAAATTTTGCATTTAAAAATTCAAAGCATAACATGTGAGGTGGTTGAATCCACATAAAACAATAGCATGTGAAATGGGTGGATGACATAAAATAATGAGGCAAAATGTGGCCACCCACCTTTCCCTCCATGTTTTGAATTCTATTCTTTTGAAAGATGCTTGTAATGGCTATAAATAGCCCCTCTTACTAGAATGAAAGAGATCTTTTTGCAATTATAAAATTTTGAGTTATTCTTGTGGTTTGAGAGCTTGGTGGCCAAACCTTTGCAATCCTTGGTGGGAGCGCTAGTTATCCAACATATCCTCTTCCTTCACCTCCAATTCTCACGTCCTCTCAATCTCATCAAAAGAAAGAATGCCCACCTCCATCAAATTTGGTATCAAAGTGAAGCCTGGAAGGAGTAAATTTGGTCAAAAAATTGCTTCAATAAAGGGAGCATCTCAAGTGCTGGACTTGTCTTCAAACTTGTGAGTTTTTCTTGGACTTGTGAGGTTAATTAATTTTCTTTTATATGATAGTTTAAATACATATTAGTAGCTTGGAGAGATATATATTACTTGCAAGTTTATGGTGATAGCATAAAATTTTAATTAGTAAGCTCCATTGTATATTAGCCATTTTCCAATTATGTGAAGCCACCTTCAAAAAAAAAAAAAGAAAAAAAAAGAAAAAAAAATTAAGAGAGCACCTTAGTGAGGTTCTTCACCTAAAACAACCTAGCCATTAGTGCAAATCAAAATCTATTAGCTAACTTATGATAACTTGTTTTCTTAAGAAAGAAAAAGATGCTTGATAAATTTGAGCATTTTTTTTCATTTCATTAAAAAAAAAAATGCATGCATAATAATATAAGTATTTTAAACCTAGTGATTTTGGAAGCTAAATAGAGCTTTGCCAAAAAGACCTAAACTGTCTAAGGAGAGCTTGGGATTTAAGTGATATTGTACCCCCTCCTCACTTGGAAGTTCTCTTAGCTTAATATTTCACTTTGATTGCACTATTATATTATACTTGTTTTTTTTTTTGTTTTTTTTTCATTTCTTTTTTCATTGATCCCTTTTCATATATCTTTTTTTTCTTTTAAAAAATAATCTCATGGCACCAAAATCTATCTCTCAAGATCAAGTTGAAAATTTGACTAGATTAGTTGATGCCTTAGATCTTAAGATCCAAGATAATGAATTAAAAACTCAACAAATATTATAAGAAAGTAAAAATCAAATGCAAGAACTTAAACAACAAATGCAAACTCTTATAGTGCATCTACAAAATAATAGAGTACCAACTCAATACCGCCAAACTGCAATAGGGATAGATGAAGAAGATTCATATCCAAATCATAGAAAAAATCAACCACTTAGAAGAGCATCGATTCCTAGAAATGGTGGAAGGGGAGAAAATTATTTTAAGACTATAGAAGACTCTAATGATCCATCTCGAAGAGTTAAAGTAGAAGTACCAACTTATGATGGTATACATGACCCAAATAAATTTCTCACTTGGTTAGTTCAAATGGATGACTTCTTTGATTGGTATAAAATGGATGATTACCAAAGGGTTACTTTTGCTAAAATGAAATTGATAGGGCATGCTAAAATTTATTGGACAAATACTTTAGTTAAAGAATAAAGATTAGGAAGGACAAACCTCACTTGGATAGAAATGAAAGAATTGTTAAGAAAAGTCTCTAGGCATCATGATAAGAAGCTGCATAGTCAATTATTAACTTTGAGAGAAGATAATTATCTTGTAACTGAATACTTGAATACTTTTGAAGATCTAGTTTCTTGAACTGATTATGCTGATAATGATTGACAATTAGCCAATAAATTTGTTATTGGACTTAGGACTGACATTAGAAATGAAGTTGAATTATTTGACTCATAATCTTTAGAAGAAGCATTTCATTATGCATTATTGGTTGAACAACAAAAGAAATATGCCTCCCTCTCTAAAACTAAAAGTCAAGTACCTTCCATTTCATCCCATAGATCTACTGTTAGACTCGCCCATCCAAATGGCCCATCCCCTTTGCCTAAAACTTCAATTGAAGGAAGCTCTAAGAACATTAGGGAAATAATAAGTTTTAAATTTTATAAAAATGGTCATATGCAAAATCAATGTAAAGCTAAAATCTTATTTTTAGAAGAAGTTGAAAATCCAATAAATGATAATATAGAAGAAGTTTATGATGACACCCCATTATCTGATGAAGAATTAAAATTAACTGATGACCCTCATGTTAATGTGATGAGATGTCTTACTGTAATAAAAAATAAGGCGAAGATTGGAGGAGAAAGAACATTTTTAGCATGTATTTTTGTGTAATGAAAAGAGATGTAGGTTAGTTATAGATGGAGGGAGTGCTATGAATGTCATTTCAACACACACCTTAACTCGAGCCAACCTAAAATCTGAACCTCACCCTGAACCATTTCATGTTAATTGGGTAAATCATACATCTCTTCCCATCACCAATCGGTGTTTAGTTCCTATTAAATTAGGAAGCTATCAAGATCAAATTTGGTGTGATGTTCTCCTTATGGACATTTCTCATATTCTCTTAGGACGACCTTGGCTATATGATATGAATGTTATTCACTATGGTAGGGAAAATACTTATGTTTTAAACATAATAATTAGAATATTAAACTCCTACCAATAAAGCCGAAAAAATACCCTCATAACACCACACAAACCGACTTGCAACCTAAGCCTTTATTGAAGAAAAATGCCAAACTTCAATTAATTATCATAGAAAATCCTACTATTAGGCCTAATACTATCATTTCTGATTCTTACTTTAAAACACCTACTCTTCCTCCTTTGACCACAAAGATAGAAATAATAGGTTTTGAAGCTTTATGAAAAGAATTTTCTGATCCATTTCATCTTCACATATTACATGTAAAAGAAGTCATACCAGACCCTAATGAGACTCACAAGCCTGCTATGGTCTCTTCTCTTCTTTCTGATTTTAATGATATTGCACCCGATGAGCTTCCTGATGAGCTACCTCCTCTAAGAGACATTCAACATGTTATTGAGTTCTTACCTGATTCTCAACTTCCTAAACTTCCACATTATAGGATGAACCCTACCGAGCATGTTGAGATTAAAAGACAAGTTGAGGAATTATTAAGAAAGGGTTTTATTCAAGAGAGTCTTAGCCCTTGTGCAGTCCCAACATTATTAACTCCAAAGAAAGATGGAACATGAATGTGTGTTGATAGTCGAGCAATAAATAAAATTACTATCAAATATAGGTTTCCTATTCCCCGATTAGATGATATGTTAGATTTAATCTCATGAGCAAATTTTTTTTCAAAGATTGATCTAAAAAGTGGATATCATCAAATTCGGATTAGATCAGGAGATGAGTGGAAGACAACTTTTAAGACCCCTGATGGACTTTATGAATGGCTTGTCATGCCCTTTGGGCTTTCAAATGCTCCTAGCACATTTATGAGACTAATGAATACTGTTCTTAAACCATATATAGGTAAATTCTTGGTGGTGTTTTTTGATGATATTCTAATTTTTAGTCCAAGTGAAAATGAACATCTACAACACCTACAAAAAGTCTTTGAACTACTTAGACAAGAGAAATTATACATTAATTTTAAAAGTGTTTCTTTTTGCAAGCTGAGGTAATCTTTTTAGGCTTTATTATATCCACTACTGGACTTAAACCTGATCCTTCTAAAGTGAAAGCAATCTTAGATTGGCCATCACCTAAAAGTTTTACTGAAGTTAGAAGCTTCCATGGTTACCACTTTTTATCAGAGATTTATTAAGAATTTTAGTACCATTGTTGCTCGATAACGATATACTAAAATTAGATAAATTTTGTTGGACTTCTAATGCACAAAAGGCCTTAGAGCAAATTAAAGTTATTATCACTTCTGCACCAATCCTTAGGCTTCTGATTTTTCTAAAGCCTTTGAAGTGACATGTGATGCTTTAGAATTGGGATAGGAATTTTAAGTCAAGAGAATCATCCTATAACATTCTTTAGTGAAAAGTTAAATGAAGCTAAACAATGATTCCACTTATGATAGAGTTTTATGTGTAATTCAATCCTTAAAGCAATGGTGACACTATCTCTACAGAGAATTTATACTTAATTCTGATCATCATGCCTTAAAATTCATTAATACTCAACTAAAATTAAGTCATAGGCACACAAAATGGGTTGAATATTTATAAGACTACTCTTTTATTCTAAAGCATAAGCCTGGAATTGAGAATAAGCCTGCTGATGATTTATCCAGGGTAAACCTAATGATTTCCTCTTTAAAATTAAGAATTCCAGGATTTGATATAATTAAAGATGATTATATTATGTGCCCTGACTTTCACTTAATTTATCTTGAACATCTAGATAAACCAATAACTTTATAAGGGACATTCTTGATAACAAATGAATATTTATATAAAGGAAAACAATTATCATTCCTCGATCTTCTCTTAGAGAATTCCTTATCACTGAGCTACATGCTGGGGGTGTAGCTGGTCATTTTGAAAAGGATAAGACCATATGTTTATTAGAAAATAGATTTTATTGGCCTTTATTAAAACGAGATGTTAAAAAATTGGTGGCTCAATATTTAATTTGTAAATAGGCTAAAACTATCAAACAAAGGTATGGACAATACACTGCTTTACCTGTTCCTTATAGGCCTTGGGAAGACCTATCAATGGATTTTATTCTAGGATTACCTAGGACAGCTCGAGGACATGATAGTATTTTTGTTGTAGTGGATAGGTTCTCAAAAATGGCTCATTTCTTACCTTGTTCAAAAATGGATGATGCTTCTTATATAGCCAAATTATTTTTTAAGAAAATAGTGCAACTCCATGGTCTCCCTTTAACCATTGTTTCTGACATAGATGTTAAGTTTGTCTCATATTTTTGGAAAACATTATGGAAATTATTAGGTACCAAATTAAAATTTTCTTCTGCCTTTCACCCACAAACTGATGGACAAACAAAAGTAGTTAATCACACCTTAGGAAATTTGCTTAGATGTTTAGTAGGTAAAAATTTATGAAATTGAGATTTACATTTACCAACCTCAAAATTTGCCTATAATAGTACTATATCTAGAACTACAAAAAAATCACCATTTGAGATAGTCTATGGTCAAAACCCACGATGACCAATAGATGTAGCAAACCTACCATCTCATGTATTTTTTGATGCAACATTCTCATTTGCTAAAGGTTTTCAAAGCCTCCATGAATATATAGAAAATAAATTACTAGTAATGATAACTATGCTTCTAAGGCAAATCATAATCGCTCAACAAAAAAGAATATAAAGAAGGTGATTATGTATTGATTCACATTCAGTTATCAAACTATTATATATAAGAAATTACATGCACGAGCTTGTGGTCCATTTAAAATTCTCAAGAAAATTGGAACTAATGCTTATCATCTTGATTTTCTGAGATATGCTCATTCATCCATATAAATATTGAAGATATTCTATCATATGAAGGAATTAGAAAACCTCCACTTGTTCACCTAACTTTAGCGGAGATATAGCATACTAGTAAGCCTCTTCCTTTGAAGTTGACTATATTATCACCAAGGAAGCACCCATTAATGTAGCTTCTGAACATTGTTTTCTTGTTCGTTGGAAGAATACGCCACCAGCTGAAGACACATGGTTGACCCGTACTGATTTGGAGACTTTAACCCCACAATTAGTAGAAGACTTCTTAGATTTCAACTCTATGGAGCAGAGTTCAATTGAGCCTAGGGGAGTTGATGTAGAACATCATGAGGATCCAGAAATTAAAGCTCAAGGTCCATTTACAAGATCTCAAGCTAAAGCCCAAGAAAATTCAAGAAAGAAGAAGGCTTAGCCCATTAGCCTGCTAAGGCCCATTTTATGATTTCATCTTTTATTTATGTAATTTTTAATTTTCTTCTAAAAACTCCATGTTTGAAATTTTGCATTTAAAAATTTAAAGCATGACATATGAGGTGGTTGAATCCACATAAAATAATAGCATGTGAAATGGGTGGATGAAATAAAATAATGAGGCAATTTAATGCTTCACATTAATGTGGCCACCCACCTTTCCCTCCATATTTTGAATTCTTTTCTTTTGAAAGATGCTTGTAATGGCTATAAATAGCCCCTCTTACTAGAATGAAAGAAATCTTTTGGCAATTACAAAATTTTGAGTTATTCTTGTGGGTTGAGAGCTTGGTGGCCAAACTTGGCAATCCTTGGTGGGAGCGCTAGTTATCCAACATATCCTCTTCCGTCACCTCCAATTCCCATGTTCTCTCAATCTCATCAAAAGAAAGAACGTCCACCTCCATTAATTATTTGTTTGAGTTGAATTTTTATTAAAAGTTTAGGGCTTATAATTCCATAATCCAAGGTTATGGAAATGCCTAAGAGGTGAGGATTTATGCTTATGGCCCATAGAAGGGAGAAGCAACCTCAGAATCTAAAGTTAGGGAGCTTTGGCGAGGGCCAAAAGCACGACCTAAATCTAAGGCAAAAAAGGGTATTTAGTTTACCTCCACAAGAGAGGACTGTTGACCTCATTTTTAGAATGAGTTCTCAACCCCTCCATCTTAAACATAGGATTTCTCTTAGAATTTAATAGTTCCTTAGTCTTAAGACACATCTAATGATTAGGTGGACACTCAAACTTATCTCTGGAGACTTAGAAGATTTAGCCATAGGAATATGTTATGCCTTAGGGGTGTTAGGAAAATTTTCTCAATTTCTCACCCTTAGCTTAGATCATTCATCACCTTCGTTCCTTCAAGTCAAACTCAAAATCAATATTAATTGATTTTCTACAAACTCAAATCAATTCCATGATTGAAATCCATGATTGAAATCTATGATTGAAACCCATGATCAAAATCCATCAAAAATTCCTAAGTCCAAATTTTGCCTAAGTCCTTAATCTTCTCTTATGAACTTAACCAAAACTTGATCAAACCATTGCAAACTAATGAGATTTTCTCAACTCTTTTATATTCTCATTTATATTCAGATATATAAATGAAATGTAAATATAAATCAATCAAATCAAACCCTCAAATTAAAATCTCCTTAAGTCATTAATTTTCCATTAATGAACTTAGCCTAAATGTTGATCAAACCATATCAAAGTCATGGGATTTTCTCATAACCCATTTATATTCTCATTTATATTCACATATATAAATGAAATATAAATATAAATCAATTAAACCAAATCCAAAAATTCAAAACCCTACTCCAAATTTTCCTAAGTCCCTTAAATCCTTCTTAATGAACTTAGCCTAAATCATGATCAAACCACTTCAAATCCTTGAAATTTTCTCATGATCCATTTATATTCTCATTTATATTCATATATAAAAATGAAATATAAATTCAAACAATCAAAACCTATTCCGAAAATCAAACTCAAAGCAACTCAAAATCCAATCTAAGCCTTTCAAGTCAAAATCTTGAACTTAGCTAAAACAATTTCAAATCAAGTCAAACCATTGATTTTCTATCATGGTTCAATCAACCCTACAATAATGAGCTTATATATAAATCCAAACTTTAAACAAACAATCAAAACCTAGTTCAAAAATCAAACCCAAAACCTTTTCATATTCTTCCTTTGAATATGAAATTGTCAAATGGAACAAAACCCATTTGACTTCAAACCACTTGTAAATGGATTTATATTTCAATTATAAGTCCATACACAAGATAAATTGACTTCAAATCAAGGTTTGACCAAACCATTTGACCCACTTAGGCTCACTTGACCCAAAGTGGCCTAAAGTATCCTTATGAGCCAAATTTTGATCCTAACCAAATTAGATTGAATCAAACTCATATTTTCCTCTCATCATGATCAACAATCATCATGGGATGATCAATCAATAAAGTTGGGTTAAACCAAGTCAAATCTAAGGGTTGACCAAGTCAACACTTAACCCAAAATAAAACCTAACATAACCAAATTCCACCATAGGCCAAATTGATTGAAACCATTGATCTAAGTTCACTCATGACCAATGTTTGAACTTGACCAAGAAGCATAAACCTAGCCCATTTGAAACTTCTTGACCAAGTTGACCCATTTTGACCTAAAAGTCAAAATGTGTCAAAACTTGATCTAAGCCAAATTGATTGAAACCAATGGGTCAAGTCCATTCCAAATCACTTGTGGAACTTGACCAAAGCCTCAATTGACCAACCACTACTTAGACTCAACATGACCTAAAAGGGTCATATTGAGCCAAAATTAAACTTAACCAAAATTGATTGGAAACAAAGATACCAATCCACTCCATATGACTAACCTAGCCTAAACCTACCCTTGACCTACCTCAAATAGGTAAATGAAGTCATATGAGCCAAATCCAAAACTATACCAAATTGAATCAAACCAAATCCACCAAAAAATTTCAAACGGTCATATGAACTGACCCAACCCTTGGTTTAACCCAATTTGACCTATTGGTCAACTTGACCCAAGTTGACCCATTTTGACCAAAATTGGTCAACATGAGCCAAACCCTATCAAATGAATTCCAAATCTCATGAAACTTGGACAAACCTAGTTTCTCCACATACCCAACATATCCAAAGTGGAAAAATAATAAAATGACCATCCTTCACCTAGGCCATAGAACAAATTTTGGCTTAATCCATGGGTAATTTGGTCATACCCTCTTCACATTCACTTGAGGTTTTCCTAAAAGCTCAAAGGGATCTAGGGGAGAGTGGTGCACCCAAACCTATGGGTTTAGGTTAGCCCATTTGGTCCATAGACCAAACCCAACCCTTTGGGTCAAATTTGAAAATTCAAACTCCCTTTCAAACTCAAATTAAGGCACATGGGAGGTTGGAAATCCAAACTTGGTTCAAACCGACCATGTGCACACTCCTAACTGATCACACAACCCGTTGCCTAAGCTTAATTGGATCAAAATGGCAAGTGCATTGCCGGTCATCCGATCCTTCAAGGGGGAGATATACTCCCCCTAATTCAATTCAATTCTTACTTCTCCTCTGTCGATTGAAGCTAAGGAACTCAGATAAATCACCAAAGAGTGCTCCCAAGCTTCTTAAAAAGGATTTGAGAAATCCATTTCTCAATTTTCAAATAGTGAAAATAGGGGAGCGCAATCCATTCTCCAACTTCTTCCACACTATAATCCACTGCTCAAAGCACTCAGACCAAATCTTCACCCAAGTTCTTTAAGCTCTAAAGGCAAGGAGGAGTAATTGATCAAAGTGCAAGCTACCCAAGGAGGATTTGGTCCATACATCATCCACTCAATCCCTAAACTTGAAAGGCTTTTCTAACCGCATCTAAGCTTCTCCAAGGGAATCGCACTCATCAAGGTATGGGATTTTTTGACCGTTAAACTCAATGTGGTGTGGAGCTTTGTGAAAAAAATTATTACCTCATGGATTTTTGACAGTTGGATTTGCCGCTCTTTAGCTTTAGATGGTGTGGGTTGAGTTTGATTTAAATCCATGCTAGATCGAGCTTGGATCTTCTCCTTGATCATGGACGATCTTTATTGATCAAGGGAAAGAACTTAGGAGATCTCAGCCATCCATCTGTGCATTTTAGATGGACGGCTGAGATAATTCTACACATTTAGATTTCCTTTTATCCGTTTTAAACCACGGGGAGATCCCTGGCCATCCGATCTTTGATTGGACGACAGGGCACGTGCACTGCTAGTCGCCACCTGAGATTTGACAACTTAAGTAATCCCCTCACAGCATGACGCATGTAAAGTGCACTGACTCTCGCCGCCACACGTCGCGCCATGAGCCAGGGATAAGTTAGGGTTAATTAAAATGCCTTAATTAATTTTTATTAATTCAGGAATCTTCCAAAATTCATAACTCCTTCTAAAAAATTCAAAAAATTATGAAATAAAATTCTATGGAAAGATAATACAACCTAGAATATTTTAAAATTAATTTCATTTTGAGTTTATTTTCTGAATTTGGGTTTTATTGGAAAATTTATTTTGCTAATTACTTTTTTAAGCTCTAATCTCAAATTTCTTGGGTATGATTTAGGGGATGACTTCTGCCTCTCCTAATTTGCTTGGGATTTGTTGAAGACTTGATTAGAAGAATTGCATATGGTTTCCTTAATTACCCTCCTTATGTAATTAAACATAATTAGGGTATGATTAGTGATTTTAACCTATAATTAGGGTTGATTAAGGTTAGATATAGTAAGTAGGAGGTTTATGGAATAATTTTGTGGCATTTCCCCTAAGATATTTCCTAAACCCCCACTTCTCTCCTTAATCTCCTCTTAATTAAGGGTTAATTAATTAATTATCCCCTTAATTAATTTCTAAAAATTCTAAAAAGTTCCAGAACTTAATTAATCTACTTTGGGTAAATACTTAGGTATTTAATAGCCTAAGTTCAATTAAGGAAATCAAAACCCAATTTATATGTGTGAAAGGGTGTTTTGAAATTACTTAAGTTAAACCACTTAGCTTAATTAACTTTTAATTGTGAGCCAAATTGTATTAGGCCTCTTTCTTATAAAGTGCATTGCAAATTTAAATTCCTTGTGGGTTTTATGTCATCTAATTGGCTCATGATTATTTGGTTAACCCTTCTAAGGTGGTGTAGGTAAGAGTTAATTAAGTTACTTAATTCATACCTTAACCTAATTAACACATAAAAATGGATCTAATTATCTAAAAATTAAACAAAAATATCAAACACATGTAGGAATGGGTTAGGAACAACAAAGTCATCTCACATTTACAAAATTAACTCAAACTTCAAACTAAACAAAATTCACTTTGAATTCACTTTGATTTATTTTAAACATTCTTATTCCATAAGTATGTCTTTAGGATTTAAGTAAAGTGAACTTGTTTATATGCTTTCATTACTTTGAATCTTTCCCAAACATGTTAAGTTGTATTCCATGTGATTTCATGCATTCATAATTTTAAAATTAAAAATTTAAAATGAAATTATTTACTTTATGTCAAATTTGCATGTGTTGGCTAAAGTAGAAATATGAGTGGCTATTATCACTACTAAATTCAAATTATTTTCAAAACATATAAATTAAATACCAAATCTGAAAGTATGCTACTTATAATTTAATTATGAGTTTGCATGAGATATAACATAAAGGTATGGTGAGCATAGGTTTCCTTTCTTTCTTATGTTGGTATAGTTTTGAATAGGAGTTGGTAAGATGTTGGGTTCATTTGAAAAGAACCCAACACTTACTTAATTCCATACCCTATTCATCACTATGCTATCACTTAAGAAGGGTTATCTATACTTGCATACATAAATTGCATAAATAAATGAATCCATTAAACAACTTTGCATTCTCCTTTCTATTTCATTTCTTTTATACACATGTTTGTATTTAAGGAAAGTGGTATATTAGTCTGACAACCCCAGATTGCAGACTTAAGTCTCTAGGTTTTGTACCTTACACTATTGGTTAACAATAGCACTATACTCACTTATGCCTTTCTTACTTTCACGTGTGTATGTGAAAATTTAGATATGGAAAACCCTTTCAACTTAAGAAAAATCATGGATATTAAACTTCTAAATTTCCTTAAATGGAATACTTAACATGCATCATAAAGTGTGTTAAATACTCTCATTTCCATGTATAGATATGCTTAGGGCCCATCCATAAGTATGTTATTTATGTTGGGAAAGAAATGAAGTAATGTGTGCTATGTGAATTTTGATTCATTTTATTTAATCTTAAAAATGCCTTTCTTTTTTGAATAGGTTTGTTTAGAGTTCATCTAAACTTATGATTAATTAAAATATTTAATCAAAACATTCACCTAAAGGAAATTAGAATGTGAATCTACTTTAGAAATTAGTTAGGTTAGGGAAGAAAAGAGAAGTTCTCTTCTCTTTCCCTCTCTTCATAACCTAGTAATTAATTGTAGGGTCCATTTAAAAATAAGTTAAAACATAAAATAAAATGAACCCAAACTAATTAAACAACTTAAATGAAATCCTCCTCTAAGTTGATCATGTTCTTTACACCTAGAAAATTTAAACCTAAAGCCATAGCTAAGCACACCACACAAAGCCTTCAAAGCACACACATTAGCTTAAGTCACCACTTTAGTTAGGGGTGCATGGTTTGATGTTTATTTTATTTTGTGATATATGTTTTAGACTGGATGTTAGGATGTATGCTCAAGAATGAATGGTAGGACTCTTAGTCTAACTATTCTTCTTTTATATGTTGCTATCATAAATAAAAATATAAATGCTTTTGCTTGCAGGTGCTTTATACCCTTAAGCATAATCCATATTCTAGGTGGACTTAGTCACCCGTGTGTGAGGTGATATGTCTAATATACATGCTTGAGATTTGTGTGGTTTGTTTTAGCTAACCTTTATTTTATAGGTGTTAGTTAGATTTCCAATTTTTTCCTTTCATGTAAATTTGTGTAATTAGAATTTTGGAATAATTATTATGGGGATTAGGATGAGCATTGGTCATAAGATCCTATCTTATGCATCATGTGAATCCTTGGAGCATCTACCTTCCAACCATCCAAAAGAAGGAACCAAAAGAAGAAACAAGAAGATAAAAGAAGAAAGAAGAAAAGAAGAAAGAAGAAAAGAAGAAAGAAGAATAAAGCTTGAAGACCCCCATAACAATGAGTTCCTTTGTTAATTGTAATTTAATTCATTTGTAATCCATGTTGTATAAGGGTAGAGCTCGGCTACCCACATTTGATATTTTTAGGTTTGTACGGTGGTGCCCGACCACAATGACCTATTATTCTTTTTATGATTAGCTTTATAAATTGATTAATGATTTGTTTAGTTTTTGCATTAAGGGGCATACTTTTCCTAGTTTATTCCTTGCTTTATGTATGTCCTGAATGTGGATTAGGCTCTTTAGGGAAAAATAAATCTTTTACCCAACTTAACAACTCAAATTAAAATTAAACAACTCATAACCTCACCTAAAGCTTAGGTTTAAAATCAAGATAAAAGAATTAGCAACCTCTTAGCTGGATGAGAATTTCTTTAATAATATCATGCACAAATGCATATTATTTCACTCTTGATTAGAGGGATTCCACCTTTTTCAGAGAAACTTGGCTTGACTTTTGAGAGCTATGGTGGAAACTCATCTCCTCCCTTCTCGATGATTTTGGCCAATAACGTTATTTCTCATGCATTTGTCATATGAATCCTATTAGCTTGAGTTAAAATAATTGTCCAAAATGAAAATCAAAATAAAATTTGAATTGCATTAGATTTAGGTCATTTGAAGCATATCCCTTTACATGATCTATACTCTTTAAGGAGTGAGCTTAAGGACTTAGTCTCTTTCTAAATAAGCAACCCAACTATCTTCCATAAGCATAAAGACTTGCCTAAATGTATTTAAAATCATAGGAGGAGTTAGTTGGCCACCCCGCGGTAAGTCCAAGTCTCGGTGGTTTGTCCTTTTATGAGGCAAACCAATTATCCATTTTTGCCTTAGATTTAGGTTGTGATTCCGGCCCTCATCGAAGCTCCCTAGATTTAGGTTCTGAGGTTTCTTCTCCCCTTTGTGGGTCCTAAGTTTAATTCCTCACCTCTTAGGTATTTCCTTAATCTTATATTAAGGAATTATAAGTCCAAAAATTCTAATGAAAAATTTAACTCAAATAAACTAAATCAATTTCAAAAATGAAAAGCCTAATTATAGGATAGTTTGAGATTGCTCGCTAGGTTTCCTAGCGTTATGGGCATCTCCTACTTATCTTCCATTTTGGCTTCGATAATAACTCCCTCTTTTGACCAATCCCATTTGATCTTCAAAAATAAACCAGTTGATTGATGGTCTTTCTTATTGAAGTCTTCAAAGATAATGATAATTTACCTTAATCAAGAGTTTTCCTAAGGAATCCCCATTCCTTAGGATGTAATTAACTATGGGGACTTGCCCCTCTAGGGAACTTAATGAACCCGATTTAAAATAAATCTTGCTTTACTTTTCCATGTAAAGTAGGGGAAGAATCTCTGGTACATATGCAAACCCATCATCTTTAGGAGTCCTTATTGAGGTGATTAGATCCATTAAAGGGTAGTGACTTCTATAGCTCAAGATAGTACACTATTTCTTTGATGATGTACTCGATCACCTAAATAAGTAAATCTGTGGATCTGTGTGGTGTCTTAACAAGATGAATTTCTATAAGGGTCTTATCCTCTTTCATTTCTCACCAATAGATTTGATAGGCGACTCCGATCCCCTCATAGAAATTTTTCTCCATAGATTTTTTTGGCAACTCCGCTGGGGATGGTTCCTTTCTCCATCTTTGATAAATGATCATTGTCTATGAGTATCGATAATGGGTTTGTACTTTAGTATGAATCCAATACTATCCTTCTTTCCGTTGACACTTAGCTCATTTCATTCTTGAGTTGAGTTGGCCAACATCTTTAGGTTTTAGGACTGCATTCCTTGTTTGTCTTAAAACTCCCGTTGGGTCCTCCAATGGGTAAAATAAAAAGATCTAAATAAAAATAGAAAATATATTTTTTTAAGACTTCCTCCTAATCATTTTCATGATAGGAAAATGTTCATCCTAAAATAATAAATCTTCCATAAAGAACTTTGCTTTTTCAAAAGCAACTTTTCAAAAATGCACTTAATAAAATATTTTCCACAAAATTTTGTCACCTTCATTTAACAATTCCCATAATTGTTACATGTAGGGATTTTCAAAAATAAAACTTACAAAATTTTCCAAATTCACTTTGATGTAGATTTCATTTTCAAAATAAAAAAGAACAATCATCTTTTCAAGAAATCACAATCATAATCATAAAGTTTTCAAAAAGCACACATAAAATTTTCTATTCAATACACTCACACTTATTGAATGGAAAGTTCATTTGCAAACAAAATTAAAATTTCCAAAAAAAAGCACACATGAACACCTTCATTTATTATACTCAAATTTATTAAATGAAGATTTCATTGCAAACTAAAAAAAATAATAATAAATATGTTTTAGGAAATCCCACTTAAACATATCCCAGATATCTTTTAAGTTAGAATTTCTATTTTTCAAAAAGCAATAATCACACACAAAACAAAAATTTCATATTTCAAAAATAAGATTGATCTCCATTCTACATACTTAAATTTGTTGAATGGAACTCCACTTTTAAAAATATTAAAACTTCAACAATCATATTTCAAAAAAATTTCAAACATACATTTGGAACTTCATTTAGCATAATCAAATTTGCTAAGTGAAGTTTCCAAATCTAAAATAAAAATCTACAATCATATTTTAAAATTTTTCAAACATACATTTGGAACTTCATTTAGCATAATCAAATTTACTAAGTGAAGTTTCCAAATCCAAAATCAAAATCAACAATCATATTTCAAAATCTTCAAACACATTTGGTACTTTATTTAGCATAATCAAATTTGCTAAGTGTTGTTTCCAAATCCAAAATCAAAATCTACAAACATATTTCAAAAATTTTCAAACACAATTGAAACCTCATTTACCATACCCAAATTTGCTAAGTGAAGTTTCCAAATCCAAAATCAAAATCAATAATCATATTTCAAAAAATTTTTAAACAGCATTTGAAACATCATTTAACATACCCAAATTTGTTAAGTAAAGTTTCCAAATCCAAAATCAAAATTTTCAAACAACATTTGGAACTTCATTTAACATACCCAAATTTGTTAAGTAAAGTTTCCAAATTCAAAATCCAAAAAATTTTCAAACACATATTTGGAACTTCATTTAACATACTCAAATTTGCTAAGTAAAGTTTCCAAATCCAAAATCAAACATTTTTTCAAAACATATTTTTTGAACTTCACCTAGCATACTCAAATTTGCTAAGTGAAGTTTCCAAAGTCAAAACCAAAATTTTCAAACACCTTTTGGAACTTCTTCCCTTAGCATACCAAATTTGCTAAGGAGAAGTTTCCATTTTTTAAAACCAAGACAAATCAAAAATTTTGAACACACCATTTTGGAATTTCATTTAGCATACTCAAATTTGCTAAGTGATATTTTCATTTTTTCCAAAACCAAGTGGGACGTCATCTTTAGCATACCAAATTTGCTAAAGTTAAATCTCCACTTTCAAAACACATCAAAACAAAACAAAGCACCTTGGGATTCCCTTAGCATACCAAATTTGCTAAGGATCCTACCCTTTTCAAAAATCAAAACATTCCAAACAAATGAAACACTTTGGATTTTCTTAGCATACTTAAATTTGCTAAGGATCTTATTTTTAAAAATAAAACAAAATACACTTGAATTCTTCTCTAAGCATACCTAAATTTGCTAAGTAAGAATTCCAAAATTTTCAAAATAAAAAAAAAATTCACAAAAAGAAACAATCACTTTCTCAAACACTTCACTTAACATACCTAAATTTGCTCAGTAAGTGTAATTCCAAAATAATCAAACAAAAATAAAATCATTTGACCCTTACTTTAACATACCTAAATTTGTTAAAGGAAAGGGTCCTCAAAATAAAAAAAATTCAAATTTGAAATAAATAATGAACCTATGGAAGCATCCTATCAAAAATTTTGAATCCACTTTTCAACATACCTAAATTTGTTGAAGTTAGATTCATATTCAAATTCCTCTTCAATCAATCTTCTCAAATCCATTTGAACCCCACTTAACACTTCCAAGTTGTTGGATGTGGGTTCAAATTTTCAAATTCAAAAATTAAAAAAAAAAAATCTATGGAGATAGAAATCAAATACAAGTTCATTTCTCATTGCAGATTCTTTACAGTCAATATAGTATAGTTCAGTTTCAGTCTACTATAGTTTTGGAAATGGCCGATTTTCAGAAGTTTGTCTTCACCTTCCCCCACGGTATAGATCTAGCTTTAGATCAGGTTGACTTCCCTTGTCTAGATCATACACACCTGATTCATTTTGGCTAGGGATTTGAAGGGGCCAGGATTAATTGTGAGGGCATTCCCCTCACCATAGGAGACCAGGTGACCGCGGTATCATCGATACTTACCTATTATTTCGATGTCTCCTCACTAAAGAGAAAGGCGGGCGTCACCACAAACTTCAATTGAACACCGGTAGTACTAGCTCTAGTTGCAATTCATCCCAGAGTTGCTCATGTTGCCCCAATATAGGCTAGTACCCTACCATCTATACCTTCCAAGGGTAAGGCTCCCCTAGTCTCAGGGCTTGCCTCCCCTACATTTGAGTATGGGTGTAGCTCACACTCCTCTTGTTCTACCCGTACCCAGCATAGGAACAAGAACCGTATGATCAAATGGTTCCACACTAGAATAGCTAGGGAGTTAGAGGCATTAGCTCAATCAGCCATGGATGAGTCTCCCATCATCACTTCACCCGGTTATAAAACCGCCATTTCATCTCTATTAGATGAGAGGATGCCAAGGATCCATTCATCACCTCTCTGGTGCACTCAGCGCCAGCTAGAGTAGAGGTCGAGGCCTCTCGATCTATGCCAGGCAGGTGGAGCATAGACGCCGAGTTTGACCTTTTGATCTCTATCCCCACATAGGGAGGCAGATTCATCAGGAGAGGGCCCGTGAGTCCCATACATCACATTTTACTAGCAGGGAGCAACATAGGTTCAACCATCAGTCGACATCGTCTGCTCTAATCAATTTTTCAGCTCGATGTACTACCCGAATCGACAGATTTTTTTCTCACTAGGACCACCACGGAGGGCGCTCCAACAGAGTCGGTGGTGTCTCCACCCCATTGCTTAACCCCTTGTCCACCAGCCCGACAAAGTTACATCTCCCATTTCATCCAAGGCCATGAAGGCCACATCCAGGGAAAAGCGCACCCCGTTGGTGATCCGGCTATGGCCAAGGGATCCTACCCCTCCTACACCATCGATTGTGGTAGGGCCGAGATCTTCTGGTCAACCTTTTTCCTTAATGGTGGTGTGGAAGGAGTGGCGACCCCGAAGCATGATGGTCGTCCCTTCACCAACTCCTCCCATATAACTAGATGTGGAGATGGTGATAGTTGTTACAGATATTCCAGATGATAATTCAGCTGCAGTAGTGGTAGAGGAACATCCTAGGATTATTACCTCTACGTATAGTTAGAGTATCATTCATCTAGAGTATAGTCCGCATAATATTGACTCAAAGGACAGTGAGGTCTATGCCTCTCAATGCAGATAGTGATCACACCTCACTAAACTATTTGTAGGATCATTCCTTAGATGAGATAGTTGCACACTATTTCATGGAGAAAAAGGAGATCTTGGGGTACGCCTAGTCCGATGAAGAGAGAGTCAGCTTTGATCTCAACAAAGATGACTTGATTGGGGATTCAGCTAGAGTGTGCATGGTTGACACTAGAGGATCTCTCCTTAGGGAACAAAAGGCCATGGAAGGTGATGAGGTTGATCAAGAGGACATCGTAGAATCATCGCAACACCTCTGACATCAGTTAAGGTAGAAGGATGGGCAGATTGATAGGATGTCATGCCAGTTATAGGACTTGTTAGTAGAGGAAATAAGCCTCCAGTTCATCCTATTATACGATGTCAGCTGAGAAGTGCATGTCTTGGACCCACAAAGACTCACCTCCTTGAGCAAGGTAGCACTAGCCTATAGGAAGATAGTGGAAAGTCCACAAAAAAAAGATATAAAATCCATGGTTGAGCAGTGAAGAAGATTTTGGCTCAAGGGAGGATCATTGATTCCAAAGGGTAGACCCTAGAGGAATTGATGCTATCCAATATCCCAAGGGTTTCATGCCTCCTTCCTTCAAAAGCTTGATGGTATGGGAACCCGAGACATAGCTCACTTGGCTTTGCAATGTGGCGTGGCACATGCTTTACTTTTGACTTTATTTAGCCTAGGTATTACTTTTGATTGTATGTCCAACGCTCAAGAAATACATTTTTGAGTTAGAGCTTCATCAAGAGGTTTGTCAAGCTCAACAAAGCATTATGTAGGTGATCTGTAGCACAATAGTACCTTGATTTCACTCTTGTAACTGGTATGAATGAAGTGAACCACAACCATTCGAACAATATGCCATTGAGATTCTCTTGAAGAATATCCATGGCCCTTCATGCTTAAGGGCTTCACTATTACATTTGAGAAGCTAATCAACAAGAATAGTCTGGAGAGAGGCTAAATAGTTGCCTTTCAAGATCAAGCAGAAATCCCAAGGTTTATGAAAAGAAGACAAGAGCGTGAGCAAAGTAAGTGAGAAAGCCAGCTAGAGATCACCCAAGATATCACGACCTCCACCTCCCTTTGCCACCACCAAGGCAGCCATTAGCCTCCACCGTAGCCAATCATTGCCATACCATACCACCCGTGGCGACATTTATATCCGCCGCCAGGTAGCTATGGTCCATATACTCTTTTAGATAAGTTAAACAAACCTTATTATTTTAATAGGGAGGTAATCAGGAAGATCTTTAAGAATCTCTTAAAGAAACTTGATTTTCGCCTACCCTAGAGACAAGAAGTAGAAAAGTCATGATCCAAACTTTTGCCCTTACCACTGTTAGCCATATTTTGGAGGATTGCTCACATTCAAGGATGGCTTGAACATAGTTTCAAGATCGATGTTATAGTTATCCCAAAGGAATACCTTGTGAACAACCTTCCCAGTTCCATTAGGTAATCCCATGATCCTACCAAACCAAAGAAGGTTGGGACATTTTTTGTCTAAAACCTCTAAAAAATAATTAAGATCAAGAAGCTTTCCTTCCTCGAAGATCAAACCTCCAACACCGTGGAAGGTTTGCAAGTTACCCGCCAACTCTAGGAAAGTGGGAGCTCAAGAGTAGAAGAAGAAGCAACATGTGTGCCCAAGATAGCCCTTAGCAACCACTCCGAGTCCACTAGCCTTCACCAGTTTCCACATGACTTTTTCCATTTCGCTAGCTCTTCTATTTCTTCTACTAGTAGAACTCTTGTATCGGAATAAGGGCATCAAATCTACTCCACTCACTCTACTTGACTTCTATTTAAATAATTCCAAGAAATTGAATAAAGCTTTGAATTACATGTCACGATGGATTATCTTTTTCTATTCCCAATGATAACTTTAAGTCTAACTATAATAATTATCTTCCTCTTTTCTAATTGAGTTGGACTTCCCCAATACTATGGGTTCACCTCTTGAGATAGACTTGGAATCATCCATTCTCAGAGTCCCATAGGAAGTAGGTGAGCTCAAGTGAACCTTCCACCACCTTGCCCAAGAGATCATCGAAGTCAACCTCCATAGTGGCAAGGTTCTACCTCCTTGGGCAACACTTCAAGATAGAGGGAAACAAGTCATTGGTACTGAAGATCGAGAAGCCCTTCCACAGGATACTCCACCCTTGGATATGCTTGTGGAAGACTAGTCGAAGGTGGACTACAACATCCTTTCTCATCTAAGAAAGTTGACATCTAAGCTAAGCATATATGATGCCATTACCTTATCCAAAGAGATGCAGGAATCACTAATCAAGGCTCTCCTTGATCTAAATATTAGCTTAATCGCTATAGGTGAGGAAGCACATTATGCAAAAGATCACCTTCATAGATGAAGACCTTCTACTGGGGAACTTGGAGCACAACCATCCCCTATACATCACAGTCAACATGGATAGGTTTAGACTTGCCAGGGTTCTCGTGAATTTAGGTACATCGATGAACATTATGAGTCTTAAGACCCTTGCCTATTTGAAGATCGACATCTCTACACTCCGAGGAGATAGGATGATGTTGAGAGAATTTAATGATCATGGTGAGCGGAATTTGGGTTCTATAGTGTTACCATTGGAGATCGATGACTGAAAGACTGAAGCCAAGTTCTACATCATTGATTTGAATACTTCGTTCACTGCTTTGCTTGGTAGGCCTTGGATACATGTAAGATCGCCATCCTCCTTCATCGTGCATCAAGAAGATGATTGAATTGAGAAGATGAAAAGCCATTTTCATTTGGAGAGGTTGAGATCTATGAGGATGCGACCTACTATCTTCCTCAAAACACCCTTTATCATGAACTTGGATAAATTCAAATGCAAAACCAAAGGAAAAAAAAAATGAAGCAAAAGAAAAGATAAAAAAAATGAAAAGAAAAATAAAAGTCCAAGTGAACAAGAAAGGAGAATTGAAGAAGAAATAGATCAGCATATCACATTCCACCCACAATTCATTCAATCATATGAACATGTGGGTAAGATGGCTCAACCTCTACCAAGTAGAGGCAGAGGCAGAAACGGAGGCAGTTCCAGAGGTGGGAGACCCCTTAGTTGGCTTTCAACCAATAGAGTTCTATTCTAGTTCATAGAAGTACCCTTGCTATACAAATAGACTTGGAATCCATCTCAGAAGATGAGTCTAATGTGATTAGTATATCAACCAAGCCCTCTCAGTGGGTTCCATTGGAGGTGACTTTTGATCTAGCCAGAGAAGAAGACCAGGCCTCAAAGCAAAGCAAAGTATTTGAATCTAGTTTATGTGAAAATATTAGGAAACAGTTGAAAACCTTAGCTCTTATCTCACTTACATCTTAGGAAGTTGAAGGTTTAGTAGTTAAGGAAGTCCCTAAGTCTTCTAGTGACATGAAGCAGAAAAAGTTCTTTTTGGGATCATCTTCCTTAAGCCCTGAAGTTGATGTAGAGCTGGAGGAAGATACTTTTAAAGAATTAATGGAATTAACTTTTGACTTTTACTCGCCTTGTGTTCAAAATCTTATACAGAGGGTTTAGTTCATCACAAATGGTCCAAGCACAGGTCAGAATACTTTGAAAAGCTATGGAACAATACAGGCAGGGAAGCACAATCAAGAGCAAGACTAGGATTCGATATAGTGGGTCTGGTCGATGATGAATATTATTGCCTAGTTGTTACTAACCATTTTGAATCTGATAGGTTCTTCTCACACATCCCTAACTCTTATGAGAATGTGTGTTTAGAGACTTCAGATGATCCAGATGATCTCCAAGTCAAAGAGCCATCGCCGGAATTTGAAGAGGAAATTCATTCAATAATCGATAAGCTTAAAGAAATCAACCTCGGGATAGAAGAAAATCCTCGCCCGACATGCATCAGTTCATTATTGAATGAAGAAGAAATCAATGACTTAGTTAGCATATGAAGTTAAAGATTGCTTATAAGAAGAAATGCCCGATTATCTGAAAGTAGTGTCTAATAGACCCTCTATTAAGCAAGCTCCTAGATGCATGCGATTATAAATTGAACAATAGGTCATTTATGAAGTCAAGAAACTGATCGATGCTGGTTTCATCAAGGAAAAAAATATCCTACCTCGTTAGCTAGTGTCATCCCAGTTAAGAAGAAGAATGACCAAATTTGCATATGCGTCGATTTTAGAGACTTAAACAAGGCATGTCCTAAGGATGTGTTTCCTCTTCCTATACCTGAATTAATGGTGGACATTGCATCATATCATATAGTCTTCTCTTTCATGGATGGGTCATCTGGCTATAACCAAATCAAGATGTCTCTTGAAGATGAAAGAAACATTACTTTTTGAACCCCGATCAGAATCTTCTATTATAGGGTCATGCCTTTCGGCCTTAAAAATGCTGGTGCTACATACCAACGGGTCATGACTTTGATCTTCAATGAACTCATTCATCATCAGGTTGAGTGCTATGATGATGATTTAGTAGTCAAGAGTTTAGAAAAAGAAGACCATCTCTTTTTTGAACGGTTAAGAAAATATAACCTCAAAATGAATCCCTTGAAGTGTGCATTCAGAGTCGCTTCAGTGAAATTCCTTGGGTTTGTTGTCCGACATCAGGGAATAAAAATTGATCCTAAAAATATTAAATCTATCTTCAAAATACCACATCCTAAGAGTTTAACTCAACTTAGATCCTTTCAAGGATGGTTGGCGTATCTAAGATGCTTTATCTCGAACCTATCAGAGAGATGCAAGCCATTCTCAGCACTTGTCAAAAAGGATGCCAAGTTCAAGTGGGATGATAAGTATCAACATGGTTTTGAAGATATTAAAGAGTACTTGGTGAAGCCACTAGTTCTAGCAGCTCCTATCCTGGGTTGGCCACTCATCCTTTACACTGCTGCATTGGATGACTCTCTCGATACTCTATTGGCTCAAGCCAACGATGAAGGGAAGGAGAGCATACTCTATTACCTCAACCATCGCCTAATTCCTTCTGAAGCAAACTATCCACCTATTGAGAAGCATTTCCTAGCTTTGATCTTTGCATCTCAGAAGCTACGACATTACATGCTTTCTCATAAGGTAAACTTATTCCCTCGAATAAATCCACTGTAATACCTCATGACACGGCCAACACTATCTAGACGTTAGGCTTGTTGGTCCATGATTCTCTCACAGTTTGATATCACATTCATTCCCCTCTGTGCGGTAAAAGGATAAGCACTATATGATTTCTTAAGAACACACCCACTTTCTACTGATTCTCTGTTTAGTGATGATCTCCCCGATGAACAAATCATAAACTTAGGAGAGGCTGGCAACCACTGATGGGAGATGTATTTTGATGGTGCTTCTTCTTTTCTTAAAGGTGAAGCACCACGATCAATTCTTTCAGGAAAGTCAGGGGTAAGAATAGTTCTTCTAACTCCAAATCGTGATGTGATGAGATTCTAATACTATCTTTCCAACCCCTGCACCAATAATAAAGTTGAGTATGAGGCTTTGATTGCCGGTCTGGAGTTAGCCATCACTATCAGTGTCAAGAGCATCAATATCTTTGGAGATTCTCAAGGTCATCAAGCGATTCGGGTCCTACCAGTCCTCAAGCAAGCTTCATTATTACTACACGTATACCATGAAGTTGCTGGCCCAGATTCCCGAAGTCACCATCTACAAGGTTCCACGAGCAGAGAACGCAGCAACAGATACCTTGGCCAAACTTGCCAAAGAATTGGCATGTCCAGAAGATGAGTCCATTTCAATAAGGGTCCAAAATAGACAGGTCCTATCCCTTATTGATGCTGAACTCATCGAGAGACTTTCTCATGAAGGGGAGGTTACCGTTGCCCAAATGGACAAGGAGCTGGATTGGAGGCAACCGTTCATAGATTACTTGAACATCGGTAAACTACCTCGAGAAAAGTCACAAGCCCATCAGGTGAAATAAAGAGCACTCTCCTATGCTCTTGTTGATGGCACCTTGTACCGACGGTCCTTTGACCTAATGTGATTACGTTGTTTAGACAAACATGAAGCTCATGGCATTATAACTGAGGTACATTCAGATCTATGTGGAGGTCATCAATCTAGTCCAAAGATGAAGACGAAGATCAAAAGACTTGGATACTACTGGACTTCTATGATCATAGATTGCATGGTCATAGCTAGGAGATGCTTTCAGTGTCAGGTGCAGGGTGTGGTCCTCCACCAACCACCCAACATCCTACCAGGTCCTCATGCACAAGCGTTGTACATACCATGAAGTTACTTGTGGTCGAAGTCACCATCTACAAGGTTCCTTGAGCAGAGAACATAGTAGCAGATACCTTGGCTAAACTTGCTAAAGAATTGGCATGTCCAGAAGATGAGTCCATTTTAATAAGGGTCCAAAATAGATAGGTCCTGTCCCTTATTGATGCTAAACTCATCGAGAGACTTTCTGTTGAAGGGGAGGTTTCCATTGCCTAAATGGACAAGGAGCTAGATTGGAGGCAACCATTCATAGATTACTTGAACATCATTAAACTACCTCAAGAAAAGTCAGAAGCCCATCAAGTGAAATAAAAGAGCTCTCTCCTATGCTCTTATTTATGGCACCCTGTATCGACGATCCTTTGACCTAATGTGATTACATTGTTGAGACAAACATGAAGCTCATGGCATTATAACTAAGGTACATTCAGATCTATGTGGAGCTCATCAATCCAATCCGAAGATGAGGATGAAGATCAAAGGACTTGAATACTACTGGACTTCTATGATCACAGATTGCATGGACATAGCTAGGAGATGCCATCGATGTTAGGTGTATGATGTGGTCCTCCACCAACCACCCAACATTCTACACCCTACATTGGCTTCATGGCCATTTGAGTGTTGGGGTACCGACATTGTAGGTCCGATCGATCCTCCTTCTTCCATGGGATCTCGATTCATCTTAGCTGCTACCAACTACTTTTCCAAGTGGGTGGAAGCCATCCCACTTAGAGAGGTCACAACTCACCATGTGCTTCAGTTTTTTAGGAACCATATCGTATATAAGTTTAGGGTGCCTCAATGAATTATATCCGATAATGGTACTACATTCAAAAGCATGAAGATCAACAGTTTTGCCAGAAGTCATGATATAGATTGGAGATACTCCACCATATACTACCCCATAGCTAATGGTTTAGCAGAAGCAGTCAACAAAAATCTCATCCAAATACTAAAGAAGATGGTTGATGACATCAAACGATAGTGGAACGAGCAGTTGGTTGAAGCCTTATGGGCCTACCACACCACATACTGAACTCCAACTCAGTCTACCCCATTTTCCTTAGTGTATGGGTCTGAAGCCATTCTTCCTTTAGAAGTTCAACTCCTATCACTAAGGATAGCATTGGGTAACAAGATCACTATAGAACAGAATGTAAAGTTATGGTTAGAAGAGCTTGAAGGTTTGGAGGAAAGTTGCCTATGGGAGAGCCAGAACCTCGAGTTTTACAAAGCCAAAATGATTCAAGCTCATAACAAGGTGTAGCCCTTTAGTAGGAGAACTTGTGTTAGTCAGGAGACTAATTGTTGACCATCGAAAGATAAGAGGCAAGTTTGAACCCACTTGGGAAGGCCCCTATGTCATAGAGAAGGCCTACCAAGGAGGATCTTATCAACTTATTAATTATAAAGTGGAACACCCAATGCTTCCAATTAATGGGCTCTACCTAAAGAAATATTACTCATGAAAAAAACTATGTTTGAAAACAATCATTAATAAAAAGAATAAAAATCTGATTCCATTCATCAAATCTTCTCTTCTTTTGAAGTGCTATTTGCTTGTCTTGTGAATTCTCCATGACGTGTTTTACAGTAGGTGTAAGAGTCACCCAGTGGCATCCTATCCCTCTTTCACAACACAAACACAATCTCCTGACACTTTTAGAATAGGTGTAAGAGAACCCGAGAGGCATCCTATATTGATTAGCATAACTAAGATATGTGTGAGAGAACCCAAGTGGCATCCTTCCTTAGTGGGAATCCTTTTTACCATATCTGGCATCATTTCATCAAACCTTTAGTGTATTTTAATTGGTGTAAGAATCCCCAGAGGCATCCTATTCCTTTTAACACATGCACAAAATAAACTTAAATCTTTTGTCTTGAACTATTTGATATGGGAGCAAGCCCTTTTGTGGCACTCACTCATTAACTGCTCTAGGTCGAGTCTACATGCTACCTCGCTAGTATGTCACCCAGATGGTCACTTGTTTGGAAGATGTGAGTCCCTGCGCTTTCTTTTTAACTTGATCATTGCAAACCAATGAGCACCTTGTTAGTACGGTAGGCTTCACTGCTCAGCCAGTAAGCTACATCATGTTAACTTCATGTAAGAAGATGTGAGTCCCCGTGCTTTCTTCTTGAACTAGCCATCATGATCTAACTAGGTTGAGTATATTTGAGGTTTAGGGTAAGTCTCATAGAGGCTCCTTTCCTCTTGACTACTTTTGAGTCGATATAAGTCCCCCAGTAGCATTCACTTAGTAGTCATCCTAGGTCGGGTAGCACCTGTCGAGCCAAAGACAAACTATCCCAACAATCAGTTCTGCTATAGGATGATGTGAGTTGGCGAGCTTTCTTCCTAGGCTAATTGTTGCAAACCAACGGGCACCTTAGGTTGATTGATATTCGCTATGCTGACAGCAACTCACCCGGTGAGTACACCACTCTTGGCAGATACGAGCCCCCATTATTTCACCATGAGTTGGACACTGAATACCTATTTTATATATAACTAGCCATGTCATTTTCTCTAGGGTGTTGGATTAAGCCCTTAGCGGCCCCATCCTCTGTGGGCACTCTATTTAGATCAAGTCCTTTTATGACCCCATTTAGAGACTACCCGGGTTACTTTTGGATTGGATGGTTCCCCTTTCCTAGTAGCCACCCCTATGGTTAGAGAAGTTGTTCAGCGGATGCTTAGATTCTCCCTTGGTTCAATTAATCTAAGATAGGCCTAGGCTGATATAAGTTCATTTTCAGATTGATCCCTCGCAAACTAACAGGGTCCACGATAAAATAAACTAAAATAAACAAAATTAAAAATGAAATCAATCTTGACTATTCTTTGAGTTGATCTAAGTTCCCTAGAGACATTCACTTAATAGTCAGCCCTAGGTCGGGTTCCATTTGTTGCCCAAAACAGCTGATCACCCCAATGGTTTCTTATTTCTAGAAGATGTGAGTCCCTGTGCTTTCTTCTTTAAACTTGACCATTGTATACCAAAAGGCATATCTCCTTGGTTGGGTAGTCCTACCTTATGGTTGGTAGACTATTCCATTTGAATTAGTAAATGTGAGTTAGGTCTAGGCTTCCATGGCCCCTACTTAGTGTAGTTCATCACAAACCTGTGGGATCCATCATAATCAAAATAAATAAATATAAAAAAAATGAAATCAATCTTGACTATCGTTGAGCTGATCTTAGTCCCCCAGTGGCATTCACTCAATAGTCAGCCCTAGGTTGGGTTTCAATCTGTTACCTTGCCAATAGATTTCCCCAACAACTAGTCTCTACTTTGGAGGATGTAAGTCTATTATGCTTTCTTTCTAGTACAACCCCAATAGATTACCTTGCCAATAGATTATACCGAAAGACATCCCTTTGGTTGGCTAGTCTTACTACGTGTTTAGTAGACTACCCCTTTGAATTGGTAAATCTGAGTTAGGTCTTGGCCTCCATAGCTCCTACTTAGTGCAACCCATTGCAAACCAATAGGGTTCATCTAAAAATTTAAACCTAACAAAAATTAAAACAAATTCAACCCTCTTCCCTAGTGGAACTCAAATCAATTTTTTTTCTCCTCAGTGAGAATCAAATCAAACCTCTCATCCCCCTATGGATGATTTGAACCTGCTTCCCTAGTGGAAGGTTCACACTCTATCCCTTAGTTGATTTTTCCCAGTCTTTTATGTCTTGGACATAAGTGGAGCCACATTGCACTAAGCTCTAGATTCTTTCTTTTCCTTGGGCTAAGGATAGATTGTTTCTGTTAGTGCTTGTGATCTTTTGGTGTTGTTGATCATTTCGGTCAACACCAATACATGTGGTGTTTCTTGTCAGTCACACCACACCTATTGGGCGCTCTTATTGACCTCATTTTTAGAATGAGTTCTTAACCCCTCCATCTTAGATATAGGATTTCTCTTAGACTTTAATAGTTCCTTAGTCTTAAGACACATCTAGTTATTAGGTGGACAATCAAACCTAACTATAAAGACTTAGAAGGTTTAGCCATAGGAATAAGTCATGCCTTAGGAGTGTTAGGAAAATTTCCTCAATTTCCCAACCTTAGCTTAGACCATTCCTCACCTTCATTCCTTCAAGTCAAACTCCAAATCAATCTTAATTTATTTTTTCCAAACTCAAATAAATTCTATGACTAAAATCCATGATTGAAACCTATGATCAAAATCCATCAAAAATTCCTAAGTCCAAATTTTGCCTAAATCCTTAATCTTCCCATAAGGACTTAACCAAAACTTGATCAAACCATTGCAAACTCATGAGATTTTCTCAAAACTCTTTTATATTCATATATATAAATTAAATATAAATATAAATCAATCAAATTAAACCCTAAAATTAAATTCTCAAATTAAATTCTCAAATTAAATTCTTAAATTAAATCTCATTAAGTCATTAATTTTCCATTAATGAACTTAGCCTAAATCTTGATCAAACCATATAAAACTCATGGGATTTTCCTATAACCCATTTATATTCTCATTTATATTCACATATATAAATGGAACATAAATATAAATCAATCAAACCAAATTCAAAAATTCAAAACCCTACTCCAAATTTTCCTACATCCCTTAAATCCTTCTTAATGGACTTAGCCTAAATCATGATCGAACCACTTCAAATCCTTGAAATTTTCTCATGATCCATTTATATTTTCATTTATATTCACATATATAAATGAAATATAAATTCAAACAATCAAAACCTATTCCAAAAATCAAACTCAAATTAACTCAAAATCCAATCTAAGCCTTTCAAGTCAAAATCTTGAACTTAGCCAAAACAATTTCAAATCACGTAAAACCCTTGATTTTCTCTCATGGTTCAATAAACCCTACAATCATGAGCTCATATATAAATTCAAACTTCAATCAAACAATCAAAACCTAGTTCAAAAATCAGACCCAAAACCTTTTCATATTCTTCCTTTGAACATGAAATTGTCAAATGGATCAAAACCCATTGACTTCAAAACACTTATAAATGGGTTTATATTTTAATCATAAGTCCATACACAAGATCAATCAACTTCAAATCAAGCTTTGACCAAGCCATTTGACCCACTTAGGCTCACTTGACCCAAAGTGAGCTAAAGTACCATTATGAGCCAAATTTTGATCCTAATCAAATTGGATTGATTCAAACTCATATTTGCCTCTCACCACGATCAACAATCATCATGGGATGATCAATCAATCAAATTGGGCCAAACCAAGTCAAACCTAAGGGTTGACCAAGTCAACACTTAACCCAAAATGAAACCTAATATATTCCCATAGGCCAAATTGATTGAAACAATTGATCTAAGTTCACTCATGACCTATGTTTGAACTTGACCAAGCTAACATTTGAGCCTAACCTAGCCCAATTGGCCACTTGACCCAAGTTGACCCATTTTGGAAACAAAGACACCAATCCACTCCATATGACTAACCTAACCTAAACCTACCCTTGACCTACCTCAAATAGGTCAAATGGGTCAAATAGGTCAACTTGACCCATTTGACCTAAATGAAGTCATATGAGCCAAATCCAAAACTATACCAAATTGAATCAAACCAAAGCCACCAAAAAATTTCAAATGGTACATATGAACTTGACCCAACCCTTGGTTCAACACAATTTTACCTATTGGTCAACTTGACCCAAGTTGACCCATTTTGACCTAAATTGGTCAACATGAGCCAAACCCTATCAAATGAATTCCAAATCTCATGAAACTTGGAAAAACCTAGTTTCTCCACATACCCAACATAAAAAAAACAAAATGACCATCCTACCCCTAGGCCATAGAAAATATTTTAGCTTAATCCATGGGTAATTTGGTCAAAATATATTCAAATTCACTTGAGGCTTTCCTAAAAGCTCAAGGGGTCCTAGGGGAGAGTGGTGAACCTAACCTAATGGGTTTGGGTCAGCTCATTTGGTCCCTAGACCAAACTCAACCCTATGGGTTAAAATTGAAAATTCAAACTCCCTTTGAAACTCAAATTAAGGCACATGGGAGGTTGGCAATCCAAACTTGGCTCAAACCAACCATGTGCACACTCCTAACTGATCAAACAACTCATAGCCTAAGCTCAATTGGATCAAAATGGTAAGTGCATTACCAGCTGTCCGATCCTTCAAGGGATAGATATACTCCCCTAATTCCCCTCTGATTGATTGCTAAGGAACCCGTGAGCAACCATCGAGAGTGCTCCAAGAGGAGGATTTTAGTGGAAAATAGGGAGCTCAATCCATTCTCCACACCAATCTATAAACACTCTGTGACCAAGTTGAGCTCACATGTTCTTCCTAAAGGAGGGACCATTTTGGATCAATGTTGCAAGCTACCAAGTAGGAGTTGGTCCATACATCAATCCACTCAACCTCAAGTGCTCATACTCTCAGCAAGGCTTCGTCTCAACCAAACGAAGCTTCTCCAAGGGAATCGAGCATCGGTGATCACCTCCGGCAAGGTATGGGATTTTTCTACCATTAAACTCAATGTGGTGTGGAGCTTTGTGAAAGAAATTTTCACCCCATCAATATTTGATCGTTGGATTTGCCGCTCTTTAGCTTTAGATGGTGTGGGTTGAGTTTAATTTAAATCCATGATAGATCGAGCTTGGATGTTCCCCTTGATCATGGACAGTCTCTGTTGATCAAGGGGAAGAACTTGGGAGATCTCAACCATCCATCCGCACATTTTAGATGGATGACTGAGATAATTTCTCATGTTTAGATTTCCTTTTATCCATTTTAAACCACGGGGAGATCCCTGGCCATCCGATCTTTGATCAAATGATAGGGATCAAATCACGTGTGTTGCCAGCCGCCACCTGGGATTTGATAACTTAAGTAATCCCCTCACAGCGTGATGCATATAAAGCACGCAGACTACCGTCACCATGCATCGTACCGTGAGCCAGGGATTAGTTAGAGTTAATTAAAATGCCTTAATTAATTTCTATTAATTCAGGAATCTTCCAAAATTCATAACTCCTTCTAGAAAATCCAAAAAATTATGAAATAAAATTCTATGGAAAGATAATTTAACCTAAAATATTTTAAAATTAATTTCAATGGGTTTGAATTATGATTTTCTCTGAATTTGGGTTTTATTGGAAAGTTTTTTTATTAATTACTTTTTAATTAAGCCTCTAATTAATCTCAAATTTCTTGGGTATGATTTAGGGGATGATGTCTACCTCCCATAGTTTTCTTGGGATTTATTGAAGGCTTGATTAGAAGAATTGCATATGATTTCCATAAATGTAATTAAGCATAATTAAGGTATGAGTAGTGATTTTAACCTATGATTAGGGTTGATTAAGGTCAGATTCAGTAAGTAGGTGGTTTATGAAATAATTTTGAGGCATTTCCTTTAAGCTATTCCCTAAACCCCCTCTTCTCTCCTTAATCTCCTCTTAATTAAAGGTTAATTCATTAATTATCCCCTTAATTAATTTCTAAAAATTTTAAAAAGTTCCAAAACTTAATTAATCTACTTTGGATAAATGCTTAGGTGTTTAATAGCCTAAGTTCAATTAAGGAAATCAAAACCCAATTCATATGTGTGAAAGGGTGTTTTGAAATTACTTAAGCTAAACCTCTTAGCTTAATTAACTTTTAATTATGAGCCAAATTGCATTAGGCCTCTTTCTTATTAGATGAATAGCAAATTTCAATTCCTTGTGGGTTTTATGTCATCTCATTGGCTCATAATTATTTGGTTAAATCTTCTAAGGTGGTGTAGGTAAGGGTTAATTAAGTTACTTAATTCATACCTTAACCTAATTAACACATAAAGATGGATCTAAATATCTAAAAATTAAACATAAATATCAAACACATGTGGGAATGGGTTAGAAATAGTAAACTCATCTAACCTTTTCAAAATTAAATCAAACTTCAAACTAAACAAAAATCACTTTGAATTCACTTTGATTTATTTTAAACTTTCTTATTCCATAAGTATGTCTTTAGGATTTAAGTAAAGTGAGCTTGTTTACATGCTTTCATTACTTTGAATCTTTTCCCAACATGTTAAGTTGTATGCCATGTGATTTTCATGCATTCATAATTTTAAAATTCAAATTTTAAAATGAAATTGTTTACTTTATGTCAAATTTACATGTGTTGGCTATAGTAGAAATATGAGTGGCTATTTTCACTACTAAATCCAAATTATTTTAAAAACATATAAATCAAATACCAAATCTAAAAGTATGCTACTTATACTTTAATTATGAGTTTGCATGTGATAGAATATAAAGGTATGCTTAGCATAGGTTTCCTTTCTTTCTTATGTTGGTATAGTTTTGAATAGGAGTTGGTAAGATGTAGGGTTCATTTGAAAGAACCCAACACTTAATTAATTCTATACCCTATTCCATATGCTATCACTTAAGAAGGGTTACCTATACTTGCATACATAAATTGCATAAATGAAATGAATCCATTAAATAACTTTTGCATTCTCTTTTTCTATTTCATTTCTTTCATACACATGTTTGTATTTAAGAAAAGTGGTATATTAGTACGGACAACCCTGAGGTTGCGAGGCTTTAAGTAGCCCTAAGTAGGTCTTGCACCTTACACCTCTGGTTAATAATGGCGCTGTACTGACTTATGAAAATTTAGATAAGGAAAACCCTTTCTACTTAAGAAAAATCATGCATATTCAACTTCTAAATTTTCTTAAATGGATTACTTAGCATGCATCATAAAGTGTGTTGAATACTCTCATTTGCATGCATTGATATGCTTAGGGCCCATCCATATGCATGTTATATATGCTGGGAAAAAGAAGAAGTAATGTGTGTTATGTGAATTTTGATTCATTTTATTTAATCTTAAAAATGCCTTTCTTTTTTAATAGGTTTGTTTAGAGTTCATCTAAACTTAGGATTAATTAAAAAATTTAATCAAAACATTCACCTAAATGAAATTAAAAAGTGAATCTACTTTAAAAATTGCTTAGGTTAGGGAAGGAAGGAGAAGTTCTCTTCTCTTTCCCTCTCTTCAGAACCTAGTAATTAATTGTAAGGTCCACTTAAACCAAATCAAAACATGAAATAAAATCATACCAAAATAATTAAACAACTTAAATGAAACCATCCTCTAAGTTAAACATATTCTTCACACTTAGAAAATTTAAACCTAAAGCCATCGCTAAGCTCACCACACATCCTTCAAAGCACCCACATTAGCTTAAGTCACCACTTCTAGCCTTAGGTTAAGTTGGTGCATGGTTTGATGTTTATTTTGTTTTGTGATATATGTTTAAGACTTGATGTTAAGGTGTATGCTTGTAGAATTAATGGTAAGACATTCTTAGCCTAACTATTCTTTTCTATAGGGGATTATGCTTAAGGGCCACTATCATAAATAAAAATATAAATGCTTTTGCTTGCAGGTGCTTTATACCCCTAAGAATAATCCATAGGCCAGGTGGACTTAGTCACCCATGTGTGAGGTGATAAGTCTAATATACATGCTTGGGATTTATGTGATTTATTTTAGCTAACCTTTATTTCATAGGTGTTAGTTAGATTTCAACTTTTTCCTTTCATGTAAATTTGTGCAATTAGGATTTTAAAATAATTGTTATGGGGATTAGGATGCGCATTGGTCGTAAGATCCTATCTTATGCACTATGTGAAGCCTTAGAGCATCTACCTTCTATCCATACAAAAAAGGAACCAAAAGAACAAAGAAGAAAAGAAAAGAAGAAAGAAGAAAAGAAGAAAGAAGAATAAATCTTGAAGACCAGCATAATAATGAATTCCTTGCTTAATTATAATTTAATTTATTTATAATCCGGGTTGAATAAGGGTAGAGCTCAGCTACCCACATTTGATATGTTCGAGTTTATGCGGTGGAGCCCGACTACAATGGCCTTTTATTCTTTTTGCAATTAGCTTTATAAATTAACTAATGATTTGCTTAGCTTTTTCATTAAGTGGCATGCTTTTCCTAGTTTATTCCTTGCTTTATGTATGGCCTGGATGTGGATTAGGCTCTTTAGAGAAAAATAAATCTTTTACCTGACTTAAAAACACAAATTAAAATTAAACAACTCATAACCTCACCTAAAGCTTAGGTTTCAAATCAAGATAAAAGAATTAGCAACCCCTTAGCTTGATAAGCATTTATTTTATAATATCATGCACAAATGCATCTTATTTCACTCTTGATTGGCTTCCTTTGAGAAATTTGGAGAGCCATGGTGGAAACTCACCCTTCTCTGATTTTGGCCAATAACCTTATTTCTCATGCATTAGTCATATGAATCCTATTAGCGTGTCAAAATAATTATCCAAAATGAAAATAAAAATGAATTTTGAATTGCATTAGATTTAGGTCATTTGAAGCATGTCCCTTTACATGATTTAGTCTCTTTTAGGAGTGAGCTTAAGGACTTAATCTCTTTCTAAATAAGTAATAGCCCATCTATCTTGCATAAGCATAAAGACTTGCCTATATGTATTTAAAATTATAGGAGGAGTTAGTTGGTGGCCACCTCTAGGAGGTTGTAAGTCAAAGTTGTTGGGTGGTCTGTCCTTTCTTGTGAAGACAAACTAATTACCCATTTTTGCCTTAGATTTAGGTTGTGCTTTCGGCCCTCATAGAAGCTCCCTAGATTTACGTTTTGAGGTTGGTTCTCCCTCTTTGGGACCTAAGTTTAATTCCTCACCTCTTAAGCATTTCCTTAATCTTATATTAAGGAATTATAAGTCCAAAATTTTTAATGAAAAATTCAACTCAAACAAACTAAATCAATTTCAAAAATAAAAAGCATAATTATATGATAGTTTGAGATTTCTTGTTAGGTTTCCTAGCATCATGGGCATCTCCTACTTATCTTCCATTTTGGCTTTGATAATAACTCCCTCTTTTGATCAATCCCATTTGATCTTCACAAATAAACTAGTTGATTGATAGTCTTTCTTATTAAAATCTTCAAAGGCAACGATTATTTACCTTACTCAAGAGTTTTCCTCAAGAATCCCCATTCCTTAGGATGTAATTAACTATGAGGACTTGCCCCTATAGGGAACTTAAAGAACTCAGTTTAAAATAAATCTTGCTTTACTTTTCCATGTAAAGTAGGGTTAAAATATCTGGTACATATGGAAAACCATCATCTTTAGGAGTCCTTATTGAGGTGATTAGGTCCATTAAAGGGTAGTGACTTCTATCTCTCGAGATAGTACATTATTTCTTTGATGACATACTCGATCACCTGAATAAGTACATCTGCAGATCTGTGTAGCATCTTAACTAGACAAATTTCTATAAGGGTCTTATCCTCTTTCATTTCTCAGCAACAGATTTGAAAGGCGACTCCGATCCCCTCATAAAATGTTTTCTCCACAAGGATAAATCACCCGATTGCTTGGACTTACAACCGCCTGGGGGTGGCAGCCAACTAACTTCTCCTGCAATTTTAAATTCATGTTGGCAAGTCATATGCTTTATGTAAGATTGCTAGGCAGCTATTTATTTAGAAAGAGACTAAGTCCTTAAACTCACTCTGTAAGAGACCAGATCATGTAAGGGCATGAGAAATGACCTAGATCTAATGCAAAATATATTACATATTATTTTGATTTTTGGACAATCATTTAACTCAGGCTTATAGGATTCATATGCCTAATGCATGAGAAGTAAGATTATGGGCCAAAATCAATGAGAGGGGTTGAGGTGTGTTTACACCATATCTCTCAAATGTCAAACCAAGTTTCTCTGGCAAAGGTAAAAGCCCTCTAATCAAGAGTGAAACAAGATGCTTTATGCATGAGGTTATAAAAGAAATACTCATCTAGCTAAGGGGTTGCTAATTCTTTTATCTTGATTTTAACTTAGGCTTTAAGTGAGGTAATGAGCTCTTTATTTTTAATTTTAAGTTGATTAATTTGGTAGAAGATTTTTTAAGAGCCTAATCGTCATCCAGACCATACATCAAAGTGAGGATAAAACTAGAAAAACATGTCATCTTAATGCACAAGCTAAACAAAAGACCACTCATTTTATAAAGCTAATGCAAAATAACAAAAGGCTATTTGTGGTGGGGCACCACCACATAAACCCAAAAACAAATTGGGTAGCCATGCTCTACCCTTATACAACTTAGATTGCAAATGAATTAATTTACATTTAAGCAAGAAAATTCATGTTATGGGGGTCTTCTCTCTTCTTTTCTTCTTTATTCTTTTCTTCCTTCTTTTTGGTTCCTTCTTTTGGATGGTTGGAAGGTGATTGCTCCAAAGGCTCCACATGGTATATAAGATATAATCTTCTGACCAATGCTCATCCTAATCCCCCATAATAATCATTCCAAAATCCTAATTACAAAAATATATGAAAAGGAAAAGTAAATCTAACTAACACCTATAAAATATAGATTAGCTAAACAAACCATACAAATCCCAAGCATGTATATTGGATTTAGTACCCCACACATGGGTAACTGAGTCCACCTGGCCTATTAGATTATACTTAGGGGTATGTGCACCTACACAACAAAAGCAGTTATTATTTTATTACAACACCCCTTAAGCACAATCCCCTGCAGAAAATAATGATTAGACTAAATCATCCTACCAGTCATTCTATGTGCATTCACCCTAACATCTAGACTAAAACAAAATATCACAAAATAAAAGCAAACAACAAGCAATGCATTGCCCTAACCTAAAGCTAGAAGTGTGACTTAGCCTAATGTATGTGCTTTAGAAAGTTTGTGTGGTACGCTTAGCTATGGTTTTAAGGTTTGGATTTTCTAAGTGTGAAGATGTTCATCTTAGATGGGTAGTTTCATTTAAGTGTTTAGTTGATTTGGGTTGATTTTATTTTTTATTTTGATTTAGTTTAATTGAATCCTACAATTAATTACAAGGTTTTAAAGAGAGGGCAAAGAGAAGAGAACTTCTCTTTCCTTCCTTACCTTAAGTAATTTCTAAATTGGATTATGTTTTGTTTTGTTTAGTGAATGTTTTATTATGCATTTTAATTAATCCTAAGTTTTGATCAACTTTGAACAAACCTATTCAAAAAGATAGACATTTTAAGATTAAGTAAAGTGAACTAATTTCACAAAACACACATCACTTCATTTCTTTCCCAATATGTATAACATGCATGTGGATGTATCCTAAGCATACCTATACATACAAATGAGAATTGTTTGGCACACTTTATGATGGATGCTAAGTGAGTCACTTAAGAAAGTTTGAATGCTTTATGATGCATGATTTTCATTAAGTTGAAAAGAGGTTTTCTTATCCACTTTTCACATGCACACATATATGTATGAAAGGCATAAGTGAGTATGACATCATTGTTAACCAGGGGGTGTAAGGTATAAGACCTACTTAGGGCTACTTAAAGCCTCGCAACCTCGGGATTATCCAGACTAATATACTACTTTCCTTAAATACAAGTATATGCATTGAAGAAATGAAGGAAAATAAAGATGCAAAAGTTTGCACTTATGTTTGGACTTGGTTATGCAATTTATATGTGTAAGTGTAAGGATCTTTCTTAAGACATAACATGTAAGAGGATAATAATAGATTTAAGCAAGTGTTATGTTCATTTAAAAGTATTATACTCTTTGCAAATCTTATTCAAATCCAAATTAAGAAGAAAGAAAGGAAGCAAATATAAGACAAATTTTTATATTCACAAGCAAGCTTATAAATAAACCAATAGTAGAACACTTTCAGTTTTAGGTATTTGATTTATATATTTTGAAACTAGTTTTGAATTTAATAATGATAATAGCCATTCATATTTTACTTTAACAAAAACATGCATTTTGACATAAAGAAAATATTTCTTTTTTGAATTTGATTTTTGAAAAGCATGAATGTATGAAATTCATATGACATACACATTTATCATGTTAGGAAAGAACTAAAGTGATGAAAGCATGTAAACACCTCTGCCCTAATTAATTCTTAAAGACAATTCTATGAAATAAGAATGCTTATAGTAAATCAAATTATTTTTTGAAGAAGGTTTGATTTTGTTTTGAGTTTGATTTAATTTGAAAAATGTAAAGTGAGTTTGCTATTCCTAACTCATTCCCTCATATGTTGGTTATTTTAGTTTAATTTTTAGGTGATTAGATGATTTTTTATGTGTTACTTAGGTTAAGGTATGAATTGAGCATATTAATTACGCCTTACCTATATAATCTTAGCATAGCTAATCAAATAATTATTAGCCAATGAGATGATATAAAAACACACAAGGAATTTAAATCAGTAATGCACTTAGTAAGAAAAGGGCCTAATGCATTTAGCTCATGATTAATGATTAATTAAACTAAGGGGTTTAACTTAAGTAACTTCATAACCCCCCTCACACATGTGGGTTGGATTTTGATTTCCTTAATTATACTTAGGCTATTAAATACCTAAGCACCCAAGATAGATTGATTGAGTTCTGGAAAGTTTTAGAATTTTATGAAATTTATTAAGGGGGTAATTAGTGAATTAACCCTTAATTAAGGTTCAATTAAGAAAGAAAAGAGGGTTTAGGGAATATCTTAAGGAAAACATCAAAAAATTATTCCTTAAACCTCACATTCACTCAATCAAAACTTAATTGACTCAATTAGAGGGCTAACACACTAATTATGCCCTTAATTAAGCCTAATTATATTAAGGTAGTGAGTAAAGAATGAATTAGCAATTCCCTTATTTAAGTGCCCAATAAATCTCAAGAAAATGAGGAGATGTAGGGGTCATCCCACTAATTAAGCACAAGAAGTTTAGGATTAATCAGTGGAGTAATTGGAGGGTAATTAGCAAAATAACATTCCCAATAAAACCCAAATTCAAAAAATAATACTAATTAAAATTCATTAAAATTATTTTTAGAATATTCTACATTTAATTATCTATCCAATGCAATTTATTTCATATTTTTCTGATTTTTCTAGGCTTAGATATGAATTTTAGAAGTTTTCATGATTAATTAGAATATTTAAATAGCCTAATTAAGTATTTAATCCCATCGGCGCCACGTGGGTCGTTGACGTGGCATGCACTTTCCACATGGTGCGATGGGATTGGGTCTTTAACTTGTTACATCGTAGCACCGCATCAGCGATGGTGCTATGCGCATTCTCCTCAGCCATCCGATCAAGGATCGAACGGCTGAGATTAAAGTCACAATTCTAAAGGGTAAATCCGTGGGTGATATGTGTTTTAATCATGGTCGTCCAACCAAAATTTGCGGATGGACGACCATAGATTCATCCTTGTATTTCCCTGTGAGAGATGGCTACCGTCCACCTTCTAGGCTATGATCTGAGCTCGATTGATCTCAGATTGGGCGAAAATTTAGTCCACACCATCATCATACAATGTAGATCACATCCAACAGCTAGTTTATCATGCAATGAAAATTGCTTTCACGAAGCTCCACGCTATGGCTAGATTAAGCTCAAAAAAATGGTTTACCTCATCGAAGGTGATCACCAGCACTCGATTCCCTTGGAGAAGCTTTTATCTAGTGGAGACAAAGCTTTATTGAGAGTTTGAGGCCTTGAGATTGGGTGGTTGCTTTTAGAGGCCAACTCCACCTTGAACTCCTTGCGGCTTTGATCGAACTAGCACCCTTTTTGCCTTTGGAGCTTGGGAAAGAGCTTGAGCAAGTTTGATTGGGGTCCCTGAGGGAGCTTGCAAAGGGAATTGACTTGATTTTAGGTGTGGAGTAAATTGGATTTTGAGTGGAGCTCCCCTATTTTCAAGCTATGAAAACCGAGAAGATGAGATTTGAAACTCTCTCTAGGAAGCTTAGGAAGAGTAGCTAGGGCTTGCTCTGTGTTCTTATGCTTTAATCGAATTAGGGAGAGTAAAGATTCAGTTGAATTAGGGGGAGTATATCTTCCCCTTGAAGGATCAGATGGCCGTAAGTCTCCTTGCCATTTTGATCCAAATGTGCTTATGCCGTGAGTTTGTTAGGCTATTTTGGATGTCCTTGCTTTCAGTTTGGCCTAAGGAGTGGAATGGTGAACTTCCCATGTGCTTAACTCAAGTGGAAGGAGGATCCCATGTGCTCTATTTCAAGGCATGCGGTCAGTTTTGAGTTTGGATTGGGTGTGGCTGACCCAAACCCAATGGGTCATGTGCACTAGGTCCATTAGTGACCATTTGGTCCACTAAGAGGATGCCAAGTGTACATGAAAAGGAATTGACCAAATTCCAAGTGGTTTTGATTTTGGGTTACCCTATGGCTTAGGGGTAAAATGGTCATTTGACCTTGATTTCAATTTGGACATATTTGGTATATTGAGAATATAGGTTTGGCCAAGTTTCATTGAATTTGGAGTTGGTTTGATGTGATTCAGCTCATGTTGACCCATTTAGGTTAAAATGGGTCAACTTAGGTCGAGTTGACCAATTGGTCAAATTGGGTCAAACCAAGGGTTGGGTCAAGTTCATATGACATTTGAAATGTTTTGGTGGCTCGGTTTGATTCAATTTGATTTAGGTTTGAATTTGGTTCAATTGAGTTCATTTAGGTCAAATGGGTCAAGTTGACCAATTTGACCAATTTGACCTATTTGGGTTAGGACATGGGTTGGTTTAGGTTTAGTTGGTTATATGAAGTAGATTGATATCTTTATTTCCAAACAATTTTGGTTAAGTTTGAATTTGGCTCAATATGACCATTAGGTCAAGTTGGGTTCAAGGTCAATTGGGCTAGGTTAGGTCTAAATGGTCAATTGAGGCTTTGGTCAAGTTCAACAATCATTTTGGGATGAACTTGACCCATTGGTTTCAATCAATTGGCTTAGATCAAGTTTTGACACATTTTGACTTTTTAGGTCAAGTTGGGTCAACTTGGGTCAAGTGGCCAATTGGGCTAAGTAAGGCTCAAATGTTGACTTGGTCAAGTTCAAACATTGATCATGAATGAACTTAGATCATTAGTTTCAATCAATTTGGCCTATGGTGGATTTTGGCTATGTTGGATTTCATTTTGGCTAAGTGTTAACTTGGTCAATTCTTAAGTTTGACTTGGTTGGACTCAATTTGAGTGATTGATCATCTCATGAAGATTATTGATCATGATGAGAGGCTTAGGTGGGCTTAGTTCAATCCAATTTGGTTAGGATTAGATTTTGGCTCATAAGTGTACTTTAGGTCACTTTGGGTCAAGTGAGCCTAAGTAGGTCAAATGGCTTGGTCAAAGCATGATTTGAGTTTAATTGAACTCATATATGGACTTATGATTGAAATATAAATCCATTTGCAAGTGGTTTGAAGTCAAATGAGTTTTGACTCATTTGACAATTTCAAGTTGAAAGGGTGAACATGAAATGGATTTTGGCTTGATTTTTGAATTGAGTTTTGATTTGATGATTGAAGTTTATGTTTATATTTGGATTCATGATTGAAGAATTGATTGAATTATGAAGAAAAATCAAGGGTTTGGCTTGATTTGAAATTGATTTGGCTAAGTTCAAGATTTTGACTTGAAAGGCTTAGGTTGGATTTTGATTGAATTTGAGTTTGATTTTTGGAATTAGTTCAATTGATTTGAATTTATATTTTATTTATATATGTGGATATAAATGAGTTATGAGAAAATTTCATAAATTTGAATTGATTTAGATTTGATTTAGGCTAAGTCCATGAAGAGAAATGAAAGGACTTAGGCAAGATATGGAATTTGGAATTTCAACTTGAAATTTGATTTGATTGATTTGAATTTATATTTCATTTATATATGTAAATATGAATGAGAATATATATGAGTTGTGAGAAAATTTCATGAGTTTGAATTGATTTGAACATGATTTAGGCTAAGTCCTTAAGAGAGAGTCAAAGGACTTAGGCAAGATTAGGAATTTCAATCATGGGCTTCAATCATAAGTTTCAATCATTGGTTTCAATCATGTGGCATTGATTTGAGTTTGGGAAAAAATGATTAAGCTAGAATTGATTTAAGATTGATGTTGATTTGATTTGGAGTTTGACTTGAAGGAAGGAAGTAAGGAATATGGTTCAAGCTATAGGGTAGTCAAATTTTCTTAACACCTTTAAGGCATGACCTACTCTTATGGCTAACTCTTCTAAGTCTCTAGGGCTAGGTTGAGTGTCCACCTAATCACTAGATGTGACTTAAGACAAAGGATCTCTTAATGTCTAAGAAGAGTCCTATGTCTAAGATGGAGGGTTGAGAGCTCATTCTAAAAATGAGGTCAATAGGGTAATAGATGGTCGAGTATCTCCAATCAATTTTATGTCTTGCCATAAAGTGATTTATTTTTGTGGATCTGAAGGACGTACCATTGTCGGATATGATTCGACGAGGGATGCCAAATTGATACATGATATTTTTCTGAAAGAACTTTAGCACATGATATGCCTTTACTTCTTTCAGTGGTACTGCTTAAGCCCATTAAAAAAATAATTCATTGCAGCTAAAATGAAACGACATCCTTTTGATGAAGGAGGATCAATAGACTCTATGATGTCGGTACCCCAACTCTCAAAAGTCCAGGAGGAAACTGTAGGGTGTAATACATTGGGTGGTTGATGTAATATCACACCATGTACTTGGCACTGATGACAACAATGTGCAACCTTCATGCAGTCATTTAGTATCAATGGCCAATAATACCCAACTCTCTTGATTTTAATTTCATTTTGGGCTTAGATTGGTGTGCTCCACACAATCTAGAGTGTATCTCAGTCACAACCTTGTGGGCTTCCGATTTGTCTAAACAACAAAGCCACATTTGGTTGAATGACCTATGATATAAAGCATTATTAATTAATGCATAAGATAAAGCACATTTCTTTATTTGATTTGCTAATGATTTATTTTCAAGAAGCCTCCCCTTACTTAAATAGTCAATAAACGGTTGCCTCCAATCGCATTCTATTTGACCTTCAGTAAGAGTGGCTATTCTTTGCATTTCTTCTTGCCTAGTAATGTAGTCTAAATCTATAGGAGACAAAACTTGTTGATTTTGAACTTCTATAGAAATTGATTCTTTTTATAGGCATGTGATTTCTTTGGCTAGCTTAGCCAAAGCATCTGCTATTGAATTCTCTTGGTGAGATATTCTGTATAGCGTTACATATGGAATCTTTTCAAGTAATTTCACTGTATATTGGTGATAATTGAAGAACTTTGGATCAAAACCTTATAGATTCCACTTACTTGGTTTATAGTTAGTTGAGAATTTCTGAATTTTTTTATATTTTTAATTTCCATAAGGATTGCCAACTCTAAACTAGTAATAAGAGCTTCATATTCAGCTTCATTGTTTGTACAAGACTCAGCTAAATGATATGAATATCTCATCATTCCTTTTTCTGGGGTTATAAAGATTAACCTAATTCCTGCCTTCCCTGGGATAGATGAGTTTGATTCTTTATGTCTTCTTGATGATGATGCACCATCAAAGCATAATTCCTAGGTGGCATTAGGTTCACCTTCCAATGCTATGATCTGTTCATCTGGGAGATAATCATTTAAAGGAGACCATTCAAGCATAGGGTGTGCTGCTAGGAAATCTGCCACTATTTGTCCTTTTACAGCATGAAGAGGAATATAAGTGATCTCAAATTATAATAAAATCATTGACCATCATGCTAAACACCCAGACAATGTTGGTTGGGTCATGAGATATTACAATGGATTCACCCTTGAAATCATGCTACCCTTATGAGAAAGCATATAATGCCTCAGTTTCTGAGCAGCAAAAACTAAAGCTAAGCAATGTATCTCAATAGGAGGATAATTCTTTTTCGTTGGCATAAGCCTGCGACTTAGAAAATAAAGGGTATTTTCCTTCCTTTCTTTATTTGTTTGAGCTAATAAAGCCCCAAGAGATTCATCTATAGCCACAGTATAGAGAATTAATGGCTTTCCCAAAATCGGGGAAGCTAAAATGGGAGGATTCATTAAATATTACTTTAGGTTTTTGAAGGTACCCTGGCATATTTCATCCCAAATAAATTTGGAATCTTTCTTCAGTAATGTTGCAAAGGGTTGGCACCTTCTAGATAAATTTGATATGAATCTCCTTAGGTATGCAAGCCTTCCCTGGAATGATCTTAGCTGTGCAAGACTTCTAGGTGGAAAAATTTCTATAATAGCTTTTATCTTTTCTAGATCAATTTCAATCCCACGATGCCGCACTATGAACCCTAAGAATTTCCCTAAAGTAACTCCAAAGGCACACTTCAGAGGATTTATCTTTGAGTTATAGTGGCGTAATCGCTGAAAAATGACCCTTAAATCATAGAAATGATCTTGTTTTATCTTACTTTTAATTACTAGATCATCAATATAGCATTCAACTTGATTACAAATCAAGTCATCGAATATGCTAGTCATAGCTCTTTGATAAGTTGCTCTAGCATTTTTGAGACCAAATGGCATGACGTGTAACAAAAAATCCCTATTGGAGTTCTGAATGCTATATGCTTTTTATTTTCTGGGGACATCTTAATTTGATTATAACCAGATGATCCATCCATAAATGAAAAGACCTCATGGGAGGAGGCTATGACGACCATGAGTTCGGGTATAGGCAAAGGGAACTCATCTTTGGGACAAGCCTTATTTAAGTCTCTAAAGTCAACGCAGATGCATATTTGACCATTCTTTTTTTTTACTGGAACTAAGCTAGCTACCCAATAAGGGTATTGTTCCTCTCATATAAAGCCAGCTTCAATTAGTTTCTTTATTTCAATGATCACTTGTTGTTCTATGTCTAGGCGCATTCACCTAGGAGCCTGCTTCACTAGGATGACATCAGGTTTAATTCCTTGTTTGTGCACAACCACATCCTAGGATAAACCTGACATTTCACCATAACTCCAGGGAAAGCAATCTTTATACTCAAAGAGTAAAGTGATTAGCTCTTCAGAATCTTCTGGACCCAATAAAGAGCTAATAAAAGTCAATTTTGGGTTTTCAGGAGTTCCTAGGTTAACCTCCTTTAATTCATCTATAGTAGATTTTATCTCTTCCTCATATTCAGGAGGTGCGCTCTAAAGTGAATCATCTTTGGATTCCTTCATTATTTTTATTAATGAGTCTTCTAGAAGAGTAGAAGAGACTTCAAAGAGTTGATCTACTTGATGATTACTTATCATTAAACAATGCTCTATGTCGTCAAATGATTCAATAGTACCAAACCCAATGCCTGCTTTGGAATGGAAATTTCTATGTTTTTCATTCTATAAGCTCTCCATGCATTGGGCTTTATCTTTGGGCCAAACATTTGTGATAAAACCATGTTTCACATAATTCTTTACACAAGTCGAATACCAATCAAATGGAAGTTCTATTATTTCATTGAAATATGGTTCTTGAAGATTTACATCTCCTTTTGAGCTTGCAGAACCGGGTACAGATTAAAATTTTGCTGACCTCCCCACTTCTCTTGATAGGTTGGGGGCTACTTTGACCTCTAATTGAGATATTTTATTTTGATTTAGAAGAGTCAAAGTTAAAGTATCCACATAAATTTTTAATTTTTCATATGTGGATAGCTCAGATTCTTCCTTTAATGTTTTGATTTCTTCCTTATCAGTGTCTGATTCTAAGGAAATCTCAAACTTTATTGAAGCATTTCTACGATGGGATTCCTCATCTGAGCTAGATTCCAAATTTATATGAATTATTGGAGATTCTTTTATTTTTCTTTTTCCTCCTTTTCTTTCTTTTCATCTTTCTTGATTATTGTACTTTATGCTTCAACAATAATGGATTTCATAGAATCTAATCTAGGTTTCTTAGGCATGCAGCAAATAACATCTTCATAGAGCTCATTCTCATGAATAGAGAATGGTTTTATATCTCCTTTTATAACATATTCCACTCCATCCCTAGTGTACTTATTACACTGGTGGAGTGAAGATGGAACCATTCTATACTCATAGATCCAAGGTCTACCTAAGAGAGCAGTAAAGGAAGTTTCTGAATCTATAATGTGAAATTTAGCTTTAGTTTTCAATCCTTTTATTTCTAATAATAGAGTGATTAAACCTAAAGATTTTTCACATATTTCGTTAAAGCCCCTTAACATCATCTTATCAGAGCTAAGTCTTATACTATCAATTTTTAAGAATGCCAATGTTCTAGAGTTCATGATGTTAACCGATGCATCAGGATCTGCTAGAACTCTTGACAATCTTGTATTTTTAATTTTTATAGTAATATATAAAGGATGGTTATGGTCACTTGTTCCCAAAAGTAGATCCTCATCAGAGAAAGTAACTACTGGGATCTCCTTAAAGTAGCAGGCCTCTTCTGAGGAAGTAGCTGCTAGTTGAGTCAGACATATCTCTAGATCAAGTAATGCCTACACTAGTGATTCTCTCATTTCTTTTGAAAGAATGAGAGTGTCATAAATTCTTAATCTAGCAGGGAGCTTCCTAAGATGGTCTAGAACATTACAATCTACTTTAGGAACCTTTATTTTTGCTGGTATTTCTTTAAGTAAGGAAAATGAACTCCCGTTTTCATCCATGATTTGCTTCCCTTTTTCTTGAGGAGTAGGAGGTAAACGAGGCGGTAAGACTCTTCCATTATGGAGATTTGCTTCAGTAATATCTCCAAGGTTCGAATCAGCTGTTCCTAATTTGACCATTCTCTTCTGATGAATGATCAGAGTCTGACACTTCTATATCTATGATAAGTGGGTCACCATGCAAATCTTCCATGCAAGTTTCTAACCCTAAGTCATGTAAGAAATCATGTGATTCTTCTTTTTGATATTTAGTTTTTCAATATTTTTATTCTCATTTTCATTAGAAATAGCATGAATGTAAGAAATTTCATCAGAGATAGACTTTTTATTCATTCTTTTGGAATAAGTACAAAAAGATAAAGGCTTATATGGTACCGCCTTTCTATCTTTATCATACAAAGTTCTATCACTAGATACAAATGCCCCTCCCTCACCACACTTTTTGATCTTCTTTGTAGTTGAAAATGCTGAACTGGGCTATGGTGGAACTCATATTCTAGACTCCAGTGGATCAACCAAGGTGATCACCTCCCGAGTCTGACTCCGATCCTGCATGGCAAGTTTTAAAATTTTCATCATATGTTTCTTCATAGAATGAGTGTTTTTCTCAATTTTAGAATGAGCTCTCAACCCCCTCCATCTTGGACATAGTACTTCTCTTAGACTTTAAGAGTTCCTTAGTCTTAAGACACTTCTAGTGAGGTGAACACTCAACCTAGCCCTAGAGACTTAGAAGAGTTAGCCATAGGAATATGTCATGCCTTAGGGGTGTTAGGAAAATTCGCCTACCTTATAGCTTGAAACAAATTCCTTACTTCCTCCCTTCAAGCCAAACTCATATCAACTCCAACTCTAACTCAAACCTTGAACCAATTCAATGGATTTTCTCAAATCATGAATCAATTCCAAATAATTGAAACTTATGATTGAAGCCCATGATTGAATTCCAAACTCCAAAATATTTCCTAAGTCCTTTAATTCTATCTTTAGTATTCTGACTTGTGGAACTTAACACCAAAGTTGGAGAAGTACTTAATAAAAGATGGCTAAATTATCAACTGCATAATTTGGTAATTGATCTCAAGAGAATTATAAAATGACGAATATCAACATAAAAAAAGAAAGAAAAAAAAATAGTCAAAGAATGTAAAACACATTTTCTTCTTTAATAATAAAGCTGGAATATGAATTGTGGGAGCTCCACCAAAGTAATTTGAAAACATTTCAGCACAAGGTATAAAATAAATCCATTAAACCGATAGATAAAACTAGCTTTGAAGGATTAGGGAAGAGAAGATGGGGACCTCAGCCAGATAGAAGTTGATGGAAAGAATTTGTGAAGAATAGGCTTAGCACCTCTAAAAATTGAAATGGTCAATAAAATTTCCTTCCATGAGCCATTGTTTCACCTCTGACTGAAAAATTCAATAATTAAAAACTAAAACAATATAAAGGCAATATAGCAATTTTGCTCATTCTTCCTTATCATGCATTGATAAGAGCAAGATAATTACAGGAAAACAAGTAGCAGCCAGCCACCATTAGGCCAAAATCGAGACATAAGGAAAAAACTGAGACATAATTATAGGAAAAATAGTAAGCATTACAATCGATTTCAATAGAGCCAACAATATAATTACAGGAAAAATAGTAAGCATCCAGCCACCATAAGGCAAAAACCGAGACAAAGAATTCATTTAGAGTCCACTAATGCTTGCTCAACAAGTGCTTCAATTCCACCTACTCCAACAAAACATATAATCAGCCAACCATCAATATGAATTTAGAAAACAACATAATTACAGGACATCAAAACCAAACATCAAAACCAAAGAACATATGATTTTAGGTGACTGAAGTCCATCACAAATCCTACCTAAAATAGTTGGAAGAACTGAGATAATGACCATAAATGATAAAACTACTTAATAACTATTTCTTGGCACAAATTTTAAAGTTCACACATATTTACCATCATCCAACAACCCAGCCGAACAATAATTGAACCATAAACCATCAGAAAAACTATAAATAACAGAGGATAAGCTGCACATTGAACCGAAGTTACTGAACCCTAAACAAGTGAGGATAATCAACACAAGTTACACAACCGAACATAGCCGTTACTCATTAAACACATAATCCAAAAGAACATCACAAGTTGATTCACAACCGAACATCAAAACCAAAGAACAACAAAACCTAATTTTGAATGGCTTCACACACCTAATCGGAAGCATCATCAAATCGAAATACCAGATGTGAGCATAAAGAAAATGAACCTGGCCAACCAAGATCAAGTCGATCTCATCGAAAGAGAAAAAATTAAAGCCAGGAAGATGAGGGAACTCAAACCGAGAACCGAGAAGTGGCTCAGAGCGAGGAGAGAAAGGAGAGAGTCGAGACTGAGAACGAGTGGCGAAGGCGATTGACGATGAGACAGAGGCCACACTCGAAGCTTACTTTAGGCGTGAGTCCGACTCAAGACTGCGAGAGCGATATAAGTTAGGGTAGAATACTAGAATGCAAAATGTTGAATCGATGATCGCTCTGCTAGTTAATATTCTCATATCCCCCTGAGCGGCTCAACGAACACACGAACTGAGCTTATGCTAAATCGAGCTCGAGCTCGTTTAATCTATGAGCTGCTTGAGCAGCTTGAGCTCGACACTGAAATGAGTTAATGAGCGATTCAAGTCGAGCTTGAGCGACAGTAGGTTTGACTCGACACCTCGTGATGGCATCTCAACCTAGATGACCAGCTTCTGCCCAATCACCACACTACTGCTGACTGTTGTGAGGGAGGTCCCCTCACAAATGTTCCTAGCCCCCTCAAAACCTCACCCAAAATAAATGAGGTGGGCGAAGTTAGATTGTGGGAGGCTGGCCCGATCCAAGGCCAAATCCATCCTGAAAGGAAATGTGGACAAGTACTTTTGGGCTGCCATTAGACTTAACTGAACTAAACTGAAACTGACTGAAATTGACTAAAAGTCTGCAATGTTGGAAAACAAATCTAAATTAGATTTCTGCTTTAATTTATTTTTAGAATTTTGAACCCACACTCAATAATATGAATATGTTAAGTGGGGCTCTTTGGATTTTAAGAGAGATTTTGAGTTTAGAATTGGAAAAGAGATTTTTGAATGTAGAATCCATTTTCAGTAAATTTGTGTATGTTGAAAATGGGTTCAAATATTTTTGGAGAGATTGATGCTTCCACAGGTTCATATTTGAATTTGATTTTTGAATGTGTTTGAGGACCCTTTATTTAACAAATTTGAGTATGTTAAAGTAAAGGGTCAATTGATTTTGTTTGGATTTGTGATTTTGGAATTTACTTAGCAACTTTGGGTATGCTAAGTGAGGTGTTTGAAAAAAATTTTCTTCTTTTGTTTGCCTGTTTGTGAATTATGTGTGAAATTGAAAATGAAATCTTTACTTAGCAAATTTGGATATGCTAAATGAAGAATCCAAATATTTTATTATTTTTGAAAAGAGATTCTTTACTTAGCAAATTTGTGTATGCTAAATAAATAATCCTAATGTGTTTTGTTTTTGATGATTTTGAAAAAAAGGATCCTTAGAAAATTTAGGCATGCTAAAGAAATCCAAATGTGTTTTATTTTTGATAATTTTTGAAAATGGAAGTCTTTACTTAGCAAATTTAGGTATGCTAAAAAAAAAGAAATCCAAATGTGTTTTGTTTTGATTTTTGTTAAAGAGGATTCTTTACTTAGCAAATTTAGGTATGCTAAATGAAATATCCAAATGTGTTTTGATTTTTTTTGATGATTTTGGAAAAGGGAATTCTTAGCAAATTTAGGTATGCTAAAGAAATCCAAATGAGTTTTGTTTTAATTTTTTGAAAAGAGGATTCTTTACTTAGCAAATTTAGGTATGCTAAATAAAAGATCCATGTGTGTTTTGGTTTTTGATGATTTTAAAAAGAGGATTCTTAGCAAATTTATGTATGCTAAAGAAATTCAAATATGTTCTGTTTTAATTTTTGAAGATAGGATTCTTTACTTAGCAAATTTGGGTATGCTAAATAAAGGATCCATGTGTGTTTTGATTTTTGATGATTTTGAAAAGAGGACTCTTAGCAAATTTAGGCATGCTAAAGGAATCCAAATGTGTTTTGTTTTGATTTTTGAAGATAGGATTCTTTACATAGTAAAATTGGGTATGCTAAATAAAGGATCCATGTGTTGTTTTGATTTTTTGATGGTTTTGAAAAGAGGATTCTTAGCAAATTTAGGTATGTTAAAGAAATCCAAATGTGTTTTGTTTTGATTTTTGAAAAGAGAATTCTTTACTTAAGCAAATTTAGGTATGCTAAATAAATGATCCAAATGTTGTTTGATTTTTTATTTTGAAAAGAGGACCTTCATTTAGCAAATTTTGGTATGCTAAATGAAGAATCCAAATGTTTCGTAATTTTTTTGAAAAGGTGATTGTTGATTTTATTTTTGAAAAGATGATTGTTGATTTTATTTTTGAAAAGATGATTATTGAAAATGAAATCTTCATTCAATAAATTAAATGAAGATGTTCATTTCTACTTTTGAAAATATGATTGTTGATTTTGTTTTTGAAAATGAAATCTTCATCAAAATAAATTGAGTGAAGATGTTTATTTGTGCTTTTTGAAAATATGATTTTAGATTTTATTTTTGAAAAGATGATTGTTGATTTTATTTTGAAATTAAAACCTTCATTTAATAAATTGAATGAGGAAATTCATTTATGCTTTTGAAAAATATGATTGTTGATTTTATTTTTGAAAATGAAATCTTCATCAAAATAAATTGAGTGAAGATGTTCATTGTGCTTTTCGAAAAATATGATTGTTGATTTTGTTTTTGTTTTTTTTTTGAAAATGAAATCTTCATCAAAATGGATTGAGTGAAGATGTTCATTTGTGCTTTTTCAAAATATGATTTTGGAATTTATTTTTGAAAATATCCTACATATAACAATCATGAAGATTGTTAGATGAGGTTGATTTATGAAAATTTTTGTGCAAACATTTTATTATGTGCATTTGAAAAAGTGCTTTTTGGATATTATTATTTTTATAAAGGATTTATTTTTCCTTATTTATGGAATGAACCCTACCTTACCATAGAAATGGTAAGAAGGAAGTCTTTAATTATTATTTTTGTTAAATTTTTACTTTCACCTATTGGGAAACCTAACACAGGTTTTAAAACCTTCATGGATTGAAGTCTTAAAACCTAAAAGATGTTGGCTAGCTTAGCTTAAGCATGAAATAAACTAAGTGACAACATAAAGAAAGATAGTCTCAGACTTATACAAACTACAAATCCACTATCGATACTTGGAGACAACGATCATTTACCAAAGGTGGAGAGAGGAACCATCCCAGCGGAGTCACCAGGAAAATATGTGGTGAAATTTTCATTCTTCATCTATCTTTTGAGAAAAATAAATGAAGAACAAAATAACAACTTTCTTGTGTTGGAAACTATGTAGATTCACAGTTGTTCTTATTAGGGTGATTGGGTACGATATTGAGGAATGATGTACTATCTAGAGAGACAGAAGTCACCATCCTACAATGGACCTAATCATCTTAATAAGCACTCCTACGGACTATGGGTCTTCAGATGTAGCAGAGATTCTTCCCCTATTTTACATAGAAAAGTAAAGCAGAGTTTATCTTAAATCAGGTTCATTATGTTTTCTATGGACACAAGCCCCCATAGTTAATTACATCTTAAGGAATGGGATTCCTTAGAAATACTCTCGATTAAGATAAATGATCGTTGTCTCTAAAGATTTCAAAGATAGGACTATCAATCAATTGGTTTATTTTTAGAAGATCAAGTGGGATTGATCAAGAGGAGGGAGTTATTATCAAAACTGAAGGAAGATAACTAGGGGATGCTTATGATACCAGGAAGCCTAATAAGCATCCTAAACAATCCTATGGTTAGGCTTTATATTTTTGAAATTGAAGTGATTTATTTGTTTGAGTTGACTTTTTATTAGAAATATCAGGATTACAATTCCACAACACAAGATCATGTAAATGCCTAAGAGGTGAGGATTTATTCTTGTAGCCCACAAAGGGAAGTAGCAACCTCTGAACTTAAATCTAGGGAGCTTTGGCGAGACCCAAGGCACGACCTAAATCTAAAGCAAAAATGAGTATTTGATTTACCTCCACAAGAGAGAATAAACCACCTCACTATTGGAATTAAAACTGCCTGGGGGTGGCCGTCAACTAACTCCTCCTACGATTTTAAATACATGTAGGCAAGTCATATGCTTTTGTAAGATAACTAGGCTGTTGTTTATTTAGAAAGAGACTAATTCTTTAAACACACTCGCTAAGAGACTAGATCATGTAGGGTATGATTACTGACTTAAATCTAATGTAAATTTTGGTTATGTTTTATTTTTATTTTTAGATAACTGATAAGGCTAGCAAAAAAGAATAAGAGGCCTTTTGTGGTCAGGCTCCATCACATAAACCTAAAAGTAAATTGGGTAGCCTAGTTCTACCCTTATACAACTCAGATTACAAATGAATTGATTATAATCAAAAAGGAATTCCTATTATGGGGGTCTTCATTCTTCATTTTTTATTTCTTCATTTCTTATTTTCTTTCTTCTTTCATCTTTTGGTTGGTTGGAATGTTGTTGCTCCAAATATTTCACATGGAGCATAAGATATAGTCTTATGACCAATGTTCATCCTAATCACCCATAACATTCATCCCAAATCTTAATTGCAAAAATTACACAAAAATGGGAAAAGTAAATCTAACTAAAACCTGCAAAACAAAGATCAGCTAAACAAACCACACAATCCCAAGCTTGTATTTAAATAAATTGGACATAGCACCCCACACATGGGTAACCAAGTCCACCTGGCTTATTTTGATTACGCTTAGGTGTATAAGCAACCTGCACAGCAAAAGCATTTATAGTTTTATTATAGCACCCCTTAAGCACAATCTCCTGTAGAAGATAATGGTTAGACTAAGATCGCCCTACCATTCAGTCTACGCACATACACCCTAATATCTAGACTGAAACATCACATCATAAAATAAAATCAAGCATTAAACCATGCACCGCCCTAACATAGAGCTAGAAATTATGACTTACCCTAATGTGTGTGCCATTTAAGACTTGTGTGGTATGTCTTAGTTAGGCTTTAAGGTTAGAATTTTCTAAGTGTGAAAGGGTTCAACTTAGAGGGTGGTATCATTTAAGTGATTTATTTAATTTATTAATTTTATTTAATGATTTGATTTAGTTTGAATGAACCTACACTTTAATTACTAAGTGTTGTAAAGAGAGGAAAAGAAAATAAAACTTCTCTTTCCTCCCTACCTTAAGTAATTTATAAGATAGATTCATTAGTAATTTTTGTTTAGTGAATATTTTATTATGTGTTTTAATTAATCTTAAGTTTATATTTGCTCTAAATAAACCTATTCAAATAAGAAAGGCATTTTAGGATTAATTAAAGTGAATTACTATCACAAAACACACAACACTTTATTTCTTTCTAACATGTGTATCATGCATATGAATGTATCCTAAGCATAGCTAGACATACAAATGTAACTATTTAGCATACCTTAATGATGAATGCTAAGGGATGTTGCTTAAGAAAATTTAGATGCTTCATGATGCATGATTTTATTATGTAGAAAGAGAGGGATTCTTTTATCCATTAATCAAACACATTTACGTGTATGAAAGACATAAGTGAGTACGGTGCCATTATTTTCTACACCAAGGGTATAAGGTACAAGACCTTATTAGGGCTACTTAAAGCGTCGCAGCCCATAGATGTCTAGATTAATATACCACTTTTCTTAAATATATATGCATGTACAAAAAGAGATGAATGGAATGAGAGTCATGCAAAAGATTTTTATGTTTAATTTGGTTATGCAATTTACATGTGTAAATGTGAAGATCCTTCTTAAATGATAACATATGAATGAATAGGAATAGATTCAAGCAAGTGTTGTGTTCTTTTCAAATGAACTATACACTTTGCAAATCCTATTCAAAACTATGTTAAAAGAGAAAAGAAGGAAAAGTCACATAATGCACAACTTATGTTATACTCACATGCAAGCTTATAAGTAATCATAAGTAGCTTACCTTTCATTTGTAATCTTTGATTCATAGGTTTTGAAAATAATTTTGGATTTAATAGTGATAATATCCATCATATTCTTACTTTAGCCAAAACATGCAATTTGACATAAAGGAAATATTTCATGTTAATTTGACTTTTTTTAAAAGTATGAATGCATGATTTCATATGACATACAATATTTAGCATGTTAGGAAAGAAATATAGTGATGTAAGCATGTAATTTCATTCACCCTAATTAATTCCTAAAGGCAATCCTATGGAATAAGATCATTTAAAGTGAAGCAAAAGTTGTTTAAGGAAATTTTTTGACTTTGATTTGATTTTAGGAAGTGTGAAAAGGTGTGCTAGCACTAACCCATTTCCAGTATGTGTGTATTATTTTAGTTTAATTTTTAGAGCCATTAGAATGATTTTATGTTTTGCTTAGGTTAAGGTGTACATTAAGTTCATTAATTACACCTTACCTACACCTCTTTAACAAAATTCACCTAACAATTATGAGACAATACATGATATGCAACCACATTGAATTTAAATCAGCAATGCACCTAGGAAAGAAAAGAGCCTAATATAATTGGCTCACAATTATTGATTAGTTAAGCTAAAGGGTTTAATTTAGTACTTTTGTAACCTTCCCACACATATGGGTTAGAAATGATTTCCTTAAATTTACTTTAAGGTTTTGAACACCTAAGGATCTACCCAGCAAAGGATTGATTAGGCTCAGATTGATTAAAATTTTATTAAGCTAATTAAAAAGATCATTAGTGGATTATTCATTAATTAGGTTTGGATTAAGGAAGAAAGGGGTTTAGGGAATAGCTTGAGAAAAATATCCCAAAATTATTCCATAAACATCCTAATCACTTAAACAATATTTAATTACCTTAATTAAATGATTAAACCACTATTCATATGATTAATTACCCTTAATTATATTAAGAGAGTGATTAGGGATTCATTAATTGATTTCTCTAATTAACTCATTAATAAATTCTAAGAAAATTAGGGGGGGGGCAAAGGTCATCTCACTAAATATGCCTGGGAAGTTTGGAATTAATTAATGAAATAATTAGAGAGTAATTAGGGTTATTAAGATTTTAAATAAACCATAATTAAGGAATAATCACTGTTCAAAATAAACTAGAAATAATTTTATATTATTCCTCACTGAATTATCTTTAAAATGAGCCATCATTTCTATTTTTTTTATTTTTCTACATTTAGTTATGAATATTTAAAGTTTCAGTGATTATTAAGTAATTAAATCATGAAATTATATAATTAATCTCATCGGCGCCACGTGGACCGCTGACGCGGCACGCGCTTTCAATGTGGCACGGTGGGATTGGTTATTTAAGTAATCAAATTAAATGTCGCATCAATCGGTGGCGCTATGCGCTTTCTCCTTGGACTATGCAATCAAAGATCGGATGGTCAGAATTAAACCTTGGTTTTTAAAAGATTAATCATCAGATCTAATCAGATTAATCAGGACCATCCATCCAAAAGATGAGGGATGGATGGTCCATGATTCATCCTTGCCCTCACCTACGGGAGATGGAGGTCGTCCATCCTCCATGGCTTGATCTGAGCTCATTTGAGCTGGGATTGAGCTAGGATTTAACCCACACCATCAAGAGGTGTGGGGAAGAACATCCAATGGTCAATTTCAATTGGGATGACACTTCCCTTCATAAAGGACCAAAGAAAATTCTCCCTAAGCTCAGTTTTGAAGCATACCTCGTCGGAGGCTATCACCGGTGCTCCCAACCATCAAGATAGCTTCATCTAGTGTAGATGAAGCCCTGTTGAAGGTTTGAATGCTTGAGATGGAGTGGATCTTCCTATTAGCCAAAGCTGCTATCAATGGCTTTCGACTTTGGTCTAGCTCCTCCATCCCATGGCTTGGTTATTTGGGAATTGCTTTGGATGAACTCGACTTGATGCCTTGATGGTGCTTGTAAGAGGAATTAGACTTCTATGGAGAATTGAGCAAGTTGACACTCTCACTCACCTCCCCTGTGTTCGGCATAGGCAAACTGAGAAATGGAGAATTCAATAGAGCTTAGAAATGCTTGAGAGAGCTTGGGGAGAATCCTTTGAGTTCATAGGGTTTAATCGACAACAAGTGCTCTAAATTAGAATGAAATTAGGGGGAGTATATCTCCCCCTACTTGGATCGGATGGCCATCAGCTCCTTAGCCATTTTAATCAATTTGATCCTATTGAATGGGTTTGTTAGGCTATTAGGAGCTTCACATGGTTTGGTTTTGGTAGGGGAGTGTAGTGGAGGAGTTTCCCATGTGCTAAAATGAGTGTGGGAGTGATTCCATGTGGAGAATTTTCCATTGGGTGGTCAATTTTGGCCTTGGGTTGGGCTTGGCTGACCCAAACCCATTGGGTCATGTGCACCACACTCATTAGTGTCCATTTGGTCCACTAATAGGGTGCCAAGTGGCCATGAAAAGGATTTGACCAAATTTACCCAACCCTTGACCTAGGGGTAAAATGGTCATTTAGTTTTGATTTGGAATAGTTTGAAATAGGGTTGGGCCAAATTTTAAAGAATTTGGAGTTGATTTGATATCATTTGGCTCATGTTGACCCATTTAGGTCAAAATGGGTGAACTTGGGTCAAGTTGACCAATTGGTTAAATTGGGTCAAACCAAGGGATGGGTCAAGTTCATATGACCATTTGAAATGTTTTGGTATCATTGGATTGGTACAATTTGATTTGTATTTGGTTTTGGTTCATTTGAGTTCACTTAGGTCAAATGGGTCAAGTTGACCAATTTGACCCATTTAACCCAATTGGGTTAGGTCATCGGTTGGTTTAGGTTTGGTTGGTCATTTGAAATATTTTTCAAGCTTTGGTTTCAATCAATTTTGGTTTGGTTTGATTTTCTCTTGATTTGACCTTTTAGGTCAAGTTGGGTTCAAGGTCAATTGGACTAGGTTGGGTCTAGTTGGCCAATTGAGGCTTTGGTCAAGTTAGAATGAATTTGACCCATTGGTCACAATGAATTTGTCTTAGATCAAGATTTGACACATTTTGACTTTTTAGGTCAACTTGGGTCAAGTGGCCAATTGGGGCTCAAATGATGACTTGGTCAAATTCAAACGTTGATCTTAAATTTGTTTTAATCAATGGTTTCAATCAATTTGGCCTAGGGTGGATTTTGGCTAGTTTAGGTTTCATTTGGGTCAAATGTTGACTTGGTCAAAGGCTAGGTTTGACTTAGTTTGACCAATTTGAGTGATTGATCATCTTATGATGATTTTTGCTCATAATGTGAGGCTTAGATAGGCTTAGTTCAATCCAATTTGGGTAGGATTAGAATTTGGCTCAAAAAGGTGCTTTAGGTCACTTTGGGTCAAGTGAGCCTAAGTGGGTCAAGTGACCCTATCAAGGCTTTATTCAAGTTTGGTTGAACTCACATATAGACTTATGATTGAAATATAAATATATTTGCAAGTGATTTGGAGTCAAACGAGTTTTGATTCATTTGATAATTTCAAGTTCAAAGGATGAACATGGGTTTGATTTGGGTTTGTATTTTTGAATTTAGTTTTGGTTTGATGATTGAAGTTTATGATTGAATTTGGTCTGTGATTGAAGGATTGATTGTTTGGAGAGAAAATCCAAAGGTTTGAATTGATTTGAGGTTGATTTGACTAAGTTCAAGAATTTGACTTGAAAGGGTTTATGTTAGATTTTGTTTAGAATTGGGTTTGAGTTTTGAATTGATTTTTTGGATATTTAAATTTATATTTCATTTATATTTGTGAATATAAATGAGAATATAAATGGGTTATTAGGAAATCTCTTGAATTTGAATTGACTTGAATTTAATTTGAGCTAAGTCGATAAGATGAAATCAAAGTGACTTACGAAAGATTTTAGATTTGGACATGATCATGGATTTAATCATTTGGAATTGATTCATGATTTGAGAAAATCTATTAGAATTGATTCATGATTTGAGAAAACCCATTAGAATTGATTTGAATTTGAGAAAAATCAATTAAGTTGGAATTGATTTGAGTTTGAAGTTGGTTTGGAGTTGAAGTTGATTTGAATTTTGAAATCTGGCTTGAAAGAAGGAAGTGAGGATTTGGTTCAAGCTATAGGGTAGGCAAATTTTCCTAACATCCCTAAGGCCTGACCTATTCCTATAGTTAACTATTGTAAGTCTCTAGGATTAGATTGAGTGTTCACCTAATCACTAGATATGTCTTAATACTAAGGAACTCTTAGTGCTTAAGAGGAGTTCTATGTCTAAGATGGAGAGGTTGAGAGCTCATTCCAAAAATGAGGTCAACAATTTAATATCCTTTTCTTGTATGGAGGTACTATCCACTACCTTCCTATATAAGCTAGTGCTGGCCTGCTTTACTGGAAGTGAAGTCTTGGCTTGATCCAATTCATGCAACAACTCAGGCTGATCAGTCTCTGTAATAGTAAGATGCACTACTGGGGCTTGGTTCTGAAATGTCAAAACTACTGCTAGCAAATCTTCAAGCCTCTTTCCCATCCTATCTATCTGTTCATCCTTTTGTTTGAGTTATTGAAGGAGGTGTTGGGTCAAATGAGTTGTGTCATCCTGTTCGGCCATAACACCTTCCAAACTCTGCTGATCCCAAAGGAGGGACTCCCTAGTGTCTACCATATGCACCTCGAATGAATCTTCCAATAAATCATCTTTGTTGGGATCAAAATTAACCTTGTCTTCCTCTAGGTCAGACCAGGCATACCCTAGAATCTCCTTCTTCTCAACTAGATACTTTGCTACAATATCATCTAGGGAGCAGTCCAACTGCACAGGCACAAATGATCGTGGTTGACTTGTAAGATCGTGCTCATAGATAGAAATACATCTAACCTCCTCTGCTACTGGAGAGCTAATCTTATGAGGACTACACTCACTGGAGGATAGATGCTCATGGCTATCATCTGTCATGGGTAGAGTACTACTCCTAGGAGGATCTATCACTTGGTGGAAACTAAACTGTCTCCTTCTCCCTCTACTGCTGCTATCTCCATGCTCTATTGTGGTGGTGGTGGTGATGGCATGACTACAATGTTACGTGGTCACCATTGCCTCTTCACCATAACTGAAGCAAGAGGTTAAGCAGGAGAGCTCGGCCTCTCCTCAATTGGCGATGTAGATGGAATGGGATCTCTTGGCTATAACCGGATCACCAGTGGGGTTGTCTTTTCACCGGATGCTGCCCTCATGGATTTTGATGGAACTGTGGAAGATGGAACTTGTACTGGAGATGGTGGATATGGGGTAGAGCGGTGTGGCAGAGGCACCACCAACTCTCTCTCTGTGCAGGATCTCCTCTCTGTGATGGGTAGTACCCATCAATACAATGTTGTCAGTATGACTGATGCGGGTAGCACGCCAATCGGGAAATCCATGAGGGCAAAGGTAGTTGATTGTCTAGAAGATCTTTATCTCTCTCAGCTGGTCACATGTATTGATACATAGGCCTCCCTGGCACTCTCCTGCTTGATGTGCTCACCTACACTATGAGGGATGACTTACCGTAAATCAAATTGGGCCCCAGACTCTGACCATCCAGAAGCCCTGCTAACTTGGCATAGGACTGTCTTAAGGCCAGCATAGGACCTCCTCCTATCTCTAGTAGTAGCCTCAAAGTGAACTGCAGGTGGAGGTGACATTGAGATCCTCCTAATATCTTCCTCTCCATCAGATCCAGAGAGGGGGTAAAACTTATTCTATGTAAACGGAACCGCCGGTGTCTCCTCATAAATTGAGAAACTACCTCCATCTCCTTATGCACATGATGCCGCTGATCTTGGCATCTGCAAAGACTGAGTCCATGGGAGGAGCAAGAGGAACTAGACCCTGAGGTAGGGAGACTATCCATGAAGATAGGGAGCCCCTTGGAAGAAGCCAATGAAAGCAGCCGCACTAGGGAAAAATGGGAATCGACCGCACCTAAACCAGAATCGCTATGACGCCACGCCTTCCTCTTCAGTGAGGGAAACTCTGAATCTGATGGCATCTCAACATGGATAACCAACTTCTTTCCAGTCACAACACTCCTGCTAATGGTTGTGAGAGTGGTCCCCTCACAAGTGATCCTAGCCCCCTAGAAACCTTGACCAAAATGAATGAGGTGGGCAAAGTCAGTCAATGAGAGGCTGGCCCGATCCAAGGCCAAATCCATTCGAAAAGGAAAAGTAAACACGTACCTCTAAGCTTCCATTCGAACTAAACTAAACTTGAGAGAAACTGACTGAAACGGAGGTGAAATTCTTTAATTTTTGAAAATAAACTCATATTAGATTTCTGCTTTAATTTGTTTTTTAGAATTTTAACCCACACTCAATAATTTGAATATGTTAAGTGGGGCTCTTTGAATTTAGGAGAGAGATTTTGAGTTTAGAATTGGAGAAGATATTTTTGAATTTAGAATCCATTTTCAATAAATTTGTGTATGTTGGAAATAAGTTCAAATATTTTGAAGAGATTTTTGATGCTTCCATTGGTTCATATTTGAATTTGATTTTGTGTGTTTGAGGACCCTTCATTTAACAAATTTGGGTATGTTAAAATAAAGGGTTAATTGATTTTGTTTGGAATTACTCATTTAGCAAATTTATGTATGTTAAATTAGTTATTTGAAAATAATTTTCTTCTTCTTTTGCTTGTTTGTGCATCATGTGAATTTAGAAATGGAATCTTTACTTAGCAAATTTTTGTATGCTAAATAAAGTCCAAATGTTTACTTTTGTTTTGATTTTTTTTGAAAAGAGGATCTTTACTTAGCAAATTTGGGTATGTTAAATAAAATGTCCAAATGTGTTTAATTTTTGTGTTTTTTTTTTATTTTGAAAAGAGGATTTTTACTTAGCAAATTTGAGCATACTAAATAAAGAATCCAAATGTGTTTGATTTTTGTATTTTTTTTTTATTTCGAAAAGAGGATTTTTACTTAGAAAATTTGGGTATGCTAAATAAAGAATCCAAATGTGTTTGATTTTTGTGTTTTTTATTTATTTTGAAAAGGAAATTTTTACTTAACAAATTTGGGTATGCTAAATAAAGAATCCACATATGTTTGATTTTTGTGAGTTTTGATAAGAGGATCTTCACTTAGTAAATTTGGATATTCTAAATAAAAGATCCAAATGTGTTTTGATTTTTGATTTTTAAAAAGAGGGTCTTTACTTAGCAAATTTGAGTATGCAACATGAAAGATCCAAATGTGTTTTGATTTTTTGATTTCTTGAAAAAAAGATCTTCACTTAGCAAATTTGGGTATGCTAAATCAATATCCAAATGTTGCTTTGATTTTGATTTTTGAAAAGTGGATTTTTACTTAGCAAATTTGGGTATGCTAAATAAAAGATCCAAATGTGTTTTATTTTGATTTATTTTGAAAAGAGGATCTTTACTTAGCAAGTTTGAGTATGCTAAATGAAAGATCCAAATGTGTTTTGATTTTTTATTTTTGAAAGGAGGATCTTCACTTAGCAAATTTGGGTATGCTAAATGAAAGATCCAAATGTGTTTGATTTTTGAGATTTTGATTTTGAAAAGAGGATTTTTACTTAGCAATTTTGGGTAAGCTAAATAACGAATCCACATGTGTTTGATTTTTGTAATTTTTCAAAAGAGGATCTTTACTTAGCAAATTTGGATATGCTAAATGAAAGATCCAAATGTATTTTGATTTTTGATTTTTGAAAAGAGGGACCTTTATTTAGCAAATTTGGGTATGCTAAAGAAAGTTACAAATTTATTTTGAAAAATGAAAGTCTCATTTGAAAATTTTGGGTTTGTCAAATGGGAGTCAATTATGTTTTATTTTTCAAAGATGAAATTTTATTTTGTGTGTGATTATTGCTTTTTGAAAAGAAGGAAATTCTAACTTAACAGATGTGGGCTGTGTTGAGTGGAATTTCAAATGGTGTAATTTTATTTGAAAATAAAGCCTCCATCCAACATATTTGGATACATTAAATGAAGAGACTTATCTTCAAATTTGTACTTTTTGAAAAGAAAGAAATTTCAACTTCAACATATGTCGGATATGTTGAAATGGAATTTCAATGTGATGATTTGATTTTATTTGGGAATAAAATCTTCATTCAATAAATTTAGATATATTGAATGAGGGTGTTCATTTTCAAATATGTCCATTTTGAAAAGGTGGTTTTTTATTTTGTTTTTGAAAAGATGATTATTTTGTTTTTGAAAATATGATTATTGATTTTGTTTTTGAAATGAAATATTCATTCGATAAATTTGGGTATATTTAATGAGAATGTTCATTTGTGTTTTTTGAATAGATGATTTTTTATTTTGTTTTTAAAAAGATGATTGTTGGTTTTATTTTTAAAATAAAATCTTCATTCAATAAATTGAGTGAACATGTTCATTTGTGCTTTTTGAAAAGATGATTGTTGATTTTTTTTTTTTGAAAAGATGATTGTTGATGTTATTTTTTGAATGAAATTTTCATTCAATAAATTTGGGTATATTGAATGAGGATGTTCATATGTTCTTTTTGAAAAAGTGATTTTTTTTTGTAGAGATAATTGTTGATTTTATTTATTATTATTATTATTTTTTGAAATGAAATCTTCATTCAATAAATTTAGGTATATTAAATGAGGATGTTCATATGTCCTTTTTGAAAAGATGATTGTTTATTTTTTGTTTGAAATGAAATCTTCACTCAATAAATTTAGGTATATTAAATGAGGATGTTCATTTGTGCTTTTTTTTTTGAAAAGATGATTGTTGATTTTATTTTTGAAATGAAATTTTCATTCAATAAATTTGGGTATATTAAATGAGGATGTTCATTTATGCTTTTTTAAAAGATAATTGTTAACTTTGAGTTTTTAAAAGACCCTACATGTAATAATCTTGAAGATTGTTATATGAGGTTGAGATATTTTATTATGTGCATTTTGGAAAAGTGCTTTTTTTTTTGGAAATTATTGTTTTTATAAAGGATTTATTTTTCTTTTTTTTTGGAATGAACCTTTTCTTACCATAGAAATGGTAAAGCAGAAGGTCTTTAATAATCTCTTTGTATTAAATTTTTATTTTCACCTATTGGGGAACCCAACAAGGGTTTTAAGACCTACACAGAGTGAGGTCCTAAAACTTAAAGGATGTTGGCTAGCTTAGCTTAAGGATGAAATAAACTAAGTGCCAATGGAAATGAAGGATAGTCTCAGACTCATATAAAGTACAAATCCACTATCGATACTTGGAGACAATGATCATTTACCAAAGATAAAGAGAGTAACCATCCCCAGCGAAGTCGCCAAAAAAATTTGTGGTGTTTATTTTTTATTTTTATCTTCATCTATATTTAAAATTATAAATGAAAACAAAATATACAAGCCAGTTGGACACCACGTAATTCCGCAAATGTTCTTATTAAGGTGATCAAGTACGACATTGAGGAATGATGCACTATCTCGAGAGATAAAAGTCATCATCTTACAATGGACCTAATCACCTAATAAGGACTCCTAAAGATAATAGGTCTTCAGATGTACCAAAGATTCTTCCCCTACTTTACATGAAAAAGTAAATTAAGGTTTATTTTAAACTGGGTTTGTTAAGTTCCCTATGGAGACAAGCCCCCATAGTTAACTATATCTTAAGGAATGAGATTCCTTAAGAATACTCTCGATTAAGGTAAATGATCATTGTCTCCAAAGATTTCAAAGATAGGACTATTAACAAATTGGTTATTTTCTGAAGATCAAATGGGATTCATCAAAAAGAGGGAGTTATTATAGAAACCAAAGGGAGATAAGTAGGGGATGCTCACGATGCTAGGAAACCTAGAGAGCATCCTAAACTATCTTATGGTTGGGCTTTATATTTTTAAAATTTGAAGAGAGTTAACTTTTGGAGTTGAATTTTTATAAAAATCTATGGCTTACAATTACATAACACAAGATCATGAAAATGCTTAAGAAGTGAGGATTTATGCTTGTAGCCTGCAAAGAGAATTAACAACCTCAGAACTTAAATCTAGGGAGCTTTGGTGAGGGCCAAGGAATGACCTAAATCTAAGGCAAAAATAGGTATATGATTTACCTCCACAAGAAAGGATAAACCACCCAACTTTGGGACTTACAACTGCCTGGGGGTGGCTGCCAACTAACTCCTCCTATGATTTTAAATACATGTAGGCTAGTCATCTACTTTTGCAAGATAGCTAAGTTGTTGTTTATTTAAAAAGAGACTAAGTCTTTAAACACACTCCCTTAGAGACTAGATCATGTAGGGCATGAATAATGACATAAATCTAATGCAAAATTTGTTAAGTTTTCTTTTCATTTTTGGACAATTTATTTGACACAAGCAATGGGATTTCATCTGCCTAATGCATGAGAAATTGGTTATGGGCCAAAATCAGCAAGAAAGAGATGTGTTTCCACCATGTCTCTCAAAGGTCAAGCCAAGTTCTCTGGCAAAGGTGAAAGTCCTCCATAAGCAAGAGTGCAACAAGATGCTTTTTATACATGATGTGAAACATATAACATCCAGCTAAGGTTTATTATCTTGATTTATGTCCTAGGATTTAGGTGAGATTATGAGTTGTTTAATTCTGATTTTGAATTGATTAATTGGATAGAAAATTTATTTTTCTCTAAGAGCCTAATAGCATCCAGGCCATTCATCAAAGTAATGGTAAAACAAGGAAAAGCTTGCCATCTTAATGCATAAGCTAAACAAACATCAACCAATTTTATAAAGCTAGTGCAAAAGAATAAAAGGCTGATGTGGTCGAGCTCCACTGCGCAACCTAAAAAGAAATGTGGGTAGTCGAGCTCTACCCTTATACAACTTAGATTATAAATGAATAATTACAATTTAGAAAGAATTCATGTTATGGGGGTCTTCATTCTTCATTCTTCTTTTCTTCTTTTCTTCTTTCTTTCTTTTTTTCTTTTTTCATTTCTTCTTTGATTTGCTTGGTTGGGATGTGGTTTGCTCCAAGGCTTCACATGGTGCATAAAACTTGGTCTTATGACCAATTTTCATCCTAATCCCCCATAACATTCATTCCAAATCTTAATTATAAAATTACATCAAAATGGGAAAAGTAAATCTAACTAAACCTGTAAAACAGAGATTAGCTAAACATACCAAACAACCTAAGCATGTATACGAATAAGTTGGACTTAGCACCCCACTTATGGGTAACCAAATCTACCTATCCTAATGTGGATTAAGCTTAGAGGTATAAGCAACCTGCACAACAAAAGCATTTATATTTTTATTATAGTGCCCCTTAAGCACAATCCCCTACAGAAGATAATGATTAGACTAAGATCACCCTATCATCTAGTCTATGCACATACACCCTAACATCTAGACTAAAATATTACAATCCAAAATAAAATCAGGCATCAAACCATGCACCGCCCTAAAATAGAGCTAGAAATGATGACTTAGCCTAATGTGTGTGCCATTTAAGGCTTGTGTGGCATGTCATAACTAGGCTTTAAAGTCAAAATTTTCTAAGTGTGAATGATTCAACTTAGAGGGTGGTTTCATTTAAGTGATTTATTTCATTTGTTAATTTAATTTAATGATTTAATTTGGTTTGAATGAACCTACACTTAATTACTAAGTGTTGTAAAGAGAGTAAAAGAGAAAAGAACTTCTCTTTCCTCCCTACCTCAAGTAATTTCTAAGGTAGATTCATTAGTAATTTTTGTTTAGTGAATGTTTTATTATGTGTTTTAATTAATCCTAAGTTTAGATTTGCTCCAATTAAACCTATTCAAATAATAAAGGCATTTTAAGATTAATTAAAGTGAATTACTATCACAAAATACACAACACTTTATTTCTTTCTAACATGTGTATCATGCATATAAATGTATCCTAAGCATAACTATACATACAAATGTAACTATTTAGCATACCTTAATGATGAATGTTAAGGGATGTTGCTTAAAAAATTTAGATGCTTCATTTATGCCATTATTTTCTACACCAGGGGTATAAGGTACAATTCCTTCTTAGGGTTACTTAAAGATTCACAACCCTGGGATGTCCAGACCACTTTTCTTAAATACATGTGTGTGTACAAAAAGAAAATGAATGGAAGAAGAGTCATGCAAAAGAATTTTTCTTGTGTTTGATTTGGTTATGCAATTTACATGTATAAATGTAAAGATCCCTCTTAAGTCATAACATAGAAGTGCATAGGAATAGATTGAAGCAAGTGTTATGTTCTTTTCAAATGAACTATACACTTTGCAAATCCTATACAAACCCATGTTTAGAAAAGAGAAGAAGATCACATAACACATTTTATGTTATAATCACATGCAAGATTATAAGTACTTATAATAGCATACCTTCATTTATAATCTTTGATTTATAAGTTTTGAAAATAATTTTTGATTTAATAGTGATAATAGCCACTCATATTCTTACTTTAGCCAAAATATGCAATTTGACATAAAGGAAACATTTCATTTATTTTGATTTTTCAAAAGATATGAATGCTTGGTTTCATATGGCCTACAATATTTAGCATGCTTGGAAAGAAATAAGGTGATGTAAGCATGTAACTTCATTCACCCTAATTAATTCGTAAAGACAATTCTATGAAATAAGATCATTTAAAGTGAATCAATATTCTTTAAAGAGATTTTTATTTTTTGTTTTGAATTTGATTTGATTTAGGAAATGATTTATGACAAAGAGTGTTTATTGGTCCTAACCCATTTCCCCCATGTGTGAATTGATTTAGTTTAATTTTAAGAACAATTAGATTGGTTTTATGTTTTATTTAGGTGAAGGTGTGAATTAAGTCCATTAATTACCCCTTACCTACACTATCATAACATAATTAACCAAACAATTATGAGCCAACATATGGTATGCAACCACTTGGAATTTAAATCAGTAATGCACCTAAGAAAGAAAGGGGCCTAATGCAATTGGCTCACAACTATTGATTAATTAAGCTAAAGGGTTTTCATTAAGTACTTTTATTACCCTCCCACACATGTGGGTTGGAAATGATTTTCTCAATTTTACCTTAGGCTTTTGAACACCTAAGGATCTACCCAGCAAGAGATTGATTAAGTTTAGATTGATTTTAAAAGTTTGATTAAACTAATTAAGTAGATCATTAGTGAATTAATCCTAAATTATGTTTGGATTAAGGAAGATAGGGGGTTGAGGGAATAACTTAGGGAAAATACCCTAAACCCATTCCATAGACCTCCTCCTCACTTAAACAATATTTAATTATCTCAATTAAGGGACTAAACCACTGTTCACATGCTTAATTTATCTTAATTACATTAAAGGGTGATTAATTTCTCTAATTAACTCATTAATAAATTTCAAGAAAATTAGGGGAGGCACAAGTCATCCCCCTAAACATGTTTATGAAATTTGGAATCAATTAATCAAGTAATCAAGAAGTAATTAAGGTAATTCAATTTTTAATTAAATCCTAATTAAGGAAAATCACTATTCAAAATCAATTAGATATAATTTTATTGGATTCCCCTTTGAATTATCGTTAAAATGAGCCCTTATTTATATTTTCTTGATTTTTCTATATTTAATTCTGAATTTATAAAATTTTTATGATTAAAGGATAATTAAATACACTAATTAATTAACTAATCTCGTCGGCACCATTTGGACCGCTGATGTGGTGCATGCTTTCCATGTGGCGTGACTGGATTGATTATTTAAATTGTCACATCGCATGTCGTGTCAGCCGGTGGCATTACGCGCTTTCCCCAGGGCCGTTCGATCAAGGATCGAATGGTCAGGAATAAGCCTATGGTTATGAAGTATTAAATCAAAGGATCTAAGCGATTTAATCAGGATTGTCCATCCAAAACACATGGGATGGATGGCCCATGATTTATCCCTGCCTAAGCTATGGGAGATGGAGATCGTACGTCCTCCATGGCTTTATCCGAGCTCACTTGAGCTTGGATTAGACAGAGATTCAACCCACACCATCAAGAAGCATAGGGAAGAACATCCAATGGTCAAATTTTAATGGGATTACAATTCCCTTCACAAAAGACCAAGCAATTTTCAATGGAGGCTCGATTTTGAGTCATACCTCGCCAGAGGTTATCACCGGTGCTTCCAACAGAGGAGGTAGCTTCGTCTAGTGGAGATGAATCTCTGTTGAAAGTTTCAAGCTTCATTTTGAAATTGATCTCTCAATTGACCAAGGCTCCCTCCAATGGCATGCGGCTTTGGTCTAGGTCTACCTTCTCATGGCTTGTGCTTAGAAAAAGCTTTTGGTGAGCTCGACTTGCCTCCTTGATGGTGCTTGCCAAGTGAATTGAGTTTGATTGAGTATTGAGTGACTTTGAAATTTCCCTCACCTCCCCTATTCTATCTTTGAAGAAATCTGAGAAGGGGAAATTCAAATGAGCTTGGGAATCCTTGGAGAAGCTTGGAGAAGCTTGCCTTTGATCCTCTGAGCTCAATCGAAAGCCAAGAAAGTGGATTGAGTGAGAATTGGGGGGGGGGGGGGTGTATATCTCCCCCTACTTGGATCAGATGGTCGAGGCTTGCTCTTCTATTTTCATCAAATTGAGGAGATTGAATTGGTTGTTTTGGTTGTTAGGAGTGCCATGTGCTTCAATTTTGGCAAAGGAGTGGAATGGAGGAGGTGTACATGTGTTAAATGAGTGTGGGAGGTGATCCAAGTGGAGCATTTTGATTGGAGGGGTCAGTTTGGCCTTGGGTTGGGTCATGGCTAGCCCAAACCCATTGGGTCATGTTCACCACCCTCCTTAGTGTCCATGTGGTCCACTAGGAGGATGTTAACTGGCCATGAGAAGGAATTGACCAAATTCCATGTAAATTTGGCCATAGGTTACCCTTTGACCTAAGGGTAAAATGGTCATTTAGCTTTAATTTTGATTTCGGTAGATTTGAGATGTTTCAAAAATAGGTTGGGCCAAATTTCAAGGAATTTGGAGTTGATTTGATATGATTTGGCTCAAGTTGACCCATATAGGTCAAAATGGGCCAACTTGGGTCTAGTTGACAATTGGTCAAATTAGGTCAAACCATGGGTTAGGTAGGTCAAGTTCAAATGAACATTTGGAGTGATTTGGTATCATTGGTTTGATTCAATTTGATTTATATTTGGTTTTGGTTCATTTAAGTTCACTTAGGTCAAATGGGTCAAGTTGACCAATTTGACCCATTTGACCCAATTGGGTTAAGTCATGGGTTGGTTTAGGCTTGGTTGATCATTTGAAATATTTTTCAAGCTTTGGTTTCAATCAATTTTGGTTTGGTTAAGTCTCACATTGATTTGACCTTTTAGGTCAAGTTGGGTCATCGGTCAATTGGGCTAAGTTGGGTCTAGTTGGTCAGTTAGAGCTTTGGTCAAGTTCAGCAAGTGATTTAGAATGAATTTCACTCATTGGTTGCAATCAATTTGGCTTAGATCAAGATTTGACTCATTTTAACTTTTTAGGTCAACTAGGGTCAACTTGGACTGGCCAAGGGCTAGCTTAAATTGATGGCTTGATCATGTTCAATCATTGATTAAGAACTGGTTTAGATCAATAGTTTCAATCAATTTGGCCTATGGTGTATTTTGGCTTGTTTAGGTTTCATTTGGGTTAAGTGTTGACTTGGTCAAAGGCTGGGTTTAACTTGGTTTGACCCAATTTGAGTGATTAACCATCCTATGATGATTGTTGCTCACAAAATGAGGCATAGATGGGCTTAGTTCAATCCAATTTGGGTAGGATTAGAATTTGGCTCAAAAAGGTGATTTAGGTCACTTTGGGTCTAGTGAGCCTAAGTGGGCAATTGGTTTGATCAAGGCTTGATTCAAGTTTGGATGAACTAACATATGGACTTATGTTGAAATAGAAATCCAATTACAAGTAATTTGGACTCAAATGGGTTTTGATTCATTTGACAATTTCAAGTTCAAAGGATGAACATGGGTTTGATTTGGGTTGGTTTGATTTTTGTTTGATGATCGAAGTTTATGTTTATATTTGGTTTGTGATTAAAGGATTGATTATTTGGAGAAAAAATCCAAAGGTTTGAATTTATTTGAGTGTGATTTGGCTAAGTTCAAGATTTGACTTGAAAGGGTTTAGGTTGGATTTAGGTTTGATTTGGATTTGAGTTTTGAATTTGGTTTTGGGTATTTGAATTTATATTTCATTTATATTTATGAATATAAATAAGAACATAAATGGGTTATGAGAAAATCTTTTGAATTTGGGGAGATTTGAATTTGGTTTGATCAAGTTCAAGGATTTGGCTTGAAAGAGTTTAGGTTGGATTTAGGTTGGGTTTGGAATTGAGTATTGGATTTAGTTTTGGTTGTTTGAATTTTAATTTCATTTATATTTATGAATATAAATGAGAATATAAATGGGTTATGAGAAAATCTTTTGAATTTGAAGTGATTTGAGATTGATTTGAGCTAAGTCCATAAGATGAAATCATAATGGCTAAGGAAAGATTTTTGGATTTAGAATTCAATCATGGGTTTCAATCATTTGATTTGGAATTGATTCATGATTTGAGAAAATCCATTGGAAATGATTTGAATTTGAGAAAATCAATTAGGTTGGAATTGATTTAAGGTTTGATTTGGAATTGATTTGAATTTGAAGTTGGTTTGAATTTGAAGTTTGACTTGAAAGGTGGGAGTAAGGATTTGGTTCAAGCTATAAAGTAGGCAAGTTTTCCTAACACCCCTAAGGCATAACCTACTCCTATGTACAACTCTTCTAAGTCTTTAGGGTTAGGTTGAGTGTTCACCTAATCACTAGAAGTATCTTAAGACTAAAGAACTCTTAATTTCTAAAGGAGTCCTATGTCTAAGATGAAGAAGTTGAAAGCTCACTCCAAAAGTGAGGTCAACAAAGAGCGCCCAATAGGTTTCATGTGATTGATAAGGCATATCGCATGTATTGATGTTAACCGAGATGATCAACAACATCTGAACGATCACAAACATAAATAGAAATGATCTACTCCTAACCCAAGGTGTAGAAAGAATCAAGATCTTAGTGCAATGTGACTCTACTCATGTCAAAACACATAAGAGAGTGAAGGAGGAATCCACTAGGGATTGAGTATGTGAACCTTCACTAGGGAAGTAGGTTCAAGTCATCCATAGGGGGATGAGAAGTTTGATTTAATTTCCATCTCACTAGGGAGAAATTTGATTTGATTTATTGATTTGTGATTTGGTGCTCCACCCGGGTTGAAAATGTGAACTCTCCACTAGGGGAGCAAGTTCAAGTCATCCACTGGGGATAAGTGGTTGTGAAATTCGTTGGGGGATTAGAATTCGAGATCCACTAAAGATGAAATTGTGAACTCTCCATTAGGAGAGCAAGTTCAAGTTGGATTGAATTAGTTCCACTGAGGGAACTGGAAATATTTGCATCTCACTGAGGAGAGTTTTGACTGTTGGATTGTTTGATTTGACTCCACTATGGGAGGAGGGTTGAATTTGTTTCATATTTTAATTTTGAAATTTGAAATGGACCCTGTTGGTTTGCGATGGATCGCACTGAGTAGAGGCCATGATGGCCTTGGCCTACTTTAGATTCACCAATCCAAAAGGGTAGTATACCAACCACTTTGTAGGATTATCCAACCAAATGGGTTGCCTTTCAGTGTGCATCAGTTGTACTAGGAAGAAAGATTGAGTCAATGCCACTGGGGGACTTAAATCAGCTCAAAGATAGTCAAGATTAATTTCATTTCTTAATTATTTTTGATGGATCCTATCAGTTTGTGATGGACTGCACTAAGTAGTGGCCATGTTGGCCTTAATCTACTTCAAATTTACTAATCCAAAGGGGTAGTCTACCAACTACATAGTAGGACTATCCAACCAAAGGGATTGCCTTTCAGTTTGCAATGGTCAAATTAAGAAGAAAGGGCAGAGACTCACATCTTCCAAAATAAAGAACCAATAGGGTGATCGGTTGCTTGTGCAATAAATCAAACCCGACCTATGGTCGACTATTGAGTGAATGACTCTGGGGGACTTAAATCAGCTCAAAGATAGTCAAAGTCAACTTCATTTTTAATTATTTTTGATGGATCCTAGTGGTTTGTGATGGATTGCATTGAGTAGGGGTCATGTAGGCCTTGGTCTAGCTCAGATTTACCAATCCAAAGGGAGTAGCTTCCCGGCCGAGGAGAGAACTATCCAACCAAAGGGGTGCTTTTTGATTTGCAGTGATTAATTCAAGGAATAAAGCACGGGACTCACATCTTTCCTGAATAAGAGACTATTGAGGTGACACATTAGCAAGGTAACATGTCAACCTAACTTAGGGTTGTCCGTCGATTTGCGACAGTCATGCTAGAAAAAATGCGTAGTAAAATTACATCTTCCAAAGCGAGATGACTGTTGGTGTAACCTGTTTGTGGTAAAATAGATTGAACCTGACCTAAGGGCGACTACGGAGAGAGTGTCGACTTGGGGACTTATCTCAACTCAAGCGTAGTCAGGCAATTCCTATAGGTAGTTCTGCTGACATTGCTCTAAAGATAAGATGCTTGCTTGGGAAAGGGGCCGCTGGGGGGCTTGAATTCCTAATCCACAAGAGAATAATTTGTTTATTTTGTTTTGTGTGCTTATTTATCATGAACCCTTTTAGTTTGCAAGAGATCATACTGAGATGGAGCTTAAATTAGCTTAGACCTATCTCAGATTTACTAAAACAATAGAGAATTTGTGCATCTACTAAACAAATTGTCCAACCACAGGGATGGCTATTAGGAAAGAGGGAATGTCCAATCCAAGAGTAACCCGGGTAGTGTCTAAATGGGGTCACAAAGGATGTGATCTAAGTAAAATTCCCATAGAGAGAGGGGCCGCCAAGGGTTTTATTCAAAACCCTGAAGAAGATAATGTCTTTAGGTATTCAGTGGCCAACTCAAGGAGAAAGTGCGGAGACTCACATCTGCCAAGAGTAGTGTATCCACCAAGTGAGTTGCTGTCAACATAGCGAACATCAACCAACCTAAGGTGCCTGTTAGTTTGTAACAACTAGCCTAGGAAGAAAGCATCGGGGACTCACATCCTCCTATAGCGGAACTAATTATCAGGATAGTCTATCTTCGGCTCTATAGGTACTATTCAACCTAGGGTGACTACTAAGTGGATGCCATTGGGGACTTATATCAACTCAAAGTAGTCGAGAGGAAAGGAGCCACTGGGGGACTTATCCTAAGCCTCATATATACTCGACCTAGTCAGTGCAAGATGGTTAGTTCAAGAAGAAAGTAAGAAGACTCACATCTTCTTAAACAAAGTCAACATAAGATAGCTTACTGGCTGTGCAGTGAGGTCTACCAAACTAACAAGGTGCTCGTTGATTTGCAATGGTCAAGTTAGGAAGAAAGCGTGAGGACTCACATCCTCTAAACAAATGATCACTCGGGTGACATACTAGCAAGGTACCATGTCAGCCCAACCTAGAGTAGCTAATAAGTGAGTGCCATAAGGGGCTTGCTCCCACATCAAAATACCCTGAGATAAAAGATATGTATTTTTCTTTTTTGTTTGTGTTTTTTTTAGAAGGAATAGGATGCCTCTCAAGTTCTGTTACACCTATCCTAAAACACACTGGGGAATTAATGAAATGATTCCATGAATTGCAGTTATGATCCCACTAAGAAAGGATGCCGCTTGGGTTCTCTTACACCTAACTTAGTCGAGCTAGTCTAAATAGGGTGCCTCTTGGGTTCTCTCACATCTATTCTAGTAGCATTGGGAACTTTTGTTTGATTTGTGTTCATGTTGTGAAATAAGGATGGAATGCCTTTTGGGTTCTCTTACACCTACCCTAAACACCCCTTCAAATGATGAGAAGATTTTAATGAATTGGAATTAAATTTTATTCTTTTGATGATAATTATTTTCAAACATATTGTTTATGGGTAATATTTCTTCAAATAGATCTCATTAATTGGAAGCATAGGGTGTTCCCCTTTACAATCAATAAGCTGATAAGATCTTCCTTAGTAGGCCTTCTCTATGATAAAAGGGTCTTCCAAAGTGGGTTCAAACTTGCCTCCCATCTTTTGAAGGGCAACAATTGGTCTCCTTAGAACTAGGACAAACTCTCCTACTTGAAATGCTCTAGGCAGACCAGCTTGTTGTGAGCTTGAATCATTTTGGCCTTGTACAGCTCAAGGTTTTGGCATGCCCGTAGGCGTCTCTCCTCCAAACCTTCAAGATCTGTCAACCACAATTTTGCATTTTTCTCTATAGTGATCCTACTACCCATTGCTATCCTTAATGATGGGAGTTAAACTTCTAATGGTAGAACGGCTTCGGACCCATGCACTAAGGAGAACGTGGTAGATTGAGTTGGAGTTCTGTATATGGTGCGGTATGCCCACAAAGTTTAAACCAATTTCTCATGCCAATGTCATTTATTATCATCAAGTGTCTACTTTAGTATTTGGATGAGAGTTTTGTTGAATGCCTTAGCTAGGCCATTTACCCTAAGATAGTAGATGGTGGTGTATCTCTAATCCATACCCGTGTCTCCTGGTGAAGCTGCTGATCTTAGTGATCTTGAATGCAATACCATTATTGGATATAATTCATTGAGGCACCCCGAACCTATATACAATATGGTTCCTGAAAAATTGGAGCACATGTTGAGTTGTGACCTCTCTGAGTGGGATTGCCTCCACCCACTTGGAAAAGTAGGCGCTAAGACACCGATGACCCTTGGAAGAAGGAAGATCGATCAGACCCACTATGTCGGTACCCCAACACTAAAATGGCCATGAAGCCAATGTAGGATGTAGAATGTTGGGTGGTTGATGTAGGACCACACTGTATACCTAACATTGATGGCATCTCCTAGCCACATTCATGCAGTCTGTGATCATCGAAGGCCAGTAGTATCCTAGTCTCTTGATCTTTGCTTTCATCTTCAAACCGGATTGATGCGCTCTACATAGACTTGAATGTACCTTAGTCATGATCTTATGAGCTTCGTGTTTATCCAAATAGCGTAACCATATTTTATTAAAAGACTGTCGGTACAAGGTGACATCCATGAGAGCATAGGAGAGAGCTCTCTGCTTCATCTGATGGGCTTGTGATTTCTCTTGAGGTAATTTGCCGATGTTTAAGTAATCTATGAATGGTTGCCTCCAGTCCAGCTCCTCATCTTTATTGGCTACAATAACCTCCCCTTCAAAAGAAAGTCTCTTGATGAGTTCAGCATCAATAAGGGATAAGACTTGTCTATTTCAGACCCTTATTGGAATGAATTTATTTTTTGGACATGCAAATTCCTTAGCTAGCATGGACAAACCATCTGCTACTACATTTTATCCTTGAGGGACCTTGTAGATGGTGACCTCAAGGATTTAGGCCAATAGCTTCATAGTGTACTTGTAGTAGTGACGAAGCTTAGGTTTGAGAACCTTATATGATCCAGCAATCTGGTTGATGACTAACTGAGAATCCTCGTAGATGTTGATGTGTTCGGCACACACTTTAATAGCTACCTCTAGGCCTACAATTAAAGCCTTATACTTGGCTTCATTATTGGTGCATTGATTGGAGAGATAGTATGAGAATCTCATCACATCACAGTTTGGAGTTAAGAGAACTATTCCTACCCCTGGCTTTCCTGGAAGAGTAGATCATGGTTCTTCTCTTTTATGAAAGGAATCCGCACCATCAAAATACATCTCCCTATAGTGATTGTCAATCTCCCCTAAGTTCATGATTTGTTCGTCAGGGAGATCGTCACTAAGCGGGGAATCAATAAGAAGTGGGTGTGCTACTAAGAAATCCACTAGTGCTTGTCCTTTTACATCATGGAGGGGTATGAATGTAATATCAAACTTTGAGAGAATCATGGACCGACATTCCAACCATCCGGATAACATCGATTGTGTCATGAGATACTGTAGTGGATTGGTTCTTGAAATCAAGTTCACCTTATGAGAAAGCATATAGTATCGTAGCTTTTCGAATGCAAATAATAAAGCTAGGTAATGTTTCTCAATAGGTGGGTAGTTCACTTCAGTAGGGATCAGATGACGGCTGAGGTAGTTGAGAGCACTCTCCTTCCCTTCATCATTGGCTTAGGCCAACAAAGCGATGAGGGAGTCATCCAATGCAGTAATGTAAAGAATGAATGGCCTACACGGGATAGGGGCTACTAGAACTGGCGGCTTCACCAAATACTGCTTGATATCTTCAAAGGCATGCTAGCACTTGTCATCCCACTTAAACTTGGTGTCCTTTTTGACAAGTGCTAAAAATAGTTTGCATCTTCCCGATATATTGGAGATAAAGCGTCTTAGATATGCCAACCACCCTTGGAAAGATCTGAGTTGAGTTAAACTTTTGGGAGGTGGCATTTCTAAGATAGCTTTGATCTTCTCTGGGTCTATCTCTATTCCCTAATGTCGGACAACAAACCTAAGGAACTTCCCCGAAGCTACTCTGAATGCACACTTCAGGGGATTCATTTTGAGGTTATATTGCATTAACAGTTTGAAAACTACTCTCAAGTCAGAGAGATGGTCTTCCTTTTCTTTGCTTTTGACTACTAAATCATCAATATAACATTCAACTTGATGATGAATGAGTTTGTTGAAGATATGAGTCACCACCCTTTGGTATGTAGCACCAGTATTTTTAAGGCCGAAAAGTATGACCTTATAATAATAGATTCTGATTGGGGTTTGAAAAGCAGTGTTTCATTCATCGTTGGGGGCCATCTTGATTTGGTTATAGCCAGATGACCCATCCATGAAGGATAATACTGCATGAGATGAGGCGATGTCCACCACTAATTCTGGTATAGGAAAAGGAAACCCATCCTTAGGACATGCCTTATTTAAGTCCTTGAAACTGATGCATATGTGTTGACCTTATTTTTAGAATGAACTCTCAACCCCTCCATCTTAAACATATGGCTCCTCTTAGACTTTAAGAGTTCCTTAGTCTTAAGACACATCTAGTGATTAGGTGGACACTCAACCTAGCCCTAGAGACTTAGAAGAGTTAGTCATAGGAATAGGTCATTCCCTAAGGGTGTTAGGAAAATTTCCTACCTTCAGCTTTAACCATTCCTCACTCTCCTTCTTTCAAGTCAAACTCTAAATCAATTCTATTTATCTCCTCTAAATCCAAATCAATTCTATGATTGACATCCATATGATTGAAATTCATGATTGAAATCTATGATTGAAACCCATGATCGAAATATATCAAAATTCTAAGTCCTTCCTTTCCCTCCCTTAAGGACTTAACCAAAATTATGATCTAAACCTATTCAAATCTTTGAGATTTTCTTATGATCCATTTATATTCTCATTTATATTCACATATATAAATGAAATATAAATTCAAACCCATCAAATTAAATTCCAAATTTAAATCCTTGAAATTTTTCTAAGTCCCTTAGTTTTCCATTAAAGGACTTATCCAAAATCTTGATCAAACCTATTCAAATCCTTGATATTTTCTCAAAACTTATTTATATCCTCATTTATATTCACATATATAAATGAAATATAAATATAAATCAATCAAATCAAGTTCTCAAATTAAATCTCCAATTTAAAAATTTCTTAAGTCATTAATTCTCCATTAATGGACTTAGCCTAAACCTTGATCAAATCAATTCAAACCCAAGGGATTTTCTCAAAACCAATTTATATTCTCATTTATATTCACAATATAAATGAAATATAAATATAAATCAATTAAAGCAAATCATCAAATTAAATTCCCAATTTAAAAATTCCCTAAGTTCATTAATTCTCCATTAATGGCCTTAGCTTAAATCTTGATCAAACCATATCGAAGTCATGAGATTTTCTCATAATTCATTTATATCATCATTTATATTCACATATATAAATGAAATATAAGTATAAATCAATCAAACCAAATTCAATAATTCAAACTCTAAACTCCAAAATTCGCCTAAGTCCCTTAAATCCTTCTTAATGGACTTAGCCCAAATCATGATTAAACCACTTCAAATCCTTGAAATTTTCTAATGATCCATTTATATTCTCATTTATATTCACATATATAAATGAAATATAAATTTAAACAATCAAAACCAATTCCAAAAATCAAACTCAAATCAACTCAAAATCTAACCTAAGCCTTTCAAGTCAAAATCTTGAACTTAGCCAAATCAATTTCAAATCAAGCCAAAATCTTAATTTTCTCTCATGATTCAATCAACCCTACAATCATGAGCTCATATATAAATCCAAACTTCAATCACTCAATCAAAACCTAGTTCAAAAATCAAAGCCAAAACCCTTTCTTGTTCTTCCTTTAAATATAAAATTGTCGAATGGATCAAAACCCATTTGACTTCAAACCACTTGTAAATGTATTTATATTTTAATCATAAGTCCATATACAAGATCAATCAACTTCAAATCAAGCTTTGATCAAGCCATTTGACCCACTTGGGCTCACTTGACCCAAAGTGACCTAAAGTACCCTTATGAGATAAATTTTGATCCTAACCAAAATGGATTGAACCAAACTCATATATCCCTCTCATCATGATCAACAATTATCATGGGATGATCAGTCAATCAAATTGGCTCAAACCAAGTCAAACCTAAGGGTTGACCAAGTCAACACTTAGCCCGAACCTAGCCAAATTCCACCATAGGCCAAATTGATTGAAACCATTGATCTAAGTTCAATCATGACTTATGTTTGAACTTGACCAAGCCAACATTTGAGCCTAACCTTGCCCAATTAGCCACTTGACCCAAGTTGACCCATTTTGACCTATAGGGCCAAAATGGGTCAAAACTTGATCTAAGTCAAATTGATTCAAACCAATGGGTCAAGTCCATTCCAAATCACTTGTGGAACTTGACCAAAGCCTCAATTGGCCAACTAGACCTAACCTAGCCCAATTGACCTTAGACCCAACATGACCTAAAGGGGTCATGTTGAGCCAAAATTGAACCTAACCCAAATTGATTGGAAACAAATATACCAATCCACTCCATATGACTAACCTAACCTAAACCTACCCTTGACCTACAACAAATAAAATAGGTCAACTTGACCATTTGACCTAAATGAAGTCAGATGAGCCAAATCCAAAACTATACCAAACTGAATCAACTAAAGCCACCAAAACATTTCAACTAGTCGTATGAACTTAACTCAACACTTGGTTTGACCCAATTTGACCTATTGGTCAACTTGGCCCAAGTTGACCCATTTTGACCTAAATGGGTCAACATGAACCAAACCCTGTCAAATGAATTCCAAATCTCATGAAACTTGACCAAACCTAGTTTCTCCACATACCCAACATATCTAAAGTGAAAAATAGCTAAATGACCAACCTACCCCTAGGCCATAGAATGAATTTTGGCTTAATCCATGGGTAATTTGGCCATACCCTCTTCACATTCACTTAAGGCTTTTCTAAAAGCTCAAGGGGACCTAGTGATGAGTGGTGCACCCAACCCAATGAGTTTGGGTCAGCCCATTTGGTCCCTAGACCAAACCCGACCCTATGGTCAAAAATTAAAAATTCAAACTCCCTCTCAAGCTCAAATTCAAGCACATGGGAGGTTGCAATCCACTCATTGGCTTAAACTGACCATGTGTACACTCTTAACTAATCAAAAAACCCTCAACCTATGATCAATTGGATCAAAAATGGCAAGAACATTGTCGGTCATCCTATCCTTTTAGGGGGAGATATACTCTCCTTAAATAAACTCAAATGCATCATTCCCTAATTCGATTGAGTGCTAGTGAGACCTAGGAGCCATCAGAGAGTGATAGCAAGCATCCTAGGGATCATTCCATTCTTCAATTTCTCAGTTTTCAAATAGTGAAAATAGGGGAAGCCAATTGAATTGCCAAATTTTTTCACACTTCATTTCCTTCCAATTCCTTTTGCAAGCACACTTAGATGACCAAGTCGAGCTCACCTAAGTTGATTCACAAGTTCTAAAGGGAAGGGAGGATTGAATTGGATCAAAGCCGAGCTTAAGCATTGGAGGAGGTGACCCATAGGAGGATCCACTCAACCTCAAGTGCTCAAAACTTTAGCAAGGCTTCGTCTCAACTAGATGAAGCTTCTCCAAGGGAATCGAGCATCGGTGATCACCTCCGATGATGTATGAGATATTTTGACCATTAAACTCAATGTGGTGTGGAGCTTTGTGAAAGAAATTTTCACCCCATCAATTTTTGACCATTGGATTTACCGCTCTCTATCTTTTGATGGTCTGGGTTGAATTTGGTTTGATTTCATGCTATATCGAGCTTGGATCCTCCCCTTGATCATGGACGATCTCTATTGGTCAAGGGGAAGAACTTTTATAATCTCAGCCTTCTATTCGCATGTTTTAGATGGATGACTGAGATAATTTGACACGTTTAGAAATCCTTTTATCTGATTTAAAATGCGGGGTGATCCTTAGTCGTCCGATCTTTGATCGGACGATAGAGGATTAAAGCATGTGCGTTGCCACCACCATTTGGGATGTGATGTTTAAGTGATCCCGTCACGGTACGATGCATGTAAAGCGCATTGACCGCCGCCGCCACACGTCATGTCGTGAGCCAGGGATTAGTTACGGATTAATAAAAATGCTTTAATTAATTCCTAATTCACTTAGAGATCTTCCAAAACTCATAACTCTTGCTAGCAAATTTAGAAAAATATGAAATAAAATTCTATGGATAGATAATTAAACCTAGAAGATTTTAAAATTAATTTTGATGAGTTTTGAATTATGCTTTTCTCTAAATTTGTATTTTATTGGAAAGTTTATTTTGCTAATTACTTTTTAATTATGCCATTGATTAATCCCAATTTTCTTGGGTAAGTTTTAGGGGATGACTTCTGCCTACCCTAATTTTTATGGGATTTATTGAAGGCTTGATTAAAAGAATTGCATATAATTTTTTTAATTACCCTCCTTATGTAATTAAGCAAAATTATGGTATGATTAGTGATTTTAACCTATGATTAGGGTTGATTAAAGTTAGATCCAGTAAGTAGGAGGTTTATGAAATATTTTTAGGGCATTTCCCCTAAGCTATTCCTTAAACCCCTCTTCTTTCCTTAATCTCCTCTTAATTAAGGGTTTTTCTCATTAATTATCCCCTTAATCAATTTCTAAATATTCTAAAAAGTTTTAGAACTTAATTAATCTACTTTAGGTAGATACTTAGGTGTTTAATAGCCTAAGTTTAATTAAGGAAATCAAAATCCCATTCATAAATATGAAAGGGTGTTTTAAAATTACTTAAGTTAAACCCCTTAGCTTAATTAACTTTTAATTATGAGCCAAATTTCATTAGGCCTTTTCATTATTAGTTGCATTGAAAATTTAAATTCTTTATGGGTTTTATGTCATCTCATTGGCTCATAATTATTTAGTTTATTCTTCTAAGGTGGTGTAAGTAAGGGTTAATTAAGTTACTTAATTCATACTTTAACCTAATCAACACAAAAAAATGGATTTAATTATTTAAAAATTAAGCAAAAATATCAAACATATGTGGGAATGGGCTAGGAACAACAAACTCATCTCACCTTTTCAAAATTAAATCAAACTTCAAACTAAATAAAAATCACTTTGAATTCACTTTGATTTATTTTTAACTTTCTTATTCCATAAGAATGTCTTTAGGATTTAAGTGAAGTGAAGTTTACATGCTTTCATTACTTTGATCTTTCCCCAACAAGTTGTATACCATGTGATTTCATGCATTCATAATTTTGAAATTCAAATTTTAAAATGAAATTGTTTACTTTATGTCAAATTTGCATGGCTAAAAAGTAGAAATATGAATGGCTATTATCACTACTAAATCCAAATTATTTTCAAAACATATAAATCCCATATCAAATCCAAAGTATGATATATATCTTAATTATAAGCTTGCATGTGATAGATTATAAAGGTATGCTTAGCATAGGTTTCCTCTCTTTCTTATGTTAGCATAGTTTTGAATAGGAGTTGGTAAGATGTAGGGTTCATTTGAAAAGAACCCAACACTTACTTAATTCCATACTCTATTCATCCCTATGCTATCACCTAAGAAGGGTTGCCTATATTTGTATACATAAATTGCATAAACAAAAAAAATGAATCCATTAAATAACTTTTGTATTCTTTTTTTCCATTTTATTTCTTTTACACATATGTTTGTATTTAAGGAAAGTGGTATATTAGTCTAGACAAGCTCGAGGTTATGAGGCCTTAAGTAGCCCTAAGTAGGTCTTGTACCTTACACTGGTTAACAATGGTGTTGTACTCACTTATTCCTCTTACTTTCATCATGTGTGTGTATGTGAAATTTGGATAAAACCTTTCTACTTAAGAAAATCATGCATATTCAACTTCTAAATTTTCTTAAATGGATTACTTAGCATGCATCATAAAGTGTGTTAAATACTCTCATTTGTATGTATATATGCTTAGTGTCCATATGCATGTTATATGGGAAAGAAATGAAGTAATGTTGTTATGTGAATTTTGATTCATTTTATTTAATCTTAAATGCCTTTCTTTTGAATAGTTTGTTTAGAGTTTATCTAAACTTAGGATTAATTAAAGATTAATCAAACATTCACTTAAATGAGACTAAAATGTGAACCTACTTTAGAAATTACTTAGGTTAGGGAAGGAAATGAGAAGTTCTCTTCTCTTTCCCTCTCTTCATAACTTAGTAATTAATAGAAGGATCCACTTAAACCAAATCAAAATATGAAATAAAATCTACCCAAAATAACTAAACAACTTAAATGAAACTCTCCTCTAAGTTGAACATATTCCTCGCACTTAGAAAATTTGAACCTAAGCCATAGCTAAGCATACCACACATGCCTTCAAAGCACACACATTAGCCTAAGTCACCACTTCTAACCTTAGGTTAGGTCGGTGCATTGTTTGATGTTTGTTTTATTTTGTGATATATGTTTTATAGATGTTATGTTTGTAAAATGAATGGTAGAATTCTAGTCTAACTGTTCTTTTATGGGATTGTGCTTTGTGCTATCATAAATAAAAAATATAAATACTTTTCTGTGTGTGTTTTATACCCCTAAGCATAATCCAAAGTCACCCATGTGGGTGATAAGTCTAATATACATGCTTGGTATTTATGTGATTTATTTTAGCTAACCTTTATTTTGCAGGTGTTAGTTAGATTTTCACTTTTTCTTTTCATGTAAAAATGTATATAATTAGGATCTTGGAATAATTGTTATGGGGATTAGGATGTCCATTGGTCATAAGATCATATCTTATGCACCATGTGAAGCCTTGGAACATCCACCTTCCAACCATCCAAAGAAGGAACCAAAAGAAGAAAGAAGAAAAAGAAAAGAAGAAAGAAGAATAAAGTTTGAAGACCCCCATAACAATGAATTCCTTGCTTAATTGTAATTTAATTCATTTATAAAATATTGGGTTGAGCTACCCAGATGATATTTTTGGTTTTTTTGGTGCTTACCTCACAATTATTTTATTCTTTTAGATTAGCTTTATAAAAATTGATGATTTATTATTTTGCATTAAAATGGCATTTTTCCTAGTTTCTTCCTTGTTTTATGTATGGCTCTGGATGTGGATTAGTTTAAAAAAATAAATCTTTACCCAACAACAACTCAAATTAAAATAAATAACTCATAACCTCACATGTTTAAAGTTTAAAATCAAGATAAAATAATTAGTCCAAGGATGAGCATTTCTTTTCAACATCATGCACAAATGCATCTTTTTTTTTGATTGAGGCTTCCACCTTTGCAGAGAAACTTTGACCTTTGAGTCAGGTAAACTCACCTCCTCCCTTTAGATTTTGGCCATATCTTTTCTCATGCTCTTAAGAAATTTTATAAGTCAAAAAAAAATAAAATAAATAAAATAAAATTTGAATTATATTAGATTTGGTCATAAAGCCCCCTACATGATCTAGTTTTTTAGAGTGAGTTTATACTTATCTCTTTCTAAATCACTCCCTCTCTTGCATTTTAAAATTTGACATTTTTTAAAATTAAATTATTCTCCCATATTTCAAGTCATCATTTACCTTAATCGAGAGTTTTCTTAAGAGATCCCCCCCTTAGAAGTAATTAACTATGGACTCTCAGAGAACTTAACTAACTCTTAAAATAAACCCCGCTTTACTTTTCATGTAAAGTAGGGAAGAATCTCCTACATATGTGAACTCCTTTTTTAGGAGTCCTTATTGAGGTGATTAGGTCCATTAAAGGGTAGTGATTTCTGTCTTTTGAGATAGTATACTATTTCCTTAATGATGTAACCGATCACTTGAATAAGTACATCTATGGATCTGCGTGGCATCCTAAGATGATGAATTTTTATAGGTCTTACCTTTCTTCCTCCTCACAGATTTGAAGGTGACTCCCATAGGAATTTATTCACCACAGATTTTTCTGGCGACTCTGCTGGGGATGGTTTCTCTCTCCATCTTTGGTAAATGATCATTGTCTTTGAATATCAATAATGGGTTTGTACTTTGGTATGAATCCAAGACTATCCTTCTTTTCATTGGCACTTAGCTCATTTCATTCTTGAGTCGAGTTAGCCAACCTCTTTAGGTTTTAGTACCGCATTCTTTGTTGGTCTTAAAACCCCCTTTGGGTTCTCCAATGGGTAAAATGAAAAGATCTAAATAAAAAGATAAAACAACTTAAAGACTTCCTCCTTATCATTTTCATGATATAGAAAGGTTCACCCTAAAATAATTAATCTTCCATAAAGAACTTTGCTTTTTCAAAAGCACCCTTTCAAAAAATGCACTTAATAAAATATTTTCCACAAAATTTTATCACCTTCATTTAACAATTCCCATAATTGTTACATGTACTAATTTTCAAAAATAAAACTAATAGAATTTTCCAATAGCACAAATGAACATCTTCTTTCAATTCATTTTGATGAAGATGTCATTTTCAAAATAAAAATGAAAAATCATCTTTTTCAAAAATCACAATAATAACCAAAAATTTTTTAAAAGCACACATGATTCTTCCTATTCAATACACTCACACTTATTGAATAGAAAGTTTATTTGTAAACAAAATTAAAATTTTCAAAAGCACACATGAATACCTTAATTTAATATACTTAAGTTTATTAAATGAAAATTTCATTCTCAACTAAAAATAAAATATCATTTAGGAAATCCCACTTAAACATATCTCACATATGTTTTAAGTTGGAATTCCCCCCTTTCAATAAGCAGCAATCACACAAAACAAAATTTTCATATTTTGAAAATAAAATTGATCTCTATTCTATGTACCTAAATTTGTTGAATGGAAATCCTCTTCTCAAAACATTAAAACATCACAATCATATTTCAAAAAATTTTCAAACATAAACATATATTTAGAACTTCATTTAGCATAATCAAATTTTCTAAGTGAAGTTTCCAAATCCAAAATCAAAATCAATAATCATATTTCAAAAATTTTCTAAATATAGTTTTGGAACCTCACTTAACATACCCAAATTTGTTAAGTAAAGTCTCCAAATCCAAAATCAAAATTTTCTAAATACATTTGGAACCTCACTTAACATACCCAAATTTGTTAAGTGAAGTCTCCAAATTCAAAATTCAAAATTTTCAAAAGATACATTTGGAACATCATTTAGCAAATTCAAATTTTCTAAGTGAAGTTTCCAAATCCAAAATCAAAATCAACACTCATATTTCAAAATTTTTTAAACACATTTGGAACCTCACTTAACATACCCAAATTTGTTAAGTGAAGTCTCTAAATTCAAAATTCAAAATTTTCAAACAACATTTTGGAACTTCATTTAACATACCGAAATTTGTTAAGTTTCCAAATCCAAAATCCAAAAAATTTTTTGAACATACATTTGGAACTTCATTCAACATAATCAAACTTGCTAAGTGAAGTTTCCAAATCCAAAATCAAAATCAACAATCATATTTCAAAATTTTCTAAACACATTTGGAACCTCACTTAACATACCTAAATTTGTTAAGTGAAGTCTCCAAATTCAAAATTAAAAAAATTTTCAAACAATATTTTGGAACTTCATTTAACATACCCAAATTTGTTAAGTAAAGTTTCCAAATTCAAAATCCAAAATTTCTCTAAGCACATTTTTGGAACCTCACTTAACATACCCAAATTTGTTAAGTAAAGTCTCCAAATCCAAAATCAAATATTTTTTAAAACACATTTTGAAACCTCACCTAGCATACTCAAATTTGCTAAGTGAAGTTCCCAAAGTCAAAAAAAAAAAAAATTCTTTAACACCTTTGGGACTTCTTCCCTTAGCATACCAAATTTGCTAAGGAGAAGTTTCCATTTTCAAAACCAAAATGAAATCAAAATTTGGAATTTCATTTAGCATACTCAAATTTGCTAAGTAAAATTTGCATTTCACAAAACCAAGTGGAACTTCATCTTTAGCATACCAAATTTGCTAAAGTTGAATCTCCACATACAAAAATACATCAACAACAAAATGAAGCACCTTAGGATTCCCTTAGCATACCAAATTTGCAAAGGATCCTACCCTTTTCAAAAATCAAAACTTTCCAAACAAATGAAACACTTAGGATTTTCTTAGCATACCTAAATTTGCTAAGAATTCTATTTTCAAAAATTATACAAAACACACTTAGGTTTTTCACTTAGCATACCTAAATTTGCTAAGTGAGAATGCCAAAATTTTCCAAAATCAAAACAAAATTCACAAAAGCAAACAATCATTCTCAAACACTTCACTTAGCATACCTAAATTTACTAAGTAAGTGAAATTCCAAATCAATCAAACAAAATGAAATTATTTGACCCTTACTTTAACATACCTAAATTTGTTAAAGGAAAGGGTCCTCAAATCAAGAAAATTCAAAAACCACAATGAACCTATGGAAGCATCCTATCAAAAAATTTGAATCTATATTTTAACATACTTAAATTTGTTGAAGTTTGGATTCACATTCAAATTCCTCTTTCAATCAATTTCTTCAAATCCATTTGAACCCCACTTAACACTTCCAAGTTGTTGGATGTGGATTCAAATTTTCAAAATTCAAAATTCAAAAAATCTATGGAGAAAGAAATCTGATACAAGTTCATTTCTCATTGCAGGTTCTTTACAATTAGTACAACACAGTTCAGTTTCAGTCTACTATAGTTTTGGAAATGGCCAGTTCTCAAAAATTTGTCTTTGCCTTCCCTCATGGTATGGATCTAACTTTAGATTACACTGACTTCCCCAGTTTGGACCATACCCACTTGATTCACTTTGGCCAAGTTTTTGAGGGGGCCATGATCACTTGTGAGGGCATTCCCCTCACCTCAGTTAGCAGGACGAAGGTGACCGAGTAGAAGCCGGTCATCAGGATAGACTTACCTTCTGATTTGGATGTTTCCTCACTGAATAGGAAAGTTGTCGCAGTACCATAGACTTCAGCTGTTACAATGTCAGTAGTACCGGCAGTTCCAGCTCTAGTTGCAATTTGTCCCAGAGTTTCCTATGTTGCCCCAGTGCAAGCAAGTACCCTACCATCTGTACCCTTCAAGGGTAAGGCTCCCCTGATTTTAGGGCTTGCCTCACTGACATTTTAGTATGGTTCTAGCTCGCACTCCTCCTATCCTACCCGTACCCAGCGTAGGAACAAAAATTGTATGATCAAATAGTTCCATACTTGGATAGCAAGGGAATAAGAGCCAGCAGCTCGAACAACCATGGATGAGTTTCCCATCATCACTTCACCACTGGTTACAAAAAACTAATTTCATCCTCTCTCTAGATCAGAAAGAGCAGATGTTAGGAGGATCTGTTCATCACCTCCTCTAGTGCTACACTTACAACTAGCAATTTCTAAAAGTAGGAGGTCATACCGCACCCTCACATTTCCAGGTGGCATATAGGCCGAGTTTGGGACACAGTTTGACCTTTGATTTGTTATCCCCCGCAGCGTAGGGAGGCATATTCATTAGGAGAGGGCCCGTGAGGCCCATATATCACATATTACAAGCGATGGAGGTTGGAGGTTTCGCTTTGATAGATTTTCAACTCGGTGCTACGCATAGCATCTTCTTCTCACTAAGACAAGCCACCACAAGAGGGTAGTTCCTGTGCATAGAGATTCAGTGGTGTCTCCACCCCACCGTTCTACCCCTTGTATGCCATCACCATTATAGGTTACAGTTTCTTCCATTCCATCTAAGGCCATGAAGGTCACATCCGAACCTCATTGGTGATCGATCACGACAAGGGATCTACCCCTCTACACCACCCATTGTGGTAAGGCCGAACTCTCCGCCGACCTTCAACAATGGTGGTGCGAAAGTGGCGATCCCAAAGCATCGTGGTCACCAACACCCATACACGGATGTGGAGATGGTGGTTATCAGATATTCTAGATGAAAGTTCGATTAAAGAAGATCATCCTAAGATTGTTACCCCTATTACAGCTAGTAGTAGTCAAAAGTATCATTCTTCTAGTGATGAGTTCACAGATTGACTCTCTGGGCGAGATCCTGCCTCGTTCATAATAGTAATCAAACCGTTCTAAACTATTTGTACCTCGAGTTAGATCATTAGATGAGATAGTTGCACATGGAGAAGAAGGAGATCTTAGGGTACACCTGTCATTGAAGAGAGAGTCAACATCCTAATGAAGATGACTTGATGGGGATTGATTATGCATATACATGTTCTTTTCTAGAAACAATAGGCCATGGAAGGTGATGAGGTTGATCAAGAAGACACCACAGAATCAGCACAACACCTCTGACATCAATTAAAGTAGAAGGACAAGTGAATTGATAGGATGGTGCGTCAATTATAGGACTTGTTAGCGGTGTCGGTGCTTAAACCCCTTGATTCATCCTATTACATTGATGTCACCAACCCGAAGTTAGTGCATGTTTTTGACCTAGTCAAGACTCTACCTCCTGTTGAGCAAGGTAGCATTAGCCTGTATAGGAAGGTAGTGGAAAGTACCTACATACAAGAAAAATATCTAAAATCCATGGTTGAGCAGCAGGTGAAGAAAGCCTTGGCTCAAGCCTGGGAAGGATCATTAGTTTCGAAGGGTAGACCCTACCCAAAGGAATTTGATGCTATCCAGTATCCCAAGGGTTTCATGCCTCCTTCCTTCAAAAGATTTGATGGCAGTGGGAACCCGAGCTGGAATATAGCTCACTTCAGGGCTAATTATTGCAATGCAGGTGGTAGTGACGCTTTACTCTTTAGACTCTTTGTTAGTAGCCTAGCAGGTATTGCTTTGATTGGTATGCTGAACTGCCCAACAATTCAATAAAGACATTTGCTAAGTTAGAGCAACTCATCATCAAGAGATTTGTTGGTGCTCAGCAAAGGGTTACTATAGCTGATCTCATTGTAGCACAACAACACTCCAGTGAGTCACTTGTTGAATATATTCTCTGATGACGTAACCAAAGTATGAAGTGTGAACCGCATCTATTTGAACAGCATGCCGTTGAGATTCTCTTGAAGAATATGCATGGCCCGATCGCCTTCATGCTTAAGGGCTTCACTATCAAGACATTTTAGAAGCTAATCAATAATACTGCTAGTCTACAAGTTGAGGCCAAACAATTGCCTTTTCAAGATCAGTCGATGAAGCAGTAGTCCCAAAAGGTTTATGAAAAGAAACCTGGAGTAGTAGAAATGGTTGACTAGGAGAAGCAGCCAGATAGAGATCAGCCTGAGAGACCACAACCTCAGTAGCCTCCACCTCCTTTGCCACCACCGAGGTAGCCATACCGGCCTCGACCACAGCCTCCATGGCCAGCACAGCCATCACCTCACCCATACCACCACCAGCAGTGGCATGCATATCCGCCACAGGTAGCAATGATCCACCTACACTTTTAGATAAGTTAAACAAACCTTATTCTTTTAAAAGGGAGGTAATTAGAGAAATCTTTAAGAATCTTTTAAAGAAACCTAATTTTCAGCTACCCAGCTTAGGAGGCTAGAGGAAGTAGGCAAAATCCATGACCCAAACTTTTTCCCTTACCACCGTATGCTAGGCCACATTTTAGAGGATTGCTTCACATTCAAGGATTGGCTTGAGCACAGTTTCAAGATTGATGCTATAGTTATCTTGAAGAAATACCTTGTGGAACAATCTTCTAGTTCCATTAGGGTAATCCTTGGGGATGCAAGTGATCCTACCAAAAACCAAAGAAGGTTGGGACATTTCCTTGTCCAAAACCTCTAAGAAAATAATCTAGAAGATCAAGAAGCTTTCCTTATAGGTGCCTGAGTTAGCTCAAACCTCCAACACCAAGAAAGATTTGCAAGTTGTCAGTGCCAACTCTAAGGAAAGTTGTAGCTCAGTAGAAACAGTAGCAGCAACATATGTCGACCTGGGATAGCCCTTTAACTGTACACCATCATGTCCACCTTTAGTTAAACTTCCCTGGTAACTTTTACCATTTCAACTAGCTCTTCTATTTCTTCTTCTTGTAGAACTCTTGTATCAATAGATAAGGGCATCAAATCTATTACTCCACTCACTCTACTTGACTTCTACTTTATACCCCCAAATAATTCCAAGAAATTGAAGAATAAAGCTAGTTTGAATTACATGTGTTTCTCTTCTGATGCGTTGTCTTCTTCTATTCCTAACGATAACTCTTCAAGTCTAATTAACTATAACAATTTTGATCTTTCTCTTTTTGATTCAGAGTTGGATCTTCCAACTCTAAATACTTTGGGTTCAACTCTTTTGATAGATACGTATTGCTGATTACAGGGGTCCCTTAGAGGCATGGGTGAGCTTTGAAGTCTGGTAGAACTTCCACCACCTTGCCTCGAGATCAAGTCAACCTCTATGGTGGCAGGTTCTACCTCCAAGGCACCTCAAGATAGAGGGAAACAAGTCATTGATACTGAAGATCGAGAATCCCTTCCACAAGATGCTCCACCCTTGGATATTCTTGTGGAAGACCAACTGAAGGTGGACTACAATGTCTTTTCTCATTTAGGAAAATTTCCATCTAAGCTAAGTATATATGATGTCCTTGTCTTATCTAAAGAGATGAGGGAGTCACTAATCAAGGCCATTTTTGATCCTGAGATATGCTTAGCTCAGTTGACCGCTATATGTGAGGAAGCATATTATGCAAAAGAAGCCCAAGGGATCACCTTCACAGATGAAGACCTTCTTCTAGGGGACTTGGAGTACAATCATCCCCTATACATCACAGTCGACATGGACAGGTTCAGACTTGCCAAGGTTCTTGTGGATTCAGGTGCATCGATGAACATTATGAGTCTAAATACCCTTGCCTATTTGAAGATTGACATCTCTACACTCTAAGTAGATAGGATGATGTTGATAGGATTCAATGATCGAGGGGAGCAGGCTTTAGGTTCTATAGTGTTACCATTGAAGTCAAGTGACTGGAAGACTGAAGCCAAGTTTTACATCATTGGTTTGAATACTTCATTCACTTCTTTGCTTGGTAGGCCTTGGATACACCAGAACAAGATCGTTCCATCCTCCCTTCATCAGTGCGTCAAGTTCAGAAAAGATGGAATTGAGTACTGTATCAAGGGGGATGAAAAGCTATTTTTAGTTAGAGAGGTTGAGATTTATGAAGACGTGACCTACTTTCTTCCTCAAAACACCCTTTCTCATGAACTTGGAAAAAATTCAAATGCAAATACAAAAGCAAAAGAAAATGAAGCTAAAGAAAAGATAAAAGAAAATGAAAAGAAAAATAAAAATCCAAGTATACAAGAAAGAAGAATTGAAGAAGAAATAGATCTACATATCACATTCCACTCACAGTTCTTTTCATCATATGAACATGTGGGCAGGATGGCTCAACCTCCACCAGGAAAAGGTAGAGGTACAAATAGAGGCAGTTCCAAAGGTGGGAGACCCCCTAGTTGGTCTTCACCCAATAGAGGTCGTGTTCTAGTTCATAGGAGTAACCCTATGTTCACATAGACTTGAAATCTAGCTCGGACGATGAGTCTAATGTGATTAGTATACCAGCCAACCCCTCTTAACGGGTTCCATTAGACGTGACTTTTGATCCAGCCAAAGATGAAGATTAGGCCTCCAAGCAAAGTAAAGTCCTCGAATCTAGTTTATGTGAAACTATTAGGTAGCAGTTGGGAACCTTAGCTCTAACCTCACTTATATCTCAGAAAGTTGAAGTTTTAATAGTTAAGGAAGTCCCTAAGTCTTCCAGTGAAATGAAGCAGAAGAAGTTCTTTTTGGGATCATCCTCCTCAAGCCCTGAAGTTGATGTAGAGCTTGAGGAAGATACTTTTAAAGAATTAATGGAATTTCCTTTTGACTTTTACTTGCATTGTGTTCAAAATTTTATACAGAAAGGTTTAGTTCCTCACACATGGTCCAAGCACAGGTCAGAATACTTCAAAAATCTATGGAACAATACAGGTAGGGAAGCACAATCAAGAGTAGGACTAGGATTCGGTACAATGGGTCAGGTCGATGATGAAGATTATTGCCTAGTTATTACAAACCATTTGGAGTCTGATATGTTCTTCTCGTGCATCCCCAACTCTTATGAGAATGTGTGTTTAGAAACTTCATATGATCTAGATGATCTCCAAGTCAAAGATGCACCACTAGAATTTGAAGAGGAGATTCATTCAACAATCAACAAGTTTAAAGAAATCAACCTCAAGACAGAAGAAAATCCTTGCCTGACATACATTAGTTTGTTGTTGAATAAAGAAGAAACCAATGACTTAGTTAGGTTGTTGACTAAGTTTAAAGACTGCTTCACATAGAGTTATGAAGAGATGCCCAAATTATCTCTTGACGTAGCTATCCACAAGCTAGTAATAGCATTACCACTATTAAGCAAGTTCCTAGATGCATGCAATTAGAAATTAAATAATAGGTCATTTCTGAAGTCAAGAAATTGATTGATGCTGGTTCCATTAGGGAAGAAAAATATCCTTCCTAGTTAGCTAATGCCATCCCAGTTAAGAAGAAGAATGACCAAACTTGCATTTGCATCGATTTTAGGAACTTAAACAAGGCATGTCCTAAGGATAAGTTTCCTCTTTCTATACCAGAGTTAATGTTGTACATTGCCTCATCTCATGCAGTCTTCTCTTTTATGGATGGGTCATCTGGCTATAACCAAATCAAGATGTCTCCTAAAGATGAAAGAAACACTGCTTTTCGAACCCCAATTGGAATTTTTAGTTATAGGGTCATGCTTTTTTAAAATGCGGTGCTACATACCAGCATGACCCATCTTCAACGAACTCATCCATCATCAGGTTGAGTGCTATGTTGATGATCTAGTATTCAAAAATAGAGAAAAGGAAGACCATCTCTTTGACTTGAGAGTAGTTTTCAAACGGTTAAGACAATATAACCTCAAGATGAATCCCCTGAAATGTACATTCGGAGTAGCTTCAGGAAAATTCCTTGGGTTTGTTGTTCAACATCGAGGAATAGTAATAAATCCTAAAAAGATTAAAGATATCTTAGAAATGCCACCCCATTAAGAGTTTAACTCTGTTGACCTCATTTTTGGATGAGGTTAATTTGGCAATTAAGAGATTTTAATCTCAAATAGGATTTTCTTAATTCAATATTTAAGACACCTCACTTAGTGTCCTAGAAAATCTTTATGAGTTTATTCTAACTTATTTGATATAGGTAGACTCAATCCAAATTTTCAATTTGGATTAACTCAAATAAATCAAATTAAAACCAAATTAAATGAATGAAAGGATCCAAATCCATTCCATTTGAATCAAATTGATCATTTGAATTCACTTGAAATCATACCTAACCCATTTAAGCTAAATGAGTTAAAATGAAATTAAATTTAAAATCAATTCAAATTAAATGGTTTAATAAAATCATAATGCAATTGATCATCAATTACATTATGGTTTAATGAATAAACTAAACAAACTAAAAGGGTAAAGTTTACTCCAAATACTTTGCATCAAAGCATTTGGTTGGATTCAAATTCCCTAAGATAATTCAAATGGAATTAAATCTAATCTCAAATCCATTTTGAGATTAATTTGGGCATATCATACTTTAATCCAAACTAAGATGATAATGCCATATTGCATGGAAATAATAAAAGCCAAACAAAAGAAAAAGAGGAATTAGAAAATGGGAAATTTAAAAAAAAAAATAGAGAAATGCTAATTTCCTTCTTCCATCTCTTCCCAAGCAAACTCCCTTCTTCTCACCTCATCCATTCCAAGACAAAAGCCACCTCTTAAAAGGTGGCTACCTTGAAGGAAATTAAGGCAAAGGCAAACCTCCAAGAGTTTGCCTTAATCATAGCCAACCAAGGGAAGAAGAAAGAGAAGTGGAAGAGGAAAAGGTGTGCTCGGCAAAGTATGGAAAATAAGCAAGGAAGCTCTAGACTTCGGCTGTGAACACTCCAATGTATTCATAAGGCCAAGGGGAATTGATCTCACACCTTGACTGGCCTTGCTACCACCGGTGGCCGGAGTTCGACTTTTAAATTCCTCCTTATAGAGCTTTCGGCCAAGTGAGGAAATCAACCAAGGAAGCTCTAGACTTGGGCTTGGAACACTCTAATGTATTCACAAGGGCAAGGGGAGTAGATCTCACACTTTGACCAGCCTTGCCTCCGCCAGTTGCCGGAGTTTGATCTTCAAATTTCTTTCTTATGGAGCTCTCGGCCAACAATGGAAAGTAGGGATGGTAGGCCTATTCCTTCCCCATTTTCATTCTAAAAGCTTCACCAAGGCTAGGGAAGAAGATCCCAACCATGACCCAACCCCCTCACCACTGGCACGCCAGCAAACGGACGAAGGCCGAAAGCCTCTCCAATGGTAAAATCCAAGATAGGGAGTTTCACCTCAAATTGAAGCTACAAACACGTTCTAGACCTTGTGATGATCCAAAACAAAATCCTACATAACCTCCTCACTGCCAGCAAGCTAGAAAATGACCAACGCCACCTCAAACCTAGCGTGTGTTGGTCTAGGGAACAATCCATGGGGAGGCAGGCCACCAAAACTTTGTGCACATGTTCGTTGGGTCGAGGCGAAGCTAACGAGATCGATCTCACCACCAGCAATCTTCGAAATCTGGGTATGCATTTCTCCTTCCCTCTATGTTGTCAGTTTTGGAGCTTTGTGAAGAAAGTTGGAACCTCAAATGGATCCAACCGTTTGGATTGACCCTAATTCAATCCCTGGTCGTTTGGCGATCGTCAGTGATTGAAAAAAATCATGGATAGTGTCTGTTTCTCACCGGTGAGCTTCGGGATTTAATATCGACCGTCCGATGCCTCTCTTAGAATTAAATGGCCTAGATTTAGGCGGATAAGTTGATTTCATCATTTAGGGACCGCGGGATCAATCTGGACCGTCCAATAAAAGATCGGCGTTCATAGCGATCTGCATTTTAACTTACGCAAGTGGGACCCCCCCACCCCCACACACACACAAGACTTAATTTAGGATTAGTTTTTTAATGGTTTAATTAATTAAAGAAAATCCTAAAAATTTCAAAAAATTATACAAAATCAAAGAAAAATCAGAAAATTATAATTAAAAGTTCTATGGATTCGTCCTGATGAGAGGAATCCATAGAAATTAAAATCCCCAATTTGTATTAGGTAATTTTCCGTTAATTTGGGATTAATTAAAAAATATTAAACCCTAATTACCCTCAAATTAATAATCTAATTAATTTGAAACTTTAGAGAAATGAAATTAAGCTTAAAACATACCTTAGGAAAATTTTTGGTGATTTAATTCTCTGAATTCAAGGGAAATTGTAATTTCATGTGTTTAATCTTTAAATTAATTAAATTAATTACCCTTTAATAAAATAATTAGAAAACTTTAATCTAATAAACTTAAATCAATATAATAAATATTAATGAACATCAGAATATTAATTAAACCTATTCAAATCTATATGAACCTAATAGATCACTAATTAACTCAATTTGATAATTAAAAGAACTAAATAATTCAATTAAATGACCTGAACATAATTAAATCATAATAAATCAACTAGTTAAGCAAAAATTATAAATAAACCATAATTGGAAAGGTATTTTAGTGAAGAATAAGTAAAAAAAATAAAATCCCTTAATGAATCTTAATAAATTAGGCTTAATTTAGGTTTTAATGAAATAATTAAAACTTTAATTACACCCTAATTACGTCTTTAATCAAGCTAAAACTTTAGGAATATAAAATTGGCATGTAACCCTACTTTCTAGAAATATTTCAAGTCCAAATGATCTCTGGATTAGGAGTTTTTAAATTTCTAAATCCCTAAGTCAATGTGAATCAAATATTAGGTTAATTAAATTAATTAACATATTAAATAAAGTCGTAATTCAAACTAATCTCTATCAAACATCATAAAACTATTAAAAAACTTTCTAAATATCCTAAATCAATTAAACTGATCAAATTCAATCTTAGGTTAATGAAATAAAACCTTAAGTTAATAAATTTATTACTTAACTTAAATCTCAACCTATGAATCAATGAAGTTTAATAAAATCATTCATCTCTAATAAATTTAAATAATGAATCTAAAACCTAGGTTAATTAAATCAAATCAAATAATTAACCTAAGTGCTTTATGTTAAGCATAATCCATGAACAAACCTATGATACTAATTCATATTAATGGACTTGAAACATAAGCTTACATATTCATAATTTAATAACTTAAGTTAACTTGAATAAAATCAAACTCCTTAAAATAACATAAGCCAAATCAAATGAAACCCATATAACTTAATTAAAAATGAAACAAATCATAACTTAAATAAATCAGATAAATTAAATCAAATAAAGCAATTCAAACAAATGAAATAACATAAATGAAACCCAAACATAAATAAAATCAAAGGGATTAATTAAAATACTTAGGGATTTTAGTTAGACTTTTAGAAACTTCATTAGGATTTAAGATGTTGAATGAAAACAGCTCCATCCAAAAATGGTATCATTCCATTCTTCATTCTTGAAAACCTATACAACTTTAACCAAATAAAATGAACATAAAAATAGAAATTAAATAACTAAACCCTTTGAATTGAAACCAACCAATGCTAAAAATTAAACAAATTCAAACTTCAAATTAAAACTTGAACTTAAAGGCCTAGCAAAGCCTTGCCACACAAACCCCACTGCTACACACACTAGATTACTTAGGTCATGGACTCTAGATCTAGGTTAGATTGTTGTGATTTTCTTTTAATCTCCGTGATATGATGTGCTTCACATGTCTGGTGGTGTATTGCTTGATGCTTCCTAGTTTGTTTATGTTAGACTATGAGCATTCTTTCTAGATTTAACAATGTTTTCTATAGGGGACTATGTTAAAGGGATCACAGTGATAAATAAATCATAAAATTACTATTTGCTTGCAGGTGCTGAAAATCCCTTAACATAGTCTATATGACAATGTTTGTGAAATATAAATTACTTTGTGTGCTATGTGTATTTGCTAACATCTATTTTACAGGGCTTAGGATCTTTTTTTTATTTTAAATGTAAATTTGAGCTTATAATTAGGTTACGATTTATGGGATCTAGGATTAGCAAGAGCTGACCCAACCAGGAGATGGTGCGGTGGTCCCCTGTGGAGCCCGATGGATGTCCCTAAAGAAGGAGACTTTCCTGGAAAGAAGACCCATAGATTTGAACTTGTAGTTCTAAGCTGGGTGGTATAAGGGCAGAACTTGGTTGCCCATTTTTCTTTCTTTCGGGGTGTACAGTAGTACTCGGCTGCATTGGCCTTTTTCTTATATAATAGAAACATCATGCTTTTCCTAAGTTTCTTTCTGTGCTATGTTTGTACTGTGATGAATGCTTGGATGTAGGCTCATAGGATAAACTAAATTTTCTATCCAACTAAATCAATTAAAATATAAAAATAAATACAACTCATAATCTTCATATAAAAGCCTAGGCCATTAAAGCAAGATAAAATATGTAGCAACCCCTTAACTGGATGTTTTAATATTATGCATAAATCATATTATTTCACTCTTGATTAATGAAGGACTTTCATCCTTACTAGAGAACCTGGCTTGACCTTTGAGAGCCTATGATGAAACTACACATTCTTCTGTTCTCATAATCTTTTTCTAATTGCATGCATTAAGCATAAATTGTATTCCTATGACCTAATTGAATCCCGAGTCAAAAAGTATAAAAATACAAAAAATATGAATTAGTTAGGTACATCTTCATACCCTACATAATCTTAGGAATTAGGGAGTAAGTATAAGTTTATAGATTTCTTTCCTAAAATTGCAACAGCACAGCTATCTTGCATTCATATGACTTAGCCTCATTATTTTAAAATGTTCTTAAGTGGTGTTAGTTGGCAGCCTTCTCTAGGTAGGTTGTAAGTCCAGAAGAGTCAGGGATAGGTTAGTTCCCTCAAGTGAGAAGAATGGCCAATGATTTCCAAGGATAGAACTAGGTCGAGCATCTAACATGTGTTAGAAGCACCTATAGACTAGGTTCTGAAGCATTCTTTTTAGGAATAAGTCTTCAACCCTAGGCATTTCTGCAGTCTTGTGCTGCTAGAATCTAAGCCCTAGATGTCTAAGAAAATGATAACTTGAATTCTAAAATTAAATCTCAAATTTGAAGCACAATCATAGGATATATGAAATGTCAACTGGGCATCCCAATATCAATAGACATTTCCTACTTTTTCCCATTTGACTCATGAAAATTACTCTCTCCAATTTGAACTCTCCCAATTGAATTTCTCAAAATCAATCCTTTGAAAGCTACCTTAGTAGTCTTTAGGAATAACCACTTATTTCTTTAATCGAGAGTATTCTTAGGAAGAGACCCTTCTTAAGATGTAATTAACTATAGAGGCTTGCCTTTATACGGAACCATGATCCCAGGATAATATAGACCCTATTCTACTTTTCCATGTAGTTCAGGGGAAAATACTTTAGTCCACAAAAGTCCCATTTGCCTTAGGAGTCTTTTATTGAAATGATTGAATCCATTACAGGAGAGCATGTTTATCTTTCAAGATAATATGCTTAGTCTTTGGTCATCTAAATAAAATATTTCTAAACTCTATGTGGTGTCATTTATTTTCTCTATTCTAGAGAAAACACCAACATATTTTTTGGCGACTCCACTAGGGACTGGTTCCTCTCTCCATCTTTAGAAATAAAGAGTTATTTCTATATATCGGTAGTGTACTAGTGCCACTCACCGGTCAAGACTACCTTTCTTTCCGTTGGAAACCTCTCCATTTCATTCTTGGTTGAGCCTATACAACATCTTGAATAGAGGTTCTAGAACTCTTCATTTGTCACAGTTAAATGATTGGGTCCTAGAACCAAATCCCAAAATAAAATGAGAGGTGAGAGAAAGAAATAAAAATCAAGTCATCTCTATTATGACCTAAATCTGGTCAAGACAGATTTGAAACCATTTTAAGGAAAAGAGATATTATATTTTAAAAAAAGTATAAAAAGTACTTCAAGATTTGAAAACCAAATCTCAAAAAATAAAATCTCAAAGTTAAAATATGTCCTTAATCTTACTTTGGCTTGGTACCAGAGCTAAAAAGAATCAGGATAGGGACCTTGAATGAACACCCTTTGTTCTACTACATTCAAAAGGGGTCAAAACACCTAAGGATGTAAATTGAGATAAAGGAGTTCATTCAAACCCTGAGAAAACTTAAATCAAAAGGAGGCATAGTTGTGCTTATTGCCCCTTTTTCCACCATGATTGAAGTTTCAATTGCATTTAGAAAAGAAGAATAAAAACAAAAATCATTCCAAAAAGAGAATGCCTTATCGACCTTAGGCAGAGGTTGATTAAGGAACTCAATGAAAATCTTCTATTCTTATAGAAGAAAATTATACATGAATTCAAATCAGCTTTAATATTAATTTTCACAAGTCCACTAAAATATTGGAAAACTAACTACTTAAGTTGATTGGCCAATTCTAAGGAGTGATTTGGAGGTAACTTTCTTTTAGACCTTTCTAAAGTCTTAAATTCTTAAGAGTTTGGGAGAGAGTCAAAAGAGGAAGATGACATGACATAAAAAAAAATAAAGTGACAAGATTCACTTTTTCTTCTAATCAATAAAAGAAAAGAGAGGGTTGCAAAAGAGAATTATGATTCTCTTGATAAAGTTGAAATGAATGAAATTTAAAGCAACTTTCTTAATGGGAGTTTTCTCCTATTGAATGAAATGATATTCCATGATTGGCTTTAATTAACTTTAAGGCCAAATCAAGAAAAGAAAAAAAATGAAGAAGTTAATCCTTCTAAAGAAATCATGACCTTAGGATTGGGTCCTAAGGATGATATTTCTATCTCTTAGAGTAAAAATATGAAACTTCTATCTCTAGTAAGTTGATAAATAAATCATTTAGGACTTTGCCATTCCAAATGAATGAAGAAAGCCCTAGTTTTCTCTGTTCAAAGACTAAGGCATTATATACTCTCAATACAAAGTGAATTTAAGGAGAATCCTTTGCAATGCCTTATGACCTATTTGACATTATACTCTCACTACAAAGTGAATTTAAGGATAATCCTTTGCAATGCCTTATGACCTATTTGACATTGTTTTAATGTCAAGTATTGTGGTCAAAGATTCCATTGCAAGCTGAGATTACCTTTAATCTTATATGTGCTATAAAAGAATGCAAGTCAAAATTTGACTTTCTAATAGCACATCATCTACCCTAGAGGGTCCTCTTTTAAATGATGATCATATAAATGAATACATCATGAGGTCTATTGATCTATTGAGGATAGAGTTAGACCTACTTTACCTTCATATAAAAAGGGAAATTCTTGAACTCAAATTCAAAATGGTTGAGTCATACCACCTCAAATGACATTGAAAAGAAATGTCAAATAAATCATCTTCAAAATGTGATGTTTTTCCCATCTTAGAGAAGTTGCTTGCAAAATTAAGCATCATAATGCTCTGTTAAAAATAAAATAAAATATGAAATAAAATAAAAAAAAGAAATAAAAGTAAAGCAAGGCATTATATAATCATGTAATTTTACTTACTTAACTATAAACAACTTGCTGATGTGGCATTCCACCATAAAGAAGTTCTAGGGTTATCTTCTATGATGAAGATAGACTATTAAGAATTTATTAACATCTTAGTCGATGTGGAAAATTTAAAAGAAAAAAATCTCTGAAATATATGTTGATCCGGGTGCATCGGTCAACATTAATTAGAAACATGAAAGTGAATTTATATAGGCCCAATTTTAATCAATTTTGATAAGATGGGGTCATATAAATTCAATCAATTAAAGAAAGAAGTTTTTCGCTTCATGAAAATTCAATCTTAAAAACTCAACCTAGAAAAAGAACTTAGTTTCAATCACATTGTTGGTTGAAGCCAAAATTTAAACATGAAAAGAGCAACTTAGGAATTCATGAAACATCTTTAAATGCTTTTGGATGGCCCTATCCACCCAAAAATAAAAGGGGGGGATGGAATCAAATGAAAAAGAGAAGAAGAAACATATTGATTATTGAAGGATGTTCATATCCATCCTAAAGTGTTGAGTCTTTAAGAATATCATTTAGCTATTCCTAAATGACCTCACTAAATATTTGATTCCAATAGAAAATTATGATCTCAAAAGTGTAAAGTTTTCAAGGAAGTCATTATGCCAATCTTAAATGGCTTTACTAGATTTGTTGTTCCATGAAAAGATGAAAAAGAAATAGAAATGTTGGATCATATTATATGATCAATCAAGCAAAGACTTGAATCATATCAAAAAGTTAATCAAATGGTGTATTTGAAAAAAAAAGTCAAATACATCAAATTTCCTAGCAAATCATTTAGTGGAGTCATTTCATAAAGAATGAAATGATATGGAAATGAGTCAAATACATTTATTTCTTAGTGAATATTGTAATTAGGAAAATTACCAAGTGTAACCTTTCATAAAGAAATGAAATCAGAATATTACCAAAAAGAAAAAAAGAAAGAAAAGTAAAGGGATGGAAGGACTATATCCAAGAGCGAAAAGATGAAGTCTAAAATTTCTAAGCATGTAGACATTTTTGGCTTTAAACTTCTCCACATCAAAATGAAGTGGTAAGGTTAGAAGTCAAAAAAAAAATTTCCTTAAGCCAAATAAAAGTTAATCAGATATCTCATGCTTTGTCATTTTAGCCTTTGCCATGATTGGGTGAGCTCACTTGGCAGGTTAAATAAAAAGATAGTCGATCTTCTTTTTCAGGAGTCCATATCTTTTGAATTGCAAAGATTCTGTTGAGTATGCTCTAATACCATTTCAATCGAACCAAAAATATCAAATAAAATTAACATAGCTTAAATAAAATTAAAATAATCAGATATCTCATGCATTATCATTTTAGCCTTTTCCATGATTGGTTGAGCTCGCTTGACAGGTTAAATAAAAAGATGGTGGATCTTCTTTTTCAAGAAACCATATCTTTTGAATGGCAAAAATTCTATTGAGTATATTCTGATTTTAAATGAAGCAAAAGACACCTAATGTAAATAGACATTTTAACTTCAAACTTCTCCACATCAAAATGAAGTGGTAGGGTTAGAAGTCAAAAAATTATCCCTAGCTGAATAAAAATATGCCATGATTGGGTGAGCTCGCTTGGCAGGTTAAAAGAAAAGATAGTGGATCTTCTTTTCCAGAGGTCCATATCTTTTGTATGGCAAAGGTCCCATTGAGTATATTCTGATTCCATTGCAAGTGGCCTATAACCATAAACAAGAAAAGTTACAGAATCATAGAGCCATTGCAAGTTAAAAAGCTTAAATAGTTTAGGTCCTTACTTTCTTTTCAGAAGGCAGTCTAACACAATGCATGAATTTTGTTTAGATGTGTCTAGAGATTTATATAGTCTTCAAGTTAGGGATGCACCCTTAGAATTTGAAGAAAAATCCAATTCCACAATTGACAAGATGATATCAATGATCTAACTCTTTAATGAGTTAGCTATCGATGATTTGATCAAGCTATCTTTTGGGTTTAAAGACTACTTTATTTGGAAATAAATTGAAATGATCTCTAGATGTAGTAGTCTATAAACTTAAGCTTGATGTCATTTCAATAAACTAAGTCCCTTGACGACTGTGGTCGAATTCCAAAAGAAAAGAAAAATTGTGCTAAATTAAAAGCTAGAAAATGATGGTTGTACATAAGAAGAAAATATTCTTCTTGGTTAGCTAACATCATTATATGACCCACATCTTAGGACTAGGGAAGAATCTTTACCTTGAAAATGGGTCCATATTACACATATTTCATTTTAAAATCAAAAATATTTTCATGCATAAGATTATCCTTCTTAAGGATAACTTATCTGAAAATTGTCAAATAAAGCAATTCTATAAAAAAAAATTGAAAGAATATGATGTGACATTCAGAATCCTTACAAGAATGTTCTGTTATAGAGTTATATCATGCAATCTCAACATAATGGGGCAATTTAACAAAATAGGTCATGATCAAGATTTCTTATAATCCCACTTTCAATTAGGTAGAGAGTTATATTGAAAATCTTGTCAAAGAAGAAAAGAAAAGAAAAGAAAAGAAACTTCAATATGACTAAACTATATATAGAGTCTTGAAATTTACTTTTGAAGTAATCTTAAAGGCCTTGTAGTAAATAGAAGGATCAAAAAATGCAAAAAAATAAAAAAAATTAATCAAAGACATTTATGAAAATTCACTTCATAAAACTTTCAAAAGAATAACAAATCAACTGAAGAAATTCAATTTCAAACTTATCGGGAGAATCTTAATTTCTCAAATAAGTTAATCCTTTCAGTTCCCTTATTGATTAGGGATAAAAAAATTTGTGTCTCTATAAGAAACCAAAAGATTATCCTGATTCTCATTCACTTTGGAAAGCTTTAAAGGAATCTCTTGATCTTTATTGAATCCAAGAGAAGGCCTTATAAGCTATTGATTCATGTCAACAAAGTAAAAATAACATACAAGTCCAAAAAAAAATTCCATTTGAGAAGCATTGGTTGACTTTGGTTCTTACTACCTAAAGAACTACACAGTCACATGCAAGCTCAAAGAAGTAGAATTCTTAGGTTATTATCCTATGATGTCTTTCCTTTAGTGGAATAGACATCTAAGCATGGTTCATTGTAATTTTATGATAAAAAAGAAGAAAGAAATAAAAATGATGAACTTCTATGCCCATGCCATAGTAAAGCACTGGGTCCAAAATATACTCAAGTCTTCCTTCGAAAATAAATTCCAACTCTTTGAAGCCTCCTTCACTAAACTTCTTCATCTGTAAGGAGTATTAGTGAAATCAAGAAATGGAAGCAAACCTTCCATCACCCTTTCTTTAAGTTAGACTAATCAAGTAAGGATTAAGTCTATGGGACTCTTGCTTATTAGTCAAAACTTTTTTAGGATTAGGAATAAGTCACTTTGACCCCTTTTCCTCATCCATATCACTTACAGGATAGGATCAAGCCCTTTGTGGCACCTTTTCTATACATGACTTGAGTTAGGAGCAACCCCTCTGTGGCACCTTTCTCATGTCTTTCTGGGTTTGGAGTAAGCCTTTGTGCACCATTCTCATGAAAATCTATCTTTGTAGGTTTGGAGCAAGCCCTTCGTGGAACCATTCCTACCTTTGTGTATATGATTGGATCAAGCCATCAAGGCCCCTTTCATGTTACACAGGCAAGTTAGATTGGATTAAGTCTTTATGACCCCTTTCTAATAGCTAGAAAGATATAAATCCCTTAGTCGACATTCTTTCTAATCATCTAAGAGTAAGTACCCAGTCGACATCCTACTTTTGTGTACATGATTGGATCAAGCCATCAAGGCCCCTTTCATGTTACACTGGCAAGTTAGATTAGATTAAGTCTTTATGATCTCTTTCTAATAGTCAGAAAGATATAAGTCCCTTAGTTGGCATTCTTCCTAATCATCTAGGAGTAAGTCCCTAATCAGCATCCTACTTTTGTGTACTTGATTGGATCAAGCCATCAAGGCCCCTTTCATGTTACACTGGCGAGTTAGATTGGATTAAGTCTTTATGACCCCTTTCTAATAATCAGAAAGATATAAGTCCCTTAGTCAGCAATCTTTCTAATTATCTAGGAGTAAGTCCCCAATTGGCATCCTACTTTTGTGTACATGATTGGATCAAGCCAACAAGGCCCCTTTCATGTTACATAGATGAGTTAGATTGGATTAAGTCTTTTTGACCCCTTTCTAAGAGCCAGAAAGATATAAGTTCCTAGTCATCATTCTTTCTAATCATCTAGGAGTAAGCCCCCAGTTAGCATCCTAATTTTGTGTACATGATTGGATAAAGCCATCAAGGCCCCTTTAATGTTACAGTAGCGAATTATATTGGATTAAGTCTTTATGACCCCTTTCTAATATCTAGAAAGATATAAGTCCTTTAGTTTGCATTCTTTTTAATCATCTAGGAGTAAGTCCCCAATCGGCATCCTAATTTTGTGTACATGATTAAATCAAGCCATCAAGGCCCCTTTCATATTACACAAGCGAGTTATATTGGATTAAGTATTTATGACCCCATTCTAATAGCCAAAAAGATATAAGTCCTCAGTCAGCATTCTTTCTAATCATCTAGGAGTAAGTCCCTAGTCGGCATCCTACTTTTGTGTACATAATTGGATCAAGCCATCAAGGCCCCTTTCATGTTACACTGGCGAGTTAGATTGGATCAAGTCTTTATGACCCCTTTCTAATAGCCAGAAAGATATGAGTCCCCAGTTGGCATTCTTTCTAACCATCTAGGAGTAAGTCCCCAGTCAACATCCTACCTTTGTGTTCATGATTGGATCAAGCCATCAAGGCCCCTTTCATGTTACACAGGCGAGTTAGATTGGATTAAGTCTATATGACCCATTTCTAATAGCTATAAATATATAAGTCCCTTAGTCGACATTCTTTCTAATCACATAAGAGTAAGTCCCTCAGTTGGCATCCTACCCAAGAGTAAGTCCCCAATTGGCATCCTATTTTAAGGATTGGATCATGTCTTTAAGGATCCCTCTCCTCTTTTCAGCTAATTAGGATGGATCATTCCCTTAACAGCCCCATCTTATTAGCTAATCATATAGGAGTAAGTCCCCAGTTGGCATCCTATTTTGAGGATTGGATTATGTCTTTAAGGGCCCCCTTTCTTCTTTTCAGCTAATTAAGATGGATTATTCCCTTAATGGGCCCATCTTATTAGCTAATCATATTGGAGTAAGTCCCTAGTTGGCATCCAATTCAAATTTCTAAGGAATGGAATCAAGCCATTGAAGGCTCCATTTCTTTGGACTACTCAAATAGGATTAAGTCCATATGACCCATATTTTGTATTCAAAGTGTTGTGGATTAGGATCAAGAATTTCAAGCCTCTTCTCCCCAGCATAACTTTTGAGGATTGGATCATGTCTTTAAAGACCCCTCTCCTCTTTTTAGCTAACTAGGGTGTATTATGCCCTTAACAGCCCATCTTATTAGCTAATCATATGGATCACCACTATTCTCGAGTAAGAATAAGTCCCCCAAAGGCATTTTCCTTGAGGATAATGATTGCATTAGGGTTAGACCAATCTTTAGGTCTACTCCTAATAGCATTCCTCTCCATCCTAGAACATAATGAAAGTTAAGTTTCTAGGAATGAATCACACTCCAAAGCAAAGATAGGTATACAATTACCTATCTTTCACAATCAAAATCATAATAAAATTCAAATCAAAAATCAAAATCATGAATTGGAACCCCAAGATTATACTTGCATAATTGATCAACACAATATGTGCGGTTAATCCACGACACATATTGGGGGTCCATTTGTTGACCTCATTTTTGGATGAGGTTAATTTGACAGTTAAGAGATCCTAATCTCAAATAGGATTTTCTTAATTCAATATTTATGACACCTCACCTAATGTCCTAGAAAATCTTTATGAGTTTATTCTAACCTATTTGATATAGGTAAAATCAATCCAAATTTTTAATTTGGATTAGCTCAAATAAATCAAATTAAAATCAAATTAAAATGAATGAAAGGATCCAAATCCATTCCATTTGAATCAAATTGATCATTTGAACTCATTTGAAATCATTCTAACCCATTTAAGCTAAATGAGTTGAAATAAAATTAAATTTAAAATTAATTCAAATTAAATGGTTTAATCAAATCATAATGGTTTAAAGAATAAACTAAACAAATCAAAGGGTAAAGTTAACTCCAAATACTTTGCATCAAATCATTTGGTTGGATTCAAATTCCCTATGACAATTCAAATGGAATTAAATCTAATCTCAAATCCATTTTTAAGATTAATTTGGGCATATCATACTTTCATCCAAACTAAGATGATAATGCCATATTGCATGGAAATAATAAAAGAAAAATAAAAGAAAAATAGGAATTAAAAATGGGAAATAAAAAAAAGAAGAAGAGAAATGCTAATTTCCTTCTTCCATCTCTTCCCATGCAAACTCCCTTCTTCCCACCTCATCCACTCCAAGACAAAAGCCACCTCTTAAAAGGTGGTTGCCTTGAAGGAAATTAAGGCAAAGGCAAACCTCCAAGAGTTTTCCTTAATCATAGCCAACCAAGGGAAGAAGAAAGAGAAGAGGAAGAGGAGAAGGTGTGCTCGACACAGTATGGAAAATAAGCAAGGAAGCTCTATAGTTGGGTTGTGAACACTCCAATGTATTCACAAGACCAAGGGGAGTTGATCTCACACCTTGACTGGCCTTGCCGCCGCCGGTGGCCGGAGTTCAACTTTTAAATTCCTCCTTATAGAGCTTTCGGCCAAGTGAGGAAATCAAAAAAGGAATCTCTAAACTTGGGCTGTGAACACTCCAATGTATTCATAAGGGAAAAAGGAGTAGATCTCACACCTTGACTGGCCTTGCCGTCGTCGGTGGCCGGAGTTTGATCGTCAAATTTCTTCCTTATGGAGCTTTCAGCCAATAATGGAAAGTGGGGAGGGGAGGCATATTCCTTCCCCATTTTCATTCTAAAAGCTTTGCCAAAGCTAGGGAAGAAGATCCCGACCATGACTTGGCCCTTGTCATGTAGATTCAAGAAAGCCCCTCCAATGGTGAAATCTAAGATATGGATTTTCACCTCAAATTGAAGCTACCAACACGTTCCAGAGCTTGTCACCATCCAAAAAAAAATCCTACCCAACCTCCTTGCCACCGACAAGCCAGAAAACAACCAACGCCACCTTAAATCAAGCGTGCATTAGTCTAGGGAACAATCCATAGGGAGGAAAGCCATCAAACTTTGTGCACACATTCGTTGAGTCGAGGTGAAGCGAACGGGATCAGTCTCACCACCGGTGATCGCCAAAATTTGGGTATGCATTTCTCCCTCTCTTTATGCCGTTAGTTTTAGAGCTTTGTGAAGAAAGTTGGATCCAATTATATGGATAGACCCTAATTCGATCCCTGATCATTTTGGGATCGAAATCAGTGCTTAACTCACTGACGATCACCAGATTAAAGAAATCACTTTTCTTCACGAAGCTTCGAGATTTAATCACCATCCCATCCTTCATTGGACGACATTTAGCGACGTTGATTTCATCCTTTGGATCGTGATATTCGACCATCCGATCTTTGACGACGTCCGAGCAATCCCACATTTTAACTTATGCCAATGGGAGCAACATTATAATTACCCTCAAATTAATAATCCAATTAATTTGAAACTTTAGAGAAATGAAATTAAGCTTAAAACATACCTTAGAAAAATTTTTGAGGATTTAATTCTCTGAATTCAAGGAAAATTATAATTTCATGTGTTTAACCTTTAAATTAATTAAATTAATTACCTTTTAATGAAATAATTAGAAAACTTTAATCTAATAACCTTAAATCAACATAATAAATATTAATGAACATCAGAATACTAATTAAACCTAATCAAACCTATATGAACCTAATAGATCACTAATTAACTCAACTAGGTAATTAAAGAATTAAATAATTCAATTAAATGACCTGAACTTAATTAAATCATAATAAATCAATTAGTTAACTAAAAATTATAAATAAACCCTCATTGGAAAGGTATTTCAATGAAGAATAAGTGAAAAATAAAATCCCTTAATGAATCTTAATAAATTAGGCTTAATCAAAGGTTTTAATGAAATAATTAAAACCTTAATTACACCTTAAGTATATATCAAATCAAGCTAAAACATTAGGAATATAAAATTGGCATGTAACCCTACTTACCAAAAATATTTTAAGTCCAAATGATCTCTGGATTAGGAGTTTTCAAATTTCTAAATCCCTAGGTCAATGTGAATCAAATATTAGGTTAATTAAATTAATTAACATATTAAATAAAGTGGTAATTCAAACTAATCTCTATCAAACATCAAAAAATTATTAGAAAATTTCTCTAAATATCCTAAGTCAATTAAAGTGATCAAATCCAATCTTAGGTTAATGAAATAAAACCTTAGGTTAATAAAATTATTACTTAACTTAAATCTCAACCTTTGAATCAATGAAGTTTAATAAAATCATTCAACTCTAATAAATTTAAATAATCAATCTAAAACCTAGGCTAATTAAATTAGATGAAATAATTAACCTAAGTGCTTTAGGTTAAGCATAATCCATGAACAAACCTAAGGTACTAATTCATTTTAGTGGACTTAAAACTTAAGCTTACAAATTCATAATTTAATAACTTAAGTTAAATTGAATAAAATCAAACTCCTTAAAATAGCATAAGCTAAATCAAATAAAACCCATACAACTTAATTAAAAATGAAACAAATCATAACTTAAATAAATCAAATAAATTAAATCAAATAAAGCAATTCAAACAAATGAAATAACATAAATCAAACCCAAACATAAATAAAATCAAAGGGGTAATTAAAATACTTAAGGATTTTATTTAGACTTTTGGAAACTTCATTAAGATTTAGGATGTTGAATGGAATGAGCTCCATCCAAAAATGGAATCATTCCATTCTTCATTCTTGAAAACCTATACAACTTTAACCAAATAAAATGAACATAAAAATAGAAATTAAATAACTAAACCATTTGAATTGAAACCAACCAATGGTAAAAATTAAACAAATTCAAACTTGAAATTAAAACTTGAACTTAAAGGCCTAGCAAAGCCTTGCCACAAAAACCCCACTTCGACACACACTAGATTACTTAGGTCACGAACTCTAGATCTAGGTTAGATCATTCTATGATTTTCTTTTAATCTCCTGTGATATGTTGTGTTGTGCTTCACATGTCTGTGTGGTATATCGCTTTAGAATGGATTCCTAGGCTTGTTTGTTCATTAGATTAGATGTTAGGGCATTCTTTCTAGATTTAATAATATTTTCTACAAGGGATTATTTTAAAGGGATCGTTATGATAAATAAATCAAAAAATTATCATTTGCTTGCAGGTGCTGAAAATCCCTTAACATAGTCCATAGGACAGGTGGGCTTGGCAAGCAACTAATACTAAACCCGTATTTTTATGAAATATAAACTACTTTGTGTGCTGTGTGTATTTCCTAACATCAATTTTACAGGGCTTAGTACCTTTTTTTTATTTTAAATGTAAATTTGAGCTTAGAATTAGGTTAGGATCTATGGGGTCTAGGATTAGTAGGAGCTGACCTAACTAGGAGATGGTGCGGTGGTCGCCTGTGGAGCCTGATGGATGTCTCTGAAGATGGAGACTTTCTTGGAAAGAGGACCCATAGATCTAAACTTGTAGTTCTAGACTGGGTGGCATAAGGGCAGAACTCAGCTCGCATTTTTCTTTCTTATGGGTGTACAAGACCATCGCATTCATTTTTTTATATAATTTAATTTGGCTTGATTTATTTTGGGTGTGCAATAGAAACAACATGCTTTTCCTTAGTTTCTTTCTGTGCTATGTTTGTGTTGTGATGAATGCCTAGATGTAGGCTCATAGGATAAACTAAATTTTCTATCCAACTAAATCAATTGAAATATAAAAATAAATACAACTCATAATCTTCATATAAAACCTAGGCCATTAAAGCAAGATAAAATATGTAGCAACCCCTTAATTGGATGTTTTAATATCATGCATAAATCATATTATTTCACACTTGATTAATGAAGGACTTCCATCCTTGCTAGAGAACTTGGCTTGACCTTTGAGAGCCTATGATGAAAGTACACCTTCTTCTATTCTGATTTGGCCCATAATCTTTTTCTAATTGCATACATTAGGCATAAATTGTATTCCTATGACCTAAATGAATCTTGAATCAAAAATTATAAAAATTTGAAAAATATGCATTAGTTAGGTACATTTTCATACCCTACATAATCTTAGGGATTAGGGAGTAAGTCTAAGTTCATAGATTTCTTTCCTAAAATTGCAACAGCCTAGCCATCTTGCATTTATATAACTTAGCCTTATTGTTTTAAAATGCGCTTAGGTGGTGTGAGCTGGCAAACTTCCCCAAGCAGGTTGTAAGTCCAGAAGAATCAAGGATAGGTTAGTTCCCTCAAGTGAGGAGAATGGCTAATGATTTCCATGGATAGAACTAAGTCGAGCATCTGGCATGTGTAAGAAGCACCTGTAGACTAGGTTCTGAAGCATTCTTTTTAGCAATAAGTCTTCAACCCTAGGCATTTCTGCGATTTTGTGCTGCTAGAATCTAGGCCCTAAATGTTTAAGAAAATGATAACTTAAATTCTAAAATTAAATCCAAAATTTGATTCTGAATCATAGGATAGATGAAATGTCTACTGGGCTTCCCAGTATCAATAGACATTTCCTACTTTTTCCCATTTGACTCATGAAAATAACTCTCTCCAATTTGGACCTTTCCTAATTGAATTTCTTAAAATTAATCCTTTGAAAGCTACCTTAGTAGTCTTTAGGAATAACTACTTATTTCTTTAATCGAGAGTATTCTTAAGAAGAGATCCTTCCTAAGATGTAATTAACTATAGAGGCTTACCTTTATAGGGAACCATGATCCCAAGATAAAATAGACCATGTTCTACTTTTCCATGTAGTTTAGAGGAAAATACTCTGGTACATGAAAGACCCATTTGCCTTAGGAGTCTTTTATTAAAATGATTGAATCCATTACAGAAGAGCATGTTTATCTTTTGAGATAATATGCTTTTTCCTTAATGTCATATTTGGTCATCTAAATAAAATATTCCTAAACTCTATGTGGTGTCATTTCTTTTCTTTATTCTAGAGAAAACACCAACAAACTTAACTCAGATCCTTTCAAGGATGAGCGGCGTATCTAAGATGTTTATCTCAAACTTGACAGGGAGATGCAAGCCATTCTCAGCACTTGTTAAAAAGGATGCCAAGCTCAAGTAGGCTGACAAGTGCCAGCAGGCATTCAAAGACATCAAAGAATACTTGGTGAAGCCGCCAATTCTAGCAGCCCCTATCCCAAGCAGGCCACTCATCCTATACACTGCTGGATTGGACAACTATCTCGGTGTACTATTGGCCTAAGCCAATGACGATTGGAAGGAAAGCACTCTCTACTACCTCAGCCGACGGCTGATCCCTGCTGAAGCAAACTATCCACCTATTGAGAAATATTGCCTAGCTTTAATCTTTGCATCTCATAAGCTACAACACTACATGCTTTCTCATAAGGTGAACTTAATCTCTCAAGCCAATCCACTGCAGTATGTCATGACACGACCAAGCTTTCCAAACATTTGGCTCATTGGTCCATGATTCTCTCGCAGTTCGATATCACATTTATACCCCCTCGACACGATAAAAGGACAGGCACTAGTAGATTTCTTAGTAGCACACCCACTTCTTGTTGATTCTTCGCTTAGTGAGGATCTCCCCGATGAACAAATCATGAACTAAGGGGAGGCCAGCAACCGCTGATGGGAGATGTATTTTGATGGTGCTGCTTCTTTTCTTAAAGTTGAAGCACCACGATCTATTCTCCTAGGAAAGGCAGGGGTAAGAATAGTTGTTCTAACTTAAAACTACGATGTGATGAGATTCTCATACTATCTTTCCAACCCCTGTACCAACAATGAAGTTGAGTATGAGGCTTTGATTGCCGGTCTGGAGTTCCATCACTATCAGTGTCAAGAGCATCAACATCTTTGGGGATTCTCAGTTGATTATCAACCAGATTGACGGGTCCTACCAGGTTCTCAAGCCCAAGCTTTATCATTACTACGAGTATACCATGAAGCTGTTGGACCAGATTTCTGAAGTCACCATCTACAAGGTTTCTTGAGCAGAGAACATAGTAGAAGATGCCTTGGCCAAACTTGCCAAAGAGTTGGCATGTCCAAAAGATGAGTCTGTTTTAATAAGGGTCTAAAATAGACAAGTCTTATCCCTTATTGATGTTGAACTCATCGAGAGACTTTCTCTTGAAGGAGAGGTTGCAATTTCCAAAATGGACAAGGAGCTAGATTGGAGGCAACCATTAATAGATTCCTTGAACACGAAAAACTACCTCAAGAGAAACCATAAGCCCATCAGGTGAAATAGAAAGCTCTCTCCTATGCTCTTGTTGATGGCATCCTGTATCGCCAGTCTTTTGACCAAATGTGGTTATATTGTTTAGACAAACACGAAGCTCATGGAATTATAATCGAAGTGCACTCAAGTCTATGTGAAGCACATCAATCCGGTCTGAAGATGAAGACGAAGATCAAAAGACTTGGATACTGCTGGCCTTCGATGATTATAGATTGGATGGATGTATCTAGGAGATGCCATCAGTGTTAGGTGCACGATGTGGTCCTCCACCAACCACCCAACATTCTACACTCTACATTGGCTTCATGACCATTTGAGTGTTGGGGTACCGACATTGTAGGCTCGATCGATCCTCCTTCTTCAAAGGGGCATCGATTCATCTTAGCTACCACCGACTACTTTTCCAAGTGGGTGGAAGCCATCCCACTTAGAGAGGTCACAGCTCACCATGTGCTTCAATTTTTCAGGAACTATATCATATATAGGTTCGGGGTGCTCAACAAATTATATCCAATAATGGTATTGCATTTAAAAGCATGAAGATCAACAGCTTTCCAGAAGACATGGTAAATATTAAAGATACTCCACCATCTACTACCTTAGAGCTAATGGTCTAGCAGAAGAATTCAACAATACTCTTACCCAGATACTGAAGAACACTCTTGATGACAACAAATGACAGTGCAATGAGTAGTTGATCGAAGCTTTGTGGGCCTACCGCACCACATACTAAACTTCAACTCAGTTTACCCCATATTACTTAGTGTATGGGTCTGAAGCCGTTCTTCTTTTAGAAGTTCAACTCCCGTCACTAAAGATAGCATTGGGTAACAAGATCACTGCAGAGCAAAATGGAAAGTTGTGGTTAGAAGAGCTCAAAAGTTTGGAGGAGAGCCGCCTACGGGCATGCCATAACCTCGAGTTATACCAGGCCAAAATGATTCAAGCTCACAACAAGCTAGTCCGCTCTAGGTATTTTCGAGTAGGAGAAATTGTGTTAGTCCTAAGGAGACCAATTGTTGCCCGTCAAAAGATGGAAGGCAAGTTTGAACCCATTTGGGAAGGCCCTTATGTCATAGAGAAGGCCTACCAAGGAGGATCTTATCAGCTTATTGATTGTAAAGGGAACATCTGATGCTTCCAATTAATGGGCTCTATCTAAAGAAATATTACCCATGAAACAAAACTTGTTTGAAAAATAATCCTTAATAAAAAGAACAAAATTTGATTTCATTCATCAAATCTTCTCTTCTTTTGAAGTGTTGTTTGCTTGCCTTGCGAATCCATCGTGATGTATTTAGGGTAGGTGTAAGAGTCCCCCAGTGACATCCTATCCCTCTTCCACAACACATACATAATCTCCTAACGCTTTTAGAATAGGTGTAAGAGAACCCGATAGGCATCCTATTTTTATTAGCATAACTAAGTTAGGTTTGAGAGAACCCAAGCCTCATCCTTTCTTAATGGGAATTCTTGTTGCCATCTGTGGCACCATTTCATAATTCCCCAGCATGTTTTAAGGTAGGTGTAAGAGTCCCCCAGAGGCGTCATTTTCTTTTTAACACATGCACAACAACAAACACAAATATTTTGTCTTGAGCTATTTGATGTAGGTGCAAGCCCCTTGTAGCACTCACTCATTAGCTGCTTTAGATCAGGTTAACATGCTACCTCGCTAGTATGTCACCCTAGTGGTCACTTATTTGGAAGATGTGAGTCCTAGTGCTTTCTTCCTAATTTAACCATTGTAAACTTACAAGCGCCTTGTTAGTGTGGTAGTATTTATTGCCCAGCCAGTGAGCTACCTCATGATTGGCTTTTCTTAAGAAGATGTGAATCCCTGTGCCTTCTGCTTGAACTAGCCATCATGCTCTAACTAAGTCGAGTATATTTGAGGTTTAGGATAAGTCCCCCAGAGGCTCCTTTCCTCTTGACTACTTTTGAGATGATATAAGTCCCCCAGTGGCATTCACTCAGCAATTGCCCTAGGTCAGATAGCATATGTCGAGCCGATGATAAACTATCCCAGCTAGTTCCACTATGAGGATGTGAGTCCCCAGCTTTCTTCCTAGTCGATTGCAAACCCGACGGCACCTTAGGTTGGTTGATGTTCACTATGCTGATAGCGACTCACCCGGTGAGTACACCACTCTTGGTAGATGTGAGTCCATAAGCTTTCTCCTTAAGTTGGACACTGAATACCTATTGGATATATGACTAGCCATGTCATTTTCTCTAGGGTGTTGGATTAAGCCCTTACCTGCCCCATCTCCTACAGGCACTTTATTTGGATCAAGTCCTTTGTGACCCCATTTAGACATTACTCGGGTTACTTTTGGATTGGACAGTTCCCCTTTCATAGTAGACACCCCTGTGGTTGGAAAATTTATTCAACAGATGTGCAGATTCTCCCTTGGTTCAGTAAATCTGAGATAGGTCTAGGCTAATATAAGCTCCTTCTCAATTTTATCCCTTGCAAACTAATAGAGTCCACGATAAATAAACTAAAATAAATTAAATAAAAATAAATTTACTTGTGGATTAGGAATTCAAGCCCCCAAAGGGCCCCTTCTCCCAAGCAAGCATCCTATCTTCAGGGCAGTGCCAGCAGAACTCCCTATAGGAATTGCCTAACTTCCTGAGTTGAGATAAATCCCCATGTCGGTACTCACTCCATAATCGCCCTTAGGTCAAGTTTGATTTATTTTGCCACAAACAGGTTACCCCGACAGTCATTCCACTTTGGAAGATATAAGACTATGACGCATTCTTTCTAGCATGATTGTCACAAACCAATGGGCAGCCCTAGGTCAGGTTCGATTTATTGCTCAAAGCAACCGATCGCCCCAGTGGTCTATCTAGTGGGAGATATGAGTCCCTGAGCTTTCTTCCCTCTAATTGATCATTGCAAACTGAAAGGCACTCCTTTGGTTGGATAGTTCTTCCATCGATCGGGAAGCTACTCCCTTTAGTTCAGTAAATCTAAGACAGGTCTAGGCTTCTATAAGCTCCTTCTCAGTGTGATCCATCACAAATCAATAGAATCCATCAAAATAAAATAAATCTAAAAATGAAATTAATCTTGACTATTCTTTGAGTTGATCTAAGTTCCCCCCAGTGGCATTCACTCAATAGTCAGCCCTAGGTCGGGTTCTATTTGTTGCCCAAGGCAACTGATCACCCCAATGGTTCTTTATTTCTAAACGATGTGAGTCCTCATGCTTTCTTCTTAAGACTTGACCTTTGTATACCAAAATGCATTTCCCTTTGATTGGATAGTTCTATCTTGTGATTGGTATACTACTCCCTTTGAATTGATAAATCTGAGTTAGGTCTAGGCTTTCATGGCCCCTACTCAGTGCAGTTCATTGCAAACCTATGGGATCCATCAAAATCAAAATAAACCAATTAAAAAATAAAATTAGTCTTGGCTATCTTTGAGTTGATCTAAGTCCCCCAGAGGCATTCACTCAATAGTCAACCATAGGTTAGGTTCAATCTATTGCCATGCAAATAGATCACCCCAGCAACTGGTCTATACTTTGGAGGATGTAAGTCTACTATGCTTTCTTCCTAATATAGCTATTATATACTGAAAGACATTTTCCCTTTGGTTGGCTAGTCCTCCTATGTGTTTAGTAGACTACCACTTTGGATCGATAAATCTAAGTCAGGTCTTAGTCTCCATAGCTCCTACTTAGTGCAGTCCATCGCAAACTAATAGGGTTCATCCTAAAAATTCAAACCTAACAAAAATTAAAACAAATTCAACTCTCTTCCCTAGCGAAACAAATTAGATCTTTTTCTCCTCAATGAGAATCAAATCAAACCTTTCATCCTCTTTTGGATGACTTGAATATACTTCTATAGTGGAAGGTTCACACTCTATCCCTTAGTAGATTCTTCCCTCTCTCTTATGTCTTGGGTAGAGCCACATTGCACTAAGTTCTAGATTCTTTTTTTCCTTGGGTTAAGAATAGATTTTTTCTGTTAGTGCTTGTGATCTCTCGGTGTTGTTGAACATTTCAATCAACACTAATACATGTGGTGTTTGTTGTCAGTCACACAACACCTATTGGGCGCCCTTTATTGACCTCAATTTTAGAATTAGCTCTAAACACCTCCATCTTAGATATAGAACTCCTCTTAGATTTTAAGAGTTCCTTAGTCTTAAGATACATCTAGTGATTAGGTGGACACTCAACCTTTCCCTAGAGACTTAGAAGAGTTAGTCATAGGAATAGGTCATGCCTTAGAGGTGTTAGGAAAACTTCCTACCTTCAGCTTAAATCATTCCTCACTCTCCTTCTTTCAAGTCAAACTCAAAATCAATTCTATTTGATCTCCTCAAAATCCAAATCAATTCCAAGGTTGAACTCCATATGATTGAAATCCATGATTGAAATCTATGACTGAAATCCATGATCAAAATCCATCAAAAATTCCTAAGTCCAAATTTTGCCTAAGTCCCTAAGTCTCCCTTAAGGACTTAACCAAAATTATGATCTAAACATAATCAAATCTTTAAGATTTTCCCATGATCCATTTATATTTTCATTTATATTCACATATATAAATGAAATATAAATTCAAACCCATCAAATTAAATTCCAAATTTAAATCCTTGAAATTTTCCTAAGTCCCTTAATTTTCCATTAAAGGACTTATCCAAAATCTTGATCAAACCTATTCAAATCCTTGGGATTTTCTCAAAAATCATTTATATCCTCATTTATATTAATATATATAAATGAAATATAAATATAAATCAATCAAATCAAGTTCTCAAATTAAATCTCTAATTTAAAAATTTCCTAAGTCATTAATTCTCCATTAATGGACTTAGCCTAAAGCTTGATCAAATCAATTCAAACAAATGGGATTTTCTCAAAAATCATTTATATTCTCATTTATATTCAAATATATAAATGAAATATAAATATAAATCAATTAAAGCAAATCATCAAATTAAATTCCCAATTTAAAAATTCCTTAAGTTCATTAATTCTCCATTAATGGACTTAGCCTAAATCTTGATCAAACCATATTGAAGTCAAGGGATTTTCTCATAATTCATTTATATCTTCATTTATATTCACATATATAAATGAAATATAAATATAAATCAATCAAACCAAATTCAATAATTCAAACTCTAAACTCCAAAATTCTGCTAAGTCCCTTAAATCCTTCTTAATGGACTTAGCCCAAATCATGATTAAACCACTTCAAATCCTTGAATCTCATGATCCATTTATATTCTCATTTATATTTACATATATAAAGGAAATATAAATTTAAACAATCAAAACCAATTCTAAAAATCAAACTCAAATCAACTCAAAATCAAACCTAAGCCTTTCGAGTCAAAATCTTGAACTTAGCCAAATCAATTTCAAATCAAGCCAAACTCTTGATTTTCTCTCATGATTCAATCAACCCTACAATTATGAGCTCATATATAAATCCAAACTTCAATCACTCAACCAAAACCTAGTTCAAAAATCAAAGCCAAAACCCTTTCATGTTCTTCCATTGAATATGAAATTACCAAATGGATCAAAACCCATTTGACTTTAGACCACTTGTAAATGGATTTATATTTTAATCATAAGTCCATATACAAGATCAATCAACTTCAAATAAAGCTTTGACAAAGCCATGACCCTCTTAGGCTCACTTGACCCAAAGTGACCTAAAGTACCCTTATGAGCCAAATTTTGATCCTAACCAAATTAGATTGAACCAAACTTATATATCCCTCTCACCATGATCAACAATCATCATGGGATGATCAATCAATCAAATTGGGTTAAACCAAGTCAAGCTTAAGGGTTGACCAAGTCAACACTTAGGCTAAAATGAAACCTAACAACCAAATTCTAGCATAGACCAAACTGATTGAAACCATTAATGTAAGTTCACTCATGACTTATGTTTGAACTTGACCAAGCCAACATTTGAGCCTAACCTAGCCCAATTGGCCACTTGACCCAAGTTGATCCATTTTGACATAAAGGGCCAAAATTTGTCAAAACTTGATCTAAGCCAAATTGATCCAAACCAATGGGTCAAGTCCATTCTAAATCACTTGTGGAACTTGACCAAAGCCTCAATTGGCCAACTAGACCTAACCTAGCCTAATTGACCTTAGACCCAACATAACCTAAAGGGGTCATGTTGAGCCTTTAGGTCATGATGAGCCAAAATTGAACCTAACCCAAATTGATTGAAAAAAAATATACCAATCCACTCCATATGACCAACCAAACCTAAACATACCCTTGACCTAACCCAAATAGGTCAAATGGGTCAAATGGGTCAACTTGACCCATTTGACCTAAATGAGTCATATGAACCAAAAGCTAACCTATACCAAATTGAACCTAACCAAAGGCACCAAAATATTCAAATGGTCATATGAACTTGACCCAACCCTTGGTTAGACCCAATTTGACCTATTGGTCAACTTGACCCTAGTTGGCCCATTTTGACCTAAATGGGTCAACATGAGCCAAACCCTATCAAATGGATTCCAAATCTATTGAAACTTGGCCCAACCTATTTTCTCCACATACCAAACATACCCAAATTGAAAAAATAGCAAAATTACCATTTTACCCCTAAGCCATAGAACAAATTTTGGCCTAGCCCATGGGTATTTTGGTCATGCACTCATCACAATCACTTGAGGCTCTCCTAAAACCTCAAGGGGACCTAGTGATGAGTGATGCACCCAACCCAATGGGTTTGAGTCAACCCATTTGGCCCATGGACCAAACCCGACCACCCATGGCCAAATTGAAAATTCAAACTCCCTTCAAACCTCAATTGGATGCACATGGGAGTTAGCCTTCCACTCCTCTGGCCAAATCGACCATGTGCACACCTCTAACCACTCAAACAACCCATCCCATTGTGTCAATTGGATCAATACAGCAAGCTTGTGCTCGACCAACCGATTGCCATAGGGGGAGATATACTCCCCCTAATCCCCTAAAATTTTCATTGCCACTTGATCGATTGGAGCCTAAGAACTCTTAGAAACCTTCACAAAGCTTTCCCAAGGTGCTTATAGAAGATTGAGAATTCCCATTCTTCAGTTTTGCACAATGCAAAACAAGGGAGCTCACTTTGATTCCTAATTTTCTCCACACTTGATCCCACTTAAATTTCTTCTACACTCATCATCCAAGGACCAATTCGAGCTTGCCTAAGCATCCAATTAAGTTCTAGAGGCAAGGGGAAGATCAATTCGATAAAAGCCGCAAGGGAAGTGAAGAGGAGTTGGTCCACCCATTCATCCACTCAACCTCAAGAGCTAGGAACTTCAACAGGGCATCGTCTCCACTAGACGAACCTAACTCATCGATACCGAGCATCGGTGATCACCTCTGGCGAGGTTAGTGAATTTTTGACCACTTAGGCTAAGGGGTGTTGGTCTTTTGTGAAAGAAATTTCCATTTCATGTAAAATTCACTGTTGGATTGGCCGCTTCGGTTCTTTAAATTGTGTGGGTTGAGTCTTGATTGAATCCATGAAGGATCGGGTTCGAATCTCCCCTTAGATTGTGAACGGCTCACATTAATCCTCAGGGAAGAACTCAGCCCATCTCAGCCGTCCATCCATGCATTTTTAGATGGATGGCTGAGATTATTTTCCATGTTTTATATACCTTATCTGATTTTGAACCATGGGTGTATCCTCAGTCGTCCGATCTTTGATCGGACGGCTAAGGATAAAAGTATGGCTCTGCCGCTGTTCCCCTGATGCGACAAGTTATATGGGGGCTCACAATATGATGCATGTAAAGCGCGCTGACCACCGCTGCCACGCGTAGCACCATGAGCGGTATTAACCTAGGATTAGTTAGGGATTAATCTTAATTTTTAATTAATTCAAAAACCTTTGAAAAATCATAACTCAACCTAGAAAAATTAGAAAAATATGAGGAAAAATGCTATGGATAGATAATTCCATCTAAAATATTATAAAATTATTTTCAATGCATTTTGATTTCCCTTTTTCTCTAAATTTGGGTTTCTTTGGGAATGTTAATTAGCTAATTATTCTCTAATTAAGTCACCAATTAATCTCAAACTTCTAGAATTCATTTTAGGGGATGACCTCTACCTCCACTAATTTTCTTAAGAGTTATTGAGGCCTTGATTAGGAAAATTGCTAGCTCATTCCCTTTAAGGGTAATTAAGGTACAATTAGTTGTTTTTCTCTATGATTAAGTTGGATTAAGGTTAGATATAGTGAGTAGGGGTTTTATGGAATAATTTTGGGGTATTTCCCCTAAGCTATTTCCTAAACCCTTTTCTTTTCTTAATCCCTTCTTAATTAAGGGTTAATTCATTTATTACGCCTTTAAAAATTTTTTTAAAATTTCTAAAAATCTCCAAAACTTAATTTATCTACCTTGGGTAGATGCTTAGGTGTTTAATAGCCTAATTCTAATTAAGGAAATTAAACCCCCTTTCATAAGTGTGAAGGGGTGTTTTAAAAGTACTTAAGCTAAACCCCTTTAGCTTAATTAACTTTTAATTATGAACCAAATTGTATTAGGCCTTTTCATTACTACGTGCATTTTCAAATTTACATATTTTGTGGGTTTTATTTCATCTCATTGGCTCATAATTACTTAATTAATTTTTTTAAGGTGGTGCAGGTAAGGGTTAATTAAGTCACTTAATGCATACCTTAACCTAATCTACACTTAAAATGGATTTAATTATCTAAAAATTAAAATAAAATACAAAACACACATGAGAATGGGTTAGGAACAGTAAACTCATCTCACCTTTTCAAAATTAAATCAAACTTCAAACTAAACAAAAATCATTTTGAAATTCACTTTGATTTATTCTAAGTTTTCTTATTCTTTAAGAATGTCTTTAGGAATTAAGCAAAGTGAGTTTTCTTATATGGTTATATTGCTTTAGATCTTTCCCAACATGTTAAGTTGTATGTCATGTGATTCATGCATTCATATTTCCATGTTTCAAAATTTTAAAATGAAATTATTTACCCTATGTCAAATGTGCATGTGTAGGCTAAAGTAAAATATGAGTGGCTATTATCACTACTAAATCCAAAGTATTTTTAAAACCTATAAATGAAACATCAAATCTGAAAGTGTGTTATTCATATATTAATTATTAGCTTGCATGTGATGACTTATAAAGTCATGTTTAGTGTATCCTTACCTTCCTTTCTTATGTTAGCATAGTTTTGAATAAGGGTTGGTAAGATGTAGGGTTCATTTGAGAAGAACCCAACACTTACTTAATTCTATACCTTATTCATCACTATGCCATCATCTAAGAAGGATTTCTTACACTTACATGAATAAATTGCATAAATAAAAATGAAACTATTAAACAACTTTTGCATATTCCTTCTTCATTTCATTTCTCTTATATTCATGTTAATACATAAGGAAAGTGGTATATTAGTCTGGATAATCTTGAGGTTGCGAGGCTTTAAGTAGTCCTAAGTAGGTCTTGTACTTGACACCTATGGTTAACAATGACGCTATACTCACGTATGCCTTTCTTATTTTCATATGTATATGTGAAATTTTGGAGAAAGAAAACCATTTCTATTTAAGAAAAATCATGCATCTAAATCTTCTAAATTTTCTTAAATGGATTACTTAGCATGCATCATAAAGTGTGTTAATTATCTTCATTTGCATGTATAGATATGGTTAGGGTCCATCCATATGTATGTTATATATGTTGGGAAAGAATTGAAGTAATGTATGTTATGTGAATTATGATTCATTTTTCTTAATCTTAAAATGCCTTTCTTTTTGGATAGGTTTATTTAGAGTCAATCTAAACTTAGGATTAATTAAAAATTTTAATCAAAACATTCACCTAAATGAAACTAAAATGTGAACTTACCTTAGAAATTACTTAAGGATCAGGGAAGGAAAGAGAAGTCCTCTTCTCTTTCCCTCTCTTTATAACTTAGTAATTAATTGTATGTTTCACTTACACCAAATTAGAAAATGAAATAAAATTAACCCAAAACACTTAAACAACTTATATGAAACCCTCCTCTAAGTTGAATATGTTCTTCACACTTAGAAAATTCAAACCTAAAGTCCTAAGCTAAGCATACCACACAAACCTCCAAAGCACACACATTAGCCTAAGTCACCACTTCTAGCTTTAGGTTAGGTCGGTGCGTGGCTTGATGTTATATTTTGTTTTGTGATGAATATTTTATACTGGATGTTAAGGTGTATGCTTGTAGAATGAATGGTACGACGTGCTTAGTCTAACTATTCTTTTTTACAGGGGAATGTACTAAAGGGGCGCTATCATAAATAAAAATATAAATGCTTCATGCTTGTAGGTGCTTATACCCCTTAGCATAATCCATAGGCTAGGTGGACTTAGTCACTCATGTGTGGGGTGATAAGTCCAATATACATGCTTGGGATTTGTGTGGTGTGATTTGACTAACCTTTATTTTACAAGTGTTAGTTAGATTTATACTTTTCCTTTTCATGTAAAATTGTGTATATTTAGGATGTTGGAATGATTTGTTATGGGGGATTAGGATGAGAATTGCTCATAAGATCCCATCTTATGCACCATGTGAAGCCTTGGAGCATCTACCATTCACCATCCAAAGGAAGATCCATAGAAGAAAAGAAGAAAAGAAAATAAAAAGAAAGAAGAAAGAAGAATAAAGCTTGAAGACCCCCATAATAATGAATTCCTTTTGCTTAATTGTAATTCAATTTATTTGTAATACGGGTTGTATAAGGGTAGAGATCAGCTACCGACATTTGATATTTTTGGTCTTATGCGATGGTGCCCAACCACAAATGGCCATTTATTCTTTTTGTGCTAGTTTTATAAAATGATTGATGTTTATTTAACTTATGCATTAAGTGGCATGCTTTTCCCAGTTTCTTCCTTACTTTATGTATGGCCTGGATTGGATTAGGCTCTTTAAGGAAAAATAAATCTTTTACCCAACTTAACAATTCAAACTAAAACTAAACAACTCATAACCTCACCTAAAGCTTAGGATTAAAATCAAGATAAAAGAATTTGAAACCCCTTAGCTGGATGAGTTCTTTTCTTTATAATATCATGCACAAATGTATCTTATTTCACTCTTGATTGGAGGGCTTCCACCTTAGCCAGAGAACTCGGCTTGACCTTTGAGGGCTGTGGTGGAAACTCACCTCCTAAACTTCTAGCTGATTTTGGTCAATAATCTATTTTCTCATGCATTAGTCATAAAAAGTCCTATTAGCCTGAGTCAAAATTGATTGTCCAAAAATGATAATAAAATGAAATTTGAAATGCATTAGATTTAGGTCATTTGAAGCATGTCCCTTTATATGATCTAGTCTCTTTAGAGATTGAGTCTAAGGACTTAGTCTCTTTCTAAATAAAAATAGCCTAGCAATCTTGCATAAGCATAAAGACTTGCCTACATGTATTTAAAATCATAGGAGGAGTTAGTTGGTGGCCACCCCCAGGCGTTTGTAAGTCCAAGCTATCGGGTGGTCTATCCTCTCTTATGGAGGCAAACAAAATACCCATTTTTGCCTTAAATTTAGGTTGTGCTTCCAGCCCTCGCCGAAGCTCCCTAGATTTAGGTTTTGAGATTGCTTTTCCCCTTTGCGAGCCATAAGCATAATTCCTCACCTCTTAGGCATTTCTTTAATCTTGTGTTAAGGAATCTTAAGTCCTAAATTTCTAATTAAAAATATAACTCAAATAAACTAAATCAATTTAGAAAATATAAAACCCAATTTTAGGATAGTTTGAGATGCTCGCTAGGTTTCTTAGTATCGTGAGCATCTCATATTTATTCCTAATTTGGTTTTGATAATAACTCCTTCTTTTGATCAATCCCATTTGATCTTTAAAAAAATCAAACCAATCGATTAATAGTCCTTCCTATTAAAATCTTTAAAGATAATGATCATTTACCTTAATCGAGAGTTTTCCTAAAGGATCTAGTCCTTTAGGATGAAATTAACTATGGGGGCTTGCCCCTATAGGGAACTTAACGAACCTAATTTAAAATAAACCCTTTTTTACTTTTCCATATAAAGTAGGGGATGAATCTCTATTACATATGCAGACCCATCGTCCGTATGAGTCCTTATTGAGCTGATTGGTTCCATTAAAGGGTAGTGACTTCTATCTTTTGAGATAGTACATTATACCTTGATGATGTATACGATCACCTGAATAAGTACATTTGCAGATCTGTGTGGCATCTTACTAAGATGAATTTCTATAAGGTCTCTTCTTTCTTTTCTGCACAGATTTGAAATGCGACTCCCTAATAGAGATTTATTAACCAATAGTAATATATGTTTTAGACTAGATGTTAGGGTGTATGCCCATAGAATGAATGGTAGGACATTCTTAGTCTAACTATTCTTTTCTGTAGTGGATTGTGCTTAAGGGGCGTCATCATAAATAAAAATATAAACATTTTTTTGCTTGTAGGTGCTTTATACCCCTAAGCATAATCCATAGGCCAACTGGACTTAGTCACCCATGTGTGGGGTGATAAGTCCAATATACATGCTTGGGATTTGTGTGATTTATTTTAGCAAACTTTTGTTTTATAGGTGTTAGTTAGATTTCCACTTTTCTATTTCATATAAAAATTTGTATAATTAGAATCTTGGAATAATTATTATGGGGATTAGGATGAGCATTAGTCATAAGATTCTATCTTATGCACCATGTGAAGCCTTGGAACATCCACCTTCCAACCATCCAAAGAAGGAACCAAAAGAAGAAAGAAGAAAAAGAAAAGAAGAAAGAAAAAAAGAAGAAAGAAGAATAAAGCTTGAAGACCCCCATAATAATGAATTCTTTGCTTAATTGTAATTTAATTCATTAGTAATCCGGGTTCTATAAGGGTAGAGCTCGGCTACCCATATTTGATATTTTCAAGTTTGTGCGGTAGTGCTCGACCATAATGGCCATTTATTCTTTTTATGATTAGCTTTATAAATTGATTAATGATTTGTTTAGCTTTTACATTAAGTGACATACTTTCTCTAGTTTATTCCTTACTTTATGTATGGCCTGGATGTAGATTAGGCTCTTTAGGAACAAAATAAATCTTTTAACCAATCTAACAACTCAAATTAAAATTAAACAACTCATAACCTCACCTAAAGCTTAGGTTTAAAATCAAGATAAAATTATTAGCAACCCCTTAGCTGGATGAGTATTTATTTTGCAACATCATGCACAAATGCATCTTATTTTACTCTTGATTGGAGGGTTTCCACCTTTTCCCGAGAAACTTGGCTTGACCTTTGAGAGCCATGGTGGAAACTCACCTCCTCCCTTCTCACTGATTTTGGCCAATAATCTTCTTTCTCATGCATTGGTCATATGAATCCTATTAGCCTAAATCAAAAATAATTGCCCAAAATGAAAATAAAAAATGAAATTTGAATTGTATTAGATTTAGGTCATTTGAAGCATGTCCCTTTACATGATATAATCTATTTAGGGAGTGAGTTTAAGAACTTAGTCTCTTTCTAAATAAACAATATCCTAGCTATCTTGCATAAGCATAAAGACTTGTATACATATATTTAAAAGCGTATGAGGAGTTAGTTGGCAGCCACCCCTAGGCAGTTGTAAGTCCAAGCTGTCGGGTGGTTTCTCCTCTCTTGTGGAGGCAAACCAATTACCCATTTTCACCTTAAATTTAGGTTGTGCTTCTGGCCCTTGCTGAAGCTCCCTAGATTTAGGTTCTGAGGTTGCTTCTCTCCTTTGCGGGCCATAAGCATAATTTCTCGCATCTTAGGCATTTTTTTAATCTTGTGTTAAGGAATCTTAAGTCCTAAATTTCTAATGAAAAATATAACTCAAACAAACTAAATTAATTTCTAAAATGTAAAGCCCAACTTTAGGATAGTTTGAAATGCTTGCTAGGTTTCCTAGCATCGTGAGCATCTCCTACTTATCTTCTATTTTTGGCTTCAATAATAACTCCCTCTTTTGATCGATTCCATTTGATCTTTCAAAAATAAACTAATCGATCGATAGTCATTTCCTATTCAAATCTTCAAAGACAATGATCATTTACCTTAATCGAGAGTTTTCCTAAGGGATCCCATCCCTTAGGATGTAATTAACTATGTGGGATTGCCCCTATAGGGAACTTAATGAACCCAATTTTAAAATAAACCCTACTTTACTTTTTCATGTAAAGTAAAGGAAGAATCTCTGGTACATATGCAAACCCATCATCCTTAGGAGTCCTTATTGAGGTGATTAAGTCCATTAAAGGGTAGTGACTTCTATCTTTCAAGATAGTATACTATTTCCTTGATGACGTACCCAATCACCTAAATAAGTACATCTGTGGATCTACGTGGCATCCTAAAAAGATGAATTTTTATAGGTCTTATCTTTCTTTCTCCTCACAGATTTGAAGGTGACTCCTATAGGAATTTATTCACCATAATATGTGAATTTGGCCATTCTTCTTCTTAATTGGGACGACACTGGCTAACCAGGTAAGGTATTTTTCTTCCTTGATGAAATCAGCATCGACCAGTTTCTTGACTTCAGAAATGACCAGTTGTTCGATTTCTATTCGCATGTGTCTAGGAGCATGCTTGATAGGGTTAGCATTAGGTCTATTGCTAGTTTATGGACTGCTATGTCAGGAGATAATCTGGGCATCTCTTCATAGCTCCATGCAAAATAGTCTTTAAACTCAATCAATAGTTAAACTAAGTCATTGGTTTCTTCCTCATTCAGTAAGGAACTGATGCATGTAGGGCGTGGATTTCTTCTGTCCCAAGGTTGATTTCTTTGAGCTTGTCAATAGTTGAATGGATTTTCTCTTCAAATTCTAGAGGTGCATCTTTGATTTGAAGATCATCTGGATCATCTGAAGTTTCTAAACACACATCCTCATAAGAGTTAGTGTGGTTGAAGAAACCTATCAGACTTTGGATGATTGGTGACAACTAAGCAAGAATCATCATCATTGACTAGACCCACTGTACTGAATCCTAATTTTGATCTTGATTTTGCATCCCTGCCTCTGTTGTTCCATAGTTTTTTGAAGTACTCTGACTTATGCTTAGACCATGTATATGGAATCAAACCTTTCTTCGCAAGGTTAAGAACACAAGGCGAGTACCAATCAAAAAGTAATTCCATTAATTCTTATCCTCAAGTTTTACATCAACTCCTAGACTTGAGGATGATGATCCCAATAGGAATCTCTTCGGGTTGTCATTCATGGAAGACTTAGGGGCTTCCTTAACTACTAAACCTTCAAAATTTTTGAGAGGGAAGTGAGGTTAGTGCTAAGGTTCCTAACTATTGCTTGATAGTTTTACATAAACTTGATTCGAATACATTCTTGCTTTACTTGGAGGCCTGGTCTTCATCACTATTCGGCTCGAGTGTCACCTCCAATGAAATTGGCTAAGAGGGGTTGGTTGGTATGCTAATCACACGAGACTCATCCTCTGAGCTAGATTCCAGGTCTATGTGAATAGTAGGGGTATTCCTGTGAACTGGAACATAACCCCAGTTGGTTGGCTGCCAACCACGGGGTCATCCATCTCTGGAACTGCTCCTGTATCTGCCTCTGCCTCTACCTAGTGGAGGTCGAGTCATCCTACCCATATGTCTGTATGGTGGAATGAACTGTCCGTGGAATGTGACATGCGGCTCTACTTTTTCCTTGGTGTCCTTTTCTCGCTCACTTGTACTTTCATTTTTCTTTTCTTTTTCTTTTTTATTTTCTTTTTCTTCTATTTCTTTTTCTTTTGCATTTAAATTTTCACCAAGTTCACAAAAAAGGTATTTTAATTTTGAGGAAGATAGTAGGTCGCATCCTCATATATCTTGACCTGTCTAACTAAAAATGACTTTTCATCTCCTTTGACACAGTATTCAATTTCATCCCTTCTAAACTTGATGCACTGATGAAGGATCTTATTCTGATGTATCTAAGGCATACCTAGCAAAGCAATGAACGATGTATTCAAATCAATTATATAGAACTTGGCTTCAGTCTTCCAGTCACCTATTTCCAAAGGTAACACTATGGAACCTAAAGCCCTCTCTCCTTGTTCATTGAATCCTCTCAACATCATCCAATCTCCTCGGAGTGTAAAGATGTCAATCCTCAAGTAGGCAAGGGTCTTTAGACTCATAATGTTCATCAATTCACCTAGATCAACAAGAACCCGAGAAAGTCTGAATCTGCCCATATCCACTATAATGTAGAGGGGATGGTTGTGCTCCATGTCCCCCAGAAGAAGGTATTCGTCGGTGAATGTGACTCCTTGGGCTTCTCCTGAATAATGTGCCTCATCTCCAAAAGTGGTCAACTGAGCCAAGCATATCTCTAGATCAAGAAGAATATTGATTAATGATTCCCTAATTTCTTTAGATAAGATAAGGGCATCATATATGCTTAACTTAGCTAACAACTTCCTTATGTGAGCGGGGACATTATAGTCAACTCTGGGCTGATCCTCCACAAACATAATCAAGGGTGAAGTATCCTGTGGAGGGGCTTCTTGCTCATTAGTTCCAATGACTTTTTTCCCCTTTTCTTGAGGTGCTGCCCTAGGAGGTAGAACCTTGCCACTGTGGAGGTTAACTTCAGTGATCTCTTATAGCAAGTTAGTGGAAGATTCTACCTGCTCATCAGGCTCACCTACAGCCTCTCTTATTGGACCCTCAAAATCAGATGATTCCAAGTCTATCTCAAGAGGTGAACCCGTATAATTCAGAGAAGGAAAGTCCATCTCTGAATCAGAAAGAAGAAGATCAGAGTTGTTATAATTATTTAGACTTGAAGAGTTTTCTAAATGAGTAAAGTTAGATAACCCATCAGAAGTGACACAGATGTAATTCAAACTAGCTTTATTCCTCAATTTCTTGGATTTAGAAGGAGGTACATAGTAGAAATCTAGTAAAGTAAGTGGGGAGAGGGATTTGATACCCTCATCCACTGATACAAGATGTCTACTAGAAGAAGAGTTAGCTGAAATAGAAGTGTCGGCTAAAGTAGTAGTTGTAACGGTGGAAAGGAGACTAGGCTCGGTCAGTGGTTGCGCTACTTGACTATCCCGGGCAAGTGTGGGCTGTTGCTGTTGATCTCCCAGCTTCCCCAAGTTATCTTTCACAACTTGCAAACCTTCCTTGATGATGGAGGTTTGAGGTGCCTCAGGCACCTATAAGGAAAGTTTCTTGATTTTTGAAATAATCTTTTTAGAGGTTCAGGATAAGGAGATATCCAAACCTTCTTTGGTTTTGAGAGGATTGCATACACCCCCAAGGATTACCCTAATAGAACTGGATGTTTGTTCCCCTAGATATTCCTTTGGGATAACTATGGCACCTATCTTATAGCTATGCTCAAGCCAGTCCTTGAATATAAAGCAATCCTCCAAAACATGGCCTACCTGTGGTGGTAGGAGAAAAGTTAGGATCATTGCTCCTCCCCACTTCCTCCAGCTTCCTAGGCTCTAGTACCTAAAAATTGAGTTTCTTTAAGAGGTTCTAAAAGATTTTTCTGACTACCTCCCTTTTAAATGAGTAAGGTTTGTTTAGTTTATCCAAAAGTGTAGGTGGATGGTAGCTACCTCTGGGTATGTGTACTACTGCTGTGAATATGGCTGAGAAGAAGGCATCAAAGGTCATGGAGGCTACTGTGGTGATTAGTATGATGGCCTAGGTGGTGGTAGAGGAGGTGGAAGTAATGGCTGTGGAGTACGAGGTCTCTCATGCTGATCTCTGGCCGGTTGCTTCCCCTTATCTAATATAGTTACTGCCCCTGGCTTCTTCTCATAAGCTTTTTGTGGCTTCAGCTTTGTTGACTAATCTTGAAAAGGCAACTGTTTGGCCTCTCCTTGTAGAATACCTTCCTTGTTGATTAGCTTTTCAAATGTCTTAATGGTAAAACCTTTGAGCATGAAGGCGATCGGGCTATGAATATTCTTTAGTATAATTTTAATGGCAGGCTGTTCAGACAATTGTGGTTCGTATTTCATACTCAAATTGTTCCATCGAAGAATATAGTCAACAAGGGACTCACCGGGGTATTGTTGTGCTACAACGGATCACCCACAGTCACTCTTTGCTGAGCTCCAGCAAATCTCTTAATGAGGACTTGCTCCAACTCAGCAAAAGTCTTCATTGAACTATTGGGGAGTTCAGTGTACCAATCAAAGGCTATGCCTGCTAAACTACTGACAAAAAGATGGAATAGTAACACATGACTGCCACTAGCATTGCAATAGCTGACCCTAAAGTGCGCTATGTGCTGGCGTGGGTTCCTGCTGGCATCAAACCTCTTGAAATAAGGTGGCACAAAACCCTAAGGATACTGGATGGCATCAAATTCTTCTAGGTATGGTCTACCCTTTGGAACCAATGATCCATCTCGAGCTTGCGCCAATGCTTCTCTCATTTGCTGCTCAACCATGAGTTTAATATCCTTTTCTTGTATGGAGGTACTATCCACTAGGGCTATCAAAAAAGCTCATTGTTCATGAACAGCTCGTGTTTGGCTGGTTAAGTAGGTCGTGTTCGGCTCGTTCATTAACTAAGCTAGACGAACAATAACAAATTTTTTAAGGTCGATGAAGAACGAGTGAACACCTAACAACCTTTGTTCGATCGTTCTCGATTTAGCTCAAAAAATAAATAAATAATTATAATTAATTATATAAAATTTTATTTAAAATATAATTTATGTCATTAAATATTTTTAGAAATTATATTTAATTTAATAATTAAATTAGTTGATAACATTTTAAATTAAATAAGTTAATATATTATAATTACAATTTTAGGGATTTTTTATTTATGATATCGGTAAGGTAATATTTAGGGTAATATCATAGTCATACAATTTATCTCAATGGATGTGATTTAAAATAATTCGAAGGATATATACCTTCCTCATGAATGCACCTAGCCTCTAACACAACCGTCTCGCCTCTCGAGTCTCTCTCGACTTCACAATTTTTTCCTAATCTTGTAAGTCCCTCCGTCACTTTCTAGTTTCTTCTCTTCTTAGTGTTCTGGCGTTCAGGGATTTCTACTCTTCATAGCAAGAGTCTTGCGAGTTGTGAGTCTTGCGAGTTGCAACGCTAATATCTGTAAGCAAGAGTCAAACCTCTGGAGGCGATCTCTAGTTTTCTAGGGTTTGGTATCGGCCATTATTTTCTTCTTTTTATCAAGCTTCTACTTGGTACTCGGTCGACTTTGCATATGCTATCATTCTCTTAACTCTTCTCCCTCACAATCTATATATTTCTTTTTAATGTGTAGTTTTTTTTTGTTGATTTGTGAAGCAATTACTCTTGCTTCGAGTTTCAATGCTATGATCTATACAGAAAGAAATTCCTCTAATCCTCTTACTTCAGTTTCATGTTAAATGGAAAAATGCTTTTAAGCTTTTATAATTTGTGACTTTGATTTTTCATTTGTAGACTTGAGTCACTTGATGTCTGTGCTATATGTTGTTGTCTCTGGTATTAAAATGCTTAAAGTGTTAATTCGATTATTCCCTGTAGGATATTCTCTACCTTATGCAGCTATGCTTGTTGTGGATGACTCAGTTATTCCCTGTAGGTTATTGAAATGCTTGAAGTGCTTGAAGTGCTTACTTAGTTTGTCCGGCCATTATTTTGCTGTCTCTATTGGCGTGGATACTATATATGGTTGTCTCTATTTGATTTTTTCATTTTTTTTTACTCTTCTCATTCTTATTTGTCCTGTCCGGCCATTATTTTGCTGTCTCTATTGGCATAGATATTATATATTACTGTCTCTGTTTGATTTTTCATTTTCTTTTAATCTTCTCATTCTAATTTGTCCGGGCATTATTTTACTCTTCAATTTTTGAGTTGATTTGGTGCTGATAGTAGATCAGATAAAATTAGTTGCTATATATTTTGTATATCTTTTAGTTTCAATTTTTCTGAGCTGATTAAATGAGAAGAGTAAAAGAACATTGAATATAGAGCTGAAGTTGCTAAACAAGATTAAATGAGATGCAAAGTTGCCTATGCTAATAACATTTTGTTTGAGCTGATTTGGTGTTGATAGTAGATCAGATAAAATTAGCATTTCAGTTTGTTATTTCTTTATTTAACATATAGTAATTGATAAACACCTATATGTTATGCATTTCGGTTTGTTATTTCTTTATTTAGAAATGAGAAATACCTATAAACACCTATATGTTATGAATTCCTTTCTTTATTTGGTTTTGAGTTTCTTTCTTTGTAATGGTTAAACTCCTATAAACACCTACATGTTATGATAAACACTTAGTATGGAGAGTGTATGTGTATGTGGTCCTAACTCAAATTTTTTTTTTATTTAGTGTGCAATCATGTCTAATGTGGATCATTCTCAGTCTGCGTCATGTGGTAATGATATAGTTGTAGGAGCTGAATATGATAATGAAATTCCAACTATTTCTTCACAATATGTTGAATCAGAGGGGAATGTACTTGAGACTACTAGTGCAGAAGTTAACCCTAAGAGAGATGGTGGTAGAGTTCTTGATGATTACAAGAGCTCTTTATCTCCAAAAATAGTCAATGCACTTGTTTATACGGCTAGTTGGATCAGAACTGTTCAGCCCAACATAAAAAATCATTTGGTACATTTCTAACTAAGAGCAACCTATTTAATATATCTGATAAATTTTATTCTGTCATTATCTACTTTTATTTCAGCAAGAGTTAATGGAGGAGGAGAATCTTTATGTGAAACTGCCAGAAAATATTTAGCAATGGAGAAGGATACTAAGCATCAATATATCACCTAGCATTTACACTTTTCAATCTAATTTTCATTTATGCTATTAAATTTGGACTTATATTTGTACTGTTTAATTTGGACTTATAGTTTTGCTATTTAATTTGGACATATAGTTATGTTATTTAACTTGGACATGTAGTTGTACTGACTAGCAACTATAGTTGGCTGCTATAATTATGTTTATGTTTCAGCAGTTCAGTTTGAGATTATTTTTTGGCATCTTAATAGTTGGCTATCTTGCTTGAGATTATTCTATAACATGTGGTGGTTGACACTTGACAGGATGACTTTGTTGGCATAGTTGGTTATATGGCTGTTTATTAGCAGTGAGCCTTCGAAAGAGTTTGTTATTAACCATCAAGTGTTGGTGATGTCATTTTTGTCTTTGGGTTTGGTTTCTGTCTTGGGCTTGATGACATTTGGAGTTTGGGGGGCTACTGTCTTAACTCTTGGGTGATTCTGGCTTGGTTTCTATCTTCAAGTTTGGTTTCTGTCTTAGGTGCTTTTGGCTTGATGACCTTTGGAGTTTGGGGGACTGTTGAATGATGTCTTGACTCTTGGGTGATTATGGCTTAGTTTTTGTCTTCATGTTTGGTTTTTGTCTTGGGCTTGTTGACATTTGGAGTTTGGGGGGCTATTGTCTTGACTCATGGGTGATTCTGTCTTAGTTTCTATCTTCGAGTTTGGTTTCTGTCTTAGGTGCTTTTGGCTTGATGACATTTGGAGTTTGGGGGGCTGCTGTCTTGACTCTTGGGTGATTCTGGCTTGGTTTCTGTCTTCGAGTTTAGTTTTTGTCTTAGGTGCTTTTGGCTTGATGACCTTTGGAGTTTGGGGGGCTGCTGAATGGTGTCTTGACTCTTGGGTGATTCTGGCTTAATTGCTTTTTGGTTTGTGGGCTTGATGACATTTGGAGTTTGGGGGGCTGCTGACGATTATTAATGTGTCACAGATGCTGCACTTGGTCAATTTGGAACAAATGTTATAATTATTAATGTGTAATATCACTTGATATATTACACATTAATGGGCTATCATGAAAAACTAAATAGATGTATGAGATAAAACTTAGCTTGATAGTTGGTTGTATGTATTTTCAAACATTCAATTTAATTTTTTGTGATTTCTAATTGTTTTCATATTTTCTTGTTAGTTTTATTAACATGAAGTGCAGATTACTATTTTGAAGATTCAAGATTGGTTCAAGGCTTGAAAGCTTGAAGACTTGAAGGCTTGAAGCTATGGATTGGATTGGATTTGGAAATTGGAATTTGGAAATTGTAATATCATTATTTTGTTAGCTTTTATTGAATCAAATTGTTACTTGTATATGATCATGTAAATTTTTAGGATGAATTTATTCTAGTAAGTTGTAAATTTGTAAATTGTGATAATATGAGTTAGCATTTTAAATTGTATTCAATTTTGTGTAAAAATAAATATTTCTGATTGTATATCTTTTAGTTTCAATTAACTAAATTTTTACTTAATTTTTGCTAATATTACTTAGTTTTTTTTACTGTATAACTAAATTTTTTTAACTGCAAAAATAAAATTTTGATTGTATATCATTATTTTGTATATCTTTTAGTTTCAATTTTTGCCAATTATACTTAATTTTTTTTATTGTATAAGATTCCATTAAATATTTCTTTTACTTTTTTAATTTTTTAAATTTTAAATGAAAATTAAGAAAAATAGATATTATTAAAAAATAAAATCGAGCCAATTTCGAGCCGAACATGAGCCTAAAATGAACACGGACAATTTTTCGAGCCGAACACGAACACTCTATAAACGGGCTATTTCGACCACGAGCCAATTTTGAACAAAAAAATAAATAAACGAGCCGAACATGAACAACATCTCGGCTCACTCAAGCTCAGCTCATTTACACCCCTACTATCCACTACCTTCCTATATAAGCTAGTGCTGCCTTACTCTACTGGAGGTGAAGTCTTGGCTTGATCCAAGACATGCAACAACTCAAGTTGTCTCTACAATAGTAGGATGCACTATTAGGGCTTAGTTCTGAAGTGCCAAAACTACAGCGAGCAAATCTTCAAGCCTCTTTCCTATTTTATCTATCTGTTCATCCTTCTATTTAAGTTGATGAAGGAAGTGTTGGGTCAAATGAGCAATGTCATCCTGTTCAGCCACAACACCTTCCAAACTCTACTGATCCCGAAGGAGGGAACCCCTGGTGTCTACCATATGCACCTTGGCTGAATCTTCCAACAAATCATTTTTATTGGGATCAAAACTAACCTTATCTTCCTCTAGGTCAGACCAGGCATACCCTAGAATTTCCTTCTTCTCAACTAGATACTGTGCTACAATATCATCTTGGGAGTGGTCCAACTGCGTAGGAACAAATGATCATGACTGATCGGTGGTAGGATTATGCTCATGGATAGAAATACATCTAACATCCTCTGCTGCTGGAGAGCTAATCTTGTGAGGACTACACTCTATGGAGGATAGATGCTCATGGCCATCATCTGTCATGGGTGGAGTACTACTCCTAGGAGAATCTATCGCCATGGGGGCAACTGAATTGCCTCAATCTCCCTCTATTGCCGCTATCTCCATGCTTTGTCACGGTGGTGGTGGTGATGGCATGATTATAATGCTACGTGGTCACCATTCCCTCTTCACCATAACTAAAGCAGGAGGTCAAGCAGGAGAGCTCAGCCTTGCCTCAATCTACAGTGTAGATGGAATGGGATCTCTTGGCTCTAGCTGGATCACCAGTGGGATTCTCATTTCTCCATATGCTGGCTTCACGGATTTTGATGGAACTGTGAAAGATGGAACTTGTAATGGAGATGGTGGACGTGGGGTAGAGCAATGTGGCGGAGGCACCACAAACTCTCTCTGTGCAGAAGCTCCTCTCATATGATGGGTAGTACTCGTTAATACAATGCTGTCAGTATGACCGACGCATTTAGCACACTGATCGAAAAAATCCATGAGGGTGGAGGTAGTTGACTGTCTAGCGTACCTTTATCTCTCTCTGCTGGTCATATGTACTGATACACTGGCTTCGCTATCCCTTACCTGCCTGATGTGCTTGCCTACACTGCGAGGGATGAGTAACCGTAAATCAAATTGGGCCCCGGACTCTGACCATCCAGAAGCCCTACCAACTTGGCACAGGATTGTTCTATGGCAACATAGAACCTCCTCCAATCTATGGTAAGAGCCTCAAAGTAAATTACAGGTAGAGGTGACATTGTGATCCTCCTAATATCTTCCTCTCCATCAGATCCAAAGAAGGGGTTAAACTTGTTCTATGTAAGTAAAGGGGAAACTATCCTGGGTGTCTCCTCTACTGCAAACTAAGAAACTGCCTCCATCTCCTTAACTATGGGCACATGATGTCACTTGATCTTGCGGCATCTGTTGTGGCACTGAGTCTTGCTGGGAGGAGTGTCATGGGAACTAGACCTTATCTCATAGGTAGTGGAGACTATCCTTGAAGATAGGGGATCCTTCCCCTTGTAAGAAGCCAATGAGTGGGTGCTAGCCCATACTAGGGCAGAAATGGGAACTACTTCTTGCACTGGGGCTGAAATTGCAACTACTGTGGGAACTGCCACAGCCTTCCTCTTAAGTGAGGGAAACTTCAAATCTGATGGCATATCAACATGGATGATCGGCTTCTGCCCAATCACCACAATCCTGCTGACGGTTGTGAGGGTGGTCCCCTCACAAGTGATCCTAGCCCTCTCGAAACCTCTGCCAAAATGAATGAGGTGGGCAAAGTCAGTCTGTGGGAGGCTAGCCTGATCCAAAGCCAAATTCATCCCAAAAGGAAAAGTAAACACATACTTCTGAGCTTCCATTTGAACTAAACTAGACTTGAGAGAAACTGACTGAAACTGAGTTGAAATTTTGCAATTTTTGAAAATAAACTCATATCATATTTTTGCTTTAATTTGTTTTTTAGAATTTGAACACACACTCAAACATTTGAATATGTTAAGTGGGGCTCTTTGAATTTAAAGAGAGATTTTGAGTTTAGAATTGGAAAAGAGATTTTTGAATTTAGAATCCATTTTCAACAAATTTTTGTATGTTGGAAATGGGTTCAAATATTTTGAAGAGATTTTTGATGCTTCCATTGGTTCATATTTGTATTTGATTTTTTGTGTTTAGGGACCCTTTATTTAATAAATTTTAGTATGCTAAAATAAAGGATCAATTGATTTTTGTTTGGAATTACTCATTTAGCAAATTTGGGTATGCTAAATGAGTTGTTTGAAAAAGAATTTCTTCTTCTTTTGCTTGTTTGTGAATCATGTGAATTTGGAAATGGAATCTTTACTTAGCAAATTTGTGTATGCTAAATAAAGTCAAAATGTTTGCTTTTTTTTTTTTGAAAAGAGGATCTTTACATAAAAAATTTGGGTATGCTAAATAAATGGTCCAAATGTGTTTGATTTTTGTGTTTTTTTTGAAATGAGAATTTTTACTTAGTAAATTTGGGTATGCTAAATAAAGAATCCAAATGTGTTTGGTTTTTGTGTTTTTTCATTTTGAAAAGAGGATTTTTTTTACTTAGAAAATTTGGGTATGCTAAATAAAGAATCCCAATGTGTTTAATTTTTGTGTTTTTTTTATTTTAAAAAGAGGATTTTTACTTAGCAAATTTGGGTATGCTAAATAAAGAATCCAAATGTATTTGATTTTTGTGTTTTTTTTTTTAATTTTGAAAAGAGGATTTTTACTTAGCAAATTTGGGTATGCTAAATAAAGAATCCACATGTTTGATTTTTGTGATTTTTGAAAAGAGGATCTTCACTTAGCAAATTTGGGTATACTAAATGAAAGATCCAAATGTCTTTTGATTTTTTATTTTGAAAAGAGGATCTTCACTTAGCAAATTTGGGTATGCTAAATGAAAGAGCCAAATATTTTTTGATTTTTTTGATTTTTTGAAAAGAGGATCTTCACTTAGCAAATTTTGTTATGCTAAATGAAGATCCAAATGTTGTTTTGATTTTTGATTTTCGAAAAGAGGATTTTTACTTAGCAAATTTGGGTATGCTAAATAAAAGATCCAAATGTGTTTGATTTTGATTTTTTTTAAAAGAGAATCTTTATTTAGCAAATTTGGGTATGCTAAATGAAAGATCCAAATGTGTTTTGCTTTTTGATTTTGAAAAGAGGATCTTCACTTATCAAATTTGGGTATGCTAAATGAAAGATCCGAATGTGTCTGATTTTTGAGATTTTGATTTTGAAAAGAGGATTTTTACTTAGCAATTTTGGGTATGCTAAATAAAGAATCCATATGTGTTTTATTTTTTTATTTTTGAAAAGAGGATCTTTACATAGCAAATTTGGGTATGCTAAATGAAAGACCCAAAAGTATTTTGATTTTTGATTTTTGAAAAAAGGGGCCTTTATTTAGCAAATTTGGGTATGCTAAATAAAGTTCCAAATTTTTTTTTGAAAAATGAAACTCTCATTTGACAAATTTGGGTATGTTGAATGGAAGTCAATTATGTTTTATTTTTCTAAGATGAAATTTTGTTTTGTGTGTGATTATCACTTTTTGAAAAGAAGGAAATTCTAACTTTACACATGTGGGATGTGTTGAGTGGAATTTCAAATGGTGTAATTTTATTTAAAAATAAAGCCTCCATCCAACATATTTGGATACATTGAATGAAGAGGCTTATCTTCAAATTTGTACTTTTGAAAAGAAAGAAATTTCAACTTCAATATATGAGGGATATGTTGAAATGGAATTTCAATGTTATGATTTGATTTTATTTGGGAATGAAATCTTCATTCAATAAATTTGGGTATACTGAATGAGGGTGTTCATTTTCAAATATATGCTTTTTGAAAAAGGTGATTATTTATTTTATTTTTGAAAAGATGATTGTTGATTTTATTTTTGAAAATATGATTGTTGATTTTGTTTTTGAAATGAAATCTTCATTCAATAAATTTGGGTATATTGAATGAAGATGTTCATATGTGCTTTTGGAAAAGATGATTGTTGATTTTGTTTTTGAAAAGATGATTGTTTATTTTGTTTTTCAAAACATGATTATTGGTTTTGTTTTTGAAATGAAATCTTCATTCAATAAATTTGGGTATATTGAAAGAAGATGCTCATATGTGCTTTTTGAAAAGATGATTGCTAATTTTATTTTTGAAAAGATGATTGTTGATTTTGTTTTTGAAAAGATGATTGTTGATTTTGTTTTTCAAAAGATGGTTGTTGATTTTATTTTTGAAATGAAATCTTCATTCAATAAATTTGGGTATATTGAATGAGGATGTTCATTTGTGCTTTCTAAAAAGATGATTTTTTTTTATTTTTGAAAAGATGATTGTTGATTTTGTTTTGAAAATGAAATCTTCATTCAATAAATTGAGTGAAGATGTTCATTTGTGCTTTTTGAAAAGATTATTGCTGATTTTTTTTTTGAAAAGATGATTGTTGATTTTAGTTTTGAAATGAAATCTTCATTCCATAAATTTGGGTATATTTAATAAGGATGTTTATATGTGCTTTTTGAAAAAGTGATTTTTGTTTTTTTAAGATGATTGTTGATTTTGTTTTTGAAAAGATGATTGTTATTTCTTTTTTAAAAAAAATGAAATCTTCATTCAATAAATTTGGGTATATTGAATGAGGATGTTCATATGTGCTTTTTGAAAAGATGATTGTTGATTTTGTTTCTGAGATGAAATTTTCATTCAATAAATTTAGGTATATTGAATGAGAATGTTCATTTGTGCTTTGTTTTTGAAAAGATGATTGTTGATTTCATTTTTTAAAAAGATGATTATTGATTTTGTTTTTGAAATGAAATCTTCATTCAGAAAATTTGGGTATATTGAATGAGGATGTTCATTTGTCCTTTTTGAAAAGATAATTGTTAACTTTGATTTTTGAAAAGACCCTACATGTAACAATCTTGAAGTTTGTTAGATGAGGTTGAGATATTTTATCATGTGCATTTTGGAAAAGTGCTTTTTTTGGAAATTGTTGTTTTTTTAAAGGATTTAATTTTATTTATTTTTGGAATGAACCTTTCCTTACCATAAAAATGGTAAAGAGTAAGGTCTTTAATAATCTCTTTTTATTAAATTTTTATTTTCACCTATTGGGGAACCCAACAGGGGTTTTAAGACCTACATGGAGTGAGGTCCTAAAACCTAAAGGATGTTGGCTAGCTTAGCTTATGGATGAAATAAACTAAGTGCCAAATGAAAAGAAGGATAGTCTTGAACTCATACAAACTACAAATCCACTATCGATACTTAGAGACAACGATCATTTTCTAAAGATGGAGAAAGGAACCATCCCGAGCAAAGTCGCTAGAAAAATCTGTGGTGTTTATTTTTTATTTTTGTCTTCATCGATCTTTAAAAATATGAATGAAAATAAAAATATACGTGCTAGTTGGACACCACGTAGATCTACAGATGTTCTTATTAAGGTGATCGGGTATGACATTGAGGAATGATGTACTATCTTCAGAGATAGAAGTCATCATCCTACAATAGACCTAATCATATAATAAGGACTTCTAAGGACATGGATGTACTAGAGAGTAGGATTTATTTTAAACTAGGTTCATTAAGTTCCCTATGGAGACAAGCCACCATAGTTAATTACATCTTAAGGAATAAGATTCCTTAAGAATACTCCTGATTAAGGTAAATGATTATTATCTCTAAAGATTTAAAAGATAAGACTTTCAATAAATTTATTATTTTTGAAAGATCAAATGGGATTGATCAAAAGGTGGGAGTTATTATCAAAACCAAAGAGAGATAAGTAGGGGATGCTCATGATGCTAGGAAACTTAGTGAGCATCCTAAACTATCCTATGGTTGGGCTTTTTATTTTTGAAATTTGAAGAGAGTTAATTTTTTGAGTTGAATTTTTATTAGAAATCTAGGGCTTACAATTCCACAACACAAGATCATGGAAATGCCTAAGAGGTGAGGAACCTCAGAACCTAAATCTAGAGAGCTTTGGCGAGGGCCAAGGCACGACCTAAATCTAACGAAAACCACTTGACTGTTGGACTTACAATCGCCTAGGGGTGGCTGCCAACTAACTCCTCCTATGATTTTAAATACATGTAGGCAAGTCATATGCTTTTGTAAGATATCTAGGCTATTATTTATTTAGAAAGAGACTAAGTCCTTAAACAAACTCCCTAAGAGATTAGATCATATAGGGATGAGGTGATGAATTAAGGGGTTGCTAAATCTTTTATCTTGATTTATAACCTAGGCTTTAGATGAGGTGATGAGTTATTAATTTTTTATTTTAAGTTGATTAATTGGATAGAAAATTTACTTTTTTTAGGAGCCTAATCATATCCAGGCCATTCATCAAAGCAAGAAAGAAACTAGAAAAAATATGCCATCTTAATGTACAAGCTAAACAAACATCAAACAATTTATAAAGTTAGCGCAAAAGAATAAAAGACCGTTGTGGTCGTGCTCCACCACAAAAACTCGAAAAGATAGGGATAGACAAGCTCTACCCTTATACAACCAAGATTACAAATGAGCGAATTACAATAAAAAAGGAATTCATGTTATGGGGGTCTTCATTCTGCATTTCTTCTTTCTTCATTTCTTCTTTTCTTTCTTCTTTCTTCTTTCTTCTTTCTTCTTTATTCTTTTGGTTGGTTGGGATGTGGTTGATCCAAAGGCTTCACATGGTGCATAAGACATAGTCTTATGGCCAATGTTCATCCTAATCTCCCATAACATTCATTACAAATCTTAATTGTAAAATTATATGAAAATGGAAAAAGCAAATCTAAATAAAACTTGCAAAATAGTGATTAGCTAAACAAACCATACAATCCCAAGAATATAAATGAATGAATTGGACTTAGCACCCCACATATGGGTAACCAAGTCTATCTGGCTTATTTTGGATTATGCTTAGGGGTATAAGTAACCTGCACAGCAAAAGCATTTATTATTTTTATTGCAGTGCCCCTTAAGCATAATCCCATGTAAAAGATAATGATTAGACTAAGATCATCCTATTATTCAGTCTACGTACATACACCCTAACATCCAGACTAAAACATCACATAACAAAATAAAATCAAGTGTCAAACCATGCACTGTTCTAACATAGAGCAAGAAATTATGACTTAGCCTAATGTGTGTGTCATTTAAAGCTTGTGCGGTATGTCTTAGGTAGGCTTTAAGATTAGAGTTTTCTAAGGGTGAATGATTCAACTTAGAGGATCATTTCCTTTAAGTGATTTAGTTGATTTGATAATTTTATTTGATGATTTGACCTAGTTTGAATGAATCTACACTTAATTACTAAGTGTTATTAAGAGAGGAAAAGAGAAGAGAACTTCTCTTTCCTCCCTACCTTAAGTAATTTCAAAGGTAGATTCATTAGTGATTTTTATTTAGTGAATGTTTTATTATGTATTTTAATTAATCCTAAGTTTAGATTTGCTCTAAATGAACCTATTCAATAAGAAAAGCATTTTAGGATTAATTAAAGTGAATTGCTATCACAAAACACACAACCATTTATTTCTTTCCACTATGTATATCATACACATGAAATGATCCTAAGCATATCTATACATGCAAATGTAAATATTTAGCACACCTTAATGATGAATGCTAAGGGATGTTGCTTAAGAAAATTTGGATGCTTCATGATGCATGATTTTGTTACGTAGAAAAGAGAGACTCTTTTATCCATTAATCAAATGCACATTTACATGTATGAAAGACATAAGTGAGTATGGCACCATTATTTTCTACACCAAGGGTATAAGGTACAAGACCTACTTAGGGCTACTTAAGCCCTCGCAATCCTAGGATGTCTAGACTAATATACCACTTTTCTTAAATACATGTGCATGTACAAAAGCAAATGAATGGATGAAGAATCATGCAAAAGATTTTTATTTGTTTGTTTGATTTTGGTTTATAATTTATATGTGCAATATAAAGATCCTTCTTGATTCATGACATGGGAGGGCATAGGGATAAATTTAAGCAAGTGTTATATTCTTTACAAATGAACTATACACTTTGCAAATCCTATACAAACCCATGTTAAGAAAAGAAAAGGAAGTCACATAAAGCACATTTTAAGCTATATTCACATGCAAGTTTATAAATACTTATAAGTAGCATACATTCATTTGTAGTCTTTGATTTATAAGTTTTGAAAATAATTTTTGATTTAATAATCATAATATCCATTCATATTCTTACTTTAGCCAAAATATGCAATTTGGCATAAAGAAAATATTTCATTTATTTTGATTTTTCAAAAAATATGAATGCATGGTTTTCATATGGCATACAATATTTAGCATGCTTGGAAAGAAATAAAGTGATGTAAGCATATAACTTCATTCACTCTAGTTAATTCCTAAAGACAATTCTATGAAATAAGATCATTCAAAGAGAATCAACATTTCTTAAAGAGATTTTTATTTTTGTTTTGAGTTTAATTTAAGAAATATGAAAAGGGTGTTTGCTGGTCCTAACCCATTTCCCTCATGTGTGTGTTGTTTTAGTTTAATTTTTAGGACCATTAAGTTGATTTTATATTTTTTTAGGTTAAGGTGTTGATTAAGTCCATTAATTATCCCTTACCTATACAACTTTAACATAATTAATCTAATAATGAGCCAACATATGATATGCAACCACATGTAATTTAAATTAGCAATGCTCCTAAGAAAGAAAGGGGCCTAATGCAATTGGCTCATAATCATTGATTAATTAAGCTAAAGGGTTTAATTTAGTACTTTCATAACCTTCCCAAACATGTGGGTTGGATTTGATTTCCTTAAAAGGCACTTAGGTTATTGAACACCTAAGTATCTATCAATAATGGGATTGATTAAGTGATTAAATTTCTGGATTAATTTCTGATTTTGAGTTTAGTTAATTAAGTTTAATGAAATGATTAAATCATTAATCAATTTGTAAATTAATTAAGTCTTCATTCAAATGAAATATACTTAGGTGAAAAGATTTGGAAAAGGCATCCTAATCTCATTCCCTAAGTCTATCTACTGTTTCAAGATGATTAACAAGCTTAATTAATTAATTCAACATCATTTAATAGGTTAATTAATCATTTAATTGATTAAAGGAGTGATTAAAGATGAAATAATCAATTACCTAAATTAATCCAATAATAAATTCCAAACAAAATCATAGGAGGTAGAGGTCATCCCACTAATTAACCCTAAGGAGTTTGAAATTAATTATTGAAATAATTATGGAGTAATTAACATAATTACATCCCCAACAAAACATAAATTGAGTAAATATTACTATTCAAAATCAATTAAACTTAATTTTATATTATTCCCCTTTGAATTATCTTTAAAATGAAGTTGAGTTTGCAATTTTTTTGATTTTTCTACATTTAGTTATGAATTTTTGAAGTTTCTGCGATTGATAGGTCATTAAATAACCTTATTATATAACTAATCACGTCGGTGCCATGTGGGCTGCTGACGCGGTGCGTGCTTTCCATGTGACGCGATGGATTGGTTATTTAAGTTATCAAATCGAATATCGCGTCAGTCGATGGTGCTACGTGCTTTCTCCTAGGCTATTCAATCAAGGATTCGAACAGTCAGGATTAAACCCATAATGTTAAAGGATTAAATCATCGAATATAAAGTATTTAATCAAGACTGTCCATCCAAAACATGCGGGATGGACGGTCCATGATTTATCCCTGCCCTCACCTACGGGAGACGGAGATCATCCGTCCTCCATGGATTGATCCAAACTCACTTTAGCTCATATTGAGTAGGGATTCAACCCACACCATCAAGAAGCAAGAAGAAGTACATCCAAAGGTGTAAATGCAATGGGATTACACTTCCCTTCACAAAGGACCAAAGATTTTCTAACTTAAGCTCGGTTTTGAGGTATACCTCTCCAGAGGCTATCACTGGCGCTTCCAACTATTGAGGTAGCTTTGTTTAGGGGAGACGAAGTGCCATTAAAGGTTTGAAGGTTTGAGATGAAGTGGATCTTCTAATTGGCCAAGCTCCCCTTCAATGGCTTGTGGCTTTGATCGAACTCCTCCTTGCCGTGGCTTGGATGCTTGGAAAATGATTTGGGTGAGCTCGATTAGGTTCCTTGATGGTGCTTGCAAGAGGAATTGAGATTCTATGGAGAATTGAGTGAATTTGAGTTTTGGTTTTCTTCCCCTATGTCGGCTCAAGTAAAATCGAGAAGAAGAAAAATAAAGAGAGCTTGAAAATACTTGGGAGAGCTTGGGGAGCTTCCTCTGGGTTACTAGGGCTCAATCGAGTGCAAGGTCAGTGAATTGGAATGGAATGATGGGGAGTATATCTCCCCCTACTTGGATCAGATGGTTGAGAGCCTCCTTGCAATTTTGAACAAATTGATCTCATGGAATGGGTTGTTTAAGATGTTCGGAGTCTCATGTGGTTCAATTTTGACAGAGGAGTTTGAGTGTGGAGGTGCACATGTGGAGAATTGAGTGTGGGAGGTGATCCATGTGGAGAAACATGAGTGGAGGAGTCCATTTTGTCTTTGGGTTGGGTTTGGCTAACCCAAACCCATTGGGTTAAGTGCACCACCCTCCTTGGTGTTCAAATGGTCTACTAGGAGGATGCCAAGTGGTCTTGAGTTGAAATATGATCAAATTCCAGGTGAATTTAATCATAGGTGTTACCCTTTGACCTAGGGGTAAAATGGTCATTTAGCTTTGATTTTGATTTAGGTAGATTTAATATGAATGAAAAATGGGTTGTGGCAATTTTCAATGAATTTGGTGTTGATTTGATATCATTTGGCTCATGTTGACCCATTTAGGTCAAAATGGGTCAACTTAGGTCAAGTTGACCATGGTCAAATTGGGTCAAATCATGGGTTAGGTCAAGTTCATATGACCATTTGGAGTGATTTGGTATCATTGGTTTGATTCAATTGGATTTGTATTTATTTTTGGTTCATTTGGGTTTACTTAGGTCAAATGGGTCAAGTTGACCATTAGGTCATGGGTTGGTTTAGGCTTGGTTGATCATTTGAAATATTTTGCAAGCCTTGGTTTGATTTAATTTTAAGTTGATTTGACCTTTTAATTCAAGTTGGTTTCATGGTCAATTGGGCTAGGTTGGGTCTAGTTGGCCAACTGAGGCTTTGGTCAAGTTCAATAAGTGATTTAGAATGAATTTGACCCAATGGTTGCAATCAATTTGGCTTAGATCAAGATTTGACACATTTTGACATTTTTAGGTCAACTTGAGTCAACTTGGGTCAAGTGGTCTATTAGGCTAGGTTTGGCTCAAATGATGACTTGGTCAAGTCCAATCATTGATTAGGAATTGGTTTTGACCAATGGTTTCAATCAATTTGACTTATGGTATATTTTGGCTAGTTTAGGTTTCATTGGGCTTAAGTGTTGACATGGTCAAAGGCTAAGTTTGACTTAGTTGACCCAATTTGAGTGATTGATCATCTTATGATGATTGTTACTCACAATATGAGGCCTAGATCAATCCAATTTGGGTAGGATTAGAATTTGGCTCAAAAAGGTGCTTTAGGTCATTTTGGGTCAAGTGAGCCTAAGTGGGTCAATTGACCTGACCAAGGCTTGATTCAAGTTTGGTTGAACTCATATGTGGACTTATGATTGAAATATAAATCCATTTGCAAGTGATTTGGAGTCAAATGGGTTTTAATTCATTTGACAATTTCAAGTTCAAAGGATGAACATGAGTTTGATTTGGGTTAGAGTTTTGAATTTAGTTTTGGTTTGATTACTAAATTTTATGATTGAATTTGGTTTGGTGATTGAAGGATTGATTGTTTGAAGAGAAAATACAAAGGTTTGGATTGATTTGAGTTTGATTTGGCTAAGTTCAAGAATTTGACTTGAGAGAGTTTAGGTTGGTTTTGGTAAGATTTGGGTTTGAGTTTTGAATTTGGTTTTAGTTATTTGAATTTATATTTCATTTATATTTATGAATATAAATGAGAATATAAATGGGTTATGAGAAAATCTTTTGAATTTGATGTGATTTGGATTTGATTTGAGCTAAATCCATAAGATGAAATCAAAGTGACTTAGAAAAGTTTTTTGGATTTAGAATTCAATCATGGGTTTCAATCATTTGGAATTGATTCATGGTTTGGATTTTGGAATTGATTTGAATTTGAGAAAATCAATTAAGTCATAATTGATTTGAGATTTGATTTGGAATTGGCTTGAATTTGAAGTTGATTTGAATTTGAAGTTTATTTTGAATTTGGAGTTTGTTTGAATTTGAGGTTGATTTGAATTTGGAGTTTGAATTGAAAGAAGGAAGGATTTAGTGCAAGTTATAGGGTAGGCAAATTTTCCTAACACCCCTAAGGCATGACCTACTCCTATGGCTAACTCTTCTAAGTCTCTAAGGTTAGGTTAAGTGTTCACCTAATCAATAGAAGTGTCTTAAGACTAAGGAACTCTTAATGTCTAAGAGGAGTCCTATGTCTATGATGAAGAAGTTGAAAGCTCACTCCAAAAGTGAGGTAAAAAATGTGTAAAAGAAAAATTATGATGAATTTTGTATTCTTAAGTACTCGTTTGTGTTGTTTCAATGCAACGAGGAAATCTGCTAGACCTAAGTACTCGTGCATGCTGCTTCAGCATGTCGAGGAAATTAGAATGCTTTTTCTACAGATTTGAAGGCTTATTCGATGCTTTTCATAAGTGAGGTAGGGGTAAGAAAATCACTCGGTCGTGGTCTCACAAGACGCCTACCATGCACACTTTCCATAAGCATGGTGGGAAGGCCTCAGTACTCCCGAAGCAACCCCCTACATGGGCATGACATCGAGAAGCTATCGAAATTCATTTCAAATATCTTTTTATGTAGATATTGAAGGCCTATGCACGCTTTCTTAAACATGGCGGGTTTGGAAGACCTCTTAAAAGATAGTGTCGCAAGACACCTATCATACACGCTTCTCATAAGCATGGTGGAAAGATTATAACACTCCCGATGCAGCCTCTTAAACGGGGATGATGTCGGGAGGCTGCCGAATTTCATTTCAAATTCTTGTACATATGCTTGCTAAAATTGACCCCGATTTGATGCTGACTTGAATCAAATGGCCTCCGATCATGAAACAGACTACGCCATTGCATCCAGAATGTCAAAATTACCTAGAATAGACATCTAATTTGGCTAAGATTGTCACACTTAAAATTTTGTCAAAAGTAGCACAAATTTTGAGGTGAAATCTATCTAATCATCTTCTAATCGCGTCTGATCAACTTCTTGGAACTTGTAGCCACCCTCATCCACAATCAGCCACCCATGACAACCAATTGGGAATTGCCACATATGGCCCTCCCATGTGCAGCTGAATCCATCTATTTCTAGCTCTTCTCCTTTTCGCGATTAAAAATAAAAAATAAAAAAAATTTCTTTTCTCCTGGCCGAAGGAACAAGTTCCTATCCAACGCACACAGCTGAGCAGACCGCTCCAGCTCTCTTTGGTGACTCCCGCTTTCTCTTATTCAAACAAGCTCCCTATCCCGCTTGGTCACTGCTGCAAGCCGAATGAGCAGCTTTCCTCCTTCTGTTTGAATCCTGCCACTCCCTCCGTCCGTCTGTCTTTGCTCGACCAAACAAATTGACTTCCTCTCCGGATCGAAACACAGCCACACATCTCTATCTCCCGTCTTGATTTCTCCTTCTGTGCTCCTATCTTTGATGACATCCTTACCTCGATCACCACTGCAGCTGGGCCCTCACTTCTCTCTATTGACCTGTCGAGGTCGAGGTCATTCTCGCATTTTGGACCTGCTAGCTTGACAACGGGCTACATGTAGCTGGTGGAGATCAATCTACCGAACGTGATAGATCTGAGCAACTCACCAGCTGTGGCTATTAGGTGGGCTAGGAATCTCGAGAGGTTGTGGTTGGCGAGATGCAAGCTTATGACGAATATGGGAATTGGTTACATCATTAAAGTTGAAGTTGCTCCGCTTGAATTGATGCTTGGGGTTGACTAATTTGGGATCGAGTTAGTGGCTATGAAGTGCAAGGAGGTCTAAAATTTGGATCTCTCAAAAATGATGGTCACGAAGAAATGCCTTCTTACAATCTTTCAGCTACCTTATCTTAAGAAGTTGTCCTTAATGGGTAGCTATGGCCTTGATGACGAGGGGCTTGTAACTTTAAAATGGGAATGCAAATCACTAGTGCTTGCATAAGCTTGCCAGGCTGGAGGCGATAAAGCTTGATGGTTGCCAGATTACCAGTTCTGGGCTGCTCACCCTTGGAAGTTGTAGCAATTCTTTGAAAGAGTTGAGCTTAAGCAAGTGCTCAAGTGTAACTGATGAAGGACTTTCCTTTGTTGTGACAAAGCACAAGGGCCTAACTAAACTAGACATCACTTGCAATCATAAGATAATGAACATCTCCATTGCTAGCATCACTAGCTCATGCACATCTCTCACCTCAATGAGGATGGAGTCAGGTAGCCTGGTATCTAAGCATGTGTTTTGCATGATTGGAGAATAGTGTCCTCTGTTAGAGGAACTCAAACTCACCAACAATGATTTAGATAATCAAGGACTTAAGGCAAGCTCGAATTGTTACAAATTGTTGATCTTGAAGATTGGGTTATGTCTTAATGTTAATGATGAAAGCATTATTCAAATTGGAAAGAGTTGCTCACTCCTTTAGGAGATTGATTTGTACAAGTGTTTGAAGACCTCATTATGCTCAGTAGAGATAATGAGTTTGAAGGCCCTCGCCGAAGGGTGTGGCGTGACTATGACCGTGGTAGACAAGCTTAGAAGAGCATGGTGGGTAGGTCAAAAGCAATCCCCGATGCAGCCCCCTATACGGGGATAATGCCGGGAAGCTGCCGAATTTGGACTGACATAAAGCTTAAAGAGAATCAAATGAAAATACTAATGTGTTTAAACTCAACGTAAATGAAAATAATAAATCAAAATTAAATCAACATTTAAAAATATATGTTTGTATATATTATGCTATGCAGGTATATTTGAAGGCCCCACTGCGCTTAGAAGAGCGTGGTGGGATTAAATACTATGACTACGGTGTCGCAAGACACCGACCACTACGCTTAGAAGAGCATGGTGGATAGTTCAAAGCAGTCCTCGATGCAGCCCCCGACACGGGGACGACACCGGGAGGCTGCCGAAATTTTATCATAATTTTACACTTATGAAGGATTCAAATGAGGACTAAATTAGGTCATTTAAATCATCATAATTTATTTAAACAAATTTAAATAAAATTCAAGAAAAAAGTTAACCTACAAATGATGAATGAAAGGAACTAAAGGACTTTGCTTGAAATGTAAGTAAAGCCCTCCTCAAACGCTTTGAGCTTGCAAGAATTCACAAGCATATCTGAACAAGTGATGTTGTGTGTTTGAAGAGAAGAAAATCTCTTTTATAGGCATGAACCAACCCTTATCTGGACTCCACCATAACTCATGATAATTTCAATCAAATAATTAATGAATTATGAAATCAAGGAGCCCATTAATGATATGTTATGAAGATGATAAAACTCGTTAAGAAAGCCATAAATATGGGAGGTTTTGAATAAGCTTCATGTGCATATCATAACATAACATCCAACTCCAACTCAAGTACTTTAATATTTGGCAAGGATGTCTATTTGAAATGAGTGCTCTCATGAAGGAATCATGTGGACCAAGGTCGAACTAAAGAGATTTACCTGCAATACAAATTTATCTATTTGTAAATTTGGAAAATGTAATTGTGCTCTATAAAATATAGAAATCCATTAAATGATTTAAACACCCACATGGGCGACGATACTATGTTGAATGCTTAAACTTAGTGTCTGAGAATGCTGTGCGGGTTGATTCACGGTTGGGTCTACGGGCTGGGTCCTGGTTAACAAAACCTAATGATGTTGTTATAGCTTTCTCTGTCTGAGAAAATCTCTGAGAAGCTAATTGTATCATTTGGGAGTATAACGACTATCTCCTAACTCCCCAATGATAGCTGAGTTGATTGAAGATATCAATTAAAGGGGAAACTATTATTAAAATATTTAAGATATTATATTCAATATTCTCAAATTCAAAATCCTCAAAATATAAATCTAGGTCTGATCCTCTATTATTAAATAGATAGAGTCATCAAGATCTAAAAAAAATAAATTAAATGATTTAAACACCCGCATGGGCCCCGACACTATGTTGAATGCTTAAATTTAGTGTATGAGGATACTGCGCTGGCTGATTCCCGGTTGGATCTTAGGACCAAGTCTGGGTTAACAAAACCTAAAAATCTAATTATGTTATTATAATATCTTCAACATAATAGAACATCTAAGAAGCTAATTCTGTCATATGACAGCAGATCTAATCATCTATTATTAAATTAATAGAGTCAACAGGATCTGAAACAGCGAAATAATAAACCACCTTGATGATGGCTGTGTTGAATGAAGATTTTAACCGGAGGGGATACTTACCATAAAAATGTGCTTCCAACCTCAAATTGAATTAATCAAACTCAAGTATCAATGCGAATACAAAATCAAATAAATCACCAAATTATAGATGCTTAAATGAAATTTAATTTTTAAAGAACTTAAAGTTAAAAAATCTAATTCACCACCCGCAATTATTTGTCTGAGGTGACAAATTAAGAAAACCCTAGCTCACAAAGGGGACAAAGTCAAATCAAGTACGCAACTATGTTTACTCTCAAATAATCTCTTGCCAGCAAGGACGTGACCCGTGTCCTCTGATTGTATTGTTTGGCAAGTAGGCTCTACACATGATGTAGTTACAACCAGAGTCCTCTGACCGGGTGGTTGTAGCTGAATGACACCATTATATTACGGTCATGATTGTAGCCCGTATGCTCCCAATGGCTCGACCCTTTGAGATGTGAACCATAGGGTGCACCTGATAGGGAAAAAAGCCCTCTGTTAGCTAAGGTAGACTTAAGCTTGTCTCCTTAGACAAACACCACCCCAGGTCTACAAGGATTTCTTAGATGACGTAACCCATGTGTTGCTGATAAGAATCTTTCAGTCATGTTAGGTCGACTACCTCCTCTGACTAAGTAGACTAGGGACCACAATATCCCGGGATGACGGAACCATGGGATCTAGAACGGGCGCGTCATCGTTCCCCCAACCATCCGCTTTAAGTTAAATATAATGAATTTCATAAATTTTTTGAAACTATGTCGCCACATATGCGATATGCTATGCTGGCTAATCGAAAGTTCTCTCTCAGCACTGAGAGGGGTAATTAACTATAGGTGCTTACGCCTATAAGAAACCTGGAACCTGATCTAAAGTCCTCACAAAAATGAGGGCAAAATCTCTGGGTAGTGTCTTATATACTATTTCATCTGCCTTCTAAAAATTATACAGACACTTTAAATCACTCTTTTCATCGAAGAGGTCAGTGGCAAATTTTTGGAGCCCACATAAGCTTGGTGGGAAGGCCTTAATACTTCCAAAGCAGCCCCCTATAAGGGGATGATGTCGGGAGGCTGTCGAATTCAAATATAGATATTGAAGGCTTATGCACGCTTTCTTAAGTGTTGTGGGTTTGGAGGATAAACTAATTTGAGAAGCTAATTCAGTCATACAATTACAAAAGATAAACTTATTTACACGACTTCTCAAGTTCAAGCTCCCAAGTGAAAAGCCCCAAACCTGATCCTCTACACTTAAGCTAGAGTTGATAAGGTTTAGAGAATTATAAATTTTGATCATTTATACCTGATCCTTTGTAGAAAAGAGGCAGAGTTGACATGGTCTATTATCCAACAATAGTCTTGTAATCAAAAGGCTATTACTACTAAGGTTTAAATGATCAATCTTTATCTATTCAAATTCAAATCAATTATAAAATGATCAAATATTCAAATTTAAAAATATTTAAATTAAATAAAATTAATTATTTAAATTTAAAGTAAATTCATCCACCCATCCACAATCATTTATTGAGGATAACAAATTAAGAAAACTTTTGCTCACAAAGAGCCAATGTCAAATCAAATACATAACTATTTTTACACTCAAATAATTTTAAGCCCATAAGTACGTGGTCCGTGCCCTCTATCAGCGTGGTTTTGCTGGCACCAGATAAATAGTTATTATGACCAAATCCCTCTGACCGGGTGGCTTGTTGCAAAATGACACTGCTAAATTATGATCATGGCTGCAGCCCGTATGTTCTCTAATGGCTTTGCTCTTTGAGCTGTGAGCTATAGAATATACTTGACTGGGCAAAAAGCCCTCTGTTAATTAAAGTGGACTTATGCTTGTCACTTTAGACAAACATCACCCTAGGTCTACAAGGACTTGGATGATGTAACACATGGCTGCTGATAAGGATCATTCTGTCATGTTGGGTTGACTACCTCCTCTAACTAAGTAGACTATGGACCATGAAAGCCCGGGATGATGGAACCATGGCATCTAGATCGGGCGCGTCATCATTCCCCCAACAATATGATTCAAGTTAAAGAATGATGAATTTCATAAATTCTAAATTTTAAAACTCCACATGCTAGTACTATGAACTACACATTAAGAGACCTAATGACTAGCCTTAATTAGAAGTTCTCTCTCAGCATTGGGAGGGGTAATTAACTATAGGTGCTTACGCTCATAGGAAACCTGGAACCAGATCTAAAGTCCTCACAAAATGAGGGTGAAATCTCTAGGTAGTGTTTTATCTACTATAACATCTGCCTTCTGAAAATTTCATTGACATAAATCAAACTCTCTTCATTGAGAGGTCGGTGGTAAAGTTTTGGTACCTACAAATATTTGAAGACTCTGCTAGAGACAGGTTTCTCTTTCTATCTTTAGGTAATCGAAAATGAGTTATAGTAATAATAGAGCAAAATAAAAATAAAAATTTAAAATTAATTATCAATGAAATTAAATTTAAATTAATCATATTCTTATGATTAAACTATTTGTTCTCTAAATCGATAAATTTTCAGAACACCATTCATCATGCAGCTAGGTCGAGAAGCCAACATCGGTCTAGCTAATGCTATAATCAATACTGGAGATACTGGAGCTACCATCCAAATTGGTAGTGTAAACTTCCCAGCTATCGCCACTGTAAATAATCCTTTACCTGGAGCCTCTTATTTTAGAGGAAAATTAAGTAGAAGGCAATAGAGAAAGAAGGAATGCTGAGTTGCGAGCTCATCGGCTCTCACATGGGCCATCTGTTACACAACCAACCTTACAACTAAAAGCGAGTATTCCTACCTGAAATAAATTTGAAATTTTGAAATGGGTGAAAAAGAATAGCTCTACTGGTGATGTTAAGCAATTTTTTTGGGCTCAACAATTGTCAGCTCCAACCCTTCAGAGGAAATAACCTGAAACTCTATATGCTCGAGTACATAGAGTCCTAAAGGTTATAAAAAAATATTATGAATAAAATATATGAAAGGCCAATTACCAGAGAAGCTGAGAGTGCTCAACTACAGAAGCTACCATCAATGGTAGTAGGAGCACAAGACCGTCCTAAGTAATTCCTGCACGGTGAATATCGGGGCGTGACACTTGAACTGCATGTTCAGAAATCCACCGCTGAAAGGTCCCAAAAAAATGAAAAATAAATATAGAGGCCAAAGCCTCGAGAAGAAGTATTGATATAGAAGCTTCTTCATTTGGAAGCAAGCTGACCCAGAGACAACGGAGAAAGAGAAATGCTAAACTGTGTGCTCAACAGCCATTGTTCAAGCAAAAAAGTGTACAACTAGTTATGGAACCAAAAGTGAGTGTTCCAACCCATAAAAGGTTTGACAACTTAAGATGGGTAAAGTAGAACAACTCTACTGGTCAAATTAAATAGTCCTTCTAAACCCGACAGCGTTAGGTTCTAGCTCCTTCAAAGAGACCTCTTTCTACAACCCTGACAAGATGTCAACCAATTTAAGTCCCGCACAGTGAGCATCGAGGCGTGACACTTGGACCATAGGTCCAAGAATCTGCCGTCGAAAGGTCCCAGCAAAAAGGTAAGAAAATTTGAAGGCTAAAGCCTCGAAATGAAGCTACCTTAAAGAAAGAAAATGACGTGACATCTGGATTGTACTCCCACAAAATCCACTCTTTATGCATTAACTATTTGGAGTTGAAGCAATCTTGCCACTCAAAGTTGAACAACCTTCGCTCTGAGTAGCCATTCAACACGATCTTACCCAAGATTAGAATGCTCATCTATGAATGGAATAGCTTGATGTGCTTGATGAAGTTAGGCTCCAACTCAGTAAAATCTAGAAGTTTACTAAGCGAGGATGTCCAAAGCTTTCGATCATATGGTGAATCCATCTAGCTTTTCAAGAAGGAGAATTGGTCTTAGTGCTGAGAATACCAATTATTCCTCACCTTCTTTACATGTGCAGGTTTTTCTTAGAAATTCTCTTATAATGCAAGAATGCATTTTTGAAATGAAGAAAAAATCTCCCTGTCATACAGGGAGCATTTTTAAATTTTATAGCAAAAATGTTAGGCTCTCCCTGTGAAACAGGCGACCTTTCTGTTATTTTTGGGTTAGCATCACGCATAAGGCCGAGATCCCCATATACCTATTCAAATTATGTATTCGAAGTTCACAAGTCTCAAAGTCTTACTAACCAAAAAGAGAAATTTTCAAGTCTGCAAACTACAAAAAATCAAGTTGGAAATACATCTTCCATCCATACATCAAATCTAGGGCTTGAGTGGGTACGTAAGGTCGGACTCAATACGCCCAAATATAGCCGAGTTGATGGCAGATCTGCTTGCTCAACATGTCACAAAGGCCATAGTAAGAGATCCCCCACCTCGTTAGCCTGATGATAAAATCCTCTATCAATTTCTCAAGTCCAAGACTCAAGTGGGTGCATAAGGTCAGACTCAACACACCCAAATATGGCCAATCATTGATAGGTTCGCTTACTCAACAAGCCACTAAGAGCGCGGTAAGAAATCCTCCTACTTCATTAGTTCAAAGATAAGAGCATCCAAAAATCTCCTAATCCTCCCAACTTGGTGAATTCAAGTGGTCCAAACTGGGAGATCATCCTTAATGGTCGTAAAGTCATTTTTCAAAATCTAACAAAAAGATCCTCACTCGAGAAGGCACTAAGCCGAGTTTAGTATCAATATTAAATGAGAAATGTCAACTCCTTCAACAATTATTAAAGAAGAAAATAAAGACCAAAGGAAACTCTTCTTTAGCAAGTCCAAAAAGGATTGAAGAAGTCATCCCATTGTTTGTACAAAGCCAAAGGCTGAACTAAGGGAGTCATGTCATCAAAATATCTGTTACGTGCAAAGCATAGGACTGATGACTCTTCGCCATTGACTCAACACAAGCTCTGAGGTCTAGGTTACTGACAGACATCCTTCTATAAGCCCACGAAAGCAAAAAGTTAGTGTAGAAGGTAATTTCGTATCACCTGACAAGTTTTCAAGATAATTTAGGACTTTACTCCATCAAATTCGTCAAGGCACAAAGCAAAGATAGAAGGAAATATAAGACATGAATCTCTGAGATGGAGTCTTCAATAAGTCCATCAAAGCATAAAGCATAGGACTAAAGATATTTTCATCTTTCTAACAAGGCATCAACTCCATCAAGTCCACTAAGGAACGAAGCCAAGACAGGAGGAAAATAAGAATTTCAAATTTAAAAATTGAATCTTTTCATTAAAGCACAAAGCATGGGACTGAAGACATTCTCATCTCAACAACAAATCATCAACTACATTAAGTCCACCAAGGCACAAAGCCAGGATAGGAGAAAGATACAAATTTTAAACTCTAAAGAGAATGTCTTCCAAAAAGTCTAAAAACATAAAGTATAAGACCAAAGACATTCCAAATTCTCTCAATAGTTACTATGAAAGCCCCATGTTAGACATTGGGCATTTTTATATATTTATCTAAGTCAACATTGTGTTTTAAGCTGAGATCCTTATGTAGATACATATTATGATTGAAATACATATCATGTATATTTTATCGTAAAGGAAATCAAACCTTGTAATATATTTCTAAACTAATCTACAATCCCCCTGTTAGGCAAGAGCCATTTTTTAATGATCAAGGTTGTTCAACCCTTTCCTGTAAAATAGGAGGTCTTTTTGCATATATTCAGGTTAACATCGAGCTTTATGCTGAGATCCAGGAATATATCTATAACGGTTATGGTCAAAGTTGCAAACTCTTGCAATAACAAAAATAATCTATTTATACACATGAAAAGATAGCCTTAAATATCATTATCTCCCAGATTTGTCAAATTCTGAAGATCAAGTTAGAAGAACTCTTAGTTTTGGAAGCTTTAATCAACTAAGTTGGAAAAATATCAACCTCTATATATTCAAGTCTAGGACACAGATGGGTTCAAAAGGTCAAACTTAATAAGCCCATAAATGGCTGAGTTATTGATGCTCTCCTCACTCAACAAGCCATAAGAAAATGCCTTAGTAAAGGAGACCCCATTCATTAGCCTGATGACCAAGTCACCAATCCATCACAGCTTAAGTCGAAGACCCGAGTAGATTTTAAAGGTCAGACTCAACAAGCCCACAAATGGTTGAGTCACTGATGCTCTCCTCACTCATCAAGCCATAAAAAAGGCTACAGTGAAAGAGCCCCTGCTCGTTAATACAATGATGGTAGTTGTTCAATCCCAAATAAAATCCAGCTTAATGATTACAAGCAACCATAATATAATAGATCTTTCTACTTGATCGATGGATCAACACAATCTGAAGAAACTCTCAATCCAAAGTTATCTCAAATCAATCTCAATATTGCCTACGAGGTGATATCCCAAACTATTTTTAATGATCTAATCAAGCAAAGAGCACAAATCAAAGCCAATTCCCTCATCAAGTCCTCCAAAGTAGAAAGCACAGGAGTAAGGAAGCTTTTCCATAATTCAGTCAAAGGCAATGGCCGAACTAAAGAAATTATGTGGTTATTCAGTCTATTAAAGCACACATTACTAGACTAATAACTTAATATTGATCTAATATAAGCCGAAAGGCTAGGTCATATGTATACATCCTTCAATAAATCTATCAATGTAGCAAGTTCAGGACTGAGGGCATACATACACTTCCTGACAAGTCAATATAGACAAATCAGGTCAATCCTTCATCAAGTCCATCAAGCTTAAAGCTAGGACAAAAGGAATTTCAAATCTTAAAGCAAACAAATCAATTCCTCCATCAAATTTGATTAAGCATGAAGCTAGGCTCGGAGGAAATCCAAATCTACAAAGACACAAAAGCAAAAGATCTACAATGAACCCATCAAAGTAGAGAGTAGATGGTGGAAGACGATCTTCAACGAACCCATTGAAGCTGAAGTAATTCAAGATTCATGGCTAACTCAAAGAGACAACTAGTTTTCAACAAATATGACTCTCTCCATGCATGGGTCACACTTTTTAGGGGGCATTTATTGACCTCCATACATGCGCCATAAGTGGAGTCGAGCTCACAAGATAAAGTCGACGTACTTCGGATGCAACGGTGCGTAAATCAAAGCTGAAATATACTTGACATCATCAAAACTAGTTGAAATGACCTCTGATTGATGAACGGACTTCTCCACCATATTCAAAACATTGAAATTGATCAGAATATATATATTGCACAATTCTATGATCAACCGATCAAGAAGTAAATTCATCGACGTGCCTACATGCATATTGAGATCGGGAGGCTGCGACGATGCTCAAATGACCTCCGTTCACAAAATTAATTATATCGTTAGCCTCAAAATATTAAAAACCTATCAAATGAGACTGTTCATGCTCAATTCAGGCAAGTCTATGAGAATGTTGAGCGATCGAAAGCGATAATGCATATTTTTTAACTGAAATCGACCGATTTGGCCTCGACTTGAACTAAACGACCTTTGATCTTGAAACAGACTATACCATTATGCATTCGGGATATTGGAATAACTTAAAATTAACATATATATTAACTATATAATAGCATCATCACTAAAATCAAATTTTGGGTTTATTTTCACTCAAATAAGCATATGCCCTATAAGTACCTATCAATGCCTAACCGTAAGGGGACTCCACTATTCACAATGCTCAATTCCAAAATCGAGCGCCTCAAGCCTCCTTCCTCCTTCCCACTTGGTCGAACAAGCTATGATTCCCATTCTTCCTCCCTGCTCCCAGCCGAACGCACAAACTCCCTCTCCCATTCACTCATCCTCTCTCTCTCTCTCTCTCTCTCATCATCTCCCTTCATTTGATGATCCCTTCAGCTTCTAAGGTAGAATCATACCTACTTGTGGAAGATGGCAGGTAAAGGCGAGAAGGGACTCATTGCTGCTAAAATGACAGCAGTGTCCAAGGAAAAGGATAAAAAGAAGCAAGTTTCACACTCTTCTTGTGCTGAACTCCAATTTCGAGTTGGTCAGATTCACTGCCAACTGAAATCAAGAATCGTAGCTAATGGCTGTGTTAGTGCAACGGCTGTAGTGTACTCTGTAGCCATCCTCGAATACCTTACTACTGACATTTTTGAGATATCTGAGAATGCCAGTAAGGACTTCAAGGTGAAGTGAATCACCCCTTGTCACCTGCAACTAGCAATTCGGGGTGATGAAGAACTGGATACTCTCATCAAGGGAACCATTGCAGTTGGTGGTGTCATTCCCCACATTCACAAGTCTCTTATCAACAAGTCCACCAAGGAATGAATATGATTTCATGTGTTTTTCTTCTCAAATGTTTTGCTGCATGTTTCATGTGCTCTTTAAAATTGATTGAAAGAGTCATGTTATATGTATCCTGACTTGTTAGGTCTTGGTTAAGTGTACTTCGTTCCCCTCTTTTTTGGACTCTTTGTTAGTTTCTTGTATTAGAAGTAGAAAGGATGTGGGTTCATAAAAAAAAGAGGGGTAAAGCGATGATAAAAGTGAGGGTGTAGTAGAGCAGTTTCATTTGTGTCCTATCATCTCGGCTTAATGTATATGTAAAAGCAAAATTATGATGAATGTTGTATTCTTAAGTACTCGTGCATGCTGCTTTAGCTAAATGCAGCGAGGAAATCTACTGAACCTAAATACTCGTGCATGCTGCTTTAGCATGTTGAGAAAATCAGGATGCTTTTTATACATATTTGAAGGCTTATGCGACGCTTTTCATTACAGTGGTAGGTGCAAAAAAATCACTCGACCGTGGTGTCGCAAGACACCTATCATGCATGCTTTTCATAAGCGTGGTGGGAAGGTCTCAGTACTCCCAAAGTAGCCCCCTACACGGGGATGACGCCAAGAGGCTGCCGAATTTTATTTTAAATGTCTTTTTACGTAGGTATTGAAGGCATATACATGCTTTCTTAAGCGTGGTGGATTTGGAATACCTCTTAAGCCGTGGTGTTGCAAGACACCTACCATGCACACTTCTCAAAAGCATGGTGGGAAGGCTATAATACTCCCGATGCATCCCCCTACACGGGGATGGTGTCGAGAGACTGCCGAATTTCATTTCAAATTCCTGTACATATGCTTGCCTAGCATATTAAATTTATGTACTTACTGTTTCAATGCAATTGCAAATATTTGTTAGATATAAGTACTCATGCATGTTGTTTCACCATGTCGAGGAAATCATAATAATTTTTATATAGGTTGGAAGGCCTATGCGACACTTTTCATAAGCCCGGTAGGTGCAAGAAAATTGCTCGACCGTGGTGTCGCAAGACACCTACCATGCACGCTTTCCATAAGCATGGTGGGAAGGCTTCAGTACTCTCGAAGTAGCCCCCTATGAGGGGATGATATCGGGAGGCTACCAAATTTCATTTCAAACATAGATATTGAAGGCCTATGCATGCTTTCTTAAGCGTGGTGGGTTTAGAAGACTCTTTAAGCCACAGTGTTGCAAGACACTGACTATGCATGCTTTCTTAAGTATGGTAGGAAGACTCTAGCACTCCTAAAGTAGTCCCCTATGTGGGGACGATGCCAGGAGGCTATCAAAATTTTAGCAAATAGAGATTGATAATTAATGAACAAATGAAATAGTTAAAGAATAATATTTGAAACTTAAACGAGCAATAAGATCAATAATTGGACTAAGTCTAATATACTAAGCTATTGAGACAAGATTGGGCTTATAATTATCTGATTGACAATAGTCTATAGCAAACTAGAAGTCCATCCAATGCAAACAACTATTTGAATGAATAAGAAACACACTGTGCAATGAAACATTCAAAAGAATTGAAGTCGAATATGAACGAAGCCTACGACATACGCCATCGGATTAGCAACACATCATATAAGCGAACATAAGGCATTAATTAAGGCTTCAATTGAACACTTGCATGCATTATAAAGTATGATTAAAACTCAAATTCAATACCTTAAAATTATGCAAGCATTCTTAAATATACCCACATGGGTCCCAACACTACACTGAATGCTTAAACTTAGTGTCTTAGGATGTTGCACGGGTTGCTTTCCGGTTTGGTCTTAGGACTAGGTCCAGGTTAAAAAAAACATAAAAATTCAATTATAATATTATAAGAATTTTAATTTAATAAATTTTGAGAAGCTAATTCTATCATATAATTACAAAAGATAAACTTATTGACACGACTTCTCAAGTCCAAGCTCCTAAGTGAAAGTCTCAAACCTGATCATCTACGCTCAAGCTAGAGTTGATAAGGTTTAGAGGATTATAAATTTTGAGAATTTAGAACCGATCCTCTTTAAAAAAAGGTAGAGTTGACATGGTCTATTAGCCAACAATAGTCATGTAATCAAAAGGCTATCACTACTAAGATTTAAATGATCAATCTTTATATATTCAAATTTAAATCAATTATAAAATGATCAAATATTCAAATTAAAAAAATAAATTAAATGAAATTAATTATTTAAATTTAAAGTAAAATCTATCCACCCATCTGCAACTGTTTATCGAGGATGACAATTTAAGAAAAATTTTGCTCACAAAGAGTTAATGTCAAATCAAATACATAACTATTTTAACACTTAAATAATCTTAAGCCCGTAAAAATGTGGCCCGTGTCCTCTATCAGTATGGTTTTTCTGTAAAATGACACTACATAAATGGTGGTTATGACCAGAGCCCTTTGACCGGATGGCTTGTCGTAAAATGACACCACTAAATTACTATCACGATCACAGCCAGTATATTCCCCAACGGCTTTGCTCTTGGAGCTGTGAACTATAGAATGTACTTGATTGGGCAAAAATCCCTCTATTAGCTAAGGTTGACTTAAGCTTGTCTACTTAGACAAACTCCACCCCAGGTCTACAAGGATTACTTGGACGACACAACCCATGACTGCTAACAAGGATCCTTGTGTTAGGTTGGGTCGACTACCTCTTCTGACTAAGTAGACTAGGATCGCGATAGCCCATGATGATGGAACCTTGGGATCTAGATCAAGCGCATCATCGTTCCCCAACCATCTACTTCAAGTTAAAGAATGATGAATTTCATAGATTCTAAATTTCAAAACTCCACATGCTGCTACTATACACTACGCATTAAGTGACCTAACAACTATCCTTAATCGAAAGTTCTCTCTCACCATTAGGAGGGATAATTAACTATAGGTGCTTGCGCTTATATGAAACCTGGAACCAGATCTAAAGTCCTCACAAAATGAGGAAAAAATCTCAGGGTAGTGTATTATCTACTATAACATCTGCCTTCTGAAAATTTCATTGATATAAATCAAACTCTCTTTATCGAGAGATCAGTGGCAAATTTTTAGATCCCACACTAGAGACATATGATGATGTGTCTTAAAGCTTTGAATGGATAAATGCTTCATAAGAATAAATTACTTGGGAAGTGGCAGCAAAGCCAAGAGGCGTGAAACACATATTATAAATGGGTATATAAGATTAAAACTCAACCAGATGGATTGATTTGGAGATATAAAGCTCAATTGGTAGCATGAGGATTCTCTCAATGTTATAGACTTGACTATGATGAGATATTTAATTCAGTAGAAAAAATCATTATCATACAACTTCTTCTATCATTTGTAGTTAATAAAGATCAAAAATTATGACAAATGAAGTGAAGAATTCCTTCTTACATGGAGACTTAGATTGAGAGATTTAAATGATTCAACTGAGGAGAATTTGGAGTGAAACTCATTTTAATTATGTAAGTTCAAAAGGCACTCTATGGACTAAAGTAATATCTGAGGGAATGGTATGGTAATATCACTAAATTTCCAACATAAATTAGCTATTATATGGCACATGCTAACTCTGATTTATTTATAAAAGGATAGAGCAGAAAAGTTAGCAATTATGCTAGTGTACGTAAATGACTTGATCATCATTGGAGATGATGAACGGGAAAATTGTAGAATAAGAGAAAAGTTCTTAGTGTGTTTTCAAATGATGGAGCTTGGAGAGCTCAAGCACTTCATTGCACTCAAAGTTGATTACACAAAAAGAAAGAATGTTTTTTTTGTCAACAAATGTATGCAAAGGATGATTTGCAAATGTTTGGAATGCTCAGATGCAAGCTGGTCACAACACCCATGGACTCAAATGTTAAGCTTTGTGCTCATAAAGGGAAAGATTTATTGCTAGTTAGATGAAAGTTTGATTTATCTGACATTGACTTTACCTAGTATCTCACTTAGAAGCAATTTGACAAATTATGAGATATGTTAAAAGTATAATTGACTTTAGTATTTTGTACAAGAATGGAATATATTGCAAATTAATTGGATATTATGATGTTGAATATGTAGAAGATCATGAAACTCATCGATCAATCATTAGATATGCATTACAACTTAGCTCTAAGATTATTTCTTGGTGTAGCAAAAGGCAACCAACAATGTCACTATCAAACACAAAAGCATAATATAGAGCAGCAATGCAACAACTCAAAAAAGTGCATGGTTGATATAATTGATGAAAAACTAATAGCAACCAAGGCAGAAAGTCTAATATTTATGCTAGGGCAACATACGTGGAGCTGCATTATTATTTCATTACAGAAAAGGTACTACAATGAGAGATAGAGATGTATCACATTAAGACAAATGATCATTTGTTGACTTAATCACTGAAGGATTAAATATTGAAAATTTTGAAAACTATTGTCAGAAGCTAGGATGATGCCAAGAATTAAAGTTGGTGTTGAGGGAAAGTGCTAAAGAGTCAACCCCAGCCCAATATAATAAGCCCAAGCCTTAGACTAAGCCTAATTTCTTGAAACTTCTTAGAGTAAAAAGTTTCTTTAAGCTTCTTAGAGTTAAGAGTTTCTTGAAGCTCCTAAAGTAAAGAGCTTCATGAAGCTTCTTAGAGTGTAGATTTAATTAGAATATATTATAAGGATACACATATATAGTTAGGATTTCATTAGCACTACTGTAAATATGCCTCTCCCATGAAGCTTGATAGTGTAATAGAAGAGCAATAAAAAGAGTTCCTCAAAGAGGTCTCTAGTATTACAGTTTTGTAGACTTTGTGAGTAGTGTGAGAGAATGCATGTCTCTTAATATTAAGTCTTGTAATCTTCTTTTTATAAGTTTGATGCAAGTTTTATTATGCTTTTCAATAGTTTGATGTTCTTCATTACATGCATAATATTCAAATTTTTAACATCACAATAAAAAATTTATTATTATTATCTTTTTAAAAAAAGAATACAACTTTTCATACAAAGGTAAAATGCTTGAAATCGAAATATCAAAATTTAGATGTTAAATATATAAATATATCAAATTTTTGTGGTATGTATGTAAAGTTTCCATTTTATTGTACATTTTATAATAAGTTTTTTATTTTTAAATTATCTTTAAATTAAAAATAATTATTTTTATATTATTTAAATGGGGGGATTTATAAACATTGCATCTTAAAATTACTTAATTTATATATTTAACATCTTATAATTAAAAGTTACTCACATAACTCTTCAAAACTATAAAAACATTAGGAATGTCACTTTCTTCATCACTCAATTAAATTAAATCAAAGGAATTCTCCTCAATGACATCTATCCTGGCAATGTTTTACTCGAATAAAATCTCATTAACTCTCTTATAAGTTTTTCATTGCCATCAAGAACTAAACTTAACTTGTCGAGTAGTCTCATTGATGTCCTTTTCAGTGTGATTTTATCACGATATACTCATATTTTTTATTATCAAGAGAGAAAATTAATAACATTATAAATTTAATAAAGAAGATATATTTATATTAAATATATAAATAATACAACTTTTGATGTGATGTATGTAAATCGTTATATCAATTTTTTTAGTCCTATTCCATAAAAAGGATACATTTTTTTTTTTTATATTTAACTAGCATCCTTATGAGCATATTACATGAATCTAATACAAGATACCTATTTATATTAAATTCGCTGTGGGATTCGTTTCTCTCGCTTGTTCCACCCTATGGCGTCGGTCGGCAACAACAGGCCAACCTCCACCGCTGCAGCAGCAGCCGCCACCGCAATCTCCGTTGCCGGAGACCTCGTCGTCACCGCCTCCTCGTTATTCACATCTCTAGTTAACTCCCCCGCATCAGACCCCAATTCCACCATCCTTCTCCCTCAACCCAGCTGGACCATTTTCCGACGCATCTGCCACTTCTTCCTCTTCATTCTCCTCCGCCTCTTCGTCTTCATCCTCTCCATTTTCTTTCCCCCTCCAATCCCTTCCTCTTCCTACACGGCCATTTCCAGCACCTCCTGCTCCTCCTCTTTACCTACAACCCGCGCCCTCTCCCACGTCCTCTCCGTCGTCTCATTCATTCCCGTCTCCTCCCAAAAATACTACTTCGCCCGTTCCCTCGCCGACCGACTTCTAGATGAAAATCTAATCTCTTCGTCGACCGGAGGACTACGGACGGTTAACCGCACCGCGCTTTCGTTTGCATTTGATCATACGATTCGGCGGCTTGAGGCGGTGGTTCCGAGGCCCGGAGGGGGTCCGATGGATCTGGTTTCTGGCGCTATTTTGGGTGGGCTGAGGCGGATTGGGGTTGGGGAAATAGAGGGCGGCGGAGGGTGTATCGCGGCGGAGAAGCTGGCCGCGGAGGTACTGTGGCTTGCCCAGAAGATGGCTGACTGCGGTGCGGCAGACGAGGCAATGGCCCGATGGGCCGCCGCGGCGGAGCTTGGGCGGTCTGCGTTGTTCGTGGAAGCGAGAATCCAGGTTCCGTTTGTTAGGGTCTCAGGTAAGAAAACGTGTCCCTTTTAATTTCCCAACTATCGTGCCCTTTCTTGTTTGCTTTTTGTTTCTTATTTTTTCTAGACATTCCAGTCTAAAATCATTGGGAAGTTTTATTATATTTGTCTCATAGTAAGAGAAATTGGAATAAAATATGTCAGTTATTTTTTTAAATATATTTAAAATTTTTATTTTTATCAAAATATTCCAATTTATTTACCGCATATACCTTAAAGAACTTTATCGTAACCGATAATAATTTGACTAAGATTTAAATAAAATTAGAATATGATTCCAACTATATTAAAAAAAATTCTAACCTTTTCGAATTCTACTCTAGCTCTGTTATCATCTATTTCTTGTGGATTAAAAATCTAAGGGCTGTTCAAACAGTTTTGAGATTTCGATATAATCTCGTCCCAAGCTCTGTTAGAGCTTTCTGCAGCTTGTTGAAATTTGCCAAACATCGTTGAAGACCATCGTAATTAAGTTAGTGAATTTTAAATATATGCTAATTCGAAATTCTACAAATTTAATTTATATTTTGAAAAGAAAATTTCTATTTTCAGTCGAACTTGTAGACCATCTATTCTTGTAAGTACCAACTTTCATTTCCAATGTCGGGATAGTCTTCTTATGATCTAAGAATTAGTAGTTAACGCGTGTTTGACCTCTGATTGAGGGAGATATTGTACACAGTCTTGCATGGAAAAAACTCATAAAAATTACTCATTTCCCACCGTTTAGAACGGTTGTCTGTAAGGAAGTTTTTACAGTAGAGTGAATAAAAACTAAAAAACGACTTTCAGTTTTTTTATGGCCAATTTGATGCCTAAATACTCAAGCTCCTTAGACAAACACCACCTCAGGTCTACAAAGATTTCTTGGACGACATGTCCGATGAGGATCCTTACGACCACTCGACTAGATTAGGGATTCACTGTGCAAAACCGATGAATCCATTTTTAAAAGTATGGCATCCCAACTGAAGCACTAGCACACTATACCGAAATCAAAGCCAAAAAAAACAGAGAAGCCAAAATCGCTCATAAGGGTCGGCGACAAAGTAGGTAGAAATGTATTTGGAATTTAATTGTTTTATTTTTGATTGAATTATGAATGCATGTTTTTGTTATGTAGAAAAAGGGGAGACTTTTCATCAAATAGCTAAACAGACATTTACATGTATAAAAGTTTTAGGAGTCCATTATTATTTTCTACCGTGAAGGTGATAAAGGCCTACTTAGTTACTTAAAGCTCACATACCGAATGTCTAGACTAATATAGATGTATTGGTATTTTTATTTCTCGAGAGAATTTGGACAACATGTGCCCTATATTGGGTAAGCTAGTTTGATTAGGATGACCCTTGATAGGTGGTGATTTGATGATGGAAGTATTTGTGGGTTGTTTCTCTAATTTAAGCATCGATTCAATTGAAACCATCCATTGGATATTAGAAACACCGCTCTAACATTGAGCTAGAAATGATGATTTAAATGTAAACGCCATTTAAGGCCATGGTCTTATTGCTTTAATGTTGGAATTTTCTAAGTGTGAAATATTCAATTTAGATGATTATTTTAGTTTAAATGATTTAGTTGATTTGTCAATTTTAGTTGGTGATTTGGTTCGATTTGCATGAACCTACACTTAGCAATTAAATATTTAGTGGCGCTTTAAGTAAGTAAGTCTTCGCTCACAGAAAAATAATAATAACGCATCACCTAAAACTTTTATACATGTAAATGTCTGTTTAGCTATTTGATGAAAAGTCCTCCCTTTTTCTACATAACAAAATCATGCATTCATAATTCAATCACATTAGGGTTTTTTTTATTTAATGCTGACTTCTATATAATAGATTTGGTCTCTCTCTCTCTCTCTCTCTCTCTCTCTCTCTCTATATGTATATATATAAATAGTGTGAGTGTGTGCGTGAGAGAGAGAGAGAGAGAAAAGAGAAATAGTGACTCTCCTCTCATTTAATTCCTTTAAATATAAGAGCAAAATCATTTATTTTCTATTTCATTGGCATAGCTTGATTTCAATAATTTTTAAGATTGTTTGAATATCAATTTGATGTATTAAATTTTTTTAACGAATGACTGGAATTGACTAAGAAGATTATGATAATTTTTATGTGATAGGAGATTTATCGTCAAAGAATTTGAGAAATTTTTTTTTTTTTTTTTTTGAGACATACGTGAGAATTCAATGTCAAATTCACACAATATATATATAAAATCTTAAACTCAAAATTTTTTTATTAAAAACTTAAGTAAACCCTTAATCAATAAGTTAGGATTACTTGAAATTTTTTTCTTAACTTTTGTCCTGTATTACTGAGATTCTGAACCCTCTCTTACCTGCAAGCAAATCCTCTTTCACCTCTTCATGCAAAAAGACTGGCAGGCAGCAAAGCTGTTCATTAAAGCACTGAGCGTACCGTTTCTGAATGAGTGGGCTATTCACGTGATTTACATGAATGCTTGATGCACGGATTTTTGCTTGTCAGTGAGATCATGCATGTGCAGGGGAAGAAGAACCCTCTCTCCCATGGAAGCTAGGTTGATAATTGGCCGCACACATATGCATTTGTCGTTTTTCACATGCTTAGATGTTAGATGTGGTTGGAGATCCTCTATCTCATTATGAGGTTAGCAGTACCACCCTCTTATGTGGTCTAGAACTTAGGCTTGCTTCCATAATACATTGGAGACTTGCAACTCTAGCATCCCTTTGAATGGTTCCTAATAGCGATGTGAGTTTAGCTCGGAAATCGAATCAAAATTTAGAGTAGATGGAGATTGAATTGAACATATTGACCTAAGGTATGAGTCGAGGGTTCGGATTGAACATTTCTTTGAACCGATCTCAAGCTAGCCGTAAATTGGATTTTAACAAGTCAAGATCAGATCGAAAAAAATTTTATTATTAAAAATAATTTAAATTTATATAATACTTGTAATTTGATAACAATAAGGTTGCTTATAAAATTAAGCTTTTACAAAATTGGCCGTTTGGGATCAACTTTTTTTATTTTTTATATATTTTTATTTTATTTTATTTCATATATGTTTTATTTTAAAATAAAATATATTTGATGATGATAATTATTTTTGAAGACACTCAAAATATATAATAGTTATTTTTAGCATTTTTAAACACAATATTATTTATTTTTAAAATTAAAAGATTAAAATACTTAAAAACATACTAAACAAATATGTCTTTAAAAATAATATAAAAAAACAAAAAATACAAAACAAAATTGATCCCAAATAGATCATATGTTTTTGAGTTCGTTTTCAATCACCTATACTACTGTAATTCGTTTCATAGTTCTTGATTGCTGCCTTTACAATCTATTCTGATAGTAGACTGATTTTCATTCATTGACTCCTAAGTTGCAGAAACTTCATTCCATTTTCTCCTGCAAGCAAATTTCTTTCTAGCTCCTCGCTTTATAAGCGTTCAATTTTTTTATCGATCAAATGAGCTCATAGTATCAGCCTCAAAGTTTTTCTTAATAAAGCAGCATTTTGCCTCTTGTGCTATCATTTTAATATCAATATCAGAACAGATGTTACCTGCTCATCACTAACTAATAGGATACAACATGTTCATGGCAACAAGCCAGTGATTTCCTCTCATTACTTCATTTCTTTTCTCACCTTATTCGCTTGCTATTTCTCAACCCCCAATGGAAATCTTTTTTACACAATCACCTGCAAAGCTAACCACGGACCCAGTGTGGCTTAGTACTGAAACAAGAGCATTCTTTTCAGTCTTTCTACTCAGGAATGCTCACAGAATGCAAGCTGAATGGTACCAAGGAGATCATGATGAAGATGATGAGCTTGGCTTCTCTATATCTCAATGTTGCATGTCGATGCTTCGTACGTGGCTTCCGCTTTTATGCCGTGCCAGCAATGGCGTCGACGCACCCATCCTTAACAGCAGCGAACGAGCTGATATTGTGAGAGTACTGGACGAGATGATACAGAAGCTAAATTGGGAGCAGCAGGAAGAGATTCTTGCCCTCTGGCTACACCATTTCACTTCATGCCCGGATTCTGACTGGCCAAACCTCGAGTCCTCCTACACTAGATGGTATGCCAATTCTCGAAAGCTATTGCTGCAATGATCTTTGTCAAGCATCCATTAATGTTCAGTCTTGCAATAGGGTGGTAATTCCTTATAGATATTTGTAGTTTATAGACGAACAATAAATGCTGTCAATATTCTTCCATATGTAAAATACTATTCCGCCTATATGTGCGATGGAAGTAGTAATTTGTTAACGTGGATCTTATTTTGTTATTCGGCCGCTTTGTAGTTCCAGCAAAAGTCTTTTTTATATTTGCTTGAAATTTCCTGTCTTTCTAGATTCATTTTTTTTCTTTTGATGAAGTACATACGAATGATATTTTATTTGCATGGAAGTGCGTTTAGTCTGTTGTTTGGTTTTATATAACTTAACATGCATCGTTTATTTGATAAAAATCCATATGGAAAAGGGTTCAAAAAGAAATAAAACCATTACTGAATTGGTTATCTGGATCATTCGTAGCAATAAATGGGTTCTATGGAATAATCAGTAATGGCCGAAGATTCTGTGAAAGCTTTCCTGCTATGGTCTAATTAACAGCAGAGCTTTATGCGTCCACTGATTCTACTCTATTGCATTGTTTATGTTACAAGTATTACTTACGAATCCCCATTGAAAGTAGGAAAAAATAAAGGCTTGCGAATAATAAACTAGCGGCTATGTTTTCATGCAGGGAGTTTCAGTGACAAGAAGTGAATGAAATTTCATTTCATTTCCGCCATTTCAATTCAAAAAAAAAAAAAAGCCTAGGGAACCAAATGAGGTAGAGCATATTCAACTATATATCAGTACTGTATTCTTGACTCCCTCTAGTTGCTTCATACAAACCAACTTACAGAACAACAAGCATTATTGTGCATTTCTAGTTTATGTTTGATATGCATCTTAAAGGAAGAGGCCAAACTGTTGTGATTGACCCAAGTTTAATAGGAATGCCAGGCTAGGCAGAATCAAATTGGTGTAATATGAGCCAAAGCTCTCCAAAAAGGCCTTAGTTGGTTCTTTTTTTTGTAAAACATCAAATCCCATGGAAAGTTTTGTGGGATTTAAAATTATTTTTGAGCACCAATAATACGAACCTAATTTCTTGATTTGTGTCCTGATCCGTCTTGGCTTGAGTTCTGTTCACTGTGTTGACTCACTAGGGCCTTGGAACCCGGCTGAGTTACTGATAAATTGGAAGGAATGACTCAGATGCTTTCTGAGACGTTGGATGCAGCGTGTTTTGTACTTAGCCGTTGGATCTGAGCCCTCGGATCGAGTTTCTCTTGGGCTAAATCTTGAACCGTCTGATTTGTCTTGTGCTCTTTTCTGTCCTTGGATCTGTGTTTTGATTGAGCGGTTGATCTCTTACCTTGAACTTATATCCCGTGATGAGATCTAAACCTCGATTTAAATGACGAAACGATCCGATGGGATGACACTTCATGAAAGCTTGCCTTAATCTTTTGTGGTTTTGTTTTCTTGACGTGAGTCATCGATTGACTCAGAGAAGAAGGAGAGCGGGATGGAGGAGAACCTAAGGATTCTCAGATGGACGACGGTTTCCGGTGAGGAAAACCTAAGAACAGTGTGAAGAAGAGAAGAAAAGGGAGACTAAAGAGCTAAGTTTCTTTCTCAGAATTGTTCATCCCTGCTTTTGTCTTTCCTCTATTTATAGTTTCTTTTCTGCTGGAAGCGCTACATCTCAGAATCGATTGCTAGATTCTATCGTTTCGCCTCCTGTGTATTACATTATCGATGTACCACGCTTTCTTGAGGTCTTGATGTGTCGCTCGGATTTACTTTGGGTTGTGTTCTTGTTATCCGCTCACTTGGATACCTTCGCTTTAACTTTATGTTTGCGGAAAGGCATTGAGTGCTTAACTTTTGTCGTCAATGTTATATATGTAATTAAATCGTTGTTATTCTCATTGAACTCAGAATGGATTCTTGTAATGGTAATTCTTAATGTTGTATGATGTATTTTGGCCTTTAGAGGATTTGGGATCATATCATTACTCCCCTCCTCACACTGACCTTGTCCTCAAGGTCAAAATTGAACATCTCTGCTTTCTTCAATTCATTTCTCGAAGCTCGTTGATACTTTCCTCCCAGACTATGAAAGTAGCAATTTGATTGTCTGTTGAAGTAGTATTCTTTGTGGCCATTTATTTGATATTGAAGCTCGTCTCAATTCGCTTATAATTCGCATTTCTTATTTGCACTATGTCATGTCAGATGTAATGAATCATTTGGTAGCTTATACTCTATATTAGGGAATAGCTTATTGGTAATTCTGCTAGAGTAGGCTATGTAAGGATATGTTCAAAACACTAAGCTATATAGGATATCGATTAATAATTATGTATACTTGATAGATAGGCTTTCTTAGCTTAAATGGTTGATACGGCTTGGTGCTAATATTTCTTCTTGTACCCATTGGTTTGTCGGGTGATTATCATGTTGCATTTGATGCCGGTCACATTGATCGTTAATGTAAATAACTTGGACTACAGATATGCCTCTATGGTACTTCTCATCACAATTGAAGCATGCCCTTCTTTTTTCTGTCTTATTTGAGTTCTAATTGAATTGATATTTCTTTGTTGATGAGTGTTGAGTGGCATTTGTGGGAGGCTACAGTAAGGTATTTGGAGCACTTTGATATTGTTGTTTACTTACTGGAGTGTGCTAATTTCTGCTATTTCTATGCATTTCTATTACATCAGACAATATGTCTTCCATTACTAATTGAAATGCTATTGAAGAAGAGAGGCTCTTACTTCTCTTTAATTTCTTCTAAGCCCGATTCAAAGCGACTTTGTAGAATTCGAATGTCAAATTTGGTTAGCTAAGTCTTCAAATTCATTATAAAATTGTTGTGGTTTTGCTATTGAAGCTTAATAGTTCTCCTCTTAAATCTCGTAGAAGGAAGGGCCAAATCTTTGCATAATTTGTTCTTTGAAGGTGGCCAAGAATACAATTGTTTATTTACGCATCCATTGATACCATTTCAAAGCGTCCATCCATGTATATTGAGGATATTAAAATTTCGATCCTCCGAGAAGTTATATCAAAAAACACTGCTTTAAAGAGCCATCCTCCGGTCTTCTTCATTAAATCTGGGCATATCCATTTTAAGAGGTATTGACATGGGTGTGTTTGTATGTCTGGAGAATAGGATTAAGGGGATGCATCACATACCGATTTGAGATTATTTTTCCAATTGCGCAATCTTCTTGATATTTCTATACCATAGTGATTGAGGTCATTTGCTCTTCTGTTTTGTTTAATCTGGTAACACATTCTTCAAGTATTTTTGATGTGTGTCTTGTGCCTTCTGCCATATTTTTTTTTCTGAGTGATGCAGTCAACAAGAGCACCAATAATATGAACCTAATTTCTTGATTTGTGTCCTGATCCGTCTTGGCTTGAGTTCTGTTCACTGTGTTGACTCACTAGGGCCTTGGAACCCTAATCGATAAATTGGAAGGAATGACTCGATGCTTTCTCGAGACGCGTTGGATGCGCGTTTTGTACTTAGCCGTTGGATCTGAGCCCTCGGATCGAGTTTCTCTTGGGCTAAATCTTGAACCGTCTGATTTGTCTTGTGCTCTTTTCTGTCCTTGGATCTGTGTTTTGATTGAGCGGTTGATCTCTTACCTTGAACTTATATCCCGTGATGAGATCTAAACCCTCGATTTAAATGACGCGAACGACCGAGGGATGGATGACATTTGAAAGCTTGCCTTAATCTTTTTGTGGTTTTGTTTTCTTCGACAGTTCGAGTCGTCGATTGACTCCAGAGAAGAACAGGGAGAGCGGCTGGGATCGGAGGAGAACCTAAGGATTCTCCGATGGACGACGGTGGTTTCCGGTGAGGAAAACCTAGAAGAACAGGTGCAGGAAGAAGAGAAGAAAAGGGAGACTAAAGAGCTAAGTTTCTTTCTGTAAATTGTTCATCCCTGCTTTATTTAGTTTTCTTTCCTCGGAGCAAGACTTTCTACATCTTGAACGATTTTAGATTTCATAATCGGTTCTTGCCTCTGCTGTGTATTTTGTTATCTTGATGTGGTAGGCTTTCTTGAGGTCTTGATGTGCTCGATTTGCTTTTGGCCGTTGTATTCTTGTTCGCTCACCTTTGGGATACCTTCATTAACTTTATATTTGCGGAAAGGCATTGGAGTGCTTAACTCTGCTATCGAGTTTATATATGTAATTAAATTGTTATGTTGTTTGAACTTCTGTAATGGATTCTTGTAATGGTAATTCTTAATGTTGTATGCTGTATTTTGGCCTTTAGAGGATTTGGGATCATATCACAATAGGACCTACCTGATACGATTGATGTATGTAGCAAAAGAAAAGTTAAATTTCGAGTGAGAAGCTTTCAAATTTTACTATATCAGCAAAGGTATAATACTTAAGCATCGGATTTGAAGGTGTTTTCCATCCAAATTTCTATTTATGGGTAGAGATTGAAGCTTAACACTATAAGAAAGATTACATTTGTGAAGGAAATGGTTAAATTACAAGGCTCATTGTAGACTTGTTAAGAAATGAATATTTGCTAGTTTTACTTATTTGATTACATTGAATGTACATAGCGATTATAAAATACGGAAAAGATTTTTGTGAACTTGTGGGCTGACTTCATTGGTGTTATTTTGTGGAGTCTGATTGTGCCAATCAATTGAAGATGTACTGTAGATTTAAAGCTCTCAATTTCACTGGTCAAGCTCAATGATGAGCTCACTAGAGGGTTCAGGGGGCAGTGCGCCCCCTACTTAGGGATAAGGGACTTAACCCCTAAAAAGTTTTTTTAGTGTATAGCACCTCATCACTAGGTCATTGAGGTCTTACCTTCAAAGGCAGAGAAGACAACATCTCAGCTCTTGGGGGATAGCCTTGCAGCACTAGGATCTATAGATTTGCACACAAAAAATAGAGAATATAATGCCTCAAAATTGCTGTAGACATTGTCGTAGCCTAGGCATCAAAGACACAAGATAGAGAGGTTAGTGCCACAATGCTAAAACCTGTGCAGAAGAGCTTAAAGGATAAGGCAGCAACACTTGGGAGCTAGAGTCGCAATGCAATGGAATGACAGAGGTCGTATTTAGATAATTTTTTGTAGTTTTTTCAGATCTTATAATTTTTCACTATTATCTTATCAGTATAAGTGGAGAGTGCATGTCATAGAGTGTGAGAATCGTAGAGAGTTTTAAGTCAAGTGTAAAATTGTATTGTTCTCCTTATTTTCTTAATAGTGGATTTTTTTAGTGTGTTGTGGCTCCATGGTTATTTCTTGCTCTTGAATTTTTTTCACGTTAAACCTAGTGCTTTCTGTAATTTTGTACTTTAGTTACTTCTACTCAAAGTTTTGCTCTGGATCTTTAAATTAGTTTCCATGATCTAGATCTCCCAACAATTGGGGTTGGCCAAGTACAAGAAGGAGGGTGTGTTGATTGACTATGGGTGTATATTAAGTGTGTTGGTCGAGTAGATGTGATGCTTAATTAAAATTGTTTTGTCAACTTAAAGCTTACCATAAGTCATTGACAACTTCAGTGAGTGATTTTTATGACATGGATGATTGGCCTTTAACTTGATTTTTATAATTAAACATCCTCAAATAGTCTTTCATGCTCTAAATACATACATCTTGAGATTAAAAGCTCAACAAATTAATGTTTGCACATTTTTATTAAAAAATATAGGTCCTTATTAGATATCTCAAGATTTTTGAGTCTTCATGCATTCATCCCAATGGAGGTGAGTGAAAATAAAAATTGGATGCTACATTAGAAAACTTCATTTTGTTTTTTTATACTTCAAATGTCAAAATTTAATTAGAGAGAACAAGAATGTGATTCATAATTTTAAATTTTGAATTTAGATGTTTTCCTACTCTTTTAAATCTTTAAATTCAAAAATAGGATACATCATATAAATTTAAAGTAGAACTAAAGAATAATGATTAATTAAGATGTGGAAGAGCTAATAAATTCTTTTTAAAATTATTTTTAAAAGATTGGCCATGGAATTGGCATAGTTCATTATTATATTCATTTTTTGTAATATTCTTTTCTTTTTTTTTTATATGGGAAGCATGGTATATATTTTCTTATTTGAATGTAAGATTATAAGTTTTTAATATTTAACTTAGATTTATAAAATTGATTTAAATATACATTTTTTACTAAATCATTTTATAATTACTAATAAGAAAATGTGACACCAAAGATTGAAAAAAACACAAAAAGTAAAGATAAACAGTTTTATGACTTTAATATGGATTATATATTAATGAATTATATGTCAAAATAAATAATAAAAAGGACTCAAATGCTTAATTAAGCATGCTTGAAAATTTGTGATGATAGAGTGAGAATTTATGGCCTTAGTTTTGCATAGAAATTGCAAATGCTATGTATAAGAGAAGTTCACAAGAGATGCTAGAGTTTTATGAAAGAGAGAGAGAGAGAGAGAGAGAGAGAGAGAGAGAGAGATGACAAAAATCAATGAGCATAACCAAGATGAAATAATGTACATGGAAGATGGAAGCAATATTATAGATATTTGCTCTTCCTATTAATTGAAGAATGTGGGATTATGATAGGGATCACTAGCTTGGCCTCTTATGGTTGTGGTAGAAAATGTTAAAGAATCAACAAATGTTGATGATATTAGACAAGAGACAAGCATCTATTGAGAGGTGTCAATATTTTTAGCTAATTGTGATAGTCATGAGACAGTCATTGAGTGTTGACAATCCTGTAATGATAGTTGAGCAATGATAATTGAAATACGATAATTAGAAGACAATTATTATGAGACGACAATTGTGCAACAATAGAAGGGTGTGGCAATTGGGCTTTAGAAGTCAGGCAATGACAATTGGAAGATGACGATAAGATAATGATAGTCAAGAGATGACAATAATGCAACACGATCAACTGATGAAAGTCAAGCGATAATAGTTAGCAATGAAAGTCGGATGATGATTATCATGATATGACAATTGCTATCAGTGACTGTCAAGTAGAAATCTATAAATTCTTCAAATCTCCAAGCTCGTTCTAATTTCAATTCCCCTTTCATATGAAGAATGAGACACTATTTATTATTTTTTAGTGACATTTTGATAAATTAAGTCAAAATCTTCAAATACTATATGAATGATTTATATATATAGTTTTCAATCATAACTCACTTTTTAGACATTTTAAGTGCCTTAATGACATATGTATTGAGCAATACCTGACTCTAACATTACTTAAAATTAACTTATGTTATATTTATATGTGCAAATTTTTGTAACACACAACAGTTATTACTCTTGTATGATGGAGCAAGATTAATATGCGCAAAGATACTTACTAGTTTATATATCATGTGGTTTATTTCTTATTAAAATTTATATTTCAACCATTAACTTTAGTTTTATGTACTATATTGCAGAGGAGTAACTTTGTCTTTCTTGCAATGCGTTGTGTTAAAGTCTATTTCTGATTTTTTTTCTTTCTCCATAAATGTTTGGTCAATTCTAACCCCAACTTGACCTGCTTAGTTCTTTCATGCCTTCACACATCTGATCATTTAATGAAATCAGCAACGTTCAATGTGCTTCTTTGACGAAAATAGAGATTGCCAACTTTACTTTTCTCCTAAAAATCATATCTCCCAACACTTCATCTAATAAAATAAGAGAAATATCCACATAATAAAAATATTAAAAAGATAGATGATTAAAATTAATACAATAAAAACTCAAGAATATATATATATATATATATATATATATATATATATATATATATATATATATATATATATATATATATATATATATATATATATATATGCTTGTTTCTTTTAAATATTTTGAATTTATTATATTGAAAAAAAATGAGAAAATGAGAACAGATAAATTTAAAATTGATGACCAAAATTAAAAAAAAATGCTTCGAAAATATTATGTGATCAAAATATCACAACAGAGATTAAAGTTAAAGTTTATAAATACATCAATGGTTCTTTGTGCTGAAGATTCCTCGAACCTTCTGAGAAATTCTCTGCCTGCTAACTCATCAATCAAATCAATGTTTCGAATGGCGTCTAGTTCCAGCCGCTAAAATCATTTACTTGTGTAGATTTTGTTGCTGTCAAAGCAGCCGAGTTGCTGTTTTTCTTCCAAAACAGTCACCGTCCCTGCACATTGGGACCAATTCAGCTGCTGTTTCAACCCCTTCCCCACTCCGTCCTGCTCCAACCAGCCACGAATCAGCCTACGTCCAGCTTCCTTGTTGTTTGGATCCAGCTAGCTGCAAAATTGAAGATTTCCAGCCTCCATTGCTGCCGTCCACTCCACCAATCAGTTAGAATGCCATCTCTACATCAGCCGACAAAGAAAATTTTCAAAATTCTTCTGTAGATGATTGAAAATGATAAAATGGATTTAAAAGAGTCAAAAAATAAAGAAAAATAAAGAAACTGTCATTTTACTTCAAATTCTTTTACAACAACAACAACAAGCCTTTATCCCACTAAATGGTCACAATCCTTCTTCGCCATCATATTATATGTGTCAAATTCTCATTTAATTCAAGCATACAAAGGTTATTTTTTATCATCTTAACCATGTCTTTTTAGGTCTACCTCTACTTTTCTTAACATAAGGAAAATCTAATGCATCTACTCTCCTAACCGGGTCATTGGACGACCAACGCTTTATGTGGCCAAACCATCTATGGCAACTCTCTCTAATCTTATCTGTCACTGGAGCTATTCCAACTTTTTCCCTAACATACTCATTTTGCATTTTATCTCTAAGAGTAAAGCCACTCATCCACCTAAGCATCTTCATCGATGCTCATCTCTGCAACACTTAACTTAGTCTCATGCTTCTCTTTTATTGGCCAACATTCTGCACCATAAATCATTGCAGGTCTTAGCACCATCTTATAAAATTTTCCTTAAGTTTAAGCGTACTTTTCTATCACACTGGCCGATGCATTCCTCCACTTCAACCATCCAACTTGAATTCTACTAATAACATCTCCATCTATTTCACCATCATTTTGAACAATAGAGCCTAAATACTTGAATCATTCACTCTTTTTAATGACTTGTTCACCTAATGTCACAACACTACCACTATAACTTCTACAACTAAAATTACACTTCATATATTCAGTTTTAGATCTACTTAAACAAAACCTTTAGACTCTAAGGACCTCCATAATTCAAGTTTCTCTTGGACTCCTCTAGTCTTATCAACAAGAAGAATGTCATCAAGAAAAGCATACACCAAGGTATATCTTCTTGTAAATGCCTAGTAAGAACATCCATAACTAAAGCAAAAAAGATAAGGGCTTAAAGTTGATCCTTGATGTAATCCAACTGAAATAGAAAAATATTTTGTCAATCCTCCTTCTATTTGGACACAAGTAAGAGCTCTAGTATACATATCGTTAATGACTTGAACATAACCAATATTAACTCCTTTCTTTTCTAGAACTTTCCATAGAACATCTCTTGAAACTTTATCATAAACTTTCTCTAAATCAATAAATATCATATGTAGTTCCTCCTTGCTTTCTCTATACTTATCCATCATACCTCTTAACAAATGTATAACATCCATAGTAGATCTACCTGGCATGAAACCAAACTGATTGTGAGAAACTTTTGCATCGTATCATAACCTATGCACTCTCTCATAATTTTAATGTATAACACATTAACTTAATTCTTCTATAATCTGCACACTCTTGTGCATCACCTTTATTCTTAAATATAGGAACCAACAAACTCTTTCTCCACTCATCTAGCATTTTTTTAGTCTTTAAAATAACATTAAAGGGATTTGTAAGCCAAGAAATTCCTTGATCTCTTAAACATTTCAACACTTCTATTAGAATATCATCGGGTCCTACTATTTTTCCATATTTAATTTTCTTTAATGCTTCTCTAACTTCAAATTTACTAATACGATGATAAAAACAAAATTCCCTATTTTTTGTTTAGGGTATTAAGGATGCTAAAATCAATCGTATTTTCAGATCCTTCATTGAAAAGTTTATCACAATACCTCATCCACCTATTTTCAATATCCTTTTCTAAGAAAAGCACTTTATGATTTTCATCTTTAATACACCTCACTTGAGCTAGATCTTTACTTCTCCTATCTCTTTGATTAGCTAACTTATACATACATTTTTCACCTTCTTTGGTATCTAATCCATTATATAAATCACTGAAAGCTAAATTTTTTTTTTTGCATAATATATTGCTTTCTTAGAATCTCTACATGACACTTTATATTTTTCTCAATTCTCTGAATTTTTACATCTAAACCAACTTTTATAACAACACTTCTTATTTTTTATCTCTTTTTTTTTTTTTGCATATCTGATTCCACCACCAACTATTTTTATTAAAAGAAGCTTTTCTTTTTGATTCTCAAAGCACATTTTTAGCAACTTGCTTAATTTCATTTGCTGCTTTTTTCCACTTAACATTAGCTTTTTTATGAACATCCCAAATTCTATGCTCTTGTCGCTTGCTCTTAAAACTATTTTTATTAGTGTTCTTTAAGTGCCTCCATCTAATCCTAGGACAATAATTTGATTTATTTTTCATCTTCCAATCTTTCATCTTAAAATCTAAGACTAATAATCGATGTTGGGTATTTAAACTTTCACTATGAATGACCTTACAATCTTTACAATCTAAATGATCTATTTTTCTTATCAGAAAATAATCAATCTGTGTTTTACTAGATCCATTTTTATAAGTAATAATGTGCTCATCTTTTTTTCTTAAATAAAGTATTAGCAACTACAAAATGATAGCCTAAAGTAAAATCTAAAATAGTCCTACCTTCTTCATTAGTCACTCCAAATCCATAACCACCATGAATACTTTTAAAATATTTTGCCACTCTACCAACATGTCCATTTAAATCTCCTCTAATAAATACTTTTTCTTCAAGAGGTGTCTTTTGTATTAATCCATCTAATTTATTCCAAAATTTTTCTTTTGAGCCTACATCCAAACCTACATGGGGAGCATACACACTTATAACATTGATAATCTTAGTATCAATAATAATCTTTAAAGCTATAATTCTATCTCCACATATATTAATATTTATAACATTATCCTTCAAACTTTTATCGATAATCATTCCTATGCCATTTCTAATTCGACTTCTACCTGAATACCAAAGTTTAAAACCTAAACTATCAATCTCATTGGCTTTCTCCTCAACCCATTTAGTTTGTTGAACACATAAAATATTTATCTTCTTATTAACCATAATATTTATTAATTCTATTAGTTTAATTTACTTCAAATTCATATGTGGAAATTTTTTCCCTATTTAAAAATAAGACACAAGTAAAAAGAGTCCAACCTTTTCTTTGGTTCGACTGCGGGTCTAAATAGGCCTCTCAGATGAGTTGATTGGCTATGTTTGGTTGGTCTACTCTAATATTGAGATATAGATACAACTATAGCAGTTTGAAACACAGAAAAATGTTACAGGAACAGTAATTCTAGTAACCATAGGTGCTGAAAATAAAAAAATAAAAAAATAGTATAGGAAAGTTTTGATTAGATTGAGATATAGATACAACACTCAATCAAAAAAAAATTTCTTTAAAGAGAGCAAAAGTAGAGAAAAGTCTCTCTAATATTCAAAATAGTAAAACTAAAAAACTCCAAACACGAAACATTCAATTTAAATTAATTAAGCAAATCCTAATGTGGGCACTGAAAATTCGCCATCGGCCTCTCGATTAGAAGAGTATATTAAATGTCTGTCAAATCTTCAAAAGGTAGATGGAAAAGTAGATAAGACACTACCAAGAGATTTCGCCCTCATTTTGTGAGGACTTTAGATCTGGTTCCAGGTTTCCTATAGGCCTAGGAACTTATAGTTAATTACCCCTTCCAATGCTGAGAGAGAACTTTTGATTAAGGCTAGTCATTAGATCGTTGAATGTATAGTGTATAATAACAGCATTTGAAATTTTAGAATTTAGATTTGTGAAATTCATCATCATTTAACTTAAAGTGGATGGTTGTGGGAATGGTGATGGGCTTGATCAAGTTCCCATAGTTCTATCATCCCGGACTATCGTGGTCTTTAGTCTACTTAGTCAGAGGAAGTAGTCGACCCAACCTAACCAAAGGATCCTTATCAGCATCCATGGGTTGCGTCGTCTAAGAAAACCTTATAGACCTGGCGTGGTGTTTGTCTAAGGAGATAAGTTTAAGTCTACCTTAGCAAACAGAGGGCTTTTTGCCCTATCAAGTGCTCCCTATGGTTCATAATTCAAGGGGGCAGGGTTGTTGGGAAACATAAATTTTTGATGGATTTTTTATCATGGGCTTCAATCATGGATTTCAATCATGGAATTGATTTGGATTTGGAGAAAATAAAATGAGAATTGATTTGGAGTTTGACTTGAAATAAGGAGAGTGAGGAATGGTTTAAGCTAAGGGTAGGAAAAATTCTTAACACCCTTAAGGCATGACCTATTCCTATGGATAAACCCTCTAAGTATTCTAGGGCTAGGTTGGAGTGTCCACCTAATCACTAGATGTGTCTTAAGACTAAGGAACTCTTAAAGTCTAAGAGAAATCCTATGACTAAGAGGGAGGTGTTGAGAACTCATTCTAAAAATGAGGTCAACAAAGGGTGCCCAATAGGTGTGGTGTGATTGACCGGGTACACCGCACGTATTGGTGTTGACCGACACGATCAACAACACTGGAAGATCACAAGCATTATCAGAGAAAATCTATCCTTAAACCCAAGGAGTAGAAAGAATCCAGAGCCTAATGCAATGTGGCTCTACTTATGTCCAAGACATAAGAGAGAGGGAAAAATCCACTAAGGGATAGAGTGTGAACCTTCCATTAGGGAAGCAGGTTCAAGTCACCCACAAGGGGATGAGAGGTTTGATTTGCATTTCGCTGAGGGAAGAGGGTTGAATTTTATTTCAATCTTATTGTTTGATTTGATTTGTTCATGTTTGTTGTTTAGACTCCACGGCGGATAGAAAAGTGAAATCGCCACTAGGGAAGCACGTTCAAGTCATCCACAAGGGATGGGTTGAGAAATCCACTCAGGGATAGGAATTCTAGATCCATTGGGGGGAACTAGAAGGATTTGCATCTCACTGAAGAAAAGCAAAAAGGGGTTGATTTAGATTGATTGTTTATTTAGTTTATTTTGTTTCATTGGATTTGTTTATTTCAAAATTTTAGATTTTATATTTTAAGATGAACCCTATTGGTTTGCGATAGATCGCACTGAGTAGAAGCCATGGAGACTTAGACCTAACTCAGATTTACCAATCTAAAGGGGTAATCTACTAACCACATAGTAGAACTAACCAACCAAAGGGATGTCTTTCGATATGCAGCAGTTATACTAGGAAGAAAGCATAGTAGACTTACATCCTCCAAAGTAGAGACCAGTTGTTGGGGTAATCTATTAGCATGGCAACAGATTGAACCCAACCTAAGGCTGACTATTGATTGAATGCCGTTGGGGGACTTAAATCAACTCAAGATAGTCAAAGAGGAGATTTCATTTTTTAGATTTTATTTGTTTTAATGAATCATATTGGTTTGCGATGGATCACACTGAATGGGGGCAATGAAGGCCTAGACCTAACTTAGATTTACCAATCCAAAGAGACTAGTCTACCAACCACAAGGTAGGACTATTCAACCAAAGGAGTACATTTTGGTTTTCAATGGTCAAGTTTTAAGAAGAAAGCATGGGGACTCACATCTTCTAGAAACACGAAACCACTAGGGTGATCGGTTGGCAAAGAAATGGATCAAACTTGACCTAGGGCTGACAATTGAGTGAATGTCACTGGAGACTTAAATCAACTCAAGATAGCCAAAGAGAGATTTCATTTTTTAGATTTTGTTGTTGATTATGGATTCTAATGGTTTGCGATAGATCGCACTGAATAGGGGACATGGGGGCCTAGACCTAACTCAAATTTACCAATCCAAAAGAGTAGTCTACCAACCATAAGGTAGGACTATCCAACCAAAGAAGTGCCTTTTAGTTTGCGATGGTCAAGTTTTAAGAAGAAAGCATGGGGACTCACATCTTCTAGAAATAGGGAACCACTGGGGTGATTGGTTGGTATTGCAACAGATTAAACCCAACCTAGGGCTGACTATTGAGTGAATGTCGCTGGGGGACTTGAATCAACTCAAGATAACCAAAGATAGAATTTATTTTTAGATTTTTGTTTACTTTAATGAATCCTACTGGTTTGCGATCGATCGCATTGAATAGGGGCCACGGAGGCCTAGACCTAATTCAAATTTACTTAATCAAAGGGAGTAGTTTCCCGGCCGATGGGAGAACTATCCGACCAAAGGAGTGGCTTTTGGTGCGCAATGATCAATTGAAGGGAAGAAAGCTTGGGTACTCACATCTTCCACTATAAAAGATCACTTGGGTGATTGGTTGCTTTGAGCAATAAATCAAACCTGACCTAGAGCTGCCCATCAGTTTGCAATAATCATGCTAGAAAGAATGTGTCATAGTCTTATATCATCCAAAGCGAAATGACCGCTGTGGTAACCTACTTCGTTTCAGTTACGTATTGCTCACAACTTTGAGTGACTTCTGAGTGAAGTACCAGCAAGTTTATCTCGGCTTCAGTGGTCGCAATTCTATGAGTTCTCTTGACATTGTCCTAAAGATAGGATGCCTACTTGGGAGAAGGGGTCCTTTGGGGGCTTGAGTTCCTAATCCACAAGTGAATTAATTTTATTTGTTTTTTTAGTTTATTTTAACATGGACCCTGTTAGTTTGTGAGGGATCAAACTGAGAAGGAGCTTATATCAGCCTAGTCCTATCTCAGATTTACTGAACCAAGGGAGAATCTCTATATCCGTTGAACAAATTCTCTAACCACAGGGGTGATTACTAGGAAAGGGGGATTGTCCAATCCAAAAGTAGCATGGGTAGTGTCTAAATGGGGTCACAAAGGACTTGATCCAAATAGAGTGCCCACAGGGGATGGGGCCGGTAAAGGCTTAATCCAACACCCTGGAGAAAATGACATGGCTAGTCATAAAATTCAATAGGTATTCAGTGTCCAACTCAAGGAGAAAGCACATGGACTCACATCTTTTAAGAGTGGTGTACTCACCGGGTGAGCCGCTGTCAGCATAGAGAACATCAACCAACCTAAGGTGCATGCCAGTTTGCAATAATCAGCCTAGAAAGAAAGCTCGGGGACTCACATCCTCCTATTGTAGAACTGACTGCTGGGATAGTCTATCATCGGCTCGACAGGTGCTATTCGACCTAGGGAGACTACTAAGTGAATACCACTAGGGACTTATATCGACTCAAAAGTAGTCAAGTGGAAAGGAGCCTCTAGGGAACTTACCCTAAACCTCAAATATACTCATCCTAATTAGAGCATGATGGCTAGTTCAAGAAGAAAGTACGGGGACTCACATCTTCTTAAGCAAGGTTAATCATGAGGTAGCTTACTAGCTAGCAAGTGAAGCATGCCTTACTAACAAGGCGCTCATTAGTTTACAATGATCAAGTTAGGAAGAAAGTGTGGGGGCTCACATATTCCAATAAATGACCACTGGGGTTACATATTAGCGAGGTAGCATGTAGACTCGACCTAGAGCTGCTAATGAGTGAGTGTCATAGATGGCTTGCTCCCACATCAAAGTAGCCTAAGATAAAAGATTTTTATTTATGTTTTGTGCATGTGTTAAAAGGAATAGGATGCCTTTAGGGGACTCTTATAGTTACCTTAAAATACGCTGAGGAAATCAAAATGATGCCACGGATGGCAACAAGGATTCCCACTAAGAAAGGATGCCACTGGGGGACTCTTACACCTAACTTAGTAATGCTAATCAAAATAGGATACCTCTTAGGTTCTCTCACACCTATCTTAATAGCACTGAGAGATTATGTTTGTGATGTGAAAGAGGGATAGGATGCCACTGAGGGACTCTTACGCTTACCCTACATCACGTCATAATGAATTCGCAAGATAAGCAAACAATACTTCGAAAGAAGAGAAGATTTGATGAATGGAATCACATATTATTCTTTTTATTAATGAATTATTTTCAAACATGATTTTATTTCATGGGTAATATTTCTTTAGATAGAGCCCATTAATTGGAAGCATCGGTGTTCCCCTTTACAATCAATAAGCTGATAAGATCCTCCTTGGTAGGCCTTCTCTCTATCAGGGGCCTTCCCAAGTGGGTTCAAACTTGCCTCCCATCTTTTGATGGGCAATATTGGTCTCCTTAGGACTAACACAAGTTCTCCTACTTGGAAAGACCTAGGGCAGACCATCTTGTTGTGAGCTTGAATCATTTTGGCCTTATACAACTCGAGGTTCTAGCATGCCCGTAGGTGACTTTCCTCCAAACCTTTGAGCTCTTCTAACCGCTTGCAACTGATCTTGTTACCCAATGCTATCCTTAGTGATGAGAGTTGAACTTCTAAGGAAGAAGCTTGACCCATACACTAAGGAAAATGGGTAGCGAGTTAGTTGGTATGTGGTGCAGTAGGCCCACAAGGCTTCAACCAACAGCTCATTCCATTATTGTTTGTTATCATCAAGAGTCTTCTTTAGTATCTGGATGAGAGTTTTGTTGAATGCTTCTACTAAGCCATTAGCTCTGGGGTAGTAGATGGTGGAGTATCTCCAATCTATATATGTCTTCTAGCAAATTGATCTTCTTTTGAATAGTACCATTATCGGATATAATTTGAGGCACCTATATATATGGAATGGTTCACATGCAGGTGACCTCTCAGTGGGATGGCTTCCACCACTTGGAAAAGTAGTCGATGGCGACTAAGATGAACGATGCCCCTTGGAAGAAGGAGGATCGATGACTACAATGTCGTACCCCAACACTCAAATGGCCATGAAGCCAAAGTAGGGTGTAGAATGTTGGGTGGTTGGTGGAGGACCACACGTGCACCGATGGCATCTCCTAGCATCCATGCAATCTATGATCATAAAAGGCCGGTAGTATCCAAGTCTTTTGATCTTCATCTTCATCTTGATTTGACCTGCACTCCAGTGTACCTCAATTATAATGCCATGGCTTCATGTTTGTCTAAACAATGTAACCACATTTGGTCAAGGATGGTATAGTGCCATCAATAAAGCATAAGAAAGCTCTATTTCACGATGGGCTTGAGATTTTCTTGAGGTAGTTTGCTGTTCAAGTAATCTATGAATGGTTGCCTCCAATCAAGCTCCTTGTCCATTTTGGCAACGTCAACCTCCCCTTCAAGAGAAAGTCTCTCGATGAGTTCTAAATCAATAAGGATAGGACATGTCTATTTTGGACTCTTATTGAAATGAACTCATCTTCCGGACATGCCAACTCTTTGGCAAGTTTTGCCAAATCTACGTTCTCTGCGGAAACCTATGTAACTTAGAATGAACAACTTCATGGTGTACTCATGGTAATGACGAAGATTGGGCTTGAGGACTTGGTAGGACCCGATAATCTGGTTGATCACCAACTTAGAATCCCTAAAGATGTTGGTGCTCTTGATGTTGATGGTGATGACTAACTCCAAACCAGTAATCAAAGCCTCATACTCAGCTTCATTGTTGGTGCAAGGGTTGGAAAGATAGTATGAGAATATCATAACATCACTGTTTGGAGTTAGAAGAACTATTCCTGCCCCTGCCTTTTTTGGGACTATAGATCATGGTGCTTCACCTTTAAGAAAAGAAGCAGCACCATTAAAATACATCTCCAATCAGTGGTTGCTAGCCTCCTCTAAGTTCATGATTTGTTCATCGGGAGATCGTCACTAAGCGAGAGAGAATCGGGAAGTGGGTGTCTTCTAAGAAATGCGTGCCATCTTTATCGCAGAGGGTACAAAAGTGATATCAATGAGAGTATCATGGACCACCAAATGTCGAGCATTGGTCATGTCATGAGATCTTGTGGATTGGTTCACAGATCAAGTTCACATGAAAGCATGTGTCTAGCTTTAGATGCAAAGATCAAAGCTAGGCAATGTTTCTCAATGGGTGGTTAGTTTGCTTTAGCAGGAATCAAATGATGGATGAGGTAGTAGAGTGTACTTTCCTTCCCCTCATTGTTGGCTTAGGCCAATGAGCAGAGTCATCCAATGCGTGTAAAGGATGATGGCTTTGCACGGGATAGGGGATAGAGAAGCTGGACTTCACCAAGTATTCTTTGATTTCATTGAATATGTGCTAACACTTATCATCCCACTTGAATTTAGTGTCCTTTTTGACAAGTATAGAGAATGGCTTGCATCTCCCCGATAGATTTGAGATAAAGCATCTTAGATATGCCAATCATCCCTGAAAGGACCTGAGTTGACTTACACTCTTAGGAGGTGGCATTTCTAAGATAGTTTTAATCTTCTCAGGATCTATTTATATTCCCCAGTATCGAATAACAAACCCAAGGAATTTCCACGACTCGAATGCACACTTTGGATTCATTTTGAGGTTATATTGTCTTAACCATTCAAAACTACTCTCAAGTCAAAGAGGTGGTCTTTTTTTCTACTTTTGACTACTAGATCATCAACATAGCACTCAACCTTGGATAAATGAGTTCATTTAAAGATCGAGTCATGGCGTTGGTAGACATTTTTTAAGGCCGAAAGGCATGACCCTATAACAGAAGATTATGTCGGGGTTCAGAAAGTAGTGTTTCTTTTATCTTCAAGAGACATCTTGATTTGGTTATAACCAGATGATCCAACCATAAAAGAGAACACAACATGAGATGAGGCAATGTCCACCATTAATTCTGGTATAGGAAGAGGAAACGCATCCTTCTGGCCATTCATCTTCTTAACTAGGATGACACTAGCTAACCAGGTAGGATATTTTCTTCCCTGATGAAACCAACATCGATCAGTTTCTTGACTTCAAAAATGACCTTGTTGTTCAATTTCTAATGCATGTCTAGGAGCTTGCTTAATAGGGGTAACATTAGGTCTATTGCTAGCTTGTGGACTAATGGGAGATAATCAGGCATTTCTTCATAACTCCATGCAGTCTTTAAACTCGGTCAATAACTAAGTCATTGGTTTCTTCTTCATTTGCAATGAGTGATGTTGAGATTTTCTTCTATCCAGGTTGATTTCTTTAAGCTTGTCTATTGAATGAATTTCTTCTTCAAATTTTGTGGTGCATCCTTGACTTGAAGATCATTTGGATCATCTGAGATTTCTAAACACATATTCTCATAAGAGTTGGGGATGTGTGAGAAGAACCTATCGGACTCCAAATGGTTGGTAACAACTAGTAATCTATCATCATTGGACCCAATCGAATCCCACGCTCTTGATTGTTTCCTTGCCTGTATTGTTCCATAATTTTCCAAAGTACTCTGACCTATTCTTGGACCAAGTGTGAGGAACCAAACCTTTCTGTATGATATTTTGAACACAAGGAGAGTAAAAATAAACTAGTAATTCCATTAATTCTTTAAAAATATCTTCCTCAAGTCTTACATCCAGCTCTGGACTTGAGGATGATGAACCTAGAAAGAACCTTTTCTACTTCATGTCACTAGAATACTTAAGGACTTTCTTAACTATCAAACCTTTAACTTTTTGAGATGTAAGTGAGGTAAGAGCTAAGGTTCCCAACAGCTATCTGATAGTTCTACATTAACCAGATTCAAATTCTTTGCTTTGCTTGGAGGCCCGATCTTTGTCACTGTCTGGAATGAAAGTCACCTCCAATGGACCCTGCTGAGAGGGGTTGGCCGGTATACTAATCACATTAGACTCATCCTTTGAGATGGATTCCAAGTCTATGTGAATAGTACTCTTATGGAACACGACCTCTATTGGTGAGGCCAACTAGGGTCTCCACCTCTACCTCTCTTTCTCCCTCTCTGCTTGTGGAGGTTGAGCCATTCTACCCACATGTCCATATGATAGAATGGACTATGGGTGGAATGTGATATGCGGCTCTATTTCTTTCTCATTTTCCCTTTCTTGTGCACTTGGATTTCCATTTTTCTTTTCATTTTCTTTTATCTATTCCTTTTCTTGACTTTATTCTTCTTTTATTTTTGCATTTGAATTTTTCCCAAGTTCACGAGAAAGGGTGTGTTGTGGAAGATAGTAGGTCACATCCTCATAAATCTCAACCTCTCTAACTAAAAATAACTTTTTATCATCATTGACATGATATTCAATTCCATCTTTTAAATTTGATGTCGATGAAGGATGGAGCGATCTTATTGATGTATCCAAGGCCTTCAAGCAAAGTAGTGAATGAAGTATTTGAATCAATGATGTAGAACTTGGCTTGATCTTCCATCATCTCCAATGGTAACACTATAGAACCTAAAGCCGCTCACCTTGATCATTGAATCCTCTCAATCATCATCTCTCCTGAGTGTAGACATTGATCCTCAAATAGGCAAGGGTCTTTAGACTCATAATGTTCAGATGCACTGGTCCACAAGAACCACGGTGAGTCAACTGTCCATGTCATGTGATGTAGGGGCGGTTATGCTCCAAGTCCCCTAGTAGAAGGTCTTCATCGGTGAAGGTAATCCCTTGGGCTTCTTTTATATAGTGTGCTTCCTCACCTATAACGGTCAGCTGAGCTAAGCATATCTCAAGATCAAGGAGGGCATTGATTAGTGATTCCCTCATCTCTTTAGATAAGACAAGGGCATCATAGATGCTTAGCTTAGATGGAAACTTTCTAAGGTGAGAAAGGATGTCCACCTTGTTCCACATGCATATCCAAGGGTGGAGCATCCTGGAAGGGCTTCTCAATCTTGATAATAAATTGTTTCCCTTTATCTTGAGGTGTAGGTAGAACCTTGCCACTGAGGTTGACTTCACTCAGAGGCAATGGTGGCAAGTTCACTACACTTCAAGCTCACCTACAACTCCTATGGGACTCTCATGGATGATTCCAAGTCTATCTCAAGAGGTGTAGTATTTAGAGTTGGAAAGTCAGAAGGAGGAAGATCAAAATTGTTATAGTTTATTGAAGAGTTATCATTAGGAATAGAAGAAGATAACTCATTAGTAGAGACACAAATGTAATTTAGATCAGCTTTATTCTTCAATTTCTTGGAACTTTTTGGAGGTACAAAGTAGAAGTCAAGTAGAGTGAGTGGAGTAAGGGATTTGGTGCCCTTATCTACATATATAAGAGTTCTACTAGTAGAAGAAATAGAAGAGCTAGCTGAAATGGAAGAAGCCACCGGTGTGGAAGCTACAACTAAAGGTTGGAGGCTAGACACGATCGGTGGCTATGCTAAAGGGCTATCCCGAGCTAACACATGCTGCTGCTACTGCTGTTGGTGTTGAGCTCCCACTTTCCTAGAGTTGGCACTAGCAACTTGCAAACCTTCCTTGGTGTTGGAGATTTGAGCTGACTCAAGCACCTGCAAGGAAAGCTTTTGATCTTCTGGACTATCTTCTTAGAGGTACAAGATAAGGAGATATCCCAACCTTCTTTTGTTTTGGTAGGAACACATGTATCCCCAAGGATTACCCTGATAGAATTGGAAGGTTATTCCAAAAGGTATTCCTTCGGGATAACTATAACACTGGTCTTGAAACTGTGTTCAAGCCTATCCTTGAATGTGAAGCAATCCTCCAAAACATGGCCTAGCATATGATGGTAAGGGAAAAAGTTTAGATCATGACTTTTGCTTACTTCCTCCAGTCTCCTAGGCTCAGGTAGCTGAAAATCATGTTTCTTTAAGAGATTCTTAAAGATTTTCCTGATTACCTCCCACTTAAAAGAATAAAGTTTGTTTAACTTATCTAAAAGAGTAGGTGGACCATAGCTACAGCGATGGGTATGCATCTTTGTTGTTCTGGTATGGTGAGGTGTGGTCGGAGGAGGCGTGGAGGAGGTGGGGTTGCCTCGGTGGTGGCAAAGGAGGTGGAGGCTGCTGAGGTCATGGTCTCTCAAACTGATCTCTAGCTCGCTGCTTCCCCTTATTAACCACTACTACTACTCCAGGTTTCTTCTCATAGACCTTCTGTGGCTTCTGTTAGGCAATTGGTCTTGAAAAGCCAACTATTTGGCCTCTCCTTGTAGACTAGCAGCCATGTTGATTAGCTTCTTAAATGTCTTGATAGTGAAGCCCTTAAGCATGAAGGTGATCAGGCCATAGATATTATTCAAGAGAATCTCAATGGCATGTTGTTCAGACAGTCTGCAGTTTACACTTCATACTCAGGTTATGCCATCAAAGAATATAATCAATGAGGGACTCACTGGGGTGTTGTTGTGCTACAATGAGATCGCCAATAGTAACCGTTTGTTAAGCTCCAGAAAACCTCTTGATAAAGAGTTGCTCCAACTCAATAAATATCTTTATTGAACTATTGGGAAGTTCAGTATACCAATCGAAAGTAATCCCTACTAGGTTGCTAACGAAGAGGCAAAAAAGTAAAGAGTCGTTTCCACCTGCGTTGGAATAATTGGCCCTGAAATGTGCTATATGCTTCTTTGGATTTCCACTACCATCAAAGCTATTGATGGAAGGAGGCATGAAACCCTTGGGATATTGGATAGCATCAAATTCCTCTGGGTCGGGTCTACCCTTTGGAATCGATGATCCTCCACGGGAGCCAAAGCTTCCTTCACACTACTAACCATGGATTTGATATCTTTTCTTGTATGGAGTACTTTCCACTACCTTCCTATGCTAGTGCTACCTTGCTCAATGGGAGGTAAAGTCTTACTGGGTCCAAGACATGCACTAATTCGGGTTGGTGATGTCGGTAGTAGGATGAACTAAAGGGCTTATTTGCAAAACTAATAAGTCCTATAACTGACATGCCATCATATCAATCTTCATCATACGCCTCAGCCTGGTCTTAGAGGCTGATTCTGCGATGTCTTCTTGATCAACCTCATCACCTTCCATGGCTTATTGTTCCCTGAGAAGAGACTCTCTAGTGTCAACCATGCAAACTCCAGCTGAGTCTCCCAATAAGTCATCTTTGTTGGGATCGAAGCTAACTCTCTCCTCATATGATAAATCGTATCCCAAAATCTCCTTCTTTTTCATGAAATAATGAGCCACTATCTCATCTAAAGAATGGTCAATCTGAGTGAGTACAAATATCTTCGGCTGACCGATGTGATCACTATCGTGTAATGAGAGGCACCAGACCTTGCCTTGGACTGGAGAGTCAATCCTATGTGGACTGTACTCACTGGATGAATGACACTCTTGACTGCTACTAGCTATAAGAGGGGTAACAATCCTAGGGATGTTCCTGCTTGGTGTACTATCATCTGCCATATCTGAAATACTCACCATCTCACATCCTGGTATGCGGAGTTGGTGAAGGGATGACCGATGCTTGGGGTCACCACTCCTTTACCATCAGGGTAGAAGGTCGGCAGAGAGCTTCGGCCTACCATATATGGTGTTGAAGGGATAGGATCCCTTATAGTCAAATCACCAAGGTGCGCTTTTCCTGGATGTGTCCTTCATGGCCTTAGATGGAGCAGATGTTGTAACTGGCGGTGATGGTGGAAGGGGTAGAGCGGTGGTGGAGAAACCACGACTCTCAGGGCTGTCCTCATGATGACTAGTCCCAGCAAGAAGGATACTGTCTGTATGGTGGGCAGGGCAGCCGGCTGGAAAATCAATCAAAGCGAGCGACCAACTGGTGAACCTCCTCTCTACTAGTAATATGTGTTGTATGGGCCTCATGGGCCCTCTCCTGGTGAATTTGCTTGCCCACACTGCAAGGAATGATGGATCAGAGATCAAACTGAGTCAACTCAGCGCGTCCTACTCGCCACAGCATAAACTAGATCGGTGGCATGACCTCTGCTCCTAAGCTTTGGGTGATGCACCATTGGAGGAGGTGATGAGCGGATCCTCCTAACATCCTCCCTGTCTGACCCAGAGAGAGGATGGAATGGATTTTTATAACTAATGGTGAAGTAATAATGGGAAACTCATCAATGGCTGAGCGAGCTACTGCCTCCATTTCCTTCATGATCCTGGTGTGATACCACTTGATCATGCGGTTTCTTTTCCTACACTTTGTACGGGTAGGATGGGAGGAGTGCGAGCTAGAACCATACTCAAATATAGGGGAGGCAATCCCTGAGACCAAGGGAGCCTTACCCTTAGAGGGTATAGATGAGATGGTACTAGCCCTCACTAGGGCAACATGAGAAACCTAAGAACTGCACGGGATGATATGCTATGGTCTTGTGGTACTACCACCACTTTCCTCTTCAGCAAGGAGACAATAAAGTTAGAGGGGAAGTCAATCTTGTTGACCGGCTTCTGCACGGTCACCTTGGTCCTACTAACTGTAGTGAGAGGAGTGCCTTCACAAGTAATTCTGGCTCCCTCGAATCCCCGACCAAAGTGAATAAGATGGGTATGGTCCAGACGGGGGAAGTCAGCTTAATCCAAAGCCAGATCCATACCATGAGGGAAGGTAAAAACAAACTTCTGAGAACCAGCCATTTCAACAATTGTAAGAGACTGAAACTGTACTGTCACTATATTGCAACTGACTGTAAGAATCTGCAATAGAAAATGAGTTTGTATCAGATTTCTATCTTTATAAATTTTTTGAATTTTGAATTTGAAAATTTGAACCGACATCCAACAACTTGGAAGTGTTAAGTGGGGTTCAAATAGATTTGAGAAGATTGATTGAAAGACGAATTTTGAATATGAATCCAACTTCAACAAATTTAGGTATGTTGAAATATGGATTCAAATTTTTTGATAAGGATGCTTCCAAAGGTTCATGTTTGTTTGAATTTTAGTTTTTGATTTGAGGAACCTTTCTTTTAACAAATTTGGGTATGTTAAGATAAGGGTCAAATTGATTTTGTTTTCATTTGGTTGATTTTGGAATTTCACTTACTTAGCAAATTTAAGTATGCTAAGTGAAGTGTTTGAGAATGATTGTTTCTTTTTGTGAATTTTTATTTTGATTTTGGAAAATTTTGGAATTCTCATTTAGCAAATTTAAGTATGCTAAGTGAAGAACCCAAGTGTGTTTTGTTTGATAGGATTCTTTGCAAATTTAGGTAAGCTAAGAAAATCCTAAGTGTGTTTCATTTATTTTGATGTCTTGATTTTTGGAAAGGTAGGATCCTTAGCAAATTTGGGTATGCTAAGCGAATCCTAAGTGTTTAATTTTTTTTTATTTTGATGTTTTGATTTTTGAAAAGATAGGATCCTTAGCAAATTTGGGTATGCTAAGGGAATCCTAAGTGTTTCATTTTTTTTTTTTTTTTTTGAAATGGTAGGATCCTTAGCAAATTTAGGTATGCTAAGAAAATCCTAAGTATTTCATTTTTATTTTGATTTGATTGAAAGTGGAGACTTTACTTTAGCAAATTTGGTATGCTAAAGATGAAGACCTGCTTAGTTTTGTGAAATGGAAATTTCACTTAGCAAATTTGGGTATGCTAAATGAAATTCTAAATGGTGTGTTCAAATTTTTTTATTTCATTTTGGTTTTAAAAATGGAAACTTCTCCTTAGAAAATTTGGTTGCTAAGGAAAGAAGTTCCAAAGGTGTTTGAAAATTTTTGGATTTTGAATTTGGAAACTTCACTAAACAAATTTGAGTATGTTAAATGAGGTTCCAAATGGTGTCTGAAAATTTTGATTTTGGATTTGGAAACTTCACGTAGCAAATTTGAGTATGCTAAATGAGGTTCCAAATGGTGTTTGAAAATTTTTATTTTGGATTTGGAAACTTTACTTAGTAAATTTGAGTATGCTAAATGAGGTTCCAAATGGTGTTTGAAAATTTTGATTTCGGATTTGGAAATTTCACTTAGCAAATTTGAGTATGCTAAATGAGATTCCAAATGGGGTTTGAATACTTTTAAATTTTGAATTTGGAGACTTCACTTAGCAAATTTGAGTATGCTAAATGAGGTTCCAAAATGTGTTTGAAAATTTTAAAATATGATTATTGATTTTTGATTTTGGATTTTGGACTTGGAGACTTCACTTAACAAATTTGGGTATGTTAAATGAAGTTCCAAATGTGTTTTGAAAGTTTTTTATTTTGGATTTGGAGACTTCACTTAACAAATTTTGGTATGTTAAATGAAGTTCCAAATGTGTTTGGAAAATTTTTTGGATTTTGAATTTGGAGACTTCACTTAACAAATTTATGTATGCTAAATGAAGTTCCAAATGTGTTTGGAAATCCTTGGATTTTGAATTTGGAAACTTCACTTAACAAATTTGCGTATGATAAATGAAGTTCCAAATGTGTTTGAATTTTGAAAATATGATTGTTAAGTTTTAATTTCTGAAAAGAGGACTTCCATTAAACAAATTTGGGTATGTTGGAATGGAGGTCAATCTTATTTTTAAAATATGAAAATTTTTGTTTTGTGTGTGATTATTGCTTTTTGAAAGAGGCAATTCCAACTTAATCATATGTGGGATATGTTTAAGTGGGGTTTCCAAATGATTTTATTTTTATTTGGGAATAAAATCTTCATTTAATAAATTTGAGTATATTAAATGAGGATGTTCATATGTGCTTTTGAAAAATTTAGTTTTGTTTTGAAGATGAAACTTCCATTCAATAGGTGTGAGTGGAAAGGTTCATGCGTGCTTTTTTAAAAAATTTTAATTTTTGGAAAGATGATTGTTCATTTTATTATTTATTTATTTATTTGAAAATGAAATCTTCATCAAAGTGAATTGATGGAAGATATTCATTTGTGCTTTTGTAAAGTTTAATTTTGTTTGAAAATGAAGCTTCCATTCAATAAGTGTGGGTGTATTGATGGAAAGGTTCATGTGTCCTTTTGAAAATTTTTGAATTTGATTTTAGAAAGATGATTGTTCATTTTATTTTTGAAAATGAAATCTTCATCAAAGTGAATTGATGGAAGATGGTCATTTGTACTTTTGAAAAGTTTAATTATGTTTAAAAATGAAACTTCCATTCAATAAGTGTGGGTGTATTAAATAGAAAGGTTTATATGTGCTTTTGAAAAAAATTTTATTTTGATTTTAGAAAGATGATTGTTCATTTTAGTTTTGAAAATGAAATATTCATCAAAGTGAATTGATGCAAAGATGTTCATTTGTGCCTTTGGAAAAGATTGTTATTTGTATTTTGAAGATTCCTACATGTAACAATTTCAATAATTGTTAGATGAGGGTGATTTAAGAAAATTTTTCTGAAAAATTTTATTATGTGCATTTTTGAAAGAGTGCTTTTGAAAAGCAAAATTTTTATGAAAAATTTGTTTGGTCTTTATTATTTTAGAATGAACCTTTCTTTATCATAAAGGTGATAAAGAGGAAGTCTTTAAATGTTTTTCTTTTATTAGATTTTTATTTTACCCATTGGAGAACCCAACAGGGGTTTTCAGACCAACAAGGAATGCAGTCCTAAAACCTAACGATGTTAGCAAGCTTAACTTAAGGATGAAATAAGCTAAGTATAAATAGAAAAAAAGAATAGTCTAGGGTATACATAAAAGTACAAACCCACTATCGGTACTTAGTGACAATGATTATTTACCAAAGATGGAGAGAGGAACCATCCCCAGCGGAGTCGCCAGAAAAATATGTGGTAAAACATTTCAATATAAGAGTCGCATTTCAAAATCTGTTGGTGAGAAAGAGAAAGATAAGCCTATAGAAATTCATCTTTTTAGGATGCCACGCAGATTCACAGAAGTACTTATTAAGGTGATTGAATATGGCATTAAGGAGAGGTGTACTATCTCGAAAGATAGAATTCACCACCCTACAATGGACCTAATCACCAAAATAAGGACTCCTAAGGACGTTGGGTCTTCGAAGTGTACTAGAGATTCCTCCCCTACTTTACATGAAAAAGTAAAGCAGGGTTTATTTTAAACCAAGTTTGTTAAGTTTCCTATATGGGCTATCCCCCATAGTTAATTACATCCCAAGGAATGGAGATTCCTTAGGAAAACTCTCGATTAAGGCAAATGATCATTGTCTCTAAAGATTTCAATAAGAAAGGACTATCAATCGATTGGTTTGCTTTTTAAAGATCAAATGGGATTGATCAAAGAGAGATTTCTTATTGAAGTCAAACAAGAATAAATAGAAAATGCTCATGATGCTAGGAAAACCTAGCGAACATCTCAAACTATCCTATGGTTGGGCTTCATATTTTTTTTTGAAATTGATTTAGTTTATTTGAGTTGAATTTTTATTAGAATGCTAGGACTTATAATTCCATAATACAAGATTATGGAAATGCCTATGAGGTGAGGATTTATGCTTAGGGCTCACAAATGGGAAAAGCAATCTCAGAATCAAAACTAGGGAGCTTTGGCGAGGGCCAAAAGAATAACTTAAATCTAAGGCAAAAAAATGGGTAATTAGTTTACTGCACAAAAGATGACAAACCTCCCGACAGCTTGGACTTACAACTGCCTGGGGGTGGTCGCCAACTAACTCCTCCTACGATTTTAAACACATGTAGGTAAGTCATATTCTTATGCAAGATAATTGGGTTGTTATTATTTAGAAAGAGAATAAGTCCTTAAACTCACTCCCTAAAGAGACTAGATCATGTAAAGGGCATGCTTCAAATGACCTAAATCTAATACAATTCAAATTTTATTTTATTTTTATTTTTGGATAATTATTTTGACTCAAGCTAATAGGATTCATATGCCTAATGCATGAGAAATAGAGTTATTGGCCAAAATTAGCGAGAAGGGAGGAGGTGAGTTTCCACCATGACTCTCACAGGTCAAGCCAAGTTTCTCTGGTAAAGGTGGAAGCCCTCCAATCAAAAATGAAATAAGATGTTATTGTGCATGATATTATAAAAGAAATGCTCATCCAGCTAAGGGGTTGCTAATTATTTTATCTTGATTTTAAACCTAAACTTTAGGTGAGGTAATGAGTTATTTATTCTTAGTTTTGAGTTGTTAAGTTGGGTAAAAGATTTATTTTTCCCAAAAGAGTCTAATCCACATATCCACATCCAGGTCATACATAAAGCAAGAAAGAAACTAGGAAAAGCATGTCACTTAATGCACAAGTTAAATAAATCATCAATCAATTTATAAAGTTAAGCGCAAAAAGAATAAAAGGTCGTTGTGGTCGGGCACCACCACAGATACCCGAAAATATCAAATTGGATAGCCGACCCTTATACAACCTGAATTACAAATGAATTACATTACAGCTAAGCAAGGAACTCATTGTTATGGGGGTCTTCAAGCTTTCTTTATTCTTTCTTCTTTTCTTCTTTCTTCTTTTGGTTCCTTCCTTCAGATGGTTGGAAGGTGGATGCTCCAAGGCTTCACATGGTGCATAAGATACAATCTTATGACCAATGCTCATCCTAATTTCCATAACAATCATTCTAAAATCCTAATTGAACAAATTTACATGAAAAGGAAAGAATGGAAATCTAACTAACACCTAAAAAATAAATGTTAGCTAAAATAATCCACACAAATCCCAAGCATGTATATTGGACTTATCAACCCACACATGGGTGATTAAGTCCACCTATCCTATGGATTATTCTTAGAGGTATAAAGCACCTACAAGCAAAAGCATTTTATATTTTTTTTATTTATGTTAGTGCCCCTGAAACACAATCCCTTGAAGAAGAGAATAGTTAGACTAAGAGCATCCTACCATTCATTCTACGAGCATGCACCCTAACATCCAGTCTAAAAAATATATCACAAAATAAAACAAAGCATCAAACCATGCACCGACCTAATCTAAAGCTAGAAGTGGTGACTTAGGCTAATGTGTATGCTTTGAAGGCTTGTGTGGTATGCTTAGTTATGGCTTTAAGTTAGGATTTTTAAGTGTGGAAATAGGTTAAACTTAGAGGAGGGTTTCATTTAAGTTGTTTAATTATTTTGTGTTCATTTTATTTCATATTTTGATTTGGTTCAAGTGAATCCTACAATTAAATACTAAGTTATGAAGAGAGGGAAAGAGAAGAGGACTTCTCTTTCCTTCCTTAACCTAAGTAATTTCTAAAGTAGATTCACAATTTTGTTTTATTTAGGTGAATGTTTTGATTAATCCTAAGTTTAAATAAACTCTAAACAAACCTATTCAAAAAGAAAGGCATTTTAAGATTAAATAAAATGAATCAAAATTCACATAACACACATTACTTCATTTCTTTCCCAACATATATGACATGCATATGGATGGACCCTAAGCATATATATACATGCAAACGAGAGTATTTAACACACTTTATGATGCATGCTAAGTAATCCATTTAAGAAAATTTGGAAGTTGAATATGCATGATTTTCTTAAGTAGAAAAGGATTTCTTTATCCAATTTTTCACATACACACATAAAAGTAAGAAAGGCATAAGTGAGTAGAACGCCATTGTTAACCAGAGGTGTAAGGCATAAAATTTACTTAGGGCTACTTAAAGCCTTGCAACCTCGGGGTTGTCCAGACTAATATACAACTTTCCTTAAATACAAATATGTGTATAAAAGAAATGAAATGGAAAAGAAGAATGCAAAAGTTGTATTAATGGATTCATATTGTTTATGTAATTTATGTATGCAAGTATAGGTGAACCTTGTTAGGTGGTAGCATAGAGATGAATAGGATATGGAATTAGGTGAGTATTAGGTCCTTTTCAAATGAACCACTCATCTCACCAAATTCCTATTCAAAGTTATACCAACATAAGGGAGAAAGAAAATCCATGCTAAGCATACCTTTATAATCTTTCACATGCAAGCTTATAATTAAAGTATAAGTAGCATACTTTCATATTTGATATTTGATTTATGTGTTTTGAAAATAATTTGGATTAATTAGTGATAATAGCCACTCATATTTCTACTTTAGCTAACACATGCAAATTTGACATAAAGTAAACAATTTCATTTTTAAATTTGAATTTGAAAAATATGAATGCATGAAACCACATGACATACACATTTCACATGTTGTGGAAAGAATCAAAGCAATGAAATCATGTAAACAAATTCACTTCACTTAAATCCTAAAGACATTCTTATGAAATATGAAAGTTCAAAATAAATCAAAGTAAATTAAATGTGATTTTTGTTTAGTTTAAAGTTTGATTTAATTTTAAAAATGTGAGTTGAGTTTGCTGTTCCTAACTCATTCTCACATGTGTTTGATATTTTTTAAACTTTTTTGATAATTAGATCCATTTTTATGTGTTAATTATGTTAAGGTATGAATTAAGTAACTTAATTAACCCTTACCTACACCACCTTATAATAATTAACCCAATAATTATGAGCCAATAAGATGATATAAAAACTCATAAGGAATTTAAATTTGCAATGCACCTAATAAGAAAAGGCATAATACAATTTGGCTCATAATTAAAGGTTAATTAAGCTAAGGGGTTTAGCTTAAGTAATTTCAAAACACCTTTTCACACATATGAATTGGGTTTTGATTTTTTTTAAATGAACTTAGGCTATTAAACACCTAAGCATCTACCCAAAGTAGATTAATTAAGTTATGGAACTTTTTAGAATTTTTACAAATTAATTAAGGGGATAATTAATAAATTAGCCCTTAATTAAGAGAGGATTAAGGAAAGAAAAAGGGGGTTTAGGGAATAGCTTAGGAGAAATGCCCCAAAATTATTCCATAAACTCCTACTTACTAGATCTAACCTTAATCAACCCTAATCGTGGATTAAAATCACTAATTACACCTTAATTATGCTTAAGTACATAAGGAGGGTAATTAAGAAATCCATATGCAATTCTTATAGTCAAGCCTTCGATAAATCCCAAGAAAATTAAGGGAGGTAGAAGTCATCCCCTAAAACATACCCAAAAAATTTGGGATTAATCAGAGGCTTAATTAAAAAGTAATTAGCAAAATGAAGTTTCCAAGAAAACCAAAAATCATAAAAATTATAATTCAAAACCCATTGAAAATTTTTTAAAAATATTCTAGGTTGAATTATCTTTCCATAGGATTTTATTTTATATTTTTTTTGAATTTTCTAGAGGGTGTTATGAATTTTAGAAGATCCCTAGGTTAATTAAAATTAATAAAAACATTCTGCTCACGGCACGATGCATGGCGGCGATGATCAGTGCGCTTTACACATGTCATGCCATGAGGGATTCACTAAGTTATCAAATCCAAAATGGCAGCTGGCAGCGGATGCGGTTTGATCTCTATCGTCCGATCAAAGATCGGACAACCAGAGATCTCCCCGTGATTTTAAAATGGATAAGCGATTTCTAAACGTGGGGAATTATCTCGGTCATCCATCCAAAATGCATGGATGGATGGCTGAGATCTCCCAAGTTCTTTCCCTTAATCAATAGAGATCGTCCATGATCAAGGGGATGATCTGAGCTCAATTGAGCTCGGATTCAAACCAAACTCAACCCACACCATTTAAAGCGAAAGAGCGGCACATCCAATGGTCAAAAATTTATGGGATTAAAATTTATTTCACAAAGCCTCACACCACATTGAGTTTAATGCTCAAAAAATCCCATACCTCACCGGCACTCGATTCCCTTGTAGAAGCTTCGTCTAGTTAAGATGAAGCCTTACTGAAGTTTTGAGCACTTGAGGTTGAGTGGATTCGTACATGGACCACCTCCTCCATAGCTAGCTTGTGGCTTTGATCGAGCTAGGTTTTCCTTTACCTTTGGAACTTCAAAGAGATCTTGGGTGCACTCGACTTGCCTCTCTGATGGAGTATGCAAAAGAAATTGAAGTGAAATTGAGTGAAGAGGAAGTTGGATCTTCAATAGACCTCCCCTATTTTCAAACTCTGAAAATCGAGAAATGAAGTTTTCAAATCCTCTCTAAGAAGCTTGTGAATACTCTATAAGGCTTGCTCTGAGTTCCTTAGCTTCAATCGATAGAGGGGAAGTTGGAATTGAATTGAATTAGGGGGAGTATATCTCCTCCTTGAAGGATCGGATGGTCGTACATCCTCTTGCCATTTTTGATCGATGGAGCTTAGGTAGTGGGTTGTTTGATCAGTTAAAAGTGTGCACATGGTCAGTTTTAGTCAAGGAGTGGATTGCCAACCTCCCATGTACTTTAATTTGAGTGCGAGATGGGTTTTGAATTTGGAGTTTTGACCCATGGGGTCGGGTTTGATCTAGGGACCAATTGGGCTGACCCAAACCCATTGGGTTGGGAGCACCACTCTTCACTAGGTCCCCTTGAGCTTTTAGGAAAGCCTCAAGTGAATGGGAAGAGGGTATAACCAAATTACCCATGGATTAAGCCAAAATTTGTTCTATGGCCTATGGGTAGAATGGTCATTTTGTTGGTTTTTTACTTTGGGTATGTTGGGTATGTGGAGAAACTAGGTTTGGCCAAGTTTCATGAGATTTGGAATTCATTTGATAGGGTTTGGCTCATGTTGACCTATTTAGGTCAAAATGGGTCAACTTGGGTCAAGTTGACCAATTGGTCAAATTGGGTCAAACTAAGGGTTGGGTCAAGTTCATATGACCATTTGAAATATTTTGGTGGCTTTGGTTTGGTCAATTTGTTTTGGATTTTATATGATTACTTAGGTCAAATGGGTCAACTTGACCTATTTGACCCATTTGACCTATTTGAGGTAGGTCAAGGGTAGGTTTCGGTTTGGTTAGTCATATGGAGTGGATTGGTATCTTTGTTACTAATCAATTTTGGTTAAGATAAAATTTGTCTCAACATGACCCCTTTAGGTCATGTTGGGTCTAAGTTCAATTGGGCTAGGTTAGGTCTAGTTGGCCAATTAACACTTTGGTTAAGTTCAACAAGTGATTTGGAATGAACTTGACCCAATGGTTTGAGTCAATTTGGCTTAGATCAAGTTTTGACCCATTTTAACTTTTTAGGTCAAGTTGGGTCAACTTAGGTCAAGTGGCCAATTGGGCTAGGTTAGACTCAAATGTTGGCTTGGTCAAGTTCAAACATAGGTCATGAGTGAACTTAGATCAATGATTTCAATCAATTTGGCCTATGGTGGATTTTGGCTATGTTAGGTTTAATTTTGGGCTAAGTGTTGACTTGGTCAACCATTAGGTTTGACTTGGTTTGACCCAATTTGATTGATTGATCATCCCATGATGATTGTTGATCATGATGAGAGGTAAAGATGGGCTTAGTTCAATCCAATTCGGTTAGGATTAGAATTTGGCTCATAAGGGTACTTTAGGTCACTTTGGGTCAAGTGAGCCTAAGTGGGTGAAATGGCTTTGTCAAAGCTTGATTTAAAGTTGATTGATCTTGTATATAGACTTATGATTAAAATATAAATCCATTTACAAGTGGTTTGAAGTCAAATGAGTTTTGATCCATTTGACAATTTCATATTCAAAGGAAGAATATGAAGGGATTTTGGCTTTGATTTTTGACTTGGGTTTTGATTGAGTGATTGAAGTTTGTATATGTATATATATGAACTCATGATTGTAGGGTTGATTGAATCATGAGAGAAAATCAAGAGTTTGGCTTGATTTGAAGTTGATTTGGCTAAGTTCAAGGTTTTGACTTGAAAGGCTTAGATTGGATTTTGAGTTAATTTGAGTTTGATTTTTGGAATTGGTTTTGATTGTTTGAATTTATATTTCATTTATATATGTGAATATAAATGAAAATATAAATTGATCATGAGAAAATTTCAAGAATTTGAAGTGGTTTAATCATGATTTAAGCTAAGTCCATTAAGAAGGATTTAAAGGACTTAGAAAAATGTTGGAGTTCAAAGTTTGAATTTTTGAATTTGTTTGATTGATTTATATTTATATTTCATTTATATATGTGAATATAAATGAGAATATAAATGAATTTTGAGAAAATCCCATGAATTTGAATTGCTTTGATGATGATTTTGGATAAGTCCATTAATGGAAAATTAAGGACTTATGAAGGATTTTAATTTGGGATTTAATTTGAGGGTTTGATTTGATTGATTTATATTTATATTTTATTTATATGTGTGAATATAAATGAGAATATAAATAAGTTTTGAGAAAATCCACTGAGTTTGAATTGGTTTAGAGTTGATTTTGGCTAAGTCCATTAAAAGGAACATTTAAAAGACTTGAGAAATTTCATGAATTGAATTGGAATTTTGAGTTTAGTTTGATTGATTTGAATTTATATTTCATTTATATATGTGAATATAAATGAAATATAAATGGATCATGAGAAAATCTCAAAGATTTGATTTGGTTTTGATCATGATTTTGGCTAAGTCCTTAAAAGAGGATTAAGGACTTTAGGAAACTTTGAGCTTAGGAATTTTGATAGATTTTGATCATGAGTTTCCATCATGGATTTCAATCATGGATTTCAATCATATGGAGTTGATTTGAGTTTGGAGTTGATTTGAGTTTGGAGAAAATCAAATGAGATTGATTTGGGGTTTGACTTGAAGGAAGGAAGGTGGGGAGTGGTTCAAGCTAAGGGTAGGCAAGTTGCCTAACACCCCTAAGGCATGGCCTATTCATTGGCTAACCCTTCTAGTTGAGTGTCCACCTAATCACTAGATGTGTCTTAAGACTAAGGATCTCCTAATGTCTAATAGGAATTCTATGTCTAAGAAGGAGGTGTTGAGTGCTCATTCTAAAAATAAGGTCAACAGTCATCACATCACGTGTTACGTCAGCTAGCAACACAACACACTTTCCTCTGGGCCATCTAATCAAGGATCAGATGGCCAGGGTTAATCTTATCATTCTAAAGGATTTAGATCATTGGATCTAATTGATTTAATTAGAGCCATCCATCCAAAACATGCAGGATGGACGGCTCATGATTCATCCATGTCTAAGCTGTGGGAGACGGAGGCTGTCCGTCCTCCACTGCTTGATCCGAGCTCACCTAAGCTCAAATTAGGCTAGGATTTACTCCACACCATCACGAGGAGTAAGGAAGAACATCCAACAGCTATAATCTAATGAGATTATAATTCCCTTCATAAAGGACCAAGCATTTTTTAAGGGAGGATCAATTTTGAACAATACCTCATCAGAGGCTATCACCGACGCTTCCAACGGAGGAGGTAGTTTTGTCTAGTGGAGACAAAGCCCTGTTGAAAGTATCAAGCCTTCATTTGAAGTAGATTGCTCAATTGACCAAGTTCCCCTTCAATAGCTTTCAACTTCGATCGAGGTCCCCCTTCCTATGGCTTGGAGACTTGGGAAACACTTTGGGTGACCTCGACTAGCTCCCTTGATGGTGCTTGCAAAGTGAATTTGGGTTTGGTGGAGAATTGGATGAATTGGAGTTTGCTTAGGCCGCCCCTATTTCGGCTTTGAAGAAAATTGAGAAGGAGAAATTCAAGAGGCTTGGAAATGGCTTTGGGAAACTTGGAGAAGCTTGCTTTCAATCCTTAGAGCTCAATCGAATGCTATGTCTGGCTTGAGTGGGAATGAGGGGGAGTATATCTCCCTCTACTTGGATCGGACGATAGAAGCTTACTTTGCCATTTTTAATTAATAGCTCTGATTGATTGGTTTGTTTAGGCTGTTAAGCACTCCATGTGGTTCATTTTAGGTAGAGGAGTGGAAGAGAGGGAGTGCACATGTGCTAGGTAAGTGTAGAAGGTGATCCAAATCTCCAATTTGCATTGGAGGGGTTGATTTAGCTTTGGGTTGGGTCATGGCTAACCAAAACCCATTAGGTCATGTTCACTAGCTCCCTTAGTGTCCAAATGGACCACTAGGAAGATGCCAAGTGACCATAAGAAAGAAATTCCAAGTGAATTTGGCCATAAGTTACCCTTTGACCTAAGGGTAAAATGGTCATTTGGCCTTGATTTTGATTTGGCCAGATTTGGGATGATTCAAAAGTGGGTTGGGCCAAATTTCAAGTGATTTCGATTTCATTTGGTTTGAATTGGTTCAATTTGATCCATTTAGGTCAAGTTGGGTCAATTTGGGTTTGGTTGACCAATTGGTCAAATTATGACAAACCATGGGTTAGGCCAAGTTCAAATGATCATTTGGAGCCTTATGGGTATTATTGGTTTAGTTCAATTTGATTTATATTTTTTGTTGGTTCATTTAGGTTCACTTAGGTCAAATGGGTCAAGTTGACCAATTTGACCCATTTGACCTAACTGGGTTAGGTCATGGGTTGGTCTAGGCTTGGTTGATCATTTGAAATGTATTACAAGCTTTGGTTTCAATCAATTTTAGTTTGGTTTGATTTCAAGTTGATTTGACCTTTTAAGTCAAGTTGGGTTCATGGTCAATTGGGCTAGGTTGGGTCTAGTTGGTCAATTAAAGCCTTGGTCAAGTTCAACAAGTGATTTAGAATGAATTTGACCCATTGGTTGCAATCAATTTGGCTTAGATTGAGATTTGATCTAATTTGACTTTTTAGGTCAACTTGGGTCAACTTAGGTCAAGTGACCAATTGGGCTTGGTTTGGCTCAAATGATGATTTGGTCAAGTTCAATCATCGATTATGAACTGATTTAGATCAGTTGTTTCAATCAATTTGGCTTAAGGTGAATTTTGGCTAGTTTAAGTTTCATTTGGGCTAAGTGTTGACTTGGTCAAAGGCTAGGTTTGACTTGGTTTGACCTAATTTAAGTGATTAATCATCATATGATGATTGTTGCTCACAATGTCAGGCTTAGATGGGCTTAGTTTAATCCAATTTGGGTAGGATTACAAATTGGCTCAAAAAGGTGCTTTAGGTCACTTTGGGTCAAGTGAGTCTAAGTGGGTCCATTGGCTTGATTCAAGTTTGGTTGAACTCACATATGGACTTATGATTGAAATATAAATCTAATTGCAAGTGATTTGGAGTCCAATGGGTTTTGATTCATTTGATAATTTCAAGTCAAAAGCGTGAACATGGGTTTGACTTGGGTTGGTTTGATTTTGGTTGTATGATTGAAGTTTATGTTTATACTTGGGCTTATGATTGAAGGATTGATTGTTTGAAGAGAAAATCCAAAGGTTTGTATTAATTTGAGAATGATTTGGCTAAGTTCAAGAATTTGACTTGAAAGGGTATAGGTTGGATTTATGTTCGATTTGGATTTAAGTTTTGAATTTAGTTTAAGTTATTTGAATTTATATTTTATTTATATTTGTGAATATAAATGAGAATATAAATGGGTTATGAGAAAATCTTTTGAGTTTGAAGTGATTTGAATTTGATTTGGTTAAGTTCAAGGATTTGACTTGAAAGAGTCTTGGTTAGATTTTGATTAGATTTGGATTTGCATTTTGAATTTGGTTTTGATTATTTGAATTTATATTTCATTTATATTTGTGAATATAAATGAGAATATAAATGGGTTATGAGAAAATCTTTTGAGTTTGAAGTGATTTGAATTTGATTTGAGCTAAGTTCATAATATGAAATCAAAATGGCTTAAGAAAGGTTTGGGATTTGAATTCAATCATGGGTTTCAATCATTTGATTTGGAATTGATTCATGACTTGAGAAAATCCATTGAGTTGGAATTGATTTAAGGTTTGATTTGAAATTGATTTGAATTTGAGGTTGATTTGAATTTGAAGTTGATTTGAATTTGAAGTTTGACTTGAAAGAAGTAAGGATTTGGTTCAAGCTATAGGGTAGGCAAGTTTTTCTAATACCCCTAAGGCATGACCTATTCCTATGGCTAACACTTCTAAGTCTCTAGGATTAGGTTAAGTGTTCACCTAATCACTAGAAGTATCTTAAGACTAAGAAACTCTTAATATCTAGAGGAGTCCTATGTCTAAGATGGAGATGTTGAGAGCTCACTCCAAAAGTGAGGTCAACATCATCTTACTGTTCAATAGACATGATTATGCTTAAATGATTAATTAAGTTACTATTCATTTGTTAATTATGATTAATTAAATTAAGAGATTGATTATGGATTAATCAAGTGATTACCCTAATTAAGCAATCAATAAAATCCCAGAAAAATAGGGGAGACAGAGGTCATTCCCCTAAACATCCACAAAAAATATGGGATTAATTGAGTAATTACTTAAGGTGTGATTAAGCTAATTAGATTTTTGATAAAACCTTAATTAAGCCAAAGTCACTATTTAAAATCAATTAATTATAATTATCTTAGATTCCCCTCTGAAATATCATTAAAATGAGCCTAAGTTTGTATTTTTGGATTTTTTTCTATAATTAGTTATGATTTTAGAAAGTTTCATGATTACAAACCAATTAATTAGCCCTAATTAAGCCTTAGTCCCATCGGGCCATGTGGTGGCTGATGCGGCATGCTGATGCGGTGCACTTTCCACATGGTGTGATAGGATTGGCTATTTAAGTAGTCACATCCGCGCGTTGACTCAGCTGGAGGTGGGTGCGCTTTCTGTGTGGACCCTTCGATTTAAGATCGGACAGCCACGATCCAATCCACAGTTTAGGAAAAAATCAGAGGCTCTACCTCAAGATTTGATCAAATCCATTCATCTCGATCACATGGGATGGATGGCTCATGATCTATCCCGTTCGCGAGCAACAGAAGACGATTGTCGTCCATCTTCCCACATTCAATCTGAGCTCACCCGAGCTTTAATTATCTCCAAATTCTTCCCACACCTTCGGGGAAGGGAGATGCACACATCCAATAATCAATTTTACATGAGATTCAAATTCTCTTCAAAAAGGACCAACCCACATTTTCTTATAGCTACAGTTTTGAGGAATTACCTCACCGGACCTAATGTCCAGCAGTACAACGTCGGAGGTAGCTTCGACTAGTTGAGGCTAGGCTCTATTGAGGAGCTCTGAGCTTGATTTGGTGTGGGAGGCTCGGTTGACCAATCCATCCACGCAGAGGCTTTGGCTTCAATCGAACTCACACCTTTGGCCACTTGGGGCTTGGGAATTGGTTTGGTTGTGCTCGATGAAGAGTAGTGATGGTGTGGCTAAGAGGAATTTGAGTTTGATTTTGAAATGGGGCGGTATTTCTTGGGATTGGGATGCCCTATTTTGGCCTTGCTCAAAGGCGAGAAATGCCAAATGGAAAGTGTTTAGGGATCCTTCAAATTGCTCTAAGGGGTTTCGGAATGGGCTTAGGGACTCACACGATTCGATTCTCTATCTATTCATGTTAGAATTGAGGGGGGTATACCCCTTAATTTCCCATCATTGATGGATGGCTTGTGTGCATGTTTTTCACTAGCTCGTCGTCGTCCAGCGCCAAAGTTATCTCCATCAAGGTCAGGCCACATGCTAGGGATGGAAGAAGTGATGGGGACCTGCCATGGACCCAATGTGCAAGAATGTCATGGTCTTAATCCAATGGGTGCTCACTTTGGGTTAGAGGTGAGTCAACTCACCTCCCAAGGGTCTTTGTGAGTAGAGTTATTAGCTAGGTTAGAGAAGGTTCCACGTAGTGCCAATGAGCTGCCATGGGGATGGGCAAGTTGACTTTAGCTTGGATCCAATGGTTTTAAGGTTTAAATCCTATGGTTTGATGGCTAATTCCCTTGGTGGGGACCACTTGGCTTTTAGGATGATTTGAAAATGAGTTAGGACATGTTTGGGTTGGGTTTGACTAAGTCCTAGGGTCTCATAAGTTGGTTTGGGGAGATTTGGCTTCATTTGGTCAAATGGGTTCCATTTGGGTTAAGTTGGGTTGGGTTGACCAATTGGTCAAATTGGGTCAAACCAAGTCTCGGGTTAGGTTCATATGATGATTTGGGATGTTTTGGTTCAATTAGTTTGGATTGGTTTGGCCTAAGTTTCAATTTGATCCATTTGGATTCAAAAGGGTCAAGTTGACCAATTTGACCAAATTAGGTTGGGTTAGGTGTTGAGTCAAGTTCAATTAGTTGATTGAAAATGATTGTAGGCTTTGGTTTGGTTTAATTTTGATTTTGATCAGTTTGACCTTTTAGGTCAATTTGGGCTAGGTTGGGTCAAGTTGACCAATTGGTCAACTTGGGCTCAATCATGGCTTTGGTCAAGTTTAACAAGTGATTTGGAATGAACTTGAGCCATTGGTTGCAATCAATTTGGATTATATCATGATTTGACCCATTTTAGCTTTTCAGGTCAATTTGGGTCAACTTAGGTCAAGTGTCCAATTAGGCTCCGATTGGCTCAATTGATGGCTTGGTCATGTTCAATCATTGATCATGAATGGGTTTGGGCCAATGGTTTTAATCAATTTGGCATATGATGAATTTTGGCTAGTTTGGGTTTCATTTGGGCTAAATGTTGACTTGGTCAAAGTCTAGGTTTAACTTGGTTTGGCCCAATTCAAGGTGGTTGATCCCACCCCATGATGATTATTGATCATGATTGAGGTTTAGATGGGCTTAGTTTAATCCAATTTGGGTTGGATTAGAACTTGGCTCAAAAAGGTCCTTTAGGTCACTTTGGGTCAAGTGAGCCTAAATGGGTCAATTGGTTTGATCAAGGTTTGATTCAAGTTTAGTTGAACTCACATATGAGCTTAGGATTGAAATATAAATCAAATTGCAATTAGTTTGGAGCCAAAATGGGTTTTGGTTCATATGATAATTTCAAGTCAAAAGGGTCAACTTGAGTTTGATTTGGGTTGACTTGGATTTAGTTTGCTAATTGTGGTTAATGTTTATATTTGGATCAATGATTGTAGGAATGATTGAATCATGAAGAAATCCATGAGTTTTGAGTTGATTTGGGTTTCGTTTGGCCAAGTTCAAACGTTTGGCTAAAAGGGCTAAAATTGGGAGTTTGGTTTGATTTGAGTTTGGTTTTGGTCATTTGAATTTATATTTCATTTATATTTGTGAATATAAATGAAGATATATACGGGTCATGAGAAAATTACTTGAGTTTGGAGTGATTTGGAAGCAAATTTGATTAAGCTTAAGGATGTAGGTTAAAAGGGCTAACTTGGGTTTTGATTTGGTTTGATTTATTTTTTGGTTATTGGAGGGTGGGTTTCATTTCTATTTATGAGTATAAATGAAGGAATGATTGGTTTATAAAGAAATCAATCATGTTTGAGTTGATTTGGATCAAGATTTGATTAGGTTCTTGGAGGTAGGTCCATATGGCGTAAGAAGGGCCTTGATTTGGTTTGATTTGATTTGAAAGGTTTGAATTTGGATTTCATTTATATTTGTCAACATAAATGAAGGAATGATTGATTTATAAAAAAACAATCATGTTTGAGTTGGTTTGAAGGAGTTTTAGCTAAGCACATGATGGTGGTTCATATGGCTTAGGAAGAGATTTTGGAATTTGGAGTTAATCATGAGTTTCAATCATTTGGATTCTAGAATTGATTTATGATTTGAATTTTTATTTGAGATTAGATTTGATAATTGAGAAAATAAATTGGATTGGGGTTGATTTCAATTTGGTTAAGGCTAAGTCCATAAGATAAAATCAAAGGGCTCAGGAAGGGATTTTTGGAATTTGAATTTAGTCATGGATTTCAATCATTAGATAGTTGGATTTGATTTTAGAATTTGAATTTGAATTTGAATTTGAATTTGAGATTTGGTTTGAAAGAAGGAAGCAATGATTTGGTTTGGTCTATAGGGTAGGCAAGTCCTCCTAAATCCCTAAGGCACAACCTATTCCTATGGTTAACTCTTCTAAGTCTCTAGGGTTAGGTTAAGTATCCACCTAATCAGTAGAAGTGTCTTAAGACTAAGGAATTCTTAGTGTCTATAAGATTCCTAAATCTATGATGAGGAAGATGAGAGCTCACTCTAAAAGTGAGGTCAACACAAATCATAATCATATTTGATTCCTACTTAACATACCAAATTTGTTAAGGAAGAATCTCATTTTAAAATCACAATACACTTGATTCCTACTTGACATACAAAGTTTGTTAAGTACGAATCCCATTTTTAAATCATATTACATTTGATTCCTACTTAACATATCAAATTTATTAAGTAAGAATCTCATTTTCAAATCATATCACATTTGATTCATACTTAACATACCAAATTTGTTAAGTAAGAGTCTCATTTTCAAATCATAATCATATTTGATTCCTACTTAACATGCCAAATTTGTTAAGGAAGAATCTCATTTTAAAATCAGAATACACTTGACTCCTACTAAACATACCAAATTTATTAAGTAAGAGTCTCATTTTAAAATCATAATACACTCAACTCCTACTTAACATACCAAATTTGTTAAGTAATAGTCTCATTTTCAAAAATCATAATCACATTTTATTCCTACTTAACATACTAAATTTGTTAAGTGGGAAGTATCATTTTCAAAAACAAATCAATCACATTTGGCTTCCACTTAACATCCTAATTTGCTAAGTGGGAAGTCTCATTTTTAAAAATAAATCAATCACATTTAGCTTCCACTTAACATACCAAATTTGTTAAGTGGTAGACTCATTTTCAAAAGCAAACAAACACAAAATCAAATCACATTTGGCTTCCACTTAATATACCAAATTTGTTAAGTGAAGTCTCATTTTCAAATACATGTCAAATACATTTGGCCTCTACTTAACATACCAAATTTGTTAAACAAGAAGCATCATTTTCAAAGCAACATATATCACACACATGACCAATCATCACAAGCAAAGATACTTTCACAAAATTTTCAAAGATATAATCAAAACCTCTTCTTAGCATACTTAAATATGCTAAGTAAAGGTTCTTTCAAATCAAAATTTTCAAATAAGTCATAAAATACAAATATCTTCAAAGGTCTCTCCAAATATTTGAACCCCACCCAACCTACTTAAATTGGTTTAGTATGGGTTTTAAGTCAAAATCATATGGCAAAGTCTCTCCTCCAAATATCAAAACTCTCTCTAAAATTTAATGAGCCCCACTTAGCATACCTAAATTTGTTAAGCGTGGGTTCAAATTCCAAATTAAGTATAGAAGTTAATGATTGAAGGGAAACATCTAGACAAGGGTCTAACTCAATTATGTTTCAACAAATGCAGTGATTTCAATACAGTCAGTCTTTTCAGTCTCCAATCAGTGCAGTGATCATGGCTCCTAGCAAGTTCATTTCTCTTTTCCTTATGGTGTAGATTTGGCCTTGGATTAGGCCAATCTCACCATGACTGATGTCGCCAACCTGATCTACTTTGGTCGTGGCTTTGAGGGGTCCGATTACTTGTGAGAGCCCTCACAACCATTAGTAGGGATGAGGTGGTGGGATAGACGCGACTCATTCGCTTGGATATCCCATCTAACTCTGAGTTTCCTTCATTGAAGAGGAAGGCCGCAGTGGTTCCCACGCTTTGTTCAGTGTTATATCAGTACTAGCTATTTCAGTACTTTCCTGTTCAGTTGCCCTACCATGGCACTAGTGAGAGTTGCTACCTCCTTTTTGGACACCCTAAAGGGGAAGGCTATCTTAGCCTCCGAGATAGTCTCCTCCACCTTTGAGGTAGGTGTCAGCTTCCCCTCTTCCTTGTTCACTCACACCCAGCATCGCAACAAAAATTGAAAGATTAAGTGGGAGCATGAGCGAGTAACTAGAGAGCTTAACGCTGCTTCTCATATAGCTAGGGACGGTTCTCCCCATTAGACCTCTCCACTTCTGAGTGGTAGTAGGTTCCACCCCCTCTCGACCTTAGATGGAGAAGAAGATTACCAAAGGATTGCTGCATCTTCTCCACCACCAGCATACCATGAGACACCAACTAGGGGGCATAGAAGACCCTACGTGGGACTTATGACTATTTTATGCCGTGTGGTTGAGCTTGCTCAGTGCACCTTGTTTGACTTGCATCCATGATCCCTAGGAGTGTTAGGGTCGGATCCATAGAGAGAGAGAGGGAGGCTCGTGATCGTGCCAGGAGAGAGAGGTATGCTAGGTAGTTGGCAGCCTCTACTTTGATGGATTTTCCTTATCGTCGCCGTGTCAGGGTTAATCATTCAAATAGTATTGTTCTTACTGGTGTAGTTCACCACAAGAGGAGATCTTCAGTTGAAGGATAGTCGGTGTTGCCATCACACTGCTCCCCTCACCATCCACCATCACCCATTCAACTTACGACATCCACCACTCCTGATAAGATTCAGAAGCCCCCATCCAGGGAGTGACCATCCCCACTAGTGATCCGACTACAGCCCAAGGATCTCGCTCCATCCATTCCACTTATTGAGGTGAGATTGAGCTCCCCTACTCGACCTTCTACCTCAGGTGTGGTCAGGAAGGAGTGGTGACCCAAGAGCATCATCATTGCATCACCACCACCGCAGATATAGAAGAAAAGGAAAGCTGACACAAAAATAGTCCCCATGATAGTTGATCCTCCCAGTGATGAAGTCTTGACAGTAAGCAGTGTCCATTGCATAGAGGCAGAGGAGCACAGTCCAACAGCTAGTAGTCAGCGAGTATTCATTCCAGTCTAGCTAGGCATAGTAGATCGATTACTAAATGACATATTAGCAGATTACTTTATCGAGAAGAGATAGATTTTTAGGAGTCACCACTCTTATTAGGAGGAAGATAGAGTCAGCTTCGATCCTGATGAGGATGACATGTTGGATGACACGACTAAGGTCCACATGGTTGATACACGGGGATCCTTGCAGCGGGATCAGCTTAGCTAAGAAGGTGTTGTGCTTGAGGAAGGTGATAATTCTCACTTGACTCGGTACCTCCTCCACTAGCACAGATAGAGAAATGATCATATTGATAAGATGGGGAAGATGATTGAGGAGTTGATGGCAGTGGTTTCAGCATTGTAGAACTCGCCAGTACCCTTCTCCCATGATAGATCGCCAGTTGATATATACTTTAGAGCATCCTAGGTGCACTCCCACAGAGGATGACGCTAGTAGCTTACAAAGGAAGATTATAGATGGAACCTCCATGCATGAGAAGGATATCAAAAATATGGTCGAGCAGTAGGTGAGGGAAGTGATGGTGCAACCTCAGGAGAGCTATATATTTCAAAGGATAGACCATACCTGGAGGAATTTGATGTAGTTCAATACCCTAAGAGTTTTGTGCCACCTTCCTTCAAAATCTTTGTTGGTAGTGGGAACCCGCATCAACATATTGCACATTTCAGAGCCGATTGCTGCAATGCCGGTGGTAGTGATGCACTTTTGTTCAGACCATTTGTCAGCAGCCTAGCAGGGGTTACATTTGATTGGTATGTTGAACTTTCCAATGGTTCGGTAGGGACTTCTACTCAGTTGGAGCACCTCTTCATCAAAAGGTTTACTAGAGCTCATCAAAGAGTGACTGTAGGCGACCTCGTTGTAGCGACACAAGTTTCCAATGACTCCCTTGTTGATTATATTTTTAGGTGGCACAACCTGAGCATGAAATGCAAGCCATAACTATCTAAAAAACATGCCATTGAGATTCCCCTCAAGAATATTCATGTCCCGGTCACCTTCATGCTTAACTGCTTTACCATCCAGACATTTTAAAAACTAGTTAACAAGGCATCTAGCCTGCAAGAGGAAGTCAAGCAGTCACCCTTTCTCGGCCAATCATCTCAGCCCAAGCCATAGAACATGTTCGAGAAGAAGCCAGGGATAGTTCTCTTAGTGGAAAGAGGGAAGCAGCCAACCAAAGTCTAGGATGAGAGGCCCTGAGCTTAGCAGCCTCCTTTGCCACCACCTTGGCCATCACATCTGCCATCACAGCCATCACAATGGCCATTCCTGCCACATCAACAGCCTACACAGCAGTAGTATTCTTATCCCCCACCAAGTAGCCATTACCCACCTACTCTTGTTGATAAATTGAATTAGCCATATTCATTCAAGAGGGGGGTAGTTAGAAAAATCTTTAAGAATCTCTTAAAGAAACCTAACTTTTAGTTACCATAGCCCAAGAGGCCAGAGGAAGTGGCCTAGAGTAATGATCTTAACTATTGCCCCTAACACCGCATGATTAGTCATGTCTTAGAGGATTGTATTATATTTAAGGACTGGCTTGAGCATAGCTACAAGTCAAGCTTCGTAGTTATTTCTAAGGAGTACTTGGTAGAACAACCTTCTAGTTCTATTAAGGTAATTATTGGGGAAACATGTGATCTTCTTAAGACCAAAGAAAGTTGGGATATTGCCTTATCCCGAACCTCTAAGAAAGTAGTTTCTAAAATTAAGAAACTCTCTTTACAGGTGCCTGAGGCAGCTCAAACCTCCAACACCAAGGAAGATTTGTAGGTTGCTAAAGATAACTTGAAGAAGGTGACAGCCCAACAGCAGCATCAGCAGTCCACCTTACTTACCCGAGATAGTTTAGTAACGCAACCACCGTCCAAGTCCAGCACTCCATCCATAGTTGTAGCTACTACTTCTTCCACCACTAGCTCCTCTTTTTCTATCAGGAGCATTATATCAACGGACAAGGGCATTAAATCCCTTACCACGCTTATTTTATTGAATTTCTATCATGTACGTGCACCTAAAAAAAATCAATGAAGAAAGATTTCACTTACATTATCCACATCTGATACTCTAGATTTTATTCCTCTTAAAAACTCTCCAAGTCTAAAAAATAATAATCATAGCTCTAGTCATTCCGATCCACTCTCTTCTGATTCAGAATCGAACTTTCTTTTTCTGAATCAATCGGGTTTGCCTCTTGACATTGACTTGGAGTCAACTGACTCTGAGGATCCCATAGGAGAAGTTGTAGGCATACCTGATGAGAAGGTAGAGCTTTCCATAAGTTTATCATTCCAACAAGTCACAGAAGTCAACCTGCACAGTGGCAAAGTTCTACCTCCTAGGGCAGCACCTCTTGATAAGGGTAAACAAGTCATTGGTTCCAATGGGCAGATAACCCTTTCACAAAATGCTACACCCATGGATATGCTTATGGAGGACCAAGTTACACTTGATTACAACATCCTAGCACATTTTAGAAAGTTTCCAGCTAAGTTAAGCATATATGATGCCCTTATCTTACCCAAAGGGATGGGGGAATCTCTATTCAAGGCTCTCCTTGATCTAGAGATATGCTTAGCTCAGCTAACCGCTACTGAAGAGGAGGGATGAAGCTTAAAGGACATCTTAGGAGTTACATTCAGTGATGAAGACTTGCTCTTAGTAATGACCAAGCACAACCGCACTCTTTACATTATAGTGGACGTTGGAAAATACAGGTTATCAAGAGTTTTGGTTGACCAAGGTGCACCAATCAACATTATGAGTTTAAGAACCCTTGTATACTTGAGGTTCAACATCTCTAAACTCCAAAAGGAGAGGATGATGTTGAGAGGATTCAATGAATAAAACGAGAGGGTCTTAAGCTCCATAGTGTTGCCATTGAAGATAGATGACTGGAAGACTGACGCCAAGTTTCATATCATAGACTCAGATATATCTTTCAATGCTTTACTTGGGAGACCATGGATACATGAGAACAACACAGTTCCATCCTCTCTACATCAGTGCATGAAGTTCATGAGAGGTGGAATTGAGTACTGCTTCAAAAGAGATCTCAAGCCCTTCACAGTTCCTGAGGTCGAGATATATGAGGATGCAACCTATTTTCTTCCTCAAAACTAACAACTCTATTCTCATGAATCTAGTTAAGATCCCTATGAGGGACGAAAAGAAAGAAAAAAAAGAAATAGAAAATAAAAAGAAAATAGAAAAAGAAAAAAAATAAAAGAGAGTGAGACATGGACTCAGGGGAAGATATAGAGCCTGGCATTAGATTCCACCCACTGTTCATTACTCCATTTGAACATTTGGGTAGGATGACCTGACCTTCACCGGGCAAAGGTAGAGGACAGTTCAGAGGTAGTCCTCGAGGTGGAAAGCCTCATTATTGGTCACCCAATATGAGGTATGTCCAGCCACCAGGAGTACACCTGCTATCCACATAGACTTAGAATCTAGTTCAGAAGATAAGTCTTATGTGATTAGCACACCAGCCAGCTCTTCTCAGTAGTAGATCCCTTTCAAGGTAACATTGGAGCACGATAGTGATGAAAACTGGGCTCCAAAGCAAAGCATAAATGTATCCAAGTCTGCATATGGAACAGTGAGGAGTCAGTTGGGAACCTAGCTCCAACCCCACTTTCTTCCCAGAAAGTTGAGGGTTTGGTAATTAAGGAAGCCCCTAAGTCATCCATAGATGGGAGAACTGAGGTTCTTTTTAGGAGCAACATCCTCAAGTTAGGAAGTTGATGTAGAACTTGAGGATGATTTATATAAATATTTAATACAATTTTCTTTTGATTGGTACTCTCCTTGTGTTCTTAATTTAGCAAAGAAAGGATTAATTCCATACACTTGGTCTAAACACAGGCCATACTACTTTGAAAGGTTATGGGATAACCAAAGCAAACATCCTCAAACATTATTAGGACTAGGATTCAGTACAGTGGGTCTAGTCGATGATGATAATCATTGCCTAGTCATCACCAATCATTTGGAATATGATAGGTTCTTTTCAAATCATGCTAACTCATATGAGGAGGTGTGTTTAGAAACTTCAGATGATCCAAATGATCTTGAAGTCAGAGATGCACCACCAGAGTTTGAAGACATGATCAAGTCAACCACAATGAGCTCAAAGAAATTAACTTAGGAATTGAAGATAATCCACATCTAACATACATTAGTTCTTTATTGAGTGATATTGAAATCGATGAATTAGTTAGACTAGTGATTGAGTTTAAGGACTGCTTTGCATGGAACTAGGAAGAGATGCCCGGTTTATCTTTTGACGTAGCAATCCATAAACAAGCAATAAAGCTTAGTAATAACCCTGTCAAGCAAGCTCCTAGACACATGTGATTATACATTGAATAGAGGGTCGATTCTGAAGTTAAGAAACTTATCGATGTTGATTTTATCAGGAAAGAAAAATATCCTACCTTTTTGGCCAATGTCATCCCAGTTAAGAAAAAGAATGGCCAAATTCACATATGCATTGATTTTAGGGATCTGAATACGGCATGTCTAAATGATGAATTTTCACTAGCAATACCAGAATTGATGGTGGACATTTCCTCATCTCATATAGTCTTCTCTTTCATGGATGACTCACCTAGTTATAACCAAATAAAGATGGCCCCTGAAGATGAAAGAAACATTGTGTTTCGAACCTCGATCAGAATCTTTTGCAATAGGGTCATGTCTTTAGCCTTAAAAAGGCCAGTGCTACATACTAGCAGGTCATGACTCAGATCTCCAATGAACTCATTCATTATCAAGTTGAATGTTACATCGATATTCTTAGAGTTAAAAGTAAAGAAAAGGAAGACCATCTCTTTGACTTGAGAATAGTTTTCGAATGGTTAAGATAATTTAACCTTAAAATGAATCCCTTAAAGTGTGCATTCAGAGTAGCTTCAGAGAAATTCCTTAGGTTTTTTTTCTGGCACCATCAAATAGAAATCGATCTAAAAAAGATCAAGGCGATATTAGAAATGATAGCCCCTAAAAGTTTAACTTAACTTAGATCATTCCAAGGGTGGTTGGCATATCTAAGACGCTTCATTTCTAACCTATCAGGAAGGTGCCAACCACTTTCAACACTTATCAAAAAGGATTCCAAGTTCAAGTGGGATGATAAGTGCCAACATGCCTTAGAAGACATCAAGCACTACCTGATGACGCTGCCAGTTCTAGTAGGCTCTATCCCGAGCAAGCCATTGATATTATATATTGCTGCATTAGGCAACTCCCTTTGCACTTTGTTGGGCCAAACTAATGATGAAGAGAAAGAGAATGCACTATATTATCTCAGTCATCGTCTAATCCTAGTTGAGGCAAATTATCTACCTATTGAAAAGCACTGTCTAGCTTTAATCTTTGCATCCCAAAAGCTACGACATTACATACTTTCTCATAAGGTGAACTTGACCTCCAGGATCAATCCACTGTAACATCTCATGACATGGCCAATGCTATCCAGATGGTTGGCATGTTGGTCCATGATTTTATCGTAGTTTGATATTACATTCGTACCCCTCCGTGCGGTTAAAGGACAAGCACTAGCAGATTTCTTAGCAGTACACCCACTTCATGCTGATTCTCCACTTAATGTTGACCTCCCCGATGAACAAATCATGAACTTAGGGAATACTGGCATTCACCGCTGGGAGATGTATTTTGATGGTGCAGCTTTCTTTCAAAAGGAAGAAAAACCATGATCTACTCTTCTAGGGAAGGCAGGGGTAAAAATAGTTTTCCTAACTTTGGACCGTGATGTGATGAGATTCTCATATCATATGTCCAATCCATGCACCAACAATGAAGCCGAATATGAGGCTCTGATTGTCAATCTAGAGTTAGCCATTATACTATGCATCTAGAGTATCAATATCTTCGGGGATTCTCAATTAGTTATCAACCAAATTGTTGGGTCTTACAAGGTTCTGAATCCTAAGCTCCATCATTATCATAAGTATAATATGGAGTTGTTGGCCCAAATCCTAGAGGTCACTATTTATAAGATTCCTCAAGGAGAGAACATAGTAGCAGATGCATTAGTCAAGTTTGCCAAAGAGCTGGCATGTCTGGAAGATGAGTCCATACCAATAAGGGTCCAAAATAGACAAGTCTTATCCCTTGTTGTTGCTGAACTCATCAAGAAACTCTCTCTTGAAGGGGAGGTTATCATTGCCAAAAAGGATGAGGAGTTCGATTGGAAGCAACCATTCATGGATTATCTAAATATAGGCAAACTACCTCAAGAGAAGTCACCAGCATATCAGGTGAGAGCCCTTTCCTACACTCTCATGGATGGCACCTTGTATCAGCGATCCTTCAATCATATGTGATTACATTGTTTGGACAAACACGAAGCCCGTAGGACTGTGACTAAGGTACATATAAGTTTATGCAAAGCACACCAATCCAATCCAAAGATGAAAGCCAAGATCAAAAGACTAGGATACTACTAGCCTTCGATGATCATAGATTGTATGGACATTGCTAGGAGATGCCACCAATGTCAGGTGCACGGTGTGGTCTTACACCAACCACCCAACATTCTGCATCCTACATTAGCCTCATGGCCATTCGAGTGTTGGGGTACTGTGGTGTTTATTTTTGGAATTCATTTCATTGAGGGGGGACACCATGTAGATCTGAGGGTGTACTTATTGAGGTGATCGGGTACGGTATTGCAGAATAGTGTACTATCTCAAAAGATAGAAGTCAAGACCCTAAAATGGACCTGATCACCTAATAAAGACTCCTAAGGCATGATGGGTCTTCGAATATACCAGAGACTTTCCCCTACTTTACATGGATGAATAAAGTAGGGTTTATTTAAATCGGGTTCTAAATTTCTCTATGAGGACAAGCCCCCATAGTTAATTATATCTTAAGAAAAATGAATCTCTTAAGAATACTCTCAATTAAAGTAGGCGATTATTATCTCAAAAGAATTCAAAGATAGGTTTATCAATAAATTGATTGTATTTTAGAAAATTAAGTGGGATTGATCAAAAGGAAAGAGTTATTATCGAAACCAAAGGAGATGAGTAGGGAGTGCTCATGATACTAGGAAACCTAGTGAGCACTCTAATCTGTCCTACAATTGGGCTTTACATTTTTGAAATTGAGAAGATTTATTTATTTGAGTCTGAAATTTTATTAAAAATTTAAGACTTATAATTCCATAATACAAGATTGCATAAATGCTTAAGAGGTGAGGATTTATGCTAGTAGTCCCAAAAGGAAACGGCAACCTCAGATCCTAAATCTAGGGAGCTTTGGTGAGGGCCAAAGCACAACCTAAATCTAAGCCAAAAATGAGTATGTGATTTACCTCCATAAAAGAGGATAAACCACATGACTGCTGGACTTATTATCACCTGGAGTGGCAGCCAACTAATTCCTTCTACATTTTAAATCCATTTAGGCAAGTCATATGATTTTGAAAGATGGTTAGGTTGTTATTATTTAAAAAAGAAACTAAGTCCTTAAACCCACTCCCTTAGAGATTAGAGCATGAGGGGTATGAATATTGACTTAAATCTAATACAAATTTTTATCAAATTTTGTTTAATTTAGGACTTTTTATTTTGACATAGGCTATGAGATTTTATATGCCTGAAAGTATGAGAAGTTGATTATGGGTCAAATCAAGAGGGAAAGAGGTGTTCTTCCATTATAGGCTCTCAAAGGTTAAGCCCATTCTATCTGGCACAGATGGTAGCCCTCTCAAATCATGAGTGAAATAATATGATATGTGTGTTGTTAAACATACAACATCCAGCTAAGGGGTTGCTAAATATTTTATTATCTTGATTTAATACCTAAGGTTTATGTGAGGTTATGAGTTATTTTAAAAGTTTAGTTATGAGTTTGTTAGTGGGATAGAAAATTTATTTTTTTATCCTAAGAGCCTAATCGCATCCAAGTCTTACAACAATCACCAATCATAAATAAACTGTAGAAAGGCATGCTTTTTTTAATGCACAAGCTAAACAAAATATCAAACAATTTTATAAAGCTATCGCAAAAAGAATAAAAGGCTGATGTGGTCAGGTATTGCCGCACAACCTAAAAAGAAATATGGGTAGCCGAGCTCTACCCTTATACAACCCAGATTACAAAAGAATAATTTTAAATGATGAATGTTATGTGGGTCTTCATTCTTAATTTCTTCATCTTTTATTTCTTCATTTTGAGTTACTTCATTTCTTTCTTCCTTTTGGCTTGATTTGAGTATGGTTGCTCCAAAGGTATCATATGGTACATAAGACTTGCTCTTATAACCAATGTTCATCCTAATCCCCCATAATAATCATCCTAATCCTAATAAAAAATTACATTAATAGAAGGAAAGTAAATCTAGCTATACCTACAAAATAAATGTTAGCTAAACACACCATACAACCTAAGCCGTTATATGAATAATTTGGACTTAGCACCCCACACATGGGCAACCAAGCCCACCTGTCCTAACTTGGATTATGTTTAGGGGCTAAGCAACCTGAACAGTAAAAAGTATTTATATTTTTATTTAGTGGTCCCTTAAGGACAACCCCCTACAGAAAGCATAATTAGGCTTATATCGACCTAACATCCAGACAACGCACATACCTCCTAACATCCAGTCTACAATAATGCATCACAAAATAAGCATATACCAAACCATGCACAGCCCAAACATAAAGCTAGAAGTAGTGACTTAGTCTAATGTGCGTGCATTAAAGCTTATGTGGTATGTCCTAACTAGGCTTTAGAGTTATAATTTGTAAAGTGTGAGGATTTAATTTAAAAGGGGTTGATTTCTCTTTAAGTGATTTATGTGATTTAAAGATTTTATTTAGTGTTTTCTTTTATTTCATATGGCCTACACTTAATAACTAAGTGTTATAAAGAGAAGAAAGAGAGGGAATCTCTCTTTCATCCCTACCTTAAGTTATTTCTAAAGAAAGTTAATTAATCAATTTCCTTTAGTGAATGGATTATTATATGTTTTAATCAATCCTAAGTTTAGGTTCACTCTAAATGACCTTATTCAATAAGAAAGATATCTTAAGATTAATTAAAATGAATTACTATCACATAACACATTTTTATTCAATTCTTTCCATCAGGTATATCATGCATATGATTAAATCCTCAGCATACCTATTCATGCGATGTATATCTTAGCATACTTAAATGATGAATGCATAGAAATATGTTTCAAATTTAGATATTTCATTTTGATTGAATTAAGAATGCATGCCTTTTTTAATAGAAAAGAGGGATTTTTCATCCATTGGCTAAATACACATTCACAAGTATAAAAGTTTTAAGTGAGTATGTCACCATTGTTCTGCACTAGGGGCATAAGGTACAAGATCTACTTAGGGCTAATTAAAGCCTCGCAGCCCCGGGGTGTTCAGACTAATATACCACTTTACATAGAAATATGTAGATGTATAAGCAACTATAAGGATAGAAAAACCCATGCAAAAGTTATATTTTGATTTGTTCGATTATGATTCTTACTCATTAGTCACATCACACATACATATGTATAAAACTTTTAAGTGAGTACAACATCATTGCTCTACTCTAGGGGTGTAAGGTACAAGACCTACTTAGGGCTACTTAAAGCCTCGCAGCCCTGGGGTGTCAAGACTAATATACCACTTTTCTCATATACATATGAATGTACAAAAAGAACCACAAGAATAAGAAGTTATGCAAGAGGTTATATTTGATTTGATTATATGATTTATGATTCATATTCATTGGTCACATCACACATACATATGTATAAGAGTTTTAAGTGAGTACGACACCATTATTTTACACCAGGGGTGTAAGGTACAAGATCTACTTATGGCTACTTAAAGTCTCGCAACCCCGAGGTGTCCAGACTAATATACCACTTCTCTCAAATACATATGAATTTTTAAAATGAATAACAAGAATAAGAAGTCATGCAAGAAATATGTTTGATTTGATTATATGATTTACATATGTGATATGAAACTCTTCCTAAGTCTTAATATGGAAATGCATAGGAATGGATTTAGACAAATGTTGTGTTCTTTTCAAATGAACTATACATTTATAAATCCCATGCAAATCCATATAAGATAAGGAAAGAGAGCTTTATATTGCATATCTTATATTATCAACATATGCAAACTTATAGATACTTATAATTAGCATCACTCCATATATTATAATTGACTTATGGGCTTTTGAAACTAATTTTTAATTTAATAGTCATAATAGCCACACCTATTTAATTTAAATCAACATGCAATTTGACATAAAAGAAACCATTTCATTTAGTTAATTTTAAAAGAAATGAATGCATGATTATATATGGCAAGCAATATTTAACCTAAATGGAAAGAAATAAAATAACATAAGCATGTGATTTCATTCAAATCAAACTAAGCCCTAAGGACAATCATACTAAATAAGACTATTTAAAATAAACCAAAGTTTCTTTAATGTCATTTCATTTTTTTTTTTGAGTTTGATTTGATTCAGGAGATGTGAAAGAAATTTGCTGGTCCTAATCACATTCCCCATGTGTGAGTTAATTTTGATTCAAGGAAGAAGCAAATAAGTTGATTTTATGATTTAATTAGGTTAGGGTATGAATTAAGTGGATTAATTAACCCTTACCTACATCACCTAAAGTTAATTAACCAACTAATAATAAGCCAATATGATATGCAATCACATGAAAAGTAAATTTTCAATGCTCCTAAGAAATGAAAGTGGCCTAATACAATTGGCTCATGATTAATAGTTAATTATGCTTAAGAGATCTCACTTAACTACTTTTATGATTTTCTCACACATCTGAGCTAACCATAATTTCATCATCTCTCACTTTGGGTCATTGGACACCAAAAGAGCTACCAAAGATTAAGTTAGAGAAATAGATTCAAATGAATTGATTAAGTTCATTAATTAGTTTATTAAACCTTAATTAACCTTAACCAACCAAAATGAGATGAGCTTAGAGAAAGAGACAAAGAAAGGAATCCAAGTCTCAATCCCAAAATCCTTTCAATTAGTTAGTTAAGGTTCAGGTATGATCTAGATTTTGTTTAATTTTGCTGATTAATTAATCAAAGGGTGTTAATTAATTAATTATTTAAGGAGGATTAGAGAAGGCTTAAAGAAAAGATTGAAAGAGGGAGTCCCAATCCATTTCCCTAGACTTCATCACCATTAGCAGAGGTTAATAAACTTAAATGAATGATTAATTTAATGTTCATTTGCTTAATTATGACTAGTTACATTAAGAAAGTGATTAAGGCTTAATCCATCGATCTCCCTAATTAAGCAACCAATAAAATCCTAGAAAAATAAAGGAGGCAGAGGTCATCCCCCTAAATATGAACAAAAAGCTTGAGATTAATTAGATGGTTAATTAAAGAGTAATTAGACTAATTATATTTTTAATTAAATCTTAATTAAGCCAAATTCACTATTCAAAATCAATTAATAATAATTTTCCTAGATTCTACTATGAAATATCTTTAAAATGAGCCTAAGTTTGTATTTTTTTTTAGATTTTTCTAGAATTAGTTATGCATTTAGGAAGTTTCAGGATTAAAAACCAATTAATTAGCACTAATTAAATCCATAATCCTATCGGGCCACGTGGCGGCTAACGCGGCGTGCTTTCCACGTGGTGTGACAAGATTTGCTATTTAAGTTATCACATCCGAGTGCCAACTTGGATGGCGGCATACACGATAACTTTGTGGACCATCCGATCTAAGATAAGATGACCACGATCAAACCCACAGTTTCGAGGGATTAATCAGGGGTTCTAAGCGTGATTTGATGAGGACCGTCCATTCCGATCATGCGGGATGGACGATCTATGATCTATCTTCTCTTGAGCATCGAACAATGGCTACCATCCATCGATTGCTGCTCAATTCGAGCTCACCTGAGCTCGGATGGAGATGAAAATGATCCCTCACCTTCGGGGAAGCACGATAATCAAATCCAACGGTGGAAAACACATGACATGAAAATTTCTTTCACAAAAGACCAACCTATTTTTATTCAAGGATTAGTTTCAATGGCATACCTCACTGAAGCTTATGACCGCTAGTTCCAACGATTGAGGAAGCTTTGTTTGGTAGAAACGAAGCCCTGTTGAGCCAGACGAGCTTTGATTTGGTGTAGCTCAGAAGACCAATCCAGTCAATGTAGGTGATCGGGCTTGATCGAACTCTACCCTCTGGCCATCAAAAATCTTGGGAAAGGATTCATTTTTGCTCGTTTGGCTCCAAGGAAGGTGTGTGCAAAATTAATTTCACTTTGGTGGAGATTTGAGCAAATGGGAATTCAAGGTGGCCTCCCATGTTTCAATTTTGTGTAAATTAAGAATGGGGAATTTGGGGAGGTAGGAAAAGTTTGGAAATGGCTCTAGGATTACTCTCCTTAGGTGTTAGGGTTGAATTGAGTGTGAGACCGTAGGTTTGAGTGAGAATGAGGGGGTATACCCCCTCATTATTTAGATCAGACGACCACGGCTTGTTTGGATTTTCCTTGATCAATTGGCCACATCAATGGCTAATGGAGGTCCTTGGGTGCATGATATTCCTTGGCTTGGTTGGGTGAGGGTACGGAGGTGGTTTCTAAGGGAGTAATGGGTGTCCTTTGGCGATTTGGAAAGCTCCAATGGGGATGGGGAGGTGATTTCACCTCCCCATAGATCATGGGTGACCCAACCATTATTGGGTCAGGTCAAACATGGTCCAAAGTTCCTAAGTGGACCTATGGTTGGGTTCCAAGTGGCTAGGAGAAGAAAATGATCAAATGAGCATGTGTTTCATCTCATGGGATGCCCTAAACCCAAGGGAAAATTGGTCATTGAGCTATAGGTTTAATTTTGGCAGATTTGAAATGGGTCAAAAGTGGGTTAGCCCAAATTTCAAGTGGTTTGGAGTTTATTTGATTTGATTTGACTTGCTTTGACCTATTTAGGTCAAATTAGGTTAGGTTTGGTCAAGTTAACCAATTAGTCAAATTGGGTCAAACCAAGGTTGGGTCAACTTCACATGACCAATTGGAGTGTATTGGTGTCATTGGTTCGGTTTAATTTACTTTGGATTTGATTATGGTTCAATTGGATTCATATAGGCCAAATGGGTCTTGATTAATTTGATCAAATTGGGTTGGGTTAGGAGTTGAGTCAAGTTCAATTGGTTAATTGAAAATAATTGTAGGGTTTGGTTTGGTTTAATTTGGATTAAATTTGAATTTTGGCTAATTTGACCATTTAGGACAATTTGGGCTAGGTTGGGTCAAATTGACCAATTGGTCAACTTGGGCTCAATTATGGCTTTGGTCAAGTTTAATAATCAATTTGGAATGAACATAAGCCATTGGTTGCAATCAATTTGGATCAAATCATTATTTGACTCATTTTGGCTTTTTAGGCCAATTTGGGTCAACTTGGGTCAAATGGCCAATTAGGCTTGGTTTGGCTCAAGTAAAGGTTTGGTCATGTTCAATCATTGATTATGACTTGGTTTGAATCAATGGTTTTAATCAATTTGGCTTATGGTATATTTTGGCTAATTTGGGTTTCATTTGGGCTAAATGTTGACTTGGTTAATGGGCTAGGTTGACTTGGTTTTACCTAATTCAAGACAATTGATTAACCTAGGATGATTTTTGATCATGTTGTGAGGTTTGATGCGCTTAGTTCAATCCAATTTGGGTTGGATTAGAACTTGGCTCAAAAAGGCCTTTTAGGTTATTTTGGGTCAAGTGGACCTAAATGGGTTAATTGGCTTGATCATGGCTTGATTCAATTTTAGTTGAACTCACACATGATCCTAGGATTGAAATATAAATCCAATTACAAGTGGTTTGGAGCCAAATAGGTTTTGGTACATATTACAATTTCAAGCCAAAAGGGCTAACTTGGGTTTGATTTGGTTAGCTTTGATTTGGTTTGAGAATTTTGGTTTATGTTTCTATTTTGGTCAATGAATGTAGCAATGATTGAATCATGAAGGAATCCATGAGTTTTTAATTTGTTTGGGTATCATTTAGCCAAGTTCAAGAATTTGGCTAAAAGGGCTAAAATTGGGAATTTGAATTGATTTGGGTTTCAATTATTTGGAGTTTGGAATTGATTTATGATTGATTTGGAATTTGATTTGAGATTGAATTTGATATTTAAGAAAAATAATTGGATTGAGGTTGATTTTTATTTGATTAAAGCTAAGTCCATAAGAAAAAATCAAAGGGCTAAGGAAGGGGTTTGGAGTTTGAATTTAATCATAGGTTTCAATCATGTGATAGTTGGATTTGATTTTGGAATTTAGATTTGAATTTGAGGTTTGGTTTAAAAGAAGGAAGCAAGAATTCAGTTTATGCTATAGAGTAGGCAAGTCCTCCTAAATCTCTAAGGCATAACCTATTCCTATGGCCAACTCTTCTAAGTCTCTAGGGTTAGGTTAAGATTTTACCTAATCAATAGAAGTGTCTTAAGACTAAGGAACTCTTAGTGTCTATAAGAGTCCTAGATCTATGGCGAGGAAATTGAGAGCTCACTCCAAAAGTGAGGTCAACAAGTACTGACATAGTGGATCCAATCGATCCTCCTTCTTCCAAGGGTTATTGGTTCATTCTAATTATCATCGACTACTTTCCAAGTGGGCGGAGGCAATCCCACTTATAGAGGTCACAACTGAACATGTGATCCAATTTTTCAGGAACCATATCATATATAGGTTAGGGGTGCCTTGATGAATTATATCCGATAATGGTATTATATTCAAGAGCACCAAAATCAACAGCTTTGCCTGAAGACACGACATAAATTGGAGATAATTTACCATCTACTACCCAAGGAAAAATGGCTTAGCAGAAGCCTTCAACAAAACTCTCATCCGGATATTAAAGAAGACACTTAATAATAATAAGAGATAGTGGCATGAGTAGTTAGTTGAAGCCTTGTGGGCTTACTACACCACATACAAAATTCTAACTCAATTTACCCCATTCTCCTTAGTGTATTGGTCTAAAGCAGTTCTACCATTAGAAGTCCAACTCCCATCATTAAGGATAGCTATATGTAGTAAAATCACAATGGAGCAAAATGCCAAGTTGCGGTTAGAAGAGCTCGAAGGTTTAGAGGAGAGACTCCTCTGGGTACGCCAGAACCTCAAGATTTACTAAGCCAAAATGATTCAAGCTCATAACAAGTTGGTCTGTCATAGAGATTTTCAAGTAGGAGAGCTTGTTTTAGCTCTAACAAGACCAATTGTTGCTCGTCAAAAGATGGGAGGCAAGTTTGAACCGACTTGGGAAGGCTCTTTTATTATAAAGAAGGTCTACCAAGGAGGATCTTATCAGCTTATAAATTATGAGGGAGAGCGTCCAATGCTTCCAATCAACGGGCTCTACTTAAAGAAATATTATCCATAAATCTTATTCCAAATCGATTATCAATAAAATTTCTTTCATCTCAAATTCTATCTCTTCTGTTTTTAGAATTATCTTTGCTTGTGAATCTGCCATGATGTGTTTAGGGTAGGTGTAAGGAACCTGAACGACATCCTATCCTTTAGCAACACAACACCAACACAAACTACACACAACCAAATATAAAATAAACATGTATCTTTTGTCTCGGGCTATTTTGATGTGTGATAAAGCCCCCTATGGCACTCACTCATCAGCTGTTCTAGGTCAGGCTAACATGCTACCTTGCTAATATGTCACCCTAGTGGTTATTTTTCTGGAGGATGTAAGTCTACAAGCTTTCTTTCTAACTTGACCACTGCAAACCAACGAGTGCCTTGTTAGTTTGGTAGACCTTACTTCACAGCCAGTAAGTTACCCCATGTTGACTTTGTTTAAGAGGATATAAGTCTACATGCATTCTTCTTGAACTAGCCATCATGCAATAACTAGCTCGAGTATATATCAGGTTTAGGATAAGTCCCCTAGTGGCTCCTTTTCTCCTGATTACTTCAAGTCTAGGTCTAGTCTTTACATGGGACTCCGCACTTGGTAGTCGCCCTAGCTCGGATAGTATCTATCTCATTGACGATAGGCTATCTCGATGATCATATCCTTCTGTGAAGATGTAAGTCTACAAGCCTTCTTCTAAGATTGATCATCGCAAACTGATGGGCACCTTAGGTTGGTTGGTTATCGCAATGCTGACGGTGACCCACCTGGTGGATATACCACTCATGGTAGATGTAAGTCTACAAGCTTTCGCCCAAAGTTAGCCACTGTATACCTACAGGCTTTCTTTTACAGGGTCCTGGATGAAACCCCTAGTGGCACCTCCCTTGTGGGCACTCTATTTGGATCACATCCTTAGCCACCTTATTTAGACACTACCCTGTTTACTCTTGGATTGGACAGTCCCCCTTTCTTAGTAGCCACCCCTGTGATTGGATATAGGACTAGGTTAGTATAAGCCCATTCTCAATGTGGTCTTTCACACACCAACAAGGTCCATGCAAATATATAAACAAAATATATATTTTTTTGCTTGTAGATTAGGAGGAAACCCCTAGTGATACCTTTTCCCAAGCAGGAATCCTATCTTTAGGCCAGTGTCAGCAAAACTCCATATAGAAATCGCCTGACTACTTTTAAGTTGAGATAAGTCCCCGGGTCAGCACTCTCTCAATAGTCGCTCTTAGGTTAGGTTTGACTTGTTATGCTACCAACAGGTCACCCTGATAATCATCCCTGCTTTGGAAGATGTAAGTCTATTATGCATTTTCTCCAACATGATAGTTGCACACCGACGGGCAGTCTTAGGTCAGGTTCGATTTGTTATGCTATCAACCGATCACCTCAGTGGTTCCTTGTATAGTAGGATGTAAGTCTACAAGCTTTCTTCCTGACTTGACCATTACACACCAAAAGGCACCCCTTAGGTTGGTTAGCTCTACCCCACAGGTGGTAGACTATCCCTTTGGATTTATAAATCAAAGATAGGACTAGAATAATATTAGCCCCTTCTTAGTGGATCCATCACACATCGACAAGGTCCATCTAAAATGAAATTAATTTTGACTATTTTTGAGTCGATATGAGTCCATAGTGGCATTACCTCAATAGTCTCCTTAGGTCGGGTTTGATTTGTTGTGTTTTCAACCTATCACCATAGTGGTTCCTTGTTTAGGAGGATGTAAGTCTACAAGTTTTCCTCTTGACTTGACCAGTGTACACTAAAAGGCACCCTTAGGTTGGTTAGTCCTACCTGATGGCCGGTAGACTATCTCTTTAGATTTGTAAATCTAAGACAGGCGTAGGCTAATATAGGCCCTTCTTAATGGATCCATCGTACACCGACAGGGTCCATTTTATTAAATCCACCATCTTTCCTGAGTAGGGTCTGAATTAAATCCATCTGCTCTTATCCCTAGTGGATGCTCCCTAAAAATACACCAAAGAAAACTATAAATTAAATCCACCTTATCCCCAACAGATCTAAATTCTCATCTCCAGTGGATGCCCACAAATCAAATCAAATTTCTCCCCAACAAGGCACAAATCATATCCTCTCCCCAGTGGAGCCCCATAAGATCAAACCAAATCAAATTTCTATCCTTAGTCGATAATATGAACCTACTCCCCTAGTGGATGGTTCACATACTTGATCCCTCAATCGATCCTTTCTTCCTCTCTTATGCCCTTGGCATAAGTTGAGTTGCATTGCACTAAGATCTTGATTCCATCTACATCTCAGGTTTGGGGATAGATCATTTCTATTAGTGCTTGTGATCCTTCAAACATTATTGATCATCTCGGTCAATGCCTATACGTGCGGTGTGCCTTATCAGTTACACCACACCTATTGGGGGTCCTTTTGTTGACCTCACTTTTGGAGTGAGTTCTCAACTTTCTCATCATAAATCTAAGACTCTTGTAGACACTAAGAGCTCATTAGTCTCAAGACACTTCTAGTGATTAGGTGGACACTTAACCTAAGCCTAGAGACTTAGAAGGGTTAGCCATAGGAATAGGTTATGCCTCAGTGACTTAGGAAAATTTGCCTACCCTATAGCCTAAACCCAGTCCATGCTTTCCTTCTCAAACCAAACCTCAAATCCAACTTAAATACTAAATATAAATCCAAATTCCAAACCAAAACCTTGAAACCCATAATCAAATCCAAGATTAACATTCTTCCTAAGCCCTTTGATTTCATCTTATGGACTTAGCCTTAACCAAATTCAAATCAATCTCGATTCAATTGATTTTCGCAAATATCAATTCAATCTCTCAATCATTTACCAAATCCCAACTCAAATCTAATTCCAAATAATTCAATCTCAAATCAAATCCAAGTCCAAAATTCCTTCTTAAGCCTTATGACCCACTCTCATATTCTTAGTCAATTCTCCACCTAAATTATCCCAAACTTGATTGATTTCTTTATAAATCAATTATTCATTCATTTATATTCACAAATATAAATAAAATCCATACCCAAATAACCAAAACCAAATCAAACTAAATCAAACCAAGCCAAATCCCCCCTTAAGCCATATGGAACTACCTCCATAAGCTTACCCAAATCTTAAACCAAACCAACCCAAAATCAATTGGTTTCTTTATAAACCAGTTACTCCTTCATTTATATCCATAAATATAGATGAAACCCACCCTCCAATGACTAAAAATAAATCAAACAAAATTAATTCCCTACTTATGCCCTTTTGACCTACATTCATATGCTTGGTCAAATTTGCTTCCAAATCACTCTAAACTCAAGTGATTTTCTCATGACTCATTTATACCTTCATTTATATTCCCAAATATAAATAAAATATAAATTCACATGACCAAAACCAAATTCAAGCATTTTTAGCCAATTTCTTGCACTTAGATAAATTTTATCCAAATCAAGCCAAAACTAATGGATTTTCACATGAATCAATCATTCCTTCAATCATTTAGCCAAATATAAACATAAACTACAATTATCAAATCAAACTCAAGTCAACCCAAGTCAAGCCCAGGTTAGCCTTTTTGACTTGAAAACTTCAAATGAGCTAAAATCAAGTAGACTCCAATTTGATTGTAGTTGGATTTATATTTCAATCATAGGCTTATATAGGAGTTCAACTAAACATGAATCAAGCCAAAACCAAAATAATTGACCCACTTAGGTCCACTTGACCCAAAGTGACCTAAAAGAACTTTTTTAACTAAGTTTTAATTCAACCCAAACTGCATTGAACCAAGGCTATCCAAGCCTCATATCATGATCAACAATCACCCTCAGATGATCAATCACCTCAATTAGATCAAACCAAGCCAACTTGGTCCTTTGACCAAGTCATCCTTTAGCTCAAATGAAACCTAAACTAGCCAAAACCCACCATATACCAAGTTGATTAAAACCATTGATCCAAACCAACTCATAATTAATGATTGAACATGACCAAATCTTCAAAAGAGCCAAACCAAGTACAATTGATCATTTGACCTAAGTTGACCCAAATTGACCTAAAAAGCCAAAATAGGTCAAATCACAATATAACCCAGATTGATTGCAACCAATGGCTCAATTTCATTCCAAATCAATTGTTCAACTTGACCAAAACCATAATCAAGCCCAATTTGACCAATTGGTCAACTTGACCTAACCTAGCCCAAACTGACCTAGAAGGTCAAATTGGCCAAAATTCAAATTAAACCCAAATTGATTACAAACAATGGCTCAAGTTCATTCCAAATCAATTATTGAACTTGACCGAAGCCATAACCAAGCCCAACTTGACCCAACCTAGCCCAAATTGACCTAAAGGGTTAAGTTGACTAAAATTCAAATTAAATCCAAATCAAATCAAACCAAAGCCTATAATCATTTTCAATTAACCAATTGAACTTCAACCAACACCTAACCCAACCCAATTTGGTCAAATTAGTCAAATTGGTCGAATTGATGCATTTGACCCATTTGATTTCAAATAAGCCAAACCAATCCAAATCAATTGAACTAAAACTCTCCAAATCATCATTTGAACCTAACCCAAGCCTTGGTTTGACCCAATTTGACCAATTGGTCAAACCAACCCAACATGAATCCATATGAACCCATTTGACCAAATGAAGCCAAAGTACCCAAAACCAACCCATAGGACCTTTGTTGTTGAGCAAACCCGACCCAAATTGACCCTAGGTCAGCCTAAAATCTGCTCATAAGCAAAGTGGATCCCACCCAAGGGGATTAGCCATTGGAAAAACTTCTTCACATAGGATTCTTTCCCCATTTGGAAAGTCCACTCTCCCATCACATGGGTAGCCATCCTATTTCTAAATGGAGTATGCCTAGCCTTCCTAGGCCACTCTAAGCACACTAGGATCAACCATGGACCAAAGAAAACCCAATCTCATCCCCTTCACGCTAAACTGAGCACCCAAAGGATCAAGGAAATAAATTTCCCCCATATCAGACCATGAGCCCCCTCCCAAGCCTTCCCCCACTCCTAGTGAGCCACGTGGACCTGATGGAGACAACTCCGATGATTTGACAGCGGCTGGCCAGTGAGAAAATGGGATTAAATTCCATTCGCCCACCTCAGCAATTGAGGTGATATACCCCCTCAATTCAAATGAGAATTGATCCATTCTTTTTTGTCAAAACCCTGGAGACTAAAATAAAACTCCTCAGCCATTTTCCAAAGTTTTCAAGCTCCCCATTTCTCCCTCTCTTGGTTTTACATTAAGCCGAAACAAGGGAGGCCAGTCTGAAGTCCCACTTGTTCAATCCTCCACTAAACTTTAATCCACCTTGCACACACCATCCTTGGACCTAGTCTAAGCCAAAAAAATCATTTCCCAAGCTCCATACCCATTGAAAGGGGGAGTTTGATCAAGACTAAATGCCAAATAGGATGATCTTGGCCTCCAAGGAAATCTACCCCAAATCAAGGCCCAAGCTTCTCAACAGGCTTCATCTCTTCTAGACAAAGCTACCTTCGTCGATCCCACCACCAGTCTTGCGCTTCAGCGAAGTAATTCCTCAAAATCATAGCTTTAGGAAAAAGTGGTTGGTCCTTTTCAAAGAGAAATTGTATGTCATGTGATTTTGACCATTAGATGTGTTCCTCTCCTTCCCTTGATGGTGTGAGATCATTTTGGAAGCAATCTAAACTTTGGTAAGCTCAGATCGAATGGAGAAAAATGGATGACATCCATCTTTCATCGCTTATGATGGAGAAAGATAATGGTCCATCCGTTCCGCATGATCGAAATGTATGGCCGTGATTAAAGCATGCTTAAATCATTAATTTTTCCTTCTAAACTGCAGGATTAATCATGATTAGATCTGACGGCATGACAAAGCGTCGCCCGTCTGACTTAGCCATGCAATGTAACAACATAAATAACCTATCCAGTCACGGTACGTGGAAACCGCGTCGTGTCAATAGCCACGTGGTACCAATAGGATAAGGGCTTAAATTATGGTTAATTAATCTATTTTTAAAGCTGAAACTTCCAAAATTCATAACTAATTATAGAAAATTCTAAAAACTGTAAATGAGGGCTTATTGTAAAGATATTTTAGATTAGAATTTAATAAAAATGTTTTCAATAGATTTTGAATAGTAAATAGAGTTTAATTAGGGTTTAATTAAAAACTTAATTAGCTTAATTACTCCTTAATTAATCATCCAATTGATTTCAAACTTTCTAAGGATGTTTAGTGGGATGACCTCTGCCTCCCCTATTTTCTTAGAATTTATTGGTTGCTTAATTAGAAAACTTGATTGATTAAGCCCTAATTACCTTCTTAACTTCATTAAGAAGTGATTAAGCATATGAACAGTGATTAATTAATTATTTGGACTTCCTTACCACTGTTGAATAGTAAGAAGACTTAGGGAAGTGGATTGGAGCTTCCCACCTAACCTTTTCTCTAATTTTCCCTCTCTTTTCAACTAAAGTCCTAATTATTAATTAATTAACTAATTATAAACTTACTTAGCTAAATTGGAATTCAAATCATTTTAAACTATGCTTAATCTAGTGGAGGCTTATGGAAATAGGTGGGGACCTCTTTCCCTACCTTCTCCCTTAAGCCCTTCTCATTTCAAGATAATAATTACCCTTGGTTAGTCTCTTTTTAGGAGAGATGGATTAATGGATTATTGGTTTAATGGATTTGAAAAATCTAATTAAATTTGATTTTTTACTTAATCCATCTTGGGTAGAGCTTTAGGTGTTCAATAACCTAAAGAAGCTCAGTAAAATTATGATTAGCTCACATGTGTGAGTAAATCATGAAAGTAATTAAAATGAGTTCCTTAGGCTTAATTATTAAATGATTATGAGCTAATTGCATTAGGCCTCTTTCATTTCATAGGAGCATTGATATTTACTTTTCAATTTATTTGCATATCATATTAGCTCACAATTGTTTAATCAATTATCTTAAGGTAACATAGGTAAGGGTTAATTAATTAGTTTAATCCATGCTTAACTTAACCAATTCATAAAATAAACTTAATTTCTTTCCATTAAATCAAATTAATTCACATATGGGAAATGAGATTAGGATTAACAAACCTCTTTCTCACACCTGCTTAAATCAAATCAAATATGAAATTATAAGTGACTTTAAGGAACTTTGGTTTATTTTAACTAATCTTATTTAATATGATTATCCTTATGAATTAGTTGGATTGAATGGAATCATTTGCTTATGTTCTTTTATCTCTCCAATTGTACTAAACGTTGTATGCCACTTGTGATCATGTATTCATCTTTTTCAAAGATTAATTAAATGAAATGATTTCCCTTATTCAAATTTGCATGTGTTGGCTTAATTAAAAATATGTGTGGCTATTATCACTATTAGATCCCAAATGTATTTTCAAAAGTTTATTAATGAATAATAATATATGTTGTAACATTAGCTATACATACATAGGAGGTGCATGTAAATATAAGTTTAGTGTATGAAGTGAAGTTCCATTCTTTCATTCATGTGTTGATTTGCATAAGTACGACTGTTAGTGGGTATTTTAATCTATACATTCCGGGGATGCACACCTTTAAGTAGCCCCAAGGAGGTTCCTACCTCACTCCCCTAGTGCAGAATAATAGCAACGTGCCTGCTTGATTTCATTCTTATGCATTTTGACATTAGAATTTGGATAGAGCTTTAATTTATTCACATAAATAAATTAATTAAATTAAAATCTACTTTTCATGGTTTTCAATTTTTATAGTTGCTTATACATCCATATGTATTTAAGAATAGCAGGTATATTAGTCTGGACATTATGGGGATGCACGTCTTTAAGTAGCCCTAAGGAGGTTCCTACCTCATTGCCCTAGTGTAAAATAATGGCGACATACTTGCTTAAAACTTTCATACATTTGAATGTGTATTTAGCTAATGAATGAAAATCCTCTTTTCTATAAAACTCATTTATGCATCTTGCATTTAAGTGTGCCAAAAATACATTGCATGTATAGATATGTTTAGGACTTGATTATATGCATGTTATATATGAGGGAAAGAAATGAATGGATATGTGTCATGTAATAGTAGTTCATACTAATTAATTTTAAGATTCCTCTTTTATTGAATGAGATTATTTAAAGTGAACCTAAACTTGAGATTAATTTAAAATATGTAATATGCCACTCATTAAAGGGAGTTCCTATAATTAATTTTCTTTAGATGTGGCTTAAGGTAGGGATAAAAGAGAGTGATCCTCTCTTTTCTTCTCTTTATAACACTTAGTTGTTAAGTGTAAGCCAAATGAAATAAAAGAAAATATTAAGTAAAACTCGCAAATCAATTAAACCACTTAAAGTGAAACCAGCCTGTATAATTAAATGTCCTTCACACTTAGAAAATTTTAATAAAGCCTGGTTAAGGCATACTACACAAGCCTTAATACACACACCTTAGATTAAGTCACCACTTTTATCCTTATGTTAGGTCAATGCATGGTTTGATGTATGTTGGGTTTTATGATGTATTGTTGTATACTGGATGTTATGGTGTATGCTTCGTAGACTGGATGTTAGACCGTGATTAGCCTAATTATCTCTTCTGTAAGAGATTGTCCTTTAGGGGTGCTTAAAAATAAATATAAATGCTCTATTTTATAGGATACTTAACCCCTAAGAATAATCTAAACTAGGGCAGGTGGACTTGGTTAACCATGTGTAGGGTGCAAAGTTTAAATTATACATATAATTGCTTAGGTTATATGGTGTGTTTAGCTAACACTTATTTTTCAAGTGTAATTAGATTTTTTTTTTCCAGTTTTAATGTAATCTTACATTAGAAATTAAGATTAGTGTTATGGGGGATTAGGATGAGTGGTGGCTAGAAGGCTTTGTCCTAGGAGGCCTCCATGATGCCTTTGAAGCAAGTAAATTCAAACAAAGAAGAAAAGAAGAGGAAACCTGAAGATAGGAATATTGAAGATCCCCATAGTATTTATTTATTTGTATTTGTAATTATTCTTTCAAATACCAAGTTGTATAAGGGTAGAGATCGGCTACCAAGTTGTATAAGGGTAGAAGATCCTCTCATAGGTTAAGCCTTCATTCTCTGACAAAGATGAAAGCCCCCTCTTAACAAGAGTGGAATAATATGACATGCATGATATTATACATTCATTCATCCAGCTAAGGGTTTGCTAAAAATTTTATTATCTTGATTTTAATTCCTAGGCTTTTATGTGAGGTTATGAGTTATTTTAAAATTTTAGTTATGAGTTATTAATTGGGGTAGAAAAGTTAATTTTATCCTAAGAGCCTACCGCATCCAGGCCACACATTCAAGCATCAATCATAAAGAAACTATGAAAAGCATGTTGTTCTAATGCGTAATCTAAACACAACATCAAGCAATTTTATAGACTACCATACAAGAATAAAAGGCCAATGCGGTCGGGTTCCGCTGTACACCCCGAAAAGAAAAAAAAAGATGGGTAGCCGAGCTTTACACTTATACAACCCAGATTAATTAATAATACATGCTATGGGGGCCTTCTTTTATTCATTTCTTCCTTCTCTTTCTTTTGATTTGATTTGCTCCAAAGGCATCACAGGGCACCTCATGGACTAAGCCTTCTGGCCACTGCTCATCCTATTCTCATGTAACACCAATCCTAATTCCTAATGCAAAATTACATTAAAAATAAGAAAAGTAAATCTAGCTACACTTACAAAATAATGTTAACTAAACACACCATACAACCCAAGTAGTTATATGAATAATTTGGATGTAGCACCCCACACATAGGTAACCAAGCCCACCTATCTTAACGTGAGTTATGCTTAAGGGTTAAGCAACTGACACATCAAACGCATTTATATTTTTATTACAGCGGCCCCTTAAGAACAACCCCCTGCAAAAAAAATATGATTACGTTAATAACAGCCTAACATTGAGTCTACAAAATATACATCTTAACATCCAGTCTAAAATATTACATCACAAAACAAAACAGAACATCATACATACAACGCCCTAACTTAGCACTAGAAGTGGTGACTTAGTATTCTAATGTGTGTGCTTAAGGCTTGTGTGGCAAGACTTTACTAGGCTTCTTTAGTTTAAGTTTCAATTTGGAGTTTGAATTTCATTTATATTTTACCTTTGGGTGATTTCAATTTAAATGATTTAATGCTCTATTTTTTTATTTTTTTATTTTTTATTTTTTTATTTCACTTTTATTTGGTTAAATGATGTTTAGGTTTTCAAGAATGAAGAATAGAATGAAATCCATTTGTAACGAACTCACCCTATTTACATCCAACACCTAATAATAACTAAGGTCCTTAAGTATCTTAATTAACCCATTTGAATTTTTGTAATTCATTTGATTTGATTTATTTGATTTGATTTAGAATTTAGAATTTGAGTTTCTTTAAGTATTTGATTGATTGATTCTGGATTAAATTTTTTAATTTAATTACATCTTGATGTAATTAATGAGTTAATGATTTAAGCTTAATTAAGATTTGATTAGCATTTAATTGTAATTTATGTTTGATTAAGCTTAACTTTAATATGATTAAATTGATTAACTTAATTGGCTTACTTAAGAGGTGTGATTAAATTAATTAGTAGATTAATTAAGTGTTTGATTTAAATTTGATTTAAAAAGTTAATTTAGTTCATTAAGATGATAGATTAATTCATTAGGTTTGCATTAATTAGGTGTTTATTCAATTGGATTAGCTTAAGGGTAATTAGTTTAATTAAGGAGTGTGTTTATGTTAATTATTAAATTAAATAAAGATTTATTTAATTCTTAATGATGTAATTAATGACTTAATGATTTAAGTTTAATTTAGGTTTTGATTAGTATTTAATTGCATTTTGATTATGTTTGAGTAAGCTTAGGTTTAATATGATTAATTTGATTACTTAATTAGCTTACTTGAGGGGTGTGATTAATTATTAAATTTAATTAGGTGTTTAATTTAAGCTTAATTTTAGAGTTAGCTTTATGTAACATATTTAAATTAATTTGATTAATTGAGATGATGGATCAACACATTAAGTTTGCATTAATTAGATATTTGATTAATTAAGTTTGATTAAGGGTAATTAAACTTTTTTTAAAACCATTAGATTATTCAAAGATTTTTTTAATTAATGACTTAATTTCCCACATGCGAGTGATTTGATTTAGTTAAGTGTTTTACTTAAGTTTGATTTGATTTAAGGACTATTGTTATTATCATTTGCTTAGATTAAGTGATTTAATTGTTTATTTTTATTTCAATTAAAGTTGATTATTCATAATCATAGTTAGGTTCAATTTTCTTCATTTATTATGTTCATTAGATTTCATTCATGTTTGATTTAGTTGTTAGGCTTATGTATTAATGGCTAATTAATTATCTTATTCCAAATGGATGTGATTTAATCATATGTTAATTAAGTTTACTTTAACTTTATTTGGTTTAATTTGATTAATATCAAATGATTATGTTGAATTGGTTTGTTAATCAATTTGATTTTTAGTTTATTTAATGATTAATTAGTTTCAATTTATTTACATTCATTAAGGAGTTTCATGTGATTAAGACTCCATGCTTAGTGTAGGTTTAGTTATACTAGTTTGACCCATGTTAAATTTTCTTAGATTTGTTGAATTTTTAAGTTTGATTTAAGATTTAATCATTTAATTGAGTCTTATTGATTTAAATAGGCTTATTCATATTTAATTTAATTTTCTCTAAGAATGATATTTTTCTGATTTGAGGTTTCATTAATGATTGCTTAAGTGTTATTTTATTTTTGATTTTGATTTGATATTTAAATTATTTTTATATTATATTTTAATTAACTCCTTAATTGATTAAACTCTACACTTAAGTGTTTGTTTAGATTTCATTAGGAATCAAAAGATCACATTATTTTCTTAAGAGTCCTAGATGTCAATTGAAGTGATTAAAGCCATTTTTGATGATTTTTGTAAATTTTTGAATTTTTTATTTGACATATTTTATTAAAATGAACAATCTAAATTTCAAAAATTAATTTCTCTCAATCCAGAAGTCCTTTTCATTAGAAATTTTTATGGTAGGTTTGTTCTCACTTTGGCTTCAATCCCTAAAAAATATCAACTTAATCTGCCATTTATTTTTGGTTTAATTAATGAAATTTTATTTTCACTAAAACTCAAATTAAACTCAAAATACTTTGTAATATTTGGGGATTTTAAATTTGTTGGATTTCTCTTGGAAAGATGAATCCAACGAGCCATTGTTTGTAATTTTTGGTTAAGTATTTTATTTTCTATGAATTTTTGAAGTTTCATGTGATTTAAAATTTTTTTATAAAAAAGAAAATACGTCGCGGTGACGTCATCATTGAAGGCGAGATCAACCCACGAGCAACACCGGCTCTCACGGGCCTATGATCGGATGGTCTAGATCGAGCAATCGAGACCGGATCGCATCGGCGCCTGTCGAGCCATCCGATTGCTCAAATTGCACGATCAGACGGTGCAGATCGCATCAGGTGATCTGAAGGCCTAGATCCCATGATCTGAGCTATCCGATACCACGAACCACGAGATTCGACGGTGGCTGTAGCCCCGCCGGTGATGAATAGTATTTTTAGGCTTTTCTAAAAGAAAAAAATGAGATTTCTAAGTGAAAACTTATCCAAATGGGCCTATTTTCACGTCGATTCACACTAAAAAAATTCTATTTTATAATTAGAATGGTTTAAAGTAAAAATACAGGATTATCTAGGAAAAATTTCTAAAATCACAAGAAAATTAAGATAAAATGTGAGAAATCCTAAGACCGACTAAAGTTTTGTGAAATTTATCACGTCGGAATGGTTTTTGGCGGCGGTGAAGATGCGAGTGAACTTCTAGGTATGTAAGAAAGCTTTGGAATAGTCTTTAACCTTCACCTCCCTTCAGAATGTCGTCTTCTCTGATGTTTATCGTCGCCTCACTGGAAAAGTAACTATTTTTATTTTTGAGCTCAAAAATGGCTTAAAGAGGTGGGGGATGGGTTCCTTTTTGCTTTGGGGAGCTTTTGTGGGCTGAATGGTGGTGGGAGTAAGAGATCTAAAACCTCATTTCCCCCTCCTTTTATAATGGCCAAAAATCCATTCTTTTTTGAATGTTTTGGCTCCAAATTGATTGCCATCTTGCTTAGGGTGGTTAGGATGGATGATGGATTGATTGAGGACTTTGGATGTTTGCTCCAAAGTCCTCTCTTGTTGTCATATGACCAGTTCAATTTAATGCAAATATTGGGGAGGAGTTATGTGCATGCAATGGGGGAGAATTAAATGAGGTTGGGTGGAATCCTATGTGGGGGAGGATCCATGAGGGTTTTAATTGGGTTGGGTTGATTTTGGGCTGATCCCAAATGGGTTTGGGTCAGGTTTGATCAGTCCCCAATGGGTCTTGGCTTAGTTTCAAGGGATTTGGCCAAATTTGGGTCATTTGGGTCATATTGGGTCTGGCTGACCAATTTGATCAAAATTGGCCAAATTGGCTTGGGTTATGGGTTAATTTATGTTTAATTGGCTAATTGAAGATAAATGTGGTTCTTTTGAATGTAATTTGATTTAGACGAATTGACCCTTTGGGCTAGGATGGGTCAAGTTGACCAATTGAGCTCGATTGATCAAATTGGGTTTAATTATGGCTTTAGTTAAGTTCAATAATTAATTTAGAATGAACTTGAGTCATTGGTTGCAATCAATTTGGGTTAGATCATGATTTGACCTGATTTTGTCCTTTAGGCCAATTTGGGTCAATTTGGATAAAATGGCTAATTGGGCTTGGTTTGGCCCAATTGAATGCAATTGATCATCCTAGGGTGATCAACAATCATGGTGGAAGGTTTTGGTGAGCTTGGTTCAATCCAATTTGAGTTGGATTGGAAGTTTTTTCAAATGGGTTCTTTAGATCACTTTGGGTCAAGTGGACCTAAGTGGGTCAATTGGTTTGGTTTTGATTTGATTCGAGTTTAGTTGAACTTATATATGAGCCCTAGATTGAAATATAAATTCAACAGCAATCAATTTGGAGTCCAAAGGATTTTGGCTCATTTGAAATTTTCAAGTCAAAAGGGCTAGGTTGGGTTTGACTTGGGTTGGTTTTGATTTGATTTGATGATTGAAGATTTCATTTATATTTGGGTAGATAATTGAATGAATGATTAACTCAAGAGAAAATTCATTGGTTTTAACTTAAGCTGGATAGAATTTGACTAAGTCTAAATAATTTTCTTAAAGGGTTTGGATTGAGAATTGAATTTGACTTTTGATATTCTGGTCATTTGAATTTGGATTTCATTTATATTTATGAATATAAAGGAAGGAATAATGAAAGTCCAAGTGAACTTGGTCAAAATTTGAGATATATGAAGATGCAACCTACTATCTTCATCAAAACACCTTTTCTCATGAACTTGGTCAAAATTCAAACACAAAATAAAAAAAGAAAAAGAAGAAAAAGCAAAAGAAAAAGAAAAGAGAAATGAAATTCCAAGTGAACAAGAAAAGGAAATCAAGGAAGAAGTAGACCCGCATATCACATTCCACCCACAGTTCATTCCATCATATGGACATATGGGTAGGATGACTCAACCTCCACCAGGCAGAGGCAGAGGTAGAAATAGAGGCGGTCCTAGAGGCGGAAGACCCCCTAGTTGCCATCAGCCAAGAAGGGTTATGTTCTAGTTCATAGGAGTGCCCGTACTGTTCACATAGACTTGGAATCCAGTTCGAAGGATGAATCTAATGTGATTAGCATACCAACCAACCCCTCTCAACGGGTTTCATTGGAGGTGACACTTGAGCTAGATAACGATGAAGGTCGGGCCTCCAGACAAAGCATGAATGTATTCAAATCAAATGTATGTGAAACTATCAGGCAAAAGTTAGGAACCTTAGCTCTAATCTCACTTTCATCTCAAATTGTTAAAGGTTTAGTAGTTAAGGAAGCCCCTCAGTCTTCCATGGATGTCACGCCAAAGAAATTTCTATCGGGATCATCATCCTCAAGTCCAGAACCTGATGTAGGACTTAAGGATATTCAAACAAAAAATTAATGGAATTTCCTTTTGATTGGTACTTGCCTTGTGCTCTTAATCTTGCAAAGAATGGTTTGATTCCTTAAACATGGTCTAAGCACAGGTCAGAGTACTTCAAAAAGCTATGGAACAACAGAGGCAGGGATGCACAATCAAGATCAGGATTAGGATTCGGTGCTGTGGGTCTAATTGATGATGACAATTACTACTTAGTTGTCACTAATCATCTGGAATTTAATAGGTTCTTTTCACACAACATTAATTCTTATGAGGATGTATGTTTAGAAACTTCAGATGACCCAGATGATCTCCAAATTAAAGATGCACTACCATAATTTAAAGAGGAGTTCCATTCAACAATTAACAAGCTTAAAGAAATCAACCTCGGGACAGAAGAAAATCCATGCCTGACATACATCAATTTGTTGCTGAATGAAGAAGAAACTAATGACTTAGTAAGGCTATTGATTGATTTTAAAGATTTCTTTGCATGAAGCTATGAAGAGATGTCCAGATTATCTCCTGACGTAGCAATCTACAAACTAACAATAGATCCTAGCACTAACCTTATCAAGCAAGCTCCTAGATGCATGCGATTTGAAATCAAACAACATGTCATTTCTGAAGTCAAGAAACTGGTCGATGTTGGTTTCATCAGGGAAGAAAAATACCCTCCTAGTTAGCCAGTGTCATCCCATATAAGAAGAAGAATGACTGAATTCGCATATGCGTCAATTTCAGGGACTTAAATAAGGCATGCCCAAGGATAAGTTTCCTCTTCCTATAACAAAATTAATGGTGGACATCGACTCATCTCATGCAATTTTCTCCTTTATGGATGGGTCATCTGGCTACAATCAAATTAAGATGACCCGCGAGGATGAAAGAAACACTTCTTTTCGAACCCCAATTGGAATCTATTGTTATAAGGTCATGCCTTTCAGCCTTAAAAATGCTAGTGTCACATACCAATGGGCCATGATTGAAATCTTCAATGAACTCATCCATCATCAGGTTGAGTGCTATGTTGATGATCTAGTAGTCAAGAGCAAAGAAAAGGAAGACCATCTCTTTGACTTGAGAGTAGTTCTCGAATGGTTAAGAAATATAACCTCAAAATGAATCCCCTGAAGTGTGCATTCGGAGTAACTTCAAGGAAATTCCTTAGATTTATTTTCTAACACCAGGGAATAAAAATAGATCCAGAAAAGATCAAAGCTATCTTAGAAATGTCACCTCTTAAAAGTTTAACTCAACTTAGATCTTTCCAAGGATGGTTGGCGTATCTGAGACACTTTATCTCCAACATATCGGGGAGATGCAAGCCATTCTTAGCACTTGTCAAAAAGGATGACAAGTTCAAGTGGGATGACAAATGCCAACATACCTTTGAAGATATCAAGCAATATTTTGGTGAAGCTACCAGTTCTTGCAGCGCCTATCACAGGCAGGTCACTCATCCTCTACACTACTGCATTCAATGACTCTCTCGGTGCTTTGTTGTCCCAAGCTAATGACGAAGGTAAGGAGAGTGTTCTCTACTACCTCTAACATCGATTCCTCGACTACAGCACTATTGAAATATTGCCTAGCTTTAATCTTTGCATCCTAAAAGCTATGGCACTATATGCTTTCTCATAAGGTGAACTTGATTTCCAAAACCAATCCACTACAGTATCTCATGACACGGCCAATGCTATACAGACGTTTGGCACATTAGTCCATGATTCTCTCACAGTTTGATATCACATTTGTACCCCCTCTATGCTTTAAAAGGTCAAGCACTATCAAATTTCTTAGCAACACACTCATTTCCTGTTGATTCTCCACTTAGTGACGATCTCCCTAATGAACAAATCATGAACTTAGGGGAGGTTGACAACTGCTGATCGGAGATGTATTTTGATCATGTGGCTTCCTTTCATAAAGGAGAAGCACCACAATCTACTCTTCTAGGAAAGGCAAGGGTAAGAATAGTTCTCTTAGCTCTAGACCGTGATATGATTAGATTCTCATACTATCTCTCTAATCTTTGCACTAACAACGAAGTCAAGTATGAGGCTTTGATTGCTGGTCTGGAGTTATCCATCACAGTGTGTGTCAAAAGCATCAACATCTACGGGGATTCTCAGTTGATCATCAACCAAATTGTTGGGTCCTATAAGGTTTTCCAACGTAAGCTTCATCATTATCACGAGTATACCATGAAGCTGATCGCCCAAATCCCTGAAGTCACCATCTACAAGGTTCCCCAAAGAATTGGCATGTCTGGAAGATGAGTCTATTCCAATAAGGCTCCAAAATCAACAAGCCTAATCCCTTATTGATGCTGAACTCATCTAGAGATTTTCTCTTGAAGGGGAGATTTCTGTTACCAATAAGGACAAGGAACTGGATTGGAGGAAACCGTTCATAGATTGTTTGAACACCAGCAAACTACCTCAATAGAAGTCATAAGCCCATCAGGTGAAATAGAGAGCTCTCTCCTATGCTCTCGTGGATGGCACCTTGTACCAACAGTCCTTTAACCAAATGTGGTTATGTTGTTTGGACAAACACAAAGCCCTTAGGATTATGATCAAGGTACATTCAGGTTTATGTGATGCGCATCAATCCGGTTCGAAGATAAAGATGAAGATCAAGAAACTAGGATACTACTGGCCGTCGATGATTACAGACTGCATGGATGTATCCAAAAGATGTCATCAGTGTCATGTACATGGTGTGGTACTACATCAACCACCCAACATTCTACACCCTATATTGGCCTCATGGCCATTTGAGTGTTGGGGTACTGACATTGTGAGTCTTATTGATCCTCCTTCTTCCAAGGGTCATCGGTTCATTCTAGCTGCCACTGATTACTTTTCTAAGTGTGTGGAGGCAATCCCACTCAGAGAGGTCACAGCTAAGCATGTACTTTAGTTTTTCATGAACCATATCATATATAGGTTCAGGGCATCTCAATGAATTATATTCGATAATGGTATTGCATTCAAGAGCGCCAAGATCAATAGCTTCGCTAGAAGACATGGTATAGATTTGAGATACTCCACCTTCTACTACCTCAGAGCAAACAGCTTAGCAGAAGAATTCAACAAAACTCTCATCCAAATACTAAAGAAGAAACTTGATGACAACAAGCGATAGTGGAATGAGTAATTGGTTGAAGCCTTGTAGGCATACTGCACCACACATAGAACTCTAAATCAATCTACCCCATTCTCTTTAGTGTATGGGTCCGAAGCTGTCCTACCTCTAGAAGTTCAACTCCTATCACTGAGAATAGCATTGGGTAGCAAAATCACTATAGAGCATAATGCAAAGTTACAGTTAGAAGAGATCGAAGGTTTGGAGGAGAGATGCCTATGGGCATGCCAGAACCTCAAGTTATATAAAGCCAAAATGATTCAAGCTCATAATAAGCTGGTCTGCCCTAGGGCTTTTCAAGTAGAAGAACTTGTATTAATCTTAAGGAGACCAATTATTGCCCGTTGAAAGATGGGAGGCAAGTTTGAACACCCTTGGGAAGGCCCCTGTGTTACAGAGAAGGCTTACCAAGGAGGATCTTATCAGCTCATTGATTGTAAAGGGGAACGCCCAATGCTTCCAATTAATGGGCTCTATTTAAAGAAATATTACCCATAAAATATGTTTAAAAATAATTATCAACAAAAGAACAAAAATTTTATTCCATTTCATCAAAATCTTCTCTTCTTTCGAAGCGTTGCCTGCTTGTCTTACGAATCTGCCATGACATATTTAGGATAGGTGTAAGAGAACCCAAGAAGCATCCTATCCCTCTTTCACAACACAAACACAATCAAACACAAATTTCCCAGTGCTACTATAATAGGTGTGAGAGACCCAAGAGGCATCCAATTTCAATTAGCACAATTAAGTTAGGTGTAAGAGAACCCAAGCGGCATCCTTTCTTGGTGGGAATCTCAGTTTCCATCTGTGGTACCATTTCATCAAATTTCCCAAGCATGTTTAGGGTAGGTGTGAGATAACCGAAGTGGCATCCTATTCCCTTTAACATAAACACAAAAATAAATACAAAGCTTTTATCTAGGGCTATTTTGATGTAGGAGCAAGCCTCCTGTAACACTCACTCATTAGCTGTTCTAGGTCGGGTCTATATGCTACCTCGCTAGCCTGTCACCCTAGTGGTCACTTGTTGGGCAGATGTGAGTCCCCACGCTTTCTTCCTAACTTGGCCATTGCAAACCAATGAGCACCTTATTAGTTTGGTAGTCTTCACTACCTAGCCAGTAAGCTACCTCGTGTTGATTTTGTTTAAGAATATGTGAGCCTCCGCGCTTTCTTCTTGAACTAATCATCATGATCTAACTAGGTCGAGTATATTTGAGATTTAGGGTAAGTCCCCTAGAGGCTCCTTTCCTCTTGACTACATTTGAGTCGATGTAAGTCCCCCAATGCCATTCACTCAGTAGTTGCCCTAGGTCGAATGGCACATGTTGAGCCGAAGATAGACTATCCCAACAATCAGTTCCGCTATAGGAGGATGTGAGTCCCTGAGCTTTCTTCCTATGCTGATTGTTGCAAATAAATGGGAACCTTAGGTTGGTTGATGTTCGCTACGCTGACAGTAACTCACCTGATGGATATGCCACTCTTGACAGATGTGAGTCCTCGTACTTTCTCCATGAGTTGGCCACCGAATACCTATTGATATTATCTTCTCCAAGTTTTGGATCAAGCCCTTAGCAGCCCCTCTCCTCATGGCACTTATTTAGGGATCACGCCCTTACTTACCCCATTTATTAATTACCCCGTTACTTTTGAATTGATGGTCCTCTTTCCTAGTAGCCACCCTCGTGGTTGAGAATTTGTTCAGCGGATGTGCAGATTCTCCATTAGTTCAGTAAATCTGAGATAGGTCTAGGCTAATATAAGCTCCTTCTCAGTTTGATCCCTCGCAAACTAATAGGGTCCACGATAAGCAAACAATAAAATTTTTGCTTATGGATTCAGAATTCAAGCCCCCAAAGGGCCCCTTTTCTCAAGCAGACATCCTATCTTTAGGGCAGTGTCAGCAGAACTCCCTATAGGATTTGCCTGACTTCCTAAATTGAGATAAGTCCCCAGGTCAACACTCTCTCCGTAGTCACCCTTAGATCAGGTTCAATCTATTTTTCCACAAGCAGGTTGCCCAGCAGTCATGCCGTTTTGGAAGATGTAAGCTTACGACATAATCTTTCTAGCATGACTATCATAAACTGATGGGCAGCCCTAGGTTGGGTTCGATTTATTGCTCAATGAAATCGATCACCCTAGTGGTCTTTTATAGTGGAAGATGTGAGTCCCCGTGCTTTCTTCCCTTGAATTGACCATTGCAAACTGAAAGGCACTCCTTTGGTTGGATAGTTCTCCCCTCGGCCGGGAAGCTACTCCCTTTGGTTCAGTAAATTTCATATAGATCTAGGCTGATATAAACTCCTTCTCAGTGTGATCCATCACAAACCAACGGAATCCATCAAAAACAAATTAAAAAATGAAATTAATATTTGACTATCTTTGAGTTGATTTAAGTCCCCCAGCAGCATTCACTTAATAATTAGCTCTAGGTCAAGTTTGATTTATTTCCTTGCCAACCAATCACCCTAGTGGTTCCTTATTTTGGAATATGTGAGTCCTCATGCTTTCTTCCTAACTTTACCATCACAAATTGAAAGGCACCCCTTTGGTTGGATAGTCCTACCATTGGGTTGGTAGACTATTCCCTTTGGATTGGTAAATATGAGCTAGCCCAAGGCCTTCATGGACCTTACTCAGTGCAGTCCATCACAAACTGATAATTCATCAAAATAATTAAAAAATGAAATTAATCTTTGACTATCTTTAGTTGATTTAAGTCCTCCAGCGACATTCACTCAATAGTCAGCCCTAAGCCAGGTTCAATTTATTGTCTTGCCAACCAATCACCCTAGTGGTTCCTTATTTTGGAAGATGTGAGTCCCCACTCTTTCTTCCTAACTTGACCATTACAAATTGAAAGGCACCCCTTTGGTTCGATAGTCCTACCATATGTTTGGTAAACTATCCATTTGGATTTGGAAATCTGAGTTAGGCTAAGGCCTCCATGGCCCCTACTCAGTGCAGTCCATCGCAAACTGATGGGATCCATCAAAATAATTAAAAGATGCATTAATCTTTGACTATCCTTGAGTTGATTTAAGTCCCCCAATGGCATTCACTAAATAGTCAGCCTAAGTTTGGGTTCAATCCGTTGCCTTTTTAATGGATCACCCTAGCAACTGGTCCCTAGTTTTGAGGATGTAAGTCTACTATGCTTTCTTCCTAGTACAGCTGAAACACACCGAAAGGCATTCTCTTTGGTTGGCTAGTCCTACTATGTGCTTGGTAGACTACACCTTCAGATTGGTAAATCTGAGTTAGGCCTAGGCCTCCATGGCCCTTACTCAGTGTGATCCATCACAAACCAACAGGGTCCATCACAAAATCCAAAAATTTTAAAAAATCTAGAACTAGCTCAACCTTCCTCCCTCAGTGGATTCAAAATAAACAAAAAACAAACTAAACTAACAAAACAAATCTAATCAATCTCCCCCCATGGAGTGAAAATAAATAAAAGCAATCAAATCAAAAATAATCAAATAAAAAAATAAACAAAAAATAAACAAAAATAACAAACAAAACAAATCAATCCAAACAAATCAAACAATCAAAATAATTCTCAATCAATAAATCAAATCAATTTCTCCCCAGTGAGACTCAAATCAAATCAAATCTCTCATCCCCTTATGGACGACTTGAACTTATTTTCCTAGCGGAAGGTTCACATACTCTATCCCTAGTGCATTCCTCCTTCACTCTCTTATGTCCTTAACATGAGTAGAGTCACATTGCACTAAGCTCTGAATTCCTTCTACACCTTGGGTTGGGAGTAGATCATTTCTGTTAATGCTTATGATCGTTCAGTGTTGTTAATCATTTTGGTCAAGACTAATATGTTCGGTGTACCTTCTCAGTCACACCACACTTATTGGGTGTCCTTTGTTGACCTCATTTCTAGGATGAGCTCTTGACCCCTCCATCTTATACATAGGACTCCTCTTAGACACTAAGAGTTTCTTAGTCTTAAGGCACTTCTAGTGATTAGGTGAACACTCAACCTAACCCTAGAGACTCAAAAGAGTAAGCCATAGTAATAGGTCATTCCTTAGAGGTGTTAGGAAAACATGTCTACCACATAGCTTGAACTAATTCTTACTTCCTTCATTCAAGTCAAATTTCAAAATTCAAATCAAACTCCAAATAAAACCAACTTCAAACTCAAATCAATCCTAAATGACTGAAACCCATGATTGGATTCCAAATCCTAAAAATCTTTCCTAAGCCCTTTTGATTTCATCTTATGGACTTAGCTCAAATCAAATCCAAATCAAATCAAATTCAAGAGATTTTCTCATAATCCAATTATATTCTCATTTATATTCACAAATATAAATGAAATATAAATTCAAATATCCAAAAATCAATTCAAATCCCCCAACCCAAATTCAACCTAAACTTTTCAAGTCAAATTCTTGAACTTAGCCAAATCAACCTCAAATCAAGCCAACCCCTTGATCTTTCTTCATGGTTCAATCAATCCTTCAATCATGAATCCAAATATAAACACAAACTTCAATCATCAAACCAAAACTAAATTCAAAAATCAAACACATGTTCACCATTTTGAACTTGAAATTGTCAAATGAATCAAAACCCATTTGATTTCAAATCACTTGCAAATGGATTTATATTTCAATCTTAAGTCTATATGTGAGTTCAATCAAACTTGATTCAAGCCTTGATCAAGTCAATTGACCCCTTTAGGCTCACTTTACCCAAAGTGACCTAAAGTACCTTTTTGAGCTAAATTTTAATCCTACCCAAATTGGATTGAACTAAGCCTAACTAAGCCTCACATTGTGAGCAACAACCATCATGAGATAGTCAATCACTTAAATTGGATCAAACCAAGTCCACACTTAGACAAAATAAAACCTAAACTAGCCAAAACCCACCATTGGCTACCTTGATTGAAATCATTGATCAAAACCAGTTTATGATCAATGTTTGAACTTGATCAAGTCATCATTTGAGCCTAAACTAGCTGAATTGGCCACTTGACTCAAGTTGGCCTAACTTGACCTAAAAAGTCAAAATGTGTCAAATCTTGATTTAAGCCAAATTAATTGAAACCAATCGGACAAGTTCATTCCAAATCACTTGTGAACTTGACCAAACCCTCAATTGGCCAACTAGACCCAACCCAGCCCAATTGACCATGAACCCAACTTGACCTAAAAGGTAAAATTGAGTCAAAATCAAATCAAACCAAAATTTATTGAAACCAAAGCTACCAAAATATTTCAAAGTCAACCTTCGTAGTGGCAAGGTTCTACCTCCTAGGGTGGCACCTCAAGATGAGGGGAAATAAGTCATTGGTTTAGATGATTGAGAAGCCCCTCCACAGGATGCTCCACCCTTAGATATGCTTGTGGAGGATCAGCCCAAGGTGGATTATAATGTCCTCTCTCACCTAAGAAAGTTGTCATCTAAGTTAAGCATATACGATGCCCTTATCTTATCCAAAGAGATAAGGGAATCATTAATCAAGGCTCTTCTTGATCTAGAGATATGCTTAGCTCAACTGACCACTATTGGGGAGGAGGCACATTATTCCAGAGAAGCTCGGGGAATCACCTTCACAGATGAAGACCTACTTCTGGGGGTACATGGAGCATAACCATCTCCTCTACATTACAGTGGACATGGGCAGATTCAGACTTGCCAGAGTTCTTGTCGATCTAGGTGCATTGATGAACATTATGAGTCTAAAGACCCTTGCTTATTTGAGGATCAACATCTCCAGACTCTGAGGAGATCGAATGATGTTGAGAGGATTCAATGAGAAGGGCAAGAGGACTTTAGGTTCCATAGTGTTACCTTTGGAGATAGGTGACTAGAAGACTGAAGCCAAGTTCTATATTATTGATTCAAATACTTCATTCACCGCTTTGCTTGGTAGGCCTTGGATACATCAAAACAAGATGATTCCATCCTCCCTCCATCAGTGCATCAAGTTCAGGAAGGATGGAATTGAATACTATGTCAAAGGAAATGAAAAGCCATTTTCAATTAGAGAGGTTGAGATATATGAGGATACGACCTACTATCATTCTCAAAATATATTTTCTTATGAACTTGGCCAAAATTCAAATTCATAACAAAAACAAAAAGAAGAAAAAAAATGAAAGTCCAAGTGAACAAGAAAAGAATATCAAGAAAGAAGTAGAGCCGCATATCACATTCTTCCCACAATTCATTCCATCATATGGACATATGGGTAGGATGACTCGAACTCCACCAGGCAGAGGTAGAGGCAGAAATAGAGGCAGTCTTAGAGGCGAAAGACCCCCTAGTTGGCCATCAACCAACAGGGATTATGTTCTAGTTCATAGGAGTGCCCCTACTATTCATATAGACTTGGAATCCAGCTCGAAGGACGAATCTAATGTGATTAGCATACCAACCAACCCCTCTCAATGGGTTTCATTGGAGGTGACACTTGAGCCAGATAATGATGAAGTTTGGGCCTCCAGACAAAGCACGAATGTTTTCTAATCAAATGTATGTGAAACTATCAGGCAGTAGTTAGGAACCTTAGCTCTAATCTCACTTTCATCTCAAAATGTTAAAGGTTTAGTAGTTAAGGAATCCCCTCAGTCTTCCAGGGATGTCAAGCCAAAGAAATTTCTATTGGGAGCATCATCCTCAAGTCCAGAAATTGATGTAGAACTTGAGGATATTTCAAACAAAAAATTAATGGAACTACCTTTTGATTTGTACTCGCCTTATGTTCTAAATCTTGCAAAGAAGGGTTTGATTTATTATACATGGTCTAAGCATAGGTCAGAGTACTTTGAGAAGCTATGGAACAATAGAGGCAGGGATGCATAATCAAGATCAGGACTAGGATTCAGTATAATGGGTCCAGTCGATGATGATGATTACTGCTTAGTTGTCACCAATCATTTAGAGTCTGATAGGTTCTTCTCACACTACACTAAATTTTATGAGGATGTGTGTTTAGAAACTTCAAATGATCTAGATGATCTTTAAATCAAAGATGCACCGCCAGAATTTGAAGAGGAGATCCATTCAACAATTCATAAGCTTAAAGAAATCAACCTTGGGATAGAAGAAAATCCATGCCTAACATACATTAGTTCGTTACTGAATGAAGAAGAAATCAATGACTTAGTTAGGCTATTAACTGAGTTTAAGGACTGCTTTACATGGAGCTATGAAGAGATGCCTGGATTATCTCTTGATGTAGCAGTCCATAAACTAGCAAAAGACCCTAATGCTAACCCTATCAAGCAAGCTCCTAGACACATGCGATTAGAAATCAAACAACAAGTCATTTCTGAAGTCAAGAAACTGATCAATGCTAGTTTCATCAGGGAAGAAAAATATTTTACCTGGTTAGCCAATGTCATACCAGTTAAGAAGAAGAATGGCCAAATTCACATATACATCAATTTCAAGGACTTAAATAAGGCATGCCCTAAGGATGAGTTTCCTCTTCCTATACCAGAATTAATGGTGAACATCGCCTCATCTCATGCATTTTTATCCTTCTTGGATGGGTCATCTGGCTACAACCAAATTAAGATGGCCCCCGAGGATGAAAGAAACACTACTTTCCTAACCCTGATCAGAATCTATTGTTACAAGGTCATGCCTTTCAGCCTTAAAAATGCTGGTGCCACATACCAACGGGCCATGACCCAAATCTTCAATGAACTCATCCATCATCTGGTTGAGTGTTATGTTGATAATCTAGTAGTCAAGAGTAAAGAAAAGGAAGATCATCTCTTTGACTTGAGAGTAGTTTTCGAATGGTTAAGATAATATAATCTCAAAATGACTCTCCTAAAGTGTGCATTCAGAGTAGCTTCAGTAAAATTCCTTGGGTTTGTTGTCCGACATTGGGGAATAGAAATAGATCTAGAAAAGATCAAATCTATCTTAGAAATGCCTCCTCCTAAAAGTTTAACTCAACTCAGATCTTTCCAAGGATGGTTGGCATATTTGAGACGCTTTATCTCCAACCTATCGGGGAGATGCAAGCCATTCTCAGCACTTTTCAAAAAGCACGCCAAATTCAAGTGGGATGATAAGTGTCAGCATGCCATTGAAGATATCAAGCAATATTTTGGTGAAGCCACCAATTCTTGTAGCCCCTATCTCGGGCAGGCCATCATCCTCTGCACTGCTGCACTAGATGACTCTCTCGATGCTTTCTTGGTCCAAACCAATGATGAAGGGAAGTAGATTGCTCTCTACTACCTCATTCATCGTCTGATTTCTGTTGAAGCGAACTACCCACCTATTGAGAAATATTGCCTAGCTTTAATCTTTGTATCCCAAAAGCTATGGCATTATATGCTTTCTCATAAGGTGAACTTGATTTCTAGAACCAATCCACTATAATATCTCATGACACGAACAATGTTATCCAGATGTTTGGTACGTTGGTCTATGATTATCTCGTAGTTTGATATCACATTCGTACCCCTCCGTGCTTTAAAAGGTCAAGCACTATTGGATTTCTTAGTAGCACGCCCACTTCCTGCTAATTCTCTGCTTAGTGATGATCACCCTGATGAACAAATCATGAACTTAGGGGAGGTTGACAACCATCGATGGGAGATGTATTTTGATCGTACAGCTTCCTTTCATAAAGAACAAGCACCACGTTCTACTCTTCCAGGAAAGGCAAGGGTAAGAATAGTTCTCTTAACTCTAGATCGTGATGTGATGAGATTCTCATACTATCTCTCCAATCCCTGCACCAACAATGAAGCTGAGTATGAGGCTTTGATTGCCAGTCTGGAGATAGCCATCACAGTGTGTGTCAAGAGCATCAACATCTATGGGAATTCTCAGTTGGTCATCAACCAGATTGTCAGGTCCTACAAGGTTCTCAAACCTAAGCTTCGTCACTATCACGAGTATACCATGAAGCTATTGTTGGCCCAAATCCCTAAAGTCACCATCTACAAGGTTCCCCGAGTAGAGAACACAAAAGCAGATGCTTTGGCCAAACTTGCCAAAGAATTGGCATGTCTGGAATATGAGTCCATTCCAATAAGGATCCAAAATAGATAAATTATATCCCTTATTGATGTTGAACTCATTGAGAGACTTTCTCTTAAAGGGGTGGTTATCATTGCCATAAAGATGAGGAGTTAGATTGGAGGCAACCATTCATGGATTACCTAAACACTGGTAAACTACCTCAAGAGAAATCACAAGCCCATCAGGTGAAACAGAGAGCTCTCTCCTATGCTCTCGTGGATGGCACCTTGTACCCACGGTCCTTCGATCAAATGTGGTTATGCTATTTAGACAAACACGAAGCTCATAGGATCGTGATCGAGGTACACTCAGGTCTATGTAGAGTGCATCAATCCAATCTGAAGATGAAGGCAAAGATCAAGAGACTAGGATACTACTGGCTTCGATGATTACAAACTACTAGATGTAGCTAAGAGATGCCATCAGTATCAGGTACACGGTGTGCTCTTACATCAACCACCCAATATTCTACACCCTACATTGGCCTCATGGCCATTTGAGTGTTGGGATACCAACATTGTGGGTCCTATCAATCCTCCTTCTTCCAATGGTCATCAGTTCATTTTGGCTTCCACCGACTACTTTTCCAAGTAGGCAGAGGTAATCTGACTCAGAGAGGTCACGGCTCAGCATGTGCTTTAGTTTTTTAGGAACCATATCATAAATAGGTTCGAGGTGCCTCGACAAATTATATTTGATAATAGTATTGCATTCAAAAGCACCATGATCAACAGCTTCACCAGAAGACACAGTATAGATTGGAGATACTCCACCATCTACTACCCTAGAGGAAATGGCTTTGCATAAGCATTCAACAAAACTCTCATCCAGATACTAAAGAAGACTCTTAATGACAACAAGCGATAATAGCATGAGCAGTTGGTTGAAACCTTGTGGGCCTACCGCACCACATATAGAACTCCAACTCAATCTACCCCGTTCTCCTTAGTGTATGGGTCTGAAGCCATTCTACCCTTAGAAGTTCAACTCTCATTACTAAGGATAGCATTGGGTAGCAAGATCATTATATAACCAAATGCAAAGTTGCAGTTAGAAGAGCTCAAAGGTTTGGAGGAGAGACGCCTACGGGCGTGCCAGAACCTCATGTTATACAAGGCCAAAATGATTCAAACTCACAATAAGGTGGTCCACCCTATGTCTTTTCAAGTAGGAGAACTTGTATTAGTCCTAAAGAGACCAATTATTGCCTGTCGAAAGATGGGAGGCAAGTTTGAAGCCACTTGGGAAGGCCCCTTTGTCATAGAGAAGGCCTACCAAGGAGGATCCTATCAGCTCATTGATTATAAAGGGGAACACCCGATGCTTCTAATTAATGAGCTTTATTTGAAGAAATATTACCCATAAATCATGTTTGAAAATAATTATCAATAAAAGAATAACAATTTCATTCCAATTCATTAAAATCTTCTCTTCTTTCGAAGCGTTGTTTGCTTGTCTTGAATCTATCATGACGTGTTTAGGGTAGGAGTGATAGAACCCAAGAGGCATCATATTTCGATTAGCACAACTAATCGATTAGCACAACTAAGTTAGGTGTGAGAGAACACAAGCGGCATCCTCTCTTAGTGGGAATCCCATTTTCCATCTATGGCACCATTTCATCAAATCCCCCAAACGTGTTTAGGGTAGGTGTGAGAGAACCCAAGCGACATCCTATTCCCTTTAACACAAGCACAAAAATAAACACAAATCTGTTGTCTTGAGCTATTTTGATGTGGGAGCAAGCCCCCTGTGGCACTCACTTATTAGCTTCTCTAGGTCGGGCCGATATGCTTCCTTGCTAGTGTGTCACCCTAGTGATTCCTTATTTTGGAAGATGTGAGTCTCCGCACTTTCATCCTAACTTGACCATTGCAGACAAACGAGTGTCTTGTTAGTTTCGTAGTCTTCACTACAGCTAGTAAGCTACCTCATGTCAATTTTATTTAAGAAGATGTGAGTCCCAGTGCTTTCTTCTTGAACTAATCATCATGCACTAACTAGCTCAAGTATATCTGAGGTTAGGGTAAGTCCACCAGAGGCTCCTTTCCTTTTGACTATATTTGAGTTGATGTAAGTCCTCCAGTGGCATTCGCTCAATAGTTGCCTTAGGTTTGATGGCACCTGTCGAGATGAAGACAGACTATCCTAGCAATCAGTTATATTATAGGAGGATGTGAGTCCCTGAGCTTTCTTTCTAGGCTAATTATTACAAACCCTATGGGCACCTTAGGTTAGTTGATGTTCGCTATGCTGACAGTGACTCACCAGGTGTATATATCACTCTTGGCAGATGTGAGTCCCCGAGCTTTCTCCTTGAGTTGGCCACCGAATACCTATGCATATTATCTTCTCCAGGGTTTTGGATCAAGCCCTTAGTGACCCCTCTCCCTGTGGCCACTCTATTTGGATCACATCCTTTGCGACCCCATTTGGACACTACCCGGATTGCTTTTGGATTGGATAGTCCCCGTTTCCTGGTAGCCACCCCTGTGGTTGGAGAATTTGTTCAGCAGATGCACAGATTCTCCCTTGGTTCAGTAAATTTAAGATAGGTCTAAGCTGATATAAGCTCCTTCTCAGTTTGATCTCTCACAAACCAACAGGATCCACGATAAACAAACATAACAAATAAAATTTTTTGCTTGAGAATTAACAATTCAAGCCCCCAAAGGGACCTTTTTCCTAAGCAGGCATCCTATCTTTAGGGTAGTGTCAGCAGAACTCCCTATAGGAATTACCTGACTACCTGAGTTGAGATAAGTTCCTGGGTCGGCACTCTCTCTATCGTCGCCCTTAGGTTAGGTTCAATATATTTTTCCACAAGCAAGTTACCCCGGCAATCATTCTTCTTTGGAAGATGTAAGCCTATTATGCATTACTTCTAGCATGACTGTCATAAATCGACTAGCAGCCCTAGGTCGGGTTTGATTTATTACCCAAAGCAACTGATCACCCTAGTGGTCTTTTGTAGTGGAAGATGTGAGTCCCCGTGCTTTCTTCCCCTGAATTGACCATTGCAAACTGAAAGGCACTCTTTGGTTGGATAGTTCTCCCTTCGATCGGGAAGCTGCTCCCTTTGGATTGGTAAATCTGAGTTAGGCCTAGGCCACCATGCCTCCTTCTCAGTGTGACCCATTGCAAACCAATGGGATCCATCAAAAATAATTAAAAAATGAAATTAATTTTTACTATCTTTGAGTTGATTTAAGTCTCCCAGCGGCATTCACTCAATAATCAGCCCTAGGTCGGGTTCGATTTATTGCACAAGCAGCCGATCACCCAAGTGGTTCCTTATTTTGGAAGATGTGAGTCCTCGTGCTTTCTTCCTAACTTGACCATTGCAAATCGAAAGGCAACCCCTTTGGTTGCATAGTCCTACTATGTGGTTGGTAGAATATCCCTTTGGATTTTGTAAATCTGAATGTAGACTAAGGCCCATGGCCCCTACTCATGTAGTCCATCGCAAACTGATGGGATCCATCAAAAATAATTAAAAATGAAATTAATCTCTGACTATCCTTGAGTTGATTTAAGTCCCCCAATGGCATTCACTCAATAGTCAACCCAGGTTAGATTCAATTTATTACGTAAGAAATCGATCACCTCAGTGGTTCCTTGTTTCAGAAGATGTGAGTCCCCATGATTTCTTCTTAAACTTGACCAGTGTAAACTGAAAGGCATCCCTTTGGTTGGATAGTCCTACTGTGTGATTGGTATACTATCCCTTTTGATTGGTAAATCTGAGTTAGCTCAAGGCCTCCATGGCCCCTACTCAGTGCAGTCCATCACAAACCAACGGGATTCATCAAAAATAATTAAAAAAATGTAACTAATCTTGACTATTTTTGAGTTGATTTAAGTCCCCTAGCAGAATTCACTCAATAGTCAGCCCTAGGTTGGGTTTGATCTGTTGCCTCGCCAATGGATCACCCCAACAACTGGTCCTTACCCTGGAAGATATAAGTCTACTGTGCTTTCTTCCTAGTACAGCTACTGCACATCAAAAGGAAATCCCTTTGGTTAGCTAGTCCTACTATTTTTTTTGGTAAGCTACCCCCTTTGGATTGGTAAATCTGAGCTAGACCTAGGCAAACATGGCCCCTATTTAGGACGATTCATAACAAATCAACAGGGTCCATCTCAAAATCAAAAATTCAAAAAAAAATCTAAAATAAATTCAACACCTCCTTTCTCATTGGAGTCAAACTAAATAAACAAAATAAATCCAATCAATCTCCCCTAACGGAGTCAAAATAAAATAAAATAATAATAAACAAATCAAAACAAATCCAATAAAAAAATATTCAATCAAATCACTCTGCTTCTCCTCAGTGAGATGCAATTCATTCTAGTTCCCCCAGCGGATCTCAAATTCTAATCCCTTAGCAGATTTCACAACCTCTTCTCCCTAGTGGATGACTTAAACTTGCTCCCCTAGTGGAGAGTTCACTTTTCATCCCCAGTGGAGCATCAAATTCCAAATCAGCAAATCAAATCAATTTCTCCCCAGTGAGACTTAAATTAAATCAAACCTCCCATCTCCCAGTGGATGGCATAAACCTGTTTCCCTAGTGGAAGGTTCACATACTCTATCCCTAGTGGATTCTTCCTTCACTCTCTTATGTCTTTGACATGAGTACAACAACATTGCACTAAGCTCTGGATTCCTTCTACACCTTGGGTTAGGAGTAGATCATTTTTATTAGAGTTTGTGATCGTTCGGTATTGTTGATCATTTCGTCAACACGCGGCGGTGTACCTTATCACACCCATATTGCCTGACCATATTTTTAGGATGAGCTCACAAATTCTCCATCTTAGACATATGACTTCTCTTAGATAATAAGAGTTCCTTAGTCTTAAGACACTTCTAGTGATTAGGTGAACACTCAACCTAACCCTAGAGACTTAGAAGAGTTGGCCATAGGAATTGGTCATGCCTTAAGGGTGTTAGGAAAACTTGCCTACCCTATAACTTGAACCAAATCCTCACTTCCTTCTTTCAAGCCAAACTCCAAAATCAATTCAACTTCAAATTCAAATTCAAATCAAACTAACTCCAAAATCAAATCTCAAATCAATTCCAACTTAATTGATTTTCTCAAGCCTTAAATCAATTCCAATGGATTTTCTCAAATCATGAATCAATTCCAAATGATTGAAACCCATGATTGAATTGCAAATTCAAAAATCTTTCTTAAGTCACTTTGGTTCCATCTTATGGACTCAGCCTAAATCAAACTCAAATAAATTCAATCTCAAAAGATTTTCTCATAACCCATTTATATCCTCATTTATATTCACAAATATAAATTTAAAATAAATTCAAATATCCAAAACTAAATTCAAAACTCAAACCCAAATCTAATCAAAATCCAACCTATGCATTTCAAGTCAAATTCTTGGACTTAGCTCAAATCAAATTCAAATCACTTCAAATTCAAGAAATTTTCTCATAACCCATTTTTATTCTCATTTATATTCAAAATATAAATTTAAAATAAATTCAAATATTCAAAACCAAATTCAAAACTTAAACCCAAATCTAATCAAAATCCAACCTAAGCCTTTCAAGTCAAATTCTTGAACTTAGCCAAATCAAACTCAAATTAAGCTGAACCCTTGATTTTTCTTCATGATTCAATAAATACTTCAATCATGAATCCAAATATAAACACAAACTTCAATCATCAAACCAAAACTAAATTTAAAAAATTAAACCCAAATTCAACCAAAATTCAACATAAGCCTTTCAAGTCAAATTCTTGAACTTAGCCAAATCAAACTCAAATCAAGCCAAACCCTTGATTTTTCTTCATGATTCAATCAAAACTTCAATCATGAATCCAAAAATAAACACAAACTTCAACCATCAAACCAAAACCAAAAATCAAACCCAAATCAAACTCATGTTCACCCTTTTAACTTGAAATTATCAAATGAATCAAACCCATTTGACTCCAAATCACTTGCAAATGGATTTATATTTCAATCATAAGTCCATATGTCAGTTCAATCAAACTTGAATCAAGCCTTAATAAAGTCAATTGACCCACTTAGGCTCTTGACCCAAAGTGACCTAAAGTGCCTTTTTGAGCCAAATTCTAATCCTACCCAAATTGGATTGAACTAAGCCCACCTAAGCCTCACATTATGAGCAACAATCATCATGAGATGATCAATCACTCAAATTGGGTCAAACCAAGTAAAACCTAAGGATTGACCAAGTCAACACTTAGCCAAAATGAAATCTAAACTAGCCAAAATCCACCATAGGCCAAATTGATTGAAACCATGGATCTAGACCCATTCATGATTTATTTGAATTTGACCAAGTCATCATTTGAGCCTAACCTAGCCCAATTGGCCACTTGACCCAAGTTGACCTGACTTGACCTAAAAAATTAAAATGTGTCAAATCTTGATCTAAGCTAAATTGATTATAACCAATGGGTCAAATTCATTCTAAACCACTTGTTGAACTTGATAAAAGCCTCAATTGGCCAACTAGATCCAACCTAGCCCAATTGACCATGAACCCAACTTGACTTAAAAGGTCAAATCAAGCTAAAATCAAAATAAACCAAAATTGATTGAAATCAAAGCTACCAAAACATTTTAAATGACAAATTAGGTCAAATGGGTCAAATTGGTCAACTTGACCCATTTGACCTAAATAAATTCAAATGAACCAAAACCAAATAAAAATCAAATTGAACCAAACCAATGATACCAAAACATTTCAAATGGTCATATGAACTTAACCTAACCCTTGGTTTGACCCAATTTGACCAAGTTGACCCATTTTGACCTAAATGGGTCAACATGAGCCAAATGATATTAAATCAACTCCAATTTCCTTCAAATTTGGACCAACCCAATTTCAAACTATTCCAAACTAGCCTAAATTGAAATTAAAGCTAAATGACCATTTTACCCCAAGGTCAAGGGGTAACATATGGCCAATTTGACTTGGAATTTGGTAATATCCTTTTCATGGCCACTTAGCACCCTCTTAGTGGACCAAGTGGACACTAATGAGTGTGGTGCACATGACCCAATGGATTTGGGTCAGCCAAACCCAACCCAAGGCCAAAACTGACACTCCACTTAGAAATTCTCCACATGGAATCACTCCTCCACTCAAATGAGCACATGGAAACATCACCACACCCCTCCTCTGCCAAAACCAAATCACATAGAATCCAAAATGGCCTAACCAACCCAATCAATCAAGTCAATTTGATCAAAATGGCAAAGCCAAGCTTGACCATCCGATCCTTGTGGGGGGAGATATACTCCCCCTCATTCCACTTCAATCCAAGTCTCTTATTGTCGATTGAGCCATAGGAACCTAGAGCAAGCATTCCCAAGCTTCTCCAAGCATCCTCTATCTCTTTGAATTTCTCCTTTTCTTAGTTTGCCAAAACTAAAAATAGGGGAGGTAGCAAGAAATTCCAACTTACTCAATACCCAACTTTAGTCCAATTCCTCTTGTAAGCACCCTCAGGGACCCAATCGAGCTCACCCAAGTCAAGTTCCAAGCCTCCAAAGCATTGGGAAGGATGAGCTAGATCAAAGCCGCAACCCATTCAAGCCCACTTTGATCAATAAGAAGATCCACTTCACCTCAAGCCCTCAAACTTTCAACAGGGCTTTGTCTCCACTAGACGAAGCTTCCTCGATGGTTGGGAGCGTCGGTGATAGCCTCCGATGAGGTACTATTCAAAACTGAGCTTGCATTGAATTTTCTTTGGTCCTTTTTTAAGGGAATTATAATCCCAAGTGATTTCCACAGTTAGATCTTCATCTCCTTGTATGTTGATGGGTTCCTTAGCATCCAGCTCAATTGAGCTCGACAGCCATGGGATGACGATCACCATCTCTACGAGCATGGATGAATAATGGACCATCCATCCCATGTGTTTTGGATGGACTGATTAATCCATGTTAGATCATCGATTTATCCTATTAGAAGCGGGTTTGAACCCGATCAAAGATCTGGACGGCCGTGGAGAAATCAAGGTGCCACGCCGATGCCATAGGATGTGCCAACTTAAGTGATGAATCCGCCACGCACGGAAAGCGACGCGCCAGCACACGGCTCCAACTGGATTAATTATATAATTAGAGATTATTTAATTATCCTTAATCACTCAAACTTTAAAAATACATAACTAATTGTAGAAAAATCAAAAAAATACAAACCCAAATGTATTTTGAAGATAATTCAATGGGGGATAACATAAAATTAAGTTTAAATGATTTTGAACAATAAATTTTTTATAATTTAGGTTTTATTAGAAATGTAATTATATTAATTACTCTGTAATTACTTTAACAATTAATTCCAAACTTCCTAGGGTTGGTTAATGGGATGACCTCTGCCTCCCATGATTTTCTAGGAATTTAGTGTTGGCTTAATTAGGATAATTGCTTCATTCACTCCTAATTACTCTCTTAATTAATAAAATGATTAATTAATCTATTAAATAGTGATAAATTCATTAATTAAGTCTACTATTTACTTTAGAAGAGTGAAGGGACTTAGGGAATGAGATTAGGAGTTCTTTCCCAAATCTTTTCCTCTAAGTTCATTTCATTTGGATAAAAATCTAATTAAGGTGCAAATTAATTAAATAGTTTAATCACTTTATTAAATGGCTTAATTAATCAAAATTTTAAAATCAAATCAATTTGAATTTAATGAATTCCTTCTTGGGTAGATACTTAGGTGTTCAATAACCTAAGTAGCTTAAGGAAATCATATCTAACCCATATGTGTGGGAAGGGTTATGAAAGTACTTAAATTAAACCCTTTAGCTTAATTAATCATTAATTGTGAGTCAAATGCATTAGGCCCCTTTCTTTCTTAGGTGCATGGTTAATTTAAATTCCTTGTGATTTTATGTCATACATTGGCTCATAACTATTTGGTTAAATATGTTAAAGTGGTGTTGGTAAGGGGTAATTAATGGACTTAATGTACACCTAAACCTAGGAAAAATATAAAATCAATCTAATGGTTCTAAAAACAAACTAAATCAACTCAGACATGGGGGCAATGGGTTAGGACCAGCAAACTCTTTTCACATTTCCCAAATTCAAATCAAACGCAAAACAAAACTAAAAAAATTTCTTTAAATAATTTTGATTCTCTTTAAATAATGTTATTCCATAGGATTGTCTTTAGGAATTAATTAAGGAGAATGGATATACATGCTTGCATCACTTCATTTCTTTCTTAGCATGCTAAATGTGTATGTCATATAAAAATCATGCATTCACTTCTTCTGAAAAATCAAATTAAAATGACATGTTTCTTTTATGTCAAATTGCATGTTTTGGCTAAAGTAAGAATATGAATGACTATTAGCACCACTAAATCCAAAATTATTTTCAAAACTTATAAATCAAACATTACAAATGAAAGGTATGCTACTTATAATTACTTATAATCTTGCATGTGAGTTCATTGTACTTCGTTCAGTTACGTATTGCTCTTCTCTTCTCACTTTTAACATAGTGTTGAATAGGATTTGCAAAGTGTATAGTTCATTTGAAAAGAACATAACACTTGCTTAAATCCATTCCTATTCACTCCTATATTATCAATTAAGAAGGATATTCACACTTACACTTGTAAATTGCATAACCAAATCAAACAAACAAACATAAACTTTTGCATGACTCTTTTTCCATTCATTTGCTTTTGTACATGCACATGTATTTAAGAAAAGTGGTATATTAGTCTGGACATCCTGGGGTTGCGAGGCTTTATGTAGCTCTACGAAAGTTTTGTACCTTATATCCCTACTGTAGAAAATAATGGTGTCGTACTCACTTATGTCTTTCATACAAGTAAATGTGTATATGAATAATGGATAAAAGAATTCCTTTCTTTTCTACTTAATAAAATCATGCATCATAAAAACATTCCAAATATCCTTAAGCAATATCACTTAGTATTCATCATGAAGGTGTGCTAAAATTTCCATTTGCATGTATAAATATGCTTAGAATTCATCCATAGGTATGTTATGCATGTTGTAAAGAAATAGAGTGTTGTGTGTTTTGTGATATTAATTCACTTTACTTAATCTTAAAATATCATTCTTTTTGAATAGTTTTATTTAGGAAAAATCTAAACTTATGGTTAATTAAAACACATAATAAAACATTTACTAAAAAAATCAATAATAAATCTACTTCAGGAGTTACTTAAGGTAGGGAGGAACGAGAAGTTCTCTTCTCTTTTCCTCTCTTTACAACACTTAGTAATAAATTATAGGTTCATTCAAACCAAATCAATTCATAAAATAAAATCAACCAAATCAACTAAATAGCTTAAATGAAACCACCCTCTAAGTTGAACCCTTTCATACTTAGAAAATTCTAACCTTAAAGCCTAACTAAGACATGCCACACAAATCTTAAATGGCACACACATTAGGCTAAGTCACCATTTCTAGTCCTATGTTAGGGCGGTGCATGTTTTGATGTTTGCATTTATTTTGTGATGTAATATTTTAGTCTAGATGTTAGGGTGTATGTGCGTAGATTGAATGGTAGGGCGATCTTAATCTAACCATTATCTTCTGCAGGGAATTGTGCTTAAGGGGCGATGTAATAAAAATATAAATGTTTTTGTTGTGCAGGTTGCTTATACCCCTAAGCATAATCCAAAATAGGTCAGCTGGACTTGGTTAACCATGTGTGGGGTGCTAAGTCTAAATCATTCATATACATGCTTGTGATTGCTTGGTTTGTTTAGTTAATCTCTATCTTGCAAGTTTTTGTTAAATTTTCTTTTTTCCATTTTCATGTAAATTTTGCAATTAGGATTTGGAATGATTGTTATGGGGGATTAGGATGAATATTGGTTATTAGACTATGTATTATGTACCATATGAAGCCTTTGGAGCAGCCACATTCCAACCAACCAAAAGAAGAAAGAAGAAAGAAGAAAAGAAAGAAAGAAGAAATGAAGAATGAAGACCCCCATAACAATGAATTCATTCTTGATTATAATTTATTCATTTGTAATCCAGGTTGTATAAGGGTAGAGCTCGGCTACCCAATTTATTTTTAGATTTGTGCGGTGGAGCCTGACCACAAAAGGTCTTTTATTATTTTGTGCTAGCTTTATAAATTGTTTGATGTTTGTTTAGCTTGTGCATTAAGATGGTATGTTTTCCTAGTTTCTTTCTTCCTTTAATGTATGGCCTAGATGATGATTAGAATCTTATGAAAATAAATTTTCTATCCAACTAATCAACTCAAATTAAAAAAATAAATAACTCATAACCTCACCTAAAGCCTAAGTTAAAAATAAGATAAAAGAATTAGCAACCCCTTAGCTGGATGTTGTACGTTTTCACATCATACATAAAAAATATTTTGTTTCACTCTTGTTATGGTGAAAACACACCTCTTTTCTCGCTGATTTTGGCCTATAATCTAATTTCTCATGTATTAGGCATATGAATCCTAAAGCATGTGTCAAATTGATTGTCCAAAAATGAAAATAAATTAGATTTTAAGTCATTAATCATGCCCTACATGATCTAGTCTCTTAGAGAGTGTGTTTAAGAACTTAATCTCTTTCTAAATAAATAATAGCTTAACTATCTTGCAAAAGCATATGACTTGCATACATATTTTTAAAATCGTAGGAGGAGTTAGTTGGCGACCACCCCCAGGCGGTTGTAAGTCCAATAGTTGGTTTGTTTATCCTCTCTTGTAGAGGTAAACCACATACCCATTTTTTCCTTAGATTTAGGTCGTGCTTTTGGCCCTCGCCAAAGCTCCCTAGATTTAGGTTCAGAGGTTACTACTTCTCTTTTGTGGAATACAAGCATAAATCCTCACCTCTTAAGCATTTCTATGACCTTATATCATGGAATTGTAAGCCCTAGATTTATAATAATAATTCAACTCAAAATAAATAAATCACTTCAATTTCAAAAATATAAACCACAACAATAAGATAGTTTGGGATGCTTACTAGGCCACCTAGTATCCTAAGCATCCCATATTTATCTTCCTTTGGTTTTGATAATAACTCCCTCCTCTTAATCAATCCCACTTGATCTTCTAAAAATAAACTAATTGATTGATAGTCCTATCTTTTAAATCTTTGGAGACAATAATCATTTACCTTAATCGAGAGTATTCTTAAAGAATATCATTCCTCAGGATATAATTAACTATGGGGCTTGCCTCCATAGGGAACTTAACGAACCCAGTTTAAAATAAACTCTGCTTTACTTTTTCATGTAAAGTAGGGTAAGAATCTCTGGTACATTCTGAAGACCCATAGTCCTTAGGAGTCCTTATTAAGATGATTAGGTCCATTTGTAGGATGGTGACTTCTATCTCTTGAGATAGTACATCATTCCTCAATATCGTACCCGATCACCCTAATAAGAACATCTGTGGATCTGCATGGTGTCCTACACTAGAAGTGTTGTTGAGAATTATTTTTATTCTTTATTTATTTCTTTTCTCTCTGTGAAAAGATTATATGAAGAATTAAAAATAATTTTCATCCATAATCCCCCATAACACTTATTCATTTATAAATTGTAATTATTCTCTCATATTTTGGGATGTATAAGGGTTGAGCTCAGCTATCCATTTTCTCTTTTCGGGTTGTACGACAGTACCCGATTGCACCGGGCTATTATTCTTTTATGGTAACTATAAACTATTTGATGTTTTGTTTAGCTTGTGCATTAGAAATTACATGCCTCTTCATAGTTTTTTTATGATTGGTGTTTGTTATATGGCTTGAATACAATTAGGCTCCAAGAAAAAAAATAAATCTTTTACCCAACTACAACTCATACCTAAAGTTTTAAATCACTCATAACCTCACATAAATCCTAGGCATTAAATTAAGATAATTAAAAGATTTAGCAACCCCTTAGCTGCATATTGTATGTATCACATAATGCATGCATATTGCTTCACTCTTGCTAAGAGAGGGTATCCATCCTTGCACGATAAGGGAAGACTTGACCTTTGAGAGTCTCCTTTGTGGTGGAAAATACTCCTTTCCCACTAATTTAGCCCATAATCCATTTTCATCATGCATTTAGACATAAGAAATCCTATGGCCTTGGTCAAAATGAAGTGTCAAAAATTAATTAAAATTTAAAAAGATTTACATCTGTAAATTAAGTCATAACTCATACCACTCATGCTCTAGTTTCTTAGGGAGTGGGTTTAAGGACTTTAGTCTCTTTCTAAATAATAACAACCCAACTATCTTGCAAAATCATATGACTTGCCTACATGATTTTGAAAGCATAGGAGGAGTTAGCTGGCTACCACTCCAAGCGGTTATAAGTCTAGCAATCGAGTGATTTACTCTCTCTTCTGGAGGTAAATCATATACCAATCTTCACTTAGATTTAGGTCATGCTTTGGCTTATTTCAAAGCTCTCTAGATTTAGGATCTGAGGTAGCTTTTTCCTTCAGGCTATAATCATAAATCCTCACCTCTTAGGTATTTTCATAATTCTGTATTGTTAGATTATAAGCCCTAGTAATCTAATAAAATTTCAAACCAAACACATAATTCTCTTCATTCTTAAATATAGAAAGCCCAACTATAGAATAGATTGGAATGCTCATTAAGTTTCTTAATATCATGGGAATTTCTTACTTATTCCCTTTGGCTTCCAAAATAAGTCTTCTCCTTGCTCTTTCCCACTTGATTTTCCAATATAACCAATTTATTGATAGTCTTATCCTTGAAATCTTTCGAGACAACAATTGTCTACTTTAATCGAGAGTATTCCTAAGGAATTCACCTTCATTAGGATGTAATTAACTATAGGGGCACCCCCCATAGGGAACTTTAGGACCCAGTTTAATATAAATCCTTCTTTATTTATCCTATAAAATAGAGAAAAAAATCTCTCATACATTCAAAGACCCATCATGCCATATGAGTCTTTATTAGGTGATTAAGTCCATCGAATATGATGTCTCTATCTTTTGAGATAATATATCATACCTCAATATCATACCCAATCACTTCAATAAGTACCCCCTTAGATCTATGTGGTGTCTCATATACATCCAATAATAAACACTACAATGTCATGTCATTGTCTTTCTTTAAAGAAGTTTCACTTCGAGGCTTTTACCTCCAAATTTTCTTAACTTTTTTGTCGAGACCTTTTGAAGGCAGATTCTTGGACCTATGGTTCAAGTGTCACTCCTCGATGCTCACCATGCGGGACTTTAATTGGTTGACATCTTGCCAGGGTTATAGGAGAAGGTCTCATTGGAGAAGCAACTCTAGCCTCCCTGATGATAGGACTTTAATATTTTCTTTTCATCAGACCTTTCTCCTTAGCAACTTTGAGGACATGATGCACTCTTGCATATACAACTTTAAGTTTCCTCACTGGAGAAGTTGGAACCTAACATTGTCGGGTCCATCAGGACTATTTGATTTGACTAGTATAGCTATTCCTCTTTACCCATTTTAGGCTATCAAGCTTGTTATGGGTTGGAACACTCACTTCTTGTTCCACAGCTGGTTGTACAATTTTTTGCTTGAACAATGATTGTTGATCATTCCAAACTTCATGGCATGATTGTTGATCATTCCAGATTGATTAATTATCATAAATGAGGTCAAACCAAGTCAACCTAGCCCTTTAACCAAGTCAACCTTCTTAACCCATATGAACCCAAACTAGCCAAATTGCAACCTAAGCCAAATCCATTAAAACCAATGATTCATACCAACTCAAAATCAATACTTGAACATGACTTGACTTGATTGAGCCAAACCTAACCCAATTGACCCTCTTGACCCAAGTTGACCCAATTTGACCTAAATGGCAAAAATGGGTCAAATCAAAATCTAAACCAAATTGATTGCAACAAATGGATCAAGATCATTCCAAATAAATTATTGAACTTGACCAAAGCCCTTAATTGAGCCCAATTGACCAACTTGACCCAAATAACCTATTGAACCTAACTTGACCTAATGGGTCAAACAAACCTAAAAAACTAATCAAATCCAAATTAAACTCAACCAAGCCCACAACATATTCCAAATGATCACCCAAACCCAAGCCAAGCCATGACCCAAGCCAATTTAGTCAACTTGACCCATTTAACCCAAATGAACACAAATGAACCAAAATAAAATCTAAATCAAATTGAACCAAACCAATGACACAAATATACTCCAAATGATCATATGAACTTGACCCAACCTTTAGTTTGACATAATTTGACCAATTGGTCAACCTAACCTGATTTGACATAATTTAGCCTAAATGGGTCAAATTGAGCCAAATTGAACCTAATGAACTCCAAAAGACATGAAATTCCTAAAACCCACTTTTGGATCATTTCAAATCTATCAAAATTAAATCCAATGCTAAATGACCATCCTACCCTTGGGCTAAGAGTATCACATGAGACAAATCACCCATGTAAGTGGTCATTTCCATTCCTTCATCACTTGGCACTCTCCCATTTTAGTCCACCTAGGCTTCTAGGACACTACCCAACTTGACCCAAGGGTGGTTAGGTTGGTCATGACCCAAAGGGAGGTGAAATCACCTCACCTCCCTCATTTGAGCATTTGAAACCACCAAGGACACCACTATCCTCCTTGGAAGACACCTCCCATGCCTTGGCCACTCAAACCGAGCCACCTAATAAGAATCCCTGCCATTCCTAGCCACCACCGACGGGCAAGCATCCACAAGAAGCCAAACTATCCCGAGCCATCTGATCCAAGGGAAGGGGGGTATACACCCCCTCATTTTCACTCAATCCCACACACTTTCATTCTTGAGAGTCCTAGCTACCCAATATGAGCCACCAGAACCTTACCCAAGCTCCCAAGCTCATCCAAAATTCCCCACTCTCAGATTTCTTCAAGCTAAAATAGGGGAGTCATTCTCTCGATCCCATTTGCTCAAGGCTTGACCAAAGTGCAATTAACTTTGCACACACCATCCTTGGAAGTAGTCGAATAAGAACAAATCACCTCCCGAGCTTCCCAGCGGCCAGAGGGTGGACTTCGATCAACACTGAACACCTACGTCTCCTATGTTGGCCTTCCGAATGAACTACCTCAAATTGGAGCATGTGTTGATCAATAGAGCTCCATCTCCACTAAATGAAGCTTCCTTAATCAGATTTGGCACCGGTCTTGAGCTCTGGTGAGGTATGCCATTGAACCTGATCCTTGTATGAAAATGTGTTAAAGCTTTTTGAAAAAAACTTTCACCCCACACGATCTTGGCTATTGGATTTCTTCGAATTCTCCTTGTGAGATCGATCTGAGCATGGGTGAGCTTGAATCGATCGAAGGAAGGCAGACAGTGTCTGTCTTCCATCAATCGATAGACGAGGGATTACACACCGTCCGTTCTGCCTGATTGGAATAGATGGTCGTGATTAAATCTAATAGAATTATCCATTTTAATCTTTTAGCGCCACGGTATTAATCGTGGTCGTCCGATCATAGATCGGACGACACACGAGAAAGCACATTCATCATCGCCATGCAAGCGCTGACTAGGATTAAGTTTAAGTAACCAATCCCATGGCGTCACATGGAAAGCACAGAAGATGCATACGTGGCATGGATGATTTTTAGGCCTAATTAATGTATTTTAATAGTTAAAACTTCTAAAAATCATAACTAATTGTAGAAAAATCTTAAAAATACAAATGAATACTCATTTTAAAGGTATTTCAAAGGAGAATTTAATAAAAAATATTATTAATTAATTTTGAATAGTAATCAGAGCTTAATTAAAGTTTAATTAAGAAATTAATTAGCTTAATTACTTAAATAATTAATTTCAAATTTTATAGGTTGATTCAATGGGATAACCTCTGCCTCCCATAATTTTTTGGGGATTTATTGCTCAATTAATTAAGGAAATTGACTAATTAAGCTCTTAATACCCTCATAAGTTAATTAATCATTAATTAATCACATGAATAGTAAAATATCAATTAATTAAGTGGTTAATCACCATCCAACAGGGAATGGACTAATGGAATGGGATTGAGGCCTTTTCACCAATCTATTTCCCTAAGTTCATTTTATTAATCAAACTAATCAAGGCTTAATTAACTAGTTAAATTATTTAACTGATTAAATTGAAATCATAATCACACCAGAACTTAATTGATGAGATCTTGGGTAGACCCTTAGGTGTTCAACAACCTAAAGAAATCCTAAGGAAATTATAATTAACCCACATGTGTGGGGGAATTATAAAAATACTTAATCAAATTTCTTAACTTAATTAATCATTAATTATGAGCCAATTGCATTAGGCCCCTTTCATTTCTTAGGGTCATTGCTAATTTAATTTCCAATGGATGTGCATATCATATTGGCTCATAATTATTTGAGTAATTATGTTAAGGTAACATAGGGAAGGGTTAATTAATGAATTTAATGCATATTACAATCTAATTAACTCATAAAATCAAATTAATCATATTTTATTGAGCCAAATTAATTAACAAACATGAGAATGGGTTAGGATCAGCAAATCTTTTCTCACACCCTTAAATCAAATCAAAATATGAAATTAAAAATAACATTAAGGAAGGTTTCATTTACCTTAAATGCTTTTATTTAATATGATTGTACTTAGGAATTAATTTAATTAAATGAAATCATGTGTTTATGTTTATTTATTCCTTTTCAATCATATTAAATGTTGTATGACATTTGAAATCATGCATTCATCTTTTCAAAGTTAGTCTAATCAAATAGTTTTCTTTTATGTAAGCTTGCATATGTTGGATTAATTTATGATATGTGTGGCTATTATCACTAATAAATTTAAATTATTTTCTAAAATTTATAAATCAATGACACTGATTAGAATGATAGTAGTTATGAACATATATAGGTTTGCATGTGCTTATAGTTTAGACATGTGAACTAAAGCTTTCTTTTCCTTAATTCATATGTAGTTTTACATGTACTTGAATGTTAATAAGTATATAGTATGAACATCCCGGGAACACGAGGCTTTAGTTAGCCCCAAAGAGGTCATTTGATTACCTCACTTTCCTAGTTAACAATGACACGTACTTATTTGATTTCATTTACATGTGTTCCTACATTAGGATTTGGACAGAACCTTAATCCACATGTATAAATGCTTCAATCAAATAAAAATATAATCTTTTCATGATTTTCTTTCCTTTATTTATATATACATCCATATGTATTTGGAAAAAGTAAGTATTTAGTCTAAGCATCCCAGGAATACAAGGCTTTAAGTAGCCCCAAGGAGGTCATTTGATTATCTCACTTTCCTAGTTAATAATGGAATGTACTAGCTTATGTCTCTTATAAATGTGTGTGTATGTGTATTTAATTATGGGATTAGAACCCCTTTTCTTTTATCAAGGATACATGCATTCATAATTGATTGAGTAATTGAATTAGTTGGTCATGTGATTTGGAGCTTTCTTTCTTATATTCATGTATATAAATTTACATATGTTTGAATGCAAATGGGTATATAGTTTGGACATCCCAGGAATATGAGGCTTTAAGTATCCCCAATGAGGTCATTTGATTACCTTACTTCCCTAGTTAACAATGACACGTACCTATTAAATTTCATCCCTATGTATCTTTATATAAGAATTTAGATATAGCTTTAAACTAATATGATTAAATAATTCAATCACATAAAATGATATAAACTCCAAATGCATGTATGCATTTATCATATAAGTGTGACAAAATACATTGCATGTATAGATACACTTAGGATTAAACCATATGCATGTTACATGTGAGGGAAAGGAATGATTTAGCATGTTTCATGTGGTAGTAATTCAATTAGATTAATCTTAAGATGTCTTTCAAATTGAATATAATTATTTAAAGTGAATCTAAAGTTAGGATTAATCAAAAATGTGTAATAATCTATTCACTAAAGAGAACTAAATCAAAGTAATGTGCTTTAAAAAGTGGCTTAAGGTAGGGATGAAAGGAATGATCCCACTTTCTTCTCTTTATAACACTTAGTTGCTAAGTGTAATCATATGAAATAAAAGAAAACACAAATTAAAATTCTCAAATCAACTAAATTACTTTAAGTGAAATCAACCTTTCACGTTACATTGAATCCTTTCCCACACTTAGAAAATACAACACTAATGCTTAGTTGAAACATACCACACAAGTCTTAACACACATATTAGAATTAAGTCACCACTTCTAGTCCTAATTTAGGACGACGTATGTATGGTGTATGTTTTATTTTGTGATGTATTGTTAGAATGGATGTTAGGGTGTATGCTTCATAGACTGAATGTTAGGTCGTGATTATCCTAATCATATTTTTTATAGGGGATTGTGCTTAAGGGGATGCTTAAAAATAAATATAAATGCTCTCTTTGTGGGTTGCTTAAACCCATAAGCATAATCCAAGTTAGGACAGGTAGTCTTAGTTACTAATGTGCAGGGTGCTAAGTCCAAAATATATATATATAACTGCTTGGGATTGTATGTGTGTTTAACTAATCTCTATTTTGTAAGTGTAGTTGGATTTACTTTTCATATTTTCAATGCAATTTTTGCATTAGGAATTAGGATTAGTGTTATGGGGGATAAAGATGAGCATTGGCTAGAAGGATTTGTCCTGGGAAGTCATGTGATGCTTTTCAAGTGGAGTAAATCAAAATCAAATGGAGACATGAAGAATGAAGAATGAAAGCCCCCCATAGCATTTATTCATTTATAAATTATAATTATTATTTTGTAATTCTAGGTTGTATAAGGGTAGAGCTCGACTACCCACATCTTTTCTTTTCGGGCTATACGGTGGCACCCGTCCGCACCGGCCTATTATTCTTTACGATAGTTTATAAAATTATTTGATGTTATGTTTAGTTTGTGCATTAGGATGGCATGCTTTTCTTAGTTTTTTCAATGATTGATGCTTTGATGTGTGTCCTAGATGCGATTAAGCTCTTAGGATAAAATAAATCTTCTATCCAACTACAACTCATAACTAAAGTTTTAAATAATTCATAACCTCACCATAAAGCCTAGGCATTAAATAAGATAAATTAAAGATTTAGCAACTCCTTAGCTGAATATTGTATGTCCCACATCATGCAAACATATTCCTTCTTCCTTGAAATTGGGGGATTTTCATATTTGCATGATAAGGGAATGTTTGACCTATGAGGGTATCTCTAGTAGTGGAGAACACCCTCTTCTTGCTGCTTTAGCTACTAATCAACTGTAATCATCCATATATGCATCAAAATCTTAATGCCTTTGTCAAAATGAAGTGTCAAAATTAAAATAAAATTTGAGAAAAAATTGCATTAGATTAAGTCATTATTCATACCAGTAATGCTCCAGTCTCTTAGGGAGTAGGGTTTAAGGACTTTTAGTCTCTTTATAAATTAATAATAGCCCAACTATCTTCCAAATTCATAAGACTTTCCTGTATGGATTTAAAGCATAGGGATAGTTAGCTTGCGGCCACTCTAAGTGATTATAAGTTTAGCAGTCGGGTGGTTTATCCTCTCTTGTGGAGGTAAACCTTATGCCCATCTTCGCTTAGATTTTGGTGGTGCTTTGGCATCATACCAAAGCCCTCTGGATTTAGGATCCGAGGTTATTGTTTTCTTAGGGCTATAAGCATATATCCTCACCTCTTAGTCATCTCCACAACCTTCTGTTGTTGGGTTATAAGCCCTAGCAATCTAATAAAATTCAACTCGAGCATATAAATATCTTCAACTTTAAAATTATAAAACCCAACTATAAGATATATTAGAATGCTTATTAGGTTTCTAGTATCATGAGCATTCCCTAATCATCTCTTTTGACTTCTAAAATAAGTCTCTTCATTTGATCTATCCCGATTGATTTTCCAAATATAGCCAAACCTTTGATAGTTTAACCTTGAAATCTTTGGAGACCCTGATTGTCTACTTTAATCGAGAGTGTTCTTAGAGAATTTCATTCCCTAAGATGTAATTAACTATAGAGGCTTACCTCCATAGGAAACTTTAAAACTCGATTTAATATAAACCCTATTTTATTCACCCATGTAAAGCAGGGGGGAAATCGTTGGTACATTTGAAGACATGTCATGCCTTTAGAGTCCTTATTAGGTAATTAGGTCCATTATAGAGTGATGACTTCTATCTTTTGAGATAGTGCATCATTCCTTAATATCATACATGATCATTTCAATAAGTATCCCCACAATCTGGTGCCACACACATCCAAAAAACACCACAGGCCTCCATATTTATTTTTCTTTCTACCGAGACCTTTTGGTAGTGAATTCTCAAACACACGGTTTAGGTGTCATGCCCTGATGTTCATCGGACCTTAATACCCACTAAGAGTAGCCTCTTTAATGAAGCCTTCTCATTTTTTCTAATAATCGGTCCTTGATACTTTTTCTTCATAAGACCCTTCTCCTTGACAACTTTCAGCACCATGTACACTCTAGAGGATAGAGTCTCAAGATGCCTCCTTTGTGGGGTTATAGCTTGGTGTGTTGCCCATAAAAATGATTGTTTGATATCACCAGTAGAGCTATTACTTTTCACCCACTTAAGATTTTCAAACTTATTGTGAGTGCGAATACTCGCTTCTAGCATTAAGTATTATCACATGACTAGTGATTCAAGCAGCAACTACTAAGCTTGTAGTTCAACATTTCTTCTTCTTTGCCTTTTACTCAATTTTTCTCTAAAAGAGGAGACTTCAGCATCATGCCTTCCTAGTGCAAAAGGTTCAACTGGCAGAGTGGTCGTATTCATAGGTATGGTAGAAATTTTCTACTCAATAATAGTTCTTTTCATGACTAGCACCTCAGAAAGACCCAATCTTTCAAATACAAAGGCTCTCTTTCGAGGAACCTCAGTAGCAATAGTGGTCATTTCAATTATCCTCCTCCCCTGCATAGGTTAATGTGTACAATATGCAGGTGCTTCAAGTAAAGGATTGTTTGTAGTAGTGATAGTTGGGAATTCTACACTACCAAATTGGATGGTAGCTTCAGCATCTCTAGTATTGATTATAACGCTAGCCAGATGAATATTGACTCCGCGACCTAGCTGCATAATGAACAATGTGCACTAAAGATCCATCTTTGCAAATGAAAGATGGGGATTAGTAGTCAATAATTGATGTATCAATCCACACATTCATAATGCAGATATACAATATAGCAAACTAATATAGAGAATAAATAGATTAGTCATAAGTATATGGTTGATTTAAATTTAATTTCATTGATGATTGATTTTAAATTTCAATTTTTATCATGCTCCACTACTACTACAGCTCCAATTCGACTAGCCAAAGATGAAAAAAGAAACATTTCAACAGCGGAGTCACCATAAATCTGTGGGCTCCGAAAATTCACCACCGACCTCTCGATTAAGAGAGTAGATTAAATGTTGGTCAAATCTTCAAAAGGTAGATGGAATAGTAGATAAGACACTACCCAGAGATTTCACCCTTATTTTGTTAGAACTTTAAAACTGGTTCCAAGTTTCCTATAGGTGCAAACACCTATAGTTAACCTCCCAATGCTGAGAGAGAACTTTCGATTAAGGCTAGTTGTTAGATCGCTAATAATATAACATATAGTAGAAGCATGTGGAGTTTTAAATTTTAGATTTATGAAATTCATCATCATTTAACTTAAAGCGGATGGTTGGGGGAATGATGATGCGTCCGATCAAGATCCCATAGTTTCGTCATCCTGGGTTGTTATGGTCTCTAATCTACTTAATTAGAGGAGGTAATTGACCTAACCTGATCAAAGGATTCTTGTCAGCATCCATGGATTGTGTCATCTAAGAAAATCTCTTATACTTGGGGTGGTGTTTGTCTAAGGAGACAATTTTAAGTCCACTTTAGCTAACAATGGACTTTTTATCCTATCAAGTGCACCATATGGTTCACAACTCAATGGGCAGAACCATTGAAGAACATATGGGCTATAGTCGTGACCATAATATAATGGTGTCATTTGACAATGGCCTCCTGATCAGAGGACTTTGGTGGTAAACGTATCATATGTGAAGCCTACTGGCCAAATCATATAGATAGAGGACATGGGCCACGTCCTTACTGGCATGAAATTGATTGAGAGTTAACATAGTTGTGTATTTGATTTGACATTGGCTCCTTTGTCAGCTAGAGTTTTCTTGATTTATCACCTCTGACAAATGGTTGCGAAAGGTGGGTTAAGTGTAGTTTGTTTTAAGTTTTTAGATTATGAATTTTATTTAAATATTTATGGTTTAATAACTTATTAAATTTAACAGTTAGATCGAAACATGATTTAGATTAACTTGCTCTAGAATTGCAATCAAATTCTAATTGTAGTATCCCCTCCAATTGAAATCTTCTTTCAACACAGACATCTTTAGGGAATTGATAATTTATTTTGTTATTCTAGATCTTGTCGACTATATTAATTTAATAATAGAGAATCAGATCTAGATTTATATTTAGATGATTTTAAATTTAAGAATAATGAATATAAATATCTTAAATATTTTTGATAATGATGGCCCCTCATGTTCATATCTTTCATCAACTAAGTCATCATTGGGGTAGGAATTGTCAACTCTGCCTTTTTCCTTACAGAGGGACGGGTCCAGATTTGTTGCTTTAAAATCTATAATCCTGTAAACCTTATCAACTCTAACTTGAGCATAAAGGATCGGGTTTGAGATTTATTGCTTCAAGAATTATCATCCTCCAAACCTTATCAACTCTAGCTTTTGCATAAAGGATCGGGTTTGGGACTTTCCTCTTAAGAGCTTGAACTTGAGAAGTCATGTCATAATATTTATCTTTTGTAATTATATGACAAAATTAGCTTCTCAAATTTTATCAAGTTGAAATTCTTATAATATTATTATTATTATATTTTTAAGTTTTGTTAACCCGGACCCAATCCTAAGACCCAATCAGGAATCAACCTGCGCAGCATCCTCAAACACTAAGTTTAAGCATTCAGTGTAGTGTTGGGGTCCATGCGGGTGATTCACCTCAGTATTGATTTAAGCTTAAGGGATTTGAATAGTGTTACTTATTTTGATTAAGTTTAATTACAAGTTTAAGATTTTAGATAAAATTTTGACAGTATTTCGACAACCTCTCAGCATCGTCCCCGTATATGATGCTACAACGGGGCTAGGCCTTCCCACCATGCCAAGAAAGGCATGTATGGTGGTGTAAACACCACAGTCGAATGCATCATCCCACCATGCTAAGAAAGATATATATGGGTCTTTCAAGCACCTGCTTGTAACACAGATTTCCCCGCCATGCTAAAAAAGGCGTGTACAAGTACTTATACACCTGTAATATTAGTTTAAATAATTGATTTTAGCTTGAAGGTTGACTTTATATCAGGCTGCTTAAGTCTCCTATCGGTGTTAAAATTTGGCAGCATTTCGGTAGCATCTCGACATTGTCCCTGTGTAGGGGGTTGCCTTGAGTATGTTGGGTCTGCCCACCATGCCAAGAAAGGCATGTATGGGTGGTGTAAATACCACAACCGAATGCGCCATTCCATAATGTTAAGAAAGACGTGTATGGTCTCTGAAACACCTGCATTAAACACAGCTTTTCTTTTCACACCAAGAAAGGCATGTACGGGTACTTATATACTCACAAGCAGGCTAAATTACAAATGTCCCCTTTTTGGTTATTCCTTATCACTCCGGATTTCAACAAAATTTCAGCAACATCTCACCTAATCGGGGATTTCTATCAAAACTAGGTTTGCCCACCCATCTAAAAAGATGTGCATGGATGGTATTTTACAACACCACGACTGTGAGTCTCCCAACCTACTCATCTAAAAAGATACGTATAAGCACTTCAAGTACCTGTCAAAAAACTCAGATTTCTCTACCACACTAAAAAAGGCGTGTACGAGTACTTATACACCCACAAGCAAGCAATTTTATACCTGTGGAAAAGGAACGGACAACTGCGAGGGTGTCTTGGTCTCGAAAATGTGTAAGGCAGCTGCGGGACGCATGTATGCATGCGCCGCGGTCTCTGCAAGAGTGAGTCTGAGTGGCGATTATCAGGCCGCGCCGAGGCGGTGCTGAGGACGGGCGGATGCACACGCTACTGCGTGAATCACTTGTGCAGGACGGATAACTTCGAGGCGAGCTTGTCACTGTTGTGTTAGGGCCGGGTATGGTTAGAGGGGTCGTAGGTAGTAGAGTTAGGGTTAGGTAATGGGGGAGGGTATTTATAGGATTTTCTTTATTTAAGTGAAAATTAACCCTAATTGAGATTTTTGCACTGACATTGTTACATGGGCATAGGGCTGAGAAATTTACCCGAAGATCATGGTTCGATCAATAGTTGACTCGAATTTGGGCTCGAATCGAGATCGGTCGAAAAGCGACTTTTGTGCCGAATTTGGCTCGAATTATTTAGTCGAGTTCAGGCACCATCGCGACTCGCGATCGGATCAAAAAGTAATTACCCGTTTGATCGAGGGAATCATTAAATCAATGGGGAGATGAATTTCTTTTAAGTCTCTAATATATGGCCTGGATCGAGTCCTCGACTCCTCGACACTCGATTCTCCCGATCTCCGCGGCCCTTCTTCTCTTCTTTATGTTCTTCTTGGCTTCTCGACGTTCTCGTGCTGCTCATGCCCTAATTTTCATAAGCTGACAGTGTTGCTCACTCGCTCACGATATCGTCGATCAGTGACTTTGATTTCGATCTCTATTGGTTGAGGTGTTTCTTTGTCACTATCATCTTCGTTCGACCTAGCTTGTTCGATCTATACATGCTCGATTTTCTTCTTTGCTCCAGAATTACTACCTACTTGTTTCATTTCTTGATTCTGTAAGTATTTCATGCTATGAACCTACTGGGGATGTTTTAGTTCTTCAATTATTTGAGTTCAGAGATTTCGTTAAGTTACTTTTATTTTTATTACCTAAGTAAGTGTCTAAGGGACCAAGCTCAACTGCTCAAGATGGTTTGTTGTGGTGCTTCATGCTGTCATGCATGTGTATCTTTATTTTTTTGCGATTGTGACTTGCCATCCTTGCAGTTGCGATTACAAGCTTGCTCGACCTATTTTTTTTTACATGTTACAGGGTTACAACCGAGAGCTTATCCACTTAGCCTTCTATTACGGTTTTGTTTTCGAACATTTCACACTTCTATAGTTGTAATGTGCAGTGAGAAATGATTTCTGAATGTTGTGGTTACAGGCTATGTTCATATTGCGGTTACACGCTTGTTCACATTTCTGAACGTTTCATTTGTTTCATTTCTGAACATTGTGGTTACAGGCTTGTTCACATTGCGGATTTCGAGCCGGATCGAACTCTATCTAGAATCAATCTGACTCAGCTCGAAATTGAAATCTTCGAGCCATGACTCAATTTCGAGCAAAAATTTTTTTTTGATCGATCTCAAGCCTATAGTTATTCAATCATCGTAAAAAACCTACATGGGCAAATATATATATATATATATATATATATATATATATATATATATATATATATATATATATATATATATATATATATATATATATATATATATATATATATATATATATATATATATATATATATATATATATATATATAATTTTAGGTTATTATGATGTCTCAGCGAAATACGTGTTTATTGAGGTCGTTTGGTTCATTAGCGGTCGGGTCAATTTCAGTTCAAAAATGCACACTATCGCTTCTTACTTCTCAACATTAGTGTAAACTCATCTGAATCAAGCATGGATAGTCTTATTTGACATATTTTAATATTTTAAAGCTAACGATGTGATCAATTTCATGAATAAAGATTATTTGGGCATCATCGCAGCCTCTCGACTCCGATATGCATGTAGCCACTTTGATAGCTTGACCTCTTGATTATTCAACCATCATATTTTGAAACATATATATTTTGATCAATTTCGACATTCTAAATGCGATGGAGAAGTCCGTTCATTGATCGGAGGTCATTTCAACTGATTTTAACAATGCAAAGTGCATTTCAGCTCTAATTTGTGCGTTATTATATCTGATTGCTCAATATTTATGCAAACTCGTCTGAATTGAGCATGGACAGTCTCATTTGATATATTTCATTATTTCAAAGCCAACAGCATGATCAATTTTATGAACGGAGATCATTTGAGCATCATCGTAGCCTTCCGACTTTGATATACGCGTTGGCATTTTGATGACCCTCCTTCTTGATTGATTGACTGTCAAATTGTGCAGGATGTATATTATGATCAATTTCAACGTTCTAAATATGATGGCAAAGTCCGTTCATCAATCAAGAGGTCATTTCGATTTATTTCGACGATGCCTAATGCATTTTAGCTCCCATTCGCGAGCTATTGCATCCGAAGTACGCTGAATTTGGCTTATGAGCTCGACTCAACTTATGGTGTGTGCATGGAGGTCAACACCTAACATCTAAGATAAGTGAACAAGTTAATCATCGAATCACTGTATTCCTAAAATTAAACCTCTTGTAGAACAAGGAAGGGATACTTCTTTTGCTTCAGATCTTCACTAATATATTTAGATAATCTTAACAGTAATAATCTCAGTGGTGACTCTTTCCTATCATGTAGTATAGTAGTATGATCAATGATAGTTTGTTCCTCAGGATCTCTTTACGATTGCAGCACAATATTTCTCATCCTTGGTGAAAATATGTGTTCTTGTAAACATCATGTATAGTCCTCCTATCATATTGCCAAGGTTTTCCTAAGAAAATGTGGCAAACATTCATAGGCACTACAATGCTTCTCAATACTAATTTTATTCCTTTTCTTCAGCCACATTTGTGAGTACAACTAAGGATGAATCTGTATAGGGAGGTATAATTATTCTACTTGCCTTGGCACTATATTATCATAGTAGTCTTTATCAATGTTAATGTTGCATACCTTCTCTTTTGCTATGCCTCTAGTGTGAAAAATGGTGTGTCTAAGCTAAGATTCTTCTTTTTCACATTTAGACTGAAGGACACATCACACAACTAATTGTTCTCCTTCATCAGGAGCCAAGTGAAACTCTTTTTCTGCTACATCCACCATATGTTCTTCACCAGAATTTTCTTTAACTACTTCCTACTAAACAAAAGATATAACTCTTCATTTGGGAAAGCAGATGCAATGTGACTTGAAGAACTTCCTAGCTATACAAGTTATGGTCTTGGGTCCACTAATTTTGTCACCCTTCTTTAGCTCTAGAGTGGCATTATCATCCTGTGTGATTGCTTTTACACATACAGATGTACTCTTACTCCTTGATCTTGTGGTTGAACTTTCTTAAAAGGAGGGATAGATCTAATGTGTCTATGTACCTTTCTACTTTTAAGGCCAATGTTTGTACATCAATAAGAACCAATAAAGCTTTAACTAGATCACATTGTTGATGGAAGTCTTCAACTCTCAAAGATGCCAATGTCTGTACATCAATAAGAACCAATAAAGCTTCAACTAGATCACATTGTTGATGGAAGTCTTCAACTCTCCAAGATACCTAAAAATGGTGTTCTTCTCTAGCTCCACCAAGTCACTCTTCAACATGAGTTGCTCAAACTCAGTTGTATACTTTACATCAATCAGTTTTCTTTGTTGCAGGTTATGTAACTTCAAGAAGACATCATGCCTATAGTGTATAGGAAAGTACTGTCATTGCAGTTCCTTCTTCATTTTAGACCATGTAGTGATCTTGCTTCTACCTACATGTTGTCTCATTGAATTCAAGTTCTCCCACCATAGTGAAGCACTCTTCTTGAGCTTGATGACAACTAATTTGACTTTCTTATCATCTTGCACATCTTTGTATTCAACAATTCACTCCATAGTTTGCATCCACTCGATGAAGACTTCTGGATCTTTATGTCCTTCAAAATCTAGGATGTCAACTCAAATAACGAGGCCATACTCCCTTCTTCTATATGCAATGCCAAATCAGCGAGGCACGAATTCCTCGTCATTAGAGTTGGACTGGTGGAATGGCTTTCTACTTGCTTTTTATTTGATTGGTCACTCTTTCCTTCAATTCAACAAGCCTACACTGCAATTGGAGAATGTTTTTATGCATAGCTTTCATGGTAAGGGCTTGAATACTTTGAGGATTTCTTCTTAATGGCATTATTATTAAATTGAGCTAGAGTTTGAGGGTTTAAGGGAAATTTAAGAATTTTAGGTTGTTTTTGAGTTGGGTTTTGGATTGGAGAAAAAAAATTTTGTTGTCCAAAAATTTCAGAGAAGGTTTTGGGGATTTAAGAGATGATTGAGATAGTTTTGAAAGTGGGAAAAAATATCCAAGAAAGATCTAAGATAGATTTAAATCTGATATCAAATGACACTATTCTTGATGGACAAGAAAGCATAATAAAGTGTGAACAAGAGCTAGCGATGAAAGAACCTAGAATTGGGGAAGATTTCCTTTGTCGGTTGCTATAGAGATGGGATTTTAACTGATCTGTGGAGTGGACGGTAGCAAGGATGCTACAAATAGTCGGTTCCAAACAATAACTGAGGAAGCTGAACGTAGGCAGATTCGTGGCTAGCTGGAGTAGCATGGACTAGGTATGAGCAGCTGAATGGTCCCAATCTGCAGAGACTGACTCTTTTGGAAAGTACAACTGGGCAGCGTTGACAACAGAGAAATCTACACTAGTAATTGGTTCTAGCGGCTGGAACGTGACTTGCTGTCTGGTTGGTCTACACACAGCTAGTAGTATCAGTTTCTATTGGAAAATAGTGGTAGTTTGAAAGCAAAACCAAGAATAATGGTACTGGAACAATAATTTCAGTAAATATAAATAATCACAGGTGCTGAAAACCAAAAAAATAGGATAGGGAAGTTTTGATTCGATTGAGATATAGACACCACTCAATCAAACTCTCAAAATAATCTCTCTTAAAGAGAGCAAAAGCATAGAAAAGTCTCTAATCTTCAAAACAGCAAAACTGAAAAACTCCAAACGCAAAACATCTTATTTATCTTGATTACACAACCCAAATAAAGCTGGACAGGTCAATTCTGGTTCAAATTTGAACCGGTTTAGGGATGGGGGTCAAGGATGGGTTGAAAAACCCTCACCTCATACGTGGCATTCTCCGCATTTTCTTTCCGACACTTTGCATCACGCTTTTTTTTTTGAAATGGGTATCACACCGTCTTATGGGTGAGGATGTCGATATTAATCACGATAAGTATGGGGTAATTTCCCTGATGGTAGATTGAAGAAACTCAGAGGTGGGTTTGCATAAATGACTTCATTGAATAATCAAATACTTATAATGGGAGTAGTATTCAACTAGTTATTTAAGATAAAGTAGTCACAAATAAATTTAGATAATTTTAATATCTATAATTAAAATTAAAAATACAATCATTAAATATGTAGAAAAATTCATATTAAAGAATTAAAAATAAAATAGTTAAGTTTAAGATAACTCAAATACATTTTGAAAATGTAGATTTAATCTCTTATAACATTTAATTGAAACATTAGAAATTGAGAATTATTGCGTACTAGTGAATTTGCAACAATAAGGGAAATCGCACGCAAACAGATAAATAAAAGGAGCACTGAAGACACTAAAATTTTTATATAGAAAGGTTGAAGAAAAAAAAAATCATAGGGTGTAACTTAAACTAATTCATCATATAATTAAGGTTAGAAAATTCTACTCTTCTTATCTAATTACTCTTCTTCATAATTAGATAAGAAGAGTAGTAGAGATATTTGTAGTAGAAGTTCAAGATGCTGAGTTCGAACACTCACCCTATGCAGCATGCAATGAATAGATAGTTAATTTACATATAGAGTTGCATGCATCATTTACATCGAATAATTTGCACCTAATAAATTTTCCTCTCTGCAAGTCCCCACTTAATAAAGATTTTCTAGTTCATCGTACAGAACAAAGAAGTTTTCAAATTCTATAATTGGAACTACCTATAAGGTGTAGTTACTAAATTGATCATAAATGAAGAGATCAGCAGAAGATTAAGGACCAAATATTATATTTTATTCTCACATTACCATTGGACAAAATATTAAAATCTTAGGCTATTCATCTTCATGTGAGTCCCAATAAATATGATTGATAAGAACGTTAAAAGCTATTACCAAAATCTTGTTTTTAAATCCCTCCACCGTAATAAAAATCCACCTTACGAACTAGAGTGGACACAATATATATATAATAAAATTAAAATATATACACCAAGATAGTTGCCTTCATCACAATATCTACTTTTTCATGCTTTTAAATCCCAACCATTGGGATTGAGACAGACTCCACATTTGAGCACTAGCAATTTAAATGATTAAAAATTATGTCATAATATTTTAATACAAATTACATAGAAGAGGCTCGAAAATTTTCATATTTACTTAAAAATTAAGGCAACATATATTCTTCATCTATAACACTGTTGACCCTCATTCGCTCAACCCGCACAGACTCTCCCCATTAGCTTAATTTTTAAATTAGGTTATTTTATAAATTTAATTAGGTGATTAGCCATTTAAAAAAATTTTAAAATAGGCCCGTCGTGACGGCATTACTATTTAAAAAAAAAAATTTAAATGGGCAGTCCACATTTTTTGGTTATATCTGACTCATTATGTGTCATATTTTGGCGTGCTTGGTATCGTTGGAAAGATAATGAAAAATTCTACAACTTTTATGTTATCAACTTTCGACGAATCTCATCCGCAGTGTTTAAATGGGACTCTTGCAAAATTGAAGATATTGATGCAATCGTTTTTTGGCCATATACTCATTAGATGTCGGTTTTTGGTGGTTGGTATCGTTGGAAAGATAATAAAAAATTCAACTTCTGTTAATAACTTTTCTCATCCATGAAGCATTTTCAACTATGACTTCAGTTGCAAAATTAAATATATTGTAACGATTTTTTTTTTTTTTTTTTTTACCATGATACAAGGATATATTATTTTCTAATAATATCAAACACTCTCATTATATTCTATATATAAATTGAGTTTGAATCTTTATGTAATTCCCAGTTGAATCTTTTTTTCTTGAGCAAAAACTCAATTTATATATAGAATATAATGAGTGTTACCTCTTGAAGATTCAACTAGAATTGCATAATTCAAACTCAATTTATATATAAAATATAATAGTGTTTGATATTATCAAAATAATATATCATGTATCAACAACAAAAAAATAGAGTGATGTGCAAAGAGATTTATATACAGAACCTTCATTTAAATAGGTGTTAAAAGCCAACTATTGATGTGGCATTTCTATGCCGAAATGTTGTTGGAATTTCGTCAAATTTTTAAGACTTAGAAAATTACAAAAAAAAAAGAGAGAAGGAAAAAGAAATAATCAAAGAGCTTAAATAGAATTAAATAAAAGACTTAAATCAAAGCTTTGGTTATAACAAGCTAAAATGTGAAGTTATAAATGCATAAAATAAATACGAGTACACATATTAAATTTGAAAGAGGACTTGTAGGAATAAAACTAAATGAACATTTGAATAATCCCATTTAACGTTAAGTGAAACCAAAATATTTCAATTGAATATTAAGTGAAATAATAAATGATTGGTGATGAATTTAAAAGTCTGCTTTTCAGCGAAAGAAAATATGAATAAAATCTTATGAGCACTCACGTATATTATATTTTGTGCTAAGAGAATTAAATATCATTCAGACTGAAAACAAGTGATTAGAGAGAGTTCGATAGTTTGCTTATAAATAATCATACAATTTACCAATTAGTACAAATATAATATTTAGTGATTGCCTGAATATAATTATTCATCTCACTAATTAAATTGAATGGCTTAAAAATCTTAAGCCAAGCTTGAAATGATTTTAGAAATTCACCAAATGCCTACGAGTTAGTGATTGCCTGAATATAATTATTCATCTCACTAATTAAATTGAATGGCTTGGAAATCTTAAGCCAAGCTTGAAATGATTTTAAAAATTCACCAAATGCCTATGAGACCTTTCAATGAATATTTAAGCATTGAAATAAAAAAAAGGGATTGATAATCCACTCCCAAGCACAAATTAAACGGCTCACCAATGATACATTTTCAAAGAGTACAATTATTTATGTGCACAACAAGTATTATTGTCATATGGGAATATATTAAGTGAGACTAAATCCATCCACTTAGTTTACCACCAAAATGAAGGTTAAGCCTATTGCTTTATATGTTAAAACGAAATGCTCAAGTCAAATATAAGTGAAATTTGAGACCAATACTTGACTCGTAATGGATTGGTAATGAATTTAAACCCGATTTTGAATAAAAATGGAACTTGATCTAGAGTTAAGGATAAATCCATATTGGATTTGAAGTCTTTTTATGTGAACAAATCATATTTAATATCAAATGAAGTAAAGATCTCAATTAAATATTAAATGATAAATGATTGATAGTAAATCTAAATGTCCAATTCCAAATTGAGAATAAAGTGTGCAAGAAATTTGGTGATTTTCTTATAAGCACAAATTCAATTAGGCAACTCATGATCATTCATGAATGTAGCCTTTAAAAGAACCATTTGGATCTTACATTTAAAGTCGAGTTCAAAGCACAAGAGATTCGTTGAGTGCTATTTTCAAACTAAAATGAAAATCAAATAAAATCCATAAGAGGTTTTCATTATAACTAAATAGCCTATTAGCAAGCATAATTGAGACTTCTTACTGAATAATCGACTTGTATTCAAAAGAAGCATGAATTCAAATAAGCTCGTTTAAAGGAAGTACAACAGCTTGTATGAGCGGATATCAAATTTTAATGTTGAATTTGTAAAGATCTAATAGGTCTTTATTGAGCATAAGCCAACCATTAAAATTTAGAAATTCTATGAATAAATAAAATGTAAGTAGATATACAATATTTTGAGTGCAAATATAAACATAATTCTATGATACAATGAATTCTTTGTATAGCACGACAACTAAATTAAATTCTCCAGAGTTATGGAGTTCTCTTCAATCCAAAAATTAATAAATTATATTCTAATTATGGTTTTTAAAATTAATGATTTCATTGATTAGATGAAACTTTCTAAGCTAAAAATACCTGCATGTGCTCAGACATGGAAATTTAGAGTGCAAATTTTAATGTCTGAAAAGGCTGCGCATGCTAAGTTGGAATTAAATGAAAATATAAAATTAATCTCATGACTTAGAAATAAAATTATTTGAATTATTAAAACCATGATACACTATGTTGAATGCTTAAATTTAGTGTTAGGGATCTTGCTTGTGAGTTTGGTTTGGTCTTAGGACCGGGTCCTCGTTAACAAAACCTAAAAATTCAATTACTATAAGAATTTCAGCTTATTGAAACATCTGGGAAGCTAATTCTGTCATGTAAGAGTAGATCTGATCCTTTATTATTAAACTAATAGAGTCGACAAGATCTAAAATAATAAATTAAATGATCAAGTAAACTCATAAACCCCGATGATGGCTGTGTTGAATAGAGATTTCAATCGAAGGGGATACTTACCATGAAAATTTGCTCGCAAGCTCAAATTAAATTAATCGAAATCAAGTGTCAATACAAACATAAAAATCGGACAAATCACTAACCTATTAATGGTTAAATAAAATTCAATCTTTAAAAACTTAAAGCAAAATCTAATTCAATCCACCTTGCACAACCGTTTGTTAAAGATGATAAATTAAGAAAACTCTTGCTCACAAAGGAGCTAATGTCAAATCAAATATATTTTTATATTTACTCTCAATCAATCTCATGCCAGTAAGGATGTGGCCCGTATCCTCTGACTAAGTAGCTTAGCTAGTATGCTCCACATATGATGTAGTTATGACCAGAGTCTTCTAATCAGGTGACTGCCGCCAAATGACACCATTATATTACGATCACAAGCTAGCTGTCTCCAATGGCTCACCTTGAGATGTGAATTATGGGATGGAAAAAGGCCTCTCACTAAGGTACTTAAGATTATCTCCTTAGATGAATATCACCCAGTATAAATTACTTAGGCAGCGCAACCATGGTCATTGATAAGGATTCTTTGGGTACCCCTCCTGACTTAGACTAGGGACCATAACCAGATGGGAAACCATGGGATCTAGATCGAGCGCGGAATCATTCTCTCAACCATCCACTTTAAGCTTAAAAGATGATAAATTTCATAAATCTAAACTCTAAATTACAAAATTCCACATCTTACTATTACACATCTAACGACCTTAATTGAAAGTTCTCTCTCATTGGGAGAGGTAATTAACTATGTTCTTTGCGCATAGGAAACCTAGAACCAGATCTAAAGTCCTCACAAAATAAGGGTGAAATCTCTGGGTAGTGTCTTATCTACTATTTCATCTGCCTTCTAAGAATTACACCGACACTTAAATCATACTCTCTTCATTTGCGAGAGGTGGGTGGACAATTTTTGGAGCTCCCAGATTTCTAGCGACTCCGCTGGGGATAGATTTCTCTTTCCATCTTTGGCAAGTCATATACGTGTTATAGTAGCAACAAAATATCTGAAAATTCAAAAAAAATGGTGATTTAAATGTGTAATAAATTGAAATTACTAATGTATGAGACTCTATGTCGAATGAATTATTCTGTAGAGTATATCTTTATTACACTACTATTTTATTCTGTAGTACCTCTGCATTTTGAAAGTATGGGGTGAAATAACAATTACTAATTACTAATCCTCATCTTTCACTTGTGCAGAATGGATCTACAAAGCACTCCTTTCACTATTCAGCCAGGGCATGGTGCAAACATCTACCTAACTAACCCCGTCATCAACACAGGAGATGTTGGAGCTACCATTAAATTTGGTAGCGTGGATTTCCCAGCTATTATAGTTGCAACTCCGAGTACCCACTGGTGCACGTCGAGACCATGGAGGGCCTCGGTTCTTGATGCTCCTACCTCATGCTCATCAACTAATTCAGTAACCAACCACTATTAAAGAGTTCTTCTGACAAAGAACTTCAGTATTTGAAAAACTGAGTCAATTTAAAGCCCCTGTGATGAAGCGATGGGCATCGTATCTCTAATGCCTCATGGTGCACTCCGAAACCTTTGTTCTGGAGGGGCATGATTGAGGCTTCTTCATCAGGAAGCAAATTAACTAGAAAGCAAAGAAGAAAAATAAATGTTGAGTTGAGGGCTCAGCAGATCCTACCTGAATGACCCAGTGAACAAACAATATTTCTGCCATAAGCGAGTATTTCTATCCATAACAACTTTATTGGTGAGGTGAAGCAGTCTTTCTGGACTCAACAATGTCAAGCTCCACCACCGTATAGGATACGACCTGAAATTTTGTCTGCTAGAATACACAATGTTCTTAAAGTGGCCAAGGAAAGAGGCTTAATAAAAATAAAATTTTAAAGGCTTGTGCTGATTGAAGATACTGAGATTCTACCAAGAAGGTTGTCATATATTATGGTAACTAGTCATCAAGTCAAGCATGCTTTACACGGTGAGCATCGGAGCATGACACTTGACCGCATGTTCAAGAATTCGTTGTCGAAAGGTCCCGAAAGGGTAAGCATATATAGAGGCCAAGGCCCCGCGATAAAATTCTGAAGAAAGAAAGAGGTGTGACATCTAATGCACATATTCAGAAATCCACCTCAAAAATAACTCATCAGAAATGGATACCTAAAAGAAGGGATATCACTGATAAAAGATTCTTTGGCAGATAGGCCTTTATGCTCTTTTGAGGGAATGGTTTCATCACCATTTCAGCTCATATAAGCTCAAATCCAACAAGTGAAATAGTAAATCGCTAGCACGGCATAAGCAAACTTCAACCTTTGAAAATGTGAAAGAAGTAAAGCGAAAGTATAGAAGCCGCACAAAACACTTTACCTTCCCTTCCATCACTTTTGAATCGGACAAGTGAAATAGCAAGTTGTATGCTGCATGAAATATCAGAATATAATAATAAAAGAAGGAGAAATTTTCATGCATGATTTAAGAACAAGAAGGACACTTTATAATACAACTTTGATAGCATTCAAACCTATAGTTACTTATAAACAAAGACATGATGGTCGACACCCTTGAGAATCCTCTCCTTGAGAATCCTCTAGGAGATCCCGTCATCAATCAGGTTCACCCTCGAGGATAAAGTTGACTATGATCGCGTCTGCCAATAGAAGAAATGTTTGTTCCTTACAATAAAGCATAGATCTATTGAAAGTGTCGATCAGAAATTCATGTGCAAGAAGAAGACGATGAACAAGACACTATGGAAGTAGAAGTTGTTTATATGATAAGACATATAGAAGAACTTTCTGCTCAGCATTATCAACAACATGAATCCAGTGAGCTTGAACCTGAATTCAATGCTTATGAAGGAGAGTCATCACAAAAGAGAGTAGATGATGGATCTTCAATCTCTACTGAAGAGGAAGAAGAAGAAGATCAAAATGACAAGGAAGTTATGGGAGTTGAAGCTGTTTATATGATTGAACTAGGAAATGATCAACCTGGCACACGCATTTACAATCGTGTTCATTTACAACAACTGTCCCTACAAGGAGAAGGACAGTCAAGTTCCTCTCTTGAAGATGAGCAGGGAGCAGAACAATAAAAGGAAATAGAGGAAGAAGAAGAGCCTCTATTGATTGACATCGTGGTGCTAGCTAGAGAGCAAAGACAAATGCAGCGTCAAATGGAAGCCAAAGATAAGAAAATTATATAGCTTTGTATCAAGATGAATGACATCATGGTACAAATGAATATCATGATGGATATATTGCAGAAGAATATCACATCAAATATAGCACATGTTTCATCTACTAATCAATAGGTAGCTAATAATACAACTTTTATACCACCAGTCACTCTGATACCTCAAGCTCCTATAGTATATGTTTTCCCTGAAAAGAGGAGTGAAGTTAATCAACTAGCTCTTCAACCTATAATTCAGAATGTGGTTAGTGCACCAGGAATAATAACAGATGCTCAACTAGAAATAATAATTAATGAAAAGATAAAGGGTTATAATATAGCTTGAGCGGTGAAAAGTGAGTAATGGTTTACAGGTTGAATTTGATCAAGTGTCATACCCAAAAGGTTACTCGGTACTAAAATTTAATATTTTTAGTGGGCATGGTAATCCAAATAACATCTAGCCCAATTCAAGGCTACTTGTGGTAACACAAAAGGAAATGATGCACAGCTTTTCTGCCAGTTCGTCAACAGCTTGACTTCAACTGCTTTCAAGTAGTACGCAGAACTGTCAAATGAATCAGTCAAAACCTTCACTGAGCTAAAGATAATGTTCGTGAAAAGGTTCGCCAATGCAACCGAGAAGATAACTATCGCTGACCTTGCCTTATTAAAAAGAGAAAATATGAGTCGGTGACAAAATTTGTAACTTGCTGGCGTAACCTAAGCATGAAATATGAATAATAATTGGAGGAAGAACATGCAATCTAACTGTTAATGGGCAATATAGATGATAAAATGGCACCATTTTTATGTATGACATCAATTACAACATTCCAGGACTTGCTCGATAGGGTGGTCAAATTTGAAAAGCTAAATCTCCCTAAGTCTAAAATCTATACAGATATATCAAAGAAAAATAAGCTTTCAGACTCAATAAGAAATGAAACTCTTGCTGCTTCCTATAGCTCAAGTGGTAAAAAATGAGTAATCTATAATGTTGATAAAGGAAAATAACTAATGTACAATGATGATAAAGGAAAGAAGCTTGTTCATCCTAATACACAGCCAAAATTGGTATTGTGAGGTAATGATAAACCTCGAACTTCTCTAAGTTGTTGAAGCGTCCAAAATAAGCAACAAGAGATATTAAGCGAATGCAGCCATCTCTTAAGGAAAAATGAACAAAAAATATTCCTTTAGAAGGGACAGTGTGGCTAAATTATTTTGACAAACAGTCAAAGCTGGTCTACAATTACCAGAAAGTAAAAGGCCTGAAGAAGCTGATCAAGTCAATAATCTAAATTATTGTCCCTATCATTGGGTGATTAGTCATCCTATTGAATATTGTTATGTCTTCAAATATTGGCTAGAAGGGAAGTATTAACGAGGTGAATTTATATTATCCGATATTGTTCTAGTCAACCCGAAAAGAGAATCTATAAGGACGATTACGTCCTCTTTCATATCATCCATTAAAGACAAAAAGAAAGAAAAATTAATTCAGATTGAAGAATGGGAAACAGTAGTCTCTAAGAAGACCATAAAAATGTTGAAGAAGCTGAAAGATGTCCCTAATGTTAAGTGGAAATCACCACTTGAACCTATATTGGACATAAAAGAAATGCCTAAACCAAGCATTTTAGCTTCCAGCAACAATTTGGTAGGGCTACTTCATCACCAGAGAGTAGTCTACTAAATGTAGGCCTCATAAGTCAAAGAAGCCAGCTAAGAAAAAAAGGACAAGAAGAGAACTATAATTCAAAATATTATTAACAATTTAGAGGAGTATCACCAGCCGACAAGAAAACCATTTAGGCATACAGACTTTATGCCTAAACACCATATTGTTAAATTTGATGAAGAAGATAATGGTGAATCTTGCCCAATAGGGACATGTCGAATTATTTATGTAATGTAGGATGTTCTTCAGCACAAGTCACTCCAAAATGATAAAGGTAGTCAAATAGACTCGACTAACCCATCAAAATTCTTATCAGGAAAATAAGAAGAGCCTAAGGAGTTAACATCTGAATTTTGGCTAATGACTCAATAAAAAGATAACAATTCAGATGAAGATTTATATTTTCCCAATGGAGAAGAGTCAAACTCGTCGATATCATCACGTATAAAATGTATGAAGTTGAAAAGTGAGTCTAGCCCTCTTGGTCAATCCTCCAGAATAAAAAGTGAATTTGAAGAAACTATTTCTTTAGAGGAATTTGAGTAAGACAAGGTGATTCAAGTTCAATTAAGAAGTGGTAAAGTCTTATCACCTTCATTAAAGAAGAAAATTTTAAATAAAGACAAAGGAAAATAAATTGAAGTCAACAAATATATCATTCCAAAAAATTCTAAAATAAAGCCTAAATCAAGTGAGAAGATAGACTATAATATTATCATATTTGAAAAAGATCCCTACACAATTAAGTGTGTATGAGGCTCTCTTAATGTCAAAAGACCTCCGAGAAACTTTGATACAAGCCCTCAAAGATCCGGAGAGTTATGAAGCTTACTTTGCCGCCATTGAGTGAGAGTGGCAGAATAGGAACTCTATTTTACAAATCTGATAAGTCTCAGCCTCACAATTTTAATCGGCCTACTCAACATGAAAATTCTGATGAGATAGTGCCAACACAAATACCAGTATACTATCCATGGAAATTGCGAAGAATAATGCATAAACTTAGAATTCATATTGGAAACATAGAACTCAAAACTTTAATAGGATGTGGAACCAAAGAAGTTCTCAAGCATCACGAAGAAGTGATAAGTTTATCACTAAAGATCTTGAGTTCATCCACAAATATCATCAAAATAAAGTTTGTTATAATATAATAGAAGCTAAGAATGAAAATAATAGTGACAAAGAAGATGATCTCGATGAAATTCTTCTTACAAATGATGAAGAAGTAGAAGTCAGGCCTGTGCCTGAAGAACTCGAAGATGGGGGACAAATAGCTACTATGGATGAACTCAAAAAAATCAACCTAGGAACTGAGGATGATTCCTATCTAACTTTCATCAATGCCCTTCTACCTGTTGAGAAAGTTGAAGAGCTAAAAGTGATACTTTGTGAATTCAGGGATTGGTTTGCTTGGATATATACTGAAATGTCAAGCTCATCCCCTGATGTAGCAGTTCATAAACTTTCCATTAAACCAGATGTGATGCTTATTAAGCAAACTCATAGGAGAATGAGATTGGAGGTTGAAGAATGGGTAATTGAGAAACTAAGAAGCTGATCGAAGCAAGCTTCATCCGGGAGGAGAGGTAAGTAGATTAGATATCCAACATTATCCCAGCTAGGAAGAAGAATGGCCAAATCCATGTCTGGATTGACTTTCGAGACCCAAATAAGGTGTGTCCAAAAGATGACTTTCCGCTTCCAATATCAGAACTACTAGTGGACAATACTTCCAACTATGACATGTTATTATTCATGGATGAATCATCGGGATATAATCAAGTCAAGATGGCTCCTGAAGATGAGAAGCATGCATCATTTAGGGCCTTTGGTATATATTACTGTCATGCTCTCTTGAAAAATCTGAGCTACCTACCAAAGAGCCATGATGCATATTTTGATGAGTGATTCACCGAGAGTGGAGTGTTATGCTGATGATTTGGTGGTGAAGAGCTTAAATCGTGAAAATCACTTTGAAGACTTGAGAATTCTATTGGAGAGAATAAAAAAATATGATCTCAAGATGAATCCTCTAAAATGTGCATTTGAGGCATCCTCTAGAAAATTCCTTAGGAATATTATACGTCATAGAGGAATTGAGATCAATCCTACTAAAATCAAGGCAATTGTGGAGATGCATCCACCGAAGAGTTTGCGTCAACTTTGTTCTTTATAAGGATAGCTTGCATTCATCCGACAATTTATATCAAACTTATCAGGATGATGTCAACCATTTGCAAAGTTGATGAAAAAGAGTGCTCCATTCAAATGGGACAAGGAGTGCTAAGAAGCCTTCAATAGCATTAAAATATACATGTTAAATCTACCAATCCTTGCAGCGCCTACTCCTAGGAAGCCCCTCATTCTATACACAGCTGTATTAAAAGAGTCCTTCAGAGCATTATTGGCATAACATAATGAAAAAATCAAATAGAATGCTCTTTACTATATCAATTAGAGGTTGATAGGAGTATAAATGAGATACTCTCTTATAGAGAAGTATTGTTTAGCATTGATCTTTACAGTCCAAAAGCTCTATCATTATATGTTATCTCATAAAATTACCCTCATCTCAAGGATCGATCCGCTGAAGTACTTAATGATAAGACTAGTGTTGACAGGTCACTTGGCAAGGTGGGCAGTATTGCTTTTATAATTTGATGTCACATATGTTCTGTAGAAAGCAGTAAAGGGAAAAATCTTAGTAGATTTTCTTGTGGAATCACCTCTTAATGATGATTTGCCTAATGAGCAAATTATGCTCATTCATGAAAGAGAAAAATCACAAATTTGGGAAATGTATTTTGATGGAGCCTCATCGATCAAACAAGTCTAACCCCTAAACCTCCCAAGGGCAAGAGCAGGAATCAGCATCATCTTCATAATACCAGAAGGAGGAATAATGAGACGATCATATGGGTTGATCGAGCCAAGAATAAATAATAAAGCTGAGTATGAAGCATTGGTAGCAGGTCTTGAAGAAGCTATTTTCATAGGTATTCAAAATTTGCATATTTTTGGCGATTCTCAGCTTATCATAAATCAAGTACTTGGCATTTATAAAATCAACAAGCTTGAGGTAACTTTTTACCACAAGCGAGTTCTTGAGCTTATGAAGAAAATACCAAATATCATACTAACATGAGTCTCTCGACTCGAAAATAGCAGAGTTGATTGTTTAGCAAAATTATCTAAGGAGATGTCAAGTATGAATGGTGATTATCTCATGATTAAGATATTTATTCGATGAGTTCTATAGTCAGCAAAGTAATTGCAAGTAGAGGGGTTATCAAATTCGACCCAGTAAGATGTGACTTAGGTTGCTCCTTATCCTCCCCAAAATCAACAAGAAGTTATACCAAAAAGCTAAGCATGACATTGCTTCAGAAAAGTAACGGGAAGCATTTATGGTAGAAGAGCCACATGATAGGAGGTGAGCCTTCATCGACTACTTAAAGAGGGCAAATTACCAAACAATAAATCAATGATAACTCAAATCGAGAAGAGAATGTTGTGATATACTTTCATCAATAATACTTTATATTGTAGATCCTTTGAACAAATGTGGCTACGATGCCAAAATACAGATGAAGCTAGCAAAGTGATGGTTGAAGTTCATGAAGAACTTTGTGGTGCATATCAGTCAGGTCCCAAGATGACAGTAAAGAATAAAAGGATGGGCTATTATTGTCCATCTATGGTGAGAGACTATATCAATCATGCCAAGAGGTGTCATGAATGTCAAGTACATGGGAATATAATCCACTAACCTCCAAATCCATTACACCCAATAATAGCATCCTGGCCATTTGAATGTTGAGGCACAGATGTAATTGGGCCGATTGATCCACCGAATACACCGCTTCATCCTAAGAATGAATGATTATTTCTCTAAGTTGGCTAAAGCTACCCCATTTAAAGAAGTTAATGTTGATCAAATGATCAACTTCTTTATGCATAATATGGTCTATAGATTTGGAGTGTCGCGCCGAATAATTTTTGATAATGACACAGCTTTCAAAAGTATAAAGATTTATAGATTTGTTGAGCAACACAAAATTGATTAGCGATATTCAATATATAATCCAAGGAAAAATGGTTTGGCAGAAGCTTTCAACAAGACTTTGGTCAAATTGCTCAAGAAGATCCTCACTAAAAATAAAAGAGAATGGCATATTATTGACCTCATTTTAGAATGAACTCTCAACCCCTCCATCTTAGACATAGGACTTCTCTTAGACACTAAGAGTCTCCTTAGTCATAAGACACTTCTAGTGATTAGGTGGATACTCAACCTAACCCTAGAGACTTAGAAGAGTTAGCCATAGGAATAGGTCATGCCTTAGGGGTGTTAGGAAAACTTGCCTACCCTATAGCTTAAACCAACTCCTCACTTCCTTCTTTCAAGTCAAACTCCAAAATCAAATCAAAATCAAATTCAAATCAACTTCAAACTCAAATCAATTCCAACTTAATTGATTTTCTCAAATTCAAACCAATTCTAAATCCAAATCAACTTCAATTCCAAATCAAACCTCAAATCAATTCTAACTTAATTGATTTTCTCAAATCGTAAATCAATTCCAATAAATTTTCTCAAATCATGAATCAATTCCAAATGATTGAAACCCATGATTGAATTCCAAATTCAAAAAATCCTTCCTAAATCACTTTGATTTCATCTTATAGACTTAGTTAAAATCAAATTCAAAATCAATTCAAATTCAAAATATTTTCTTACAACCTATTTATATTCTCATTTATATTCACAAATATAAATAAAATATAAATTCAAATATCCAAAAATCAATTCAAAACTCAAACCCAAATTCAAGCAAAACCCAATGTAAGCCTTCAAGTCAAAATCTTGAACTTAGCCAAATCAAATTCAAATCAAGTCAAACCCTTGATTTTTCTTCATGATTCAATCAATCCTACAATCATGGATCTAAATATAAATACAAACTTCAATCATCAATCTAAAAATCAATTCAAAACTCAAACTCAATCAAAATCCAACCTAAGCCTTCAAGTCAAAATCTTAAACTTAGCCAAATCAATTTCAAATCAAGCCAAACCCTTGATTTTTCTTCATGATTCAATCAATCCTTCAATCATGAATCTAAATATAAACATAAACTTCAACCACCAAATCAAAACTAAATTAAGAAAAAAAATCAAACCCAAGTCAAACTCATGTTCACCCTTTGAACTTGAAATTGTCAAATGGATCAAAACCCATTTGACTTCAAACCACTTGCAAATTGATTTATATTTCAATCATAAGTCCATATGTGAGTTCAATCAAACTCAAATCAAGCTTTAACCAAGCCATTTGACCTACTTAGGCTCACTTGACCCAAAGTGACCTAAAGTACCCATTTTGAGCCAAATTCTAATCCTACCCAAATTGGATTGAACTAAACCCAACTAAGCCTCACATTGTAAGCAATAATCATCATGAGATGATCAATCACTCAAATTAGGTCAAACCAAGTCAAACCTAAGGGTTGACCAAGTCAACACTTAGCCAAAATAAAACTTAAACTAGTCAAAATCCACCATAGGCCAAATTGATTGAAACCACTGATCAAAACTCATTCATGATCAATGTTTGAACTTGATCAAGTCATCATTTGAGCCTAACCCAATTTGACCCAAGTTGACCCAACTTGACCTAAAAGTCAAAATGTGTCAAAACTTGATCTAAGCCAAATTGATTGAAACCAATGGGTCAAGTTTTCATTCCAAATCTTGTTGAACTTGAAGCCTCCAATTAGCCAACTAGACCCAACCTGCCCAATTGACCTTGAACCCTTGACCTAAAGGTCAAATTGAGCCGAAATCAAATATAAACCAAATTGATTGAAAAGATACCAATCCATTTCAAATGATCAACCAAACATAAACCCATGACCCAAATAAGTCAAATGGGTCAAATAATGAATGGTCAAATTGGTCAACTTGACCCATTTGACCTAAATGAAATCAAATGAACCAAATTCAAATATAAATCAAATTTAACCAAACTAATGATGCCAAAACATTTCAATTGGTCATATGAACTTGACCAATTGACCCAATTTGACCAATTGGTCAACTTGAAGTTGACCACCATTTTGACCTAAATGGGTCAACATGAGCCAAATCATATCAAACCAACTCCAAATTCATTGAAACTAACCCATTTTCAATCATACCAAACATATTCAAAATGAAATCCAAGACAAATGACCATTTTACCCCTAGGCCATAGGGTAACCTAAAATTAAAACCACTTGGAATTTGATCAATTCCTTTTCATGGACACTTGGCATCCTCTTAGGGACCAAATGGTCACTAATGGACATGGTGCACATGACCCAATGGGTTTGGGTTGACCCTAACCTAACCCTATGGACCCCACATGAGAATCCTTCCTCCACACAATTAAAGCACATAGCAGCTTCACGACTCCACTCCACACTCAAAATCAAACCATGTGCAAGTCCTAACAGCCTAATGAACCCAGTAAAGCTCTTCATGGCCATCTGATTCACCTAGGGGGAGATATACTCCCCCTAATTCCACTATAATTCACATCACACACACTTGATTGAGCTAAGGGAACTCAGAGTAAGCACCCTAAGGTTTCTCCAAGCTTCCTCAGCCCATTTCCATTTTTTTTCAAGTTAAAAATAGGGAGCTCCACCACTTTTCATCTCACTCAATACTTCATATCAAGCCAATTCCTCTTGCAAGCATGAGGACTCAATTGAACTTGCAAGCTTAATCCAAGTTCTCAAGGAAAGGGGAGTGGGACTTGATCAAGGCAAGGATTTGAAGGTGAGCTTGGTCCATAGGAGATCTACTCAACCCAGGCACTTTTGAGCTTTGTCTTCACTAGCGCTACCTCATCATTGAGTGCCGGTGATAGCCTCAGAGGTATGCCTTCAACCCGAGCTTAAAGTAGACATGGTGTGGTCCTTTATGAATTAAATTCTCACCTCATGAGAATTCGACTGTTAGATCTTCTCTCCATTACTCCTAGATGGTGTGGGTAAATTTTGAGTTCAATTCGAGCTCAATCGGGCTCGGATCATGCCATGGAAGGTGGATAGTTCCCCTTTCCCGCGGGGAAACTCAGTGATGGATCATGGGCCATCCATCCGCACATTTTGGATGGACGGCCATGATCAAGACGCATCAATATATGATTTATCCCCTTAATACCATGGCTTTATCTCGACCATCCGATCTTAGATCGGACGGTGAGAGAAAGCGATGCGCCCACGATGGACAACTTAAGTGGCCTCTCCCATCATGCCACATGGAAAGTGCAGCGTCCATGGCCGGCGATAATCACTTAATTATTTAATTATTAATAATCATGGAAACTTCATAATTACATAACTAATTCTAGAAAACTCATAAAAATATAAGGTAAAATGCATTGTAAAGATAATTCAGAGGAAATATTCTAAAATTATTTTCAATGGGTTTTAAATAGTGTATTTTCCTTAATTAGGATTTTATTGAAAACTTAATAACCCTAATTACTCCCTAATTATCCCACTGATTAATTTCAAACTTCTCATGTGCATTAAGGGGGTTGACTTCTACCTCCCTTAATTTTCTTGGGATTTATTGATGGGTTAATTAAGGAGATCAATTAATGAATCTTTAATTACTCTCTTTATATAATTAAGGGTAATTAAGCATATAAATATTGGCTTAATCCTTTTATTAAGTTAATAAAGCCTTGCTTAAGTAGAGAAGAGGTTTATGGAATGGATTTAGAGAATTTTACCTAATCCATTCCCTAAACCCCTTTCCTTCCTTAATCCAAACTTAATTAAGGTTTAATCCCCTAATCACTTGCTTAATTAATTTGATTTTAAAATCAAAACATTCTAGAACTTAATCAATCCTTCTTGGGTAGGTGCTTAATGGTTCAATAACCTAAGTAGCTTAAGGAAATCAAAATCCAACCCACATGTGTGGGAAGGCTTATGAAAGTACTTAAATTAAACCCTTTAACTTAATTAATCACTAATTGTGAGCCAATTGCATTAGGCCCTTTCTTTTCCTAGGTGCTGATTTAAATTCTTGTATGGTTTATGTCATACATTGGCTCATAATTATTTGATTAAATATGCTAAAGAGGTATAGGAAAGAGGTAATTAGCACACTTAATTTCACCTTAACCTAACCAAAGCATAAAATTGATCTAATTACCTAAAAAATGAACTTAAATAACTCACACATGGGGGAATGGGTTAGGACCAACAAACTCATCTCACATTTCTCAAATTAAAATCAAACTCAAACAAAATCTAAACTCTCCTTAAAATAAATTTGATTTACTTTAAATCATCTTATTCATAGGATTATCTTTAGGAATTAATTAGGGTGGATAAACTTACATTACTTTCATCACTTTATTTCTTTTCTAACATGCTAAATGTGTATTCCATATGAAAATCATGCATGCATATTTTTTGAAAATTAAATTAAAAATGAAATGTTTCCTTTATGTCAAATTGCATGTTTTGGCTATAGTAATAATATGAATGGCTATTATCACTATTAAATTCAAAATTATTTTCAATATTTATAAATTCAATATCAAAACTGAAAGGTGTGCTACTTATAATTATTTATAAGCTTGCATGTGAGTATAAATATAAAGATGTGCATAGTGTGGCTTTCCTTCCCTTTTAGCATAGTTTTGAATAGGATTTAGTAAAGTGTATAGTTCATTTGAAAAAAATGCAACACTTGCTTAAATCCATTCCTATTCATTCCTATGTTATCAATTAAGAAGGACATCCACACTTACACATATAAACTAAATAATCAAACAAACATAAATTTTTGCATCTTTCTTTTTCCATTCATTTCTTTTGTACATGCATATGTATTTAAGGAAAGTGGTATGTTAGTCTGGACAACCCTGAGATTGCGAGGCTTTAAGTAGGTCTTGTACCTTACACCCCTGGTGCTAATAATGGTGTCGTACTCATGCCTTTCATACATATAAATGTGCATGTGAAAAATAGATAAAAGAATCCCTCTTTTTTACTTAATGAAAATCATGCATCATGAAGTATCCAAAATTTCTTAAGTAATATCACTTAGCATTCATTATGAAAGTATGCTAAACATCTTCATTCGTATGTATAGATATGCTTAGGACTCATCCATATGCATATTATACATGTTGGGAAAGAAATAAAGTGTTGTGTATTTTGGGATATTAATTTACTTTACTTAATCTTAAAATGTCTTTCTTTTTGGATAGGTTTGTTTACAAAATCTAAACATAGGATTAATTAAAACACATAATAAAATATTCACTAAATAAAAATCAAACATGAATCTACTTTAAAAATTACTTAAGATAGGAAAGGAAAGAGAAGTTCTTTTCTCTTTTCCCTCTCTTTACAACTTAGTAATTAATTGTAGGTCCATTCAAACCTAAACAAATAATCAAATAAAAATCAACTAAATCAATTAAACAACTTAAATGAAACCACCCTCTAAGTTGAACTTTTCACACTTAGGAAATTTAAACCTTAAAGCCTAGCTAAGCATACCACACAAACATTTTAAAGCACACACATTAAACTAAGTCACCATTTCTAGCTTTAAGGTTAGGGCGGTGCATGATTTGATGTTTTACTTTTATTTTGTGATGTAATATTTTAGTCTGGATGTTAGGATGTATGTGCGTAGACTGAATGGTTGAATGATTTAGTCTATTCATTGTCTTCTATAGGGGATTGTGCTTAAGGAGTGTTGTAATAAAATATAAAATTATTTTTTTTATGCGTTGCTTATACCCTAAGCATAATCCAAAATAGGTTAACTTGAGTTACCCATGTGTGGGGTGCTAACTCCAATTTATTCATATACATGCTTGGGATTGTGTGGTTTGTTTAGCTAATTTCTGTTTTATAGGTTTTAGATAGATTTCCTTTTTCCCATTTTCATGTAATTTTATAATTAAGATTTGTAATGATTGTTATAGGGGATTAGGATGAATATTGGTTATAAGATTATGTCTTATATACCAGGTGAAGCCTTTTAATCACCAAGAAAAAAGAAGAAAGAAGAACAGAAAAAAGAAGAAATAAAAAATGAAGAATAAAGAATGAAGACCCCCCATAACATTGAATTCCTTCTTGATTGTAATTTATTCATTTGTAATCCGGGTTGTATAAGGGTGAGCTCTACAATTTATTTTTTTGGGTTTGTGGAGAGACCATAAATGACCTCTTATTTTTTGTGCTAGCTTTATAAATTGTTTGTTGTTTAGCTTGTGCATTAAGATGACATCTTTTCTTAGTTTCTTCCTTACTTTGATGTATGGCTTGGATGATGATTAGGCTCTTAGAAAATAAATTTTCTATCCAACTAATCAATTCAAACTAAAAATAAATAACTCATAACCCCACCTAAAGCTTAGGTTATAAATAAGATAAAAGAATTAGCAACTCCTTAGCTGGATATTATATTTTCTTTTTCACATCATGCATAAAAAAGCATATTATTTCATTCTTGATCTGGAGGGCTTCCACCTTTGCCAAAGAACTTGGCTTGGCCTATGAGAGCTATAATGAAAATACACCTCCTTATCTTATTGATTTTGGCCCATAATCTAATTTCTCATGCATTAAGCATATGAATCCTAAAGCCTGTGTCAAATTGATTGTCCAAAATAAAAATAAAATGTAACAAAATTTGTATTAGATTTAAGACATTAACTCATGCCCTACATGATCTAGTCTCTTAGGGAGTGTGTTTAAGGATTTAGTCTCTTTCTAAATAAATAACAACTTAGCTATCTTGCAAAAGCATTTGACTTACCTACATATTTTAAAATCATAGGAAAAGTTAGTTGGCGGCCACCCCCAGGTGGTTGTAAGTCCAACAGTCGGGTGGTTTATCCTCTCTTGTGGAGGTAAACCAAATACCTATTTTCACCTTAGATTTAGATCATGCTTTTGGCCCTCGCCACTTCCCTTTGTGGGCTATGAGCATAAATCCTCACCTCTTAGGTATTTTTGTGACTTTGTATAATGGAATTATAAGTCCTAGCATTCTAATAAAAAAATTCAACTCAAATAAATTAATTCAATTTAAAAAATGTAAAGCCCAATCATATGGTAGTTTGGGATGCTTATTAGGCTTTGTAGTATCTTAAGCATCCCCTACTCGTTTGCATTTTGCTTCGATAAGAACTCCCTCCTCTTGATTAATCCCCTTTACTTTCTAAAAATAAACCAATCGATTGATAACCCTACCTTTCCGAAATCTTTGGAGACAATGATCATTTAGCTTAATCGAGAGTATTCCTAAGGAACCCTGTTCCTTAGGATATAATTAACTATGGGGCTTGCCCCTGTAGAGAACTTAACAAACTCGATTTAAAATAAATCCTACTTTACTTTTTCATATAAAGTAGGGGAAGAATCGCTAGTACATTCTGAAGACTCATAGTCCTTAGGAGTCCTTATTGAGGTGATTAGGTTCATTGTAAAGTGGTGATTTTTATCTTTCGAGATAGTACACCTCTCCTCAATGTTGTACCCGATCACCCTAATAAGAACATCTATGGATTTGTGTAGCATCCCAACAAGGTATTATGTATATTTTTATTTTCATTTATCCTCTTTACCTAAAAGGGGATAGATGAAGGTAAATATATATATATATATATATATATATATATATATATATATATATATATATATATATATATATATATATATATATATATATATATATTTGATAAAAGTATTATGATGGGACTACCTAAGATGTCAACTAAAGCCACTATTCATTAGTTGGGTGGTCCTTCCACTTGAAGTTGAGTTGCCTTCACTTCGAGTAGCCATCTAATACAATCTAACTGACGATCAAAATGCTTATTTGAGAATAGAGGAACTCATCATACTTGATGAAATTAGATTGCAAGCTCATCAAAATTTAGAAGTTTATCAAGCAAAGATGTCTAGGGATTTTGACCATACGATGTGGCCTCGAACATTCCAAAAAGGAGAATTAGTCTTAGTGTTGAGAAGACTAATTATTCCTAATCAAAAATTTGGTGGAAAATTTGAGCCTATGAGGGCATAACTTATTGACCTAAAGTGAAAGACCGCCGTTAATGGTCGATGAAAAGTATTATACATGATAAATATATTCGAGTGCAGACAAATCCCCACAAGATAAGGGGCATTTTTTAGTATATTTATTTGGGTTGACGTATCCAGATCCCTAAATAAATATACTTACTCAATATGAGAAAAAAATTGTGAAAATTCCCCTATTACACAGGAGCATTTTTAGATTGTTATACATAGATGAAATCAATGTTACATGTTAAAATCCTCTTAAGATCAAATATATCAACTCAAATATTGATATATTTTCTTAAATTAATTTAGAGCTCTTTCAAAGTGCTTTAGAATTTCCCTTGTGAAATAGAGGGCCTTCTTGTATATATATTTAGGTTGACATGGAGCTTTAGGCCGAGATCCCTGAATATATCCATAATTATTATTATTAAAGTTACAGGCTCTTGCAAGGAACAAAAAGAATCTATTTCTATTCATGAAAAGATAGCCCTAAATATTAAAAGTTTATCTCCCGTCTTTGTCAAATTCTGAAGAGCAAGTTTGAAGAACTCCCAATTTCAGAAGCTTCAATCAATTAAGTTGGAAAAATATCAACCTCTATATTTTCAAGTTTAGGACACGGATGGGTTCTAAAGGTTTCAATAAGCCCAAATGGCCTAATTTAAGCTCCTCACTATAAGTCGAAAAGGTGGTGAAAGAGCCTTATTGTCATGACCAAATCACAAGCCATCATAGCAATAGACTCTTTAAAGGTCGAACTCAATAAGCATAAATGGAGAGTTGTTGGCTCTCACTCAAAAGGTAAGAAAAGGCGTGAAAAGCCCGTGGTCGATGATGATAGTTGTTCAATCTCTAGATCGAGCAATGATTACAAATCAAGAGATCTTTCTACGCCGATGACCAGATAATCTGAGAAAACTCTCAATTCAGAGCTGCCTCAGATCAATCTTTATATTGCATGCAGGGTGATATTTTAATTTATTCTTAAATTATCTGATCAAGCACAAAGCACAAATCAAAGCCAATCTCTTAATCAAGTTTATCAAGCTTAAAGCTAGGATAGAAGGAATGCCAAATCTCAAATCAAACAAACCAATTCCTCCATCAAACCCGATCAAGCATGAAGTTAGGGTATGAGGAAATTCAAATCTAACTAACACAAGAGAAAGAGATCTTCAACAAATCCATTGAAGCAAATAATAGATGGTGGAAGAGCTCTTATCCATCTAACAAGTCGATCCTAACAAATCAGTCAATCCCGTCATTTAGCATGTGCAAAATAAGGCGTTGTGTTAATGACATTTCCAATCAAAGCTTCATAAGCTATTGAAATTGAAAAGGAAGTGATCCAAGATCTGTGGTCAGTTTAAAGAATCAACTAGTTTTCAACAAACATGACTCGCTATATGCGCGAATCATATTTTTTGGGGGCATTTATTGACCCTCATTCACTCAACCTGCATAGACTCTCTCCGTTCAGTTTTCCTCCCCTCTTTGATTCATCTCCCACAACTGTTCCTCTCTTTTCTCTAAATCGCACGTGCCCGATCCTCCCTCAAAAACTGAATGGAGCCCCTCTCATTTGCAAGAAGAAACCACAAGCAATACGCAAGAAATCCCTCTTCCCTCATTCTTCTCCACCAAAAACCGTAAGCATCCCATCCCTTTCTCTCCTTCTCTTGTCCGTTGCAATCTTCTCCCTCCCGCTTTCTTTCTCTCTGGATTCGTTCGACCAAAGGTAACTCTCTCCCATGATCCTCTGATTAACCCACAACACCTGCTCGACCTCCCGTCCGACCTGTCTGTTCCTGCCTCCCAGTCGTACAAGCCAAGTAGCTGGCATCGAGCCAGCCACAGCCACCGATCTTGACCTCCTCTCCATTCGACAGATCCTGATCCCTCCCTTCTCTCTCGTATGAATCTGTTCTCGTCCGTCCAAACAGTAGCTGAAGAAATGAACCCCTCCTTCCACTCTCGTTTTTCCCTTGGTTCGAAGCCCATGCAGCTAGCTGAAGCCACACAAACCGAGCCTTCCTCTCTCTCTCTCTCTCTCTCTCTCTCTCTCTCTGAATTCATAGAAAAAAAATGTGAGATAAGAAAAAAAGAAGAGATATTTCATATTATCTCGTCGATTGCGTTGTTGCCTCGCATCAATGCAAATGTATAAAATGTGTGAGAATGTGAATGTGGATATATATCTTTTTGCGGGTTTTTCAAGTATGATAAATGATAGTGGTGCGAAAAGATTTGTGGTGTCAGTGACATTATTTCATTCGATAATTGAGTAACCAAAACTATTAGATGTGGCATTTATATCAAAATCTTCTTAATTTTCATGACTTAGAAAATAATAAAAAAAGAGCAGGAAAAAGAAATAATCAAAGAGCTTAAATAGAATTAAATAAAAGACTTAAATCAAATCTTTTGTTATAACAAACTAAAATGTGAAGTTATAGATGCATAAAATAAATACGAGTGCACATATTAAATTTAAAAAGAGAACCTATAGGAATATAACTAAATGGACATTTGAATAATCCCATTTAACGTTAAGGGAAACCAAAAGATTTTAATTGAATATTGTGTGAAATAACAAATGATTGGTGATGAATTTAAAAGTCTGTTTTTCAGCAAAAGAAAATATGAATAAAATCTTATGAGCGCTCAGATATATTATATTTTGTGCTAAGAGAATTAAATATCATTCAGACTGAAAATAAGTATTTATAGGGAGTTCGATAGTTTGCTTATAAACACAACCATACAACTTACCAATGAGCACAATATAACCTTTAGTTGTTGCCTGAATATAATTATTCATCTCACTAATTAAATTGAATGGCTTAGAAATCTTAAGCCAAGCTTGAAATGATTTTAGAAATTCACTAAATGCCTACGAGACCTTTCAATGAACATTTAAGCATTGAAATAAAAAATGGGGATTGATAATCCACTTGCAAGCACGAATTAAACGGCTCGCCAATGATACATTTTCAAAGAGTACAATTATTTATGTGCACAACAAGTATTATTGTCATATGGGAATATATTAAGTGAGAGTAAATCCATTCACTTAGTTTACCACCAAAATGAAGGTTGAGCCTATTGCTTTAAATGTTAAAACGAAATGCTCAAGTCAAATATAAGTGAAATTTGAGACCAGTACTTCACTCGTAATGGATTGGTAATGAATTTAAACCCGATTTTTGAATAAAAATGGAACTTGATATGGAGTTAAGAATAAATCCATATTAGATTTGAAGTCTTTTTATGTGAACAAATCATATTTAATATCAAATGAAGTAAAGATCTCAATTGAATATTAAATGACAAATGATTGGTGGTAAATCTAAATGTCCAACTCCAAATTAAGACTAAAGTGTGAAAGAAATTTGGTGGATTTTTTATAAGCACAAATTCAATTAGGCAACTCATGGTCATTCATGAATGTAGCCTTTAAAAGAACCATTCGAAGCACAAGAGATTCACTGAGTACTATTTTCAAACTAAAATGAAAATCAATTAAAATCAATAAGAGATTTTCACTATAACTAAATAGCCTATTAGCAAGCATAATTGAGACTTCTTATTGAATAATCAACTTGTATTCAAAAGAAGCTTGAATTCAAATAAGCTCGCTTAGAGGAAGTACAACAGCTTGTGTGAACTGATATCAAATTTGAATGTTGAATTTGTAAAGATCTAACAGGTCTTTAATGAGCATAAGCCAACCATTAAAATTTAAAAATTCTATGAATAAATAAAATGCAAGTAGATATACAATATTTTGAGTGCAAATATAAACATAATTCTATGATACAATATGTCACTGGATCTGTAATTCTTCGTATAAGCAAATGAGATATTTATTTTTGGTTGTGTTGTGTTTGTATATGTGAGGGGACACCATATAGATCTAAGAATGTACTTATTGAAGTGATCGGGTATGACATTAAGAAATAGTGTAATATCTCGAGGGATAGAAGTCACTACCTATAATCAATCTCAATAAGGACTCTAAGGCATGATGGGTCTTCATATACTTTTCCTACTTTGCATGAAAAAGTAAAGCATGTTTATTTAAATGTTCTAAGTTCCTTTAGAGGGCTCCATAGTTAATTACATCTTAAGAAAAGTGAATCCCTTAAGAATACTCACATTTAAATTAGGCGATTGTTGTCTCTAAAGAATTCAAAGATAGGACTATCAATAAATTGGTTATATGGATGGATCAAAAGGGGAGAGTTATTATCAAAATAAAAGGAGATGAGTAGGGAGTGCTCATGATACTAGGAAACCTAGTGAGCACTCCAATCTATCCTATGGTTGGGCTTTATATTTGAAATTGAGATTTATTTATTTGAGTTGAAATTAGAAATCTAGACTTATAATTTCATAATACAAGATTATGAAAATGCCAGAGATGAGGATTTATGCTTGTAGCCCGCAAAGGGAAACAGTAACCTCAGATCCTAAATCTAGGGAGCTTTGGCAAGGGCCAAAGCACGACCTAAATCTAAGGAAAAAGTGGATATATGATTTATCTCCATAAGAGAGGGTAAACCACCCAACTGCTGGACTTATCACCGCCTGGAGTGGCAGGCAGCTAAATCCTCCTACATTTTAAAACCATATGGTCAAGTCATATGCTTTACAAGATGGTTAGGCTGTTATTATTTAGAAAAGAAACTAAGTCCTTAAACTCCCAGAGACTAGAGTATGAGGTATGAATAATGACTTAATCAAATTTTTTTATCAAATTTTATTTAATTTGGGACTCTTTATTTTGACATAGGCTATAGGATTTTGTATGCCTAAATGCATGAGAAGTTGATTATGTGTCAAATCAAAAGAGAAAGAAGTGTTCTTCCATCATAGGCTCTTAAAGGTTAAGCCCATTTTTATCTGGCAAAGATGGAAGCCCTCTCTTAATAAGAGTGAAATAAGATGATTATGCATGATATTAAATATACAACATCCAGCTAAGGGGTTATAAAATATTTTATTATCTTGATTTAATGTCTAGGCTTTTACATGAGATTATGAGTTATTTTAGAGATTTAGTTATGATTTATTAGTTTAGGTAGAAAGATTAATTTTTTATTCTATGAGCCTAATCGCATCCAGGCCATACAATCACCAATCATAAATAAACTATGGAAGATGCATGCTTTTTCTAATGCACAAGTTAAGCAAAACATCAAATAATTTTATAAAGTTATTGCAAAAGAATAAGAGGCTGATGCAATTGAATGTCGTCGTATAACCCTAAAAAAAATGTGGGTAGCCGAGCTCTACCCTTATACATCCCGGCATAATGAAAGAATAATTATAATTACAAATGATGAATGTTATGAGGTTCTTCATTCTTCATTCTTTCTTCTTTCTTCTTTTATTTCTTCATTTGATTTGCTCCATTTCTTTCTTCCTTCTACCTTGATTTGGATATGCTTGCTCCAAAGGCATCACATGGTACATAAGACTTGGTCTCATAACCAATACTCATCCTAATCCCCTATAACACTCATCCTAATCCTAATGCAAAATTACATTAAAAAGAATGAAAGTAAATCTAGTTATACCTGTAAAATAAATGTTAGTTAGACACGCCATATAACCTAAGTAGTTATATGAATAATTTAGACTTAGCACCCCACACATGGTTAACCAAGCACATCTGTCCTAACTTGGGTTATGCTTAGGGCAACAGATATAAAAAAGCATTTATATTTTATTATACGCTTAAGCACTACGCAGAAAACATCATTAGGTTAATATCGGCCTAACATCCAGAGTACGCACATACACCCTAACATTCAGTCTAAAATAATATATCACAAAACAAGCATACATCAAACGATACACCGCCCTAATATAAAGCTAGAAATAGTGACTTAGTCTAATGTGTGTGAATTAAAGCTTGGGTGGTATGTCTTAACTAGGCTTTAGAGTTATAATTTGCTAAGTGTGAGGGATTTAATTTATAAAGGAGTTGATTTCTCTTTAAGTAATTTAATTGATTTGAATATTTTTACATAGTATTTTTCTTTGTTTCATATGGCCTACACTTAATCAACTAAGTGTTATAAAAAGAAGAAAGAGAGAGAACGCCCTTTCATCCCTACCTGATCACTTCTAAAGAAAGTTAATTAATCCATTTCCTTTAGTGAATGACTTATTACATGTTTTGATTAACCCTAAGTTTAAGTTCACCCTAAATGACTTTATTCAACAAGAATGGCAACTTAAGATTAATTAGAATGAATTACTATCATATAACACATGTTCATTCATTTCTTTCCATCATATACATCATGCATATGATTAAACCCTAAGCATAGCTATACATTCAATTTATGTCTTAGCACACTTAAATGATGAATGCAAAGAAATGTATTTTTAATAGAAAAAGAGGGATTTTTCATCCATTAGTTAGATGCACATTCACATGTATAAAAGTTTTAAAGTAGCCGCCATTATTTTGCACTTGAAAGTACAAGACCTACTTAGGGCTACTTAAAGCCTCGCAGTCTCGAGGTGTCCAAACTAATATACCACTTTTCTTAGATACATGTAGATATATAAGCAACTATAAGGATAGGAAAACTCATGCAAAAGTTGTATTTTTGATTTATTTGATTTATGATTTTTATTCATTGGCCACATCATATATGCATATGTATAAGATTTTTAAGTGAGTACGGCGCCATTATTTTCTGCACCAGGTGCGTAAGATATATGACCTACTTAGGGCTACTTAAAGCCTCGCAGCCCCGGGGTGTCCAGACTAATATACCACTTTTCTCAGATACATACGAATGTACAAAAATAACAACAGGAATAAGAAGTCATGCAAGAGGTCACATTTGATTTGATTACATGATTTATATATGTGATATGAAATTCTTCCTAAATCTTAACATGAAGATGCATAGGAGTATATCTAGGCAAATGTCGTGTTCTTTTCAAATGAACTATACATTCGTAAATCCTATGTGAATCCATATAAGATAAGGAAAGAAAACTTCATATTGCATATCTTATATTATCATTACATACAAACTTATAGATATTTGTAATTAACATCACTTCACATATTATACTTGATTTATGTTTTTTTTTTTTTAAAATAGCTTTTGATTTAATAGTAATAATAGTCACAACTATTTTTAATTTAAGTCAACACATGCAATTTGACATAGAAGAAATCATTTCATTTAATTAGTTTTAAAAGAAATGAATGCATGATTTCACATGGCAAGCAATATTTAGCATGATTGAAAATAAATAAAGGAATATAAGCACATGATCTCATTCATCCCAATTAATTCCTAAGGACAATCACATTAAATATGGCTACTTAAAATAAACCAAAATCCTTTAAAGATATTTTTTAACTTTGAGTTTGATTTGATTTAGGAAATATGAAAGAGGTTGCTAATTCTAATCCAATTCCCAATGTGTGAATTAATTTGGTTTAATGAAGAATATTTAGGTTGATTTTATATTTTAATTAGGTTAAGGAATGAATTAAGCGAACTAATTAACCCTTATCTATATCACCTTAACTTAATTAACTAATTAATAATAATTCAATATGATATATAATCACATGAAAAGTAAATTTGCAATGTTCCTAAAAAAGAAAAGGGGCCTAATGCAATTGGCTTATGATTAATAGTTAATTAGGCTTAAAGGATCTCACTTAACTACTTTTATGATTTTCTCACACATGTGAGCTAACCATAATTTCATTATCTCTCACATTGGTTATTGAATACTCAAAGAGCTACCCAAGATCAATTAAAGTTTTTTAGGTGTGAAGTGGATTTTAGATTGAGTTAAATCAAGCTTATTAATTAGTTGATTGAATTCTTTGACTATATTTTGACTAGGATGATGGAATTAATTTAGGGAGAGGGATCAAATCAATCTTTAATCCCTAAATCATTTCAAACATTCAATTAGGCTCTAATTTTTGTCTTGGAAATTAATTAATTAATTAAACAATTAATTACCTCATTAATCATCAAAAGTGAAGAAAATCTAGAAAATGAATTAGGAAAAATATCCCAATCACACTCCCTAAGTTTCCTTACTTTCCAGAAAAGTAATTAGACTTAAATAATTAATTAGACTATTGTTCATTCACTAATTATCATTAATTAAATTAAGAGAGTGATTAAGGCTTAATCAATTGATTTTTCTAATTGAGCAACCAATAAAATCCCAGAAAAATAGGGAGGCAAAGGTCATGCCACTAGACATCCACAAAAAATTTGAGATTAATTGGATGCTTAACTAAAGGGTAATTAAGCTAATTAGATTTCTAATTAAACATTAATTAAGCCAAAATCACTACTCAAAATCAATTAATAATAATTTTCTTAGATTCTACTCTAAATAGCTTTAAAATGAGCTAAAGTTTACATTTTTTGGATTTTTTTTACAATTAGTTATGAATTTAGAAGTTTCAGTCTTAAAAATTAATTAAAATAACTTAATTAAAGCCTTTAATCCCATCAAGCCGTGTAGCAGCTGACACGACACGCTTTCCACATAGCGTGATGGGATTGGCTATTTAAGTTGTCACATCCACACGCTGACGCCTGGCGGATGCACTTTCCCGTGGACCGTCTGATCTAAAGATCGAACGGCCACGATTCGATCCACGATTTAGGAAGGGAATCAACATGATCTAACGCAAGATCTAATCAGAGTCGTTCGTTCTAATCACACGGAGCGAATGGCTCATGATCTATCTCATTCGCGAGTAGCGAAAGATGGATGTCATATGTCTTTCCCCGTTCGATCCAAGCTCACCCGAGCTCGAATTGCGTCCAAATTGATCCCACACCTTTGGGGAGGGGAGGCGCATACCTTCAATGGTCAAATTCTCATGACGTTCAAATTTACTTCACAAAAGACCAACCCATTTTTTCATACAAGGCTCAGTTTGCAAAATTACCTCACCAGAGCTAATGTATGGCAGTGGGTCGTCGAAGGTAGCTTCGCCTAGTTGAGGCGAGGCCCTATTAAGAAGCTTTGGTTTCAATTGGGGGTAGAGTGCTTAGTCGATCAATCCACACACGCGAAAGCCTCGGCTCTGATCGAAGTCACACCTCCGGCCACTTGGGAGCTCGGGAAATGACTCATTTGGCTTCGACGGAGTATGAGAGTGTGGGTAAGAGGAATTTGAGTTTGATTGTGAAACAAGAGAGTATTGCTCGAGATTGGGATATCATGTTTCGACTTTGCTCGGGAATGGGAAATGTCCATCGAGGAGGGCTTGAGTATGCTTGGGATCGCTCTAAGGGGCTTCAGAATTGGCTTAGGAAGTCTCTCGATGCAATTGGCTCTGATTTTTGCTTAAATTGAGGGGGTATACCCCTCAATTGCTCAAGATGGACAGACGACAGCGTGCACACGATCTGCATTAGCTGGCCACCAAACTTGTCTCCATCAAGTTCAGGTGGCATGCTAGGGATGGGGAGAAGTGATGGAAAGCTGTCATGGATCCATTATGCAAAGGTTGCAAGGTTTGGATCAATTGGGTGCTCGATTTGGGTTGGAGGTGAGTCAACTCACCTCCTAAAGGTCCTTGGCTGACCTAGGGTGGGTTAGGTGGGCTAGGTGGGTCAAGAGAAGGTTATATTGAGTGCTAAGGGGATGCCATGGGGATGGGAGAGTTGACTTGGCTTGGATCCATTGGTTTTGAAGCTTAAATCCCATGGTTTGATGGATAATCCCCTTGGGTGGGGCCCACTTGGCTTTGGGGAGGTCTTAGGCTAACCTAGGGTGAGTTTAAGTTGAGTTAGATCAGCCCACAAGGTTCCATAAATTGGATTTGAGTGGTTTGCTTAGATTGGTCAAATGGGTTCAATTTGAGCTAGGTTGAATTGGGTTGATAAATTGGGTCAAACCAAGGCTTGGGTTAGGTTCATATGATGATTTGGGATGTTTTCGTTCAATTGGTTTGGCTTAGGTTTGAATTTGACTTATTTGGATTCAAAATAATCAAATTCAAGTTGACCAATTTAACCAATTTGACCAAATTGGGTTGGGTTAAGAGTTGAGACAAGTTCAATTGGTCAATTAAAAATGATTGTAGGCTTTGGTTTGATTTAATTTGAATTTAATTTAAATTTTGGCCAATTTGACCTTTTAGGTCAATTTAGGCTAAGTTGGGTCAAGTTGACCAATTGGTCAACTTAGGCTTAATTATGACTTTGGTCAAGTTCAATAAGTGATTTAGAATGAACTTAAGCCATTGCTTGCAATCAATTTGGATCAAATCATGATTTGACATATCTTAGCCTTTTAGGCCAATTTAGGTCAACTTGGATCAAATGGTCAATTGGGCTTGGTTTGGCTTAATTGATGGTTTGGTCATGTTCAATCATTAATTATGAGTGAGTTTAAGTTAATAGTTTTAATAAATTTGGCATATGGTGAATTTTGGCTAGTTTGAGTTTCATTTGGGCTAAATGTTGACTTAGTCAAAGGCTAGGTTTGACTTGATTTGACCCAATTCAATGCAATTGATCACCCTAGGGAGGTTGTTGGTTATATTGTGAGGTTTATATGGCTTAGTTCAATCCAATTTGAGTTGGATTATAACTAGGCTCAAAAAGGTCCTTTAGGTCACTTTAGGTCAAGTGAGCCTGGGTCAATTGCTGAGGTTTGATCAAGTTTAGTTGAACTCACACATGAGCCTAGGATTGAAATATAAATCAAATTGTAACTAGTTTGGAGCCAAATGGGTTTTGGTTCATATAACAATTTCAAGTCAAAAGAGTTAACTTGGGTTTGGTTTGATAATTGTGGTTTATGGTTATATTTGGATCAATGATTATAAGAATGGTTGAATCATGAAGAAATCAATGAGTTTTGAGTTGATTTAGATATCATTTAGCCAAGTTCAAGAATTTGGCTAAAAGGGCTAAAATTGAGAATTTGATTTAATTTGGATTTGGTTTGGACCATTTGAATGTATATTTCATTTATATTTGTGAATATAAATGAAGATATAAATGGGTTATGAGAAAATCACTTGAATTTGGAGTGATTTGGAAGCAAATTTAACCAAATTAAGGAATGTAGGTAAAAAAAAAGCTTAAGTAAAGAATTGGTTTGATTTGATTTATTTTGATTTGATTTGAAAGTTTGAATTTGGATTTCATTTATATTTGTGAATATAAATGAATGAATGAATGATTCATAAAGAAATCAACTAAGTTTGAGTTAGCTTGAAGGAGTTTTGACTAAGCATATGAAGGTGGTTCATATGGCTTAGGAAGAGATTTTAGAATTTGGACTTAATCATGGGTTTCAATCATTTGGAGTTTGGAATTGATTATGATTTAGAACTTGATTTGAGATTGAATTTGATAATTGAGAAAATCAATTAGATTGGGGTTGATTTGAACTTAATTATGCTAAGTCCATAAGATAACATCAAAGGGCTTGGAAAGGGATTTGGAATTTGAATTTAATCATAAGTTTCAATCATTTGATAGTTGGATTTGATTTTGGAATTTGGATTGGAAGAAGGAAGCAAGGATTGGGTTTAGGTTATAGGGTAGGCAAGTCCTCCTAAATCCCTAAGGCACAACCTATTCCTATGGCTAACTCTTCTAAGTCTCTAAGTTAAGTGTTCACCTAATCACTAGAAGTGTCTTAGGGCTAAGGAACTCTTAGTGTCTATAAGAGTCTAGATCTATGATGAGGAAGTTGAGAGCTCACTCTAAAAAAGTGAGGTCAGGAAAAGACGATATTAAATTAAATTCTCTGATGAGTTATTGAGTTCTCTTCAATCCAAAAATTAAGAAATTTAATTCAAATTATGATTTTTAAAATCAATGATTTCATTGATTAGATGAAACTTTATGCTAAAAATACCTACATATGCTCAGACATGAAAATTTAGAGTGCAAATTTTAAAGTCTAAAAAGGGTGCGCAAGCTAAGTTGGAATTAAATGAAAATATGAAATTAATCTCATGATTTAGAAAAAATTATCTAAATTATTAAAAATCCTCATGGGCCCCGGCACTATGCTGAATGCTTAAATTTAGTGTCTAAGGATGTTGCACGGGTTACTTTTCGGTTTGGTCTTAAGACTTAGTCCGAGTTAACAAAACCTAAAAATCTAATTATTATAAGAAATTCAGCTTATTGAAACATCTAAGCTAATTATGTCATGTAACAGTAGATCTAATCCTCTATTATTAAATTAATAGAGTCGACATGATATAAAATAATAAATTAAATGATTAAGCAAACTCATAAACCCCGATGATGGCTGTGCTGAATGGAGATTTCAACCGAAGGAGATACTTACCATCAAAATGTGCTTGCAAGCTCAAATTGAATTTAATCAAAATCAAGTGTTAATACAAACATTCAAATCGGATAAATCACTAAGCTATTAATGGTTAAATGAAATACAATTTTTAAAAACTTAAAGTAAAATCTAACTCAATCCACATTCCGCAATCATTTATTAAAAGTAATAAATTAAGAAAACTCTAGCTCACAAAGGAGACAATGTCAAATCAAATGTATTTCTATATTCACTCTCAATCAATCTCATGCTAGTAAGGATGTGGCCCATATCCTCCGACTTTGGCAAGAGGCTCCATATGACAAGCACGACCGAGTCCTCGACGGTAGATGCCAATGACATCATTATATTATGATCACAACCGTAGTCAGATGCTCCCAATGGCTTTATATTGAGAGATGTGAATTATAAGTACACTGATGAGGAAAAAAGCCCTCTGGTATAAGACATCGATTGTCTCCTGTACAAACATCACCACAGGTCTATAAGAAATATTTGGACAACACAATCCATGGCTACTGATAAGGATCATTCGGTCAGGTTGGATCGACTACCTCCTCTGACTAAGTAGTAGGACCACGATATGACACGAAACCACGATCAGACGGTGTGTCATCATTCCCCAACCATCCGCTTTAAGCTTAAAATGATAAATCTCATAAATCTAAACTCTAAATTACAAACTCACACCGCTACTATAATGCGTCATTAAGTGATCTAACTAGCTTAATCAAAGTTCTCTCAAGATTGGGAGGTAATTAACTATAAGTCGCCTATAAAAAAACCTGAAACCAGATCTAAAGTCCTCACAAAATGAGAGTGAAATATTTGGGTAGTGTCTTATCTACTATTTTATCTGCCTTCTAAAAATTACACTGACACTTAAATCACACTCTCTTCATTTGTAAGAGATCGGTGGCAAATTTTCGGAACTCACAAACACTAATCTCAAAGTAAATCTAATGATTTTTAAGTTCATTCTGATACAATTTACATTAACATCTTATCATAAATTTTTCAATCTTAAATTTCAATATAAGAGAATCATTTTTTCTTAATCAACTAAATTCAAATAATATCATGAACTATAGAAATCACAGCCATTGGACTTACAATAGAAGCGTATCACAAACCAATTGTACATGTTTGAGCAAATGCTACTAACAAAAATAAAATAAAATAAAAACAAGCTAGTCTTATTCTATATTCTTGATAATTAATTTAATATTTCATTCGGTCCAATGTATTCTTGCAAGAGCTTGGTTGTAGGAAGAACTAAAGGCCTACTCTATATTACTCTTTTGGCCTCAGCATTTACAAATTACATGTTCCCATGGATGCCTTGCGGCTCCACAGGAGAAAGAGGCCATTTCTGCCTAAAGGAGAAAGCTTCTCTTATTCTAAATCTTATAATTTCCTCCATTTTTGAGGCAAGAACTGTGGATTTTTTTTTCAGTGGAATATTGAATTTATTGTATCTGTTTCCTGAAGAAAGGCTTCTGACAGAGAAGAAGTCTCTCATCTTTGTTAGCTTCCATCTCTATCAGACGTGCTTCCCATTTCAACTGTGTGGTTATCGATCTGACTGCTTCAATAAATGGTGTTTTATCATGAATTATAACCCAACCCTGCATAAGAAAAAAAAAATGATATAAAATCGATTATAATTTGTAACAAAGTTTGGCTGTTAATCTTAGGACAAAATGAAAAGAAATGAAAAAATCAACTGGATACTAATTGTTATTTGTCTTGTTTATTAATTCCTGCATATAAAATGAAGGCAGAAAATATATTTTGAAAAATGAATATTGGTGTCTTTGCACAGTCCATGAGTGAAAGTAAAATTATTATATTTGAGTTTTTTATTTATTTTAAGATTCTCGTGGAACTTAAAGCCAATACTATTTCCTAAGCACATTGAAACGAAGAATTTAGTAAATTAATTATTTTACAATCATACTTAATAATGATTAATAAGCACAGGATTTACCCAATATTTCTTGTGTTGAAAGATAAATAATAATGACTTGTGATTTATACTTAAAGGCGTGCTAATGTATCACATTGAACCTGGTAAGTTGTTGCCTGATAAAACCTTTTAACTCTTAAGGGCTCATCTGCTTGTTTGCAGAACATATGTTCTGCAAAAGATGATTTAACGTTTCACTTATTTTGTGCGTGAATATAAAATCATCATATTTTAGAGATTTTTAAAATATTTGTACAATGAAAAACTAAAAAACTATATGATGAGGGAATATTGTAGCCAGTCCAGAGTTTTAGCTATGCTGCTCCTACTCCTATACGCTATTTGCAGTTCTTGGTTTGCTTGTCATACGACTGCTGCGTATGCTATTCTTATGGAGACTGCTGTTATGCATAGAGAGTTTCCTGATGGTTATATCGTCCCTCCTGAGGAATTTACATGTGATGGTTTAACTACATGGTTGAATTTAAAATTTTATGCGCATATTTGTAAACCGAGATTTGAATTTGAACTGGGCTGATTTTCTACAATAATATCTATTAACTTAAGGATAAAGAATCTATAAATATATGTATGGAAGCATATACATTATCATCTTTCATTGAATAAAAAATTTCTGATTTCATGTCTCAATCTTCTATGTACAAATTGGATGTGATAAATTAATTTCTGTAGAATTTATCATCTTATAGTGATGTGAAGAGTGTATTTTTTACTTCAATGAATTCTTATGGCATGTTTGTGCTGTTCCTTATTTTGGTCGAGTAGATGCAATTGAATCCTTATTGTGGTGAAAAAATTGTAATTGTTCGCAAGATTTGTGTACCTCAAATTTATTATTGATTTCTTTGTATTCAATCAATAAATTCATTATTGTTTTTGTTATAATTATTGTATGCATTGTTTAGTATTTAAAGAAAACAAGTTAATATATTTAGAGATTTGTGATTTATGAATACTAAGTTTTTTTTTTTTAAAATGATTTATGGCATTGCATGTATTGGTATTATGCTTATAGTTATGACATTATTTCAAATAAATGTAGGGCATATTTGTTGGCTCACTAAAAAGATTTAATTATACAAGTAATTTAAATGGAATCAGGCAGGCCATTATTCTAGCAAACAACAAAATAATTATCATTGTGAGATTAAAAATTAGAGTTCTATGTTCGATTGGAGGTATGATTTTAAAACAATTTTAGATTAGCTTGATAATTTAAAGATTTCTTTGAAAAATATAATATATATATGATTCTAAGAGCTAATGTTTTAAATCAAATTAATAGGACATGATCAATCATTTTGTCAAAATGTTGCTGCTAATTCATTATTGACTAATATGAAATATAGACAAAGAATAATACATCTCATTTGGTGACAATACGGATCAATTTAAAGATTATTAGTAAGAAAAATAAGAGTGGGTTTAAGTATTATGGTTTAAAAGTCTTGTAGTTAAATATTATTTTTCTGTAGAATATGTTATAGTATGATGCCTTCTAATAGAGATCTTACGCTAGCAATTAGAAATGAACTAAGCTACAATTTACCAATAATATATAAAAGTTTATACATAGCTTTAAATATTGAGTATTACAATCCTATTAGAATTGTTGCATTTGTGTCTATTCTTGAGAAAAACTCAACAACCGCTTACCTAAATCCTATAAAAATATACTAATGCAAAGCCAAATATGACTTAATTTGATCTTACTAAAAAAAAGTAATTTATAAATACTCTTTAGATGACAATTTAAATGACAAAAATAATTCGAAACTACAATCTGAATCTATATCTGTTGTGTTGAATTTGAAACTTCTATAAATCATGTACATGAACTAGAATATATATGCGGTCAAAAGTTAAAATTTAAATTTAAATTTAAGCTTGAGCATACCATCCAATCTAAACTTCAAATAGGAATTTAGTCTATTTTTAGATGAGGATGAAACCACCATATCTTGATGTAGTTAATTAATCAAATGAACAAAATATAAGTTTTGATGATTTATCTATTAAAATTATTCTTATGATGGATAGTTAGACTGAAGTTGACTTAATTTTTGAATCATAATTTAGTAGCATATAAAATCATAAAATGAATCTAATGATGAGGCCAAGTGGCATCAATAGTTTAGGAATATGTCACTAATAAATATTCCAAAAACTTCTAAAATATAAAATTTCATCCATACAATCAATTCTAAAGATGCATAATTCATCACAAGTATTTTTTAAGCCAGTCGCATTAATTTTCTTTAAAAAACTTCATCTATATAGACATATCATTGTTGACCTCCTTGCATGCTCCATCAGTCAAGTCGAGCTCACGAGTCGAATTCGACGGACTTCGAGTACAACAACGCATCAAAGTTTGAAATGCAGCATCGAATGTCGAAATGACCCGATCGACGACGAACTTCGTCGCTCGTTGACGTCGAAATTAATCATTATATACATATTATTGGCGGACCGATCGAAGGAAATCCGTCAGCGTCTACCGCGCGTAGGTCGGAATGCCGACGGCCTCCGTTCGTGAAATTGATCGCGCCGTTAGTGTCGAAATGTCGAAACCTATCAAACGAGACTATTTGCGCTCAATTCATACGAGTCCGTGCGAATATCGAGCTATCCGAAACGACAACACGTAATTTTGAACTGAAATTGACCCGATTCAACGCCAACTTGAACCAAATAACCTCCGATCGTGAAACGGACTATGTCATTGCGTCCAAAACATCAGAATGACCTAAGATCAGCATGTATATTGCCCATGTAATAATGTCGTCGCTAAAATCCGAATTATGACTAATTAAATAATTAAAAAAAGTAAAATCCTATAAATATCTCTTTTATTCCCTAACCCTAACTCCCCACAATCCCAAAACTACTCCCTGGTTAATCCGCTCAGCTCCCTCTCGCCCAAAGCTCCCCTCAGTCCAGTCCGTCAATGAACAACCGCACGCTGAGCCCATTCATAGACACCTCAGCACCTCGCATCACCGCCCTGCACCCCGAGGAAAGTTGTGCTTGCTTGTGATTACATAAGTGCATACGTGTCTTTCTTGGCGTGAATCGTGTTTCATGCGCAGTACTTGCTCATACATGTCTTTCTTTTGCATTGTGGGATGGCGCGTTCGGTAGATGGTATTTATACTAATCGTGTCTTTCTTGGCATGATGGGCGCCCAAGATACTGCCGGCGTCTATACGGGGACAATCAGAAGATCAATCGCTAAGTTTTCACACCGACAGGAGGCCTAAACATCTTGACATAAAGCCAGCCATAAATATAAATTTTATGTTTAAATTGACATTGCAGGTGTATAAGTATCCATACACGCCTTTCTTGACTTGGCGGAGAAATCTGTGTTACATGCAGGTGTTTCAGAGACCCAGACATGCCTTTCTTGGTATTGTGGGATTACACATTCGGCCATAGTGTTTACACCACTCATATATGTCTTTCTTAACATGGTGCGCCCGTTAATAACCCTATACGGGGACGACGTCGGAGTGTCAATTCTTGTCAAAATTTTATCTAAAATCCTAAATTTGCAAAGAAACTCAGTCAAAATAAGTAACATTATTCAAATCTATTAAGTTTAAATCAATATTGAACTAAATAACAGAGACAACTTCTCAATGCTTAAACTTAGTGTCGAGAATCGCAGTTGATTCCGTTGGGTCTTGGAGTGGGTTAACAAAACCTAAAATTTCAATAATAATATTATAAGAATTGCAACTTAGTAAAATATTTGAGAAATTTATTATACGTGTAGATGATCTTCTTATTAAATTAATAGAGTTGGCGATCAAACAAAGAAAATAATACATCTACCCTGATAATGACTATGTTGAATAAAGATTTTAACCGGAGGGAATATTTATCATCAAAAAAGTGCTTACAAGTTCAAATTGAATTAATCAAAATCATTATTAATACAAATATAAGATCAGATAAATCATTAAGGTCAAAATAACTAAATGAAAATCATAAATCTAAAAACTTAAAGCTAAAACTCAATCCACCTTCTGCAACCGTTTGTCGGAGGTGACAAATTAAGAAAATTCTAACTCACAAAGGAACCAATGTCAACTCAAGTGTATTTTATATTCACTCCCAATCAATCTCATGTCAGTAAGGACGTAACACATATCCTCTGTCCGCGTGGTTTGAGAGGCTCCACTATGATCTACGGTTATGACCAGTCCTTCGATCGGTGTGCAAATAATTATTATACGGCGGCTCAGATATTCCCAATGGCTATCCTGAGTTCTATAGGGTGCACTTGATAGAAAAGAGTCATTTTGTCTAAGGTAGACTTAAACTTGTCTCTTTAGACAACACACTCAGTCTAGTTCAAAGCCAGCCTTGGCCATACTGGCAAGGATCCTTTGGTCAAGTTGTCCTCTATAGGCCAGTGAACCACACGGCCGGGATGACAAAACCATAGAATTTTGATCGGGCGTGTCATCATTCTCCCAACCATCCGCTTTAAGTTAATATGATAAATTTCATAAGCTTAAATTCAAAACTCCACATGCTGCTACTATACACTACGTGTTTAGTGATCTAACAACTAGCCTTAATCGAAAGTTCTCTCTCAGTATTGGGAAGAGTAATTAACTATAGGTGCTTGCGCCTATAAGAAACCTGAAACCATATATAAAGTCCTCACAAAATGAGGGAGAAATCTCAGAGTAATGTCTTATCTACTATTTTATCTGCCTTCTGAAAGTTTAACTGGCATTTAATCAATTCTCTTCATCGAGAGATCGGTGGCGAATTTTCGGAGCCAACAATCATACTTTGTGCGGTTGGTCTACTTGCAATTTTATTAGCATTTCATCTTATAGAATTTAGTTATAGATCATTATTAGTGCCACTTAGGTAATTATTTGTCTCATATCATTTGCATTATTTATATGAATTATATGAAATGCATGAAATGTTTGCAGAATATTGGCTACTATGTCAATTACAAGTTTTATGTTGATATAAATAGGATGTTCATGTCAAATGGCAATATGGTAATCTTTGATCAATAGTATGCACTAGAATCAACAACAAAAGAATTAATATTCAAAGGTAAAATCAATTTACCTCTGGTCGTAGGATGCGATCTATCTCAGAGAATATGTCAAGCATGGAACACCTGTGCTGTTGATGATTCGATAGAAAACCTTCAGCATGGACCATATCATAAGTTCTTGGATATGTTGGAAATGCTTCGCACCTAGTCAAAGTGGGATGAGACTAACTGTAATTATTTCAGTATTGAATTTTAGAGCTTTATCAATTAATAAGTTTTAGCGATCATCAAACTCTCTCAAAGCAATATTAAATAAAATTATTGTTGCTGGGTACAAATTTATCGTCTTTTCAAGAAATAAATTCGTCTTAAAATGCAGCGAAAAAACATGTCAACCTTGTAATGTCTTTGGAAATATGACCTACGAAAAGATCCATAGGTTGAACAAGCAAATGAATAAATGCAAAGGATTTTACAAATTCAGGAAATATTAGCTGTCATAAAACGTTTAGTGCCCAAATCTCTCATCCATAAAAAAATAGTGCAATTAAATTAATCTATGAGAAACAAAGCTAGCCTACACACAGATATGATAGGAAATTAAGAAATCAAATACAAAGACAAGAACACCATAATTTACATGATTCGGTCAAGATTGACCATCTATGGGGCAAGGGGATTGACAATAATAGAGTATGGCGGAGTACAAATTAAAAAGAGTTACAAAATATATCAAATTCTCTTCTCACGAAACAAATGAAGAGGAGTAGAGAACATATGACCAAACTTAAAGGATCTTTTTCAAGATAAAGTCCAAAGAGAAGTAAAATTCTTCTCACTATCTCCCAATAACAAAAACAAAAAAGAAAAAAAAAATCCTCTTTGACAAACCCTCAAACTAAGAAAATCAAGAAAAGCCATAGAATCTCTGGCTTGATCACTCATATGGCTCTCTACTAGATCCTATGAAAAAAAAAACTCTCATTATATGTTGAAAGCAGCAAAAGCTGCTACTTATATATGCTAGGTTTAATTAAATAGGTAGATAGAGACAGTCTTAGGATTTATAATTACAATTTCACCCTTAAATATTTGCTAAAACTAATAACTTTTCCTCCTTGTATTAAATCTTCTATATCAACAAATAGTGAAATGGATCATCAAGTTTGCTCAAATCATCAAAGCCATCTTCTCACCAAGAAACCTAAAAAGCTTTAGCAAATGCACAAACCAATCAAGTTTAGGCATTGCCAAAACGTGAGAACTAGAGTCACCTTGGTAAGGACATCAATAGTGTTGTACTTCACGGAAATCTTACAAATTGAAACCTCATCATATGTAACTTTCTCTCTACCATGTGGTTACAAATATGGATATATTTAGTTCTCTCATAATACATATGGTTCTTGTCTAAGTGAATGGTACTTTGAATATTATAGTAAACCATTGACCTATCCTATATAAACCCAAATCTTAAATTAAGCCTCTTAACTAATAGATTCAAAATATACTATATATTTTGTCTTTATAGTAGACAAAACACTATCGTTATTAAGTCTCAAGTCCTGAATGAGAAAAGTGGAGAGTTGCATTAGCTAGTTGACAACTAGCATAAAATTTATCGAAAAATCACGGCATGAATCTTTTAGTATAATGCCAATGTTAGAGTGTTCCTTAGAAGTGACGTGTTATATAGCTGAATACAGTGAAAAATGTGCAAAGGTCACTACATCGATGTCTGGGTGCAATGTTGAATAAGTAATGGCTCCCACATTATAGACAAATGTGAGCAAAGAAACTAGTCTGTGAAACTAAAATAAAAATATGAACTTTAAATATAAAACTTTTATAAATAAATTAATGAAATTAATAGATATTATAATTCATAGAAAGATAAATATCATATGTATTCAAGAAATTAAATAAGTTGACATGAAGGCTAAATAGATTGATAGTTTAGATTTTAATTTTAGTATTCAGGTAGGAGTCATAGTAGAAATAACGTATGTGTGATTATAGTTAAGAGTTTGGATGATAATATTGTAGAAATTATTAGAATTTGAGATAGAATTATCGCTTCAAATATTATTGTTGATGTTAAGATTATTAATGTTATAAGTGTTTATGCCCCTCAAATAGGTTTGGATGTCTGCTCGAAAAAAAAATTTAAATGAACAAGAAGAATTAATACAAATGATACTTCTTGAAAAAAGAGTATTTAATGAAAGAGATTTAAAATAAACATTTTGGTGGAGTGATAGAGGATTTTAAAAACATTCATGATTATGAGTATGGATTGACTAATGAAGAAGGTAAGACAATTTTAAATTTTCCTTTAGCTTATGATTTTCTAATTACTAATATTTTTTTAAGAAAAGAGAGGAGCATAATATCACTCATAAGAATGGACCTAGTAAAACATAAACTGATTATTTTCTTTAAAAAAATAATAAATCATCTAGGTTGTAAAGATTGTGAGGTCATTCCAAGTGACAGTTTAAGTACTCAATACCGACTACTAGTTTTGAATTTTAAGACAAAAAATAAATCAAAACATAGTTTAGAATTAGATGATCATACTTAAAGATTGCTAATAAAAATATTTTAAATAGTAAGCTTCAAGATCTTAGGATTTAAGATGTTCTGGGAATGCTAATTTTATGTGGAAAAAAATATTAATTGATAATAAGCAAGTTGCAAAAAATATGTTATGAGAATCAAAAGAAAAAAATCTTATTAGTAAAACCAATTAATGATAGAGTTAAAATGTGCAAGGAAATATCAAAAATAAGAAGTTTTTTTATAAAAATTAATTTAGATGTAAAAGTTTGGAGAATTGAGAAAGATATACAGTGATCTATAGAGATTCTATGAAAACAATATGTGATGCAAAGAATTTAATGTTCAGTAGTTTATATAATAAATTGGATACTAAAGTGGGTAGATAGATAGATAAGTTATTCAACTAAAGAGATGAAAATAAAGATTTAATTCAAGTGAAGTTTATTAACGATGAAGATTATAAATTATTTTTCTTAGAAGTACATAAGTGAATAAAATATTTTGATAAATTTCTTGATAAAAATTGTGAAAATATGATTGACTTTAGTAACCTTAGGACCTTAAATGAAACTAGAGATTTTTGTTTTTATCATTGTATTAATAAAACTGAAGTTGAAGTTACTTTAAAAAAATGAAGTGTGAAAAAATAATAGAACTTAATATTCCAATAGAAGTGTGGAAATACTTAAGAGATCAAGAAATTTCTTAGCTTCCTAATCTTTTTAATATTGTTTTAAAAACCAAAAAATATGCTAGATAAGTGGAGAAAGAGTCTGTTGATTCATATCTTTAAGAATAAAAATAATGAACAAGACTATGCAAATTATAGAGGAATTAAGTTAATATTAATATGTCATATATTAAAATTATGAAAGAGAGTAATTGAGCATAGGTTACAACATGATACAAAAGTTTCTCAAAACTAGTTCAAATTTATGTTGGGTAGATCTATTATGGATGCTATACATTTGTTGAGAGGATGATGGAGAAGTATAGAGAAAAAAAAAAAGATTATGATATTTGTTGATTTAGAGAAAGCATATGATGAAGTTTCAAAAGATGTGCTTTGGAGAGTTCTAGAAAAGAAAGGAGTTAATATTACTTATATTCAAGTCATTACAGATATATATATTGGAGCAGTTGTATTCGAACATAAGGATGATTGACCAACTATTTTTCTATTTCAATTGGATTACATTAAAGTTCGGCTCTAAGGCCACACCTTTTAAATTTAATTATGGATGTTCTTACTAGACATGTACAGGAGGATGCACCTTGGTGGATGCTTTTTGTTGATGATATTATTCTTGTTGATAAGACTAAGAGGGAGTTCAAGTAAGAACTTGAATTTTGGAGGTCAATCTTAGAGTCTAAAGGCTTTCATTTGAGTGGATCTAAAATAGAATACATAAAGTGTAATTTTAGTTGTAAAAGACCTCACGACGAGCTTGTGACAATGGGTAATCAAATCATTAAAAAAGTGAACATTTTAGATATCTCAAGTCTATTGATCAAAGTGATAGTGAAATAGATGGGGATGTTATTAGTAGAATTCAAGTTAGATGGTTGAAGTGGAGGAATGCATCGGGTCTATTGTGTGATAGAAAAATACTGCTTAGACTTAAAAAAAATTTTATAAGATGATGGTAAGACTTGCAATACTTTATGGTATTGAATGTTGGCCAATAAAAGAGAAGCATAAAATTAAATTAAGTGTTGCAAAGATGATGATACTCAAGTAGATGAGCTATCATTTGATTGTTTATGCTTCATCTCAAATTTAGCATATTTTCTAAAAATTTATCTCCAACAAAATCATTAATTTGACTTTAATTTTATTGAACTTAACATCCCTATTGATTAAGAGTTCAAGTAACTTGGCATCCATACATGAAATCATACATCTTTTCACTTTATGTATCCAAGAAATATGCACTTTAGTTCTAAGCTCTATCTTACCTTTGACATAAAATGATAGGTGGATCACAAAAACTTTATAATATAGTAATTTGCAAGATTGATCAAACCTCTTTAGAAGTCCTAAACTCAATAGTATTGCATGGTAATTATTCACCAAAAAGCATGCAATATTAACAATCTATACCAAAAAAATTTTACTAAAATGAAAAATAAACTAGATGATGTAAACCATATTTGAGAACAAGATAAATTATTTTTAGTGAGAATTTTACAACATCTAGTTTATCCTAATGAAAAATTTGCTAGAATGATAAAATAAACTTAATCAATCAATTCACCATGACCAACCTTATATTATTCATAATAAATTTTAAATGATTATGATTCTACGTAGCTAGAAGATTACTTTTTTATATTATCATGGTTTTTAGTAATTTAAAATCTTCATCATTGAAAAAATTGTGAGAGATGATATAAAATATGAGAATAAATGGCTCTTTCTTTCTAAATTAATTATATATATATATCACACACACATCAATCCTAGAGAAAGGTTGCAGGCTCAGCACAAAATTTTAGACAGGCTAGGCTAACATTTATCTCTGTGACGACAGAATAATTTAGACCTGAACAATTGTAGATTAATCAAGTTCACTAGGATGAGAAAACAAAATCAATGTGCGTATGTTAACAATAGAACAAAAAAGTTAGTAGAAATGCTTCATAAAAAATTTACAAAAAAGAATGAGGGGGGATCAGATAGGTTTTGTTAGGTGTTACTGCACTACTGCATTCGAAAATTATTGAGCAAAATAGAAGTATACCTTCAATAGTATATATCTGATTAAATATTGTAGATGTAATGAATATATTGACGAAAACAATAGGTAGCATAAAAAGGTTTACAATTCTATGTTTCAAAAGGTTTATGCATTCAAGAAAAAATGTATATTTGAATTCAATGATTTCCAACAATCAATGGTAAAAAGGATTGCCAACAACAACATAAAAAAAGTTTCGAACAGATGTCTTTGTGAGCAATAATGCATACCAATCATGTTGGACGCCAATAAATCCTCTATCAAAGATAAGAGGGAGATAGTTCTGGGTATTAGCTGGTACTACATTCATCACCCACACAGATTTTCTAGTTTCCAGTAGAGCAGCATTGAAGCCACCAAATCGAGCATTCATGTCCAACACATTCCTAAGCATATTAAAAGGTGGAGATGGATCCTCATCCCCAGGCCTCTTAGGATGATCTGAAAATATAAGAGGTGAAAGAAGAGACCAATAATTATGAACTGCTGAATTCCAGTTTAACGAATCCTCTGTAAAGTCCTCTAAATGCACACCTGAGACAAAAAAATAAAAAATAAAAAACATAAATAGTTATTATGCAGGATGATTTTAAAAATGTAAGAGTACTAATTTAATTAGAGGATCATAAAGTATACCATGTATGTTAAGTTCTGCTGAGTTCAGTTTAGCTTGAGCAGGCCAAGGTGTTCGATTTTCAATTGGGATCCACCTCTGGCTTCGTAATCCTCCAATGCAAAGATTAATTGGTTGATAATAAGGAGATTCAATATCATGACTCTTGCCACAGAATGGAGGACCAGATTTCCTATAAGATATACCATAAATACATCTATAAGGTATAATGATTGCTCAAAATTTAGTCAGAAACGCATACCATAATCCATAAGGTTGAAGGTTTAGGCTACATACCGAGAATTGTAACATTTCTTTTTGCTAGTCTTTTTCCATATGATTGTTTCATCTTGCTGTGAAAGCATTTCCCAACAGAGATTCTCAGCAAAATCACGGATGCGAGTCCATTTTTTCAGATTTCCCTTATCACGAAGAGATCTATGTGTATTTGTAAGCGCCGTCCAGACGAAATATCCTCCAGGCCTCAAGAGTCTATCAACCTCCACCAGCGAGATACCATCTGCATGAAGATTGCATTAGTGGTTCAGAATCTAATCAATTGAACATAAAGGAAAACCCTATGATAAGAAAAGACCAAAATGAATTTGAGGAAAGAATTTTTCATGTCCCATTAGATTTTCAACATAAAAAAACTGAATTGAGAGGAGCTATATCTTGAATGCATTGTGCGAAATAGGTTCATCTTAAAACTATCTGATGATACTAGGCAGTGCTGAACTTTCAAACATCAATTTCCATACAAATTTATCAAAAGCATCCAAAAAATAAATAAATAAATAAAAAGATTTACTGATTCCAATGCATTAAAAAAGTTTACATTGACAGCTACATCACTTCTTTCTAAATTATTCTATCTCCTCAAAATAATTTCCAACGTGATGTTAATGGGAGTGACTCCTATCCATCCATAGAAGCTCATCTTCTTCTGGTAATAAAAACGTCTAGCAAAGATAATGCATTGATGGAAAAAGTACATATCAGGAATAAAAATAGCTAAAACAACATTGACTAATCAGAAAAGACACATAATTTGATTATTATTGTTAGGAGTTTGGAACATGGGGGGATTAAGTTAACCTCAATGCACTAGTCAATGAACACCCATCAACCCAAAAGCTCAAGCCAAAGGGTAAAGACTATCACTAGTATTTTAGAAATACAACTTTTAATTCAATTAATATGTGAGACTATTCTCATTAACAATCTTCTTCTCACTTTAAAATCCGCCATATCAGTCATAACCCCCATTGACTAAATAAGTAAATAGAAGAAGAACACAATTTGATATTATTATTAGGAGCTTGGAATGTCGGGGTCCTGAGTTAACCACAAACACAATTGAATAAAAACCTATAATGGTGCTAATCTCAACCCTAATTTGTATCTCAACAATTCAATCACATAATTGTACAACCAGTGCACTATGAGATTGTGTTTCAGAATATTTAGGAGTTCAAATACACATGCCCGAGTTTATTTCTCAGCACAATATGCTGTTGACATCAACAAGTTAACCATCCCATATGATGTAAAGGACCAAAATTCTTTCCTCTCAATACTGAGGATCAGCAATGCTAATTGAGAAAATTAACACAGCCAAAAGTGTTGACATGTTTGTTTGGATCAAGATAATACATAATAAACAATCTATGAAAGAAACGCTAATATAAAATGATACAAACCATTATTTTCCCAGTCAATCCCACATCTTGCACAGTGTACCATATCAAAGGAGAGACATGGAAATGGCAATTGTTTTGAAATAAATGAACCAATCATAGCAGGCAGGCCTCTTTCAAGTGTAAGTTGAACTTGACTTCCGGAGGCTTCATAGTTTGCAATGCACGTGGTAAGAAGGTGTTTCGAAAAAAGATGCGCCCCAAAGCTTCCAAAGCCACAGCCTATATCTAAGACAGTCCTGATCTGCAATATTAACATAGAAAGTCAATATTTTCATTAGAGTAGATGATGTCATTATAGCAATGATGAAAAGCCATTCCATTAACATAATAGATTAAAATACACATTGGCTTAATATCAATACAAAATGAAAACTGAACTGGATGACACTAAAAACTGTTAGCAGCAGACACCGGTCTTGCAAGCAACAACAAAAAAAAAAAGAAAAAAAACCCCTAAAGCACAGATGAACGAGTTTTCAAGGAAAAGAAAATAAAAAAGAGCATATAATCTTTTGAACTTAAAGATTCTATTGCCAGAACATCACTGTGATAAGCCACCTGTTAAACAAAAGCTAAAGCGTATGCCCAACCTTGGAGAGGAGAAACCAGCAAAAAGCTGAATAATTATTGCTATAAAAATAAGTTTAGGGTTATCATTAAATAATTGGGTAGGTATGTTTATAATTTATCTTAATTGGCTAACTAAGACTCATTATAAATTCATCAAATATCATGCCTCAAATTTTATTTAAAAAAATGATGATAGTTTACCTAATATTAATCACAACGTAAACAACTATTAAGCATTCTTTTCATATCAACATAAATAATATAATTATGCATTAAATTGTTTTGAAGGTTATTCAATTATTTCAAAAGAAGATACTATCAAACCAAATGATTTAATGCTTAAAGCTTTTTTTTTTTATTTTACAACATCATTAGTCCCTTAAAACTTGAAACCTATAATTTACTTGATATATGTGTGTGTGTGTCTCTCTCTCTCTCTCTCTTTATATATATATATATATATATATATATATATATATATATATATATATATATATATATTATATTTTCTATTTCAGTTGGATTGCATCAAGGATTGATATCTAAAATCGAATACATGAAATCTAATTTTAGTTGTAGAAGATCTAGTGGCAGGTTGTGATAATGAGTGATCAAGTCATTAAAAAGAGTTAATGTTTTAGATATTTTGTGTTTATTGTTCAAAGTGATGGTGAAATAGATGGAGATGTTATGAGCAAAATTAAAGTTATACGGTTGAAGAGGAGGAATGCATCTGCCTATAGTGTGATAAAAAAATACCGCTTAGACGTAAGGGAAAATTTTATAAGATGGCGGTGAGATTTGCAATACTTTATAGCACAAAATATTGGCCAATAAAAGAGAAGCATAAAATTAATTATTGTAGAGATGAGGATACTTACGCGGATGAGTGGCTTTATGCTTAGAACATGTGGGCTCTGAAAATTCGTCACTGTTCTCTTACATTGAAGAGAGTTTGATGAAATGTTGGTCAAATCTTCAGAAGGCAGATGGAATAGTAGATAAGACACTACCCAAAGATTTTGCCCTCATTTTGTGAAGACTTTAGATCTGGTTTGGGTTTCCTATAAAGCAACTATAGTTAATTATCCTCTCAATGTTGAGAGAACTTTCGATTAAAAGAATCATAGGTTAATGACAGCGATATAGTAGCAACATGTGGAGTTTGAAATTTAGAATTTATGAAATTCATTATTTTAACTTAAAGTGGATGGTTGGGGGAACGATGACGCGCTCGATCTAAAACCCATGGTTATCATCCATTCTCCTTGTCATGGTCTACTTAGTCGAGAGGAGGTAGTCGACCCAACGTGAAGGATCCTTATCGGCTATGGGTTGCCGTCCAAAAAATCCTTATAGTCGCAGGGTGTTTGTCAAAGAGATAAGTTTAAGTCCACTTAACCGACAAAGGGTTTTGCTATCATCAGTACATGGTTCACATCTCAAAGGGCGAGTCATTGAAAGCATCTGAGATCTGATAAATGATCATAATATAATTGTAATTTGGCGACACCGATTAGAGACTACGGTTTGTAGCTGCGTATATGTGAAACATTAGCAAATCACAGATAGAGGACACGGACATGTCTAGCATGAGATTGATTGAGAGTGAACATAAATACACTTGGCTGGGCTGTGGTAAAGTTTTCTTAATTTATCACCTTTAATAAATAATTGTGGAAGGTTAATTGAATGAAGTTTGTTTAAGTATTTAAGGATTGTATTTCATTTAACCATTAATATCTTAGTGATATATTAGATTTTACATTTGGATTGGTAGTCGATTTAAATTAATTTAATATGAAATTAACATTATATTTTTTTATGGAAGTATCCCCTCTGGTTCAAATCTCCATTCAACACAGTCATCATCGAGGTTCGTGAGTTTGCTTGATCATTTAATTTATTGTTTCAGATCCTATTGACTCTATTAGTTTAATAATAGAGATATATCTTGTCGTATACAAAATTAAAACTACCGATATTTTAATAAGTTAAAATTATTATAATATTATTATTATAATTTTAGTTTTTGTTACCCCGGACCCGATCCTAAGACCAAACTGGGAATCAACTCGCGCAGCATCCTCAGACACCTAGTTTAAACATTCAGCGTAGTGTCGGGGCTCATGCGGGTGTTTAATAATTCAGATAATTTTATGTTTAAATTATGAGATTAATTTTGTATTTTCATTTAATTCCAACTTAGCCTGCGCAGCCTTTTTAGACATTAAAATTTGCACTTTAAATCTCCATATCCGAGCACATGCATGTATTTTTTTTAGCTTAAATAATTTCATCAAATCAATGAAATTATTGATTGAAGATCATAATTAGAATAAGAATTTTCTAATTTTGGATTGAAGGAAGCTCCTTTATTCGCGTAATTTAATTTAAATGTCATTCGCTCATATGAGAATTATAGATCCTTGAGTTGCTTATTGAATTTTCCACTCGATATTATTACTTTTAATGAGCTTTAGTTATACTTGACAACAGGTTACTCGTCTTTAGTGAAAATCTCTTTTGAATTTCATTTGATTTTCACTTTAACTTGAAAATAGCACTCAACAAATCTCATATGTATCAATTTTATGTTTAATTGAAGCCTTCTTTTGTCCATTTTAAATTATACATTTCGATATATAGATTAAATAAGAAAGCTTATCCTTTGTAAATCTCACTCTAGAGTTTAAGCCCTATTTCATTTGAAAAGTAAGCTTCATTCAACCTTCCTATATGTATGACATGAATTCGCATTGCATTTGGCTTATTCTCTTTCAACCATATTTATGCATGATATAATGTAAGCTACAAAGTTCAATTAGTTCTTCTTAGCCAACTAATCATTGCTATAGCATGTAACTGAGTTATTTAATCTTGAGTTGCTCAATTGTCATCATATTTCAATCTCCTATTTAGCATATACATTTTTATTCATAATCATTCTTACTTAGCTCGTTTAGATTCAATCTTCATGAATTTATTTTATTTTAAGACTTTATGTTTCACCATTAATTTAATATCCAATTAATTTTAAATTTAAGTCCCAAAAATTCGATGAAATTTCGACAACATTTTCGACAAGATGACGCCATCCCCAATGCAGGGGCTACATCTAACTATTTGATCTCTGACGCCTATCGAAATGAATGATATCTTCACATCACATCGCGCCTTCATTTACTGCCCATTAAGCATTAATGGGGTCTTTGATCACCTAAATGAAAGCAAATATATATGCAATTTCTACGCATTTAAATTTTATTTTAGATTGTTTATTTTTGATATGATTGATTTATTTTAAATGAATCTTGATCCTCCTCCCCCCCGGCCTTTTTTTTGAAGTCCAAAATTTAGTCAAAATTTCGATAGCATTTCGACATAGGGGAGCAACATCTGACAGTTTTTTTTTTTGCCTACTCGTCACACCCTGATGAGCATGACGATTGATGTTTTGAAGCACCTTGGCCAAACTTCAATCCCGTTACGCCCTGATGAGTATAACAAGGCCTTCAATCACCAATGAACACCATGGAACTGGCCTGACAAAGTCGGCCTTCCTCCATCATGAATTCCCTCTGAGGTCCACTGCCCATCTTCCCATCTTCCCAAAAAAATCCATGTCCCCTTCCAAACCACAGCGCCGAAGTATAGTACCCGCCATCTAATCCGACTGCCGCTATCGCTGCCACGCGGTTGACGATGATGCTCTCTTCTTCAAAGTTCAGAGACTGATCACGATCTCCGACGATAACTTTCATCTCCTGTTGTCTTGCCATAGAATTCTTTTCCCCCTCACTTTCCCTATAGCGGCCAAGATAAGCCTTTAGAGGAACGACGAATCGAAGCCAAGGGTCGTCATCGCCTAAACCAAGTCATCGCCGTTGATCGTCTTTCGCTTCTCCCGTTGGCACTTATCGGAAGTCTCACCGGTGATGAAACTGATGAACTCAGAGATGCACTCCTACACTGTTTCTTTGGCTTCTTTTGAAATCTTGGCATTTGCTGGAAGAGAACGCTTCATTATGCGGCTGACGTTGGCGATGGGGAGGAAGCGGTCCTACTCTTTGGAAGAGCTAGAGATATCGTGGATGGGTTGTTGCTGTGCTCATGGATTGATGCCTTTTCTCTTTCATTGCAAGTTGAGGAGATCGATGAGGATCCGAAAAATTATGGGAGAGAGGAGTGATTGGAGTGGGAGGAAAGAGAGCGAACGGTTTCTTGCGATTTTGAAGGGAAACCAAATGATTTGCGGTTGAGGGAAGAGTGGGAGGGAACGGGTGTGAAAACTGATAGGGAGCTTGTGTGCGGTTTGCGGATGAGGGAAAATGAAGAAGCGGAGAAAATAGGGATTAAAGCCCTTAATTATACATTAATTAATTTCCTTTTCTTTATCCAATAGTTAGAGGGATTTTGAAATCTAAAATCTAAAATCATTGATTATTTTGGAAGGAATTAAATTTAATTAACTTCATATCATATCTCTGAAAATTTTTAATTAATTTTAGGGTAAATCAATTGTTAAAATTGTGTCAAATCAGATTAAAATAAACATATGATTTTCCTTTATTTTTGTACGGCTCGATTGCATTGAGATTTGTGCGGAACCTTGCCGAAATCAAACCCACATAATATGGGTGTCATTTCTAGGTAAATTCGACATTCCAAATTGAACGACAAAGTTCATTTCGCGATCAAAGGCCGTTTGATTCACGTCGGCATCGAATTGGATCAATTTCAGCTCAAAATGCGCATTATCATTTCTGACCGCTCGACATTTGCATAGACTCGTCTGAATCAATCGTGGGCAGTCTCATTTGATAAATTTCAATGTTTTGAAGCTAACGGCGCAATCAATTTCATGAACAGAGGTTGTTTGAACATCGTCGTAGCCTCCCGACTCTGATGCACGCATTGGCACATTGACGGCTCAATCTCTTGATCGGTTGACCATTAAATTGTGGAATATGTATATTCTGATCAATTTTGACATTTTGAACGCGATGACGAAGTCCGTTCGTCGATCGGAGGTCGTTTCGACTAATTTCGACGATGTCTAGTGCATTTCAGCTCTGATTTGCGCTTTAAGCATCCAAAGTCGATCAAATTCATCTTGTAGGCTCGATTCAACTCACGTAGCATATATGAAGGTCAACAAGACAAAAATACGAAATGAATATATATGTAAAAAGGTTGGAGTAGCTCCAATGGCAAATAAGATTAGAGAGAGTTATCATAGATGGTTTAGTCACATAAAACGTCGGTCATCCAATGCCCCAATTAGAAGAGTAGATTTATTAGATTTGACCTATGTTAAGAAAAGTAAAGGTGGACCTAAAAAGACTTGGTTAACATGTATAAAAAATGACCTTAGTTTACTTGAATTAAATGAGAATTTGACACATAATAGGACACAATGGAGAAGAAGGATTCATGTAGCCGACCATACTTAGTGGGATAAAGGCTTGTTGTTGTTGATGTGTGTTAAGAAAGATAGAGGTAAACCCAAAAATACTTAGTTAGGAAGTATAAAAATGACCTTATTTTGTTAGCACTTAATAAGATAAAATAGAAAAGAAGGATTCATATAGTTGTCCCAACATAGTGGGATAAAGGCTTGTTGTTGATCATCAAACACAACTATGAGATCCTAATTATAACATGTTACGAGAAAATGAATGGCATGTCTTGCAAGGATCATTTATGTAAATCCAAAGAGCTTGCAATCAAGCTAATAGATAGCTTAAACCTCCTCAAGCCATGCAAGGGGGCCATTGCTTTATTTTTCTCATTTTTACTTAAAAGACACTAGGCCAAAGATGGGTGGCACAACATTGCGATGAGTGTTAGGAATTTTGATAAAAACAATTCACATGACACATTGACGTGTCCAAAAATTGTGTGTTATATAACCTAATTACAATAAAAAATTCATTGTATCGCTTAGTTTAGAAGCATTATTTAAAATTGGAATCTTTCAAGGAAGTCTGAATTCGTGTGCATCCTAAGATACTTGTACCATTTTTTCTGTAGAACTACAATAAAATAAAGTAATGGAATCTTTCAAGGAATGAAAAATAAAGTAAATAATAACGACAACAACAACAACTAAGAAGCTAAAGAATCAAACTGTAGAACTACATATTCCTAGGAGATTCCACCTCTACTTGATTATAAGAAGAGCCAGTTTTACATTATTAGAATCCATCCAAAAGTAAGCTTGTCATATGAAAAGATAATTCAGTTTTCCATAGCCTGAAGATGGGTTCATTCACTCTGCACAGATGCTTTCAAGTGGCATCATCTGGTGACCTAAGCTATTTGATGCAAAAACAATATTTCTCCAAAAATTCAACTAGGCTTTTTGTTCTAGAAAAGAATTGAATTGTGAAGAATAACTTTTTGTGAATCAACAAGATAAGATACAGCTTGTCAAATTTAATTCATCTGAAGCTACATAAACTTTAGAGAAGATATATTTTTATATTTAAGAATTAAGATAGCACAACTGTTAGAGACAAGGGATCAATGAACACATTCAAATAAATATTAATCTGACCTATTTCTTGCATGATATAGTTTATTTTTTATATTCCATAAGAAATCCTGATAAATGCATAAATTTTCTTGTTTGTATATATTTCTTTCACATATCAGAATTGATTTTCACGTAGCTATTCTAGGTTACTCGAGCCTTTTTACATGCAAGATATCCATAGACACCATAATAAAAAGTTGGCCTTTATTTGCAGATGCAGCAAATTAAGCATTATTCATGCGCCTTTATCTCTAATAAGAACAATTAACCAGAAAGGATACAAATAATATATGTTGGTAAAATCTAAATAGCGTGAGCATCAAAATAAAGATATTTGTGGCGTTAAGATAGCATCTTAATTGTTCTAGAAAGAACATGAATAGCATTAAGGCTCTTTATGGTAAGTGTGGAATGGGAGAGAAAAAAAAAAGGAAACAAATATTATAATAAAAATAAACTCAATTGAAATGTATTTTGCCCTACCTATTATTTGTTTGAGGAAAAAATAATTGGAAAAAATGCATTTGTTTTGAGGAGAAAACTAGAAAAAATAGATTAAATATAAAAGGGATGATTGTTGGAGAAAAGTGTGTATGTAAGAGCAACAACACAAATGAGAATGAAAATAAAGAGTAGAAAACAAGAGATATCGGATCTACATGGTTTGTTGAAATTTTATTTGCGTCCATGACTGCATTAAGGTGTTTTCAATAGTTCAAAGATTAGTACAAGGTGTATATATATATATATATATATTTACCTACCTTTACTACATGCATGAAGCCAGAGCCACCGTTGAATCCCAATGGACTACTTTGGTATTAGCCTTCCTCAATACTTGACACGAACTTCCTTATCGATATCCAATCATTATCATCTCTTTTTTATTGACTAACAATAATTCTCAATTTCAAAACTAATCGATGAACTTAAAATTCCAACCCACAAAACTGAATTGCATTGTTAGTCAATTGATTTTCAAACTCTTCATTGAAGTTCAACTGATCACCCATGTCAATTCTCAACTAGAAATGCCACCAAGATACACATCCCATCAATAATTTTGAGTTACTCAAGATGCATGACAAAGGATTTAGATTTATCTCATTTTAAATGTATAATGAGATAGTAGATTGAAGCAGAATATGAGATAAGAATGCTTCAAATTTAACACCAAAGGTTTAAATAAGATAACAAAATTTGAATTGGGTTTAATTAAAATCTATCCAAAAATTATCTCTAAATAAAAATATCCTTAAAAACTCTTGAATTAAAATCATATTTGTCAAGAATATAAAGCCCCACATCATAAAAATCTCCCACTTAAAGAAAGAATTTTGAATGTACTCTTGAAATAATCATCTATGCGGAACCACCCCTTAATTACAATGTAGGTAAATCAAAGTTATGTAGTATCTCAACGTGTCAATGGTAAACCTATCAGTCTTATTCTAATTTATCACAAATCATGCTATATTTGCTTTGCCACTGTTGTATAGTTGATTCTTAAAGTCATATGTCTTGCAATTTTTTTGTTCCTTCGTAAATCCCACTTGATATAGTATATCCTACATGGTTCATTCTATTTAGAATCAATCAACAATAAGTTATGTAAGGGGAGCAAAAGTAGGCCTCAACATCCATTTAAATCTTCTTAATTCCATCACAGGCATATGCTAAGCTATGCCTTTATCTGTTAAATCCATATATTCCAACATCTCATTTCAAATGAATTGGAGAGAGTTTCAATTGACTACAAGATTAAAGTATATAAGACCTATAATATGCTTGAATGTCCATCTTTAAACAAGAATGGAAGTCAAATGTGATTCACAAGAGACCTGTAGCAATTTAAATAACTTGCTGATGAGTATAGTCAATATGTTCTACTAAACATTCAAAGCATACCACTTAAATGCCACCTGATCTGACACCACACTTATGCTAGTAGACAGAAGATGTTTTAATTTCTAATAAAGTTTGCATATATCAATCTTGCACAAATTATGAATAAATCATCGTTCAATGCAAAATACTTCAAAATTCATGCAAACATTTGAAAGAAATAAACTCTTGAATGAAGCTTGAAATAATTCTCATTCATTCTAAGTATTTTAAAATTCATACAAGTGTTTTAAATAACCCACATGAGCCTTGACATTGACAAATATTTAAATCTAGTGTCTAAAGATGTTGCAAAGATAAGAATTAATGATAATTTTTATAATATAATTCAAAGAATCGTTAATTGCTAAATTATAAAAAAGTAGTTACATGTCCTAATTCATAGATCTAATCTTATATTAACAAGAATAGAGTTGATATCATCTATGACATAATCAGATATTAAAATTATCTAATCGAATACAATCAACATATATAATCTTTTGTTAAGCAAAATTGACAAAGTCCACTCTAATGATGGCCATTTTGATCGTATATTTCAACTAGAGAGGATATTATCATCAAAAGTCATTTATGCTTTAAATTAAATCAAAATCAAAATAAGCTTCAATTAAATGCAAATTTAACTCAAATGAAACTTAACATTCAAAATACTCAAAGCATAATAATCCATCCTCATTAGTCATCGTTTGTCGGGGGTGAAAAATTAAAAAAATCTTAACTCATAAAGAAGCTAATGTCAAATAAAATATATTATTATATTTAAACTCAAACAATTTCATGCTAATAAAAATGTAGTCAATGTCCTTGTCTGTGTGATTTTGCACCTAAATAGCATCACATAAAATGCAGTTACAACCAAAGTCCTCTGACCAGATGGTTTAACCCTTAAATGAGTTCAATAGATTATGATCACAACTATAGCCTATGTTTCCCAATTGCTCTATTCTTTGAGTTATGAATCATAAAATATATTTGATAGGATACAAAGCTCTCTATTAACTAATGTATACTTAAAATTATCTCCTTAAACAAATATTAGCCCATGTCTATAAAGTTATCTTGGATGACACAACTCATGGTTACTAATAAGTATCATTTAATCAGGTTGGGTCGACTAGCATCTCTAAATAAGTAAACTAAAGACCACAATAGGCCATGATGATAGAACCATATGATATTGATCGGGTGCATCATCAATTCCCCAACCATATGTTTTAAGTTAATAAATAATGAATTTCATAAATTATCAAAACTCTACATACTTATACTATATATTAAGCTATTAATGTACTAATGACTAGCCTTAATCGAAAGCTTTCTCTTATATTTGGGAGAGATAATTAACTAAAAGTGCTTAAGCTTAGAGAGAAATTGGAACCAAATCAAAAGTCTTCACAAAATAAAGGTGAAATCTCTAAGTAGTGCCTCATCCACAAATGCCTTTTGAAAATTTCACTTAGCAATAATCTAAACTCTCTTCATTAAGAGTCCGCATGTGAATTTTCGGAGCACACATTATCATGATATTCTAAAAAGACCACCTACTTACATATCCTTCTTCATATATCTCCTTAATTTTTCAACATGTTCATTTATGGATGCCAACTTTTTGCATTGTTAGATCTACCCTAGCATAAGGCATTTTCAAGTAATATTTCTACCGATGATTATTCAATATTGATCATCTCAAAATCAATAACCAAAATCAGCCAAACTCCATCTACAATGAAAGAACACTCAATAAATTCCAGATGTACATATGAAATATATTTGAAAATTTTTAAATGAGAAAGTTTACCTCCTTGCCAATTCACATTATTCAAGTAAATTATAATCAAAAGCAATTGAGAGTTCTTTGTTGATTAAATAAACTATATTACTCACAATGTTCGCTCAAAAAGTCTCAGACAATTACACATGGAATGTCATGTTGCTAGCTCTTTCATTTATAGTTTTATTCATACACCCAAATAAAGGGCCATATTTACTTCATGATACCCCCATAACATCATTGGTCATATTTTTTTACACCTTTGATAATTTTTAATGTATAAATGCAAAAATTCGAGATATATCCTTCTTGATCTAGTAGCCCAATTAAAATCAAAATTTTGTTCAAAATTTAAATATGCCTCACAATATGAATCTTCTTTAAGGACCATTCATAGTTTTTTTTATGTATCATCAACTCTCACAATATTTAAAGGTTCATCATTATCAATATAAATTTTCAAGTAATCATCAACTCTCAATTATGTATGTGGAGTAGAGTTAAAAAATGATGTTATAGCAAGGATTCAAGACTTTATAGGACTAATTGATACTAATGATTAATACATCATAAATCCCTTTAATTGCAACATTTATATACCATACACCCTATTTTCATTATATTCACCATCCTTTTGTGGACAATTTTATTTCAAGTGGCCAATCTTATCACATTGTCATGCAGTGCTCTAAACTTTAACATATAAATCTACATAATTGTTGACTCTCTTTATAGTTTTCTTTCTACTTTTAAAACTCGAAGCAGCAAAAGAAGAGCCACCAAATTCTCATCTATGAATATCCTTACATAATAGTCATGGACATTACCAAGCTTTAACTTTATAGATCAACAAAGATTATTCATCATCACGATAGTTACACCAAAGCTTCACAAAAGCAATGACAACAAGCTCAAAGCATAATTGTTTTCATCGAAGTTGGTATCAATTGAACTCTACTAATGTGCTATCAAATTGAAAGCATCTTTATCATCTTGAACTCATTAATTATTTAGTATTCACCACAAAAAGCTTGTTGTGCATATTTCATTGAACTTTCATCACTTCAATGATGATAATCTAGCATAGTAATGTTGAATACAATATTCTTAACAAATGAAAGGCAACATTCTTCCAACACCTATCTACCCAACAAATCCCAATCTTCTTGACTTATGGTTACCAACTTCATCCCTACGAAAGGTGGATGAAGCATTTTTTATACAAATTACATTGACTTGCATCTTTCAGCATCTGAAATTTTTTACATTAAACTTATCAATATTTATCTTTCCAATATTGACGGCCATTATTCCCACTTCTCCCTTTAAGACCTCAAAGCTATGTTCTTAAACAAATTATAGGGTAAAATGCACACACAAGAGGGATAACATAAACGAAAGAAAAAAAAATAAAGTAACTACATAAAACACATGAAAATAAGAAATATAAGATTTACATGGTTAGATCAATTTTCTCCTATGATCATAGCAGCATAAGGAAATATATTTCCATCGCTTCAAGGTATATATACTGGCCAACAAATATTTCCTATTTCTTTCATCCTTTCTTTTCCAAGAATCCCTCTCTTATTCTCTTATTTCATTTTTATTCCAGATGAGTGGAGAAAGAGCTTGTTGGTTCCTATATTTAAGAATAAAGGTGATGCACAAGATAAATAGAGGAATTAAGTTAATGTATCATACATTAAAATTATGGGAGAGAGTAATATATATTATATGATAAATATCACAATATTATTTAGATCTACTATGGATGTTATACATTTGTTAAGAGGTTTGATGGAGAAGTAGAAAAGTAAGGAGGATCTACATATAATATTTATTGATTTAGAGAAAGCATGATAAGATTAGGGAGAGTTAGATGGTTTGGCCACATAAAAAAATGAGACAGGAGAGTAGATGCATTAGATTTGCCTTATGTTAAGAAAGGTAGAGGTAGACCTAAAAAGACCAAGATGTAAATAATCTTAGTATCTTGATTAGATTACAATACACATATAAACAGAAGGAGGATTCATGTAGATATAGTGGGATTAAGGCTTGTTGTTGTTGTTGTTGTTGAGAAAGCTTATGATAAAGTTTCAAGAGATGTTCTTTGAAGAGTTCTAGAACATAAAGGAGTTAATATTAGTTATATTCAAATAATTAAGGATATGTATACTAGAGTTGTTACTTGTGTCTAAACACAAGGAGGATTGACAAAATATTTTCCTATTTCAGTTGGATTACATCAAGGATCAGCTTTAAGCCCTTATCTTTTTGCATTAATTATAGATGTTCTTACTAGGCATTTACAGGAAGATGTACCTTGGTATATGCTTTTTGCTGATGACATTCTTCTTGTTGATAAGACTAGAGAGGAGTCCAAGAAAACTTAATTATGGAGATCAACATTAGAGTCTAAAGGTTTTAAGTAGATCTAAACCTAATATATGGAGTGTAATTTTAGTTATAGAAATTCTAGTGGTTGTGACATTAGGTGAACAAGTCATTAATAAGAGTGAGTGATTCAGATATTTAGGCTCTATTGTTCAAAATGATGGTGAAATAGATGGGAATGTTATTAGTAGAATTCAAGTTGGATGGTTGAAGTGGAGGAATGCATTTGGCTTGTTGTGTGATAGACAAGTTCCACTTAAACTTAAGGAAAAATTTTATAAGATAGTGGTAAGACCTGCAATGACTTATGATGCAATGTTGGTCAATAAAAAAGAGAAGCATAAGACTAAGTTAAGTGTTACGAGATGAGGATGCTCGTGTAGATGAGTGGCTATACTCTTAGAGATAAAATGCTAAATGAGTAGTATGAGAAAAAGTTGGAGTAGCTCCAGCAGATAAGATTGGAGAGAGTTAGAGATGGGTCACATATCCATCCTAATGACCAGAGAGTAGATGCATTAGACCTTTATGTTAAGAAAGGTAGAGGACCTAAAAGACTTGGTTAAGATAAAAAATGACCTTAGTATACTTGAATTAAATGAGAATTTGACACGTAATAGGACACAATGGAGACGAAGGATTCATGTAGCCAACCCTACTTAGTGGGATAAAGACTTGTTGTTGTTGTTGTTGTATTAAATCCCTTATTCCCTCATTTATTATATACAACAATCTAAAAGTTGGCACATGTCCTTAGCATAAGATTCATCAACTACTCACTAGCTCTCCTCGCACCTCCCTGTTAGCATACACCCTTATGCATGTCTCAAATCACCAAAAATTACAAATCTTCCCCATCAATCTTAAACCATTGACCAACATGGAATCTCAACATCAACCTCTAGCTAGCCACTTCTACAACAACAACCTTGCTCTCAACCTCCTCAATCCTCACATGTTACCAATTAGCACCAACTCTATCACGACCAACAACTATCATTGGCCTCAAGTCCACTTATCAAACTTCAGCAAACACTATCTTTGAATATCTCCCTAAAGTTCATCGTTGATCACCAAAGTCGACCATTAAATAGAAATACAGCAAAGATGCCCTTCTCATCGCTAACTTCAAGATACCCAAGATGCATGCTAAAACATGACTAACTATCTCCTTTTATAAGTATAACAAAGTAGTGGATTATAACATAATATTGAGATAGTAAAGGCTTAGTTTTAGCACAAGACATTTCAATAGGTTCACAAACTTTAACTCAGTTTTATCCATGAATTATCTACAAATAAATATCTAACAATTTCTCAAATCATCACCTAAATAGATAAATAATAACAAACATTAGTAAATTTGTAAATTTCTAACCTATAAGATTTTTTGTGGAACGGATTTCCAAGTCCTTTGACTAGCCCTCTCGGCCAGCCAATTTTGACACAAAAATTATTTCCTTCTTCCATAGATCACGGTGGACAATGATGGCTAGAGAAAAGGGATGGGATAGCGATCACTAAGATTAGCAGCAATAGAAATAAGAATATGGAAACTGATATGAAAGGAGATTCTTTAAAAACAGTGATATGCAAGAATGATTTGAACTATTATGATCATTTTTCCATCAAGTTTTCACTAGATCACTGAGAAAAAACCTAAATTGAAATTCAAGTGAACAATACTTTCTTTCAGTAATGTCATTACATATTAATAACAATCAAACCAATAAAAAAATAATTTTTCTTGTAATTTGTATTTATTTCTGCGGCTATCACTTAAACCAAACAGCGATTTCCAGATACAATATAAAATTAGAACTTTATATCTCCGACACACTCTTTAAACTTTATCCGGCATCGCCCGGCTTTGAAGCCATTTTTCAGGCATTGACTTTTGAAGTTACAATTTTCAAAAAAGTTAGCCGTGGAAAAAAGAAAATCAAAACATTAAAAATATAGGACAAACAGCAAAAACCTTTGAATAAACGAAAAGAAACAAATCCATAGTCAAAGTTATAATTTAAAAAAAAAAAACAGTGATTTATTAGTTCGGAAATAAGCACTACATCAAACAGTCCTCTCCCCATACTCTAAAGCTCTTTAGAGTCAAGCATGATGGCATCATTCATTAAAATTTTTCGAAAGTGATATATTCACCTGGAGCGCTAATACGTAATACCAATCCCCCACCCCACTTTACTCTCAGAATCAAATTTCCCTTTCACCCCATGGTTGGAATCACAAAAAAGATGAAAATTAAATAATAGATCTGTTCAAAAAGGTGAGAACTACCCTAGCCTCGTTGAAATTTGACTCATTTCTCAGCCCAATCATCTCTGCTATTTGATGTGAATAGTCTTCTACACCATCAACAATTAAAGAGTCAGAGTGAAAAGAGATATGGTCTTCTTCCACCATCATCCTAAAATGAAAATTGAAGGAAAAAAATCAGAATCCTAAATTCTGACGCATAAATCTTCATGAAAATACAAAAACCAATCAGACCTCTTTGTTAAACTCCCTGATGAGAACTCCTGCCCTGTTATCTTCACATTCTCCTTCCATATGAAGTCCCTTCCTGTCGGCCATCTCAATGGAATCCTATATTTCCTCGGTGGCAAAATCAAACAAGTTTGCCCCTTTTCAAATCCACGAATACACTTCCTCTCATACTGAATCTGTCCATTGGATTCTGAGGAATCTGAACTCTCTGAAACATTATAATAACATGGCACATAATTCTCATACTCAGGAGGGCAGAATTCGATCTCTCTGAGCTTGCCAACTCCATTGGCGAGCTCTTCCACAAGGGAGAGATCAGCAACAAGCTGCTCCTGTACTCGCCTGTAACCTCTATAGATGTTAACTTGTGAGGCAGCGGAGATATAAGCTATCCAGTAGAGTGAACCCGAAATCACAACGAAAACAATTAGGGCGAGACCAAGCTTCAGCAAGCTAAGGGTCAAGCTTTGCCGATTTCTACTTACTCCAACAGGGCTTGGAAGCTCATGCCCTAATCCATTCCTAGAGAAACTCTTCTGTTGGGAGATCTTATCAAATGAATCTCCACAACAAGAAAGCCTTCCATTGCCGCCGGAGATCCCCCGGTAAAGTGGCCTCGACATTAATAGCCAAATATACCCAATGTGAAATCGACAAAGACTTAATTCAAGAATTCCTGAAAGAAAAAATATAGAAGTTAGGGAACCCGACTCACTTCTTCACAAATTGCTCAAAAGAGAGAACGACGAAAAGGGTTTAGGATAAGAGAAAAGGTAGATTGAAGAAGACCGTGGTTGCCAGTCATAAAAGCTCATAAAAACGATGCTAGAGAAGGAAATTAAAAAAGGAAACTTTACAAAAGGAGGACTTACCAAATCAGAATCAGTTCAGAAAGTAGCAGAATAATGCATATGGATTCGTACTGCTGATAATTCGATGCTTAATGATTCAATGGAGCCCATGCTTACCAGTAGTAGAACTCATAAGGAAGAAGAGAATGAAGAAAAATTTTCATAAAAAAAATAATAATAATAAAATAAGCATGGACTTGAAGAAGGAAGGGTTGCAGTACCAAAAAATCCCCATTTTATCAGATCAAATGATAGAAGTTCTTTCCATTAAAATCCCTTTCTCACTCTCAGGAAGCTGAAGTGAGAGAAGATTCAATGGCTTGCGTTCTTCTCCTTCCTCAGCTCAAGCAAAGAGCGGAAGAAAACTAACAGGGTCTTTGACTGTGTCACGACTCACGAGTCTCTCTGCCAGCTCTTAATTCCACAGAATCTGCGAAGCATGTCATGTACTAATATCTGTGAAATTTATATTATTAATTAGAATATCGTTTATAATTTAAGTTCTAAAGCGTGTTCCCAACCTTAAGGTGATAGCGTAGTCATAAAATTTTTTAGATTAAATCTTATTTACATTAAATATTTCAGCGCTCAATTATTTTGTTAAAAAAAAAATTCCGGAAAGCTTATATATTTCTTTACTTAAATAAATTTAATTATAATATATATTGCATATACTAATATCAATGTTTACACGGAGATTGAACTAAAAATTGATATCAAAATATTCTAATAAATATTATGTCAAGATAAAATTAATTTTATTATACATAGATCATATATTATTTACTTAAACATTAATTTAATAAATAATATAATTAGATTGAAAACTTAAATTAAATTAAATTTTTAGATAACAGAATAAAACTATTAAAAGTTTATAAATATATTATTAACTTATTTATCTATTAGTTTAATTATATTATTAAATAATTTAATTATATTATCTTTTAAATTATTAATACTATTTGATATTCAATTTAAGGGGATTTTATATATTTATATGTCTAATATTTAAATGAATAATGCTTAAATTTTTAATATTATATTAAAAATATCATCATTATTAACTTTTTAATATGAAATGCACTTTTTTCATGCTTAAGAAAAATATTATATTATAAATTTAAAATTTTAGATGTTAGATATTTAAATGCATAATAAATAATCTTAAATTTAATTGAAAGATCATATTTAATAGATAAATTAAAAAATATACATAATAAAATAATCTTAATTTTGTATCCCAAAATATCCTTAAGAATTTTTCTAATGTTGTTCAGAATCTACTTGAAGAGTAGCAATATAGTTATGAAAATCAGATCTGACCGTCTGGTTGACTATCCGATCATGAACTGTCTTCTTACCGGTTAAGTTCAAGCTTAAAACCGTCTCTACATAAAACTGGTCAAAATTGGGGTTGAATCAGATCAGTTTTAAAGAACCAATCAAATTTAAAATTAATCAAATTTTAACTTTTTTTTATTGGATGGATAAAATTAAAAGATTTATAGTATAAATAAATAAAACAATTAAAATAATATGTCTTAAAATTTCAATGTAGAAGTACATTCAAAATATTTAAGAATGAAGAGTGGTAAATTAGAATATTATATTTTGAATTGATATAAATATCATTATTATATCAATATTATATTATTTAAATTATATTAAAATAATTTTAATATTTATTATGTCATTCGATTTAATTTCAAATGAATCATTGAACTTTGAACATCTCATTCCTCTCATTTTTTTTGGGGACTGTATATCACGTAGCGTTATGATATGTATATGGTAATCCCCAAAAAAAAATTTAACGACAACGTACTCATAAGTATCCTCCCTACTTCTCGTTCCTCTCTAATTTGATCTCTAGCCCAATTTTAAGAATATTGGGTAGCAATGGATATTAAATTGAGAATGACTCATGAGACCTTTCCCACTAATTAAAGTTATATAACTATTTTCTTCCTTGTACAGTGTGCAGTCACGAGATTAGATCTGTGTGGGCCCGCTCGATTAGTTATATTAGAAGAAAAATAAACAAATTTCAAAATGTTTAATTATATATGTGATTTTAATATTTTATTTTAGGGTGTTTTAAGTTCATTATTCTGTTTTGGAAATTATTACGAACTTGCCCTTCTTTAATGATGTACAGTTAATTCAATTTAGTGAGACCTTTCTCTCCAATTTAAAAACTAAACATTAAAGCATATCTATCTAACTACTTACAAAAAACTAATATTTATAATTAAATTGCTCAACAGCCAAACTAAATAAATACATTTTGTTAGTATTCAATCTCTGAATTAGAAGTTTGTTTATCTTAAATTCTTAAGTTTGATTTCAAAAATAATTAGAAATAACTTTATTATTAATCAAATACGTTACTTAATTATATTAATCACAAGATACCCTATTTTCAGTGGAACGGCCACTGCGTCTGATTCATTAATTGAGAATTTGGAGTCTTCTTGACGTTGAAAGTAACACGCGGAGAGAGGGTAACCTTACCGAATGTTTTCGCTATTTCTATGAGAAATTTGGAGCAAATTTGATCTTCAAAAATTTTATTATTATTAAATTTATTTATTATTACATAATAAATATTTAATTGATTAAATTTTATATTAAAAATAGAAAATAACTTTATAATAATAATCAAAATATTCAAACTAAATTTGAAACAATATATTTTAGCTATTATTTTGTAACTCATACCGGTATTAATTATATAATGTATATGATTTGTTTTCAAAGATAGAAATGAAGTTTAGAATAACTTCAAAAAAATAAATATTTTTTTGAAATGTACAATACATTAAATTATAATCATAATATAAGTTTTTGACCGACAAAAAGGCTGAATAAAATACAAATATTTTAAATATTTTGATATCAACAAAAATATTTATATGAAATAGATCACTCATCACAGTTTTATGAAAAATATATGATCAATAACAATTATCATTAAGAAAAATTACTCCTTATAGCGATGACAATATCAAGAGCTCTTGAGAACTATATATACACTATAAAAAAAAATTAATACAATTATAATTATTCCACAATCTTAATATCTCCATCCAGTGGCACATGCTCCAAACCATTTTAAGCATATACTAAATATGTGAAATATTTAAAGAAGACAGATAAAAAGATGAGTGAAGATTGAATTTTAAAATAACAAAGAGTTACAATACATATATAATTAAAAATTTAAAATGAAATTTTATTCAAATTAGTTAATATTACATGAATCAAATAAAAGATACCTAATTAGCACAATTTTTTTTTATCATATACAAGTTTTGAAGCAATAGAGTGAATGATAAGATTAAAAAAAAATGAAAATCAAGACTAAAGTTTTATTTGGCTAAGTTTTTACTTTAAAAAAAATTGTTTTAAAACTAATTTTAAAAATAATATAGAAATGATGGTTTAAAATGAGAGAAAAGTAATGTTTTATAAAACACGCTGAAAAGATTAAATTATTTTTAAGATTTATTAATGTCATTTTAAAAACTACAATTCACTGAAAAAAAAATCAAAACAAATGAGGATTAATTACCACTCTTCTAAAATTTTGCATGTAATCCTTGTAGATAGAAAGTACATTTTTAAAAAATTTATTTTATTTTATGTGGAAAAAGATAATTTATTTCAATTTTGAAGGTATTTCTATGCATTAAAACTCAATTTAAGTTCTAACTACATTCAAATAAATGATGAATTCATAAAATAATTTTAGATTTTTTAAAAAAAATCATATTTCATACGACCTATTAGGTCAAATAAACATGATCTAAAATTTCATTTTATTTATCATGTGTGACCTAACAAAAATCCTATTTCAACTTCAAATTAACTAAGATCATTTAAAAATTAATGATTTGACCGATCTGTTTAATCCGGTGATTGAAGGGTTTTTTTTTTAAATTCGTGTCTCGCATTCGATGCGTATTAGGTGCGTATTTTTATCATTTAATGACTAAAATGATCGTAAAAAAATTTATTTTTATCTAATTTTAAAACCACAATTTTAGAATTAATTAAAAATATATATTTTTTATATAGCGCGCAATTTATCTCTATGAGATAAGCAAATACTTCATTTCGTTCAACAAAAAGCCTATTTTACTTCCCAAAACAAAATATAGTCATTTAATACATATTCATAATTATTCAGAAATTTAAACTTTCTCTTTCTCGTTAAAGCAAAAATGTGCATTTTAAAATCTTAAATATGATTGACGCCTTAACTAAAATTGAAGTCATTTTCAAACCTCTCTTATAGTTTGGCAGGATGGGATATGGTTGCCCAGGTGCCCAACTAACCATGTGCATGCACGCGATCAGAATATCAGAAATAGTGAATGGGCGGGCCCCATCATAAATCATCATTAATTCGATTAATCAATACTAGCGGCATCGGTCACCGTGATTTCAGTATTTTTTTTTGCAATAGTTATACACCAAACGCCTTATCCATTTTGGGATATTATTATGACTAATCTCATAGAAGATCTAACACCACATTTATCACTCATATATATCGGATCCCCACTTACTTTTTCTACCTTAAGTATAAGCCCAGAGATTTGAGCTTCGTCAGGGAGATTCCGATCGGCTACATGCAGGTAAGAGACGATAGATCGTGATTTCATTACTTTGTCTTTTGGGCCAAGATTCTAAGCTTTTTTGAAGGGGTGTTATAAATATAAATTCAAAATAAAAAAAAAATTATATTTTGATTTAAAATAAAAATAAATTGAATTTAGAAGAATTTTATTTGATGTTGAGACATTTGATTTAATATGCTATGCCTAATAATATTTGTTACGTGCTAGAAAATTAGTTGCGGTAGAGTAAAAGTTTAGCTTAAACCGTTGAAATCAAAAGCACAAGTATTTAAAAGATGACAATAAAACTTCAAAATTTTTACGTGAAAAATCGAAAAGAGGAAAAAAATCACTGCGATAAAACTTCCACTATGTATCGTTTTAGAGTACTGAATCTTCCCGTCTGGGATTACAATTATGAGAAAGGGATAACATTTCGTAACGACGATGTTGATGGCGATGACGGCGATGTTGGCGACAATGTTGGACGATGTTTGTGATGTTGTGATAGTGGTGTCGGTGATGATGCGGCAGCGGTGGTCGATGTGGCGAGGATCACGGTGGCGGTGATGGCGGCGGTGGTGGTTGACAACCGTCAGTGGTGGCGATTGTGCTTGGAGGATCTTTAGAGCTCTCTCCTCTCTCTTGCTTTTCTTTACTTGGCCTCCCCCGTAGAGGAATGAGGTATTTATAGTGGAGGAATTGGCGTCTAAATACATGCAAAATCGAACCACTCCCTCCAATGACGGCTGATGATTCCTTCGATCATATGGATTTAGTGTATTTGAATGCTCAAATGAAGTGTAAGATCTTTGGCTTGTTGGGCAGGCTCGAGACGCTCGATTTGACTATAAACACCTCCATTTGAACTTTTAAGAATTTAAGCGATGTCTCAAAGTTTCCAATGATATTTTAAGTGTTTGATCTCGACCTTTAATTTACGTCGTTTTCGGCATCAAGATTTGTGCTTATCTTGAGGAATTTTTTAGTCATATCGGTTGCCCTTTTTGGATGATATTATCTCAATCATCAAAATATATATCTTCAAATAGTAAATTCTTTTGAAATCTGCAGTCCATTAACCACATATTTTGAGAGAACAGATCTTCATGTAAGCACAAGATTATGACTACGGATCATCCACAAATATGTGTAGGTATGTGCAAGCGAAATTGAGGTTACTGGGACATTCTGAGCGTTCTGGAAGCTTCTGGGTTGGATTACGAGCGAACTGAGAAATTTCGATTTATAAGAAAGGTGTCGGGCCATTCGTGGGAAAGAAACGAAAGGAGACGTGAAAAAATCTGACGTCAGTTTTATGACAATGGCTGAAACAATTCGCGAACATGAAAGCAGTGGGTAAAGAGAACGTCTGGTCGGCGTGGAGTCGGCGTGTCAGCCGGACGGCGAAATTTGAATGGTTCGGTCGTGGTGAAGTTCAGTCGGAACGGACGGAACGGCGGGCTGGACGAGGACATTAACGATCGAGTGGAGCCGTCGCGGCATTAATGCGCGTGTCAGCGTGCGAAAGGTCCGTTTGGCTCGTTTTCACCGTTTGGCCCGTTTGAGCGGTTTTGAACGGTTTTGGTGGTTTTCAGTTTTGGGCTTTTTTACCTTTACAAAAGGGTCTATAAAGCCCCAGTCAGGAAGGCACCACCTTCTTCTTGAGAAGGTCGTTGGAGGCGATCAAGACACGTAGTTTCATACGAATAGGTTTTCCCTCGAAAGAGGTGTTAACTAACCTCGTCGGACCGGCCGGATCGGGCGATCAAGACCCATAGTTCATCACAAGGCTCGATTTTCCTCGAAAGAGGTGTTAACCACGTCGGACCGGCGGATTGGAGTGATCAAGGAACGATAACCGAGAAGGCGGGTTCAATGCTCGATAATGGTGGCCGGCGGCGGTAGTTAGCGAGATAATAACGACAATGGTGGTGACAGCGATGAGCGATGGCGGCGGTAACCGGCAAGTAGTCAGTAGCCGTGTTAGCGGCACAGTGTAATGGTGGCGCGCGGCAATGCAGCGGTAGTCGGCCGGTGGCGCAGCGTCGGTATGGTAGCGGATGACCGCGACAATGGTGATAACCGGCGATTGCGGCGATGATGATGGCGATGGCCGGCGGCAATCAGCGGATCTGAGGTTAGCGGCAAACGGGGTTGTCAGCGATGCGAAAGCAGCGGCGGTAGTACAGCGGCTGCGTCGAGGATTTTGACCTATCCGAGTTGTTTGTCGAGTGTTTGCTCAATGATGTGCGATGATGTTAACTTTATGGAAGAGGTTGAATTGAATCTGGCGAGGATTTTGACCCATCCGAGTTATTTGTGTATTACAATGATGCTAACACGTATGAAAGAGGTCAATTGAATCCGAGGATTTTGACCCATCCGAGTTGTTTGTCGAGTGTTAAATGATGCAAACGTATGAAAGAGGTTAATTGAATCCGAGGATTTTGACCTATCAAGGTTTTGTGAGGGTGTTACCCGATGACGTTAACCTGTATGGAAGAGGTCATGAGAAATCCACCAAGGACCTTTTGACCTATCATAGGTTGTTTGTCATAGTGTTTGCTCAATGACGTGAACTTGTATGAAGAGGTTGAATTGAATCGCTGAGGATCTTTGACCCATATGAGGTTGTTTGTCAGAGTGTTACCTGGTTACGTTAAACTGTGTGGAAGGGTAGGAAGTCCACCAAGGACCTTTTGACCTATCCTAGGTTGTTTGTCAGAGTCTTTGCTCGATGACGTTAACCTATGTGGAAGAGGTCGTAGGAAGTCCACCAAGGACCTTTTGACCCATCCTAGGTTGTTTGTCAGAGTCTTTGCTCGATGACGTTAACATGTATGGAAGAGGTCGTGGGAAGTCCACCAAGGACCTTTTGACCTATCATAGGTTATTTTCCATAGTGTTTGCTCGATGACGTGAACCTGTATGGAAGAGGTTGAATTGAATTCGCTGAGGATCTTTGACCCATCCGAGGTTGTTTATCAGAGTGTTACCCAATGACTCTAACCTGTATGGAAGAGGTCGAATTGAATCCGCTGAGAATTTTGACCCATCCGGTTGTTTGTAGTGTTACCCAATAATTAACGTATGGAAGGTCGAATTAAATCGGATTTTGACCTATCCGAGATTGTTTGTGAGGGTGTTACCCGATGACATTAACCTGTATGGAAGAGGTCGAATTAAAACATTCGTTTGTGGTTGTAGCCAAAGTTGCTCCTTAACCTTGGTCTCATTTTTCCATGAGTATGAGTGGAAAAACATAATTTACAAAACTATATCTCTTCTCAATGTTGAAATATCCTCCAACTTTGACTTGTTTCTTGGGATGAAAATCAATTAGATGCTTAACATGGGTGATCTTACGAGATTAAGAGTTGCCCCAGGTTCGACATCACGAAGGAACAAAGTTTGATGAATCTTCATTCTTCGCTTGCGCTCTTTAAAAGCTTGAAATGCTCCACCTCGATGGTAATTTTGATCTTGTTGGGAAACTTGGTCATCATACAAGATGAAATAATGAGAATCATTCCCTGAGCAAGCTTGCGCTAGAAAACCATTGCGGTAGAGTAAAAGTTTTGCCTTATTGGAAATCCAGACACACACAATTTAAAGAGTGAACAATAAAACTCGGAATTTTTGCTGGAAAATCTCGAAAAGAGGGAAAAATCATGGCTTAGCCCAAGTAAAAGCTTCCACTATGTATCCGTTTGAGTACAAGATCTTCCGATCTGGGATTACAATTGTATATGAGAAAGGGACAACATTTCTAATGTACAATATTGGCACGATGTTCGGCGATGTTGGCACAATGTTAACGATGATGTTGTGTGATGTGATGATAGTCGGTGATGATGGCCAAACGATGGTCGATGTGGCGAGATCGGCGGTGGCGATGGCGGCGGCGCGTGGTTGACAACCATCAAGTGGTGGCATGATGTGCTTGGAGGATCTTTAGAGCTCTCCTCTCTTGCTTACCCCTTCTCCTTCACTTGGCCTCCCCATATGAGGAATGAGGCTATTTATAGGTGGAGGAGTGGCGTCTCAGAATACATGCAAAATCGAACCACTCCTCCAATCGGACGTTGATGATTCCTTCGATCATATGACGTATTTTGTGTATTTGAATGTTCAAATGAAGTTGGAATTGTAAGATCTTTGGCTTGTTGGAAGCTCGTCGAGCTCGATTTGACTATAAACACTCATATTTGAGAGTTTTTAAGAATTTAAGATGTCTCAAAATTTTCAATGATATTTTAAGTCTTGATCTCGAGGTTTGATTTCTCGATTTCTTTTGGCATCAAGATTTGTGCTTCTACTAGAGAATTTTCAGATCATATCAATATTAAATATTTGAAAAATCTATTTCAGATATAATTACTTTTTATGATATTCGTGAGCAAATGAACTTCGTCACATTCTATCGATTTCATAATGCCTGGTCTTGTGAACTCAATCACCTGCCGCTGGTCCTGCGAGCTTTTCTTCTTGTTTGTACTTCGTTGGTATCATGATGCCTTCATTGCAAGCTCTATCACATGTTATTGGCCTTATAATTTTTTTTTCTCCTTCACATTCATCAGTCTTGTGATGCTTTCCTTATGAGCGTCATCACGCATGCTTTTAATCTCATGAACCCTTCTCTGTCGTATGCCTCAAAGTTGTCATTGCCTTTAAAATGAAAAATCATGAGTTTGAAGAAGATTTGGAAATCATTTGAGCTAAATTCAAACAATAGTTCAGACTAAGATTTGAATGAGATTTATAATCTTAGTGGTTTCAATTAGTTTTGAATGAGGTAAGAGTACAATGAGCAATTTATGAATATAAGAGGTGACTCTCAATTGGGATATTTGGACAATTATGTTTATTATAGGCTCATAAAATTTTGTTGATTTTTTAGTAAATTTAAATTGATTTCTTAATTTTAAAAATTATTTCAATTTAAATGCAAATAGAACAAAATATTTTAAAATGATACAATTCTATGCATTGTATTTTAATTTTAATAAAAAGTTGTTACTTCTTATTTTAAACAAAACAAAAATTACTTAAATAATTCCGATATAATTTTTTTATCAAGTTGAAATAAAAAATTATTGATTTTATTTTAATATTTATATTATATAAATATTATATATATATATATATATATATAATATTAGTTTGAAGATTCATTATGATTAAAAGTATTCTTATAACTTATTTATATATAATGACAATTAAAATTTAATAAACTATTAAATAAATAGAATTGTCATTCAACTCATCATTCATGAGACCCGTGACATCTGTGCCACTAAAAACAATATCTAAGGTGATATATTTCATCCTTATAAAGCTGATATTTTATAAAACTAATAATAAAATAATTATTAGCAACATGAAAAACTTATTTCTTTTTTATATTTATTTAAATATAAACTACCAAATAGAAAAGTAGAATAAAATTGAATAATTCTAATACTATTCACTTATAAATTATTAAATATTTATATCTAAAATTATATTATACAATACTACATATATTTATTTTTCATTCAATTCTAATTTGATATATAAATTGAATTAACTTCAGCGTAGCTTTCTTCGAGTTTCAGAAGACCCTTTGGTAATCAACGGAGGTAAGCTTACCGGAGAGTGATGGCATAACATTTAATGCCCCTCTCCCCCTCTCCCCCTCTCCCGGTAACCCCGACGCGTGACGGTGTCGGTGCAGGGAAGGATCATCGAATTCGTTCAAAAGAAAATTAAAATATAAATCACCGAACCGACGGCAGCGGGCGAAACGGATCCGGTTTCTGAAACGGCGGCGGCTGACGTGGTCATCATCGAGCCCTTAAATTCCAGGAGTGGCTTCTAAATGATCAGCGCCGCCCATTCTTTTCGGTATGATATTTCGTCGTTTTCTTCGCACGAGGAATTTAGGATACGGCAATTTTATTATTTTTTTTGTTATTTTCTCACGAGAAACGGAGCTTTACAGCTGTAGCGCAATGCGAGTGGGCCATGAGCCCATGGAGGTATTGGACAGTCGACAGGAACAATCCCAAAATATTATTATTTTTTAATTGGTCCATCCAAATTCGTCCGAATTTTTCTTTATTTTTAAAATAAACTCAACACGTTAAATTATGAAGGATGATTTACGTTATCTTATCTATCATATAATTTCTATGAATTATATGTTTAATATTTAAAATAAATATAATATTCTTTATTTGTAAAATGTTTTTTTTTATTTTAAAATTAGTAATAACAATATTATGATGTGATATTAAAGATTTATTTATTTATTATATAAATATTAAAATTTTGATATTAGATATATAATTATATAAGAATTATGTGGATATATATATATATATATATATATATATATATATATATATATATATATATATATATATATATATATATATATATATATATATATGTAAATATATCTATTTTAAATTATATTTTTACTTAAAAAAGTTTTCTTTTCTTTTCAATTTAACTCCGATTGTATAAATAAAAAAAATTAAATAAAATAGTGAAATTTGACTTTACATATATCGAAATAATAATATTTGAGAAATATAATCATGAGTTGTTTTCTTTAAAGAATGCCTCAATGTTTATTTTAGACAAAATTATCTCTATTATATTTGGTATGAGAGAAAATTGATTTAAACTAGTTTAAATTCATATATTAAACTAACCATAATTTAAATTAAATTTGAATATATATCAATGAAACTCTATGAAAAGGACATTGAAAGATTATAACTTCAAGTTTTTGCAACGAGAGATTATTGTAACTTGCTAATTGAGGTGATGATGTGTGAAGAGAAAGACTGTTTTATGAAGAGAGCATACTAAAGGGACTGTCGTCGAGATTAATGGCATGTCAGAAGAAGATAATTTTGTGATTGAAGCAAACTAACTCGTCGTCAATGGGACCTATGAAAAATGAGGAAAGGATATTTCGTAATGAGAGTACCCTAGAGAAAGTAACAATAGAACTTAGTGTGTGCACAGATGATGAAGTTTAAATTTTAATTGATTTAAAATTAAAACTGATATGCACTAATTGAAGTACTATTTGCTCAAAATAAACTTGTTTTAACTTTAAATTTGATTCAATATATATATATATATATATTTATAAATCATCAATATATAAATATAAATATATATATATATATATATATATATATATATATATATATATATATATATATATATATATATATATATATATATATATATATATATATATATATATATATATATATATATATATATATATAAATCAAATATATTTATAAAAATACTTTTTTAGATGTAAAGACCTTTGTTTGAATCTTTTCGAATGATAAATCATTTAGAATAATTCAATTTTCATTTTAATAAATTTAATCTTATGAATAAATCTAGATAAATAAAAATAGAACATCACTCAATAGCCTCATGGTCGGAGGCTCGGCTCTCTTTGTGGGGCGAGAGATTGAATCTCTCATATTGTCTAGATGGCTCATCTTTTTAAACAAAAATAAATAAAAGTAAAAAAAGATAAATTTTTTAAGTACATTAATATTAAATTATTAATGTCAATGTATAGGTTCATTTCTTGCTATGGTAGGCATGAATTAAAATGCTAGCTTTTCTGTGTAGCTCATGAAAGATAGTTGTTGAGATAGACTAGTGCCGCATAAGGGTCAAATAAACAAATCGCAATCAGACATTCTGTATGGGAAGTCTTTACCTGCTTCGTAATCTTATTAGCCGGAATACCACGCTTTTTTCGCTGATTTCTGCAGTTGAATATAACTAACTTCAAGCACAAGAAGACCTTCGGAGCTCCGAATGAGACGACGGCTAGGGTTCCTTCAAGGTAAGTTCTCCTTTCTCTCTGCAGCTCAGCGAATCCATCTCTCCACCTTTTTCCCCTTTTCTCCACTAGTCAAATCCCTTTGCTTACCTCCGACTTCTTGCCGAGGTTGGTCCTAATGTTTGTTCATTATGGCTTCTAATGGAGCGACTTTAATCAAACCTTTCCCCTTTGAACTCTTCCTCTTCAAACCCCTCTCTCCTTGGTAAGAGATCGATTGACTCGGCTCCTTCTGTGGAAGGAGCTCCTTATTGCTCAAAATGACAAGAGCAAATCTTTATCTCTTTCCTTTATTCCTCTCGATTCTTCTGAAGTGAGTTTCTCTGAAGAGGATTTATCAGAAGGGCAGAAAGAGTGGGATATGTCTTTAGTAGGGCATGCTATAGGAAAAAGGCCATTCTATGGCTCACTGCTTGCTGCAGTAAACAAAAAATGGAAATTCAAAGGGAATATGGAGTTGCTAACCTTGGAAGGGGACTTCTTTCTCTTCAAATTCTCCTGTAAGGAAGACTATAATATCATGTGGGATAACGGTCCGTGCTTCCTCAATGGCAGGCCATTCATTTTTCAGCAATGGAAATGGAATTTTAGACCCTCTAAAAAGCAAATTTATGAGATTCCTCTCTGAATCAAGCTTCCTAATTTTCCTTTATGTTGCTGGAATGAAAAAGGATTCTCAAAGGTGGCTAGTCAGATTGGTATACTGTTGGCAGTGGACAACCTTACAGCATCTAAAGCTTGTATTACATTTGCAAGAATTTTGCAAATAAATACATCTTCTATTCTTCGCTTCAATTCCCCATAAACGAGCGCATGAAGTTTGATCAAGTCATCGATTGGAAACCTTCGTGTTGTACCAAGTGTCAGTCCTTCTCTCATGTTGAGAACAAATGCCCTCAGAACCAGGTAGCTCCCAGAGAGCAAAATATAGCTCATCCCAACTCTGGAGGTAGTGCACGAGGTCTTAAGCAAATCTCTCAATTTGATGGTGTATCCCTAAATACTTCTCTGTTAAAGAACCCAAGTCTGGAACCAGTTGCTAACCCAGAACTCTCTGCTCAGAACTTATTAAAAACCAATCTTAATCAACCGCCGATCCCTTCTCCCCATATTGAGGATGTCACAGAACTTGATGCAAATTCTGTGTTAAATGAGGAGTTCATAGTTAATGACCAATCATTGGAACAACAAATTGAGTATTTGGCTTCAGGTGTCTTAACTAGATCTGCTGCCAATTCTCCTAACCGATTCGAGCTATTGAAATCGTGAGGTAAAACTCCAAATACTCCATGGAAGGCTCCACCCAATGGGGAAAAGAATACTTCCCCTTCTACCAATAAAGCGAGAAAAGGGCAAAAGCCCTCCTCTTCATCTTTTCAATGATTTTTCCGGTCTTAGGTATTTGGAGCGTGCAGGGCTTTTCTGGAGGGCGGATACGGGTATGGCGGTTAATCCAAGAATATTGTATAGATATTCTGTGTCTTCTTGAAACAAAGGTCAATTCTAAGCTCTTGCTTAACCCCTTCTCTCTGAAGAAATTCAATCTCTTTCCTTTTGAATCTAGTTGTTCTAACTTTGAAATAATATCGGGAGGTCGTATATGGATTAAATGGGATTCTAGTAGGCTTGATTTTGCCTATCTTAAAACATCTCAACTTATTCATGGCAAAGTTACTCTAACCGGAGGTGTATCTTTTTTGATGTCTTGTGTCTATGCTGAGAATGATGTTCATTCTCGAGTATCTCTTTGGAGTTCATTGAGGTCCATTGCAACTGAATCTGCAGGGCCTTGGATTGTAATGGGTGATTTCAATTCATGCGGTGATGGGAGAAATCTGGTGGTAATCCTTTATCTCTTAATCACACACTGGAATTCAAGGGATGTTTGAATGACTGTGAGTTGCTGGACCTTCCTAGTGTGGGGCTGTTCTTTACATGGTCCAATCAACAGGTATCTAAACTGATCTTCTCCAAGCTGGATAGAGTTTTATGCAACCCCTCGTGGCTAGATTTTTACCCTAGTTCCTTTTACAAAGTTCCACCCTCCCTCTCCTCCGATCACTCTCCTCTTATAACAATTGCCAAGCAAGTTCCTTCTATTTCTCATAGATTTATGTTTAGGAATTATTGGTCCATTTATCCTGATTTTGCTCAAGTCACTATTGAAGTTTGGAATATTTATATCTCTGGAGACCCCTTATTTGTGCTTTCTAGGAAGGCGGCAAATGTTAAAAAAGCTTTTAAGGGTAGACATGGGATCCTTGCTCTCTCCAATCACAAATTATTCAGGCAAAAAGAGATCAATTGGAGGCTTGTTCCAAATTAGAACAGGATCCTGATAACCGATCTTATATTCAGGAGGTAAAGGAGTCAAATCTTAGATATTCTGATCTTGTTCGAAAGGAGTACATGTGGGTAAAGCAAAGGGCTAAAGTTCACTGGTTGACTCATTCTGAAGATGATCTGAATTTTCTGTATAGTTCCATAAAAGAAAGGAAGAATGCTAATCTAATAAGGGAATTACACAAATTGATTGGTTGGTAGCGTCGAGAATCTATGGATATGTATGTTTTATTCTTCTCTCTATAACTGTAATTATGCTAATACATGGCACTCCTTGGATCTCCCTTTGGGAGAATCTGTCCCTTTATGGCAGGTTGAAGATCTTCAAGCTGAAATAAGTGACCAGGAAATTCTCTCTGCAATTAAAAGCATAAATGAAAACAAAGCTCCGGGCCCTGATGGCTTTAATTCCAAGTTTTTCTTATCAACATGGGAAATTATCGGGAAACAATTCATGAAAGCTGTACATTATTTTTTCACTTCATCTAAACTGTCGAGATGTTTCAAGCACACTCTACTAGCTCTTATACCTAAGGTGAATCATTCGAGCTACATTTCTGACTTCAGGCCGATCTCTCTTTGCAATTTTTTCTATAAGGTTATAGCAAAGGTATTGGTCGATTAAAGAAATCCCTTCCATCACTTATTAATCCGACTTAGCTTTCATAAAGGGAAGAGATATTGCAGATTGCTTGGCTATGGCAAATGAAATATCTAAGGAGTTCTCAAGCCATAAACAATAGAGTTTGTTTCTTGCTAAACTTGATCTCAGGAAAGCATTTGACTCTATTAATCATAAATCTCTAATTCATAGGATGTTGGCTAAAGGCTTTCCAATGCGATTTGTAAAATGGGTGGAGGCATGCATAGAAGATGTCCCATTCTCTGTGGTCCTTAATGGAGAAATTAAGGGTTGGTTTATGTCAACCACTGGTCTGAGGCAGGGATGTCCCCTTTCCCCCTTTCTATTTACCATTGCCATAGACACCTTCTCTTGTTTCAGAGAAGTGAATCTCAAGCTTTATAATCCTTTCAGTGGGGTCGCAAAGTTTCACATCTACTTTTTTTGATCTTCTTACTATGGGTAAAGCTAATCATTCTACTCTCTCTCTCTATCGATGTCTTGAGGTTTTAAATTCTTATATGGGATTAAATATCAATCAGAAAATCTATCATTTGTTTTTCAAATGAGATCTTGACCAACACCGTAAAATCATGAGAGGATCTCTGCCCTTTACCTACCTTGGTCTTCCTTTAGTGGCAGGCCAAATTAAAGTGGCACATTTCAACACTCTTTTCGATAAACTCAATAGATGGTTGGTCGACTGGAAATGCAAATTCCTTTCACTTGGTGGGAGGTATCAATTAATTAGATCATCTGTGAACAATCTTCTACCCTATTGGTTTAGATCTATTTCCATTCCTAAAAGCATATTAAAGAAGCTAGATTCCTTCACCTCAAATTTCTTTTATCATAATGGAGGTTTTAAAAAACTACACACTATTTCATGGTCTAAAACTACTCTTCCAAGGGATATGGGGGGGTCCGGTCTCCTCTCTGCTGCTGCTCTTAACTCTTTCAGTAAACTAAAAATGCTATGGAAGATACTCAAGAAAGAGTCGCTTGTAGCTAGCTGGTTGGAAAATAAATATGGTGTCTTTGTTTGGGATCTTTCTAATCATAGGGTTTCTTCCTTTTGGAAAGAAGCGAGATGCATAGCTCTAAGGTTTAAGGCTAAGTTTAAATTTAATGTTGGTGATGGGAGCTCCTTGTCCCTTTATCGTGATCCTTGGTGTGATACTTGATGGTCTATTTTATAATGGGGACAATGGATTGACTTCTTTGGGTCTTCCTTTGGATGCTAAAGTTAATTCTCTTATTATAAATGGGAAGTGGTGCCTTCCACGGGCCTCACATCATGAATTCTCCTTAGTCTTTGGATAAAATAAATTGTGCAAATATTTGGAGGAGGATTGGATTTCTTGGGAGGGGATAAAATCCTTCTAACAGACTTTTAAATCTGCTCTTTTAGATAGCTCATCTCATACAAGGCGGTATAGAAATGGTTTAAAGGGAGTGCTTTAAATTATGCCCTATATTGTTGGATGGCCTATTTGGGATGTCTTAAGACATCAGATGTGCTTGCAAAAAGAGGTATAGGCTCGGCTCTGCTGTGCTGTTTTTGCCAAAACTCAATTGAATCCCACAATCATTTATTTTTTGAATGCCCATTTTCAATGAATATCATCAGAAATCTTCTACCTAATGGGAAATTCTTCCTTCTTAATTCAACCCTGAAGCAAATATTGGGTAATGTGGATATCCATTTACACAAATCTATCAAGTATTTGCATTATCTTATTACTCGTGTTATTTATTCAATCGGAAAGAAAGAAATAGTAGGCTATTTGCGACTACCTCTTAGTACCCAAGCTCTTATGTTTCAAATAAAAATCGAATTGGGTATAAAGTCTCAAGGTGGAAAATTAAAGATAAATGGCTCATTTAAGCAATCTATTCAAAGTTGGTTGGCAGTGCAGTCCGTTAATTAGCCTCTTCTTCTCCCCTCTACATCCCCATGATCTTGAAGGCTCATTCATCGGGTAAAATCGGGCGATGATGGGCATTTATCAATTGGAGAGTCTGTTGGATGACATTCAAAGCAACCTGGTTATCATCGTTTTTCTGTGGTTCCCATCGGAAGGCTATGAAGGTAACCATAGGCTCTCAATCAATCAATTTACTTTTTGGTGAAGTGTTATCGGTGATCATGCTTGATTCATCTTGGTTTTGAGTCGAGTCCGACTCTTTCGTTAAAATTACATTTACGTTGATTACAGTTTTCTTTTCTTTGGAAGTCTATGTGCTTAGGCAATATTACAATTTCTGTTGGATTCCAACATAAGTTTAGCTCTTTTATTTCAGAAGTATTAGACATTTGTTCCAGTCTTTAGTTTTTCCTTGGAAAGGCCTCTGCCCAGGTGCTTTCTTTGTTGGTTTTTATAGTTCTACTAGTTTCTGTAACTTGTAGTTTTTTTCCTTTATATATGTAACCTTATTATACTTTGGAATGAATTGGGCAAATGCCCTCAACAATTTCCAAAAAAAAAAAAAAAAAAAAAAATCACAATCAGATAGCCTGTTAAGTGGGGATTTGACTCTTTAGTTAACGTTAACAGTCAGAGATGCAGTCCCACACCCAATTCGAGAACTGAGATTTCATTGTTTTTTTATATATATATATATATATATATATATATATATATATATATATATATATATATATATATAATTAGACAAAAATATATAATTAAAAATAAATTTAGAGGGAAAAATCGCCGGCTTGTTTGCATTTTTTTTTACCTTTTTTATTTTGTGTGTATATTTTTTTGTTCTGACGAAAATTATATTTATAAATTTTTATTTATTTTGACTTTTTTTTTACTTTTTTGTTTTTACAATTTCGTTTTTACAATTTTGTATTACTTGTTAAAATATTATTTAAATAACTAATTTTTATTAAATTAAAAATTTTATGTCTAATCGTAAAGATAAAATAAACCCAATTTTATACGTTGTTCATTTAGGAGTTTGATATCATTTTTTTTAGTTTTAATATTTTTATTTTTTTCTTAGATTTGTATTTTCTCATCGGTAGATTTAATTAATTTATTTTTATATAATTTAATTTTATTTGTTTATTTTTAAATATCTTTGTCATTTGATGGATAATTATTATCGGTTTATTTTTTTAATAATTATAAGGAAATTAAATATTATCTTGAACTTATATAATTGAAATTACTCTAATTTATAATTTATAAGTAACATGAAAATAATTTTGATTATGAAAAAACATGAGGATGTTTATGAAGTGGAGTAAGATGGGAAGAGTATTTAATGTAATGTGTTAGAAGGGCTTATTAAGAAACTTAAATAAGGAAAGGATAACTTTATGGTTCTTCAAAGTCATAAAAAATGGGAAACACCTAATGTCACCAAGCATGTAAATAGAAATTCTCCATCAAATATTTCATTTAATACTGGAAATTTTCATTACACATTAACCCATATTTAATATATTGCTCTTGAGTTGCTAGATTTGAAAAAAAAAAGAGAGAAAAAAATAGGGAGGAGGAGATTCTAAAACAGTAATTGATTTTTTAGTTTATTATTATTATTATTATTATTATTATTATTATTATTATTATTATTATTATTATTATTATTATTATTATTATTATTATTATTATTTATTCTATATGCTTACACCTTTAAGCGGCTAGCCATATGTGTTTCAAAAGAGCTTTGAAGAGGCACAATAAAAAAATATAAATAAATAAATAAAATTATATTTAAATAATTTCAATTTTGAGTTTAATGTGGACCCTTGTTTATAATTAAGCTTTTCTTATTCATAAGTTTTTGCCAGCTTGAGCTTTTGCTTATGGTATTGTAATGAGTCTAGTAGGTTCATTTGATTTTACACAGACTATAATCTCTATGTATGTGTACATATAGATTATAGAAAGGAAAAAAGAAACATCTAGAAACTTCTATAGGAAGAAATCAGTTGGGTGTTTCAGGCAGAATGTTACCTGAAGGGATGCATTGAATGGCTGGTAGAAGTGTAAAGCAGGCAGGCCAATAAAATGCCTGCATTAAGAGGCTGTTTGATTAACTGAAAAAAAAATAATGTATAAAATGATTATTTTATAGTTATTTGATTGAGAGTTTTATAAATTTATGAGTTTATTTTTTATTTTATTTTTTGTTAAAAAATATAATGTAAAATATTTTAAAAGTTTTGACGCTCGGTGGCGGTTGTGACGATGGCGGCGACGGTCGGCCTACGGTGGCCGTTGGGTGGCAGCGACGGCGGTGGCCGGCGGCTGGCGGCGGGTTGAGGGGAGGGCGGCAGTGGGTGGCATTGGTGAGCAAGGCGGACTGTGCGGGTGACGGTCAACTCTTTCGTTATAGGTGTATTTGGAATTCATTCAAATTTTAGTCAAATTCCAAATGCACCAAAATATAATTAAGGAATGAATTCTAGATGGATTTACTTTACTTTGTATTCCAACTAAACACCAAAATTTTTAAAACCCCTACATTTACTTTATTTTACTTTACTTTATATTCCAACCAAACAACCCCTAAAACAAAAGCATGAGCCATGAAAAGAAATTTTACATGAAAGATTTGGGATTTTAACTTTTAAGATAATTTTTTTAAAAAGTCATTTAATAATACCCTAAATAATTGAAAAAAAAATTGAGACAGAATATCGGACTTAAATTTCAATTGGGATACTACAACAACAAATCTTTCTTAATTATTAATTTATCATTTAATTCTAATAAATTAAGATCATTTTTAATACTTCATAACCGAGATTTTTTAGGTCTACCTCTACCTTTCTTAACACAAATGAAGTTTAATACATATATTCTCTTAATTGGGTCATCGGATGACCAACATTTTATATAACCAAATCATCTAAGGTGACTCTCTCTAATCTTACATCTTCCACTAGAACTACTCCAATCTTTTCACATATATATTCATTTTGTACTTTATATCTAAGTGCAAAGACACTCATCCACTTGAGTATCTTTATCTCCGTAACACTTAATTTTGTGCATCTCTTTTATTTGTCAATATTTTGTGTCAAAGCGTTGTAGGTCTCACCATCATCTTATAAAATTTACCCTTAAGTCTAAACGATACTTTTCTATCGCACAGCAGACCTAATGTATTCGTCAACTTCAACCACCCAACTTCAATTCTACTAATAACATTCCCATCTTATGATAGAGGCCTTGAATATGTGTGTCTATCATTTCCTATTAAGGTGAGTGAGACCTAACGTCAAAGCCCAACAAAATTTTCACACAAAATTTAACAATTGTTGTCTCAATGAATCTTTCTAATTTATATGTAGCTAATTAGATATTTAATGATAATAATTTTTTTATGTTATCATTTAATGATTCACTAAGTACTTTAATATGTTATGCATACATCAGTTAAAATTGGAAGATAAATTTATTTTACTAAAAACTTGAAAATTTATGTAGCTTGAAGATAAGATGTAGATATTAAAAATGCATATATAATGTGAAGGGTTTTAAAAAAAAAAAAACTGAACATATATGCTAAGTAATTTATTGAATGATTGAGCGTTTCGTTATTCTAAAAATGTATCAAGGATGATGAAAATATTAATTAAAATATAATTATATTTTAATTATATCGACAAACTTATCATAAAATATTCTTTAAATAAAGTTAATTTTAATATAAAGATGTTGCAAATTTAACCTGCCTTAACGCTATTTGTTATCGGATATCTTTGCACTTTACAAGACTTTGCTAACCTTCGAGGTAGCAGCAATGAAACGAGCAGAACTCTTGTTAGGTGTTTCGTTTAAATTATTTTGTTAGGTGTTGGGTTGGTTTTATATCGAGCGAAATACGTTAGTGTTATCGTCTCTAACTAAGCATTTAAATACACGAATTTGAAACGATAAGCTTTTTTTTGATGGCGAGAATCTGACGCTATCTTTTATAAAGTTTAAATTAAAGCATTCTTTTGTGATAAATAAATGTGTTGTATATATAATAATAATAATAATAATAATAATAATAATAATAATAATAATAATAATAATAATAATAATAATAATATAATAATAATAATAATAATAATAGTAATAAATAATAATAATAAATAAAATAATAGTAATAAAATAATAATAATAGTAATAATAATATAATATAATATATATTTTATTTTATTTTAAAATTCACAACGAATGATTGTTAATATTCATTTTATCGAGCGTAACCGTATATAATGGTAGACGAGTTGTTAGTGAATAACGACTTTTGGCTACGCACAATGGAAAATGATAGGTTTTTTTTGTTTTGTTTTTGAGAAGTTAAATCCTGATAGCAATTAAATTAAATATTAATTGTTTGTGTGTGTTTTGAACGTAAATATTATAAAAAAAATAAAAAAAAGAACTCTCTAACAACGCTTTCATAAAAATCACAATTTGGACAAATTTAGCTACCCATAGTGACTTTCAATGTGCTAATCATCAATCACTAGATTTGACACAAAAGTTTGGATGCTTTCTCTGAATCATTATGGCCATTGATTATTGGAAGCTTTATGCGATGTTTGGTTCATTCGCATTTTAAATGTCTTAATACATAAATATGTTGATTTTATGGTTCTTTGACAATTTATTTTAGTTGGCATTTTAATTCAATATTGCTATAATATCCAAATGTCAATTGAATTGGCAGACATCATTATTAACATTTTCAATGATAATAACGTTTTTTTTAAATAGTGTAATTAAATATTAATAATTGATTATATTTTTTTTAATGAAACGTATATATATCATTTAAAAGTATTTCTTTCACATCTTATTTATAAATTGTATATCTCTAAACTTAAATATTTTTTATGCCAAAAACATTTTTATGATTAAAAAATATGCTCCATGTTTTTATATATATAATTTATTTATTCAATAGATTAGAAGTCATTCTGTTTTTTTTTTTTTTCAAATCGTTAGCAACTCTGATAACAGTAATATTATTTCAAATATATATATTAAAGTTTATCATTAAAAAAACAGCTTTACCAAACTATTTTTCTCTAAAAATATAACAATTGTTCAAAAAAATTAACAGTGCAACTCGGTTGTAGTAATCTTAATGGTTATAAACAATTAGAAGCCAAAAGAATATTGAATAATTTTTTATTGTCTTAATTATCGTCAAATTTTTTAATTTATAAAATTGATAAAATTTAAATTATGTTAAATTATTATTATTTTTTGAATAATTCAAAATAACTATAATGATTGTTGCGTCTTTGAAAGCCGCGATAGAGTGAAAGTTTACGCCTTAGCCTTGTTGTGAAGTCACACATGGGTAATTAAAGAAGCGACAAGAGACTCAGGAATTTTAACGTGGAAAACCTCGAAAGAGGGGAAAAATCACGAGGCGGATAAAAGCTTCCTATGTATCGTTTGAGTACAAAATCTTCACGATAACGGGATCTGAATTATATGAGAGGAATAACAATGTATGATCGGTTGTAATTATTCTTGATGGTGGAGATCTTGGGGTAACTTAGGAGAATCTGGTACAATTAGTGGCGCGGTGGGCGGTGGCGATGGTTGATGGCAGCCGGCGAGTCTTCTTGCTTGGGGTGCGATCTTGCTTGGAGGATCTTGACTTGAGCTCTCTCTTCCTCCTCACTTGGGCTTTCTCCTCGCTTTCGGACTCTTCCTTTTTTTGCTTGGACTCTTCTTCTTCTTCCTTGCTGGGCTCTTCCTCTTCTTCCTTGCTTGGACTCTTCCTCTTCTTGCTTGGGCGGTGTGGCCGGCAGGATCGGCGGCGATGGCGTGGTGGTGGTTGACGGCCGTCGGCGGTGGCTCCTCTTCTTCACTTGTTTGACTCCTCTTCACTTGGCTCCATTTGTTCTTCCTTGGCCTCTCCTCTTTTGGTGTGAGGAATGAAGGCTATTTATAGATGGGAGGAGGGCATTCTTGTAAATTCATGTAAAGCCCACCACTCCCTGTCGGACGGACGGGATGATTCCTTGATCATTTGATGTATTTTGAGCATTTGGATGCCCAAATGAAGTCGAATTATGAGATCTTAGGCTCGTTAGATCCGGCTCGTCGAGGCTTCGATTTATAAACACCTCCATATTTGGGAGTTGTTTTTGGGATTTAATTGATGTCCCAAAGATTCAATGATATTTTAAGTGCTTGATCTCGTCGGTTTGACTCAAAATCATATCGCTTTTGACATCAAGATTTGTGCTTTGACTAGTCATATTTTGAGAATATCGTTCTATTTTTGGATGACATTAGCTTAATCATCCAAAATATATGTGTGCTTTCGAAAATAGCAGTTCTTGACTAAGCGTGCATGAATCATGCATTTTGAGAGAATATCATAAAATACAAATTATGATTATGGAAGAAGATGTGTAGCCGTTGGCATGAGATTTTGAGTTACGGATCTATTGGATACTCGCGTAAGTTTTGAGCGTTTCAGGGACTGCGGCGCCGTGGCGCGTCAGCGCCGTTAGCGTCTTGGGAGCCGCCGTCGGCGCCCGTAGCGAGTCCTTTCCGGCAGCCAGTTGCTTATGACAGCGTCAGCCGTCCATGGTCGATCTTGTCAGTTGGTCGGTCGCGATCGCGGCGGTCCGGTCGTAGACGGTGAGTCAGCGCGGCCGTCGATATGACGGTCGGGATATGACAGTCGGTCATGCGACGTCGGGTCAGCGATGGTCCGAGGTTTCGACCGTCCGAATTCATGAGTCCGTCCGACAGGTCATGACGGTCGGGTCATGTGACAGTCCGTCCGTGACAGTCCGCTGACGGTCGTCATATGACGTCCGCATACGACCCAGCAGGCGGAGAACCGGCCAGCAACGTCTGTCTTGTGGCAGCTCTTGAGCCTTTGAACGTGAGTTTTGAGCGTTTTGAGGGATTTTAGCCGTTTTTGAACCGTTTTGAGCCGTTTTGTGAGCCATTTTTGTGCCGTTTTTGGAGGGTTTGAAATTTTACCCTTTGCTTAATATCATCTAGGGAGGAGGAGAGCACACCTTTCCCCTTTCCCTTTCTTCTTGAGTGAGGGTCCTTTGGAAGCGATCAAGAGGCGTCGAAGCGTCGAGGCGATCAAGGCCGCATACGTCGTGGTTCCGGTTTCGGCCTCGTCGTTTGGCCCGTCGGACCGTCGGGTTAAAGTCGATATATGCGTCGTGGTTCCGGTTTCCGACATCGTCCGTTCTGATCCGTCGGATCGTCAGGTTAGGAAGCGTCAAGGCTGATGCGTGATTCAGTTCCGACCTCGTCCGGATGGGGCGTGGCGGCCAGCGATGGTTGGCAGGTAGTCGGCAGCGATTAGCGAGTGGTTGGCGATGCCTATAGTGGTTGGCGAGTGGTCGGCAATGCGTAATAGTTGTCGGCAGTGGCGTCGGCGTCAGTATCGCGGATGGCGGCAACAATGGTGATAGCCGGAGGTTCAGCGATAATTGGCCAGCGATGGCCCGATAGTAGTCAGCAGTGGTGAAGCGGCGATGAGACCATCAAGGTTGTTTGTCGAGTGTTATCCGATGACATTAACTGTCGAGTGGTAATTTGACCTTTCTGTTATTAATTGGGAATATTATTCATCAACCTTGTATGGAAGCGTGAATCCACCAGGACCTTTGACCTTTCACGAGTTGTTTGTCGAGTTTTTGCTCGATGACATTAACGTATGGAAGAGGCGGGAAATCCACAAGGACCTGACCTTTCACAGGTTGTTAGTCGAGTTTTTTACTCGATGGCGTTAACCGTATGGAAGAATCGTGGAAATCCACAAGGGCGTTTTGACTATCTGGGTTGTTAGTGAGTTTTACCGATGGCGTTAACCGTATGGAAAGTCAATAATCCGTTGAGTAGTTCGGCAGCGGCGATCGATTAGTCAGCGGATAATGGCGGCGATATGGATGACCGTTGCGATGAGTCGGCGGTGGTAGCGGCAGCCGTCAGATGGATAACCGGCGGCAATAAGTGATAACCGGCGAAAATTGCCGTGATAGTTGCGATGGCCGGCGGCAGTAGTAAGCGGCTGGCGGCTATAGTGGTTAGCCCTGGTCAGCGGCAATAATAGTTGTCGGCAGTGGCGGCCAGCGTCGGTAGTTGCGGGATGGCCCGATGATGGTGGCAAAGGAGATGCCGGCGATGGTCAGTAGCGATGGCAAACGATAGTGGTCAGCAGTGGTATGGCGACGATGAGGATTTCACCCATCCGAGGTTGTTTGTCGAGTGTTATCCCCGACATTAAACTCGCAGGGTACAAAGTTTTTTTTTTTTTTTTTTTTTGACCTCTTTCCCGTTTGTCGAGCTTTTGCTCGATGACATTAACCCGCATGGAAGAGATCGCAGAAGTCCACCAAGGACGCTTTTGACCTTTCCCGGTTGTTTGTCGAAGCTTTTGCTCGATGACATTAACCCGCATCTAAGAGATCGCAGAAGTCCACCAAGGACGCTGACCTTTCCGTTTAAGTTTTGCTCGACGACATTAACCCGCATGGAAGAGATCGCGAAGTCCACCAAGGACGCTTTGACCTATCCCTGTTAGTCGTGTTTACTCGATGACGCTAACCCGCATGGAAGAGGTCAATAGTTGTATGTAGCCGATGACTATTGATCGCCTTTTTCGCTGGTCGACTTGCTTATCTTTTGAGATTAAGAGTTGCCCCCCGCCCCGGTAATCAAGGAACAAAGTTTGATGAATCTTCATTCTTCGCCATGCTCTTTAAAAGCTTGAAATGCTCCACCTCGATGGTGGTTTTGATCTTTGGGAAACTTGGTCGCCATACAAGATGAAATAATGGGAATCAACTTCCCACGACGGCCAAACCGCTATGCGTTAGAAAACCACGGTAGAGTGAAAGTTTACTTTATTGTTGTGAAGTCCAAAGACACACACGTAATTAAAGAGTTTAACAAGAGACACCTGCAATTTTAACGGGAAAACCTCAAAAGAGGGAAAACCACTGGCCTAGCCCAAAGAAAAGCTTCCACTATGTATCCTTCGAGTACAAAATCTTCCCGACAGGATTACGTGAATTGCATATGAGAGGAATAACAAACAATGATCGAATTGTAATCGATGGAGATGCTGGTAACTTCCGGAATACGGTACAATTAGTGACGACTTGGCGATGGTTGATGGTCACGAGAGTGCAATCTTGTTGCGTGATCTTGCTTGAGGATCTTCAAGCTTCAGAGCTCTCTTCCTCCTCACTGGCTTTTCCTCTTCTTCCTCGCCTGACTCTTCCTTTCTTCCTTGCTTGGACTCTTCTTCTTCCTTTGCTCTTCCTCTTCTTCCTTTGACTCTTCCTCTTCTTCCTTGCAGATTGACAGGATCAGACGGTGGCTTCCATGGTGGGTTGACGACCGTCGAGCTGGCTTCCTCTTCTTCACTTGTCCTCTTTCACTTGGCTCCATTTGTTCTTCACTCTCCCCTTCATGTGAGGAATGAAGGTCTATTTATAGAGGAGGGGCATTCAGAATTCATGTAAAGCCCGCACTCCCCTCGACGGACGGTTCGTGATGATTCCTTCGATCATTTGATGTATTTTGAGCATTTGGATGCCCAAATGAAGTCGAATTATGAGATCTTCTAGATCCGGCCGAGACGCCGATTTGACTATAAACACTCCATATTTGGGAGTTGTTTTGGGATTTACGTCCCCAAAGATTCTAACGATATTTTAAGTCTGATCTCGACTTTGACTCAAAATCATATCGCTTTATCAAGATTTCATTGACTACCATATTTCGGTGAGCCATATCACTGATCAATAAATTTTTTTTACCAAAAATAACAATGAGCCAAATAACTTCTTATTAAGTTAGCCATCAATTCAAGATTATGACTAATGAAGGTCTAATGATGATTTAGTATATAGACTTTTATAATCAGGAAATAATTAATGGATTAGTTATATAAGCACATATATATAGATGGGGCCACATTTTAAATAAAAAACTTATAAAGTTTCTTAACAACTCGCGTCAATGTCGCATGAGTGAGATTATCACTGACAATAACAAATTAATCATTTTTTTTTTTAAATTTTGGTGCTTCATACCAAATAAATTGCTTTTCAATCACCACAGTATTTTTTATTGAAAAACAAAATTCCAGAATGTCATGTTATGTTTCTCAGCAGCACTTTTTTTAATAAATTATGCTGCATGCATTAAAAAAAAATTTAAATAATCATTTTTATGATTAATTCATATTTTATTTAGATTTTATGTTGAAAAAAATTAAGTGATAAATATTTGTTTTGAGGATAAAATATTCAATCTGATATATTTTTCAAATTATTAAATATTCATCATAAGTTTTTGATTTTGATAAAATAAAAACAAATAAAGATATTCATAATAATTTTGATCATTATTAATAATGGATCTTACAGATATTTATATAAATAATGAAGATTAAAAGCGGAAATATTAGACTTACAAAAATAAATACTTTTTTTGGATAATCACATGTAATAATATCAAATTAACTTCGAAGGGTCTGTTTGAATTGGTTATAACCTTATTAATAGGTCATTCTGCTTATCTGAAAGATATGAATGGTGTTTTTTTTTTACTGATAATTCGCTATATAATCTTGAAAAATTATTAAATAGTTATTATGGCTCAAAATTCCTTTTATCGTTAAAAAAAAATTCAATTTGTCATAAATCAGATAAAACAATAATATATTTTTACTTGATTTTCTCTCAACCACGACTATTTTATTAGTTATTTTTAAATTTTCATATTCAGTTATTGTTTTAATTTTCATCTAAAAATTTTTGGCCCAAAGCTCAAAGCCTAAAATTAAATAAATTTCATTTCTATTTTCTTTTATTTAATTCCTTCGAAGCTTGAAATCCTTTAAGCTACATATTATTTGATTCCAATGTGTGGGTATTCTGATACGGTCTTTTTCCTTGAATTAGACCTGAATTAAGGCAATTTGGCTCTGGATTGAGTTAACTCTGGCTCAGCGAGTCAATCCTTCTGAGGTATGAACCCGGCTGAGTTGAGTTGCTACAGTGGTCCTATCGGGTGATAGGGACCGTTGGATGATCTTTGCTTACTGCCGGATGCTAACCCTCGGATCGAGTGTTTGTTGAGCTGGTTCTTGATCCGTTAGATCTGTTGTTTCTTTCTCCACCTTTGGATCTGTGTTTCGACGGAGCCTTTGGGTTTTAAACTTCCTCCGTCTGATTTGTTAGTGGATTACAGATGTTCTCCTCTGGTCGGTTTGATCTGTCCTTTTGCAGGGGATCGTCGGATGGGTCTAAGTGGAATCCAAATGGCGCAGATCGAACGGTTGAAGATCGAATCGAGAGGGGTTTAGCCGGAGAAACCTAATTCACTTTTTATCTTTTCGTTTCAGTCGACTGTTCGAGCCGTCGAGAGCTCCTGAGGAAAACCGAGGGTTCTGGGGAAGAAGATCGGCGTCACGGAGATTCTTAGGAAAGGGATTGTTCCGCGTGATTCACCGCTGAAAGGTTTGGGTGAGGAAGAAGAGGGGAAGAACTCAGGCAGAAGGAGGAGTCTGATAAGATTTTCTCATTCTTTCTCTCATTCTCCTCTGATCTCTATTTATACTCTTCTTTCTGTCTTGGATCAGGGCTTTCTATAACTTGTAACCGCTTAGATTCATTATATTTCTGCCTCATGTATTGATTGTATTTCTTGATCTGTTTCTACTCTTCTTTCTCGGCCTATTTCATATGGATTATTGGTTGTAGCTTGTAATTGGCTTCAGATTTCCTTACCGACCGAAAGCAAGTCATAATATTGGTGCATTGTAAAGTCGATTTTTTGTTTGTAATATCGTAGTCTTTACTCGTATTGTAAGCTTGTCTTGTTGTTCTTTTGTTCGACTACGTAGTAGTATGTTTGTTATTGTATTTTGGATGAAGTCCTAATTTGGCCTTTTTTCTCTCTCTTTGTTTCGATATTGCAATGGGAATATGGATTCATATCATTACTCCCCTCTCAAACCGACCTTGTCCTCAAGGTCAAAATTTGAACATCTCTGCTTTTCAATTCATTTCTCGAAGTTTCGTTGATACTTTCCTCCCACGACTATGAAAGTAGCAATTTGATTGTCTGTAAAGTAGTATTCTTATTTATTTGATATTGGGAAGCTTGCGTTCTCAATCTTGCTTATAATTTGCATTTATTATTTGCACTATGTGATGGGCTTTATAGAATTGGCTATATCCGAAATTTACTAGGCTAATTCAATGGTCAAAATTATTCAACTATTTAGACTATTCTATGACAATTATATGTCCTCTGCCTCTTAACCCGGATTGAATGACCGATATTTGAAGCTTGGTGTTAATATTTCTTCTTGTACCCATTGGTTGTCCGATTATCATGTTGTTGATGGGTCATCATTTACCCATTAATGCAAATAACTAACTTACGATATTTTTTATACTTCTCATCACAATTGAAGCAGCCTCTTCTTTTTTTGTCTTCTATTTGAGTTGCTGTTAAATTCTGAATTGATATTTGTTGTTTATGTTGACTGTGTTGAGTGGCATTTGTGGGAGGCAGTAAGGTAGTTGAGCACTCGATATTACTTACCTGATGCTGATTTCTACTATTTCTATGCATTGCTTCATCGGACACTGCCTTCCATTAGCTTGCTAATTGAAATGCCCTGCAAGGAAGAAGAGGGCTCTTACTTCCCTTTTAATTTCTCGCCTAAGCGATTCAAAGCGACTTTGTAGCAATTCATGTGGAATGTCCAAATTTGGTTAGCTAGGTCTTCAAATTCATTATAAAATTATTGACCGTTTTGTTTAAATGTTAGCTTCTCTCTTAAATCTCAGAGGGAAGGGCCAAATCTTTGCATAATTTGTTCTTTGAACTGTGGCCAAGAATACAATTGTTTATTTGCATCGATACCATCAAAGCAGTCCATCCATGTATATTGAGGATATTAAAAATTTCGATCCTCCTCGAGGAGTTATATCAAAAACCGCTCGCTTTAAAGAGCCATCCTCGGTCTCCATTAAATGGGCATATCTATTTTAAGAGGTATTGACATGGGTGTGTGTGTGGTCCGTTTGGAGAATAGGATCAAGGGGATGCATCACATACCTGGATTTGAGGTTGTTTTTCCAGTCTGTTTTCTATGGCAATCAATCTTCTTGATATTTCAGTCAATACCATAGTGACTGAGGTCATTTGCTCTTCTGTTTTGTTTAATCTGGTAAAACATTCTTCTAATATTTTGATATGTTTCTTGTTCCTTCTGCCATTTTCTGAGTGTTGTAGTCAACGAGAGCACCAATGATACGGTCTAATTCCTTGAATTAGACCTGAATTAAGGCAATTTGGCTCTGGATTGAGTTAACTCTGGCTCAGCGAGTCAATCCTTCTGAGGGGTATGAACCCGGCTGAGTTGATTTGTTGCTGGTCCCATCTGGGGAAGGACCGTTGGATGGCGCTCTTTGATAACCAATCGATCGAAAGTGTTTGTTGAGTCTTGATCCGTTAGATCTGTTTCTTTCTCCACCTTTGGATGTTTCACCTGAGCCTTTGGGTTTTAAACTTCCTCCGCCTGATTTGAAGTGGATTACATATGTTCTCCTCGTCGGTTTGATGTCCTTGTGGGATCATGGGTCTAAGTGGAATCTAAATGGCAGATTGAATTGAAGATCAATCGAGAGAGGGGTTTAGGAGAAACCTAATTCACTTTTTTATCTTTTGTTTCGCCGACTTCGAGCCGCCGAGAGCTCCCCGAGGAAAACCGAGGGTTCTGGGGAAGATGATCGAGCGTTCGCCGGAGATTCTTACCGGAAAGGGATTATTCAAGTGCAGATTCACCGTTGAAAGGTTTGGGTGAGGAAGAAGAGGGAAGAACTCAGCGTAAGGAGAAGATTTTCTTCTCATCCCTCTCATTCTCATCTCTATTTATACTCTTCTTCCTCGATCGGGCTTTCTATAACTTGTAACCGCTCGTAGATTATATATTTCTTGCCTCCTGTATTCGCTTGTATTTTGATTTCCTCTGCTCTACTCTTCTTTTCGCTCAAGTATTTATCGGTAGTTGCTTCAGAATCTCAGACTTCCTCACCGAGCAAGTCATAATATTGGTGCACGTTGTAAAGTCGATATTTTTTGTTTGTAATATCGTAGTCTTTACTCCCCTATTGATTAAGTCTTCTTGTTGTTCTTTTGTTCGACTACGTGTAGTATGTTTGTTATTGTATTTTTGGGATGTCTAAATCCTTTAATTTGGCATTTTTCTCTCTTTTGTTTCGATATTGCAATGGGAATATGGATTCATATCATATTCCTTGAATTATATATATATATATATATATATATATATATATATATATATATATATATATATATATATATATATATATATATATATATATATATATATATATATATTAAACTTTAGGTATTAGATATGTAAATGCAAATGAGTTGTGTGGTAAAAATCAATTTCCACATATAAATATTAACCCATTGAATGCGCTAAAATCTTGAAGAATAAGTACGTGCAATCTTATTCTTAAATTGTAACCCATCGCAAAATGTTATTATTTGCCAAAAGATAACATAACTGAATTCCTTAAGCCCAGCTTAAGCCCAGCTTAAGCCCAATAATGTTTTTTTAAGTTTTGAGAAAATTCTTAGTATGCACACAACATATAATTATAATCATTTAGTAATCAGTGATTAGCATCTTAATCATTTTTATAATTAATATTCATAAAAAGCACTTAAAAAATTGAACTACTTGGTATTAATAGTTTTTTTTAAATCAAAATATTCACAAAGTTATTATGAGTGTTCTAAAAATAAAAAATAAAACACTAAAAAAAAATTTAATAAAAATGTTTTTTAAAATAACATAAAAAATAAAAATAAAAATAAAACACAAAATAAAATTGATCCCAAATAAGCCCTAATTAATAATTCGTAATTTAGAAAAGTGAATCACCATGGAATTCATATCTTTTTAGGTATGGTAGAATCTTTAAGATCACGAATTCAATATTTTATCATAGAGTTATAGTTATCTAAATAATTAAAAGCAAACAAGCATTAGATGCAACAATATTATATAATATTTTAAAATAAAAAATTTATAGTATTTACACAAATTACATAAATATGAAAAAAGTTTATAGGATAATAAAATTATTTCACTTGTTCATAAATAATATATTTACTTAAATGAAAAATAAATAATCACATGATATCATAAGTTGTTAAATTTAAGTTGAGACAATTGTCATAGAATCCATATATTTTTGTATTGTTTTGGAGATGTTTATAGTAAAAGATGTTCAAAAGAAGGTGACATTGTATATTATTTTGTAAATGACAGTTTTAATCAACAAATAATCTATCAAAAATAAAATGAAAACTTAGAATAATGGAGATAAAATTTAAAAGATGCAAGCTAGAGAAATAAATAAATAAAAACAATGGCTAAGTATATAATATTCAAAGTACAAGATTGGCCAACATCAATCAATAATATTGGAAAATAAATGATTAGATTCAATATATTAAATATCTCAAATCTATCACTTTTAAAAAAAAAATGAGACCACAATTAATAGAATTAAAATTTGGTAATTAAAATAGAAAAGTTTCTAGAGAATAAGAAGATATTATGGAGGCTTAAATATAGTTTTATAAGATTATAATTAAGCCATCATAGGAAAAATAGGAAAATTTACATACATAGCACACAATTCTTAAGCATTTACATATCTAACACCTAAAGTTTGATATTTACAAATATATCACTTTTCCTATGCTTCAAAAGGTAAATTTTATATCAAAAAATTAAGAAAAGTGCTATTTTTATTGTTATAATAAAAATTTAAATGCTATATATGTAAATATTTATGTTTGAATGCTAGATATGTAAATATATAAGAATTATGCTATGTATGTAAATGCTCCTAAAAAATAATATTGATAGCTAAATTGAGCATGCCAAACACTAAGAATAATAATATAATGTGTGACAAATAAGAAAGATAAATAAAAAAAATTTATATTAGAGGAATAATTAGAGTGGGATATATTGACGATAATAAAATTTAAAAAAAAGATTTACATACATACCACACAATTCTTATGCCAACATAAAGACGAGAGTTACCTATGCAGCGCATCTCTTCTCTTCTTCGATGATTTCGAACAGAAAGGTAGCAGAAGGGGTGAAAAGCGACGGTTTCGAACACCAAAATCCCGTCGATGCCTTCGCATGCGAGAGCTCCGTCGCCAGTGATTTGATTTTGGAGGGTTTCGGGTAGATGATGTAGGGTTTAATATAGTTAATTTATGATAAATAAATACATATTAAACTACTGCCTAATGTTTATATTATTTAGTAAAAATCTAATTAGTGATTAATTAATTTGTAAATAATTAAATAAAAATATTAAATTATTGATTGATTATTAATTTTATCAAAATTATTATTAATGATTAGTTAGGATAGTAAATAGTTAGATAATGGTCAACATAATTAACAACAACAACAACAACAAGCCTTTATCCCACTAAGTGGGTCGGCTACATGAATCCTTGGTCTCCATTATGTTCTATTATGTGTCAAATTCTCATTTAATTCAAGTATACTTAGGTCATTTTTAATACATCTTAACCAAGTCTTTTTAGGTCTACCTCTACCTTTCTTAACATAAGACAAATCTAATGCATTTACTCTCCTAATCGTCATTACGGCCGACGCTTTATGTGGTCAAACCATCTAAGGCACTCTCTCTAATCTTATCTCCACCTGAGCTACTCCAACTTTTTCCCGAACATACTCATTTCGCATTTTATCTCTAAGAGTAAAGTCACTCATCCACCTAAGCATCCTCATCTCTCTAACACTTAACTTTGTCTGATGCTTCTCTTTTATTGACCAACATTCTGCATCATAAGTCATTGCAGGTTTTACCATCATCTTATAAAATTTTCCCTTAAGTTTAAGTGAGACTTTTCTATCACACAATGATGATGCATTCCTCCTTCAACCATCCAACTTGAATTCTACTAATAACATCTCCATCTATTTCACCATCATTTTGAACAATAGAACCTAAATATCAATCGCCACTCTTCTTAATGACTTGTTCACCTAATGTCACAATACTACCACTAAGCTTCTACAACAAAAAAATTACACTCCATATATTCGCTTTAGATCTACTTAAACGAAAACCTTTAGACTCTAATGTTGACCTCCATAATTCAAGTTTCTCTTGGACTCCCTCTCTAGTCTTATCAACAAGAAGAATGTCATAAACAAAAAGCATACACCAAGGTACCTCTTCCTGTAAATGCCTAATAAGAACATCCATAACTAAAGCAAAAAAGATAAGGGCTTAAAGTTGATCCTTAATGTAATCCAACTGAAATAGGAAAATATTTTGTCAATCCTCCTTATGTTTGGACACAAGTAATAGCTCTAGTATACATATCCTTAATTACTTGAATATAACCAATATTGACTCCTTTCTATTCTAGAACTTTCCAAAGAACATCTCTTGAAACTTTATCATAAGCTTTCTCTAAATCAATAAATATCATATGTAGATCCTCCTTACTTTCTCTATACTCCATCAAACCTCTTAACAAATGTATAGCATCCATAGTAGATCTACCTGGCATGAAACCAAACTGATTGTGAGAAACTTTTATATCACATCGTAACCTATGCTCAATTACTCTCTCCCATAAAATTAAAGTATGACACATTAACTTAATTCATCTATAATTTGCACACTCTTGTGCATCACTTTTATTCTTAAATATAAGAACCAATAAACTCTTTCTCCACTCATCTCACATCTTTTTAGTCTTTAAAATAATATTAAAAAGATTTGTAACCCAAGAACTTCCTTGATCTCCTAAACAGTTCTACACTTCTATATCAGGTCCTACTGCTTTTTCATATTTCATTTTCTTTAAAGCTTCTCTGACTTCAGACTTACTAATATGACGATAAAAATAAAATTCTCTATTTTTGTTTAAGGTATTAAAGTTGTTAAAATCAATTGCACTTTCAAATCCTTCATTGAAAAGTTTATCAAAATACCTCATCCACCTATTTTCAATATCTTTTTCTAAAAAAAATACTTTATTATTTTCATCCTTAATACACATCACTTGAACTAGGTCTTTACTTCTCATATCTCTTTGGTTGGCTAACTTATACATACATCTTTCACCTTCTTTGCTATTTAATCTATTATATAAATCACTAAAAGCTAAAATTTTTATATCATATATTGCTTTCTTAGAATCTCTATATGCCACTTTATATCTTTCCCAATTCTCCAAGTTTTTACATCTAAACTAAGTTTTATAACAATGCTTCTTATTTTTTTTATCTTTTTTTGCACACTCTGACTCCACCACCAACTATTTTTATTAAAAGAAATTTTTTCCTTTTGATTCTCCAAACACATTTTTAGCAACTTGCTTAATTTTGCTTGCTACTTTTTCCCACATAATATTAGCTTCTTTATGAACATTCCAAATATTAAGCTCTTTCGGTAAATTGTTTAGAATAAAATTTATGCCTTATTCTGAGTCCAAAATACAGTATTTCTTAATAAAACCCGAAAAAAAAGAAAAAAAAACCACTATCTATGAAAGATCTTCCGATCACAGTGAATGTAAGTTTGTCTTTAAGTGACGACGTTGACGACGACGTCGAATGACGACAAGCCGATGACGACGTCGACGACGACGCCGAAAAATAAAATGACGACGGTTTTCGACGACGATAAATGGACGACGACAGTCGAATCGTCGACACCAAGTCGACGAATAAGTTGGACGAAACGGATACGTGGCCCGACGGCGGTGGTGTCGATTACGGCCGAAGGTATGACTTGGAGGATCTTTAGAGCTCTCCTCTCTTTCTCCTTCACTGGCCTCCTCATATGAGGAATGAGTATTTATAGAGGAGGAGTGCCTCGTAAATACATGCAAAATCCCACTCCTCTCCATCTCCATGATGATTCCTCGATCATATGATGTATTTTGTGTATTTGAATGCTCAAATGAATTGAAAGATCTTTAGCTTGTTGGAACCGGCCGCCGGACGCATTGACTATAAACACTTCATATTTGAGAACTATTTAGGATTTAACCGATATCCCAAAGTTTCAAGGATATTTTAAGAGCGATCTCGACCTTGCCAACTGACGACTTGCTTTTAACATCAAGATTCGTGCTACTAATAGTATTTTAAATGTCATATCTTCCCCTTATTTTTGGAATTATCTCAATCATCCAAAAAATATATGTCAAATATTTGAAAATAGCAAATTCTTCAAAATTTGAGTGTCCATTAACCGCACATTTTAAGAGAACATCTTGATAGCAAAGCAAGCTTAGAGTGCCAGTATTCTCTCTCGTAGTATGTGAATGATTTGATGTGTCTTGAAATGGGCAAGAAGAGACTTCACCAAGAGGTATTGCAGGGAATATGAGCATTAAGTTTCAACTTGGGAGGCTGACAAGTTGAGAGTCGGGTGTCACTAAGTCTTGAGCTTCACACACCAAGTCTCAACCCCGCTATGAGCCTTATATTTAGCCATATTAACAGGAATTTTAACAAGTTCATACTCTAAGTTATTCTCACGGAAATAAGTAAGACCCCAAGACCATCACCCATTTCTTGAAGCTCCATCAACATGAGGAGAGACGAAGCAAATAGCTCCTCCTGAGGTTGGTTGCATTCCACTATAAAAGATTGAGACTTTATAGCGAGGCGAGAAAATTTATATCAAACTCTCCCAATTCTACGCACCACTGATTAACCTCCCGATGCCTCCTTTTCGTAGGATGGCCTTTAATGGTAAATGAGTGTAAACCATAGTGGGGAAGTAGCAATTTTACCAGAAAACTAAATCCAGAGCCACCTTATCAGCAAGTGGATAACAACTTTCTATATCAGATAGAATTTTATTGACATAATAAATTAGTCATTGTATCCCACTTTCTTCTCGCACTAAAATTGAGTTTATCGCGTGGGAAGAAACTGCGAGATATAAGTATAACATCTCTCCTTGAATAGGCTTGGATAGTAGGGGTGGAGATGCTAAATACTCCCTTTCGCGGTGATCGACATTCATCACCCATTATTATTTAGCTCCCTTTAATATTTTAAAGAATGGCAAGTATCTATCCCCGTAACGCCTGAAGCGATAACGCAAAGAATTCCCATTCAAACGCTTGGACTTCCCTTAATATTCTTTGGGAGTCATATTGAGAGCTTTGATTTTCTGGTTGGCCTCATCCCACGATGGGTTACCATAAATCCAAGAAATTTTCCGGAACCCCAAAATACATTTGGTTTGAGTCGCATGTTATAACGTCGAAGAAGGTTAAAGCATATTTCTAAGTTAAATATGTTGTGATTCTTCCAAGCTTTTCACTAACATGTCATCCACATATACCTCCATCGCGGCCTAATAGTCTTTAAAGACCTTATTCATAAGGCTGATAGTAAAGACCGATTTTTAATCCAAACGGCATAACTTGGTAAAAGTATAAACCTTTATATGTTTGAAATGTCAGTAGCTTCTTCATCCATTTCATTTTATTTGATTGTAGAGCATCCAAAAAATTGAGCATTTGATGTCCGCAAGATCAACCAACCGATCGATGGGAAGAGGAAAACTATCTTTCTGCAAGCCTTTTGAGGCTGTAATCAATACATTCTCCATGTTCCATTTGTTTTCTTAACCATGACAACATTCGCTAGCCATGTAGGGTAATGTACCTCTCAGATGAATCCGCTAAGCTTGTTAACTTCTTCTTCAATAGCTCTGAGCATCAGTGCAAAACTTCGCTTCTTCCGGATGATCGGTTTGAATATCGATCGATCTGGAGTGCATGATTACATCGGTCGCACCCCAAGATATCCGTACTCCAAGCGAAGATGTCTTGATTTCCGCAAGAAGTCTATGTATTTTCCCTTTGTTCTTCCGAGAGCATGGATCTCACTACTATTCGTGGTTGGTCATCGATAATACAACAGAGCAAGTCTTCACAAAAGCTTTCGGTACTTTTATCTCGAAAATTAAAATCTTCTGCGTCAAGGGTGGTTGGCTTGTCGTAAAATGATCGCTATCTGCTGATTTTCATGCACACCCCCAACTGATGGGGTTGAAAACTTCATCTTAAGATGAGATACTGATCGACCAAAATTGATTGGAGGGGCCTTCCAAAGAGCGGCCGACCGACCACCACCATGAATTGGATTAAATGAGTCACTTGTCGAGAAAATTCACCAAAGACAAAGAGTGATTGTCCCCTCTACTCGACGCGATTATCAAACCCAGATATAATACGGGTTGGAGCTTTTCCCTAACCGCATCTACGCTAAGAAATGTGGAGTAAAATAAGACATCAATGTAACTACCATTGTCAATCAAAATTCTCTTAACATTATAAGATGGGTCACCGATCCCTACGCTTGATGACGAGTGGATCTTGATGAGGAACATGTACTTCTAACCGAGTCATTAAAAGTGATGGAATGATCGACGAGACTTCTTTAACTCTCTTCAGAATGGTAAAAACTTGATGGGATAGATTGATCCTCCTACAATTGTTTCAATTTCTCCAACCGTTTGATGATTGTTTTGTTGTTTCGTGATGATTGTCCCGTTGCCCCGTTGAGGTATGTTTGTTTGAGTCGATTGATTCTTCACAAATCAACGAGATATCCTCGAATGAGCCTCTCAATTTCAGTTGTTTGCATGCCTCAAGTAGTATGTCCACGCATGGCAATATTGCTCTTGATTTCGAATTTGGTCTGGATGCCACTGATATTTTCTTCATCTCAATATTAGAGATTAACACGAGATGTGTTCGGCTGTATTCCTTTCGTGTCGTGGTTCACGCCGGATATGGGGTCGAGGGAGGTCACCGCTTGTTGCTTCTTTTGATAGACTCCCCAGATTCTGGGTGCTTTTACGCTTTTCGTAGATTGCTCAAATTGTTCGATGGGCGTAATAGCCTCATCAATAGAGATTTGTGCTTCCACATGAACTAAGTTGGCATATGAATCAGATCTCGCATTAAGGACGAGTAAAAGGCCCTGAGAGTCCTCCAAGGAAAACTCCTCTTAATAGTTCCTCTACCTGTATTTGTGAAGCTTCTAAAGAGAACCTCCTAAGTATTCCTTAAGTGATTCACCCTCGCTTTGATGGATGTCGGAAAGATGGGAGGAGTCTTTGATGATCCTTGCAATGAACTGTTCTACAAAAAATCTTGGGAAGTTCGCCAAAGGTATGGATGGATTCCCTTGGAAGGGAGTAGAACTGCGCGAAGCTTGTCCCTTGAGGGTAATCGGAAAGACGACAAAGCAAGGTGTCGAGCTCGTGGATATGCATAGTCCTATAATGGTCGATGTGTTCATGTGGGTCACGCCCCATCATGAATCAATGTTCTAAGCTTGAAACCAACGGGATAGATGTTGAAGAATAGGTGTGCAGGATTCCTCATACCATGAGGGGAAGATGATTTTATCTTGAGGTGAAATTGCCTTGCATTAAACGCCGTAATTCTCGCACGTATAACATGACGAGGTCAACAGACGAATGTGTCAAGCTACCAACAATAATTGGTGGATTAGCGCCGGTGGACGATGAATGAGTAACCAAGTCAAGAAGTTCAAGATCACGCCTCTACGCGAGGAACTTCGCCAAGGAGATTAGCATTTTGACCTCCGCCAATGATCGATCTTGGGGGAGATGTATTTTCCGCGGTAGTGGCTGTTGTGTTCCTCGCAAAAGTCGGATCATCTCATTTTGGGATTCTTCCATTCGGCGCATACAATCTTCTAAAGAGATTTCTCCTGTGTCTTCACCGACAGTCACCATCGGGGAAGTGAGGCGTAAGGTTACGCCCTTGGTTCAAGGATTTCGAGTGATTGAGCGGGAGGCTCCATCTTAGGTGTTATGCCTATTGGCCATAATGAGGGTGTTCAAAGGAATTGTGATTGAAGGGTTTTCATCCCACGACGGCCAAATCATGCGCTAGAAAACCACAGAATAAAAGTTTACGCCTTTTCTTTTGGGAGTCCACACACGTATTTAAAGAATAATAAAACTCCAAAATTTTACTAAAAATCTCAAAAAGAGGGAAAATCACTGGCGCAATAAAAGCTTCCACTATGTATCTGCTTTGAGTACAAGATCTTCCGACAACGGATTACAGATATGAAGTGGACAAGAAGTAATAGAACACTACAAAGCGGACGACAATTGACGACGAAGTACGACGGTTGACGACAAAGTTAACACAAGTTGACGACAAGTTGACTCGAGGATAAGATATACCGATGGCTACGACGTGGTGGTTGACCACCATCGAGTACGATTTGCCGGAGGATCTTTAGAGCTCTCTCCTCTCTCTGCTTGCCTTCCTTCTCCTTCACTCTACCTCCTCATACGGGAACGGCGAGCTATTTATGATCGAGAGCCTCTGTAGAATACATGCAAAATCCAACCACTCTCCATCTGACGCCATGATGATTCCCTCGATCATATGATGTATTTTGTGTATTTGAATGCTCAAATGAAGTATTGTAAGATCTTTAGCTTATTGAACCGGCTCATCAGGCCTTCGATTTGACTATAAACACTTCATATTTTATTTAGGGATTTAACCGATATCCCAAAGTTTCCTGATATTTTAAGAGCTTGATCTCGACCAGTTTCAACGGATCGACTTGCTTTTTTTAACATCAAGATTAGCCGACTAATAGTATTTTAAGTGTCATATCATTCTTAAAAATATTTTTTTTTGTGTTCTAAAATGTCTCATCTAATCACAGGATAATAATTTGATTTATTTTTTATCTTTACAATGCTTAAAATCTAAAACTAACAATCGATGTTAGGTACTTAAATTTTCACTTGGAATGACATTACAATCTTTACAATCTAAATGAATAATCGATGTTGTGTTCTTTAGGTGTCAACATAATTAAAAATAATAAAAATTAAATTAAATGAAATAAAAACATTAATATGAAATATGAAATTCAATTTAAACAAACACACTTAAATCTTAAAATAAATTACTTAAGTCAATTGACTGAATTAACTTAAGCAAATTAATATTATTTTTATAATCTAGTTAAATAAAAGTCATTAGTTGATTAGTTTAACAAATTATTAATTATTAATTAATTAAAATAAATAATATCCTCTCAATTTTGATTAGATAAAATAAATATTATTTAATTAATCTTGATATATCTCTTTAAAATTGATAATATCAAGTTGCAACGTATATAATCAAATTAAATGAAACAAATGAAAGAATATAATCAAATAGCTCAAATAAAATGAGTTCAAATTAAGCCCAAAAATTACATATGAAAATTTTAAAATATTGATTGGATGACCAAATAATTTTTAAATTTGACATGTTTAAAGTTGAATCGAGCGACTCAATAAGAAAAATCTAATGAGCCTAAAATCACTCAAATCAAAGATCGCTTGAATAGTCAAATCACCAAAAAATATCTATGATCAAATGAATCGGTACGAACCGTCCGATGGAGTGTTTTGAGATTTTTGACTACAATGACCAAAACACCCATTTTAGAATCCTATAAATAGGACCCCATTCTTGTCATGGGATGAGGAAGGAGCTAGAAGCGAACTTGGGAGAAAGATGAGAGAGCTAAAAGTTTGAAGTTCATCATCATCACCATCGTCGTCGATCGCCGCCTATTATCATCACCACCACCACTAAGCGTTCTATCCAAGCGATAACTATTATTGTAACGATCTTTGAAATAATTTCTCACATACAATCTTGTAATTCCGCTAGCAGGAAGATTTAAACTTTGTACTCTAAAGTTGATATATACTATAACATTTTTATTGGACTAAACCCCGTGATTTTTCCCCGCTTTATGGTATTTTTTTCATGTAAAAATTCCGGGTTTATTCTCTTGCTCTTATTTTGGATTTCCTATAGGCAGTTAAATTCTATTCTTTTTAAAATTAATCAGAGAAATATTCCCTTTACATCTTCACAATAGTTAACAAATTGACTTCATGTTCAGAGCAGCACCATCTATATGGTAGAGAAAATCTTACTTTAGATGAACACATAAGAAGAATGAAAATCTATCAAATTCCGATACTTCAACTTTTGTTATAAACTGAGGGCAACTCTTAATCTCAAAAGATTGCCCATATTAATATTCTGAGCATCTAATTGGTTAACAATCTAACAAATAAATTTAAGTTGGAGGATATTTCAATATCGAGAAGAAGATAGCTTGATAAATTGTTGCATTGATTTGACATTATTCATACAGGTTAACGTCATCGAGTAATACTCTGACAAACAAATTCAGAATAATCAAAATATTTAACCTATTCCACACAGGTTAACGTTATCGAGTAAAACTCTGACAAAACAACATCGAATTAGAGTTAAGATTTTTGACATCTTCAACACAAGTTAAACATCACTAAGTAACACTCTGACAAACAACCTCAGATAAATCAAAAATCGATAATAAATTCTTCCTCTAAAAAGCATACCAATGAGGAAGCTTATATAGGAAGCTAGTACTGGACAAGGTACTCACTAGAAAGGCCTCATGAAGGTAAGTGGTAGACAAAGTCTCCACTAATAACTCATGGAAGACACGCCCCTGAGAAAGCCTTGATGGAAAGTTAGTAATGAACAAAGTAGTCACAAAAAAAGACCCATGAAGGAAAGTGGTAGACAAAGTCTCACTGATAACCCCTAGAAGGCACGCTCTTAAGGAAGCCTCGATGGGAAGCTAGTAGTGAACAATGTCCTTACTAGAAAGACTTCAAGAGAACAAGTGATTGATAGTGTCTCCACTCATTAAAAATCTTAGAATGTATAAGTATATTAAAAATCTCGAAGCAAAATCTCAAAATTTTTACATTAAAAACTCGAACCAAAATCTCGTAATATACAAATACATTAAAATCTCGAGGAGACATCAAAAATTATAGAACCCAAAAGCCTCAAAAAGTACATATATACTAAAAACCTTAAAAAAAATCAAAAACCTCAAAAAATATAGGTATGCCAAAATCTCAATATACATATATATATATATATATATATATATATATATATATATATATATATATATATATATATATATATATATATATATATATATATATATATATATATATATATATATCATAATTCTTTCAAAATCAAAGTCTAAAAAAAATATATGATTAGCGTCATTATTGGGGGACAAAATTTTATAGAATACTTATTATATTGGAGTGGTGGGGGGCAAAAGTTTTAGCAGATATAAAAGATAAAACTAAAGTATGTGAAAGTGATTTATGCACCTCATATCAAAGACAGTTTTAACTTTTACTAAAAAAAATGAAAGATCCCAGAATCACATTAGCTTGAATTTGGGATACACACCGCCTAACTAGGTCAGTTTCAAATCCCAAGACTAGGGAGAATTGAAGCCTATGATGAGGGTCGCGCACTGTCATAAAAGTCAATGGAGGATTCTAGGATTTAGAGAAGGTTGGAACTTAAAAGCACACTCGAGCTTGATTTTGGAATACATGTCGCTTAGCCAAGTCAGTTTCAAACTTTGAGATCGAGGAGAACTGAGAGGGGTCACCATCATACAAGTCAGCGGAAGATTCTAAGATTTAGAGAAAGTGGGAAGAGCTTAGAAGAATCTTGAAGCGATGGATGCACACCACCTAACAGTGGAAACTCAGATCGGAGGAGAACTGGAGCTTGTGAGGGGTCGATCTTGTATACATGTTAGTGGAGGCTAAAAATAAATAAATAAAGTGCGAATTTTCCCTTACCATTTGGCGTGTATTTGTACTTGAATATTTGTACTTGAAAAAAGACTTTTCAACTCGAGAATACTTATTATATTGGAGTGGTGGGGGGCAAAAGTTTTAGCAGACATAAAAGATAAAACTAAAGTATGTGAAAGTGATTTATGCACCTCATATCAAAGACAGTTTTAACTTTACTAAAAAATGAAAGATCCTGTAATCACATTAGCTTGAATTTGGGATACAACAGTCGGCCAAATCCCAAGACTAGGGAGAATTGAAGCCTATGATGAGGGTCGCGCACTGTCATAAAAGTCAATGGAGGATTCTATGATTTAGAGAAGGTTGGAACTTAAAAGCACACTCGAGCTTGATTTTAGAATACATGTCGCTTAGCCAAGTCAGTTTCAAACTTTGAGATCGGGGAGAACTAGAGCCTGTGAGAGGGGTCACGCACCATCATACAAGTCAGCGGAAGATTCTAAGATTTAGAGAAAATGGGAAGAGCTTAGAAGTACACTGAAGCTTGAATTCAGGATGCACACCACCTAACCAGGGCAATTGGAAACTCCGATATCGAGGAGAACTGGAGCTTGTGAGGGGGGTCAGTACTGTTATACATATTAGTGGAGGCTAAAAATAAATAAATAAAGTGCGAATTTCCCTTACCATTTGGCGTGTATTTGTACTTGAATATTTGTACTTGAAAAAAGACTTTACCCTTTAAAGTTTTACCATCAAAAAATAAGATGGACAAATGATATATCCCTTTAAAATTTATAAATCAAGCACAAATATCAAGTTAAAGCATGTATACAATCAAATCAAACGACTTAGTGAGATGAATCTAATAACGCTAGAATTTGATTAAATTGAGCCCAAATGAGCTCAAATTAAACCCAAAAGTTACATATGAAAACTTCACAATTCTAACCGGATGATCAAATGACTTCCAAATTTGACGTGCTTATAATCGAATTGAGCAGTTCAATGAGACGAATCCAATAAGCCTAAAATCACTCAAATTGAAGATCATTTGAATGATCAAATCACCAAAAAATATCTATGATCAAATGAATCAGTACGAATCATCCAATGGAGTGTTTTGAAATTTTTGGCTACAATGACCAAAACACCCATCTCAAAATCCTATAAATAGGACCCCATTCTTGTCATGGAAGGAGAAAGAAGCTAGAAGCGAACTTGAGAGAAAGTTGAGAGAGAGAGCTAGAAGTTCGAAGTTCATCATCACCACTGTCGTCGGATGCATTACATTACGTACCAATACATACCATAGTTATAACCTGATTCTGAAATTTTCACCATTAGGATTTTTCATATACAACTATCAGGAAGATTTAAACTTTGTACTCCAAAGTTGATATATATAACATTTTTCGCCTATGATTTTTATTTGAATTTTCACATAAAAAATTCTAATTTTATTCATGTGTCTATCTAGATTTTCATACAAATTAAGGCATAAAATTTCATTATATCATTACAAGTTTTCTAGCATGCAACAAGTCTTATTAATTTGATTTATGATAAATAAATATATTAAGAAATAACTTTCAAATGCCCATTATTTAATTATTATGTTGAAATATTTTCTTAAATACATGTTTTTTCCTTAATAACACATCACATTTATTAGAAGAACCTCTTAATAACACACTTTTGTTACATGAACTAACTCAATGGTGTGGACTATCTTAATCATCCTCACAAGAGTTTTAAGATAATAATAAAAAAAGTGTTTTCTATATGCATTATTTTAATAAACATCTTAAATCTTAATTAATGATTAATTTATATAACATCATATCTTAAATATGTTCCAATTAACTCATTTAGAGTTGATTTAGAATAAAGTCAATTTAATTTTGAAAATGAACAATATTTTTTTCTAAACTAATGATTTAAAATATTATAAGTAGATTTATGTGCTACATAAATCATGATTTAATAACTCCAATTAAAATTGAAATATACTAACTAAATATAATAACATATATTCTCCATATAATTATTATTAATATTCTATTTTTCCTAATTAATTTAAATCTTGATATAAATAACTAAACAGTTTCTTAGATTTAATTGGATTTAATTTTCATCAGACCAAACAATTTTCAGGATTTAACAGGTTATAGATTTACTAAATCTAGATTTATAAGATTTATTAAATTCTATTTAAATTAAATACTGCTAAATGGGTCTCAGTTATCCAACAAAGCAAAAGGACCTCTAGAACTAAAGAACTTCTATCGGTCAGCAGAATGACTGTACACTGCTGCTGATATTGGCCAATGTTACAAGCTGTGTATAAAATATACAAGTTCAGCACGTTTTAGTCACAAGCAATCCAGCTTAAAGAACCATAATACCAGGTTCAGTAATTTAATTTCTGATGACCAAAGAATTATGAAATGACAGAAAAACAAATCTATGATATGGTCATTTCAGGACTAGTTGCCTTTCTACTCACTAAATCATACTAATTGCTTCCATTTACTGCTTACTTCCTAAAAGCATTCAAAGCAACACTAAAAATTTATAAAGGAAAAGTTTCAATATATCGAGAACTGTTGCATAATCTTTGCTTAAGAATTGATGCCAACAACGTGTCCATTTATGTTGAAGGAAAGAAAATTACATGCGTAGGCTGCATAGATCTTTTAAGTCGACTGCATAGATCGTTTATGTTGACTCAAATAACATAATATTATATAACCAAATAAATAATATTATTACCAATACCATATATATAAATATTATGTATTATCATACAATACATTACATAATATTACCAATCAATCAATCAAATCCAACCCTAAAGTTGACTCTCATACAAATTATACTATTATATATATATATCATTTTGCTTATATGTTATTTTTTTCATATATTTTGTTATTACCTGGTAGTGAGGGAGCACAGGGTATTATTCCTTTTTTTTTTCTGAAAAAGTTTTGCTTGGTGTTCTCTATTCCGTAGAAGGAGAAAACTCCATTCCCTTCTAGTGATTGTATCAAGTTCCTCTTTTCCCTGTTTTTACATGAACTAGTATCAGAGCCAGAGAGCCCGATGCGATGGCTGAAAAAGGGTTAGAGGGACACCATGACAAGGTCGAAAATCCCGTCATGCAAACCCTAAGGATAACAGTGGAAACATTGGAGCAAAGAGTTGATTCTTTAGCCATAGACCTCTACAAAATACTCTGTCCTTACAAATCCGACTTCTCAACAGATATTCCGTCGAGATGTCACAAAATGTGCTGAACCTCTACAAAATCCTTAGAAAATTGAAACAACATCACTAAGATGAGCCGCTCTTCAAATGCACAAAGGTAAACGAATCCAAACTGATAACTCTAGTGGGTCAAAATCTGAGACTATACCTCGACCTCATCCGCGACAAAATTTTTCAGAATCATAGATGGATGAAGAGCTAGAAGCTTGGGCACAGGGAGAACGCATTCTTGGAAGGGTTCGACAACAAACCCGTCAACACCAACAAGAATGCTTGGATTGGATTTTAAACTTAAATTTGATATTCCACATTTCGATGGACGAATGCATATAAAAGAATGCTTGGATTGGCTAAAATACTTAGAAACTTTTTCTAAGTGTATGGACATATATGAAGAAAAGAAGGTTAAATTAGTCGTCTATAAGTTGTGAGGCGGAGCCACAACCTGGTGGGAGCAATTACAAATACATCGCCTCCATGAAGGAAAATGCCCGATTCGATCCTGGTCACGAATGAGGAGACTAATTTGCAAACGATTTCTTCCTATTGATTATGACCAAATTCTTTATCAACAATATCAAAATTGCCAACGGAAGATCAGTTAGCAAGTATACGGAGGAATTTTATTGTTTGAATGCACGAGTGGACTTATATGAACTAGAATGCCACAAGTTTCACGGTACCTGGGAGGTTGAAAGGACTCTATTTGTGAACAACTATCTCTTCAATCTATTTGGCGCTTAGCAGAAGCTGTCAATTTAGCTTACAAAGCTGAGAGCTTTCCCAACGGCACTCATCCAACAGAAGAGCCTACAGTGATTCTGTTATTGATGCAGGACAGCTCCCTTCAGCCTAAAAGAGGAATTCAGATTCAACCCCGTATGCAATCTCCTCCAATGACCCCGTGCATGTTCAAAAGAATAGTGACAAGACACCTGTAATACATGAAAAAATTAATCCCTATACTAAACCAACCACTCTCAAGTGCTATAGATGAAACCAGCCAGGCCACAAATCCAATGAGTGTCCAAAACGAAAGAATCTATTACTGCAGGGTGTCGATGACGATGAAACAGAATTTAATATGGCTAAGGATGAAATGGATCAACCTGAAACTGAATTTGTTGAAGGAGATAATGGCGAACCCTTAACATGTATTATTGAGCGTATGCTACTAACCCAAAACCACAATCAAGGACAATGACATTCCATTTTTCAGACAAGATGTACTATACTAAAGAAGGTATGTAATGTTATAATTGACAGTGGAAGCTGTGAAAATCTCATTTCCTCTATTGTTATCAAAGCTTTACAACTTCTAATAGAGTCTCATTCGAGTTCTTATCGTATCGGTTGGATAAAGAAAGGGAATGAGACTCTAATAAACCAAACCTATCGGGTACCTTTCTCTATCGACAAATCATACCAAGATATTGCTTTACGTGAAGTTGTAGATATGGATGCGTGTCACTTATTGCTTGGATGATCATGGAAATTCGATGTAAACGGAAAACATCATGGTCGGAAGAACAACTATACTTTCTACTGGAATCAGAAAAAAATTGTGTTCTTACCCCTTAGTGCCAAACTAGAAAATGTGGTACAACCTAGTCTAATCATTACAAGTGGTTCTAACTTCTATAGTGAAATGAAACATGCTTCTGAATCATTTGCTTTAATTTCCAAAGCTTTTCCACTTTCTTCGGACACCAAGATACCATTGGAGGTTAGTGTTATACTCAAAGCATTCCCACTAGTTCAGACTAGTGAAGAATTACAGCAGCTACCACCTCTAAGATCAGTACAACACCAAATAGATTTCGTACCAGGAGCAAGCCTACCTAATATACCCACATTACAAGATGGGGCCAAAGGAAACCAAAGCTTTACAAAATATTATGGATGATCTTCTTACTAAACAATTGATTCAAACAAGTCTAAGTCCATGGGCAGTCCCACCCTTGCTCATTCCCAAGAAAAATGGTAGCTGGAGAATGTGCGTAAACAATCGAGCAATTAACAAAATCACGATTAAATATAGATTCCCAATTCCAAGATTTGAAATTGATCAATTGCATGGGGCAACATTCTTCTCCAAGCTTGATTTGAAGAGTGGGTATCATCAGGTTCGAATAAGGCCAGGGGATGAATGGAAAACCCCATTTAAAACTAGCTAAGGACTTTACGAATGGTTAATGATGCAATTCAGATTATGTAATGCCCTAAGTACATTTATGCGACTTATGACAGAAATTCTCAAATCGCTTTTGGGAAGGTGTGTAGTAGTTTATTTTGATGATATATTCCTCTATAACAAATCACTAGAAGACCATTTACATCAGTTAAAGGAAGTATTCCAGATCCTAGAGGAGAATCAACTTACAATGAATTTGAAGAAATGTTCTTTTCTTACTACTGAAGTCTTGTTCCTTGGCTACCTCATCAGTGGGAATGGGATTCAGGTTGATACTGAAAAGGTGAAAAGCATAGTAGATTGGCCAATGCCTACAAATATACATGAAGTGAGAAGTTTCCATGGACTAGTAACATTTTATCGTAGATTCATTAGAAATTTCAGTTCAATTGCTACACCAATTACAAATCATCTCAAAAAGGGTTGATTAACATGATGATCAGACCGAGAGAATAGCTTTAATGTATTAAAAGAAAAACTTAGCTCAGCTCCAATACTTACGCTTCCAAACTTTAATCAAGTCTTTGAGGTGGAATTGGATGCTTGTGTTACTGGAATTGGAGCAGTCCTATACAGGAAGGCAGACCGATTGAATACCTTAGTGAAAAGCTCGGTGAAGCGCAACAAAAGTGGACTACTTATGAACAAGAACTTTACGCCGTTGTCTAAGCTTTATAACATTGTGAGCATTACCTCATCCACCAAGAATTTGTTTTTCATAGTGATCATCAAGCTTTAAAGTATATCAATACACAATGACATCCCCACCGATTAAGACAACTCAATAGAGTTGCCGACGCCTTGAGTAGAAGAGTGTCCCTCCTCCTAACACTTCAAAATGAACTTACAAGCTTTGACAACATCAAGGAATTGAATAAAGATGACATATTTCAAGGACATCTGGAGACAGTGTAATCAACATATCTATCCCCAAGATTACACGATTCAACAAAGATTCTATTTAAAAATTCACACCTATGCTTACCCGATACATCCCTTAGAACTCAGGTCATCTCAGATTTACATTCAGGAGGACTCGCTGCTCATACTGGTTAGGATAAAATCATTGTTGCAGTAGAAACTAGATTCTACTGGCCATACCTCCGCGAGATATTACAAAATTTATACAAAGATGTGGGATTTGTCAATTAGCAAAGGGGCATTCACAAAACACAGGACTTTACTCTCTCTTACCCATCCGGAATAATATTTGGGAAGATCTCAATATGGATTTCATATTAGGACTGTCGGGGACACAACATAGAAATGATTCTGTATTCGTAGTTGTTGATCGTTACTCAAAAATGGTACACTTCATCTCATGCCATAAGACTGCCGATGTTGTCAACATTGCCAACTTGTTTTTCTCTGAAATAGTTCAATTACATGGATCCTAAAACTATAACATCAGATCATGATGTTAAGTTCATTAGCCATTTTTGGAAGGTTCTTCAGAAAAAGTTTGACACTTCTCAAAGCTACAACAACACGTATCATCCCCAAATTGATAGTCAAACGGAGGTCGTTAACAGGACACTTGGATCCATCATCCGAAGCATAGCAAGAGATAAACCAAATTCTTGGGATTTGATCTTACCCCAAGCCGAATTTGCCTTTAGTAGTATAATCAATAGATCCATAGGATTAACACCTTTTGTTGTTGTGTATACAAAACATCCAAATACTGTCGTAGACCTCCGTGAACTTCCACCTGGAGTATCCCATAGATCTAGTGAAGCATTAGCTGAGCACATATCACAGCTGCATCGGGATGTTCGAAACAAACTAGAAGCCACAACTAGAGAATATAAAGCTTATACAGATCGCCATAGACGGCTCAAAGTATTCAAGGAGGGAGATCTCGTAATGGTTCACCTCAGAAAAGACCGATATCCTGTGGGCACTTACAACAAATTACAAGCCAAAAATATTGGGCCCTTCTCTATAAGCAAGAAAATTAATGATGACAATACATATGTGATCGATTTACCTGATGAGTGAAAAATCTCAATTCAATGTCAAAGATATCTTTGAATATCATCCATCAGACGCTGCAGAAACCAATGAAAAGAACGTGCCAGAGTCGAGTTCATCTGAGGACAGGGAGAACTAATGCAGCCGAATCAAATCCAACCCTAAAGTTGACTCCCATACAAATTGCTTATACGTTGTTTTTTTCACATATTTTGTTATTACCTAGTAGTGAGGGAGCACAAGGGCCCCTGACATATAACTAACTGAGCGAGTAGTGGAGAGATAGTCTCTTTCTGGTATTATTCCTTTTTTTTTTCTCTTGAAAAAGCTTTGCTTGGTGTTCTCTATTCCGTAGAAGGAGAAAATTTCATTCCCTTCTATTGATTGTATCAATTTCCTCTTCTCTTTGTTTCTACATCAAATACACAATACTTTACAATAAATATATACTATTTGTGTATTAGTTGAGCGTCACATGACGCTATATTATTCGAGTCTGGATGTAGAGCTATATCCAGACTCCACACATAATTATCTTTGAAGAAAATAACTCAGATTTTAGAGAGAAACACATTGGACAAGCCACTTGACAAATATTTTATTGCCAAATTATTAACTAAATGTAAGTGCAACAAAAGTAAAATATATGACAAAATAATTCCTTATATATGACCAAAATGTGACAAATAGAGAGATAAATTTCATTTCAAGCCTAGTAGAGATAGCCTATCTAAAATCTAGATCACTTTAGGACATTTAATGCAATCGATCAACTTCATTGCACAAAGATTAGAGAATATATAAGGGCATTTTAACAGTTTTCTTCACCAAATCAAATGAATGAATGAACCTATAGGAGAGTCATATGGAAGAATGGAGTAAGAAATTATCCATCTTCCAGTGAGAATATTTAAACATAAAACTAGTTATCTTCTCTCAACTAGTTCAATAAAAAATGTTTTCAATACAATAGAAATTGGAACTAAGTGTATTTCCTCAAATATGAATAGCACATTAACCCCTCCTGGGTAACTATCTAAGCTCTCTTACTCCATTAATATGTAAGGCGAGGTAATCTGGATAATATTATTGAAGGAAAGAACTTTAGGGTCAGCCAAATTTACCTAAGTTTGCATGAACAATTGACGGCAGCAGCTGATTCAGCCTTTGAATTGAATTCAACAGACTTTAAAAAATGAGGAGGATTTATTATCCCGCATATCTCTTGACGAAATGAATTGTGATAAAATCTTTCACACAAATAACTCTGCATTGCTGGCTAGGCCTGCTTAAACCAATCAAGTCAATTCTTTAGAAGTGACTCGCGACAAATCAATTCAACAATCAATCTGTTTCATCACTGTGCTTAGCACAGCCATATGAGCAGAAAATCAATCTAAAGATGCTAAGAATTATGGATTCCATTCATTGTTCCTATCATAGTTTTCTTGGAACTTTTAGCAGCCTTTATCCTTGATATAAGATCTTCTCCTTGACTGCCCAATCCGTTTCTCCCAACCAATTTAGTGCCAAAGCTACGGTAAAGTAGATTCAATCTCTGCTCATCTCCATCTATGCCAACAAGCTCTAAAACATGTTTTTTTGAAATCAAGCCATAAAGAAAAAGTGATCCTGATCCAAGCTTTCTCTCACCAATTGCCACGCGCACCAAGGAAATGGAATCAGGATTACCTGGAGTTGGATCATGAAGAGCTGAAAAATTACCAAACGATAGGTCGGGACACTTAAACAAGTTATCCAAATCCAATACTCCGTCCTTCACATCTGTTTTATCCACCATCTGCATCTTAGATCTCTCAGCTGCTCGAGATATGTTAGCTGCCTCTCTGAAACCACTGAGGAGCGCTCCATGCATTGTAGCAGGATACCTCCTGTTTGTTGCCTCTCCAGCAAAGAACACCCTCCCATTGCCAATGCTCTCTCCCAAAATATCATAATCATCGCCTGAAGATCCAACAGCCACATAAGAATAAGATCCATATGTGAACTTATCGGCTCCCCAACGTGTGCAAACTACCTGTAATGGATCAGGAACCTGAATTCCCTTGGGAGCAAATATACCCCGAAGAATACCAAGGGCCCTTTCAACTAGTTCTGTCGGAGAAGCCTTCTCAAAAGTAATGGCTGATTCCCCTGCAACAAGAGCAACCAGAAGAGGTCCACCAGAGACAGAAGAATAGCTATAGAAGAGAAAAAATTCTCCTCTTTGACAGGAATCTCCTGTCAAATGCCCGAAGGTGTCGATTGAGCCGCCCCAGAAATCATAAGGAAACAACATTGCCACCTTGTTCAATAGCCCGAATCCTAATCTATCAATTGCTTCCTGTTTCTGTGGTGGAAGAGGGGGCACAAACTCAATAACCCGCTTTTTAAGAACTCCAAGTGATACGGTGCATAGGGCCATATCACCACGAAAAGTCTGTCCATCAACATAGACCATGACTCCATCACTTCCATACTGAATTCTGTTCACCGTTTTCCCATAGAATATTGGAATGCCCTCTGCGAGAGAACGAATAAAGTGACCATTGCCACCAGGAATGAAGCAGTGATCACCTCCCATCTCATAAGGATCGTCCTGGTCCCAGAAGGCCAATGAAAGGTCGGAGAGAAGAGCAGCATTGGCATACTCAAGATTGGCAAGATGCCAATCCAGAAGCATCCGCTCCTCGGCAGGCTCAGCGGCGCCGTACTCCCGGCGGAAGGCCTCGAGGGCTTCACCAAGAGAGACATCAACAGACTTCAACTCATCCATGATAGCCTGCCGGAGCTTGCAGACCTTCTCAAGCAGCTGATTGAATGCAACCTCGATTCTCGAATCGACCGCGCGATCCACAGGCCGACCGTCTGGGAGGTAAAGCGGGCACTTATCGCGGACCTTATGAAGTGGGAGGCCGAGTTGACGCGCGAGCACTCCTAGGGGATTTCCATTGATGCCAGTGAGAACACTACCCCCAAGGTCGGCGGCGGCGACGACGCCATCGCCCTGCATCTTTCTGGTAAGGACACGACCGCCTGGGCGGAGACGCCCCTCGAGAACAATAACCTTGAAACCTAGCGAAATTAGGTGGCGGGCGGCACCAAGGCCGGCGAAACCGGCACCAACAATAATGACGGAGGGAAATGAAGGGGGAGAAGGCGGAGGAGGAAGAGGAGGATTGCGGACAAAACCGAAATTGATGTAAGCGTACCGGCGGAGGAAAGAGTGTGCAGCAGTGACGAGATGGTGGTGTTCGGAGAGGATTGCAACGGCGGCGGCTTCTTCGGTGAGCCAAACGGAGGGATTCGTTCGCCAGCGAGCGACGATGTGGTTTCGGACGATGATATAGTTCGCTTGGGAGGCGCCTCCAATGATCGGGATGACGTTGGACTCGATCTCCTCTTCAATCAGGGAATCAACCGGAAAACCTACGGAGATCGCTATTTGAGCCTCGACCTCGAGGTCGCGGGCAAGGCGGGAGGACGAGGACGAGGGTAAGCGTCGGGAACGGGAGGAAGAGGAAGCGTAGGAGAAATCGTCGTCGGCGATATGCTCTTGAAAAAGCTCGTCCATGGCCTTCTCGCTGTAAACAAAGCCGCCGCTTGAACGGGAGGAATGCTGCCGAAGGGCGTGGGAAGGGACCATCCCAGGGAACAGCTTCTTGCGGCGACGGCGCTTCAGCGATGGTGAGGATAGAGGTTCTCCGGCCGCATTACGAAGAGGGTTAGGTTGTGAAGCGTCGCCTGCGAGGATAGGATCAGAACCATTTTCCATGGAAGTTCGCCAGTAGGGCAGTACACGCTGCGTCTAAATTCGACAAAGAATGGGGAGGAAAGGTTTTTCGGTAATTTATGCTTAATCCGTTGACAAATAAGAGGCAGTTTTGTAAATAGGATTTGTTCTGAATTTATGTTAACTTTTAATGTGCAACAATAAAATTTTATTAAATGTAATAAACTTTCACTTTGAGTCAATTGCATAATTAAGGTTATATTCGAGAGAGCGATGTGACAATATGGACTATGTCATTTGGAATTAAGTTATGGCCATATTTTGGCTGTATTTTAAAAATTTATAGCAAAAAAATTATAATTTTCAATTTGATCTGAAAATCTATGATTATAACTAAAAAGTTATCATTTAATTTTTATAAAAGAAAAAAAAATTATATACACTTTATAATTTTTTCATAGAGCAATGTTCTTTGGAACTTATATATCACTAGGAGTCCAAAACTAGGCACTTAAAATCATCATTATCCTTGGACATCTTAGTCATTTATCCAATAATTATTGTGTTGCATTCAACTCTTCTCTCAAGAGATTCATGCATAATTGATTCTCTATAAGCCTCAACTCGCCTCTCCGATACCTTCTAGTTAGCAACACAATCCTCTTTGATGACTTGAACTTTCTTGTAGTTAATCTTCAGCTTCCAACTGATGACTTGAACTTCCTTGTAGTTAATCTTCAGCTTCCAACTGATAATTTTTATCTTTTAACCAGATTCTCCAAATTAACAAAGCACTCAACAATAAGCTATTAGGCAGATACCCCTTAGTGCCCTATCAGTGGGACTTGGGAAGATCGAGCCCTTTGTTTTGATCATCTCTCGTGTAAATAAGATTGATTATTGGTATCATTTTAGATATCTCATTTGACATTGTTTCTCTCTCTCTCTCTCTCTCTCTCTCTCTCTCTCTCTCTCTCTGAATCATTTGAGTTATTTTTATGATAAACTTAAACACCTATATAATCTTCAAGATTTAAATCTGAGATTTCTGAAGCAAGGAATCAACCAAATGATCTAGGCAAAGGACACACTTGTCTCATCTTTGATGACTGCCATTTTCAACTAGACTACTACTCAATTCAGATCTCAATATCCCTCAATAAATGGGCCTATATGATAGCTTCAAATAGATTTTCTACCAACTCTAACACATCCTTTACCAAGAATTTTAATTCAAGTGTTAGTCAAAAGTGACACATACTTTGTACATGATTGCTTGCTGCTAAATGATTAATATATATATATATATAGTAGGTTACATCGATATGAATATGAGGATACAAATATGATATGATATGAAGATGTGACACATTTAATTTTAAAAATGTAGAACACAGATACGCATGCGACATAATATTATAAAATATAATAAATATAATATATATTAAAATAGAATGTAATAATCACATAATTATATAAATATTAAAAATTATAATATTATAATGACAAAAACTATTGACATTTAATAATACAAGATATTGAATAAAAGCCAATATATCATTTTAAAATCATGATACTAGTTAAAGTAAGAGAAAAATTTATAAAATAATGAATATAATAAAAATAATATCTAATCAAATTTTAATAATGACTTAACAAATGTAATTAGTAACAATTTTTAGAATAGTTTTTTCTTCTTCTCCTAAATGCCTCTTAGGTTTTGCTTGGCTCCAAGCGGCAGATCTTAAAATTTCATTAGAAAGCTAGGACTTATAATCCCTGAACATAAGGTTATAGAAATGCCTAAGAGGTGAGAACTTATGCTTGTATCCCGAGGCGAAATAACAACCTCATACCCTAAATCTAGGAAGCTTTAGCGAGGGTCAAAGCATGTCCTAAATCTAAGCGAAGATGATTATATGGTTCCCAAAAGAGGATAAGCCACCCGACTGCTAGACTTATAACCACTTGGAGTGACAGCCAGCTAACTCTTATGTTTAAAATTCATGTGGTCAAGTCATATGTTTTGCAAGATGGTTAGATTATTTTTATATAAAAAGAGACTAAAGTCCTTAAACCCACTCTTTAAGAGACTAGAGCATGAGTGGTATGAGTAATTACTTAATATAATGCAAATTTTATCAATTTTTATTTGATTTTTTGACTCTTTATTTTGACAAAGGCTATAGGATTTTTATGTCTAAATGCATGATGTCCAGCTAAGGGATTACAAAATCTTTTAATTATCTTGATTTAATGGCTAAGCTTTATGTGAAGTTATGCGTTATTTATAAAATTTAGTTATGAGTTATAGTTCGTGTAGAAAAATTAATTTTTCCTAAGAGCCTAAGAAGATTTATGCCACACATTAAATCACAATATATGAAGAAACTAAGAAAAGACATGTCATTTATATTGCACAATTGTAAACAAAATATCAAACAATTTATAAACCCAACATAAAAGAATAATAGAACGGTGCGGTTGGGTACCACCGTACAATCCGAAAAGAGAAATGGGTAATCGAGCTCTACCCTTATACAACTTGGTATATAAAAGAATAATCACAAATTCACAAAAGAATAAATGTTATGGGGGTTTTCTTATCTTTTTTCTTCATATCTACTTCATTTCTTCATTTGGGTTTGCTTGCTCCAAAGGCATCATGAGGACCTCTCAGGACAAATCCTTCTAGCCTCCGCTCATCCTAATCCCCCATAACACTAATCTTAATTTCTAATGCACAATTACATTAAAAATAGAAAAAATAAATCTAATTACACCTGCAAAATAAGTGTTAGCTAAACACACCATATAACCCAAGTAGTTATATGTATAATTTGGACTTAGCACCCTCTACATGGATAACCAAATCCACCTATCCTAATTTAGTTTGTGCTTAAGAGTTAAGCAACCGCAAAAGAGAGCTTTTATAATTATTTTAAGCATCACTTAAGCATAATCTATTGTAGAAAATATGATTAAAATAATCACGGTCTAACATCCCGTCTACGAAGTATACACCATAACATCCAGTCTACAACAATACATCACAAGACAAACATATATCAAACCATGCACCGCCCTAACATAAAACTAAAAATGGTAACTTAATCTAAGGTGTGTGTATTAAGGCTTGTGTGGTATGCCCTAACTAGATTTTGTTATAATTTTCTAAGTAAGAAATGATTTAATTATAAAGGATGATTTCACTTTAAGTGGCTTAATTGATTTGTAAGTTTTACTTAACATTTTTTTTATTCTATTTGACTTACACTTAACAACTGAGTGTTATAAAAAGAACAAAAGAGAGAATCACCCACTTTTATCCCTACCTTAAGTCACATCTAAAGCAAATCAATTAAATGAATTCTCTTTAGTGAATGATTTATTATATATTTTAATTAGTCCTAGGTTTAGGTTCACTTTTAATAATCTCATTCAATAAGAAAGGCATCTTAAGATTAATTGGAGTGAATTACTATCACACAACACATGTTTGTTCATTCTTTTCATTATATAGTAACATGCATATGATTAAGTCCTAAATATATCTATACATGCAATGTGTTTTTGGCACACTTAAATGCAGGATACATAAATGAGTTTTATAGAACAAGAGGATTCTCATTCATTAGCTAAATACACATTCAAATATATGAAAGTTCTAATCAAGTACTTTGCTATTGTTTGACCAGGAGAACGAGGTAGGAACATCCTTGGGGCTACTTAAAGTCGTGCATCTTTGGGTGTCCAGACTAGATATACCCGCTATTCTTAAATACATGTGGATGTATAAACAACTATAAGAATAGAGAATCATGCAAAAATTATATTTAATTTAATTGATTTATTTATGTGAATGAATTAAAGCTCTATCCAAATTCTAATGTCAAAATACATGTTGACCTCACTTTTGGAGTGAGCCCTCAACTTCCTTATCATAGATCTTGGATTCTTATAAACACTAAGAGTTCCTTAGTCTTAAGACACTTGTAGTGATTAGGTGAACATCTAACCTAACCTTAGAGACTTAGAAGAGTTAGCTATAGGAATAGGTGGCGCCTTAAGGATTTAGGAGGATTTGCTTAATCTATAGCACAAACCCAATCCTTGCTTCTTTCTTTCGAACTAAACTTCAATTCAATCTCAAATCAAATTCCAAATCATGAATCAAATCCAACTATCCAATGATTGGAACCCATCATTCAATGCAAACTCCAAGTTCCTCCCTAAGCCCTTTGATTTTATCATATGGACTTAACCTTAACCAAATTCAAATAAACCCCAATACAATTGATTTTCTCAATTATCAAATCAAATCTCAAATCAAATTCTAAAACATGAATCAAATTCAACTATCCAAATGATTGAAACCCATGATTAACTCCAAATTCTAAAATCCATTCCTAAGCCATATGAACCACCTTCATATACTTAGCCAAAACCCCTTCAAAATAACTCAAATTTGGTTAATTTCTTTATAAATCAATCATTACTTCATTTATATTCATGAATATAAATGAAACATACCCTCCAATGATCAAAAATAAATAAAACTAGTTCAAAATTGAAGTTAGCTCTTTTCGACCTACAACTTTAATTTGGTCAAATTTGCTTCCAAATCACTCCAAACTAAAGTGATTTTCTCATAACCCATTTAAATCTTCATTTATATTCACAAATATAAATGAAATATAAATCCAAATGATCAAAACCAAACTCAAATCAAATCAAATTCTCAATTTTATCCCTTTTAGCCAAACTTTTGAACTTGGCTAAATGAAACCCAAATCAACTCAAAACTCATGGATTTCTTCATGACTTAATCATTCCTATAATCAATGATCCAAATATAAACATAAACCACTATTATCAAACCAAATCCAAGTCAACCCAAATTAAGCTCAAGTTGACCCTAGTAAGTTGAAATTATCATATGAACTAAAACTCATTTGGCTCCAAACCAATTGCAATTAGATTTATATTTCAATCCTAAGCTCATATGTGAGTTCAACTAAACTCGAATCAAATCTTGATCAAGCAAATTGACCCATTTAGGCTCACTTGACCAAAAGTGACATAAAGGACCGTTTTTGAGCCAAGTTCTAATCCAACCCAAAATGAATTGAACTAAGCCCATCTAAATCTTAATCATGATCAACAATCATCATGGGGTGATCAACTACATTGAATTGGATCAAACCAAATCAAATCTTTCCTTTGACCAAGTCAACATTTAGCCCAAATGAAACCCAAACTAGCCAAAATTCATCATATGCCAAATTCATTGAAACCATTAACTCAAACCCATCCATAATCAATGATTGAACATGACCAAGCCATAAATTGAGCCAAACCAAGCCTAATTGGCCACTTGATCTAAGTTAGCCCAAATTGGCCTAAAAAGTCAAAATGGGTCAAATCATGATTTAGTCCAAATTGGTTGCAACCAATAGCTCAAGTTCATTCCAAATCACTTGTTGAACTTGACCAAAGCCATGTTTGAGCTTAAGGTGATCGATTGGTCAACTTGACCCAACCTAGCCCAAATTGACCAAAATCCAAATTAATTTCAAATTAAACTAAGCCAAAGCTACATTTATTTTTAATAAACCAATTGAACTTGACTCAACACCTAACCCAACCTAATTTGGCCAAATTGGTCAAATTGGCCAACTTGACCAATTTGACCCTTTTGAATCCAAATGAGTCAAACCTATGCCAAATCAATCCAAACTAATTAAACCAAAACATCCCAAATCATCATATGAACCTAACCCAAGTCTTGGTTTGACCCAATTTGACTAATTGGTCAACCTAATCCAACCTAACCCAAATGACACCCATTTAACCAAATGAAGCCAAATCCCTCCAAACCAACTTATGGGACCTTAGGGCTTAGCCAAATCGGACCCAAACATGTCCTAACACATTTCCAAATCAGCCTAAAAGCTATGTGGACCCCACCAAAGGGATTAGCCATCAAACCATAGGATTCAAACCTTAAAATAAGTGGATCCAAGACAAAGTCAACTACCCATCCCCCATGTCAGCTCATTATCACTTTATGGAACTTTTGGGAGGTGAGTTGACTCACCTCCAACCCAAATCAAGCACCCATTGGATCAAGACCATGGAATCCTTGCACATTGGGTCCATGGTAGCTCCCCATTACTTCTCCCATCTCTGGCGTGTGACCTGACCTTGATGGAGACAACTTTGGCGGCTGGACGATGGTGAGCCAAAGCAAACATGCACACGCAACCATCCATCATTGATGGGAAATTAAGGGGTATACCCCCTCAATTCGAACAACAATTCACAGACACTTGCATCGTGAGCCCTCCGAACCCATTTCTAACTCAGAGCATTTCGAAGCCTCCCTGAGCTCTCTCCATTCGACATTTCCCATTCCCGTGAGAAACTGAAATAGGGCATCTCAACCCCGAGCAATACTCCCCTATTTCAAAACCAAACCCAAATTCCTCTTAGCCACACCATCACCACACTTCCTTGAGCACAACCAAACTAATTCCCAAGCTCCTAAGTGGTTGGAGGTGTGAGTTCGATCGAAGCCAAAGCTGTCGCGTGCGTGGATTGGTCGATCGAGCCTCCCACACCAAATCAAGCTCAAAGCTCCTCAACAAGGCCTGAAGGCTACCTCCACGCGTTACCTTGGACATTAGCTCAAGTGAAGTAATTTCTCAAAATCGTAGCTTTAGGTTTCTATGCATTGGTCTTTTGTAAAAGAAATCTCCATGTCGAGGGATTTTAGCCGTTGGATGTGATTGTATGCTCCTTTAGATGGCATAGGATCCATTTGATCCCAATTCGAGCTCGGGTGAGCTCGGATCGAATGGGGGAAGACGGACAGTGCTCATCTTTCGCTACTCTCAAACGGGATAGATCATATGCCATCCATTCTGCATGATCAGAATGGACGTCTATGATTAAATCGCATGGTAGATCCTTTGATTTCTCATTTAACCTGCATATTAAATCGTGACCATCCAGAGAAAGCGCGTCGGCCATAGGCTCAGTTAGCACGCGAATGTGACTACTTAAATAACCATTCCATTGCGCTACGTGGAAAGCACACCTCTTCAGCGTGCCGTGTCAGCATCCACGTGGCCCAACATGATTAAAGTTTTAATTAGGGTTAATTAATTTATTTTAATCCTAAAACTTCCTAAAATCATAACTAATTATAGAAAAATTAAAAAAATGCAAACGTAGGCTCATTTTGAAGATATTTCAAAGGAGAATCTAGAAAAATTATAATTAATTGATTTTGAACAGTGACTTTGGCTTAATTAAGTTTAATAAAAAAAATCTAATTAGCTTAATTACACCTTAATTAAGTGCTCAATTAATCTCAAATTTTCTATGGATATTTCGGGGGATGACCTCTGCCTCTATTTTTTGAGATTTTATTGCTTGATTAATTAGGTGAATCAATTGATTAATCCCTAATCACTCTCTTAATCTAATTAATTATAATTAATAAATGAATAGTAACCTAATCATTCATTCAAGCATAGTCATCTTTATTGAACAGTAAGATGACTTAGAGAATGTGGTTGGGGATACTTTCCCTAATTAATTTTCTAAGTTTTCTTTACTTTTAAAAATCAAATTAATTAATGGCTAATGAATTGATTAATTTGTTAATTAAGTGACTAATCTTCAAAATGAAAAAAATTAGAATTTAATTGAGAGCTTAAATGATTTAGGGATTAGGATTAGGGCCTTGCCCTTGATCCTCTCCCATAAGTTATTTTTATCATTCAAATTAAAACATAACCAAAATATTTAACCAATTAATTAAAGGCTTAATGGAACTAAAATTAAAAATCAATTCATCCACACTTAAGCAACCCTTAATTGATTTTAGGTAGCTCCTTGGGTGTTCAATAACCCAAGGTGAGAGATAATGAAATTATGGCTAACTCACATGTGTGAGAAAATCCTAAAAGTAATTAAGTGAGATTCCTTAAGCTTAATTAACTATTAATCATAAGACAATTGAATTGGGCCCCTTTCATTTCTTAGGAGAACTGCAAATTTAATTTTCATGTGGTTGAATATTATCTTGGGTTATTATTTTTATTTAATTAGCTTAAGGTGATATAGGTAAGGGTTAATTAATTCACTTAATTCATACCTTAACCTAACTAAAATATAAAATCAACTTAAATATTCTTCATTAAACCAAATTAACTCACACATGGCGAATTGGGTTAGGGTTAACAAACCTCTTTCACATTCCTTAAATCAAATCAAACTAAAATTTCTAAAAATATCTTTAAAGAATTTTGGTTCATTTTAATTAGTCTTATTTAATTTGATTGTCCTTAGGAATTAATTGGGATGAATGAAATCGTATGCTTACATTCCTTTATTTCTTTCCAATCATACTAAATATTGCTTGCCATATGAAACCATGCATTCATTCCTTTTAAAATTAATTAAATGAAATATTTTCTTTTATATCAAATTGCATGTGTTGACTTAAATCAAATATGAATGACTATTATCACTATTAAATCAAAAACTATTTTCAAAACCTATAAATCAATTATTAAAAATAAAGTGATGCTAATTATAAATATTTATGAGCTTGCATGTGATGGTAGTATAAGATGTGTAATATGAGGTTCTCTTTCCCTACTTTAACATGTATTCACATAGGGTTTATAGTTCATTTGAAAAGAACATAACACTTGCTTAGATTTATTCCCATGCATTTTCATGTTAAGACTCAGGAAGAATTTCATATTATACATGTAAATCATATAATCAAATCAAACATAATTTCTTGCATAATTCCCTATTAATGTGATTCTTTTTGTACATTCATATGTATTTGAGAAAAGTGGTATATTAGTCTGGATATCCCGGGGCTACGAGATTTTAAGTAGTCCTAAGTAGGTCTTGTACCTTACACCTCTGGTGTAGAAAATAATGACGTTGTATTCATTAAAACTCTTATATATATGCATGTGTGATGTGGCTAATGAATAAAGAATCATAAATAAAATAAAGAAAACACAACTTTTTGCATGGATTTCCTATTCTTATAGTCATTTGTACATCTACATGTATCTAAGAAAAATGGTATATTAGTCTAGACATCCCAAGGCTATGAGGCTTTAAGTAGCCCTAAGTAGGTTTTGTACCTTACGCCCCTGGTGTAGAAAATAATGGTGCCATACTCACTTAAAATTTTTATACATGTAAATGTGTGTTTAATTAATGGATGAAAAATCCCTCTTTTCTACATAACAAAAATATGCATTCACAATTCAATAAAAATGAAACATTTAAAATCCAAATATATTTCCTTGCATTCATCATCAAAGTGTGCTAAGATTTACATTGCATGTGCAGGTATGCTTAGGATTTATTCATATGCATGATATACATGGTGGAAAGAAATAAATGAGTGCGTGTTATGTGATAGTAATCCATTTTAATTAATCTTATGATGCCTTTCTCATTGAATATGACTATTTAGAGTGAATCTAAATTTAGGGTTAATTGAAACATATAATAAATCATTAATTAATTTACCTTAGAAATGACCTAAGGTAGGAATAAAAGAGAGATCCCCTCTCTTTCTACTCTTTATAAGATTTAGTTGTTAAGTGTAGGTCATATGAAATAAAAAAAAAATTAAATAAAATCTTCAAATCAATTAAACCACTTAAAGAAAAATCAACCCTTTCATAAATTAAATCCCTCACATTGAGCAAATCATAACTCTAAAGTCTAGTTAGGACATACCACACAAACCTTAACACATGCACATTAGATTAAGTCACCATTTCTAGCTTTATGTTAGGGCGGTGCATGGTTTGATGAATGTTTGGTTTTGTGATGTATTATTTTAGACTAGATGTTAGGGTGTATGTGTGTAGTTTGCTTGTTAGACCGATATTAGTCTAATTATGCATTCTGTAAGGGGTTGTGCTTAAGGGGTGCTGTAATAAAAATATAAATATTTTTTCGCTATGCAGGTTGCTTATACCCCTAAGCATAACCCAAGTTAGGATAGGTGGGCTTGGTTACCCATGTGCAGGGTGCTTAGTCCAAATTATTCATATAACTGCTTGGGTTGTATGGTGTGTTTAACTAACATTTATTTTGTAGGTGTAGCTTGATTTACTTTCCTTCTTTTTTAATATAATTTTGCATTTAGATTAGGATAAGTGTTATGGGGATTAAAAGTGAACATTGGTTATAAGATCATGTCTTATATACCATGTTATACTTTTGGAGCAAGCTACATCCCATTCAAGCCAAAAGAAAGAAAGAAATGGAGCAAATCAAAGCTAAAAGAAAGAAAGAAATGAAGCAAATCAAGATGAAGGAATAAAAGATGAAGAGTGAAGAATAGAGGATGAAGAATGAAGACCCCCCATAACACTTATCATTTTTATAATTGTAATTATTCTCTCATTATACCAGGATGTATAAGGGTAGAGCTTGGCTACCCACTCTTCTTTTCAGGCTGTACGATGGTACCTGACAGCACCGACCTTCTTATTCTTTTTTGATAGCTTTATAAAATTGTGTGATATTTTGTTTAGCTTGTGCATTAGAAATAACATGCATTTTCATTGTTTCTTTATGATTGATGATTGCTGTGTGGCCTGGATGCGATCAGGTTCCTAGAATAAAAATAAATTTTCTATCCCACTAATAACTTATAACTAAAATTTTAAAATAACTCATAACCTTATATAAAATCCTAGGAGTTAAATCAAGATAATAAAATATTTAGCAACCCCTTAGTTGGATGATTGAATGTATAATATCATGCATGTCATATTTCACTCTTGCTAAGAGAGGGCTTCCATCTGTGCTAGAGATTAAAGGCTTGACCTATAAGAGCCTTTGATGAAAAGATACCTCTTTCTCTTTTGATTTGACACACGACCAATTTATCATGCATTTAGGCAAACAAAAACCTGTAGCCTATGTCAAAACAAAGAGTCCAAAAATCAAATAAAAGTTATTAAAATTTGCATTAGATTAAGTCATTACTCATGCCCTTCATGATCTAGGCTCTTAGGGAGTGAGTTTAAGGACTTAGTTTCTCTTCTAAATAAATAACAATCTAATCATCTTGCAAAGCATATGACTTTCCTACATGGATTTAAAGCATAGGAGGAGTTAGCTAGTTGCCACTCTAGGTGGTAACAAGTCTAGCAGTCGGGTGGTTTATTTCTCTTGTAGAGGTAAACCATATACTCACTTTCACCTTAGATTTAAGTTGTTCTTTGGCCCTTGCCAAAGCTCCATAGATTTAGGATCTGAGGTTGCTGTTGTCCTTCACGGTCTACAAGCATAAATCCTCACCTCTTAGGCATTTCCACAATCTTATGTTGTGGAACTATAAGTCCTAGATTTCTAATAAAATCTCAACTCAAATAAATAAATCTCTTTAATTTCAAATACATAAAGCCAAATCATAGGATAGATTGGAGTGCTCACTAGGCTTCTTAGTATCATGAGCACTCCGTACTCATCTCCTTTAGTTTTGATAAGAACTATCTCCCTTTTTGATTTCTCCCACTTGATTTTCAAAAATACAACCAATCCTTTGATAATCCTATCTTTGAAATCTCTGGAGACAATAATCGTCTACTTTAATCAAGAGTATTCTTAAGAAATTCACATTCCTTAGATTATAATTAACTATGGAGGCTTGCCTCCCTAGGAAACTTAATGAGCCCAGTTTAAATAAATCTGCTTTACTTTTTAATGTAAAGTAGGGAAAAAATCTTTGGTATATTCGAAGACCCATCATGCCTTAAGAGTCCTTATTAGGTGATTAGGTCCATTATAAGGTAGTGACTTCTATCTCTCAAGATAGTATACTATTTCTTAAGGTCGTACCCGATCACCCTAATAAGCACATCTACAGATCTTTGTGGTGTCCCCTCACATATACACACAAAACACCCAAACTAAAAATAAACACCACAATGCATAAGAATGAAATAAAATGAGTACGTCGCCATTATTTTGCACGAGGGGAGTGAGATAGAAACCTCCTTGGGGCTACTTAAAGTCTTGCATCCCAGGAATGTCTAGACGAATATACCCACTAACATTCACACTTATGCAAATCAACATATGAATGAAAGAAAGGAACTTCACTTCATGCACTAAGCTTATATTCACATGCACCTCCTATGTATGTATAACTAATGTCACAACATGTATTATTATTCGTTATTAAGCTTTTAAAAATACATTTGAAATTTAATAGCGATAATAGCCACCCATATTTTTAATTTAGGCCAACACATGCAACTTGACATAAAGGAAATCATTTTATTTAATTAATTTTTTAAAAAGGATGAATGCATGATTACAAGTGACATATAATATTTAATATAATTGGAGAGAAATAAAGAACATAAGTATATAATTTCATTCAATCTAATTAATTCCTAAGGACAATCATATTAAATAAGCTCATTTAAAGCGAACCAAAGTTCCTTAAAGTCACTTTTTTGATTTTATGTTTAATTTGATTTAAGAGATGTGAGAAAGAGGTGTTTACTAATCCAAATCCCATATGTGTGGACTAATTTGATTTAATAAGAAGCAATTAAATGATTTTTATGGATTATTTAAGTTAAGCATGGATTAAATTAATTAATTTGCCCTTACCTATGTTACCTGAAGAGAATTGATTAAACAATTATGAGCTAATATGATATGCAAATAAATTGAAAAGTAAATAGTAATGATCCTATCAAAATGAAAGGGGCCTAATGCAATCAACTCATAATTATTTAATAATTAGGCTTAAGGAATCATTTTAATTACTTTAATGATTTTCTCACACATGTGATAATAATTATCTTGAAATGAGATGGGCTTAAGGAAAAAGGTAGAGAAAGAGGTCCCCATCTATTTCCATAATCCATCCATTGGATTAAGCATGATTTAATATATTTGAATTCCAATTTAGCTAATTAAGTTTCAAATTAGTTTAATTAAATTAATTTGGTTAGTTGGAAAGAGGATTGGGAGGGAGGAGGCTCCAATCTACTTCCTTAAGTCTTCTTACTATTCAACAGTGATTAGGGAGTCCAAATAATTAATTAATCACTATTTATATGCTTAATCACTCTTTAATAAAGTTAAGAGGGTAATTAGAGCTTAATCAATCAATTTGTCTAATTAAGTAATCAATAAATTCTAAGAATAATTGGGGAGGCAGAGGTCATCCCCCTAAACATCCTTAGAAAGTTTAAAAGTAATTGGATGATTAACTAAGGAGTAATTAAGCTAATTAAGTTTTTAATTAAACTCAACTTAAGCTCTATTTACTGTTTAAAATCCATTGAAAATATTTTTATTAAATTCTCCTCTAAAATACCTTTAAAATGAGCCCTCATTTATATTTTTTTTAGATTTTTCTATAATTAGTTATGAATTATAGAATATTAAGCAATAAAATGGATTAACTAACCTTAGTTAAACCAAATCCCACTGGCACCATGTGGCGCACTTTCCATGTGGCACCGTGGGATTGGTTATTTAAGTTGTCACATTCGCACAACTAAGTCAGCTGATGGCGGACGCACTTTCGCATGGACCATCCGATCTAAGATCAAATGTTCACAATTAATCCCATGGTTTAGAGGGAATAATTAGGGGATTTAAGCTTGATTTAATCACTATCATCCATTTCGATCACACGGAATGAACATCCAGTGATCTTTCCCCTTCGTGAGTAGCGAAAGATGGATGTAGTCCATCTTTCTCCATTCGATTTGAGCTCACAAGAGATTGGATTGATTCCAAAATGATCTTACACCATCAAGGAAGGAGAGGAACACATCCAATGGCTAAGATCGTATGACATACATATTTATTTCATAAAAGACCAACCACACTTCACCTAAGCTATGGTTTTGAGGAATTATCTCATCGGAGCTCAAGATCGGCAGTGGGATCGACGGAGGTAGCTTCATCTAGTAGAGACGAAGCCCTGTTGAGAAGCTTGGGCCTTGATTTGGAGTTGATCCCTCAAATGACCAATCCATGCACTTTGGAGCTTTAGTCTTGATTCGATGGCTTTGAAGCTTAAGAAATGATTGGGATGACTTCAATATCATGCATGGAAGGGGTACGCAAAGTTGATTGAAGTTTGGTGGAGGATTGAGCAAATGGGATTTGGAATTGGTCTCCCCTATTTTGATTTGACGTAAAATCGAGAGAGGGAGAATGGGGGAGCTTAGGAGCTTGGGGAATGGTTGTGGGAGACTCTTCTTCACTCTCTCTGGCTCAAGCGAAGATGAATCAATGAATTCTCATTTGAATTGGGGGGTATATCCCCTCAATTACTGAGGTGGATGGATGAGATTCAATCCCATTTTCTCACCAGACAACCACCGTCATATTGCAAGAATTGTCTTCATCAGGTCCACGTGGCTCGCTGGGAGTGGGGGAAGGATTGAGAGGTGGCTCAAGGTCTAATATGGGGATATTTCCTTTCCATGATCCTTTAGGTGCTCGGTTTGCATGGGAGGTGAGTTAACTCACCTCCCCTTGATTCATGGCAAGTCTTAGTGTGCTTAGAGTGGGCTAGGAAGGTTAGACATGCTTCATTTGGCAATTGGATGCCTGCCCAAGTGATGAGAGAGTGGACTTTGTGAAATAGGGAAGGAATCCAATGCAAGGAGGTTAGTCCAATATCTAATCCCCTTGGATGGGGCCCACTTTGCTTATGGGCAGACTTTGGGCTAACCTAGGGTCAATTTGGGTCAGATTTGGTCAGACACCTAAGTCCTATGGATTGGTTTTATGGGTTTTTGCTTCATATGATCAAATGGGTTCATGTTCAATTGGGTAGACCAATTAGTCAAATTGGGTCAAATTGGGTCAAATTAAGGCTTGGATTAGGTTCAAATAATGATTTTTAGTTCAAGTGATTTCAATTAATTTGGCTTAGGCTTGATTTTGGTTCACTTGGGTTCAAATAGGTTAAATGGGCTAAGTTGGCCAATTTGACCAAATTGGGTTAGGTTAGGTGATAGTCCAAGTTTAATTGGTTAATTAAAAATGATTGTAGGCTTTGGTTTGATTCAATTTGGATTTAATTTAGATTTTTGCCAATTTGACTTTTTAGGTCAATTTGGGCTAGGTTGTGTCAAGTTGACCAATTGGTCAAATTGGGCTTGATTATGACTTTGGTCAAGTTTAATGATTAATTTGGAATAAACTTGAGCCATTGGTTGCAATTAACTTGGGTTAGATTATGATTTGACCCATTTTGACTTTTTAGGCCAATTTGGGTTAACTTGGGTCAAATGACCAATTGACTTGATTTGACTCAATTGAGGGTCAAGTCATGTTCAATCATTGATTATGAGTTAGTTTGAATCAATGGTTTGAATCAATTTGGCATATGGTGGGTTTTGGTTTGTTTAGGTTTCATTTGGGCTAAAAGTTAACTTGGTCAAAGGACCAAGTTGACTTGGTTTGACCTAATTCAAGGTGGTTGATCATCCTAGGGTGATTGTTGATCATGATATGAGGTTTGAATGGCCTTGGTTCAATCCAATTATGGTTGGATTAGAACTTATTTCAAAAAGGGTTCTTTAGGTCACTTTGGGTCAAGTGGACCTAAATGGGTCAATTGGTTTGGTTCTAGCTTGATTCAAGTTTAGTTGAACTCATATATGAGCAGGATTGAAATATAAATCCAAGCACAATCAATTTGGAGTCTAATGGATTTTGGCTCATTTTGAATTTTCAAGTGAAAAAAAGGCTTGGGCTTGACTTGGGTTGACTTGAGTTTGGTTTGATAATTGTAATTTATGTTTATATTTGGCTAAATGATTGAAGGAATGATTGATTCAAGAGAAAATTCATTAGTTTTGGCTTGAATTGGATAGGATTTAGCCAAGTCCAAGAAATTTGCTAAAAAGGCTTGAATTGGGTTTTAGTTTGATTTTGGACTTGATTTTAGTCATGTGAATTTATATTTCATTTATATTTGGAAATATAAATGAAGATATAAATGATTCATGAGAAATATCTTGAGTTTGGAGTGATTTGGAAGCAAATTTGACCAAATGTAAGGGTGTAGATCAAAAGGGCTTAAGTAGAGAATTGATTTAGTTTGATTTATTTTTTATTATTGGAGGGTGGGTTTTATATATATTTATGAATATAAATGAATAAGTAATTAGTTTATAAGGAAATCAATTGATTTTAGCTTGATTTGGGTTAAGATTTGAGTAAGCTTATGAAGATAGGTCCATAGGGCTTAAGAGGGGATTTGGCTTGGTTTGATTTTATTTTAGCTATTTGGGTATGGATTTCATTTATATTTGTGAATATAAATAAATGAATAAATTTATAAAGAAATCAATCAAGTTTGGGATAATTTAGGTGGAGATTTGGCTAAGCTTATGAGAGTGGGTCATAAAGCTTAAGAAGGAATTTTGATTTTAGATTTGATCTTAGGATTGAATTATTTGTTTTGGAATTTTGATTTGGATTTATTAAATGATTGAGGGATTGATTTTATATTTAAGAAAATCAATTATATCAGGATTGTTTTGAATTTGGTTAAGGCTAAGTCCATAAGATAAAATGAAAGGTCTTAGAAAGGGTTCTGAATTTAATCATGCAGTTTTATGGAGAAATCTTGAGCTTGAATTTGATCATGAGAATGATTATGAGTCTTGAAAATTTGGTTTGGGTTTGGTATGAATTTGAGGTTTGGTTTGAGAAGTAAAGTATGGGTTTGGTTTAGGCTATAGGGTAGGTAAGTCTACCTAAGTCCCTAAGGCATAACCTATTCCTATGGCAAATCCTTCTAAGTCTCTAAGCTTAAGTTAAGTGTTCACCTAATCACTAGAACTGTCTTAAGACTAAGGTGCTCTTAATGTCTACAAGAGTCCTAGATCTATGATGAGAAAGTTGAGAATTCACTCCAAAAGTGAGGTCAATAAAAGGACCCTTAATAGGTGTGGTGTAACTGACAAGGCACACCGCACATTTTGGCGTTGATCAAGATGATCAACAACGTTCGAAGGGTCGCAAGCACTAAAAAAAATGATCTACCCCTAAACTCGAGATGTAGGCAGAATCAAGATCTTAGTGTAATGCAACTCAGCTCATGCCAAGGGCATAAGGGAGGAAGAAAGGATCCATTGAGGTGAACCTTTCACTAGGGAAACAGGTTCAGATTATCCATAAAAAGGATAAGGGTTTGAGTTTGATCCTAAACATGATTTGGGGGAAAAGATCTGTTGGGGATTAGGATTTGTATCCCACCGGGGATGAGTGCATGAACCTTCCACTAAAGAAGTAGGTTCAGGTTATCTGCTAGGGATAAGAATTTGATTTGGTTTAATTTTGTGGGGCTCCACTGGAGAGAAGATATGATTAGCACCTTGCTGGGGAGAATTTTTGATTTGATTTTAAGGGCATATTCGCTGAAGATAAAAAACTCAAACTCATTGAGGATAAGGTGGATTTAATTTATGATTTTCTTTTGTTTATTTCGAGGAAGCATCCACTAGGGATAAGAGTGGATGGATTTAATTTGGACTCCACTAGGAAGGATGGTGGATTTAATAAAATGGGCCCTATCGGTGTGATGGATCCACTAAGAAGGGGCTAATATCAGCCTAGGCCTATCTCAGATTTACAAATCCAAAGGGATAGTCAACCTGCCATCAAGTAGAACTAACAAACCTAAGGGGTGCCTTTTGGTGTGCAATGGTCAAGTCAGGAAGAAAGCTTGTAAACTTATAGCCTCTTAAACAAGGAACCACTAGGGTGATCCGCTGGTAGCACAACAAGTCGAACCTGACCTAAGGAGACTATTGATCGAATGCTGCTGTGGACTCATATCGACTCCAAAATAGTTAAAATTAATTTCATTTTAGGTGGACCATGTCGGTGGGCGATGGATCCACTAAGAAGGGGCTAATATCAGCCTAGTCCTATCTTAGATTTATAAATCTAAAGGGATAGTCTATCGACTGCGGGGTAGAGCTATCCAACCTAAGGGGTGTCTTTCGGTGTGCAATGGTTAAGTTAGAAAGAAAGCTTATAGACTTACACCTTCCTAAACAAGTAACCACTAGGGTGATCGGTTGCTAGCACAACAAATGAAACCCAACCTAAGGCTGCCCGTCGGTGTGCAATGGTCGTGCTGGAGAGAATGCTTGATAGACTAATATCTTCCAAAGTAAGGATGACTGCCGGGGTGACCTGTTGGTGCCACAACAAGTCGAACTGGACCTAAGGGAGACTCTTGAGATAGTGTTGACCCAGGGACTTATCTCAACTCAAAAGTAGTCAGGCGATTCCTATAGGAAGTTTTGCTGACACTGCCCTAAAGATATGATGTTTGCTTGGGAAAAGGTACTATTGGGGGTTTCCTTCTAATCCATAAGCAAAAATATATATTTTATTTATATGTTTGCATGGACCCAATCGGTGTGCGAGGGACCACACTGAGACAGGGCTAATATTAACATAGGCCTATCTTAGACTTATTGGACTAAGAGAGAATCTGCATATCCGCAAAACGGATTCTCCAACCATAGGGGTGGCTACCAGGAAAAGGGGACTGCCCAATCCAAGAGTAACCTAGGTAGTGTCTAGATGGGGTCGCTAAGGATGTGATCCAAATAGAGTGCCCATAGGGGAGGTGCCACTAGGGGCTTTATCCAGGACCTTGTAAAAGAAAGCCTATAGATATATGGTGGCCAACTCCGAGAGAAAGCTTGTAGACTTACAACTCCATGAGTGGTGTATCCATTGGGTGGGTCGCTATCAACATAACGATAACCAACAAACCTAAGGTGCCCATCAATTTGCGATGATCAATCTAAGAAGAAGGCTTGTATACTTACATCTTCACGGACAAAAATGTTCATCGGGATAGTTTGTCATCGGCGGGACAGATGCTCTCCGACCTAGGGTGACTACCAAGTGGGGAGTCTCATGTAAGGACTAGACACAGACTTGAAGTAGTTAGGAGGAAAGAAGCCACTAGGGGACTTATCCTAAGCCTCAAATATACTCGACCCAGTTAGTGCATGATGACTAGTTCAAGAAGAAAATGTGTAGGGTTACATCCTCTTAAATAAAGTCAACATGGGGTAGCTTACCGGCTATGCAGTAAGGCCTATCGAACTAACAAGGTCGTTGTCGATTTGCAATGGTCAAGTTAGAAAGAAAGCTTATAGACTTACATTCTCCAGACAAGTAACCACTGGGGTGACAAACTAACAAGTTAGCATGTCAGCTTGACCTATAACAACTAATGAGTGAGTGTCACACGGGCTTTATCCCACATCAAAATAGCCCGAGATAAAAGATATGTGTTTGTTTTAAGTGGTTATGTTTAGTTTGTGTTGGTGATGTGTTACTAAAGAATAGGACACCACTTGGGTTCCTTGCACCTACCCTAAATACATCATGGTGGATTCGCATGCAAAGATGTTTCTAAACACAGAAGAGGAAGAATTTGAGATGAAAGAAATTTCATTGATAATTATTTTCAAACAAGATTTATGGATAATATTTCTTTAGGTAGAGCCCGTTGATTGGAAGCATTGGGCTCTCTCCCTTACAAGTTATAAGCTAATAAGATCCTCCTTGGTAGGCATTCTCTATGGAAAAAGGCCTTCTCAAGTAAGTTTAAATTTGCCTCCCATCTTTCGACTGGAAACAATTGGTCTCCTTAGAACTAAAACAAGCTCTCCTACTTGAAAATCTTTGGGATGGACCAACTTGTTATGAGCTTAAATCATTTTGGCTTTGTATAACTTGAGGTTCTGGCATGCCCGAAGGCATCTCCCCTCCAAACCTTCGAGCTCTTTTAACCATAACTTGGCATTATACTCTATGGTAATCTTTCTACCCACAGCTATCCTTAATGATGGGAGTTGGACTTCTAATGGTAGAATGACGTCAGACCCATACACTAAGGAGAATGGGGTAGATTGAGCTGGAGTTTTGCATATGGTGTGGTAAGCCCACAAGGCTTCAACTAACTAATCATGTCACTGCCACTTTTTATCGTCGAGTGTCTTCTTTAATATTCGGATGAGAGTATTGTTGAACGCTTCTGCTAAGCCATTTTCTCTCGGGTAGTAGATGGTAGAATATCTCTAATCTATGTCATATATTCGAGTAAAGCTATTGATTTTAGTGCTCTTGAATGTAGTACTATTATTGAATATAATTCATTGAGGCACCCTGATTCTATATACGATATGATTCCTAAAAAATTAGAGCACATGCTCAGCTGTGACCTCTTTGAACGGGATTGCCTCTGCCCATTTGAAAAAGTAGTCAGTGGTAACTAGAATGAATCGATGACTATTAGAAGAAGGAAGATCGATCAGACCCACTATGTCAGTACCCCAACACTCAAATGGCCATGAGGCCAATGTAGGATGTAGAATGTTGGGTGGTTGGTGTAAAACCACATCGTGTACCTGACACTGTTAGCATCTCCTATCTACGTCCATGCAGTCTGTGATCATTGAAGGCCGGTAGTATCATAGTCTCTTGATCTTGGCTTTTATCTTCGGACTGGATTGATGCACTCCACATAAACTTAAGTATACCTCAGTCACAATCCTATGGGCTTCATGTTTTTATAAACAACGTAACCACATATGATAGAAGGACTACCGGTACAAGGTGCCATCTACGAGAGTGTAGGAATGGGCTCTCTGCTTCACTTGATGTGCAAGTGACTTTTCTTAAGGTAGTTTGCCTATATTTAGTTAATCCATGAATGGTTGCCTCCAATCTAACTCCTCATCCTTTTTGGCAATGATAATCTCCCCTTCAAGAGAGAATCTCTCGATGAGTTTAACATCAACAAGGGATAAGACTTGTCTATTTTTGACCCTTTTTAGTATGGACTCATCTTCCGGGCATGCCAACTCTTTGGCGAGCTTAGCTAATGCTACTGCATTCTCTCTTGAAGGGATCTTATAAATAGTAACCTTTGAGATTTGGGATAATAACTCCATAGTGTATTTATGGTAATGATGGAGCTTAGGCTTTAGAACTTTGTAAGACCCAATAATTTGGTTGATGACTAGTTGAGATCCCCAAAGATGTTGATACTCTGGATGCATAGTGTAATGGCTAACTCCAGGCCAACAAAGTTCTAGGGCATGGCATTTCTATTATTTCCTTGATCTTCTCCAGGTCAATTTGTATTCCACGGTGCCAGATAACAAACCCAAGGAATTTCCTTGAAGTTACTCTGAATGCACACTTCAGGGGATTCATTTTAAGGTCAAATTATATTAACTATTCAAAAACTACTCTCAAGTCAAAGAGATAGTCTTCCTTTTATTTACTTTTAACTATAAGATCATCGATGTAACATTCAATCTGATGATGAATGTGTTCATTAAAAATTTGAGTCATGGCTCGTTGGTATGTAGCACTGGCATTTTGAAGGCTCAAAGGCATATATCAAAAGATTTTGATTAGGGTTAGAAACATATTGTTTCTTTCATCTTCAAGGGCCATCTTTATTTGGTTATAACCAGATGAACCATCCATGAAAGAGAAGACTGCATGAGAAGAGGTAATGTTCATCATTAGTTCTGGTATTGGTAGTGAAAATTCATCTTTTGGACATGCCTTATTTAGATCACTAAAATCGACACATATGCGAATTTGGCTATTCTTTTTCTTAACTAGGATGACACTATCCAACCAGGTAGGCTATTTTTCTTCCCTGATAAAACTAACATCGATCAGTTTTTTTTACTTCAAAAATGACCTATTGTTCAATATCTAATCGCATATGTCTAGGAGCTTGCTTGATAGTGTTAACATTAGGCTCTATTGCTAGTTTGTGGACAACTATGTCAGAAGATAAACCATGCATCTCTTTGTAACTCTATGTGAAGCAGTCCTTAAACTTAATCAATAGCCTAACTAAGTCATCGATTTTAATATTATTCAACAAAGAACTGATGTATGTTGGATGTGGATTATCTTCAGTTCCCAAGTTGATTTCTTTGAGCTCATTGATGGTTGACCTGATCTCTTCCTTGAACTCTAGCAGTGCAACCTTGACTTTAAAGTCATTTAGATCATCTGAAGTTTCTAAATACACCTCCTCATATGAGTTAGCATAATTTGAAAAGGACCTTTTAGATTCTAAATGATTGGTGATGACTAGGCAATGATTGTCATCATCAACTGGACCCACTATATCAAATCCTAGTCTTGGTCTTGATTGAGGATGTCTGCTTTGGTTGTCCCATAATCTTTCAAAGTAGTCGACTTGTGTTTAGACCAAGTATGCAGGATTAATCCTTCTTTTCTAAATTAAGAACACAAGGTGAATACCAATCAAAAGATAATTGTATTAAATCTTTATATGAATCATCCTCAAATTTTACATCAGTTTCTTAACTTGAGGATGATGGCCCCAAAAAGAACCTCTGAGTTTTCCCATCTGTGGATGACTTAAGGGCTTTCTTAACTACCAAACCCTCAACTTTCTAGAAAGGTAGTGAAGTTAGAGCTAAGGTTCCCAATTGACTCCAAACTATTTTATATGCAGACTTGGATACATTTATGCTTTGCTTTGGAGCCCGATCTTCATCACTATCATGCTCAAATGTCACCACGAAAGGGATCTGCTACTGAGAAGAGTTGGTTGGTGTGCTAACCACACAAGACTCATTCTCTGAACTAGATTCTAGTTCTATGTGGATAGTGTGTACTCCTGGTGGCTGGGACAAACCTCCTATTAGGTGGCCAATAGGGAGGCTTTCCACCTCGGGGCCTGGCTATGAACTGTCCTCTACCTCTGCCTGGTGGAGGTCAATTCATCCTCCTCATATGCTTAAATAGAGTGACAAAATGTGTGTGGAATCTAATGTCAGGCTCTATATGTTCCCCTGAGTCCACATCTCACTCTCTTTTATTTTCTTTTTCTTTTCATTTCCTTTTTCTTTTTCTTTTTATTTTCTTTCTTTTCATCCCTCTTAGGGATCTTGAATAAACTCACGATAATGGACTTGTTGGTTTTGGGGAAGGAAATAAGATGTATCCTCATATATCCCGACCTCATGAACTATGAAGGGCTTGAGATATCCTTTGACAGAGTACTCAATTCCACCTCTCATGAACTTCATGTAATGATGTAGAGAGGATGGGACTATGTTGTTCTCATGTATCCATGCTCTCCTGAGCAAAACATTAAAAGATGTATCCGAGTCTATAATATGAAACTTGACTTCAGTCTTCCAGTCATCTATCTCTAATGACAACACTATGGAGCCTAGGCTCTCGCCTTATTCATTGATTCCTCTCAACATCATCCTATCCTTTTGGAGTTTAGAGTTATCGATCCTCAAGTAGGCAAGGGTTTTTAAACTCATAATGTTGACTGATGCACCATGGTTAACCAAAACTCTTGATAACCTATATTTCCTAACATCCACTATAATATAAAGAAGACAGTTATGCTTGGTCATTCCTAGAAGCAAGTCTTCATCACTGAATGTAACTCTTAAGATGTCCTTTGAGTTGTGTGCCTCCTATTTAGTAGCAATTAGCTGAGCTAAGCATATCTTTGGATCAAGGAGAGCCCTGACTAGAGATTCTCTCATATGTTTGGATAAGACATGGGCGTCATATATGCTTAACTTAGCTAGAAACTTTCTAAGATGTTCTAGGATATTGTAATCAACTCTGACTTAGTCCTCCACAAGTATATTCATGGGTGGAGCATTCTGTGGAGGGGTTATCTACTCATTGGAACCAATGACTTGTTTACCCTTATCAAAAGGTGCTACCCTAGGAGGTAGTGCCACTACATAGGTTGACTTCAGTGACTTCTTCGAATGATGAACTTATGAAAAGTTCTACCTTCTCATCAGGTATACCTACAACTATCCCAAGCTTCTTCTCGAACACCTTATGCGGCTTAGGCTGAGATGATTGGTCAGGAAAGAGCAACTATTTGGCTTCCTCTTGTAGGTTAGCAGCTTTGTTAATTAGTTTCTTAAATATTCGAATGGTAAATCCCTTAAGCATGAAGGCGACCGGGCCATGAATATTCTTGAGGAGAATCTCAATGGCATGTTGTTCGGACAGTTGTGGTTCACATTTCATGCTTAGGTTACGCCACCTGAGAATATAATCAACAAGAAACTCATTAAAAATTTGTGTCGCTACAACGAGGTTGCCTACAATCACTCTTTGATGAGCTCCAACAGATCTCTTGATGAAGAGGTGCTCCAACTTAGCAAAGTCCCTCCGAATCAGGCGTTTGACATACCAATCAAATGCAACCCTGCTAGGTCATTGACAAAAGTGAATAAAAGTGCATCACTATCCAGGTTGCCACAACTAGCTCGTGTAATATGTCGACTGGTTCTCACTTCCATCGAAGAATTTGAAGGAAGATGACACAAAAGCCTTGGGATATTGAACTGCATCAAATTCCTCCGTATTGTCTACCCTTTGGAATAGATGAGCTCCCCTGGGCTTGCACCATCGCTTCCCTCACCTACTGCTCTACCATATTTTTAATATCCTTTTCATGCATGAAGATGCCATCTATAACCTTCCTATGCAAGCTACTATTGTCATCCTCTACGGGAGTGCACCTAGGATGCTCTAAGGTATGTACCAACTATGGACGATCGGATATTATAGAAAAGGCTATGAAATTGGTGCTGAGTTCTATAATGATGAAACCACTACCATCAACTCCTCAATTTTCTTCCCCATCTTGTTAATGTGGTCATCCCTCTGTCTAAGCTGGTGGAGGAGGTGCTGAGTCGAGTGAGAAGTGTCCCCTTCCTCTTGCACAACACCTTCCTTGCTAAGCTGATCCCACTGTAGGGATCCCCGTATATCAATCATGTGGACTCAGTTGTGTCATCCAACATGTCATCCTAATCATAATCGAAGCTGACTATATCCTTTTTCTGATCTAAGTGGTCACTCCTGAGAATTCACATTTTCTTAGCAAAGTAGTCAGCTAATATGTCATGTGTCAATCGGTCTACTATGTCTGGCTGGACTTATACGAATACTCCCTGACTGTTAACTATAAGATTATGCTCCTATGCCTTTATGTAACATACACTGCCTACTATCAAGACTTCCTCATTAGGAGGATCAAATGTCATAGGGACTATGTCTGTGTCCACTCCCCTTTCCCCCTCTATCTGTGATGGTGGTGATACAACGACAATGCTCATGTCATCACTCCTTCCTGACCACAGTTGAGGTAGAGGATCGAAGGGGTGCTCAATCTCACTTTAACAGGTGGAATGGAAGGAGCGAGATCCTTGGGCCATAGTCGGATCACCAATGGGGATGGTCTCTCCCTGGATGGCGGATTTTGAATCTTGGCGGGAGTGGTAGATGTTGTAAGCTGAACTGGTGATGGTGGATGGTGAGGAGAGCAGTGTGATGGCAGCACCGGCGCCTCCTTTGGAGATATCCTCTGCGGTGGGCTGCAGTAAGAATAATGTTATGCGAATGATCTGCATAGGATGACGATTAGAAAATCCATCGAGTAGAATGGATTTCCTAACATACCTCAGCTCTCTCTACTTGAGGCGGATACTCAAGCCTCCATGGCTCTCTCTCTATGGATTTGACCCCTAACACTCCTAGGGATCATGGATCATAAGTCAAATAGGGTACTGAACTCTGAGTGTCCGTAAGCTCTGCCGACCTGTCATAGAACAGTCCTAAGTACTGCGTAGGGCCTTCTATGCTCCCTAGCCACTGTCTCATAGTATGCTGGTGGTGGAGGAGATGCAGAGATCCTCCAGTAGTCTTCTTCTCCATCTGAGGTCAAGAGGGGGTGGAACCAACTACCACTTAAAAGTGGAGAGGTTTAACAGGGAAAGCCCTCCTTAGCTACATGGGAAGCAGCATCAATCTCTCTGGTTGCTTGCTCATGATCCTGCTTAATCTTTCAATTTTTGTATGGCATTGGGTGCGGGTGAGCAAGGCAGAGTGAGAGCTGGAACCTACCTCGAAGGTGGGAGAGACTATCTCAGAGGCTAAGATAGCCTTCCCCTTTGGGGTTACCAAAGAGGAGGTAACAGCTCTCACTAGAGCTATAACAAGGGCAACTAAATGGGCAGGTATTGAAACTTACACTGAATGAGGCATGGGAATCTACGGCCTACCTCTTCAATGAGGGAAATTCAAAATCAGATGGTATATCCAAGAGGATGAGTGGCGTATGTCCCACCACCTCCTCCCTGCTAATCGTTGTGAGGGCTATCCCCTCACAAGTAATCCGGACCCCCTCAAAGCCACGACCAAAGTAGATCAAGTGGGCAACATCAGTCATGGTGAGATTGGCCTGATCCAAGGCCAAATCTACACCAGAAGGGAAAGAGAAGATAAACTTGCTAGGAGACATGATCACTGCACTGACTGGAGGCTTAAAAGACTAATTATACTATAATCACTACATTTGTTGAAACATAATTGAGTCAGACCCTTGCTTTGATGTTTGCCTTTAATCATTAACTTCTATACTTAATTTAGAATTTTAACTCACACTTAATAAATTTATGTATGCTAAGTGGGGTTCATTGAATTTTGGAGAGATTTTTCATATTTGGAGGAGAGACTTTGCTATATGATTTTGATTTAGAACCCATACTCAACCAATTTAAGTAGGTTGGGCGGGGTTCAAATATTTCAAGAGACATTTGAAGATATTTGTATTGTGTGTCTTGTTTGAAAATTTTGATTTGGAAAATATTTACTTAGCAAATTTAGGTATGCTAAGAAGAGGTTTTGATTATATGTTTGAAGATTTTGTGAAAGTATCTTTGATTGTTATGATTGGTTATGTGTGTGATATATGTTGATTTGAAAATGGGGCTTCTTACTTAACAAATTTGGTATGTTAAGTAGAGGCCAAATGTGCTTAATATGTGTTTGAAAATGAGACTCTTACTTAATAAATTTGGTATGTTAGGTGGGAGTCAAATGTGATTGATTTGTGTTTTGAAAATGAGACTCTCACTTAACAAATTTTGTATGTTAAGTCAAAGCCAAATATGATATGATTTGAAAATGAGACTCTTACTTAACAAATTTGGTATGTTAAGTAGGAATCAAATGTGATTATGATTTGTGTTTTGAAAATGAGGCTCTCACTTAACAAATTTGGTATGTTAAGTGGAAGCCAAATATGATATGATTTGAAAATGAGACTCTTACTTAACAAATTTGGTATGTTAAGTAGAAATCAAATGTGATTATGACTTGTGTTTTGAAAATGAGACTCTCACTTAACAAATTTGGTATGTTAAGTGGGAGTCAGATGTGTTATGATTTTTGAAAAATGAGACTCTTACTTAACAAATTTGGTATGTTAAGTAGGAATCAAATGTGATTATGATTTGAAAATGAGACTCTTACTTAACAAATTTTGTATGTTAAGTAGGAATAAAATGTGATATGTTTTGAAAATGAGACTCTTTCTTAATATTTTTGGCATGTTAAGTAGGAATCAAATGTGATATGATTTGAAAATGAGACTCTTACTTAACAAATTTGGTATGTTAAGTATGAATCAAATGTAATTTAATTTGTGTTTGAAAAATGAGACACTCATATAACAAAGTTGATATGTTAAGTGGAAGACAAATGTGATATAGTTTTTAGAAAATGACTTGGTATGTTAAGTAGGAATCAAATGTGATATGATTTGAAAATGAGACTCTTACTTAACAAATTTGGTATGTTAAGTAAGAATCAAATGTGATATGATTTGACAAATGAGACTCTTACTTAGCAAATTTGGTATGTTAATTGATATGATTTGAAAATGAGACTCTTACTTAACAAATTTAGTATGTTAAGTAGGAATCAAATGTGATTTGATTTGTGTTTGAAAAATGAGACTCTCACTTAACAAAGCTGGTATGTTAAGTGGAAGCCAAATGTGATATAATTTTTGAAAATGAGGCTCTTACTTAGCAAATTTGGTATGTTAAATATGAATCAAATGTGATTATGTTTTGTGTTTTGAAAATGAGACTCTCATTTAACTAATTTGGTATGTTAAGTGGGAGTCAAATGTGTTATGATTTTTGAAAATAAGACTCTTACTTAACAAATTTGGTATGTTAAGTAGGAGTCAAATGTATTTATGATTTGAAAATGAGACTCTTACTTAACAAATTTGGTATGCTATGTAGGAATCAAATGTGATTATGATTTTTGAAAATGAGACTCTTACTTAACAAATGTGGTATGTTAAGTAGGAATCAAATGTGATATGATTTTTGAAAATGAGGCTCTTACTTAACAAATTTGGTATATTAAGTATGAGTTGAGTGTATTATGATTTGAAAATGAGATTCTCACTTAACCAATTTGGTATGTTAAGTAGGAATCAAATGTGATTCTGATTTATGTTTTGAAAATGAGACACTCACTTAACAATTTTGGTATGTTAAGTGGGAGTCAAATGTGTTTAATTTATTTTTGAAAAATGAGACATTACTTAACAAATTTGGTATGTTAAGTGGAAGCCAAATGTGATATGATTTGAAAATGAGACTCTTACTAAACAAATTTGGTATGCTAAGTAGGAATTAAGTGTGATTATGATTTATATTTTGAAAATGAGACTCTCACTTAACAAATTTGGTATATTAAGTGGGAGTCAAATGTGTTATGATTTTTGAAAATGAGACTCTTACTTAACAACTTTGGTATGTTAAGTAGAAATAAAGTGGGATTATGATTTATGTTTTGAAAATGAGGCTCTCACTTAACAAATTTGGTATGTTAAGTAGGAGTCAAATGTGTTATGATTTGAAAATGAGATTCTTACTTAACAAATTTGGTATGTTAAGTAGGAATAAAATGTGATTATGATTTGTCTTTTGAAAATGAGACTCTTAACAAATTTGGTATGTTAAGTAGGAGTCAAATGTGTTATGATTTGAAAATGAGATTCTTACTTAAGAAATTTGGTATGTTAAGTAGGAATCAAATGTGATATGATTTTTGAAAATGAGACTCTTACTTAACAAATTTGGTATGTTAAGCAGGAGTCAAGTGTATTTATGATTTTTTGAAAGAGGATAAATCTATTTAAGAAAATTAGGTATGTTAAATAGAGTTCAATTTGTTTCTGCGACTTTTGGAAATGAGACTCTCATTTGACAAATTTGGGTATGCTAAATAGAGTCCAAAATATGTCTTGATTTCAAGTGTGTGATTTCTTGCTTTTTGAAAAGAGGGAAATTTCAACTCTAGCATATGTGAAATATGTTAAGTGGAGTTTCAATTTTATGCTATGATTTTATTTGAAAATAAAATCTTCATTCAACAAATTTGAGCATGTTGAATGGGGATAATTATTTTCAAAAAGATGCTTTTGAAAGATGATTTTGATTTTGATTTTGAAAAGAACCTCCATGACAATCATAGGGATTGTTAGATGAGGTTTGGTTATATGAGTTTTGTGCTTTTGGAAAGTTTCTTATGAATTTTGTGCAAGATCTTTTGTTCTGTGAATTTTGAAAAAGTGCTTTTGGAAAGTGGCATTTTTATAAAAGAGTTTATTTTCTTAAATATAAGATGAACCTTGCCTCAGCAGGCTAGTGGTAAAGAGGTTCTAAATTTTTATCATCTCCTTTCATTAGTTAATTTTATCTTTCACCTATTGGGAGATCCAATAGGGGTTTCAGGACTTACAAGAAGCGAGGTCCTAAAACCTAGAGGATGCTAGATAGCTTGGCTTAAGAATGAAATAAAGCCCCAACATGAGGAAAGATAGTCTTTGACTCATATGAAATACAAGTCCACTATCAATGCTTGAAGACAACAATTGACTACTAGAGATAAAGAGAGGAACTATCCCCAACGGAGTCACCAGAAAAATTTGTGGTGTTTATTTTTGATTCATGTGTATTGGGTACACCACGTAGATCTGAGAGTGTACTTATTGAGGTGATCTGGTACGACATCAAGGAATAGTGCACTATCTCGAAAGATAAAAATCACTACCCTACATTGGACCTAATCACCCAATAAGGACTCCTAAGGCATGATGGGTCTTCGAATATACCAAAGATTTTTCCCCTACTTTACATGGATTAATAAAGCACATTTTATTTAATTGGGTTCTAAAGTTTCCTATAGCAACAAGCCCCCATAGTTAATTACATCATAAGGAATGTGAGTTTCTTAGGAATACTCTCAATTAAAGTAGCCAATTATTGTCTCCAAAGATTTCAAAGATAGGACTATTAATAAATTGGTTATATTTGGAAAATCAACTGGGATAGATAAAAAAAGAAAGACTTAATATGGAAGACAAATGGAGATGACTAGGGAATTCTCATGATATTACGAAACCTAGTGAGCATTCTAGCTTATCCTATGATTGGGCTTTATATGTTTGAAATTGAGGAGAATTATATATCTGAGTTAAAATTTTATTAGATAGCTAGGACTTATAATCCCCCAACACAAGGTTGGAGAAATGTCTAAGAGGTGAGGGCTTATGCTTGTAGCCTGAGGGAAAATAACAAACTCAGACTCTAAATCTAGGGAGCTTTAACGAGGGCCAAAGCATGTCCTAAATCTAAGCGAAGATGGGTATATCATTTATCTCCATAAGAGAGGGTAAATCATCTGACTGCTGGACTTATAACTACCTGGAGTGATAGCCAGCTAACTCCTCCTATATTTTAAAACCATGTGATCAAGTCATATATTTTGCAAGATGGTTAGGTTATTTTTATCTAGAAAGAGACTAAAGTCTTTAAACCCACTTCCTAAGAGACTAGAGCATGAGTGGCATGAGTAATGACTTAGTCTAATGCAAATCTTATTAATTTTTATTTGATTTTTTGACTCTTTATTTTCACAAAGGCTATAGGATTTTTATATATCTAAATGCATGATGAAATAAGGTTATTGGCTAAATCAAAAAGAAATATGTGTTTTTCACCATAGAGGAGACCATCAAAGGTCAAGTCTTCTCCTATCGTGCAAGGATGGAAACCCTCTCTTAACAAGCGTGAAACAAGATGACATGCATGATATTAAGCATACAACATCCAGCTAAGGAGTTTCTAAATCTTTTAATTATCTTGATTTAATACCTAGGATTTATGAGAGGTTATGAGTTATAGTTGGTGTAGAAATTTTAATTTTCCCTAAGAGCTTAAGCGGATCCAGGCCACACATTAAATCACCATATATGATGAAACTAGGAAAAGACATGTCATTTATATTATGTAATTATAAAAAAAGCATCAAATAATTTATAAACCCAATGTAAAGAATATGAGACACATGCGTCATGCGCTATACAACGAAAAGAAAAATGAGCTCTACCCTTATACAACCCGATATATGAAAGAATAATTACAAATTCACAAAAGAATAAATGTTATGGGGGTCTTCTTATCTTTTTTATTCATATCTCCTTCATTTCTTCATTTGGGTTTGCTTGCTCCAAAGGCATCACGAGGGCCTCTCAGGACAAAGCCTTCTAGTCTCTGCTCATCCTAATCCCCCCCATAACATTAATCCTAGTTCCTAATGCACAATTACATTAAAAATAGGAAAAAGCTAATTACACTGAAGGTGCTAGTTTAAGCAACCTCAAAAGAGAGCATTTATATTTATTTTAAGCAGCAGCTTACAATCTCTTACGAAATATGATTAGGCTAATCACGACCTAACATCTAGTCTAAGGAGCATACACCATAACATCCAGTCTATAATAATACATCATAAGACAAACATACATCAAACCATGCACCGCTCTAACATAAATCTAGAAATGGTGACTTAATCTAAGGTGTATGTATTAAGGATTTTGTGGTATGCCTTAACTATGTTTTGTTATAATTTTCTAAGTAAGAAAGGATTTAATTATAAGGGATGGTTTCACTTTAAGTGGCTTAATTGATTTGTAAGTTTTACTTAACAATTTCTTCTATTCCATTTGACTTACACTTAACAACTAAGTGTTATAAAGAGAAGAAAAGAGAGGATCACCCTCTTTTATCCCTACCTTTAGTTACATCCAAAGCAAATTAATTAAATAAATTCTCTTTAGTGAATGTCTTATTATATATTTTAATTATTCCTAGGTTTAAGTTCAGTTTAAATAATCTCATTCAATAGGAAAGACATCTTAAAATTAATTGGTGTGAATTACTATCACACAACATATGTTTGTTCATTTCCTTCCATCATATTATACCATGCATATGATTTAGTCCTAAACATATCTATACATGCAATATTAGTAGACTTAAATGTAGGATGCATAAATGAGTTTTATAGAAAAAGAGGATTCTCATTCATTAGCTAAATACACATCCAAATATACTTTCAAATGTATGAAAGTTCTAAGCAAGTATTTCATCATTGTATAACCAGGAGAATGAGGTAGGAACCTCCATGAGCCAATTAAAGCCGTGCGTCCTCGGGTGTTTAGACTAGATATACCTGCTATTTTAAAATACACGTGGATGTATAAACAACTACAAGAATAGAGAATCATGCAAAAATTATATTTAACTTAATTGATTTATTTGTGTGAATGAATGAAAGCTCTATCAAAATTCTAATGTCAAAATGCATAATAATGAAATCAAACGGGTACATCACATTATTTTGCACCAGGGGAGTGAGGTAGAAACCTCCTTGGGGCTACTTAAAGCCTTGCATCCCCGGAATGTCCAGAATAATATACCCACTAATATTCATACTTATGCAAATCAACATATGAATGAAAGAAAGAAACTTCACTCCATTCACTAAGCCTATATTCACATGCACCTCCTATGTATGTTTAACTAATGTCACAACATGTATTGTTATTCATTAATAAGCTTTTGAAAATATATTTGAGACTTAATAGTGATAATAGCCGCACATATTTTTAATTTAGGCCAACACGTGCAACTTGACATAAAGGAAATCATTTTATTTAATTAATTTTTTGAAAGGGATGAATGCATGATTACAAGTGGCATACAATATTTAATACAATTGGAGAGAAATAAAAGAACATAAGCATATAATTTTATTCAATCCAATTAATTCCTAAGGACAATCATATTAAATAAGCTCATTTAAAGCAAACCAAAGTTCCTTAAAGTCACTTTTTTGATTTTATGTTTAATTTGATTTAAGAGATGTGAGAAAGAGGTGTTTGCTAATACTAATCCCATATGTGTGGATTAATTCAATTTAATAATATGCAATTAAATGATTTTTATGGATTGGTTAAGTTAAGCATGGATTAAATCAATTAATTAGCCCTTACCTATGTTACCTTAAGAGAATTGATTAAATAATTATGAGTTAATATGATGTGAAAATCAATTGAAAAGTAAATAACAATGCTCCTATGAAATGAAAGGGGCCTAATGCAATTACTTCATAATTATTTAGTAATTAGGCTTAATGAATTATTTTTATTTCTTTAATGATTTTCTCAACATGTGAGCTAATCATAATTTCATTAAGCTTCTTTAAGTTCTTGAACACCTAAAGCTCTACCCAAGATAGATTAAGGAAAAGTTAAATTTAATTAAAATTTTCAAATCAATTAAACTAATAATTCATTAATCCATCTCTCTTAAAAAGAAAGAGTAACCAAAGCTAACAATTATCTTGAAATGAGATATGCTTAAGGGAAAATGAGGGAATGAAGTCCCCACCTATTTCCATATCCCATCCATTGGATTAAGTATGATTTAATATAATTTGAATTCCTATTTAGTTAATTAAGTTTCCAATTAGTTAATTAATTAATAATTAGAACTTTAGTTGAAAGGAGAAGGAAAATTAGGGAAAGGATTAGGAGGGAGGCTCCAATCCACTTCCCTAAGTCTCCTTACTATTCAATAGTGATTAGGGAGTCTAAATAATTAATTAATCACTGTTCATATGCTTAATCACTCCTTAATGAAGTTAAGAGGGTAATTAGGCTTAATCAATTAATTTCTCTAATTAAGCAACCAATAAATTCCAAGAAAATAAGGGAGGCAGAGGTCATCCTCCTAAACATCCTCAAAATATTTAAAATCAATTGGATAATTAACTAAGAAGTAATTAAGCTAATTAAATTTTTAATTAAACACTACTTAAGCTCTATTTACTTTTCAAAATCCATCAAAAATATTTTTATTAAATTCTTCTCTAAAATACCTTTAAAATGAGCCCTTATTTATATTTTTTTGGATTTTTTTATAATTAGTAATGAATTATAGAAGATTCAGTAATAAAAATGGATTAATTAACCTTAATTAAACTAAATCTCACTAGAACCACATGGCATGCTGACGTGGCATGCTTTCCATGTTGTGTTGTGAGATTGGTTATTTAAGTTCTCACATCCATGCAGATGAGTCAGCCGACGGCCGACACGCTTTCTCGTGGACTATCTGATCTAAGATCGGATGGCCATGATTAATCCCATGGTTTAGAGGGAATAATTAGAGGCTTTAAGCATTATTTAATCACGATCGTTCATTCTGATCATGTGAAATGGACAACCCATGATCTTTCTCCTTTACGAGTAGTGAAAGATGGATGTCGTCCATCTTTCTCCATTCGATCTGAGCTCACTAGACCTTGGATTGATTCCAAAATGATCTCACATCATCAAGGGAAGGAGAGGAACACATCAAAAGGCTAAGATCACATGACATACATATTTCTTTCACAAAAGACCAACCACACTTTACTTAGGCTATTATTTTGAGGAATTACCTTGCCAGAGCTCAAGATCGACAGTGAGATTGATGGAGGCAACTTTGTCTAGTAGAGAAGAAGTCCTATTGAGAAACTTGGGCCTTGATTTAGAGTAAATCCCTCAGATGACCAATCCACGCACTTTGGAGCTTCAGTCTTGATCGAACTCGAGCTTTCGATGGCTTTGGAGCTTGGAAAATGATTGGGATGGTGTCAATATCATGCGTGGAAGGTGTGTGGAAAGTTAATTGAAGTTTGGTGGAGGATTGAACAAATGGGATTTGGAATTGGTCTCCCCTTTTTTAGTTTGGTGTAAAATTGAGAGAGGGAAAAAATTGGGGAGCTTAGAAGCTTGGGGAATGGATGTGGGAGACTCTCATTCACTCTATTTTGGGAAATAAATCAAACTTGACCTAGGGCTGTCCATCGGTTTGTGATAGTCATGCTAGAAAGAATGTGTCATAGGCTTACATCTTCCAAAGTGAAATGACTATCGGGGTAACATGCTTGTGGTAAAATAGATTAAACCCAACCTAAGGGCGACTACGGAGAGAGTGCCAACCCGGGAACTTATCTCAACTCAAGTAGTCAGGCAATTCTTATAGGGAGTTCTGCTGACACTACCCTAAAGATAGGATGCCTGCTTGAGAGAATGGGCCCTTTGGGGGCTTGAATTCCTAATCCATAAGTGAATATTTTTATTTATTTTATTTTGTTTATTTATCGTGGATCATATTAGTTTATGAGGGATCAAACTGAGAAGAAGCTTATATCAACCTAGACCTATCTCAGATTTACTGAACCAAGAGATAATCTGCACATCCGTTGAATAAATTCTCCTACCACAGTGGTGGCTACTAGGAAAGGGGGACTGTCTAATCCAAAAGTAACTTGGGTAGTGCCTAAATGGGGTCACAAAGGCGTGATCCAAATAGAGTGCTCGCAGGGAGAGAGGCTGCTAAGGGCTTGATCCAAAACCCTAGAGAAGATAATATGCATAGGCATTCGGTGGCCAACTCAAGGAGAAAGCTCAGGGACTCACATCTACTAAGAGTAGTGTATCCATCGGGTGAGTCACTATTAGCATAGAGAACATTAATCAACCTAAGGTGCCCATTAGTTTGCAATAATCAGCCTAGGAAGAAAGATTGGGGACTCACATCCTCTATGTGGCGATTGAGTGCGCCTTGACTCGTGTCATCCGACCCGAGGCGACTCTTGAGTGAATGTCACTAGAGGACTTATATCAACTCAATTGTAGTCATGAGAAAAGGAGCCTCTTGGGGACTTATCCTAAACTTCAAATATACTCGACCTAGCCAGATCATGATGATTAGTTCAAGAAGAAAGCACAAGGACTCACATCTTCTTAAATAAAATCAACACGGGTAGCTTACTGGCTAGGCAGTGAAGTCTACTAAACTAACAAGGTGCTCATTGGTTTGCAATGATCAAGTTAGAAAGAAAGTGCGGGGACTTACATCTTCCAAATAAGTGACCACTGGAGTGACATATTAGCGAGGTAGTATGTAAACCCGACATAGAGTGGCTAATGAGTGAGTGCCATAGGGGACTTGCTCTCACATGAAAATTTGCCCAAGATAAAATATTTATGTTCACTTTTGTGCTTGTGTTAAAAGGAATAAGATGTCACTTGGGTTATCTTACACCTACCCTAAACACACTTGGGGAATTGGATGAAATGGTGCCATATATGGCAACCAGAATTCCCACTAAGAAAGGATGCCGATTGGGTTCTCTTACACCTAACTCAGTTGTGCTAATCGAAATAGGATGCCTCTTAGGTTCTCTCACACCTATTCTAATAGCACTAGGGAATTGTGTTTGATTGTGTTTGTGTTGTGAAAGAGGGATAAGATACCTCTTGGGTTCTCTTACACCTATCCTAGACACGTCATGGCAGATTCGCAATACAACCAAACAATGCTTCGAAAAGAGAAAAGATTTTGATGAAATGGAATTAGATTTTTATTCTTTTATTGATAATTATTTTCAAAATGTTTTATGGGTAATATTTCTTTAAATAGAGCCAATTAATTAGAAGCATCGGGTGTTCCCCTTTACACTCAATGAGGTGATAGGTTCCTCTTTGTAGGTCTTCTCTATGGCATAGGGGCTTTTCCAAGTGGGTTCAAACTTGCCTCTCATCTTTCGACAGACAACAATTGGTCTCCTTAGGACTAACACAAGTTCTCCTACTTGAAAAAACCTAGGACAGACCAGCTTGTTGTGAGCTTGAACCATTTTGGCCTTATACAACTCTAGGTTTTGGCACACCCATTCTCTCCTCCAAACCTTTGAGCTCTTCTAACCGCAACTTTGCATTTTGTTATGTAGTAATTTTGCTACCCAATGCTATCCTTAGTGATGAGAGTTGAACTTCTAAAGGTATAATGGCTTCGGACCCATACACTAAGGAAAATAGGGTAGATTGAGTTGGAGTTCTGTATGTAGTGCGGTATGCCCACAAGACTTCAACCAATTGCTCATTCCACTATCGCTTATTATCATCGAGCATCTTCTCTAGTATTTAGATGAGAGTTTTGTTGAATGCTTTTGCTTAGCCATTTGCTCTGGGGTAGTAGATGGTTGAGTATCTCTAATCTATATCGTGTCTTCTAGTGAAGCTGTTGATCTTGGTGCTTCTAAATGTAATACCATTATCGAATATAATTTATAGAGGCACCCTAAACCTATATATGATATGATTTCTAAAAAATTGAAGCATATGCTAAGCTGTGACCTCTCTGAGTGGGATTGCCTCCGCCCACTTGGAAAAGTAATCGGTGATAGCTAAGATGAATGGATGACAGTTGGAAGAAGGAAGATCGATTAGACCGACAATGTTAGTATCCCAACAATCAATTGGCCATGAGGCCAATGTAGGGTGTAGAATGTTAGGTGGTTGATGTAAGACTACATTATGTACCTGACACTGATGGCATCTCCTAGCTACATCCATACAGTCTGTAATCTATGAAGACTAGTAGTATTCTAATCTCTTGATCTTCATCTTCATCTTCAGACCAGATTGATGTACTCTGCATAAACTTGAATGTACCTCGATCATAATCCTATGGGCTTCGTGTTTGTCTAAATAGCGTAATCACATTTGATCGAAAGACCATCGGTATAAGGTGCCATCAACGAGAGCATAGGAGAGGGCTCTCTATTTCACCTGATGGGCTTGTGACTTCTCTTGAGGTAGTTTGCCAGTGTTCAAGTAATCTATGAATGGTTGCCTTAAATCCAGCTCCTTATCCTTATAGGCAACTATAACCTCTCCTTCAAGAGAAAGTTTCTCGATGAGTTCAACATCAATAAGGGATATAACTTGTCTATTTTGGACCCTTATTGGAATCAACTCATCTTTTGAACATGCAAATTATTTAGAAAGTTTGGCCAAAACATTTACTACTGCATTTTTTGCTCAGGGAACCTTGTAGATGGTGATTTCTGGGATTTGGGCCAACAACTTCATGGTATACTCGTGGTAATGACGAAGCTTGGGTTTGAGAACCTTGTAGGACCTGACAATCTGGTTGATGACCAATTGAGAATCCACGTAGATGTTGATGCTCTTGACACATACTGTGATGATTAAGTCCAGATTGGTAATCAAAGACTCATACTCGACTTCATTGATGGTGTAGGGATTGGAGAGATAGTATGAGAATCTCATCACATCAGTTTAGAGTTAAGAGAACTATTCCTACTCCTACATTTTCTGGAAGAGTAGATCATGGCTCATCTCCTTTATGAAAGGAAGCTGCACCATCAAAATACATCTCCCATCAATGGTTGTCGACCTCCCTTAGTTCATGATTTATTCATCAGGGAGATAATCACTAAGTGGGGAATCAGCAAGCAGTGGGTGTGCTGCTAAGAAATCTGTTAGTGCTTATCCTTTTATCACATGGAGGGGTACGAATGTGATATTAAACTGTGAGAGTATCATGAACCAACGTGCTAAACATCTGAATAGTGTTGGCCATGTCTTGAGATACTACAGTGGATTGGTTTTGGAAATCAAGTTCACCTTATGAGAAAGCATATAGTGTCATAGCTTTTGGGATACAAAGATCAAATCTAGGTAATATTTCTCAATAGGTGGCTAGTTTTCTTCAATCAGAATCAGGCAATGGCTGAGGTAGTAGAGAGCACTCTCCTTCTCTTCGTCATTGGCTTGGGCCAACAAAGCACCGAGGGAGTCATCTAATGTAGCAGTGTAGAGGATGAGTGGCCTACCAGGGATAGGGGCTGCTAGAATCGGTGGCTTCACCAAATACTACTTGATATCTTCAAAGATATGCTGGAACTTATCATCCCACTTGAACTTGGTATCCTTTTTGACAAGTGCTGAAAATAGTTTGCATCTCCTTGATAGGTTGGAAATAAAGCGTCTTAGATACGCCAACCATCCTTAGAAAAATCTAAGTTGAGTAAACTTTTAGGAGGTGACATTTCTAAAATTGCTTTGATCTTTTTTGGATCTATTTCTATTCCCCAGTGTTGGTCAACAAACTTAAGGAATTTCCCTGAAGGTACTTCGAATGCACACTTCAGGAGATTCATTTTGAGGTTATATTGTCTTAACTGTTCGAAAACTACTCTCAAGTCAAAGAGATGATCTTCCTTCTCTCTACTCTTGACTACTAGATCATCAACATCGAACTCAACTTGATGATCAATGAGTTCATTGAAGATCTGAGTCATGGTCCGTTGGTATGTAGCACCAGCATTTTTAAGGCCGAAAGGCACGACCTTATAATAATAGATTCTAATTGGGGTTTGAAAAGCAGTGTTTCTTTCCTCCTCTGGGGCCATCTTGAATTGGTTGTAGTAATATGACCCATCCATAAAGGTGAATATTCCATGAGATGACGCGATGTCCACCATTAATTTTGGTATAGGAAGAAAACTCATCCTTAGGACATGCCTTGTTTAAGTATTTGAAATTGATGCATATGCAAATTTGACCATTCTTCTTCTTAATTGGTATGACACTGGCTAACCAGGTAGGGTATTTTTCTTCCCTGATAAAACCAACATTGATCAGTTTTTTGACTTCAAAAATGACCAGTTGTTCAATTTTTAATCGCATGCGTCTAGGAGCTTGCTTGATAGATTTGATGTTGGGGTCTATTGCTAGTTTGTGGACTACTACATTAGAAGATAATCCAATCATTTCTTCATAGCTCCATGCCAGTCTTTAAACTCATTCAATAGCCTAACTAGGTCATTGGTTTCTTCTTCATTCTGTAATGAACTGATGTATGTTAGGCGTGCATCTTCTTCTATCTCGAGGTTGATTTCTTTAAGCTTGTCAATTATTGAATGGATCTCCTCTTCAAATTCTTATGGCACATCTTTGATTTGGAGGTCATTTGGATCATCTGATATTTCTAAACACACATTCTCAAAAGAGTTAGTTTGGTATGAAAGAACCTATCAGACTCTAGATGATTAGTGATAACTAAGTAGTAATCATCATCATCGATTGGACCCACTGTACCGAATCCTAGTCTTGATCTTGATTAAGCATTCCTTCCTCTATTGTTTCACAACTTTTTAAAGTACTCTAACATGTGCTTATACCATGAATAGGGAATCAAACCTTCTTTACAAGATTAAGAACACAAGGCGAGTATCAATCAAAGGCAATTCCATTAATTCTTTATATGAATCATCCTCAAGTTCTACATCAACTTTAGGACTTAAGGATGATGATCCCAAAAAGAATCTCTTCAGCTTCGCATCTCTGGAAGATTGAAGGGCTTCCTTAATTACTAAACCTTAAACTTTTTGAGATGAATGTGAGGTTAGAGCTAAGGTTCCTAACTGCTGCCTGATAGTTTCACACATTTGATTCGAATACATTCATACTTTGTTTAGAGGCCTGATCTTGTCATTGTTCAACTCAAGTGTCACCTCCAATAAAACCTGCTGAGGGGTTGGCTAGTATACTAATCACATTAGACTCGTCCTTCAAGCTGGATTCCAAGTCTATGTAAATAGTAAGGGCACTCCTATGAACTAGAACATAACCCCTATTGGCTGATGGACAACCAGTGGGTCTTCCACCTCTGGAGCTGCCTTTATTTCTGCCTCTGCCTCTACCTCTGCCTTGTGAAGGTCGAGTCATCCTACCCACATGTCCATATGATGGAATAAACTGTGGGTGGAATGTGATATGCGGCTCCACTTCTTCCTCAATTTCCTTTTCTTGTACACTTGGACTTTCATTTTTATTTTCTTTTCCTTTTGCTTTTTCTTTTGAATTTGCATTTGAATTTTGATAAGTTCACTAAAAAGCTATTTTGAGTAAGATAGTATGTCGCATCCTCATATATCTCAATCTCTCTAACTAAAAATAGTTTTTCATCTCCTTTAACACGGTACTCAATCCCATCCTTCTTGAACTTGATGCACTGATGAAGGGAGGATGGAATCATCTTGTTCTGATGTATCTAAGGCCTACTGAGCAAAGTGATGAAAAGTATTTGAATCAATGATATAAAATTTTGCTTCAGTCTTTCAGTCACCTATCTCCAAAGATAACACTATGGAACCTAAAGCCCTCTCACCTTGTTCATTGAATCCTCTCAACATCATCCGATCTCCTCGGAGTGTGGAGATGTCGATCCTTAAATAGGCAAGGGACTTTAGACTCATAATGTTCACCGATGCACCTGGATCAATGAGAACTCTGACAAGTCTGAATCTTCCCATGTCTGTTGTAATGTAGAGGGGATGGTTGTGCTCCATGTCTCCCAGAAAAAGGTCTTCATCTATGAAAGTGATTCCCTGAGCTTCTCTGGAATAATGTGCCTCCTCTCCAATAGCAGTTAGCTGAGCTAACCATATCTATGGATCAAGGAGATTCTTGATTAGTGATTACCTCATTTCTTTGGATAAGACAAGGGCATCGTATATGCTTAGCTTAGATGATAACTTTCTTAGGTAAGAGAGGACATTGTTGTCCACCTTGGCCTGATCATCCATAAGCATATCCAAGGGTGGAGCATCCTGTGAAGGGACTTCTCGATTATCTAAACTAATGATTTGTTTCCCTCTATCTTGGGGTGCTACCCTAGGAGGTAGATCATTGCCACTACGGAGGCTGACTTCTGTGATCTCTTATGGTGGATGATTCTACTTGCTCGTCAGGCTCACCTACAGCTTCTCCTATGGGACCCTCAGAATCGGATGATTCCAAGTCTATCTGAAGAGGAAAGCCCATAGTATTTAGAGAAGGAAAGTCCAACTTTGAATAGAAAGAGAAAGATTAGAGTTATTATAATTGTTTTTTAGACTTGAAGAGTTCTTATGAGGAGTATATTTAGACAACCCATCAGAAGTGACACAGATATAATTCAAGTTACCTTTACTCTTCAATTTCTTGGATTTTGAAGGAGGTACATAGTAGAAATCAAGTAAAGTAAGAGTGATGAGGGATTTGATACCCTGATCAGTTGATACAAGATGTCTACTAGAAGAAGAGCAAGCTGAGGTAGATATCTTCACTGATGTAGTAGTTGCAATGGTGGACTGGAGGCTGGACTCGATCGGTGGTGGCGCTATTTGGCTATCTTAGGGCATGAGGCATTCTTCTTCTGGCTCCCCTTTCCTGAGTTATCGATAACTTGCAAACCTTCTTTGATGTTGGAGGTTCGAGCTACCTCAGGTACCTACAAGGAAAGTTTCTTGATTTTGAAGATAATTTTCTTAGAGGTACGAGATAAGGAGATATCCCAACCTTCTTTGGTTTTGGAAGGATCACAAGTATCCCCAAGGATTACCCTAATGGAACTAGATGATTATTCTTTAAGGTATTCTTTCGGGATAACTACAACACCAGTCTTGAAGCTATGCTCAAGCCAGTCCTTGAATGTAAAGCACTCTTCCAAAACATGACCTAGCATGTGGTGGTAGGGGCAAAAGTTAGGATCATTGTTGTGCCCACTTCCTCCGGTCTCCTAGGTTCGGGTAGCTAAAAATTAGGCTTCTTTAAGTGATTCTTAAAGATCTTCCTGATTACCTCCCTCTTAAATGAATAAGGCTTGTTAAGTTTATCCAAAATAGTAGGTTGACCGTAGCTACCTAGCGACAGGTATGTGTACCACTACTACTAATGATGTGCCTGAGGAGGAGACGGTGCAGGCTATGGAGGCTATTGTGGTGACTGGTAGGACTGCATCGGTGGTGGTAGAGGAGGTGGAAGTGATGGCTGTGGAGCATGAGGTCTTTCAAACTACTCTCTGGCTGACTGTTTCCCCTTGTCTACTACTATCACTATCTCGGGCTTCTTCTCATAAGCTTTTTGTGTCTTCTCCTTTATTGATTGGTCTGGAAAAGGTAACAGTTTAGCTTCTCCTTGTAAGCTAGCCACCTTATTGATTAGCTTCTCAAATATTTTGATGGTGAAACCTTTAAGCATGAAGAAGACCAGGCCATGGATATTCTTAAGTAGAATCTCGATGGCATGCTATTCAAATAGCTATGGTTCACATTTCATACTCAAATTACACCATCTGAGAATGTAACCAGCGAGGGACTCACCAGGGTTTTATTGAGCCATAACGAGATTGCCTATAATCACCCTTTGTTAAGCTCCAGCAAACCTCTTAATGAAGAGTTGCTCTAACTCAGAAAATCTTCATTGAAATGTTGGGAAGTTCAGCGTACCAATTGAAGGCTATGCCTACTAAGCTACTGACAAAGAGTCAGAAAAGTAAAGCATCACTGCCACTAGCATTGCAATTATTTGCTTTGAAGTGTGTAATATGTTGCCTCAAGTTCCCATTGCTATCGAAGCTCTTGAAAGAAGGTGGTACGAAACTCTTAGGATATTAGATAGCATCGAATTCCTCTGGATAAGGTCTATCCTTTAGAACTGATAATCCTCCTCGGGCTTGAGCCAATGCTTCTCTCACCTGATTCTCAACCATGGTTTTGATGTCATTTTCTTATGTGGAGGAACTATCCCCTACCTTCCTTTACAGGATGGTGTTGCCCTACTCTACTGGGGGTAAAGTCTTGGATGGATCCAAGACATGCACCAACTCTAGCTGACGAGTCTCAGCTATAGTAGGATGAACTACCAGGGTTTGGTTCTGAAGTGCTAAGACTACTGCTAGCAAATCCTCAAGCTGTTTCCCCATTCTATCTATTTGTTCATCCTTTTGCTTTAATTGCTCATGGAGGTGTTGAGTCGAGTAGGTTGTGTCTTCCTACTCGATCGCAACACCTTCCAAACCCTGTTGATCATGGAGGAGGGAACCCTTGGTATCTACCATGTGTTCCCCCACTGAATCCTCTAACAGTCATCTTCATTCAGATCAAAGCTAACCTTTTCATCCTCTAAATCAAACCAAGCATATCCTAAGATTTCCTTTTTCCCCACTAGATATTGGCTATGTCATCTAGGGATCGGTCCAACGCATGAAGATCAAGTTTGGTGATAATGGGATCACTTGTCATGAGCAGAGAGGCATCTAACCCACGAAGCTCTTTGTGATCTTGTGAGGACTGTGCTCACTAGAGGAAATATACTTCTGACTGCTACTAGATCTGAGTGGAGTGTTACTCCTAGGAGAATTTAGGGGCGACTGAATTGTCTCCTCCTCCCTAAACTGTTGTTACAATCTCCACAGCCTGCTGCAGTGGTGGTGGAGATGGGATGATTATGATACTCCGAGGTCACCATTCCTTTCTCACCACAACTGGGGCAAAAGGTTGAGTAGGAGAGCTCGGCCTCACCATAGTAGGCATTGATGGAACAGGATCTCTTGGTCGTAGTCAGATCACCAATGGGGTTCTCTTCTCCCTTGATGCGGCCTTCATGGCCTTGGTTGGAACAGTAGATGCTGGAACATGTACAAGAGAGGATGGGCACAGAGAAGAGCAATGTGGTGGAGGCACCACCGACTCTCTCGGGATAGGAGCTCCCCTCCTATGATGGGTTGTACCTATCAATAAGATGCTATCAGTATGGTCGATGTGGGTTGCATGCCTATCTAGAAAGTTCACAAGTGCAGAGGTTGTTGACTATCGGTTGTACCTCTGACGCTCCCAGCTAGTAACATGAACTGGTGTATGGGCCTCCTTGGCCCTCTCCTTCCTAAGCTGTCTACCAATGCTGTTGGGAGACAATGCTGTTGGGAATGATAGAACGTAAATCAAATTGAATCCCGGAATCTGATTGTCCATAGGCTCTGGCTACTCGGCGTAATGCTGATCGAAGGCCAGTATGACCTCCTCCTCTCACTAATATGTGCCTAAATCTGAACTACTAGCAAAAGTGAAGCAGAAATCCTCCTAGCATCCTCTCTATCAGATCTAAAGAGATGGTGGAACTGGTTTTCTGTAACTAGTGGGGAAACCATCCTAGGAAACTCCTCTACAACAGACTGAGTAGCTACCTCCAACTCCCTAGCAATGCGAGTGTGATACCGCTTGATCATGCGGCTCTTATTTCTGCACTGAGTCCTGGTAGGTCGAGCAGTGAAGGAACTAGACCCAATCTCGAAAGCAGGGGAGATAATCTCTGGAATTAAGGGAGCCTTCTCCTTTGAGCGAGCCAGTGAGTGGTTACTAGCCCTAAATGGAGTAGCATGGGGAACAATCGGGCACACTGGTGCTATCACTGATACTACTGCTATGGGAAGCACCACAGCCTTCCTTTTTAGTGAGGGGATCTCCGAATCAGATGGCATGTTGACCTGAATGATTGGCTTCTGCCCATTCACCACACTCCTACTAATTATGGTGAGGGGGGTCCCTCACATGTAATCTTGGCCCCTCAAAGCCTCGACCAAAGTGGATGAGGTGGGCATAGTCAGGTCATGGATGGCTGGCCTGATCCAAGGCCAATTCCATCCCATGAGGAAATGTGAACACATATTTTTGCGCTGCCATTGCAATGACCTGACTGAATCAGAACTGACTGAAAGTTGGATGAAGATGTCTGAAAGTCTGTAATGTTGAAAACAAACTTGAATCAGATTTCTATTTTGTTGATTTTTGAATTTTTGATTTAGAGTTTGAACCCACACTCAACAACTTGAAAGTGCTAAGAGGGGCTCAAATGGATTTAAAAGAGATTTTTAGATTGATTAGAAAGGGAATTTTTTGAATTTATAATCCACTTTCAACAAATTTGGGTATGCTGAAAATGGGTTGAAATATTTTTGAAGAGATACTTCCATAGGTTCACATTTGATTTTGATTTTTTTGATTTTGAGGACCCTTTATTTAACAAATATGAGTATGTCAAAGTAAAGGTTCAATTGATTTTATTTTGATTTTTGGATTTTTGGAATTTACTCACTTAGCTAATTTGCGTATGCTTGGTGAGGTGTTTGAAAAAATTTCTTCTTCTTTTTTTGTTTGCTTATTTTGTGAATCATTTGTGATTTGAAAATGGAATCCTCATTTAGCAAATTTGGGTATGCTAAATGAAGAATCCAAGTGTGTTTTATTTTTGGTTGATTTTGAAAAAGAAGATTCTTAGCAAATTTAGGTATGCTAAGGAAATCCTATATGTTTCTTTTGTTTTTGATTTGATTTTGAAAAAGAGGATCCTTAGAAAATTTGGGCATGCTAAGGAAATCTAAATCTATTTCTTTTGTTTTTGATTTGATTTTGAAAAAGAGGATCCTTAGCAAATTTGGGTGTGCTAAGGAAATCCAAATATGTTTCTTTTGTATTTGATTTCATTTTGAAAAAGCGGATCCTTAGCAAATTTAGGTATGTTAAGGAAATCCAAGTGTTGTTTCTTTTGTTTTTAATTTCATTTTGAAAAAAGAGGATCCTTAGCAAATTTTAGTTATGCTAAGGAAATCCAAATGTGTTTCTTTTATTTTTGATTTCATTTTGAAAAAGAGGATCCTTAGCAAATTTATGTATACTAAAGAAATCCAACTATTATTTTTAATTTTTATTTTTGATTTTGATTTTGGAAAAAGGGATCTTCATTTAGCAAATTTGGGTATGCTAAATGAAGGACCCAAGTGTTGTTTTTTTATTTTTAATTTTGATTTTGATTTTTGAAAAAGGTATTTGTTGATTTTATTTTTGGAAATGTGATTTTTCATTTTGATTTTATTGAAAATGAAATCTTCATTCAATAAATTGAATGAAGATGTTCACTTTTGCTTTTGAAAATATGATTGTTGAAATGTATTTTTGAAAAGAGGTTATTGATTTTCTTTTTGGAAAAGATGATTGTTCATTTTTGTTTTGAAAAATGAAATCTTCATTCAATAAATTGGATGAAGATGTTCATTTGTACTTTTTGAAAATATGATTGTTGGATTTTATTTTTGAAAAGAGATTGTTGATTTTCTTTTCAGAAAAGATGATTGTTCATTTTTATTTTGAAAAATGAAATCTTCATTCAATAAATTGAATGAAGATGTTCATTTGTATTTTTTGAAAAATATCATTGTTAAATTTTATTTTTGAAAGAGATAATTGTCTTTTTGTTTTGAAAATGAAAATCATCATTCAATAAATTGAATGAGGAAGTTCATTTGTGCTTTTTGCAAATATGATTTTGGATTTTATTTTTTGAAAATATGTTTTGTTGATTTTTTTTTGGAAAAGATGATTGTTCATTTTGTTTGAAAATGAAATCTTCATTCAATAAATTGAATGAAGATGTTCATTTGTGCTTTTAGAAAGTATGATTTTTTTATTTTAATTTTGAAATGATCCAACATAAAATAATCATGAAGATCATTAGATGAGGGCGATTAATGAAAATTTTTATGCTAAACATTTTATTATATGCATTTTAAAAAAGTGCTTTTGGAAATTGTACGATTTATTTTTTCTTTATTTTTGGAATGAACCTTTCCTTATCATAGAAATGGTAAGGAGGAAGTCTTTAATTAGTTTCTTTTTATTAAATTTTTATTTTCACCCATTGTGGAACCCAACAGGGGTTTTAAGACCAACATGGGGTGAGGTTCTAAAACCAAAAGATGTTGGCTAACTTAACTTAAGGATGAAATAAACAAAGTGCCAATGAAAAAGAAAGATAGTCTTGGATTCATACAAAAGTACAAACCCACTATCAATGCTTGGAGATAATGATCATTTACCAAAGATGGAGAGAGAAACCATCCCCAGTGGAGACGACAAAAAAATTTGAGGTGAAAATTATTATATATTCTTGCCTTCATCCACCCCTTTTGGAAAGAGGATAGATGAAAATGGAAATATAACACCTTGTTGGGACACTATATAGATCTGTAGATGTTCTTATTAGGGTGATCGGGTATGACATTGAGGAAATGTGTACTATCTAGAAAGATAGAAGTCACCACTCTACAATGGACCTAATCATCTCAATAAGGACTCCTAAGGACTATGGGTCTTTGGAATGTACCAGAGATTGTTTCCCCACTCTACATGGAAAAGTAAAGCAGGGTTTATTTTAAACTGGGTTAATTAAGTTCCCTACAGGGGCAATCCCCATAGTTAATTACATCTTAAGGAATGAGATTTCTTAGGAATACTCTTGATTAAGGTAAATGATTATTGTCTCCAAAGATTTTGAAGGTAGGACTATCAATCAATTGGTTTATTTTTGGAAAATCAAGTGGGATCGATCAAGAGGAGGGAGTTCTTATCAAAGCTAAATGAAGATGAGTAGGGGATACTTAGGATACTAGGAAGCCTAGTAAGCATCCCAAACTATCCAATAGTTGGGCTTTATATTTCTAAAATTGAATTAATTTATTTGTTTGAGTTGAATTTTTATTAGAAAGTTAGGGCTTACAATTCTATAATACAAGGTCATGGAAATGTCTAAGAGGTGAGGATTTATGCTTGTTGCATGTAAAGGGAAGTAGCAACCTTTGAACTTAAATCTAGGGAGCTTTAGTGAGGGCCAAAAGCATGACCTAAATCTAAGGCAAAATGGGTATTTGGTTTCCTTCCACAAGAGAGGACAAATCACTCTACTGTTGGACTTACAACTGACAGGTGGTGGCCACCAACAAACTCCTCCTCCGATTTTAAATACATGTAGGCAAGTCATATGCTTTTGCAAGATAGATAAGCTATTGTTTATTTAGAAAGAAACTAAGTCCTCAAATACACTCCCTAAGAGACTAGATCATGTAGGGCATGATTTAATGACTTAAATCTAATGCAAATTTTATTACATTTTATTTTCATTTTGGACAATCAATTTGGCATAGGCTTTAGGATTCATATGCTAATGCATGAGAAATTAGATTATGGGCTAAAATCAGTAAGATAATGAGGTGTGTTTCCACCATGACTCTCAAAGGTCAAGCCAAGTTCTCTGGAAAAGGTGAAAGCCATCCAATCTTGAGTGAAATAATATGCTTTTTATGCATGACATGAGAAAGAAAATATAACATCCAGCTATGAGGTTGCTCATTCTTTTATCTTGTTTTATAGCCTAGGCTTTAGGTGAGGTTATGAATTATTTAGTTATTTTAGTTTGAATTTATTAGTTGGATAGAAAATTTATTTTCCTAAGAGCCTAATCGTCATATAGGCCATGCATTGAAGCAAGGAATAAACTAGGAAAAGATGTCATCTTATTGCACAAGCTAAATAAATATCAATCAATTTATAAAGCTAGAGAAAAAGAATAAGAGGTCATTTGTGGTCAGGATTCACCGCACAAACCCAAAAATAAATTGGATAGCCGAGCTTTACCCTTATTCAACCCAGATTACATATGAATAAATTATAATTAAGAAGGAATTCATTGTTACGGGGGTCTTCTTTCTTTATTTCTTCATTCATCATTCTACATTCTTCATTCTTTTTTCTTCTTTTTGTTGGTTGGAATGTGGTTGCTCCAAAGGCTTCACATGATACATAAGACATAGTCTTATAACCAATGTCTATCCTAATCCCCCATAACAATCATTATAAATTCCTAATTATAAAATTACATGAAAATGGAAAAAAATGAAATCTAACTAAAACTTGCAAAACAGAGATTAGCTAAACATGCCATACAATCCTAAGCATGTATATATATATAAATTGAACTTAGCACCCCACACATGGGTAACCAAGTCCAGCTTTCCTATTTTGGATTATGTTTAGGGGTATAAGCACATGCACAATAAAAGTATTTATATATATTTTTTATTACAGTGCCCCTTAAGCATAATCTCCTATAGAAGATAATGGTTAGACTAAGATCACCCTACCATTCAGTCTATGCACATACACCCTAACATTTAGACTAAAATATTGCATCACAAAATAAAATAAAACATCAAACCATCACCGCCCTAACCTAAAGCTAGAAGTGACGACTTAGCCAAATATGTGTGTTATTTAAAGTTTGTATAGTATGCTTGGCTAGGCTTTAAGGTTGAAGTTTTATAAGTATAAAAATGTTTAACTTAGAGGTTGATTTCATTTAAGTGACTTAGTTGATTTGGTTGATTTTAGTTTGTGATTTAATTGGGTTTGAATGGACCTACAATTAAATACTAAGTTGTAAAGAGAGGAAAAGAGAAGAGAACTTCTCTTTCCTCCCTACCTTAAGTAATTACTAAGGTAGATTCATATTTAATTTTTGTTTAGTGAATGTTTTATTATGAGTCTTGATTAATCCTAAGTTTGGATTTTTCCTATACAAACATATTCAAAAAGAAAGGCATTTTAAGATTAAGTAAAGTGAAATACTATCACAAAACACACAACACTTCGTTTCTTTCCCAACATGTGTAACATGCATATGAATAAATCCTAAGCATATCTATACATGCAAATGGAAATATCTAACACACCTTAATGATGAATTCTAAGGGATGTTACTTAAGAAAATTTAAAATATTTCATGTATGCATGCTTTTGTTAAGTGGAAAAGAGAGATCCTTTTATCCATTCTTCATATGCACATTTACAAGTATGAAATACATACGTGAGTACAACGCCATTATTAGCACTAGGGGTGTAAGGTACAAAACCTACTTAGGGCTACTCAAAGCTTCACAACCTCGGGGTTGTCCAAACTAATATACCACTTTTCTTAAATACATGTGCATGTACAAAAAGAAATGCATGGAAAGATAATCATGCGAAAAGTTTATGTTTGTTTGTTTGATTTGTTAATGCAATTTACATATGCAAGTGTGAATATCCTTCTTAAGTAATAACATAAGAATGAATAGGAATGGATTTAAGTGCTGTGTTCTTTTTAAATGAACTATACACTTTACAAAATTCTATTCAAAACTATGCTAAAAGAGAAGAGAAGGAAAGTCACACAATGCATACCTTATATATTATAGTCACATGCAAGCCTATAAATAATTATAAATAACATAATTTTCACTTATGATGTTTGATTTATGAGTTTTGAAAATAATTTTGGATTTAGTAGTCATAATAGCCATTCATATTCTTACTTTAACCAAAACATACAATTTGACATAAAGAAAATATTTCATTTTCAATTTGATTTTTAAAAGGCATGGATGCATGATTTTCATATAATATACACATTTAGCATGCTAGGAAAAAAATAAACTAATGAAAGCATGCAAATACATTCACCCTAATTAATTCCTAAAGATAATCCTATGGAATAAGATCATTTAAAGTAAATCAAATTATTTTAAAGAGATTTTTGTTTTGTTTTCAGTTTGATTTGAATTTAGAAAATGTGAGAATGTTTGCTGGTCCTAACCCATTTCCCACATGTGTATATTGTTTTAGTTTAATTTTACAACCATTAGATTAGTTTTATATTTTTCTTAGGTTAAGGTGTACATTAAGTCCATTAATTACCCCTTACCTACACCACTTGAACATATTTAACCAAATAATTATGAGCCAATGTATGACATAAAATCGCAAGGAATTTAAATCAGCAATGCACCTAAGAATGAAAGGGGCCTAATGTATTTGACTCACAATTAATGATTAATTAAGCTAAATGGTTTAATTTAAGTACTTTCAAAACCTTTCCCACACATATGTGTTAGGCATGATTTTCTTAAGTTTACTTAGGTTATTGAACACCTAAGCATTTACCCAAGAAGGATTTAATTAAGTTCTGGAATGTTTTGATCTAAAAAAGTTCAATTAATTAAGCCATTTAATTAAGTGATTAAACTATTTAATTAATTTTCACTTTAATTAGATTTTTGTCCAAATGAAATAAACTTAGGGGAAAAGATTTAGGAGAGGACTCCTAATCTCATTCCCTAAGTCCATTCACTATTCAAAGGTAATTAACAAACTTAATTAATTAATTTATCACTATTTAATAGGTTAATTAATCATTTAATTGATTAAGGGAGTGATTAGGAGTGGATCAAGCAATTACCCTAACTAAATCATTAATAAATTCTAAGAAAATCATGGGAGACAGAGGTCATCCCATTAATCGACCCTAGAAAGTTTGGAATTAATCAGTGGAATAGTTAGGGAATAATTAATATAATTACACTCCTAATAAAACCATAATTGCATAAAACTCACAATTCAAATTCCATCAAACTTAATTTTAGATTATTCATCTTTGAAATATCTTCATAATACATTTTATTTTGTATTTTTTTTATTTTTATACTTTTAGTTATGTTATTTTGAAGTTTCTATGTTTATTAGGAAATTAAATCTCTAATTATATGACTAATCCCATTGGCGCCATGTGGACCACTGATGTGGCGCACACTTTCCATGTGGCGAGATGAGATTTGTCACTTAAGTTATCACATCGCTACGCACTTTCTCTTTGGATCGCCCAATCAAAGATCGGACGGTTCAGATCAGGCCCGAGGTTTCTAAAGGTATTAATAATAGATCTAGCATGGATTAATCAGGACCGTCCATCCAAAACATGCAGGATGGACGGTCCATGATCCGTCATTGAGCTCGCATGTGGGAGAGGGAAATCGTCTACTCCTTAAGGCTTGATCCGAGCTCGATTGAGCTCGGATTGAGCTCAAACATTACCCACACCATCAACATACAAGAGGATGAAGATCTAATGGCCAATTTTACTTGGTATGAAACTTCCCTTCAAAAAGGACCAAAGAAAAATCAAACTATGATTAGTTTTGAAAAGTACCTTGCTGGAGGCTATATCTGACGCTCATAACCATCGAGGTAGGTTCGTCTAGTAGAGGCGAAGCCCTATTTAAGGTTTGAGGGCTTGAGGTTGAGTGGATCCTTCAATTGGTCAAAGTCCCCTTCAAATGCTTGCGGCCTTGATCAAACTCCCCTCTCCCATGCCTTGAGAACTTGGATGAAGACTTGGGTGAGCTCGATTGGGTTTCCTCAAGGTACTTGAAGGAGGAATTGAGCTGAATTTGAGTATTGGATGAGTTGGAAAATCTTGCTACCTCTCCTATTTTTGTCTTAGGCAAAACCAAAAATGGAGAAATCGAGTTGTCTTAGGAGACCTTGGAGAGACTTGGGAATGCTTCCTCTGGCTTCTTTAGCTTCAACCGAATGCAAGAGAATCAAAATGAAATGAAATTAGGGGGAGTATATCTCCCCCTAGAAGGATCGGACAATCGAGCTTCCCTTTATCATTTTGATCAAATTGATTCTATGGGTTGAGTTGGTTAGGCTATTTTGGACACCATGTGGTTCGGTTTGGCCAGATAGAGGTAGTGGAGATGTTGCCATATGCTTAATTGAGTGGAGGAGTGATCCCATGTGCTTATTTTCAAGTGAGTGGTTAATTTTGGCCTTGGTTTGACTAACCCAAACACATTGGGTCATGTGCACCACACCCGCTAGTGTCCACTTGGTTTATTAAAAGGGTGCCAAGTGGCCATGAAAAAGAATTAACCAAATTCAAGTGGAATTGACCATAGGCTACACCTTGGCTTAGGGGTAAATAGTCATTTGGATTTGATTTCACTTTAGGCATATTTAGAATAGTTTTAAATTAGGTTGGTCCAAATTTTAAGAAATTTTGAGTTGATTTGATGTCATTTGGCTCATGTTGACCCATTTAGGTCAAAATGAGTCAACTTGGGTCAGGTTGACCAATTGGTCAAATTTGGTCAAACCAAGGGTTGGGTCAAGTTCATATGACTATCTGAAATGTGTTGGCATCATTGGTTTGGTCCAATTTGATTTATATTTGGTTTTGGTTCATTTGATTTTATTTAGGTCAAATGGGTCAAGTTGACCAATTTGACCCATTTGACCTATTTGGGTTAGGTCATGGGTTGGTTTAGGTTTAGTTGATCATTTGAAGTGTTTTGGTAGTTTTGTTTGGTTTAATTTGATTTTGGCTCAATTTGACCTTTTAGGTCAAGTTGGGTTCATGGTCAATTGGGTTAGGTTGGGTCTAGTTGGCCAATTGAGGCTTGGTCAAGTTCAACAAGTGATTTGGAATGAACTTGACCCATTGGTTTCAATCAATTTGGTTTAGATCAATTTTTGACCTATTTTGACTTTTTAGGTCAAGCTAAGTAAACGGGTCAAGTGGCCAATTAGGCTAAGTTAGGCTCAAATGATGACTTGATCAAGTTCAAACACTGATTTAGAATTGGTCAAGATCAATGGTTTCAATCAATTTGGCCTATGGTATATTTTGGCTAGTTTAGGTTTCATTTTGGCTAAGTGTTGACTTGGTCAACTCTCAGGTTTAACTTAGTTTGACCCAATTTGAGTGATTGATCATCTCATGATGATTGTTGCTCATAATGTGAGGCTTAGGTGGGCTTAGTTCAATCCAATTTGGGTAGGATTAGAATTTGGCTCAAAATGGGTACTTTAGATCACTTTAGGTCAAGTGATCCTAAGTGGGTCAATTGACTTGATCAAGGCTTGAATCAAGTTTGATTGAACTCACATATGGACTTATGATTGGAATATAAATCCATTTGTAAGTGATTTGGAGTCAAATGGGTTTTGATTCATTTGATAATTTCAAGTTCAAAGGGTGAACATGAGTTTGATTTGGGTTTGATTTTTAAATTTAGTTTTAGTTTGATGATTGAAGTTTATGTTTATATTTTGTTTCATGATTGAAGTATTGATTGAATCATGAAGAAAAATCAAGGGAATGGCTTGATTTGAATTTGATTTGGCTAAGTTCAAGAATTTGACTTGAAAGGCTTAGGTTGAATTTTGGTTGAATTTGGATTTGAGTTTTGATTTTATTTTTGGTTTGATGATTGAAGTTTATGTTTGTATTTGGTTTCATGATTGAAGGATTGATTGAATCATGAAGAAAAATCAAGGGTTTGGCTTGATTTGAAGTTTCATTTGGCTAAGTTTAAAAATTTGACTTGAAAGGCTTAGGTTGAATTATTGAAATTTGAATTTGGTTTTGAATTTAGTTTTGGTTTGATTATGATTGTTTATGTTTATATTTGGTTCACATGATTGAAGGATTGATTGAATCATCAAGAAAATCAAGGGTGCTTGATTTGAATTTGATTTGGCAAGTTCAAGAATTTGACTTGAAAGGCTTAGTTGAATTTGCTGAATTTGGATTTGAGTTTTGAATTTAGTTTTGGTTATTTGAATTTATATTTCATTTATATTTGTGAATATAAATAAGAATATAAATGGGTTAAGAGAAAATCTCTTGAATTTGAATTGATTTGGATTTGATTTTGGCTAAGTCCATAAGATAGAATCAAAGTAACTTAGGAAAGATTTTGAATTTAGATTTCAATCATGGGCTTTAATCATTTAAAATTGATTCATGATTTGAGAAAATCCATTAAAATTGATTTAAGGTTTGTTTTGGAATTGATTTGAGTTTAAGGTTGATTTGAATTTGGAGTTTGACTTGAAAGTAGGAAGTGAGGATTTAGTTCATGCTATAGGGTAGGCAAATTTTCCTAACACCCCTAAGGCATGAACTATTCATATGGCCAATTCTAAGTCTCTAGGGTTAGGTTAAGTGTTCACCTAATCACTAGAAGTGTCTTAAGACTAAGAAAACTTTTAGTGTCTAAGAGTAGTCCTATGTCTAAGATGGAGGGGTTGAGTACTCATCCTAAAAATGAGGTCAACAAAGGGCGCCCAATAGGTTTGGTGTGACTGACAAGGTACACTGCATGCATTGGTGTTAATCAAAATGATCAACAACACTAAATGATCACAAGCACTAACAGAAATGATCAACTGCTAACCCGAGGTGTAGAAGGAATCAAGAGCTTAGTGCAATGTGACTCTACTCATGTCAAAGACATGAGAGAGTTAAGGAGGTACCACTAGGAATAGAGTATATGAACCTTCCACTAGGGAAAAAGGGTTTAAGTCATCCACAAGAGGATGGGAGGTTCGATTTGATTTGTTTGATTGTTTAGTTGTGTTTATTTTGATTGTGTGGATTTGTTTGATTGCTTTTGTTTTGACTCCACTTGGGGAGATTGATTGAATTTGTTTTGCTTGTTTAGTTTTTTTTACTCTGCTAGGGGAGGAGGGTTGAGTTTATTTCAGATTCTCAAATTTTTGGATTTTTGAGATGGACCCTATCAGTTTACGATGCATAGTGCTTAGTAGGAGCCATGGAGGCCTTAGGCTAGCTCAAATTTACCAATCCAAAGGGATAATCTACCAAACACATAGTAGGACTAACCAACCAAAGGGATGCCTTTCGGTTCACAACAGATGCATTAGAAAGAAAGCTTAATAGACTTACATCCTCCAAAGCAGGGACCAGGGGTGATCCATTAGCAAGGCAATGGATTGAACCCAACCTAGGGCTGACTATTGACTGAATGCCACTGGGGGACTTAAATCAGCTCAAAGATAGTCAAGATTAATTTCATTTTTTAATTATTTTGATGGATCCCATCGGTTTGCGATGGACTGCACTGAGTAGGGGTCATGGAGGTCTTGGGCTAGCTTAGGCTTACCAATCCAAAGGGAGTTATCTACCAACCACACAGTAGGACTATCCAACCAAAGGGGTGTCTTTCGATTTACAATGGTTAAGTTAAAGAAGAAAGCGTGGGGACTTACATCTTCCAAAATAAGGAACCACTGGAGTGATCGGTTGGCAAGGCAACAAATCGAATCCGACCTAGGGCTGACTATTGAGTGAATGCCGCTGAAGGACTTAATCAGCTCAAAGATAGTCAAGATTAGTTTCATTTTTTAATTATTTTGATGGATTCTATTAGGTTTGCGATGGATCACATTGAGAATGAGTGATGCCTAGACCTATCTTAGATTTACTGAACCAAAGGGAGTAGCTTCCTGGCCGAGGGGAGAACTATCCGATCGAAGGAGTGCCTTTCAGTTTGTAATTATCAATTCAAAGGAAGAAAGCACATGGACTCACATCTTTCACTATAAAAGACCACTACGGTGATCGATTTATTTGGGCAATAAATTGAACCCGACCTAGGGCTGCCCGTTGGTTTGCGACAGTCATGCTAAAAAGAATGTGTAGTAGGATTATATCTTCCAAAGTGGAATGATGTAACTTGCTTGTGAAAAAATAGATTGAACCTGACCTAAGGGCAACTACAGAGAGAGTTTCGGCTTGGGGACTTATCTTAACTCAGGTAGTTAGGCAATTCCTATAGGGAGTTCTGCTGACATTGCCCTAAAGATAGGATGCCTGCTTGGGAAAAGGGGCCCTTTGGGGGCTTGAATTCCTAATCCACAAGTGAATATTCTTGTTTATTTTGTTTTGTTTATTTAGCATGGATCCTATTGGTTTGCGAGGGATCAAACTGAGAAGAAGCTTATATCAACCTAGACCTATCTCAGATTTACTGAACCAAGGGAGAATCTGTGCATCCATTGAACAAATTCTACAACCACAAGGGTGGCTACTAGAAAAGGGGGACTGTCTAATCCAAAAGTAATCTAGGCAGTGTCTAAATGGGGTCGTAAAGGATGTGATCCAAATAGAGTGCCCGTAGGGAGAGGGGTCGCTAAGGGCTTGATCCAAAATCCATGAGAAGATAATATGCATAGGTATTTGGTGGCCAACTCATGGAGAAAGCCAAAGACTCACATTTGCCAAGAGTGGTGTATCCACCGGGTGAGTCACTGTCAGCATAGCGAACATCAACCAACCTACGGTGCTTGTCGATTTGCAACAATCAACCCAGGAAAAAAGCTCGGGGATTCACATCCTCCATAGCGAACGACATCGGGATAGCCTTGCTGACAGTGTCATCCGACTGAGGGTGACTACTGAGTGAATACTGCTAGAGGACTTATATAAACTCAAATGTAGTCAAGAGGAGAGGAGGCTCTAGGGTACTTCTCCTAAACCATGAATATACTCGACCTAGCCAGATCATGATGATTAGTTCAAGAAGAAAATGCGGGGACTCACATCTTCTTAAATAAAATCAACACAAGGTAGCTTAGTAGCTGGGCAGTGAAGTTTACAAAATAAATAAGGCGCTCATTGGTTTACAATGATCAAGTTACGAGAAAGTACGGGGACTCACATATTCTAAATAAGTGACCACTGGAGTGACATACTAGTGAGGTAGTATGTAAACTTAACCTTGAGCGACTAATGAGTGAGTGCCACAGGGGGCTTGCTCTCACATCAAAATAGCTTGAGACAAAAGATTTGTGTTTATTTTTGTGCTTGTGTTAAAGGGAATAGGACATCGCTTGGGTTATCTCACACCTAACCTAAACGCACTTCTGGAATTGGATAAAATGGTGTCACGGATGGTGTTGACCTCATTTTTGGAATGAGCTCTCAACCCCTCCATCTTAGACATAGGACTCCTCTTAGACTTTAAGAGATCCTTAGTCATAAGACACATCTAGTGATTAGGTGGACACTTAACCTAGCCCTAGAGACCTAGAAGAGTTAGCCATAGGAATAGGTCATGACTTAGGGGTGTTAGGAAAATTTTCCTACCATATAGCTCGAACCAACTCCTCACTTCCTTCCCTCAAGTAAAATTCAAATCAACTCCAAACTCATATCAACTTCAACTCCAAATCAAACCTTGAATCAATTTCAATGGATTTTCTCAAATCATAAATCAATTTCAAATAATCGAAACTCATGATTGAAATCCAAATTCAAATTCTAAAAATCTTTCCTAAGTCACTTTGATTCTCTCTTAAGGACTTAGCTCAAATCAAATCCAAATCACTTCAAACTCATGAAATTTTCTCATAACCCATTTATATTCTCATTTATATTCACATATATAAATAAAATATAAATTCGAACAACCAAAACCAACTCCAAAAGTCAAACTCAAATTCAATCAAAATCTAGCCTAAGCCTTTCAAGTTAAAATCTTGAACTTAGCCAAATCAAACTCAAATCAAGCCAAAATCTTAATTTTTCTACATGATTTAATTGATCCTTCAATCATGAATCCAAATATAAATAGAAACTTGAATCCTCAAACCAAAACTAAATTCAAAAATCAAACCCAAGTCAAACTCATATTCATCCTTTGAACTTGAAATTGACAAATGAATCAAAACTCATTTGACCCTAAATCACTAGCAAATGGATTTATATTTCAATCATAAATCCATATGCAAGTTCAACCAAACTTGAATCAAGCCTTGATTAGGCCAACTAAACCTAATTGACTCACATGACCCAAAGTGACCAATTTGACCTACATGAACCAAAATTCAATTTAATTCAAATCAAAGTAAATTAAGCCAATCCAAACTTCTTGTCATGTTTGTTGATCATCATAGGTTAATCAATTGTCATGAATTAGGTCAAACCAAATCAACCTAGCCCATTCACCAAGTTAACCCTTTAACACATATGAACCTAAACTAGCAAAATTGTAACCTAAATCATATTTATTGCAACCAATGGCTCAAGTTCACTCCAAAGTGATTATTGAGCTTGACCAAAGCCTCAATTAAACCTAATTTGATCAATTGACCAACTAGACCCAACCTAGCCCAATTGATCATGAACCCAACTTGACCTAAAAGGTAAAATCAACTTGAAATGAAACCAAATCAAAATTGATTAAAACCAAAGCTTGCAACATATTCCAAATGATTAACCAAACCCAAACCAAGCCATGATTCAAGCCAATTTGGCCAATTGGGTCAAATTGGTCAACTTAGCCCAAATTGACCTAAAGGATCAGATTGGCCAAAATCCAAATTAAATCCAAATTAAACCAAATTAATTGAAACCAATAGAACCAATATAATAAAAATGATCATTTGGACTTGACCCAACTCTTGATTTGACCCAATTTGATCAATTGGTCAACCTAGCTCATTTTGACCCGATTTGACCCAAATGGGTCAAATTAACACAAATTAAACCAAATGAACTTCAAATGACATGAAATTTTGTTCAACTTACTTTTGACTCATTTCAAATCTCTACAAATCAAATTTAATACTAAATGACCACTTTGCCCTTGGGCCAAGGGCATCCCATGAGAAAAGCCACTTTCCCAAGTGGTCATTTCTCTTCCTGGGCCACTTGACACTCATCCATTGGTCCACATAGGCACCAAGGACACTAGTTTTCTGACCCAAGGAGTGGTTGGGTCAGCCATGACTCATGGGGAGGTGAAATCACCTAACATCTCCCATTGGAATGCTTGGCATGAAGGACTCTCACCTCCCCTTAGCTAGGACACCCATTTGTCCTTCATGACAGCCATTTTCCATGACTTAGCTAACCATAGGGAGCCACCTAAGATGATTCTCTTCCATTCCCAACCACCCCAAGCGAAATGACATGAGTTTGGAGCCAAAATTTTAAACAAAAGGTTCATTTTCGTTCACTTTTGATACCAAGGAATTGGTCACTGAAGGAAACCCTCATTCCTCTCATTCTCCCTCTCCTAAAGCTTCCAAATCCATTGCCAATCCCCCCCCTCACCCGCCCACTTCATTTTGGAGAGAAATAGTTAGAAACTAAGTGGATTTTGGTGAGGAAATGACGATCACCGAAAGAAACTTCATTTTGACATGAAGGAGAAGATCCAAGCTCATTCCAAGGCCTCCTTTCTCACTCAACAATGTGCTCAAGTCATCACCGCCATCGAAAATCATCCACAGTGAGGTAGCTTTCAAAAAATTGTAGTCGGCTTTAGGATCCTTCATTTCGTGATGGTTTTTGTGCAATTTTTAGGAATCTACCCTAGATAATCCTATATTTTTACTTTAAATCATCCCAATTAGAAAATAAAATTTTCTAGTGCAAATTGACATGAAAATGAGTCCATTTGGATAAATTTTTACTTAGAATCTCTCTTTTTTCCAAAAAAAATTTTGATTTTCTTTCATCGGGGCGAAACCACCCCGATCCTCGTGGTTCGGCGGATCGATGCTCGGATCACATGTGAATCATGCGATCTGGCCCCTCGGATCGCTTGATGCGATCTGGACCGTTTGATCATGCGATTCGCACAATCTAACATCTCAAATCACGCACCGATTGTGCGATCCTAGCCTCTGTCTCGCACGATCTGATATGTGATCGGACGATCCAGAGCGAACCACGGGATGCCATCCTACCGTTGACTAGTCTTTCCCGCCCGTCTGGGCTGACGCGGCACCGTGCATCCAATCACGCAGTGCCATGTGGCGTTGCACATGACGACCGACCGTATAAATACAAAATCCAATTTTCTGATTTAAAAAATTACTTTAAATCACCTAAAACTTCAAAATTTTATAGAAAATAAAATACTTAACCAAAAATTACTAACAATGACTCTTTCGATTCGTCTTTCAAAGATAAATCCAACAAACCCAAAATTACTAAAATTTACTGAATATTTTGAGCTTAATTTAAGTTTTAGTAAAAATCAAATTTCATTAATTAAACCAAAAATATATGTTAGATTAAGTTTACATTTTCAAGATTAAAATTCATGTTAAAATATACCTACCATAAAAATTTCAAGTTAAAATGACATTTAGATTAAAAGATATTGAATTTTAAGTGTCAAATGATTTATTTTAATAAAATAAATTAGCAAAATTCATAAAAATCACTTAAATCAATTGAAACTTCCTAAATTCATAACTAATTGTAAAAAAATCTAAAAAAAACAAACTCAAGTTTCTTTTAAAGTTAATTCAGGGGAGAATCCAATAAAATTATTTTTAATTAAATTTGAATAGTATATTTTTCTTAATTAGAGTTTATTTAAAAACTTAATAACCTTAATTACTTTCTAATGACTTCATTAATTAATTCCAAACTTCTCAGGCATGTTTAGTGGGATGACTTCTGCCTCCCCTATTTTCCTTAAAATTTATTAATGACTTAATCAAGAAAATTAATTAATGAACCCCTAATCACTCTCTTATTATAATTAAGCTTAATTAAGCATGTGAACAATGGTTTAATTCCTTGATTAAATTAATTAAACTTTGTTTAAGTGATTAGGAGGTTTATGGAATACTTTTAGGATAATTTCCTTAAGCTATTCCCTAAACCCCCTTTATTCCTTAATCCAAATTTAATTATGGGTTAATCCACTAATGATCCACTTAGTTAATAAAATCAAATTCTCAAAACCAAAATTAATCTAGAAACTTAATCACTTATACTAATCCTTCTTGGGTAGATATTTAGGTGTTCAATAACCTAAGTAAACTTAAGGAAATCATACCTAATCCATATGTGTGAAAAAGGCTATGAAAGTACTTAAATTAAACCCTTTAGCTTAATTAATCATTAATTGTGAACCAATTGCATTAGGTACCTTTTGTTTCCTAGGATGCATTGCTAATTTAAATTCCTTTTGGTTTTATGTTATACACTGGCTCATAGTTATTTGATTAAATATGTTAAAGTGGTATAGGCAAGGGGTAATTAATGAACTTAATCTACACCTTAACCTACCCAATGCATAAAATTAATCTAATCACCTAAAAATAAAACTAAAATAATACACACATGTGGAAATGGGTACGGACCAGCAAACCTTCTCACACTTTTCTAATTCAAATCAAACTCAAAGCAAAATGAAAGTCTCTTTAAATAAATTTTGATTCTCTTTAAATGATCTTACTTCATAAGATTGTCTTTAAGAATTAATTAGAGTGAATGAAATTACATGCTTTATTTCTTTCCTAGCATGCTAAATATGTATGCCATGAAGTTTCATACATTCATGCTTTTCTAAAATCAAATTCAAAATGAAATATTTTCTTTATGTCAAATTGCATGTTTTGGCTAAAGTAAAAATATGAGTGGCTATTATCACTATTAAATTCAAAACTATTTTTAAAATCTATAAATCAAATGCCTAAACCTGAAAGTGTGCTACTTATAATTATTTATAAGCTTGCATGTGGACATAAATATGAAGATGTGCATAGTGTAGTTTTTGTTTTTCTTTTCTTTTAGCATAGTTTTGAATAGGATTTGGCAAAGTATATAGTTCATTTGAAAAGAACATAAGACTTGCCTAACTCCATTCCTATTCATTCCTATGCTATTACTTAAAGAAGGACATCCTTACACTTGCACATATAAATTGCATAACCAAATCAAACAAACAAATACAAACTTTTGTATCTTTCTTTTCATTTATTTCTTTTGTACATATGCTTGTTGTTGACCTCATTTTTAGGATGAGCTCTCAACCCTTCCATCTTAGACATAAGACTACTCTTAGACTTTAAGAGTTCCTTAGTATTAAGACACATCTAGTGATTAGGTGGACACTCAACCTAGCCCTAGAGACTTAGAAGAGGTAGCCATAGGAATAGGTCATCCCTTAGGGGTGTTAGAAAACTTTCCTACCCTTAGCTTAAACCATTTCTCACTTTTCTTCTTTCAAGTCAAACTCCAAATCAATTATATTTGATTTTCTCCAAACTCAAATCAACTTTATATGATTGAAACCCATTATTGAAATCTATGATTGAAACCCATGATCAAAATCCATCGAAATTCCTAAGCTCAAATTTTCCTAAGTCCTTAATCTTCCCTTAAGGACTTAACCAAAATTATGATCAAAACCAATTCAAATATTTGAGATTTTCTCATAATTAATTTATTATTTCCAATTATATTCACATATAGAAATGAAATATAAATTCAAATCAATCAAACTAAACTCAAAATTCTAATTCAATTCATGAAATTCCCTAAGTCCCTCTAATTTTTCATTAAAATTCTTGGGATTTTCTCAAAACTCATTTATATTCACATATATAAATGAAATAAAAATATAAATCAATCAAATCAAACCCTCAATTTAAATTCCCAATTTAAAAATATTTCTTAAGTCATTAATTCTCCATTAATGGACTTAGCCAAAATCAACTCTAAACCAATTCAAATTCATGGGATTTTCACAAAACTCATTTATATTCTCATTTATATTCACATATATAAATGAAATATTAATATAAATCAATCAAATCAAACCCTCAATTTAAATTCCCAATTTAAAAATCTTTCTTGAGTCATTAATTCCCATTAATGGACTTAGACTAAATCTTGATCAAGCCATCTCAAAGTCTTGGGATTTTCTCATAATTCATTTATATCCTTATTTATATTCACATTTATAAATGAAATATAAATATAAATCAATCAAACCAACTTCAAAAAAAATTCAAACTCCAAATCCCAAAATTTTCCTAAGTACTCCTTCTTAATGGACTTGGCCTAAATCATGATTGAACCCTTTCAAATCCTTGAAATTTTCTCATGATCCAATTATATCCTCATTTATATTCACATATAAAAATGAAATATAAATTCAAGCAATCAAAACCAAATCCAAAATCAAACTCAAATCAACTCGAAATCCAATCTAAGCCTTTCAAGCCAAAATCTAGAACTTAGGCAAATCAATTCAAATCAAGCCAAACTCTTGATTTTCTCTCATGATTCAATCAAACCTACAATCATGAGCTCATATATAAATACAAATTCCAATCACTCAATCAAAACCCAAGTCAAAAATTAAAGATAAAATCCCTTCATATTCTTCCTTTGAATATGAAATTATCAAATGGATAAAAATCCATTTGACTTCAAACCACTTGTAAAAGGATTTATATTTCAATCATAAGTCCATATACAAGATCAATCAAGCTTTGACCAAGCCATTTGACCCACTTAGGCTCACTTGACCCAAAGTGACCTAAAGTACCCTTATGAGCCAAATTCTAATCCTAACTAAATTGGATTAAACCAAACTCATATTATTTTCTCATCATGAACAACAATCATCATGGGATGATCAATCAATCAAATTTGGTCAAACTAAGTCAAGCCTAAGGGTTGACCAAGTCAATACTTAGCCCAAAATGAAACCTAACATAACCAAATTCCACCATAGGCCAAATTGATTGAAACCATTGATCAAAGTTCACTCATGACCTCTGTTTGAACTTGACCAAGCCAACATTTGAGGCTAACATAGCCCAATTGACCACTTGACCCAAGTTGACCCATTTTGACCTAAAGGGTCAAAATGTGTCAAAACTTGATTTATGTCAAATTGATTCAAACTAATGGGTCAAGTTTATTCGAAATCACTTGTTGAACTTGACCAAAGCCTCAATTGGCCAACTAGACATAACCTAGCCCAATTGGCCTTAGAGCCAACATGACCCAAAGG